>CAMZMU010000107.1:6783211-8049498 GCA_947311845.1 Poa pratensis | reverse complement strand
GTGAATCACAGCTCGTTGGGAGACCCCAAGAGGAAGGTATGATGCAGTTCAGCAGCAAATTTTCCCTCAGAAAGAAACCAAGGTATCGAACCAGTAGGAGCAGCAACTCTTCAGAAGGTTGTTGGCGGAGCCGCACTCGATCGATCACCAACGTGGAATCTGCACAACACAATCAAACTACTTTGCCCCAACGAAACAGTGAGGTTGTCAATCTCACCGGCTTGCTGAAAAAAAGGATTAAACGTATGGTGTGGAAAATGAGTATTAAATTGCAGAGAATGAAAAAGGAACAGTTTGCAGTTTGTGGTTGTTTAATCAGTGTAAAAGAATGGACCGGGGTCCACAGTTCACTAGTGGTGTCTCTCCATAAAAGATAACTAACATGTTGGGTGAACAAATTACAGCTGGGCAATTGACAAATAGTGAGCGCATGACAATGCATATACATGACATGATGATTACTATGATATTTAATTGGGCATTACGACATAATACATAGACCGTTATCCAACAGTCTATGACTAATAATCCACCGCCGGGTTGTCATCCGAGTCCCCCGTTGGTATTAAGTTGCAAGCAACGGATAATTGCATTAAGTAAAGTGCGTAATGTAAACAAACACATATGCCCGTGGACATAGCATCGTTAGGTTATCCCTAGTGGCAACAGCACATCCACAACCTTAGAACTTTCTGTCACTGTCCCAGTTAAACGGAGGCATGAACCCACTATCTAGCATAAATACTCTCTCTTGGAGTTACAAGCATCTACTTGGCCAAAGCATCTACGAGTAACGGAAAGCATGCAAGATCTTAAATAACATAAGATAGATTGATAATCAACTTGACATAGTATTCAATATTCATCGGATCCCAGCAAACACAACATGTAGCATTACAATAATATGATCTTGATCATGTAGGGCAGCTCACAAGATCTAAACATGATGGCACAAAGTGGAGAGACAACCATCTAGCTACTGCTATGGACCCGTAGTCCAAGGATGAACTACTCACGCATCACTCCGGAGGCAGGCATGGCGATGTAGAAGCCTCCGGTGACGATTCCCCTCTCCGGCAGGGTGCCGGGAAGAGGTTCTGAACCCTCCCGAGCTAGGGTTGAGCGGCGGCGTCTCTGGAACTTTTCGTGGATATTTGCTCAGGCACTTAGGGTTTTCGCGTCGGGGGAATAAGTAGGCGAAAGGCGGCGGCTGACGACCCCCGGGGCCCACACCACCCTAGGGCGCCAGAGGGGGGCCCGCGCCCTAGTGGCGTGTGGGGCCCTGTGGCCTCTCCGTTGCTTTGGTCCGTCAGGTGTGTTCTGGTAAAATAGGGACCCCGTGAAGTTTCGTCCAATTCCGAGAATATTTCCAGACTAGCTTTTCTGGAATACAAAAACAGCAGAAAACAGGAACTGGCACTTCGGCATCTTGTTAATAGGTTAGTCCCAAAAAATGTATAAAAGTGATATAAAGTAGATGCAAAACATGTAGCAATTGGTATAAAACAAGCATGGAACATCAAAAATTATAGATACGTTTGAGACGTATCAGCATCCCCAAGCTTAGTTCCTACTCGTCCTCGAGTAGGTAAACGATAAAAAAAAATAATTTTTGAGGTGACATGCTACCATCATAATCTTGATCATATAATATTGCAAGGCACATGTAAATGAATGAAGTGATCCAAGTCAATGGTCTATAATTTGCTACCAAATAGATAATGAGTAAACAATGAATCACACAAGCTAAACGTTTTCATGAATAGTACTTTCGAGACAAGCATCAAACAGTTTTGCATAAGTGTTAACTCATAAAGCAATAGTTTCTAATAAAAGGTATTTAATCAACACAAAGGAAGAATTAGTTTCAGCATTTGCTTCAACTTTCAACATATTTATCTCATGGATATTGTCAACACAAAGTAGTATAACAAGTCCAATACAGCATATAACGCATGTTGTAACAAAGTTGACACTAGTGTTTGCTTGTGGAAGACAGAAAGAATAGGAAAACTGACTCAACATAAAAGTAAAAGAAAGGCCCTTCGCAGAGGGAAGCAGGGATTAATCATGTGCTAGAGCTTTTAGGTTTTTGAAAGCATATAGAGATTGCATAAAATATTTGATACTCCTCCCAACCTTGCTAACACAAGCCATGGCTAACCGAATCCTCGGGTGCCTTCCATCAATCACATACCATGGAGGAGTATCTATTTTTGAGAGGTGTTTGTTAATTGTCAACGAATGGTAGCGGGTGAGAACAGTATTCTACCTGTCAAACGGACTTTTAAGAGCGGCTCCCATGAAGGACGTTATTTCTACCAGCAAGGCAGATCATCCCTCTTTCTCTTTGGTTTACACACATTCAGGTATTTCACTGTTTGTCATTGCTTACTGATGAATCAGGGCAAAAGTGTGAAGAGAATTAATTGGTTAAAGTTGTAATTAATTGGGACTGGGCACCCCGTTGCCAGCTCTTTTTGCAAGTTATTGGATAAGCGGATGTATATGCCACTAGTCCAGGTGTAAAAGTCCATTGACAAATAGAATAAAGAATAACCACACTAATTCCTCATGAGCTAGTAAACATTGACACAAAAAGGGAATAATAACATTTTGAATAATTTAAAGGTAGCACATGAAAAATTTACTTGGAGTGGCAAGGAAATACCACATATAGGTAGTTATGGTGGACACAAATGGCATGGATTTTGGCTCAAGGATTTGGATGCACGAGAAGCATTCCCTCTCAGTACAGAGTTTAGGCTAGCAAGGTTATGTAAGCAAACAAGAATATCAACCCGTACACCAAGTTTTATATGACAAACATATTGCAAACGTTATAAGACTTCATACCGTCTTCCTTGTTAACCAAACCCTGTTATTAGAAAATATCTAGACCTTAGAGATACCACCGATGCAAACCAAATTTTCAACAAGCTTTACGGTAGTTCTTCACTAATAGGCTTAACTCATGTGATGCACAATTTAATCATGATCTACTTGTTAACTCAAAACAATTGACAAGCATCAAGTTATCCATTTAGTGATCTACAAGATTAAGCAAGTTTTTCCTTATACCAATTACCACATGCAACATTTTCTGAACCAACCAAACACCAATCAATTTATTTCATCAACTCTCCAAACAAATATAAGTGAAGCAAGAGAGTACTTTCTACAAAAGAAAGCTAATAGCTCTGACAAGAGATACATGAAAACAAGAGCTAAAAGCTGAACAGCGCTAGATATGAATACTCAACAAATATAAGTGAAGAATAGGAGTATTCTCATGAAAAAGCGGAGCGTGTCTCTCTCCCAATCAAGAATGCTAGGGTCCAGTCAAGCTTTATTGAAAATAAAAGTGCAATACTGAAAATAAAAGCACACAGACGCTCCAAGAAAAGCACATATGATGTGAAAGAATTAAAATATAGTTTCACTAGAGATGACCTGATAATTTTGACGATGAAGAAGGGGATGCCTTGGGCATCCCCAAGCTTAGACGCTTGAGTCTTCTTGAAATATGCTGGGGAGATCCATGGGAGCCTCCCCAAGCTTAAGCTCTTCACTCTTCTTGATCCTATTATATCATCCTTCTCTCTTGACCCTTGAAAACTTCCGTCACACCAAACTCAAAGTAGATCTCATTAGAGGGTTAGTGCATAATCAAAAATTCACATGTTCTATAAAGACGCAATATGATTTGTTACTTTAAACATTAGCTACAGCCACTGATGTTATGTGAAGCTCTTCCACCCAAAAAAGAATTTCACTCAACACTAGTAAAAGAGAGAATGCAAAATAAAAAGGCATAATCTGTCTAAAACAGAACAGTCCGCAAAGACGAATTTTTTCGAGGCACTTACGACGCTCAGATCGAAAACTTGAACTAATGAAAGATTCAGACATTCATAAAGATTACGCACAAAAATTTCAGATTTAATTAACAATCTGGTGATTTTAGGAATTTCGTACAGTGAACAGCAAAAATCTGTTTCTGCGCAGCAATCAAAATTAAGCATCATCTTAACATTAGAGGCTACTCTTGGCACAACAATGCGAGAAAATAAAGATACAAAGGAGTTGCTACAGAAGTAAACAACTCCTTGACTCAATAAAAGAAAAATTGCAGAAAAAAAAATGGGTTGCCTCCCATAAGCGCTTTTCTTTAACGCCTTTTAGCTAGGCACAAAGCATGCATCAAGTATTACCAAGTGAAGAAGCATCCAAAGAGAGGTCGGAAGTTTTCTCAACAATGCATTTATCTTATCTATGTAGGTTTCGGAATTCCCTTTCTCAATACCTCTAGGCTCATCATATTCATCAAATGGGTTTTCAGGAACAATCCAATCAAAATTCTTTTCTAGTGCCTCCTGCATTCCTATAAGCTTAAAAGGTATTGGTATTTTAACTTCCCCCTCACATTAGTTTCTTAGTGTACTTAAGCCTCTCTTTTTCAAGTTTTTCAAGTGTATTAACAACGTCAATACAATACCAAGCATCTTGTATTTAATAAAAACTTTTCTAGCTTCCCTAGCAACATCACCAAATTCTTTAAGTAGGGTTTCTAAAACAAAATCTTTCTTTTCACCATCTTCCGTATCATGAGTTTTAGAAACATGTGCTGCATTATGGGACTAAGATTGACAAACCGAGCTTCCAACATGTGAACTAGAGAAGCTGTAGCAATTTCATAATTTGGAGCAAGTTCTACCAAGGATCTATCTTCAAAATCTTTAACCATACTAACATGATTAAAGAATTCCTCAATGTTATCTCTTCCAATGATAGACCCACTACCCACAGATATTTCTTTTAAAGTATACTTAGGGAGAAGCATGATGAAATAAAAAAACAAACAGAAAATAAACTAGATGCAAGTAACTAATTTTTTTGTGTTTTTGATAATTGAAAGCAAACAAGATAAAATAAAATAAACTAAGCAAGACAAAAACAAAGTAAAGAGATTGGAAGCGTGAAACTCCCCTTGCAGAAGACTGCTGTCTCCCCGGCAACGGCGCCAGAAAAATAGCTTGATGCGTGAATCACACGTTCGTTGGGAGACCCCAAGAGGAAGGTATGATGCAGTCAGCAGCAAGTTTTCCCTCAGAAAGAAACCAAGGTTATCGAACCAGTAGGAGCAGCAACTCTTCAGAAGGTTGTTGGTGGCGCCGTTACTCGATCACCAACGTGGAATCTGCACACAACACAATCAAACTACTTTGCCCCAACGAAACAGTGAGGTTGTCAATCTCACGGCTTGCTGAAAACAAAGGATTAAACGTATGGTGTGGAAAATGAGTATTAAATTGCAGAGAATGAAAAAGGAACAGTTTGCAGTTTGTGGTTGTTTAATCAGTGTAAAAGAATGGACCGGGGTCCACAGTTCACTAGTGGTGTCTCTCCATAAAAGATAACTAACATGTTGGGTGAACAAATTACAGCTGGGCAATTGACAAATAGTGAGCGCATGACAATGCATATACATGACATGATGACTACTATGATATTTAATTGGGCATTACGACATAATACATAGACCGTTATCCAACAGCATCTATGACTAATAATCCACCGCCGGGTTGTCATCCGAGTCCCCGTTGGTATTAAGTTGCAAGCAACGGATAATTGCATTAAGTAAAGTGCGTAATGTAAACAAACACATATGCCGTGGACATAGCATCGTTAGGTTATCCCTAGTGGCAACAGCACATCCACAACCTTAGAACTTTCTGTCACTGTCCCAGTTAAACGGAGGCATGAACCCACTATCTAGCATAAATACTCTCTCTTGGAGTTACAAGCATCTACTTGGCCAAAGCATCTACGAGTAACGGAAAGCATGCAAGATCTTAAATAACATAGATAGATTGATAATCAACTTGACATAGTATTCAATATTCATCGGATCCCAGCAAACACAACATGTAGCATTACAATAATATGATCTTGATCATGTAGGGCAGCTCACAAGATCTAAACATGATGGCACAAAGTGGAGAGACAACCATCTAGCTACTGCTATGGACCCGTAGTCCAAGGATGAACTACTCACGCATCACTCCGGAGGCAGGCATGGCGATGTAGAAGCCTCCGGTGACGATTCCCCTCTCCGGCAGGGTGCCGGGAAGAGGTTCTGGACCCTCCCGAGCTAGGGTTGACGGCGGCGGCGTCTCTGGAACTTTTCGTGGATATTGGCTCAGGCACTTAGGGTTTTCTCGGGGGGAATAAGTAGGCGAAAGGGCGGCGGCTGACGACCCCCGAGGGGCCCACACCACCCTAGGGCGCGCAGGGGGGGCCCGCGCCCTAGTGGCGTGTGGGGCCCTGTGGCTCCTCTCCGTTGCTCCTTTGGTCCTTCAGGTGTGTTCTGGTAAAATAGGGATCCCCGTGAGTTTCGTCCAATTCCGAGAATATTTCCAGACTAGCTTTTCTGGAATACAAAAACAGCAGAAAACAGGAACTGGCACTTCGGCATCTTGTTAATAGGTTAGTCCCAAAAAATATAAAAGTGACATAAAGTAGATGCAAAACATGTAGCAATTGGTATAAAACAAGCATGGAACATCAAAAATTATAGATACGTTGGAGACGTATCAGGCTTCAATCGCGGAGGCCCCCCACGGCGGTGTTGAAGCACGTCTCGCGCGAGCTCGGGCCGTCGTTGGTGGCGATGACCGCCGCCTGCTCGCGCTCGAAGCGCTGCATCCAACGGCCCCAGTTGTCCTGGCCGTCATCATTCTTGGGGAGGCACCGCTCTGCCGGCGTCATCCAGCGCCGGCGAGCGATGAATCGCCTCATCTACTCGGCCGTGTCGGGCAACGGAGGCACGGGAAGGCCACCGGCCGAGATGGCCCAGTGCTTGGGCAGGCGGCAGTCCGGAGGGGCGAGGAGCCCGTACCAGTGCAGCTCCCAGGCGTCCTCGCCCAGGTTCGTGCGGCCGCCGTACGCCATGGCTAGGGTTTACGAGAGATTGAGTGGTGAGGGGATTGAGGGCGAGGGGAGTGAGGTCGAGAATGAAGCCAGGGTGGATAAGCACGGCGAGTGCGCCGGCTTTTAACATGGCGTTGTGCGATGCGCCGGCATAAATGCGGCGCGTGGGGAATCCGCAACGCCGGCCGCGTGGCCTGACCGCCTGGTGAGCCGTCGCGTCGCCTGGCCGCCGTTAATGGCTTGCGTGGGAGCAGGCGCGCCGGCGTGTCCAGTCCCGCCGCGTTGGAAACCGCCTACGACTGCGCGCCATTAACGCGGCCTCCTGCACGACACGATTAATAACGCATGTGCGGGGCTATGCGTATGACGGGCAGGCCAGGCCTGTCAGGCGCATGTCCGCCCCATGTCCGGCACCCCTAGGAGGGTCTCCGGCCCTTTCGGGGGTGCCGGACACGATTTCACTCAGGACGACTCTTTGGGGGTGCCGCTGGAGGCGTTTTTGGCCGTCCGGACCTCCAATGGGCTTTTTGGGGGTCAATTGGTGGCTCCCAGTGGAGATGCTCTAATGTTTATTCTTGTTTTGTCTGTTTGCAATAAATATGACAATTGAAGACTATGCTATTTTTTATATAGGATTATTTATTCCTAGCTTAACTCGATGCCACGCTTATTATGTATACGTGTGTATGGTACTGATGCAAAAATACCGTTTCCTTGTAGCTTAAACAGACATAAACCATGGTCTTGTTGCAAGTAATGCATTTCATTTAGAGCTTCCGTGGTATGACTGGTATGACTTTGACGGGCTCGTATTCGCTGACTTTGCCAGGGCTCAACGTCACCTGACTTGAGTCACTGGCAAGTGGGCCCCCTGTATGTGGGGTCCACATGTCAGCCACAACGTCACCGAGTCCACAACATCAGCGAATCCCGAGCGGACTTTGACACGCCAAGGGGCACGCAGATACACTCAGGGAATCGTCTCGCTGCCGAACGAATTCGTCTACACGATCGAAGAGTTTGTTCGTGGTTGGCGCCATTAGTGGCACGTTTGGCACCTATACTTGACGGTCAGTACGTGTGTTGCCACCGGCCGGACGTGCGCTCATAGCAGGACTTCATATGACCTGGGAAGTGCCGTTGATGTATCCGATTCAGCGTACTAGTTATTAATATAGTTATCAAGTTTGATTATGCTCTTGCCTACTGAACGTGATCTACATATTTTTTGTTCCTTTTCTCACCCGCGTACTTTTTTTTTTAGATAAAGGGAGTTTTATTACTTAAAAAGTTTAAGTATTACACCCAGACTTTGCATAACCAACATGCACACAGCCGAAACTAAATCTGAAGTTCAAAATAAAAAGAAGGCGAATTACATAACAAATTGAGAAATTGCAAGAACGCCTATGGTGATGGAGGGTCAATCCGCAAATTATGCTGCCATCCACGTTGGGATAAAAAGTCTCTCGCCGTATCCTCCAGTCTGGTACACACCTTCGTAAACAGGTCTCGATGCCCCACACGTTGCAACCGAGACCACGAACGGAGCGTAGCAGTAGCCCTGTAGATAACCTGCATAAGAGAACAATTTTTATTGTTAAAAACCTTGTCATTTCTACATAGCCAAAGCGACCATATTACGGCAAGCGCTCACACCCTAATAAGATGTTTAAACCTATTATCCACCCATTCAGCCAATTGCTAAAAATATTGGCTATGTTTTTTGGTGGGTAAATAGTAGAATCTATCTGGATGATAGACCATATAGAACTAGCAAACTTGCACTCGAAGAATAAGTGTTTGATCGTCTCGTCTTTATGACAAAAGACACACTGTTTACTTCCTTGCCAATTGCGTTTAGCAAGGTTGTCTTTGGTAAGAATAACTCCGCGACGAAGATACCAAGCGAAAACTTTGTTTTTCAGTGGGATCTTCATGTTCCAGATTTTCTTATTATTATCAACCGGCACCTCTGGCTGAGTTAGTGCTGTATACATAGAGTCCACCGAGAATTTACCATTATTGTGTAAATTCCACCGAAACTCATCAGACCCATGTGTCAAATTGACAGTAGCTAGTCGTTGTAGCAAATCATGCCACGCTACCAACCTTGGACCGATAAGATCTCTTCGGAACGTCACCGTTGGAATATTATTTACCAACACTTGAGCGAGCGTATCACTCTTGTGCCGTCCAAGGACTATACTATATAGAGCTGGATATTGTTCTCGGAGTGGGGTAGGTCCAAGCCATCTATCCTCCCAGAAACTTATCTCCGACCCATCCTTAATGGAAAAAGAACCGTATGGGAAGAAGAATTTCTTCGTCGCCATAAGACCAGCCCAGAAGTGTGAATCACCTGATTTCCAAGAAACCTGTGATAACGCACTTGAGACTAAGTACTTCCTCCTAAGAAGAGTTTGCCACACCCCATCTTCGGTGAACAGTTTAAACAACCACTTACCTAGGAGGGCTCTATTCTTAACCTCAAGGTCATGAATCCCAAGACCACCATGGTCCTTAGGGCGGCACACCACATCCCATTTTGCCAGCCGGTATTTCTTTTTTTCATTATCCCCTTGCCAAAAGAATCTAGATCGAAAGTAGTCCAATCGATGCAAGACACCCTTTGGTAATTGGAAGAAGAATATCATATACAACACCATATTAGTTAGGACTGAATTTATGAGAACCAATCTGCCGCCCAGGGATAATAATTTTCCTTTCCAACTACTTAATCTTTTTTGTAGTCTTTCTTCAACATGCTTCCATTGAGCTATCGTGAGCCTCCTAAAATGAATGGGAATGCCAAGATAGCCAATCGGAAACTGGCTGAGCCCACAGCCGAATAACTCAGCATATTGGTCAGCCTCGTCCTGAGCGTCGCCAAAACAAAACACTTCGCTTTTATGGAAATTAATTTTTAGACCGGAAAGTTGCTCGAACGCTGATAATATTAATTTCAGGTTTCTTGCCTTTTCCATGTCATGCTCCATAAAAGAATTGTATCGTCAGCATATTGGAGAATGGATAATCCACCATCCGCTAGATGCGGAACCACTCCAACAATTTTCCCATACGATTCCGCGCGTTCAATGATTATGGCTAGCATATCAGCAACTATATTAAATAATATAGGTGATACAGGATCGCCCTGTCGTAATCCCTTTTTCGTTTGGAAGTATCTACCAACATCGTCATTTACTTTGATGGCGACACTTCCTCCGGAAACAAAATTATGTATCATTGCACGCCACTCTTCTGAAAAACCTTTCATCCTGAGTGTTTGTTGCAGGAAAAACCATTTGATTTTATCATACGTCTTTTCAAAGTCAATTTTTAAAATGGCCCCATTTAGCTTTTTCCGATGTAACTCATGAACAGTTTCATGAAGGATCACCACCCCATCAAGGATATTGCGACCTTGCATAAAAGCCGTTTGAGTAGGCCTCACAACATGATCCGCCACCGAATTAAGCCTAATAGTAGCTGTTTTGGTGAAAATTTTGAAGCTAACGTTTAGAAGACAGATAGGTCTATATTGCTGAATCCTTTCTGCTCCATTAACCTTTGGCAACAAAATTATCTCACCAAAATTTAGGCGAAATAGCTCAAGTTGTCCCGCATGCAACGCATGAAACATCTCGAGCAAATCCGATTGGATTACGTCCCAGAAAGTTTGGTAAAACTCAGCAGGAAACCCATCCGGACCCGGTGCTTTGTTGTGCTCCATTTGGAATACCGTCTTCTTCACCTCCTCAACCGTGTAAGGAGCTATCAGATGGGCGTTTTCCTGATCGGATACTTGCGGAATGTCATTTGTTCGTGTTTCGTCAAGCGAGAAATTATCTGCCTCCGGATCACCAAACAAATTTTTGTAATACTTCATGATGTAAGATTTTAGCTGCTCATGGCCTTCAATCGTACCCTCCTCCTGGACAAGAGAATGAATGAGTTTCTTTCTATGTCTGCCATTAGCTAGACTATGAAAGTATCTCGTATTTGAATCTCCTTCCAACAAAAATTGGGCCTTTGATCGTTGGTACCATTTGAGCTCCTCTTCACGAAGAATCCCCGCCATCTTGACATTCGATCGATTTTTTAGATCGATCTCTTGTGGTGATAGCGGTCTGATTTCCGCAAAAGCTTCTAGCTCATCAATAATAGATGCCAGACGGAGCTTTGCATTTTTTAGCTAACCGACCATGTGTCTAGCCCAACCTCTCAGGTGTTTGCGCACTACGCTTATTTTATCATTCCACCTTTGGATTGGGGTCTGACCGCGCACGGTCTTTCCCACACCTTCTTAACCATTTCGAAAAAACCTTCTCTATGTAACCAGCCCAATTCAAATTTGAATTGGTGTTTACATGATGGATTAGGTGTTCCCGTGGTTAACAGTATGGGTGCATGATCTGACAATGTCTCGATACGTTCGAGGACCCGTACAGAGACCATTGGGTATTTGATTTCCCAAGATGAGTCCATTAGTACACGGTCCAACTTTTCGTATGTTGGCTCTGGGAGGCTGTTAGCCCAAGTGTATTGCCTCCCAATCATCGATACCTCTCTTAGACTAAGACTGTCAATTACAGCATTGAATAAAAGAGGCCATCGATTGTCAAATCTGCCTCTACTCTTCTCTTGTGGGAATCTTAGCAAGTTAAAATCTCCCCTATAATTATAGGATATGGGTTATCTTTTGCCAGATTCACCAATTCTCTGAGGAAAGCAGGCTTATGCTCATCTTGGGCAGCACCATACACAGCGACAAGAGTCCATAAGAAGTTGCCGGCCTTGTTACGGATGTGAACCTTAATGTGAAAGTCACCTTCCGAACTAGCCAACACATCCATGGTCTCTGTTCTGACGCCTAATAAAATGCCCCCCGACCTACCACGTGGCGGACGAGACCTCCAAGTGAATTCTACTCCACCAGACAAGCGGTTAAGTAGACTCGCTGAAAAGTCCCGTTTACCAGTTTCGGAAATTCCCACAAAGTCCAATCGATGATCCTGAATAGAATCAGCAATCCGAGCATGTTTAGCCAAGTCACGAAGACCTCTGCTGTTCTCACCCGCATACTATGGGCATGATAATCAGAAAACATATGCTTGAACACGGAAAAGGAATTTGAATGTAACGGTGCATGCTAATAAAATGAACAATTCACTCTTACCTCACACTCAAACTGTTCTGCACATGGAAATAACATGTGTCAAACTCTAGCTAGTGGTTGTGGGTAGTATATATACACCATTGCATTATGTGAAAGCGCCAAATTATGGTTAAAGTTATATCATTAGTCTATCGTACTCAAATCTTTGCACCATGAGATATTGGGGACAACCAAATTTCTATTGATTTGACAATCAGGTGACATTTGTATCTATGACATACACAGTTAGCACCTTGTTCTCCTGGTCACACTATATCATATGCCGTATTTGCACCTATCATGTTGGCGTCGCTCTAGGAGGGTAGCCGATCATGATGGATGTGCCGAGAGTAGTGAATCAAGCGATGTAGGGTATACAAGTGCTGCTTGTGTACGCTCCCATCGAAAAAGTGGGCGCATGCGTGCCAAACAGTGTCGCAATCAACCTCACCGCTGCCAGCATCATGCCAATGGCTTTCGTGTTCTATGATCTTATTGACAACATCCAACTGTTCTTCAACCTGTACATGAACACTAACAGATGGGTCGCCAACGCACTCCACAACCTCCACCGCAGTCACGGTGACGCAACGTAACCGAAACTCGGCACACCTCGTACCAACCAAGTTACTGTCAATTGACGTTTGTGGACAAAAACTCTATCCATTGATATGTCTGCAGATTAGACCAGTTGCGCCTGAGTGTATGCCCTATGTAGCCTCAGGCGCCTAGAAGGTGCCCCATAAATCGAAGGAATAATTAATGTCTCATACTTGTTTTTGTTTTGTTAATGATAAATAAAAAATTGATGACCATGTTATTTTTTTTCCAGATCTAACCTAGTATTAGTAATTATTGTTTTGCCCAGTTCCATGTCACTCTATCTTAGAATAACATGTCGTTGTAACTTAGATAGAAAAAAAAAACTATGTCTTGCTGCAAGTAAGGCAAAGTCACGGTGAAATTCACTCTGCCCGGGTGGATATGCACCCGGTATGTGAAAACATATTTTAAAATATCAGAAAATTCACAATCCATGTATTCACAATATCGTTTCATGGAAAATTGATATTTTTTGTCACATGTAAAAAACAAAAACAAGTCTCGTGAAAAGACATATTTTAGCACATTTTTTCTTGTTTACATAAGCTGAAAAATATATTATTTTTTCGTGAAACAATTGCGCGAACACATGGGATGTTAAGATCTATGCGTGAACGTTTTTTCTAATTTTTTGACATTTCAAAATGCATTAAAAATGTGTTTTAAATAAAAGGTGCATATGCACCAGGGAGCCAAAATACCACTTCAAAAGTCACGCCTCAATGCACATACATACATTGGCAAGAAAAAACCATTTTGCTGCGATGTAAAATCACGAAAATTGCATGAAATAAAATCCCGCGAAAACTGGTGCTCGGGAGGCAAAAGCACTTTTCGCGTTATTTTTTTCCTTTCAAGATTTAACCTAGTAGAGTAGTAATTATTGTTTTGCCCAGCTCGATGTCACGCCATGTTTGAATAACATTTTGTTGTAGCTTAGATAAACAGAAACTATGTCTTTGCTGCAATTAAGGCAAAGTCACGCCTCAAGGCACATACATACATCATTACATCGGCAGGAAAACAGGCACAACGATAGAAATAGATCACGGTTGGGCAGCTATTCAAAGTCACGCCTCAAGGAGTCAAGGCCCATACATACAAGTATACAACAAACATCAACCGTGATCTATTGCACGCCGAGCAGCACAGGCACACCGACAGACTCGTTACATCATTTTGCATGCTCTATTTCTTGTTCTCTTCGCACCCGCATACTATGGGCATGACATTAAAGAACAGGGAAAAACATTTGCATGTGCCACTGCATGCTAGCAAAATGACCAATTCACTGCATTAAGTGTTTTGCACATGAAAATAGCTTGTCAAACTCTACCTAGTGGTTGTGGGTATATATATCACTGCATTAAGTGAAGGCGCCAAAGTATGATTGAAGCTACACCACTAACCTACTGTACTCAAGTCCTTTCACCATGAGTTATTGGGGAAAACCAAATCCCATTGATCACGCAAGTCAGTGATATTTTTTATCTGTGCCATTCACACTCACCAGCTTGTTCGCCCCACCGCACTACATCGATCGTCGTATTTGCGCTTGTAGTGCTGGTGTCTCTTTGGGTGGGTAGCTAGTTCGTGATGTTCGTGTCGGCAGGGACACCTCAACTGTTGTTGCGGGTACCAATTTACGCGCACACATTCTCCATCGAGCCAGCGGTTGCATTGCTGTCAACCCTTGTCGCGAGCAACCTCAAAGCTGCCACCTCCACGTCAATGAATCTGGCTTTCATTGTTCTTATCAACAAGATCCGACGGTTTCTCGACTTGTAAAAAAGACACTAACAGATGGGTCGCCAATATGCTCCAGAACCTACACGGCAGCTGCGGTGACGCGGCGTGGCCGAAGCTCATGACAACTCGTACCAACCAAGTCAATGTGAATTGACGTTGTTGGAGGGAAATCACCTCCATTGATCAGTTGGCAGGTGAGACCAATGGCGCTGGAGTGTATGCCCTATGTAACCTCCGGCACTAGGGAGGTGCCCCATCACCAAGTTGACGAATTAATGAATGACACTTGTTTTCTTATGTTTGCAATAAATAATAATTGATGACCACACTAAAACTGACTATTTACGTACGAATCGGGACAAATGCAGAAAGTCTAGAACGCCTTATATTTTAATACGGAGGGAGTACTAAAATTAACCTAGGAGTAACTACGTATTTACAGCTTAACTCCTTGTCACGCTCCTTATGTGAGAGTATCAGTTTTTGTTCGAATAACATGGTGTTGTAGCTTAAACGGACAAAAACTACATGTCTTGCTGCAAGCAACGTACGCATTCCGAGTTCCGTGGTGGTGTGATTTTGTTTTTTGACCGACCGTGATGGTCTGACTTTGTCACGCCTTAAGGCACATAAATACACTGGCAGAAGAGAACAAGCACGATATCTGATTTGGCAGGCTCATTATCGAGGTGGTAAACTGCCACAGAACTCTAATGCGGTTGGGTCTTTTTGGTGGAGGGATTGCTTGAGTTTGTTGAACAACTTTCTCCATTTATCGACATGCCAGCCTGGTTCGGGTATTTCGGTCTTGTTTTGGTCTGGTAAATGGTCCAGTGAGCTCATTGGACAGTATTTCCCACACTTACATTCATTCGCAATTGATCAAAACATCTCACTCCAGAATGCCTTGGAGGTTTTACTTAGTGAGGACCCGCATGATCTATTGCACCTTCCGCTCTCTCTGGTTGCGGCTCAACAATTAGATGCCCTCTTGGCATTCACTCAAAATAGAGAGGTGAATCTGGATAAAGATTTCTGGCAGTTAACTGATCCGAATAGGAATTACTCCAGTCGGAGGGTATATGCTGCTTTAGCACCCGCTGATCTTGCACCTGCACCATTGAGATGGATTTGGAAGTCCTGTGTGATGCCTAAGCACAAGTTCTTTTTCTGGCTTCTTTTGCAAGATCGTTTGAATACCAGAGACTTACTTACCAGAAAGAATTTCCATGTTGAATCACGCAATTGTGTTTTATGTGAAGATGTGATGAATGAAGACTTCATTCACCTCTTCTTCTCTTGTGACTTCAGTCAGCAGTTTTGGTGGAAGCTGAACATGGAATGGAACTCTGAGTTGCCCATCTTTGATATTCTTATTGAGGCTAGGAATCGGTATAAATTTATCTGTTTCAAGGAGAGCCTTATAATTGGCTGTTGGAGTTTATGGAATCTCAGGAACAAATTCATTTTCGACAATCAGGCCATCAGTCAAGAAGTTTGTTTTACTTTCTTTAAAGAAGCTTTTGTACTCGTTAGACATAGAGCTAAGCCTAGCTTGCAAGAAGGCATGTCACAGTGGCTAGATACTTTGTAAACTTAAGTACGGGACTTTGTACCGATTTACCCTGCTTTTTACAAAATGAGAAAATGACGCAGTAGGGATCTTCCCTACTGTCCTTTGCGTCAAAAAAAAGAAGAAGAGAATCAGCTATTTGAATCTCAGGAAGTGAACTGCGTTTTGGCCGAAAAAACACAACTACCAAAACTCTTGGTTACCAAAATGTAAAGACACGATAATTTAGCTATAATTGCTCATCAGAACCACCGCACATGTTTTCTTGTTATCAGCACAACCGTAACTTTTCTTTCTTCTTAAACTTGAAAGTGAAGCCTTAACAGCGGTCGCTGATGCATGTCCAAACTGTTCCTAACCAAGATCTTCTGCCTCTCTGACCACGGGTAAATGTTACCTTGCCGGCGGCGGTATTTACACTCCTCCTTGCACTCTGGCTTCTCATGCAGGTATATGTCCTTGAGATTGAATGCTGCTTCCATGACAGTTTTGACATAATCAACAAACTTGTCTTCTGACTGAAACCCAAAGATCCTGAGCACGGAAAGGTTGCGGTGCTTGAAATCAAATGATTCCCATTTTGCACCAGCGTCCTTCCTCTCTAGGCTATAGTTGTACTTCTCCCTCACATCCTCATCCCATATCCCCCAACAGTCACATACCTGCAATGCTTCTCATCAGGCAAACATTTGCATTCAACAATGTAAAATAAGAAACAATTTTACTTTATTACTCAACCCATTTAATCCAACGATGGAAGTTTTGAGACGAGACAGTACCAGATCTAAATTTATCATGCAGAAGGAAAAATATTTAGAGATATGGTAGAAAGACTTTACCCTGATGCATAGCTCCTTGAGAGAAGGTGCACCTTGTAGAACAAACATCGTCCAAGTCAAATCACATTCTTTTGAAATGGCAGCCAAATTCACAAGCCTAAGTTTGTGGAACACCTGCCACAATTCTTTTGGACCTTCAGGTTTAACCCAAATCTGCAAAAATATAGAACACAAAATATGTTAACCAAAATAAAGACTAGAACCTCAAAATTGAATTACCAGGCAAAATTACGTGCATCATCAACAAAACTGTAACCTTCACAAACCTTTTCTTTTGCAAAGCCCAGATGCAGGTTCCCAACGGTGGCCTTGCCAAGCAACTCACTTAACTTGAGCATATTGTGCCGTGAAAGAGCCGTATTCCTGATGCTCACGGTGTGGAGCAGCGGGACATAACCAAAAGACAGCGGATTATCCTGAGACAAACATGAAGACAAAGTCAGCTTTGTTAGCTCTGGCAGCCAGTTCAGATCAACCCTCTCAAAATCACACCTGGCGATCTCGATCTCACGGAGACGCGGGTGTTCCACCTCCAGCAAGGAACGAAACCCCATGTCACAGTTGTCCAAGCGGAGGAACTCCAGTCGTTTGCACAGTCTGAAAATTTTGTGGAAATCTGATTCATCTAGTCTCACATTCTCTAGCTCGAGTCGTGTGAGACGACTGAATGCGTCTGGACAATCGTTAATCAGTGACTTGAGCTGCCTCCCGTGAGTGAGCACATCATCAGCTCTGCATCGTTTACCTTCCTTCTTTGTCAAGATTGTGAACTCAGCCACATCAACCTTCTGTGATGCCATGGTGTTGGCAAAAGTCCGGCTAATTCTAATGGATCCATAACCCAAGAAGAATTGCATGCATAGGCAGTGAATGGTGTATGAAATTGTACTCCTGTTTTCCAGTAGGATCCAGGTCGCTCCAAGTATGGTTGCATTGGCCCGAACAACATCATCACAGTTCCTCTCTTGCTCGTTATCAGTGGAACCAACCAGTATAAGAATTGTGGAGAGCAAAGTAGGGATCTGCTTCCACCGTGTGGAGAGGATGCTCGTTTGTGTGGCGTCTGCAATATCAAGTCGCTTGACGATGTTGAGCAAGATGTCATCAGGCAAACTGTTGAGGCAATCGTGTTGCCAGGTACCTTCATCTTCCTCCTGTATTTGGCATAGAAAGAAATTAGAGTTGATTTCCTACAGCCTTCAGGATGCTATGTTGACAATATATGTTCTCATAAAAAGATGTAATTTTGCTAATGTCCACCAGCAAAAACGAATGCAATTTTGACACTATGATAGTTCCCGCAATTTATATGTAAGAGCCCCAAATTAAGGAAAGAATAATCTAGAGGACAATTAACTCACCAGCATGGCTAGGGAGGACCATCGGTTCGAGCTGCTTAGTGCTGAGGCTCTTGACGGATGGTTTGCCCATCGCTCTGGCAGCCGGTCGCCCGAGATGAGTGTTGGCCATTGCCGGAGAGGTTTTCTAATGTCTCGTGAGTAGCCGCTCTCCTACGCAATATGATGACTGCCGGGAAGATCCCCTGGGCAGATTATGTAGCGGCCACCGGTGGCAACCCAGAGATTGAAGTGGAGAAGGATTCGAGCTCCTTCTGTAATCTAAACCGAAAGGTGGTCGAGTTCAGACTGCAGCCTGTTAAAATCAAGCCACTTGATTTCGGACTGCGGCCGGTCGGAAAGGAGCCTCTTGATTGCGGATTGCAGCTCACAAGGGAGCTGCTTCAATTCTAAATTGCAGCTCAGAGATGAGCTGCTTATTTGGGCGGCTCTACTGAAAAAATAGCTCGATCCTCATACGAGGACCACTTGGGTGGCGACGGGGGAAGAGATCGGCACACAGCCTCATGGCACACAACTGCTTGGCGTTGAAGTACTTGGGTTCAGATTGCTTCGCCTGCTCCCAGTGATCCCGATCGGATACGTGGGATCAATTACATGCTACAAATGCTACCACATGAAAAAAGTATTTTATACGTGTCAAAAAATTATACGAAAAATTGTGAGTGCTCATGAAGTATGTCCCTACAACATCCCAAAATTTCATGTCCAAATTCGACATGGAAACTGAGAAACAAAAAAGAGAAAATCAGCATGAATAGTGTCATTCTCTGATTTTGTCTTTTTGTGACACTAGGTAGCACTATTCATGCTGATTTTCTCTTTTTTGTTTCTCAATGTCCATGTCGAATTTGGACATGAAATTTTGGGATGTTGTATGGACATGCTTCATGAGCACTCACAATTTTTCGTACAATTTTTTGACACGTCTAAAATTGTTTTTTCTAGTGGTAGCATTTGTAGCATGTAGAGGGGTGGGAGCACTAGATATTCCCTCATGGGATCAACAATATAGCAGGTTTCATTTGTCAAGGAAACTCCTCATATTTGCATGTTTTTTCCATGTCATTGCTCTTTCCCTTGCGGTTCATGTACTGAGAGAGACGTGACCATGAGTTTAGGCAAAACTGGTACTCCCTCCGGTCCATAAAAATGTCGTGGCAAAACAGCATGAGTGCATGACAGGTTAAACTCGTACACCTTCTGACAGATTTTCTGGATCAGAGGGAGTATTATATTTTCCCTCATAGTTATACACTTCCTGGCCATGTACACCAAGATGTATTTTTTCAGTATAATACTTTTGGTCGTTGTAATCAAATGTTAGAGCAAGAGACTACTTATTGTTATAGTTTTAACTTGATTTGGGCTGACTACTTTCAGTTTTTTTTACGTGGACTATTTTCGGTTCTTGATATAGGCCTAAATGTATTCTGGAAACAAGATGCCTGTCAGGTCTTGGGGTTCACTAATATTGTATGCCAGTTAAATCTTGCTATCTGTATTTTGTGTGTAACTAATATTGTATGCCAGTTAAGGTGGTGTCGGGATTCAATTACAAGTATAACTATCTCTGCCCAAACATCACGAAGTACAAAATTTCAGAACTACGAAGTACAAAAAAGCGAAGTAAGAGTACAAAAAAAATTAGGGCAAGTGGGCTACCGAATTAGTGTGCGTCGACTTAGGCATCATTTTTTTTCCAAAACAAAACAAAAATACTCTTGTGCATCGTCAGCATGACTTTGACATAATCCACGTGAAATGAATATTATGGACCCATGAAAATTCACCGAAGGAGGCGAGAAGTCGGTGTCAGCTGTCTCGCCAATTGCATGACATCCGAGAAGCAGCCGCGTAGCACAGGCACAACGAAACCGTAAGTCGTGTTGCGCCAAACTATATCATCGCAGACCTTCGTATGTCGTACTCCTTATTGTTGCATTGCAAAGTAAATAAAGCTACATCTTTGCGCACCTTTAATTTTCTTTGCCTCCGCCGGACCGATAAAATGATGGTACGAAAATGTGTGCTACTTAGTCAGTCTAGAAGCCCGAGCAAATTTACTACTAGTTGATATAGTTCCTCAAGTTTGACTATGCTCTTTTGTACTTAATGTGATCTATTTATTGTTCGTTTTCGCACCAGCATACTATGAGCATGACCATAAGAAAAATAATGTTTTAACACAAAAGGCATTTGAATTTACCATAGCATGTTAAGAAAATGACCAATTCACTCTTTAGCTCACGCTCAAAGTATTTTGCACATGGAAATAGCATGTCAGACTCTAGCTAGTGGTTGTGTGTAGTATATATATCATTGCATTATGTGAAGGCACCAAAATATGATTGAAGTTATACCACTAATCCATCCTGCTCAAATATTTCACCATGAGATATAGGGGACAACCAAATTTCCGTTAATATGACAATCAGGTGATATTTGTATCAATGACATAGATAGAGAATATCTTATTCGCCTAGCCACACTATGCCGTTTGTTGTATTTGCACTGACCATGTTGGCGTCACTCTGGGAGGGTAGTTTCTGCCGCCAATAGTGCATCAGGCAATGTAGGGGGCACCACTACCACGTGCAAATTCTCTCCAATGAGGAGGCTATCGCGTACCTGTCAACCGTCGTCACGATCATCCTCATTGACGTCATAGCTGTGTTGTACAATTACTATTACTATACTATAGATACTATATATAAAAGTTGGAACAAAACTCTGCCTCTCAGGCCGCCTGACACTGTAGATACAGTAAAAGATCCTGACCATCCAAACGCAAATCAACGGCTCACAACCATCTCCGCTCGGTGAACAGCGCCCGCGTCACTGTAGATGCACGAAAATTGACGCACAGCCCTGGCCGGTCGCGCGCCCGCAGCCGGTCGTCCGTCACGGACGTGCACGAAAATTGGCGCAGGCGGCCCGGTCGCAGCCGGTGCACTTCTACCACGCACGAATATTGGCGCGCGCCATCCGGTCGCCCGCGCTGCACCATTTTACAAAAAGAACCTCGCAATACAATTAATTTTCTCACAGTCCACCACTCCTCTCTGTGAGGACCTCGCCGCAATTTCCATAAACACCAGGTACCTCGCTGAAAAAACGTCGGCAGAACCTACTTCTCTTCTTCTCTCCCCGTGCGACCACGGCGTCGTCGTCGCCACGGACGCAACGCGCCGCCCCTCCGCAGCTCCCCGGTCAGATCGACGGACGCAGGACACTCCGCCGTCTGGTGCTCCACCTCCTCGCCGCAGATCGGCTGCTGGGGCGCCGCGCCGTCGCCGTATTCTCCACCGCCGTGCCGATGTCCCTCCGCCGCTTCCACACGCCGCCACCGCCGCTCCGGCGACCCATGAGCGGCGGCGCCGCCACCTGTGGGCAGCCCGCGTCGAGGCACGTCGGACGCCCCCACCCACGCATCCCGGCTCGCGGTGACGCGGCTCCGGCGAGCTCGAGGGCGCCACGGCAGCGCACGCCGCTGGTGACATCAGCATGACATCCCAGCGGGCCTGGGCTGGGCAGCTGAGCTGCCTGCTAGGCTAGGCTGGGCTGGCTCGGCCTTTTTTTCACCCTCTTCTTTTTGTTCTAATTTCCTTTCTTTTTAAAGAAAGGAAAAAATAACAACTTTTCAAATCCAACTTCAATAATTTCTAAATCTGCATAATTTCAACATTTTAGCCATTTTCGAAATTGAATTTTACCAACAAAAAAAACGCGGCATCCAAATTTGAATATTTCAAAATTTCAAACGCCTCTCAAATCTAACTGTTTTACTAACTTTTTTACGAATCAAACAATCCATAAATATTTTCAGCACATTCAAATCTGAACACATTTTGAACATGGGCTATCTTTAAAACTATCCATCTTTAAAAAAAATTGAGGATTTTAATTTGATAAATATTTGTAGGAAATCCAAATTTATTTCCCCAAATTATGTATTGAATTTAATAAATCTTTATATAATATGTTCCATTTGATTGTGAAGCTAAATTAAATTTTTAAGCTGAAATACAAACTTAAAAAGATCTTCCCAAATTGTTTAACAATTATTAATAATTTAGTTGAAGTCCTTTCAAATATTCAAAAAATAATAATAAATGCTAGAAATGGTTAATATTTGGTGACAACGACAATATATTTCCTTTGATTATGGTTCCAAATAAGAAAATTATGGGGAAATAGAACCAAATTTGATCATTTAAACTAGGCTAACATATTTAGAGGCAATAAAATTTAAAACTACCTGATTTTATAGTTTGTTTTCCAAAAAAATGATTAAACGAATATTTGAAGGTAAAAATATAAATTATTTTCCTCTAATTGCAAATTGAATTTTAATTGAATTAAAAAGATAATCATGTAATGTGTTTCCTCTGATTATTTAATTAAATTTAAATACTTAAAACAAAACTCAAACATATTATACCAACTCGAATAAGTTAATATGCGCATTTTAAATATTCCCAAAAAATGTATTTCATAATATTTTTTTAAAATCCCACTCAATTTTGTTGTTACTTTAACTTAAAGAACTATCGCTCCCTGTCCATTTAAAATTAAAACTTATAAGGATGATTTTACAACGATTTCCTAACAACAATTGTTCAACGATACTTAATCCGCTAAGATAAATTTAAAATGTAATTTGTTTTCCATATTTTCCAACTGTACATAAAAATTGATCTTTATCAGATGGGTTTTTGTGAAGAGTGCGGCGAGATATTATTTTACAATATTCAAACAAATTACCAAAAAAAAATGTTAATGGTACCAACAGTTTTTTTTGAAATCTAAACCACTAATGAATGTGAACTTTTTTTGAATTCCAACAGTTTTAAAATCTGAACAATTAAATAACTTCCCAATTTTACCAACTTCTTTTTAAATCTAAACAACTAATAAATGTGAATTTTTTAAGTCCAAAAGTTTTAAAATCTGAACGATTTTTTTTTTATAAGTCCAAAAGTTTTATAAGTCCAAAACTAATAGCTACAGTACCCACGGGTACTGCTCCCGCAGTGTGTTTTTTTTTTAAATAACCCCGCTTTTCCCAACAATTGTATACATGAAATATAATATGCGCGCCAACAAATAGGTTCCATTCCCGTGATCGGTTTCGATTTTGGTCGACTCTACCTCCTCAATTTGGGATCCAGATTCGCACAAACATTTGACGAATTTTATCAAATTCGTCGCGCTCGGTCATCCGTTCTAAATTTCCTTTCATGAGCAGGTGGATATCACCCTTCCAAACAATTTTCAGGTTTTAACCTTTGTATTTCGACAGATCTATACATATTTCTCTCTAATCTTCAGATTCGCTGTTTGACTTCCAGATCTAGCCCAGAATAGCATTTTGTTACCTGCCTGTCATATACAGAATTTTCGTAACCCGTCATAAAATACACTTCAAAGTATGCAGCATAAAAAACACTTCAGAATATACAGCAAATTTAACACCACGGGCGCGACAAGCCGACGTGGTGTTCAGATAGAGTGCAAATTCATTTTCTCTAATTATGGAATGAATTTTAATTCAATTTAATGAATGCTCATATAATGTATCTTCACCAACTATAAAGTTAAATTAAATATTTAAGACAAAACTCAAACATATTATACGAAACCGAAAAGGTTAATATTTGAATATAATACTACAAATGAGCTTCCTACAACTATGCAGCTGAACTTAATAAATGTTCAAATTGAACTAAACTATCTCTAAGTATGCATATCATATTTGCGTATGATCTCAGTGAACTTCCACTAAATATTGAATCCAATTAAATAAATGTGCATTTCCCACTCAATGCGTACTCAAAATAAATATTACTGACAAAATATAAACATATTCGAACATTTCGATTTGCTAAAAAAAAATTTGGAATACACCAAAATATATCAACATGCCCACAAGAATGAATTCCAACTATTTACAGAAAAAAAAACATATTTGAGCATTTTTAAGTTGTGAATATTTGGAGATAATCGAAATGCACATTCTCCAAATACGTGAAGTTGAATTTCTAATAGGTGCTCATGTAATACATTTCCTCTAACAATGGACTAAAAATTGAACACTTACAATTGGTAAATATTTATATGTCATCTAAATGAACTTTCTATTGGTGTGCACTCCTGAATGTATCGACAAGCTTAGACAAGAAAATGATACTTATTAATGCTAAAATACAAACAAAGTTAAACAATTCAAATTAGGTAATGTTTGTATACATTCTAAGTGCACTTCATCCAAATACATTTTCCCTGATTATACTACGCAAACGAAAAATAATAATATCAACCATTATTTAAACTAAAGGCGCGGCGTGCCGACGCGCCCAAATTCAACTAGTGCCCCTATATATAAAAGTTCGCACAAACCTCTCCCTCTCCCGCTGTCCACGTCGTCTTTTTTTCTCAGCCGTTCGATCGAAGCGTCTGACGGTCCAGACAGCTTCAAAATTCGCGCAAGCTATAGTAACACTGTAGTTCTACAGTACACGCCATTTTGCAAAAAACCGCCCGCAAAAGGACTGGTTTGCAAATTTTGACAAACTCAGGGACCTACATGTAAAAATGACAGCACAACCCTATCGTCTCCTTCCTCTCCCGCGACGGCCGTGGTCGTCGGCGCCGCCGACGCTGCGTACCGCCGTTTCCCGCTGCTTCGCTCAGATCGATGCCCACGGCGAGGTGCGCCGCACCGTCCTCTACCTCCTCGCCGAGCTGTGCGTGCTGGGACGCCGCCTGGGCGCCGGAATCGCGGCCGCCGTGCGCGCTGTCCGCCGCGGCGTCCGTTGGTCGCCGGCGACGCTGCGGTGGCCAAACCGCGACGGCGCCGCCACCTAAAGGTCGCCCGCGCCCAGGCGCGTCCGATGCGGCCACCCGCGCGTGCCGGCTCGCCGTGCCGCGACGTCGCCGTGGTCGTCTCCGCCGCGGCAGAGTCCGGCCACCGACGACGTCAGTGGGCCCGTCCTATCAGCTAGCTTTCTCCCCCCCCCCCCCCCCCCCCTCCAGAAATATTTACAGAAAATGTTATAAGCCTGACAGATGGGCCCAGTTCCTTTAATAATTTCCAGAAAATGAATAAAACTGCAAAATTAATAGCTTCAAATCTACCCATCGAACAAATATGAAAAATATATCAAAATGATCACAAAAAAAATGCTAACTACTTACGATATAATGCAAACATATTTGAAGATTTAAATTTGGTAAATATTTTGAAAATTAAAATGAATAAAACTGCAAAATTAATAGCTTCAAATTTATCCAACGAAAAAATATGAAAAATATATCAAAATGATTACAAAGAAAATGCTAACTACTTATGACATAATAAAACTGCAAAATTAATAGCTTCAAATCTATCCAACGAAAAAATATGAAAAATATATCAAAATGATCACAAAGAAAATGCTAACTACTTATGACATAATGCAAACATATTTGAAGATTTAAATTTGGTAAATATTTTGGAAAATCCAAATTCAATTCCTCCAATTATGAATTTAATTTCACGAATGCTCACATAATGTACTCCCTCTGATAATGGAGTCAAATTAAAATTTTAAAGTAAAATACAAACTTATCTTACCATTTCAAATAGATTAATACTTAGAAATAATTTAACTAAACTCTCCAAATATGCAGACATATTAAATAATTGCTACAAATAGTTAACATTTGGCCATAACCACAATAAATTTCCTCTCATTATGGTGCTAAATAAGAAAATTATGTCAAAGTGGAACCATATTTGACCATTTCACTTTAGCTAGCATATTTGATGAATTAACTTTAAATTGAGTTTACTAAATGCTCATACAATGTATTTACTCCCATTATTAATTTTTAAGCAAAATACGAACTTATTTTACCATTTCAAATAGATTAATATTTACAAATAATTTAAATAAACTCTCCAATTATGCAGACATATTAAATAATTGCTACAAATAGTTAACATTTGGCCATAACCACAATAAATTTCCTCTCATTATGGTTCTAAATAAGAAAATTATGTCAGAACGGAACCATATTAGATCGTTTCACTTTAGCTAACATATTTGATGAATTACCTTTAAATTGAGTTTACTAAATGCACATACAATGTATTTGCTCCCATTATTGAATTAAAATACAAAGTATTTTCTCCCATTACTGAGTTAAATTAAATATTTACCACAAAACACAAACCTACCATATCAACTCGAATAAGTTAACACTTACAAATAATATAACTAAACTCTCCCTAATTATACAATTCAATTTAATAAATGCTCAAATTGAAATTAACTCTCTCTCTAATTATGTAGTTCAATTTAAATAATGCTTCATCACATGCATATTTCAAGAAACCACAAATTCATTTCCTCTAAAGACGGATTCAATTTAAAAAACACTAATACAAAACATTTCCTCTAACCAACGATTCAAAATACATATTTACGGTGAAATACAAACATATTCGATCAGTTCAACTTATTAAACTAAATTACACATTCATGCCAACATACAAATACTTCAAAAATACCCTAAACGACAAATTCCCACAGACTTCAGCATTTCTAATTACAACGAGTGCGGCGTATCGTCGCGCCTAAATCCCTAGTATATATAAAAGATGGACAGAGCAACGGCCTCTCAGGGGCCCTGCTACTATTCATCTACAGGATGATTCTTGGTCGTCCGATCCACGATCCTTCGGTGAATAGTACCCTGCATGCACAGTGCCGGTCACCCCACGCGTACTGTTCACACCATATAGATTTCTTTTTTTTTGATGCGCGATAATAAGTACATGAAATATATGCGCGTCGACAAGTAAGTTTCATTCATGTTATTGGTTTCGAGTTTGGTCGACTCTACCTCCTTAATTTTTTGGATTCAAACTCGCAAAAATATTTGACGAATTTTGTCAAATACGTCGCACTCAGCTATCCATTCAAATTTTCCTTGCACGAGTAGATGAATATCATCCTTCCGAATGACTTTCATGTTTTAACCTTTTTGTTTTCACGGACATAAACATAATTCTCTCCAATCTTCAAATTTTTTATAATTTAGGCTGTGCAAATCTATACTGCTGACCGTTTCAGCCTCCGATCGAGCCGGCCACGTCGCCCCGGCACTGTACAAACTACAGTAACGCACTTCATCTCCGCCGTCCTCTCCTCTCCATCTCCGTCAACTATCGCGTGCTGGCGCGGCCGACGCTTGCCGGAATCGACACCGTCGTGAGCTCCCTTGGACCGCCGAGTTTTCTCGCCGCCGACGACGCTCCGGCCACCAAATAGCAGCGACGTCGCCGCCTTCGGGTAGCGCGTGCCCACGTGCCTCCAACGCGCCCAGCTGCGCTTCCTACGTCGCGCTGGATCGACGCCGGCGAGCTCGCCGTGCCCGCTGCCACCACTGCTGACGTCAGCACGATGTCAGCGTGGGCCCCAGCTGTCAGTGTCTCCTTTCCCCACACACATTTACAGAAAATATTAAACTCCTGACAGGTGGGCCCAGTTCACATAAACAAATTCTAGAAAATAAAAAATACTACAAAATCAATAAATTTAACTATATCCATCAGAAAAAGGGAAAATATATCAAAATGAACAGAAATATAAATGCTAGCTACTTATGGCATAATGCAAACATATTTTAAGATTTTAATTCGACGAATATTTGGAGAAAGTCCAAATTCACTTTCTCTAATTGCGAATTAAATTAAATAAATGGTCGTATAATGAATTTCTGATTATGGAGTTAAACTAAATTTTTAAGGCAAAATACAGACTTATTATACCATTCCAAATTGAATAATATTTAATTTACTAAGCAGGGCGGCAACATACTAAAAACAAGGTCTTCAAGGGAGGCCCAAAAATACTGTCCAGATTTTCCCAAAAATTGTCCGTTTGGGGAGAGTCGACCGCTGGGCACCCCAAATGGAATGGACAATTTGTCTATTTTCGTTTTTGAACCCTGCCAATATGACACACACCTCGTGGATAGAGCTAACTTAGCGTCAAGTCATCTATTGTCAACCTCTTAACCAACATGTATAGTAGTTGGCTATATACATGTACTACAAACCTCAAGAAAAAAAATACATGTACTATCTTATATATCAACTAGAGAGTAAAACTGGAATTTACTTGTAATTATAATATCCTACAGATATACCACGAAAATATGTTTAATGACGTATCTAATGAGATTGATTTGACATTGCATAGGTTGATAAATTTTCTAAAAAAATTAATCAAACTTCACATAGTTTGACTTTGACAAAAATTCATGTCTTGTTTTACACAAGTGAAGGAGTATGTCACACCATGTCTGCATGCGTGTATGCGTCCAAGCACTCGCGTGACATGTGTGTGTGTGTGTGTGTGACGAACGTTGTCCTATAGCCGATCAGCGAAGAACCCACATTGCTTTTGCATCGTATATATTGCATGCGTATGGGAAATCAAACCAAGAGAAAGGAATTACTAAATTTCCTTGCATATCTATAGTATGTGATACTATTTTACCAAGTAAAAAGGTAACTATTTTTATAAGACTGTTGATCAAATGAAAAAGTGACAAATTTATGTCTGTTTAGATGAATTATGTTATTTAAATATTTGATTGTTGAACACGAATATGTGAAAGACAAACTTGGCTATGAGCGGGTAACTAAATGAGCAATACAACAACTAGATGACAAAGTGCTTATAGATATTTGTATATTCTAGGATTTTTTTTTTGGTACAATGATTGTTGTCTCTGCTATTTGCTTACATCTAAAATAGATAATTATGCATTTGAGAAACATCTTATCAGCTTTAGAGCTCCTTGTCCTGATATTTAAAAAACAAAATTAGGCTTGGAAAAAATATATATTCATACCTCATCCAAGTTAGTAGAAACTAATCTATTAACACATTAATTTTTTTGCCCGACAGAAAAAACAAATTTAACAAATTAATTTTAAGTAGTTTCTAAAAAGGAGTGTATCTTGATACATAGTTGTTTATGATGTGGTTAATTTTTCAAACTCTAGTAGAAGTAGTACTAGTTAAGTTCATACATGAGAGAGAATGTGATGTAATTGCAAAAAGGTGAAAAAGATTAGTATAAATGTTTCTGAGGGAGAAAACATAAGTTTATACTACAAAATTGTTTTTCTTAATAGGTGTTGTAGCATTTATCCCTTTACGAAATGCATCTGGCTAGCAAGCATTAATTTACGTAAGCCTGTCCTATTTATTTCTATGGTATACGAGAATTCAGTAAATTTAACCAAAGGTCTACCAAGGAGCTTGTTCTTGAAAACCAAAGAACTAAACACAGTTTCTTTATGGCTTATATTGGTAAACATATTTATGGTGATAGTCATTAAAACTGTATACCAGAAAAATATCTTCAAAGTTAGCAACATTTATATATCATTAACTTTGGTAGGCATGGAAAATATAACAATCAAAATCGTATGTTGAGAACACAAGGTGTTAACAAGTAAAAATGTTTAGTATAAAAAAACAAAAATGTAGTTGAGAAAATTCTATGTAGGATCATAAAGGGTACCACTATTCATAATAAGGAAAGGCCTCAAATATGGTCTTTAGAGGTCCCTAGGGGCAATAATAAAAATGTTATTATCATATTTAAAGAATGTTTAGAGTTGGAAATGGTTCAAATTTAAATAAATGTTCAGAGTAAAAAATGTTCAAAACTTTGAGAAATGTTCAGAAATATAAATTGTTCAAAATTCCAAAAATAGTTTTTTCGATTTGTTAAGCCGAGTTTAAAATTAATTAGGAGTTTAATTATTTCTGAGAAATATCATTTTTCTGATATTTTCTGACAATTATCAAGAATATATAATTAAGAATAAGAAAAGGTACCTGGTAATGGGCCACGATAGTACGGCCCAACAACAATTTTACAGCGGCAGCGGAGTGGGTATTTTTTGCTAAAAATGGCCTCTAAGCAAAACTAATCTTAATTCTGGCCTCTCTGCAAAACTATTTCCAAATCTGGCCACTGAGGCCGGCTCCAGATAAGATGGAGCCGACCTTGTACATGTCGGCTCCATTCTATATGGCGTCGACCCCCTGTTTCAAAACTTTTAAGTTCTTACGAAAATTATGTGACTTTCTGGATGACGCTGAACTGAACAAGTTCGGCTCCATCCTATATGGCGCGGCCAAATTTGAATATAGTTTTGATAAGAGGCCACACATGCGTTTAGTTGTTCAAAAGGACCAGATTTGTCAAAAAATACGTGGAGTGAAGCGCCGCTAACGGGTGCCATATTCCAGGTAAGAATATTCCATGCGACCTTTTTTCAGCGGAATGCACGCTACAGGATCCACTCGCTAGCTTCTTACGCGATATATGGGCTTGGGCGTCTGGTCCAGTACGCGCTGGCTAAAAACAAATACTGTAGCGATCGGCCACAACCGCCTAAGCTAACATTCGCACGGCGTTTGATTTTTTTCCTTCTGTTTTTTAGTTACTTTATTATTTTCCTGCAAGGCGGCGGCACACTCGTGCGGGGCGCCATCCGGGAACCGCTTCCAGGTGTCGGCGCAGTAGTTGTAGATCATGTACTACAAGAATTTGTTTGGAGAATCAGAGGATGATAATTTCTGCCTGGATGAATCCCGAACGGATGACATTGTACAAGTTTCCGATCAGGAAAATGCCCACCTTACAGCCCCTTATTCAGAGGAGGAGGTAAAGAAGGCGGTTTTCCAAATGGAACACAACAAAGCACCGGGTCCGGATGGTTTTCCTGCTGAGTTTTATCAAACTTTCTGGGATATAATCAAGTCGGATCTGTTAGAGATGTTTCATGCATTACATGCTGGACAACTTGAATTATTTCGCCTAAACTTCGGTGAGATAATTTTGTTGCCAAAGGTTCTGCACCCACCGGAGGCGGGCCTGGGCCGCGGTGTCCAGCCCCCACGCGCCGTAGGACCTGGCGCAAACCGCCGCGTCCTGAGGCGACGCACACCCGCTCGCCGTGAAGCCCTTGTCTTAGGGCATGTACAGCGGTGCTGAGTCAGCCGTCTGTAGCAGATTCCACCTAGGATTTTTTGTCAGTTAGAGGAGAGAGAGGGTGGAGAGAGAAAGAGTCCGTCGGTAATTCTCCAGACGGTCTGGTTCCGTTAAACTCGCTCGCTACAGTCGCCTATTTTTTCCATTGTATGGCTAGCGACGCCTATATCTCCATATTTAATTGCTTTCATAATTATTTTTTTAATAGCAACCGATGAATTGTTACAGACGACCAAAACGATAGCCCATTGTATTAGCTGTCTTTACGGCCATCTACAGGTGACATGGATGCGTGTTACAGACGGTCACCGTCTAAACAATTGTACATGCCCTTATCAACAACGTGCAACGGATCCTCGACATGTTACGAGGACACTAACACATGGGCCAGCACACTCCACAACCTCCAATTAAGTCACGGTGGCATGGCAATGGCATGGACGAATGTCAGGATACGTCGTTCCTCCTACCAGCCAAGGCATTGTACAAAAGTCGTGCAATACAATTTTTCGAGGTGTAAAATTTATGAAGTACAGAGTACTAAAATCTCATGTTCTTTGTTTTTGTACTGTGTACGTTGTATGTGGTACTTTGTTGAATATACGTGGACTTTCAAAAAAAAAATCATGAAGTACAAAATTTCTGAAACGAAGTACAAAAATCACTAGGTACAAAATTTCCGAACTACGAAGTACAAAAAACTTGAAGTACGAGTGCAAAAAATGTAGGTCAAGTGGGCAACCAAATCAGTGTGCGTCAACTTAGGCAGCATCTTTGCCAAAAAAAAAACTTCCGCATTGTCGGCATGACTTTGACATGTTCCACGTGAAATGAATATTATGAACCCACGAAAATTCACCGAAGGAGGCGAGAAGTCGGTGTCGTCCGTCTCGCCGATTGTGTGCCACCGGAGAAGCGGCCGAGCAGCACAGGCACAACGAAACATGTACGTCTTGCTCCGCCAAACTATATCACTGTGGACCTTCATATATTATACTCGGTATTGTTGTATGGTAAAATAAATAAATCTACATTGTTGCGCACCCATTATTATTTTTTGCATCTGCTGGACCGAAAAACTGATGGAACGAAAATGTGCGTTTCTGGTCAGTCTAGACTCTAGAAGCCTGATCAAATCTACTAGTTCATGTAGTTCTTCAAGTTTCATTAGGCTCTTGCGTGCTCAACGTGATCTATGTTGATTGTTCATTTTTCACGCCCACATACTATGAGCATGACAATAAGAAGAACAATCTTTTAACACAAAAAGGCATTTGAATTTACCATAGCATGCTAAGAAAATGAGCAATTCACTCTTCAGCTCACACTTAAAGTATTTTGCGCATGGATATAGCATGTCATACTCTAGCTAGTGGTTGTGGGTACTATATATATCATTGCATTTGTGAAGGCCCCAAAGTATGATTGAAATTATACCACTAATGTATCCTTTTTTTTTTGCGAGGAATACCACTAATGTATCCTACTCAAATCTTTTCACCATAAGATATTGGGGACAACCAAGATATTGGGGACAACCAAATTTCCGTTGATATGACAAATCCGGTGATATTTGTATCCATGACAATGTCAGTCGCCGCTTATTCGCCCAGCCACACCACATCATTCGTTGTATTTGAGTTTATCATGTTGGCGTCGCTCTGGGAGGATAGCCAAACGCGACGTATGTCCCCGCAATAGCGCATCAAGCAACGTAGGGTACCAGTACTGTGTGTGCACGCTCTCCAGTCGAGAGGTGATCGCACAACCCTCAACCTTCGCGGCGATCATCCTCACTGTCATCTACACCATGGCGATGATGCCTGTTCTGTCCTATGATCTTATCGACAACGTCCAACGGTCTGTCGCCTGTTACAAGGACACTAACACATTGGCCAACACACTCCACAACCTCCACGGGTAATCAGAGTGACGTGGTGTGGACGAGTGTCAAGACATATCCTCCCTCATACCCACCAAGTTAGTGTGAACGATAGTTGATGTATGGAAAGTACCTACATTGATCCTTAGGAGGATGAGACCAATGGCGCTGAGCGTCGGCCCTACATAGCATCCGGCGTCAACGAGGCGTAACCTGTGAAACGGGCGAATTGGTGCACCCGATTTTAGTTGATCACCTAAAGTATATTTTCAAAAAATCTGAAAAAAAAAAGAATGTTTGGGCATTGGCAGTACAACAAATTATCAGTTTGTACTAGAAGTGAACAACTGAGGTCTGCAACTTGTTATTCTTTTGTTTGCAACAAATGATGATTGATTATCATGTTAAAAAAAAATAAAGATAGGAGTAATTATTTGCAGCTCAGCTTGATGTGTACGTGTGTATGTTCGAATAACATGTCGATGTAGGTTAAGACAAACAAAAACTCTCGTCTTGCTGCAAGTAAAGGCTCATATAGGGCTTGTTTGGTAGGCTGCATCACTTTCTCGTAGTCTTGGGGGCAGGCTCCAGGGGGCAGTGCTGAGTAGAGCCACCCCTAAAACCATGTTGTGCTTGTTGTTTGGTTGCCTGCATCAAAAAACGAGAGCTCTCTTCGTGCAACACAACCAAACAACGAGCTTGTGTTTACCGTTAGTCTCACCATTTGCTTATAGTTGTACTTACCTCTCACTATGAAGTAGCGGTAGAACGGCGAGCATGACCACGATGCGAGCGGCGGCGGCGGAGGTAGCCTGTCTGCGAGCAGCGGCTATGACGACGGCTTGAGCGACAGCGACGAAGCTGAGCAGACGAGACATGGTGACGGAGCTGAGCGCTTGGCGGCGGCAAGCAGACGGCATGGCGGCAAAGCTGGACGGTGAGAAGATGGCATGACGACGACACGACATGCCGATGGCAGAGTTTGACGAAGACGAGTTCGAGCAGAGGTTGAAGAAGACGGTGACACGAACAGTCTAAATACGCATCCTCAGATCTACCCATCCACAAGCATCGAAACGCAAAACTTACAACACGATAGTTGTGCGGCATGACGAGGTGAAGCTACTCCTCAAAGGAAATCGAAAACGATCAGCTGTGTGTGACAAGACCTACAAAATTCGGTCAAAAAAGCTTCAGACAAGAACACGAAATTAGGACCGCACGGTTAACGAAAGCTCGAACTGATCGCCGAAATCGAACCGCAGCATCAAAGCGCATCATTTGGGTGTACACCTTTTTTTGATCCGAGTAGTGTATGAAGAATTGGAAGAGGGTAAGTGAAAGAGAGAGTGAGGGGAAGCAACGCCATGGAACGAACTTGCATGCCTATCGCTGCTTTTTGCAGCTGCGCGGCATGGCCGCCTGGAAACGGCCGATTCGGTCGTTCCTCCAGGGCCTGGCCCGAGGGTGCTTTGAGAAGCGCGCTATGCAGGCCCAAGAGCAAAAGCAGGCAACCAAACTAGAGCACGCTGCAGCTGGCGGGCCGGGCCAAGGGTGCTGCAGGCTACCAAACGCGCCCATACTGAGTTCCGTGGCCTTTCTCACACCTCAAGGCGCATAACTGCTTGGTGAAGTACCCGGTGAGCTCCTGTGCGGATCGGGCGACACGATCACACGAGGACCTGTTTGGGGCTACGATGCATGAACTTTTTTTTTTGAATTTTTCCACATATATTAAACCAGCAAAGAGTACACGATTATATCGATTACAAAAACAAAACTAAAAGAGACTAGCAAATTTATGAGATCTTCAAGCCCTTTCTTCATCCATGACACAATCTTATACTTTTCTGAAGGCAGCCGTAGAACAACGCCGAAACCAACAAACCACAGACCTGAGAATACCACTGATAGTTCTCCCTTTTTAATTTTGAGCCGCAATGCCAAGACTTTGTGCACGCACGCAGCCATTAAATTAATCAAGCAACATCGGCAAGAGCACCACCACTGATATTCCAGGGACAAATAACCGAACCACTTTGTCGACGTCGTTGGGAGCCGAGAGAATGAATCACCAATGCCGAAGACGTAGCAGTCGGGATAGATATTGCGAGGACAAAACTCCTCGCGACAACCAAGAGAAACAGTCCAAGATTGATCTGGCGAAGCAAGATCTGAAAAACCATACCTAGACAGACTTAATCTTCCAAAGCCACCATTGACGTCGGGAAGGGTATCTCGCCGTCGAACGAAGCGTGGAAGATCACTTATTACAGACGAGACCATCTCCATTAACGAAGAAGATGACGACCAAAACAAAGCTCTAACATTAAGGACCTTCAAAAAGCGCCGTGCGCAGGTCCGATGTCCCCACCCCTCCTAGTGACAGAACGACACTTAGAGGAGGCGAGGACCCGTCGAATCTTTGCCGGCGACGACAATGAAACTGCAGATGTCACCGGCGGCGGCGACTAGCGTTGAAACCCTAGGCCGCCGCCACAATCGCCTCGCTTGCGCCCTTCCTTCATAACGTACCGGTTCGTGATAGAGAAAGATACTCCTACGATAAATGAACTTGCTTTTACTTGAGATAAATGCATGCTTAAACACGCACGAGCGCTACGATGGAAAAACGCGAAAAACTGATGAGACCATGGGCCCATGAAGAAATGCGGGGATGCGGCGCACTTGTAGTACCTGGGCTGGGCAGTATCAGCCCACCAGGCCACGTCCCCTATCTCTCAGATCATCCCTGTGCGTTGTCATTACCGATCACAACAAATTTAAGGTCAACCTGATCCAGGTGACGGTGTCCATCCGGAGGTTCAGAGTTCTATGCAGGCCGGACATATTTCAGTGACAGTCGTTGGACAAAATTTGTTGATTTCTACACCATGCAACCTGCTGAGAGGTGCACCTTATTTCTCGACCATGGTGTCGTCGAGACCTATTTTATTATAGAGCCCCCGACAACTCTTACAGATCCCAGTCTGAGGATCATAACCCTAGAGATGATCACGACTTCATGCCTGAGGTGATCATACCCTAGATGACTAGCTAGTTAGTTAGGAATAAGTTAATTAGAGATGAACAATAAGAACTTTGTTAAGTCACGCTCATATGTTTGTTGAGTGGCACAGCTACTGTCAGTGCTATTTTTATTAATGTTTTTGTTTCTGTGTATTTTGCTGGTAATTGTCGTTTATTAAATTCATTAACATCAGCTTTTTTAATTTCCGAAATATAATCACTGGCGTGGCCTCCCTCCCCGGTAATAAAAAAATATTACTGACGTGACCTCCCCACGCCGGTAATCACAAAGTAACGCACGCAGGTGATCCCAAAATAGCACTGGCGTGGCCTCACAAAAGCCGGTGATCCCAAATAGCACAGGCGTGACTTTACCGGCGTGGGCGTCGTTTCCTGCCAGTGATCTCAAAATCGTCACGCTGGTGATCCCAAAATAGCACTGGCGTGGCCTCACAAACGCCGGTGATCCCAAATAGCACAGGCGTGACTTTACCGGCGTGGGTGTTTCCCGCCAGTGATCTCAAAATCGCCACGCCGGTGATTAGTTGTTTCCTTATAGTGTAAAAGCCCTAGCTTGATATGGTTCTTCAAGTTTGATTAGGCTCTTGCATGCTAGAGTTCTTCAAGTTTGATTAGTTTTTTTTGCCTCCGCTAGACTTAGACCGATAAACTGATTGAAGGAAAATGTGAGTTACTGGTCAATCTAGAAGCCTCAGCCAATTTACTATAGTTGATATAGTTCTTGAGGTTTGATTAGACTCTTGCCTGCTGTACCTGATCTCTTTATTGTTCGTCTTCGCACGCGCATACTATGAGCATGACAATAAGAAAAACAATTTTTTAACACAAAAGGCATTTGAATTTACCATAGCATGCTAAGAAAATGACCAATTCACTCTTTAGCTCACACTTAAAGTATTTCAGTGCACATGTAAATAGCATGTCAAACTCTAGCTAGTGGTTGTGGGTAGTATATATATCACTTCATTTTGTGAAGGTGCCAAAGTATGGTTGAAGTTGTACAACTAATCTATCATACTCTAAAAAATTCACCATGAGATACTGGGGACAACCAAATTTCCGTTGATAAGACAATCCGGTGTTATTTGTATCTAGGACATACACGTTCAGAACTTTGTTCACCTAACCATAGTACATCGTTTGTTGTGTTTGCACTTGTCTTATTAGCGTCGCTTTGTGAGGGGAGCCGACCGTGATGTCTGTGCCGAGAATACTAGTGTCGCGTGTGCACGCTCTCCAATGAGGATGTGATTGCGTACCTGTCAACCGTCGTCGTGATCAACCCCACCGCTGCCTCCATCACGTCGATGACAGTAGTGTTCAATGATCTTTACAACAGCATCCAACAGTCCCTCAACCTGTTACAAGGACACTGACACATGGGGCAGCACGCTCCACGACCTCGAAGTAAGCCACGCAGACGTGGCGTGGACAAGTGTCTAGGCACATGGTTTCTCCTACCCACCAAGCCATCGTGAACAAGAGCCGATGGAGGGGAACCGCGTCCATTGATCTATCGGCAGACGAGGCCAGCGGCGCTAAGGGCATCTCCAGCCGTTCGGCCCCCCCAGGCCGAAAAACGGCGCCTTTTTGGACGGCCTTGGGGAGCGCCGGCGCAATTCGACGCACTGGGTTCGGCGTTTTCTCAGTCGCCGAACCCAGGACGCCCCCAGCCGGCCAATTTTCGGCCAAGTTTTCAACATACAAATCAACACTTTCGGCCAAGTTTCGGCCAACTTTCGGCATACAAATCAACACACAAATAGTTCAACATACAAATCCACACACAAATAGTTCAACATATAAATCAATAGACAAATAGTTCAACAATGCAAGCAAATAGAACAAACTAGGCGTCGGCATGGCCATTGCCTTTGCGCCTCCACAGGTGCTCCACCAGATCATTCTGCAGCAGTGTATGCACCGTCGAGTCTCGAATCTCCTGACGCATAGTCATGAAGTTTGCCCATGTTGCCGGCACCTGGTGATCCACATCTGCAAGAGGACCCTGCCTGTAGTACTCAGTGTCAGCCACCGGCTCATCCCACTCGCTCTCAATGATCATGTTGTGCAAGATCACACAACAGTTTATCACCTCAGACATGTTGGCCTTGGACCAAGTCAGAGCTGGGTACCGGACAACAGCGAATCGAGACTGCAGCGCACCAAATGCCCGCTCAACATCCTTCCTGCAAGCCTCCTGGCACTTGGAAAACCATTGATCACTTCGGGTAAATGCCATCTGCAAGGTAGTAGCCCTTTGTGTACTGGTGGCCATTGATCTCATAGTTCACTGGAGGGGCATGACCTTCAACAAGCTTGGCGAAGACATTCGAGCACTGCAACACATTGATGTCGTTGTGAGTTCCTGGCATACCAAAGAAGGAATGCCAAATCCATAGATCATGTGTAGCCACGGCCTCAAGAATCACATTGCACTCTCCTTTGTGGCCTTTGTACATCCCCTGCCATTTAAATGGACAGTTCTTCCATGCCCAATGCATGCAGTCGATGCTTCCAAGCATCCTTGGGAAGCCTCTTGCTTCATTGGTGGCCAGGATCCGGGCAGTGTCATCCGCATTGGGCGATCGCAAGTACTTTGGCCCAAACACTGCCACCACTGCCCCGCAGTACCTGTTCAAGTTTTCAATGGCGCAAGACTCGGACATGCGCAGATAGTCATCCTGAGCGTCAGCGGGAGCACCATATGCAAGCAATCTCATCGCCACCGTGCACTTCTGAATTGAGGTAAACCCTACCGTGCCGGTGCAATCCGTCTTCAGCTTGAAGTAGGTGTCGAACTCCCGGATGGCATGCATGATGTCGAGGAAGAGTTGCCGTTTCATCCTGAAACGGCGCCGGAACACAGCCTCGTCCTGCGTGGGGTTCTCGGCGAAGTAGTCGGAGTAGAGGATGCAGTAGCCTTCGTAGCGCTGCCTCGGCTTGCTCTTGCGGCGGCCGGGCTTTGAGCCACCACGCCGCGGCTTCGCCTTGTCGAGCAGGCCGGCAAGGCAGGCGAGGACGAGCAGGTGCTCTTCATCGTCGATGTCGGCCTGGGCTTCCTCGTCGAGCAGTTCGGCGAGCAGCTCCTCGTCGTTGGAGTCCATGGCTCGGCCGGCCAAATCGCCGAACACCAAGTAGGCAAGGTGGAGGCGAGCCTTTCCCGAGGGCCTTCTTTGCGGCGAGACGACGGCGGGGGGAGGAGGGGCACGACGGCGGGGGGAGGAGGGGCGGCCAGCGGCGGAGGATTGGGCGAGATGGCGGCTTCCTAGCTAGTTGTATGCGGCGGAGGTGGGGAGGGGTGGTACCGGCGGCGACATCGCGGCGACGCGAGAGATGGGGAAAGAACACGGCGTGGGGGTGGGATATGCGCTATCACGCCGACAGCGCTGGCCCACGCGCGCTTTTCTCCACCCAAGCCGAAGCCGGTGGGTTGGGTTTGGCCTGGGAACGCCGGCGCTAGTTTCCGCCGATCCGGCGCTTTTTGAGCTCCTGGGGGCCGACTGGGTGAAAAACGGCGCTCCCAGGCCAAAACGGCGCTAAAATCGGCCCTGGGGGGACGGCTGGAGATGCCCTAAGCGTCGACCCTACGTAGCATCCGGCGTCAATGAGCTGGCCCCGTCTCCAGGATGAACTACTGATGTCCGATGCTGGTTTGTCTTTTGTTTCCAATGTATGATAATCGATGATGATCACGCTATTTTTTTCTCTTCTTAAGAATCAAACCTAGGAGAAATTATCCAAGTTGGAATGACATGTCGATGTAGCCTAAGAGGCTAAGACAAACAAAGGTTAGTATCTTGCTGCAAGGAACGCATTGTGATTTGTGAGTGCTTGGTGAAAGGAGCCGGTGAGGAGCGAGAAATGGTGAGAAGATGGGCCGGAAAAGAAACGCGCGGATGCCGGGCGGGCACCTGCAGTACCTGAAGCTAGGCTATGCATGACTTTGACGCGTTCCACGTGACGTGAACCTCACGGACCGACGAAAATTCACCGAAGGACGTCTCGCCGATTGTGTGCCACCGCCCACCAGTGAAGCAGTCGAGTAGCACAGGCACAACGAAACCCATACGTCGTGACCGCCAAACTATATCATTGCAGACCTTTTTATTATACTCCCTCCGTTCCAATTTAATTGACTTACTATCCATCAAATGTGGATCTATCTATACATGTGCAAATTAAATAAATCGACATCGTTGCAACCGATGGAACGAAAATGTGCATTAGTGCTCAGTCTAGAAGCCTGATCAAATTTACTACTAGTTCATACAGTTCTTCATGTTTGATTAGGCCCTTGCCTGCTAAACACGAGTTCGTTTTCGCACGCGCATGCTATGAGCATGACAAAAAGAAAATAAGTGTTTAAACACAAAAGGCATTTTAATTTACCATTGCATGCTAAGAAAATGACCAGTTCACCCTTTAGCTCACACTTAAAGTATTTTGCACATAGAAATAGCATGTCAAACTCTAGCTAGTGGTTGTGGGTAGTATATATATCATTGCATTATGTGAAGGCTCCAAAGTATGATCCAAGTTGTGCCACTAATCTATCCTACTCAAACCTTTTCACCCTAAGATATTGGAGACAACCAAATTTCCGTTGATATGACAATCCGGTGATATTTGTATCCATGACAAAGTCAGTCGACCCCTTATTCGGCAAGGCACACAACATTGTTCGCTCTCAAGCGATGTAGGGGACACCACTACTGCGTGCACACGCTCTCCAATGCAGAGAGGGTCACGCACCTGTCAACCGTCAGTGGCGATCAATTTCACCGCCGCCGACACCACATCGACACACTTGCGTCGTACGATCTTATCAGCATCGTCCAACGGTCTTTCGACCTGTTACAAGTACACCAACACATGGGCCAGCGCGCTCCACGGCCTCGAAGTAAGTCGCGTCGAGGTGGCGTGGACGAGTGTGAAGACCCCTGCTTCCTCATACCAACCACACAAGAGTTGATGAAGAGGAACTGGCTCCATTGGTCCATTGGGACATGAGACCAATGGCTCCGAGCGTTGGCCATACATAGCATCCGGCGTGGCCCCATCTCCAATATGAACTACTGGTTTGTCTTTTGTTGATACAAACAATAGTTGATGGTCACGTTATTTTTTTTTATGATTCAACCTAGGTGTAATTATTTACGGCTCAGCTGGATGTCATGATCCTAGGAGTGTATTCTGTTCATGTCCTTGTAGCTTAAACTGACAAAAACTTTCTCTTGCTGCGAGTAAACGCATTCTGATCGAGTTCCGTGGCGTGACTTTGTCACGCAAATTGTTCAAAAAAAAAAACTTTGTCACGCAAAAACTGCTGGGAACATGGGCTTGAAAGAAAAGAAATGCCAGGCGCACGCCGAGAGAGATGCCGGGCGCTTGTAGTACGTACCTGGGCTGGGCTGGGAACTGCCAGCCCACCAGGCCGCGTCTCGTACCTTCCATTCGGCCATTTGTGCAGTGAACACGACTGTAACAAGGCAAGTGGGCAACAAGCCGCGTGGACCTAGGCTAGGCAGCGTCAGCACGACTTCCACGTGATGTGAACATCACGGAGCGACGAAAATTCGCCGAAAGAGCCGAGAAATCCAGTGCCCATCTCGCCCCCATAGCCAGCCACCGGAGAAGCAGCAGCGCAAAAGCTGTCACGCGCGGCGCACGTGAGGCGAGGCGAGGGCAGACGCTAGCTACAATGTCGGCATCACCCTTTCGCCTTCGTTCAGCTTTCTACGTGTCCTCGGACTTTATTTTTCCTGAGAGTCACAAGACGAGAAGCCTTTAGGCCCCGTTTGGATCAAAGGATTTTTGGAGGAATTTCACGGGAATGGATTCCTGTAGGAAAGTTTCCTATAGTGACGTTTGGAACATAGGAATCAATTGTAGGAAAAACGTAGGAAAGTTTCCTACTGCCACGGTTTCACAGGAAAACTATGGGAATCAAAACATTGGCTCTGAGCTCATTTTTTCTTTCCTTTGCGTCAACCGAGGTAAACTGAACAGTGCTCTGAAGGTCTTGCACGTTGGTATCAGCCAAATTAGTGTAATCAGTCAATTAAGTTCAATTCCCATGGCTTACCTTTTCCTGTGTTCCAAACGACTCAAATGAAAATTTTCCTGCGTTTTTCTTTCCTCCGTTTTGCACATGTATCCCTACCCTATTCCTCTACTTTTACTTTCCTGCATTCCAAACAGGCTCTTAATCATAATCATGGCTTTTCCATCTGAAACCGCACCACTGCCCACGCTTCGCATCGCAAGGGTCGATGACGAGTGGGGCCGGAGCGGGCCCCCCACTATGCGAAGCTTTGGACAGGAAAGGTGAGCGGAGAAAATTAAAAGGAGGAGGCGATGAGGATGTGCTTGCCTTTGTCCCCTTCGCGTCCTCGGTACCCACCCACGGGCCCACCGCCGGTAGCGACGCGTCGGGACGAGTTGGTTTTGCGTGATCGAGAAAATGACTAGAACCACCGCATTTGCGGATGGGTTGTCAAAAAACCATCACCGGTCGTTTTTTTTACACATAAATATCACTTTTGGGTCATGCCGTGACGAAGAGCACTTATTTGTTTAATTAACCCTGCTAACATGTTTTATGATAATACACCCTCAGGTCCACGTGTCAAAAAAAAAAAGGAAAACAAAAACCAGGTCAACGCTTCACTTCGAGAACGTTGCGACAGGGATTCAAGCTGTTCGTGCAGCTGGCGCCGGCCACGGCGACGGTGTGCTCGCTGGACTTCGAGGACTCGCTGGAGCACGCATCCTTGACGGCCTACCCGCGATGGCGTCGCTGCGGTTCGAGCCCTCTAGGGCGGCTGTGCTGAAGGCGATGGGAAGGTTACGGGCGGCGTCGTGGGCTCTGCCTCGTCGCGCTTCGCGTTCAGCGTGTCCGACAACGCGCTCAAGTCGTGGTACCTCTTCACCACACCAGCGGCGGCGCTCGTGGGGACGGGCCCGCGCTCCGTCGTCCCTCCTCGAGCCCTTCCCACGTCGGCGCGTCCCCGCTCTCCGCGCGCTCCTTCTGCTTCGCCTCGCCCGCCGCGTGCTTCACGCCGCCCATGCCCATCCAGCAGCAGCGCGGCGGCCGCGCGCCACCGATGCCGCCCTCAACCAAGGACACAAGACCCCTCCTCCTCCTCCCCTGTCGACGCCGCCGCAGCAGCAGTTCCCGAGCCAGGGGCGGCGCGGGCGCGACCAGGAGCGGCGCGCGGCCAGCGCGGCCTCGGGGCGAGCGCGCGGCCAGGGGTGGCGTGGGTACGGCCAGGAGCGGCACGCGGCCTCAGGGCGAGGGCGCGGCAAGGGCGGCTCTGCGAGCGAAGTGCACACAAGGTGTTTAATGTTATTCTCAGGCTTCTAAACAGTTAGAGATAGTGTTGACCTGTCTTTTTCCTTTTCTTTTTGCCACTTGGACCTGATGGGTGGGTCCGTATTGTCATAAAACGTGTTAACAGGGTTAATCAGACAAATCAGTGCTCTTCGTCACAGCATGACCCCAAAAGTGATATTTATGTGTCAAAAAATAACCGGTGGTGTTTTTTGACAACTCAACGTACACGGCATAAATCCGGGATTATATATATTTTTTGTTTAAAGATCATACTATCGAATGAAGCTTTTTTTTTTTGAAAATATCGAATGACGCTTACTCTCTCCGTTCACAAAAAGATGACTCAACTTTGTCTAAAAGTGGATTTATCTATACATAAAACATGTCTAGATATATCCACTTTTGATAAACTTGAGAAATCCTTTTGTGAACCGAGAGTACATTTTATTGTTTGCAAAGTTTTTTTCTACAGCTGGTTCGCGGGAAATTAATCACGGTAGGTGCGGGATAGCTCGAGATAAGGACGGCCGGTGGTGGGTCCTGGACGGAAAACCGCCTCGCAGGTCGGCCGCTGGAACGGAACCACACACAGTTGCGTGTGGTGTGAGTGTGGGGTGAGTACCAATGTATCCAAACAGATGCTACAAACTTGTACTCTCAAGAGAAGGCCTCAAAAAAAGGAACCACACACAGCTGTTTGACGGGCCCCACCACGTCGTCCACTTGCGCGGCTCCCACGTCAACTGTTCTACCCTCTTTTCCGATATTCAATCCTTTTTTATTTTATTTTTTTAGATTCGCAAAAAAAAAGTCCTCTTTTATTTTTCTAGTCATACTCATCTACACTAATATAAAAAGAGCGAGTGTGTCAGATCCAGACAATCTGGAGCGTTCATGTGTCTAAATCTAACGACCCACGTCCTCCCAATGTTGTATGATGTGCACCACGAACAGAACACCCGAAAAAAAACCGCTAACCACCCCTCCCACGAGGCCACGACTGGATCCCCGCCGTCCTCCCGCGCCTCCTTCTCGCCTCCTCGTCCATCGTCCTCTCACCCCCATCGCGCCGGCTGCACTCCCCTTCCAACATGCTCTACTCCACTGCTTCGAACCCAGAGCACGGCGGCGTGCAGCAGATGACCACATCGCTAGGCCGACAAAAGCAGAGAAGCGGAGGCGGCGGCGAGGCGGGGATCCGCTGATTACGTTCGCCTGGACGCCATCCGCTAATTACGTTCGGAAATCATTCCGCACGCCCAGACGCCGAAGACACTCCGCCCATGCGCCAACAAGACGCACGGCCACACGGCCGCACGCCCCAGCCGCACCCGCGAAGGCGCTGTCAAGCACCAGCTCCGTCACACCCGTCTGCGCCCCATAGTTGCCGTCGCCGTCCTCCGCCCATCATCGCTCGCCCTCGACCGTCATCCTCCGCGTCCTCCCATAGCCACCAGAAGCCCGCCCGTCCGCTTGCATAGTTCTCATTGAGGCCGCCGTCGAGGACCTTGGACAGGCCGTCGTCTCGCGCCTCCGCCCGTCCTGAACAAGTCCCGCAACCGGAGAGTGTCTACGATGGGCACACATGGGTACAGTACAGACATTTTGTAGGTACGTATCGTTCATCACAATTGCCGGTGGTATGGTCCTTAGAGACCATCGTGGAGATATCATGTTTTCTGCTTGTCGTCAGCTTCTCCACTGTGTGGATCCTCTGATCCTCTCGAGGCGGAACTTTAAGCATGCAAGGAGGGTCTCGAGCTTGCTTTGGCTCGCGGCCATTTGCCAATCATGGTGGAGTCAGACTGTGCACCGCTCCTGGCAGCGGCCGCGGCCAATGAGCGAGATAGATCTCACCTGTGCACCTTATCTCAGAAATAAGGAGGTTAGAACTTAGAAGATCAAGGTAGAATCGTGTCGTTTGTAGAAGTGGATCGTATGCAGAGTAGAGTTAGCCATAATCTTTCAAAATTTGCAAGAGCTGAGGAAGTACTATATTTTGGTTAGGATCAGGACCTGATGTTGCTGTTCTGGCCGCCGATTTGGACGTCCTGTACCCTGTTCTGCTTAATACAATAATTTGTTATCCGCAAGAAAAACTCAATTGCTGCTTTCATAGTTGTTGCAATTGTCCATGAATGTGTATCCAATCCATCACAAGGACCAAAAAACGGGACATGACTTGACATTGACAAGTTGTATTTGATGGTTCTGTTATGATTCAATTGTCCGGTATTATGCTATTGCACGCATGGTTCAGTTCGGATCAGAGGAGATGGATAAATTCACTTCTTTGGAAAATTTAGGTTTCAGTTTTGTATGATAGTTGGGAGATTACAGGAATAGTATTCTTTAGCGCCAGGATGCGGTCGGTGCTGAGAGGATTGAACGCCAAGCTGCTCGAGAAACAAGGTTATGAATCATATTCATTCATTCATAGAATATAAAAGGCTCCCCTCTGATGTTACTTTAGTGACAAAAATTGCAGGTCTGGATAGGCTTTCTGCTACTCTATGTGTTAAGAGATGTAGGCATATGTGTGTCCTTTGGTCGAGTTGTTTAGCATTTCAACTGAATACTAAATTATTTTGGTTGATACCATTTCAACTGAATACTGCGTTCACCAATAACAATCTTATCTTTGATGTGTAATTTTCTGCTTCATACCTTTAGTCCTTTATCACCGGAGTCGTCATTTTCTTTTTCAATCCACCTAGCATCAAGTTTGTGATCACGATAACTACAAATTTGAAGCTAGACGACTTTAAGAAATCCCGTTTAGCATCATTCCAATGTTTTTTTATGAAGTTTAAACTACTACTAGGACATTGTCAGCTCTCCACATTAGTTTTGTAGTTTTGATTTAGAAACGCTTTCTTGCTGCCTGTTTCATACTTAGACTCATAGTTATCAAAGTTCTTCTTAGCCATTTACCTTCATCTCAATCATTTGTATTGTTCAACTCCAGGTTATATTTGAAATTCAAAAAAAAACATGAATTAGCATTGGGAAACCAAGAGATGAAGCCCAAGTTGTTCATGTGTGCATTTGAGGTCAGTAATGAACTGATGATCATCTAGGAGAGAAAATGATTGACGAGGGGGTGAAGCAGATGATAAAGAGGTGGGACACATGGTGAGGGGGCAGATATATAAATAATGATATTGTGGTATGACAAAAATACAGAGGGTCGGATATATGGGTGAATAAAAACGAGTGAGAAATGTGAAAACACTGATGTAGAATTACAATCCGCCACATCTATTTACATAGCTGTCTGTGGTGCGGCGTTTTGGAGGTCGGGCTACATGTAGCTCTTTATTTTGAAAAATAAATTGAAAATCATATTTTGGAGTTCAAAAAATTATCAAATAGACTATGTTGTATTTTTGGCACTCTAAAAATGACAAAATCTAAATCGGAAAGTAGTGAATAGTGCACAATTTGAACTATCCAAAATCTGTCAGATTTTTTATTTTTGTGTTGTCCGAAATATGAATTATTTTCAACTAAGATTTTGCAAGTTGGTAGAATGCACTATTGTCTACGTCCGACTTTTTTCCGAATGTTTTTAGAACTTTGAAGTATGATTTTTTTAATTTTACGAAATATAGGGCTACATGTAGCTCGGACTCCGTTTTGACTTTCTGCTCTCTGTTTCTTAAGTTTTTGGATCCTATGTTACACTCTTATACTTTATCTTGGATATTTCATTTATCAAATTTGAATATTTTCAATATATATTTTTCATGCTAAAATGATGGATTAAAATATAGTATTGTCAATGTGATGTTTACACTTATAGACTATGTTGTATTTTCGGCACTGTAAAAATGACAAAATCTAATCGGAAAGTAGTGAATAGTGCACAATTTGAACTATCCAAAATCTGTCAGATTTTGTTATTTTTGTGTGGTTCGAAATATGAATTATTTTCAACTGAGATTTTGCACGTTGGTAGAATGCACTATTGTCTACGTCCAGGATTTTCCGAATGTTTTTAGAACTTTGAAGTATGATTTTTTAATTTTACGAAATATAGGGCTACATGTAGCTCGGACTCCGTTTTGACTTTCTGCTCTCTGTTTCTTAAGTTTTTAGATCCTATGTTACACTCTTATACTTTATCTTGGATATTTCATTTATCAAATTTGAATATTTTCAATATATATTTTTCATGCTAAAATGATGGATTAAAATATAGTATTGTCAATGTGATGTTTAAACTTATTGTCCCTCTAATTTTCTTGGGATTGGTGGATACGTGCATTGCACGTGCTTAATTACTAGTATGACTAGTTCCTCGCTCACGTCTCCTTAACTAGAATAAAACACCTTTGCCCATGATTCTTGCAAACATTTAGGGTCCAGCCACATTTTTCTTTTCTTTTTAAGTTTGAAGCAACAGAAAAAAAGAGAGTGGGAGCAGTGGAGCACCAACCTCGATGGCACGACAAGCAATTTGCACGCAAGTCGGAGGGCTGGACCCAACCGTCCCCAATAATACAGCCGCCCACGTCGGCCACGATCCCAGCCCAACCCCAATCGAACCGCGTCCGGGCCCCACTCACCAAAGGCGGGCGGTGCAGCCAGCCCACCTGCCCCAACTCACAACGACCACACCACCCCAGCCGCCCGATCCCCACCATCCAACGGCCACACCGCCACCACGTCACGCCAAAAGATCTCCCCGACCGAACCGTGTTTATTTACCCATCCTCATCCGAAGCGGAAGAGGTAAGCGCACCGCGCACGCTTCCGCCCCCGGCCCGGTCCGGTTCGTTCTATATAACGCGGCCCGTGGGCACCGTGATTTCTCCCATTGTTTTCTTCCTCCTCCACAAATCTCCTCTCCTCTCTCGCGTGCGTTAGGGTTAGGTTCTCCCTGCATCCATGGCGACCGCGGTGCTCAGATCCCACGACGCGCTCGCCAACAGCATGCACCTCGACGCCTTCGCCGCCTCCCCCGCCAACAAGCCCCGCCGCCGGCGCCACGCCAAGGCGGCCTCGCCACCCCCCAAGGCCGCCGCGGATCCGGTTGCGGTTACTTCCCCGGCGCCCAAGATGGCGCCTTTGGCCTCGTCGCCTCCCAAGGCGGGTCGCCGGTCGCCGCCGCCCAAGCCAGCACGCAAGCAGTCTTCCCCGACCAAGGAGGCGCCCAAGCCGCAGATGGTGGTCCGGATCCTGAAGCGAGGCGAGGAGCCGCCGGCTCCCGCTCCGCTTCCGGCTGCGGCCCCTTCACCCGCCCCTGTTCAGGCCCGGGCGCAAGCCCCGCCGGCGGTCAGGCGTGTGCGGTCTCCTTCCCCCGCTACCTCAGCACCCGTCGCCATCCGGGCGCAAGCCCCTTCTGCCGACAGGCGTGTGCGGTCTCCTTCCCCCGCTAACTCGCCACCTGTCCCGGCCCGGGCACAAGCCCCGCCTGCGGACAAGCGTGCGCTCGGTACCACCGCGCGGATCGGTCCCAAGGAGCCGTCCGTCGTGCCGACCAAGAAGATGGTGCCCGCCACGGCGACCTACGCCGGCCCGGCCTTCTCGGTCGCGGCCCCGGAGCCGAGCTCCCTCCCTTTGCCGGGCTTCTTCCGGCGCGCCGAAGAGGAGGCCACCCGCGGCCTCCGCTGCCTCCTCCGCATCGGCGAGCTCTCATGATGACGGCGTCTCCCGCCTGCAGCCGTGTGCGCCGCTCCCTCTGAAGGCCGCACCTTTCTTCCTCTCCTCGTCTCCTATCCACTGAAGAAGAACAAGAGGTGGTAAATCCTTCCCTACCTGTGGATGGATCTCTGGATGGTTGGTTGGTGGTTGGATGGATGGATCCGGTGGCAAAGCTTATCGTCTGGATCAGATCCCGGCGACGTTCCGATCAAACCCCTCGGTATTTTTTCAGAGGAAGGTTCGATGAACGAATTCGCCGGTGGCAGGATTTGGTGGTTGCTTTAGGTTCACACGTTGCTGCTCGCTGTTTGGTCTACCTTGACGTTGTTAGGTAGAGGATTAATTGTTCAGGGTTGGTTCTAGTTGGTGGCGTCTCATAAGACAGCCGGGAGTCCCCCTGGTTGTTCTCATTCTTTTTTCTAGTTGGTGGCGTCTCATTCTGGGTTAGGTGATCTTTTAGGTACCGAGTCTTGTTCAGGTAATCGTTAGTGACTAAGTGTAATAATCGAAGGCTCGGTGTGTGTGATTCGAAGGTCAGGTTAAGATTAAGTTACATAAGAAGTATGTGTAGTTGCATCAGCTGAGCTGTATGTAGTTGATTCAGCAACTGAGAGAGATGAGAGTAGTTGCATCAGCTAATAGCATCTGTAGTTGATTTAGCAACTGAGTCATGAGATGTCTAGTGGTGTTCATGGTACTCTGTAATATATATATGCCAAAGTCTGTCTGTATCAGTCGGTCGATCGTGATCAAATAATATATCAGTCCTAGTTTCATAAGTTAAATTGTTCTGTATCTGTTCTTCTCCTGGCGTGGCATCAGATTTGGTTCACAACAATTTGTGATATTTGTGAGCAAGGAACAAGCCCTGATTTGTTTGTCTGGAAGTTGGTTTTCAACAATTTCCTTCCTAAAACTACGTATGATCTTTGATGGTCTCAGAATTAGGGAATTGTCTGGTTTGGGGCTACTGTGGAGTATTGGCAACCTTGCGTGTTCTGTAATCAGGCTTTGCTTACTCTTGTGGACATCGTCAATGCTGTCCTTCAACATCCCTATTAGCTAAGCAACACCTAGTCTAATTTGACTGCACCTGCTGTGCTATTGCTAATTGTCTATGCTTAACGTCGTCGGTGGTGGTTCATGCATCTAAGGCCCAACAACCATGAAACCCGTGATCTTTATTGGATTTGAACTCAAGGCAGAAGAAGACCTGGCTTCTTTGACAGGGATGAAAACATTTAGTCGGTTGACCCAGAAAGATAAAACATGTTGAACTTAGAACGCGTCTCCTGTGTTAAGTTCCGTGTGCTGGACGGCACTGGAACCTTCGAGATGGCATGCCAGCCAGATGTGGGCAAGAGCTTGGTACCCTATCAGCCTCAGATCTTTGTGTGGTTGCCGGCTCAAAGATCAAGCGCAGAGAGGGATTGCTGTTTGGTTACGTGGAGGATTGAAGATAGTCGGCCCTACGGTTGGTAGCCTGCCTAAATCAAAGCACTAGTGGACGCCAACTGGGACCTAAATAGCTTCGTTGACAGTGATAAGATGCATCGACTTTGACGTGGAGTATCAAAGTATTCGGTCCAATCCATCTAAAATTAAGCTTTCGGTCCAAAATTGAACGAACCGACGCCAAACGCGTGAGGCACGGCATGGTGAAGGAAGAAGCAAGGCAAGTAGCATCATCCCTTTAGAATAGTCAAGTTGAGCCTAAATCCTGAAATACTTTTGCAGGTTTCACGATTCCAGCAGGATTCGGGGTCAGCATACCGAGCCGATGAATCATTGCCGAACATAGTGGCAGGCTCATACTATTATATGCACAGGCACTCAACAGAACGGGCTGTTTTCAGAGGCGACCATATAGAATGAGCAACTTGGACATACGCTGGAAGCAGCAAGAAAAGTATGATTTATGTGTGTTAGTAATGTACTCAAACGCCTACAAAATAAAGAGCCTCTGGATGTTTTTTTGTACATCTAAGAGTAATAAATCAAGAGACGAAACAAGGAGTAAAAATTAACTAAGATGACAAAAGATACAAAACCTGATACCCTTTCAGGAAAAAAGCATGGTTAAGGTAACTATGTCTGCCTATGAGACTCAGGAACTCGACACAGATAGGGTTCTAATTTAACTAGTTTGAAGCTGAGGGTTCATCTCCAGGTCAGTTTGCTAGCAGCTACGCCCAGAACAGTTCATTAACTACAATTCTAGACAGGCTAAACATGAGGGAAATGTTTCCTACACTGAGCACGAGCAAATGGCACAGATCCCTTAACATACTACTAAGAAACTGCAGGTGGAACAGGCAGGAACATCATATAAAGCTGGAGCAAAACTACTTTTGTCACGATCATTACTTGTTAGTTGGGGCACAGGATTCTGTAATAGTTGAATACTTGAATCATCATCTGATGCATATTATTAAATAACAAGGAAGTGGGAAAAACATCAAAGACTAATCTGGCATGCACTCAGGCATCACATCTAGGGCCCTATACTGAACCATAGGATAAAGACATTTGCATTATCATTATATCTGGAGGAAAGTAACTTTTGCAAAGACTCGGGTAACATAACTGGATCTACTCGTATAACATAAATCAGAGCAGAGAGAATTAGTAAGATTTCATATTGATATACTCGATGGCAGAGTGATCAACTAAAATTTCACAAACTGTGAACAAACCAATTCATTCTATTACACAGAGTGATGAGATGCATTGATTTTGACTGACGCCAATGTGTGCGGGGCGCCAAGTGGAGAAAGCAAGGCAAGTAATCACTTGAATTGTCAAACTGCGCCTAAATCATGAGCTAAAAGAAAGGCCAACTATTCCTGACAACGGGAGCGAGAAACTTAACAGCAATGGGGGTTCCTTTGACTAGTTTAAAGCTGCGGGCATATCTTCAAGTAAGTTCACTATGAGCTTCACCAGGTACAGTTGATTAGCTAGATTTTTTTCAAAACAGGTTAGCTAGAATTATGGATAAGCTAAAACATGAGGATGCTGCTACTTCTGATGGGTACGAGCAAATGAGGCAGGCACCGTTTGCTAGTAATGAATGATGATACTTAGAAACAGCAGGGCCAGCAAAGATGGAGCAAAACTGCTTTGATCAATAGACTATTGTGTTGGGGACACCATAGTTGAACAGGTTGCATCAGGATTCAAGATCGGCAGCCCGGCTGATGAATCATTGCCAAACTTTGTAACCAACTCATAATGCCAAGGATTCAGACAAGCTGTTGTTATTGGCACACAAATGGCAAGAACCAGCAACTTCATCAGCATTTAATAAGCAAGCAAGGCATCCGATTCCTGTGGTTGATCTAATGTACTCGACGCCAATTTGGAGAACAGAAAACGCACCACTGATTGAACTTCACCATATATGTAGTGTAAAATGAAGAAATGACGCAGGGAGCTGGTTAATCAAATTGAACTGTGATAGGAACAGTTTTGACAAAAGGTACATTTGATTAACCAACTGGAAAAAGCATAACCTGGTAAAGGTAACCGTTGAAGCAGAGTGAAGATGTTCAAGTCAGTTTACTGGCATCTTCGCCGAGAACAGTTGAGTAACCACAGTTATAGACAGGTTAAAGGCTAAAACACTAGGTAAATGTTTCCGATAGTGAGCACGAGCAAATGAGACAGGTGCCACTTGCTAGTGCTCCCTCCGATCGCTTTTGTTTGTCGCGGACAGACAACTAGTAGAGTACAAATGTGGTATTCAACTCGTGACAGCTAATTCCGATCGGAGGTAGTAGCAAAGATACTAAGAAACAGCATTTGGAACAGGCAGGAACAACATAAAGCTGGAGCAGAACTACTTTGCCACAAAAATTGTACTACTTGTTAGTTGGGGGCACTGGACTATGATAGTTGAATCATCATCTGATGCGTATTATCAAATAACATGGAAGTAGGAAAAACACCAAGAGTAATCTGGCATGCACTCAGGAGCACATCTAGTGCCCTATACTGAACCATAGTTCTGAGGCAAAGGAATATTTGCATTATTATCATTTTGGCAGTGAATAGCAAAGACTCCGGTAGATAACTGTATCTATAACATAAATTGCAGCAGAGAAAATAGCAAGATTGCATATTGATATACTCAATGCAGAATGATTAACTAAAATTTCACAAACTGTGAATAAACCAATTCATCATTCAATTACAAGAGTGATGAGATGCATCGATTTTGACCGACACAATGAGTATGGCACGCCAATGAGCACAAGCAAATAAGACAGCACCTATAGACTAATGTGTTGGGGACACCATAGTTTCCACAGTAATAGTTGGATCAACATCTAATGTAGGGTATAGAATTACGAAATCACATGCAAGTGTGAAAACATCAAAGACTAATCTGTCAGGCACTAAGACATTACATCTAGGCTCTAGAGTTGTACTGCTTGTTAGTTGAGATCACTGAAGGTTCCTCTGTAATAATCGAATCAACTAGTACGAAAATAAAATGGAAATGGAACCATAGTACTGGAGCAAAGAAACATTAGCATCATCATCATATTTGGCAGTAGATAGCAAAAGACTCTGGTAGCATGTAAACAAAACTAGATCTAACATTCAGAGAAACAACTAACACAAATCACAGCAGAGGAAAAGCTTGCATATATCGAATTACTCAACGGCAGACTGAATAACTCAAAGAGCACGAAGTGCGAATAATCCAATTCATTCTATTACATCGTGCAAGCTGCCAGCACCTTTTCATAAAGCCCATTGGCAAATCCTACAAAGACCATACAATAGTAGTTATTTAGGGCACGTATCGATTTTGAACGACGCCAATGTGTACGGCACACCAAGGTGCAGAAAGCATCGGAAGTGATCACTTTAGAATTGTAAAGCTGAGCCTAAATCGTGAGCAAAACGAAAGGCGACTATTTCTGACAATAAAAGCGATAAACTTAACAATAATGCAGGTTCTTTTGTGACTAGTTTCAAACTGGGATACATCTTCAAGTCAGTTTACTAGCAGCTTCGCCAAGAACAGTTGATGGATAAGCCAAAACATGAGGGTACTGCTAAATTCTAATGAGCACGAGCAAATGAAACAAATGCCACTTGCTAGTGATGAATGAAGATACTAAGAAACAGTAGGGCCAGCAAAGGTTGAGCAAAACTGCTTGGCCTCAGTCAATGGACAAATTGTGTTGGGGACACCATAGTTTCCTCAGTAATAGTTAGATCAACGTCTAATACAGGGTATACGAAAATCACATGCAAGTGCGGAAAAATCGAAGACTAATCTGTCAGGCACTCAGACATCACATCTACGCTGTAGGCTCTAGTGTTGTACCACTTGTTAGTTGAGACCACTAAAGTTTCCTCTATAATAATCCAATCATCATCTACTAGAAAAACATCATAGACTAAAGCTGTTAGGCACTCCTGCAACACACCTAGAGGTCCTATACTGAGCCATAGTACTGGAGCAAAGAAACATTTGCATCATCAGCATATTTGGCAGTAGATAGCAAAAGACTGGTAGCATGTAAACACAACTGGATCAAACAAGTAAGAGAAACGACTAACACAATTCACAGCAGAGAAAATTTAGCAAGCTTGCATATATTGATGTACTCAACGGCAGACCGAATAACTAAACGAACACGTAGTGTGAATAAACCAATTCATTCTATTACATCGTGCAAGCTGCCAGCACCTCTTCATAAAGCCCATTGGCGAATCCTACTAAGACCATACAATAGTTATTTAGGGCATGTATACCAAAAGTTGGGATGAACTACCGACTTAGCGACTACAAATTTTTCAATGTCCACTCCACTATGCTCACCTCTCAATTGAATGATAAGGACTCCTCGCAGGGAGAAACTTAATCGGCCTTCACAGATGAAAAAAGGTAGTGGATGAAGCAGAATGAGGAAATGAACCCAACCGTTCCAGTAGCCAGCATAATAGCAATAACCATGAAGAGCGAGTAGCCGAGGTAGAGGGTCGCCGACACCGGTCCACTCAGGCTCTTCAGGTCAAAAACGAGGTAGTTGATCGAGTACAGAAAGATGTAGATCGCCACAGACCCAGATGAGAAGAATGATTTCCACCACCACTTCCAGTCCTCGACGCAGAGGTGCATGTAAGTCAGAACCAGGGAAACCTCAGCGCAGACAATAACCAGGAGCAACATCACGATGAAGAGGAACCCAAAGACATAGTACACACGGCCCATCCATATGCTTGACATGATGAAGAAGAGCTCGATGAAAAGGGTGCCGAAGGGCAGTGTGCCGGCACCAAGAACCAGCAGCCAGGATGGGTACTTCTGAGCAGGGATTTCACGAGGGATCTGGTTTGTGCGGACAGGGTACTCAATGTGAGGTGCCTTGGCCCCGAGGAATCCACCAACAAGTGTGAGCGGCACAGAGATGCAGAACCAGAGCAGAATCAACACAACGAACAGCGAGAAGGGGATGGCGCCCGTGCTCTGGCTTCCCCACAGCAGGAAGTTCAGCGTGGTAAGGATCAGGAACGCGATACCAGGGAAGAAGCAGGCTGTCCTCCACGAAACACCAACCCAACCAGAGTGATCTCCACACTTGATCGTCTTCCACACGCGGACACTAGCGTATCCTGCCAGGATCCCGAGAATCAGGTAAAAGAAGAGCATGCCAGTGATCAGAGTACCACGTGAGGCCGGTGACATGAACCCAAGTGCAGCAAACAGGATGGTGACCACCGCCATTCCAAGGATCTGAACACCATCCCCAACCATCATGCAGAGCAGCATTGGGTTGCTAGGCGCACGGAAGACATCACTCACCACAAGCTTCCACCCTGACAGCTCCTCGTTCATCTGAGCCTGCGCCTCACTGTCAAGCTCCTCGTACCTCGTCAGATCACGCCTGACGGTCCTCAGCAATATGACAAACACGATACCAGCCAGGAACGCGATGACCATGAGCGAGTTGAGGATGGAGAACCAGTGCACCTTGGCGCCCTCCATCTTGAGGTAGGCGTCCCACCTGGAGGGCCACTTGATGTCGCTCTCGACGAAGGAGACCTCGTAGGTGTACACGATGGGCTCGCCCTCCTTGATGCTCATGGAGACGGTGGTGGGATCGCACTTGATCTTGTTGGGGTACCTGCTGTACATCTTGAGCGACTTGGCGTCGTCCGGGTTGTGCTTGATGCTGCAGGGCACGACCTCAAAGCCGACGACCATCCAGCCAGACGAGGAGGAGTCGGAGGAGGACGCGTCCTTGGAGGGTATGCCGTCGGTGGCGTCGCCGGTGCCCATGACGCGCGCGACGTTGGGGTCCTCGTACTTGTGGACGAGGACGGTGAACTGGAGGTGGTTGAAGACGTAGTAGTCGTTGGCGACGCGGATGCCGACGGGGTAGCCCGTCCAGCGGAGGAAGTAGTCGTCCTTGCGGGTGTAGCGGATGGCGGGGAGGTTGTCGAGGAGGAGGTTGACCTGGTACATCTCGTCGATGCGCTTCTTCATGAGGGTGAAGGCGCCCGGGGAGAGCGGGTCGGCGCGGCAGAGCAGCACGTCGGACTCGTTGGCGTGCATCCGGAAGCGGTAGGGGAGGTCTCGATGCGGTCGCCCATGAGGAGCTCGCCCAGGTTCTCGGCGCTGTCCTTGACGCCCTCGGGCGGGGTGCAGAAGGGCAGGCTGTAGTAGCTGAAGGGGATCTCGGTGTCGATGGAGGTGAGCGAGTTCACCTTCACGTTGAGGGCCTCCCCCGGGCTGTACTTGTGCGGGTAGCTCCCCGGCAGGTAGAAGGCGTGCGCGGCGGGCGGGGAGGAGGCCAGGAGGGCCGCCGCCACGGCGAGGACGGCGAGGAGGAGGAGGCGGGCCATTGGCCGCCGGATCTGGATCTCGGTCCGCGGCTTCGACCCGGTATCGCAGCGGATCTGCAGTGCGGAGAGGATGTTGGCAGTAGGGCCCCGGCGAGGAGATCTCGCCGGAGTAGGGTGTCGGTGGAGGCGGGGCAGATCTGGGGGCGGGGGGCGGCGGGCGAGAAATGGAGTAGGCGAGTGGGACTGGACTCGCTCGACTCACGCGAGGCGACGGGGTTTGGAGCCTGGTTGGTGATGGTTTATACCACGGCGTGACCGTGAAGCCGAGACAACGTGTCGGTGCTGCTCCTCGTCGGGGTTTTTTCCTCAGACGGACGGGGGTTCTGGGAATTGGCGCTGCAGAAGATTCGGTCAAGTTTCAGAGTCGGAAGAAGCTCGGTTAACAGTGAAAAGGTTTCAAAAACAATGGAAATATTTGATGCTCTTGATGATTGTCATTGGCACAAGTTCAACGAGACAACTACTAGCAAAATTAGACCTAGGGTTTCGTGGGTTGTTGTTAGTCTAACAAGGGAACCTCGGCTCAGGAACTTCACATCTCGCTAAAACTCGTAGGAGTAGTTGGCAACTTGCTCCGTCAAAATATTAACATGTGCCATTTTCGAAGAAAGTCTTAGATCTCATTTTACTCAAGGTAACGTACAGATTTGCATTCGAGGAAAGCCGTCATTGAGGTCATCGAATAACCTCGGATAGCTAGGACGATATCGTCCGGGGGTGAGAACTAACCTCAGATAGGTAGGACGATATCGTCCGGGGGTGAGAAGTGGTCATCCACGTGAGGAAAAGACTTAGACGACTATCTCTGATATTCATATCAAGAATTTGCCAAACTACGAGCCGCTTTGTTTGTACTTTTGGTGATATTGCAAACTCCACAACCTCCTGCAAAGTCGCGGTGAAAGAAGAAGGTGAGCTCTGGCCTTATAGAGCATTGACCCAAGGCCTAATCGATATCTCTTTGGTGGTAGCTCTTGCAAGGATTTCACCAACGGTGCTGAACCCTGGCCCTTGCAAATTTAGTACATGTGCAATGTGGCATGCAAACCAAAGAGAGTTATGCAAATAGTGCTTAGACGAATATAGCTTGGTGAGGAGCGAACATGCCTAGGCCAGAGTTTGAATATTGAAGTCAAAACACATCGTATGTATTAACCTTTCGTATTATGAGAGAGGGACATGATGTAAAACACATGGAAGAGGAGACTGTTAAGGAGCTACACATGCATTCTGATTGTTGCGGATGATGAGGTTCATCGCAATAGATTGAAGACCGATATCATTAGAATCTACTCGCTCAGTGTTTAAATATAAGATGTTTTAGACTGTGTCCACATTCATATGCATATAAATGTATGTAGACACATTTTAGTGTATGTAGTGTGTATGTTCACTATTTTAGTATGCATAAGACAATATGTGAAATATCTAAAACATCTTATATTTTAAAACGAATGGAGTACTTCTCTCCCACATTTGGAAAGAGCATGCCCCGTATGTGGTACATGTAAATATGATAATTCTTTTATTTGGCAACAATACCATTTTGTGATGTTGGAATAGTCGAGAAGGAAACATATGTAATGCAACATAGCTTTTAGCTTTGACCCTTTTCACAGTTCTCCGCTCAGGTTTCAGGGCGGCGCCCGACCCGGCCCGCTTCCTAGTTAAAGATTTTTTGTTTAGTTATAATATTCTCCCCAAAATTATTTCGTTTTGAACTAGAAATTGTGTTTTGCGGGCTTGCGGGATGACCGCGTGACACTCTTATTCTCCGCTACCGAGAGCATCCTTTTAAGCCTCGTGTCAAGTTTTGCGGCAGTACTATCTTCTCTTCTCCACCGAATTGCCCTAGGACAAGTTTATATTTCTTATCTTGTCAGGAACTTTCAGTCTTATAAGGGTTGGACTTGTTTTCTCTTTCCTTTCTTTTGTTTTCCTTTTGGGCATGATTGTGCTGTTTGCCCCAACGATCGCAGTTGTATCAAGTGGTTACTATATTAATATAGCGGGGCGCAAGCCTATTTCAAGGTTCCTAGTCTTGGAAAGCCACACGAGGAATTTGCATCTTTTTCTGCACCTAAACATTAAGGTCAAATTTAAGGATGGCTCGTTCCCACATATACAAAATGTTTCCTACTATACTGTTTTTCGGTCTCTTGATGTCCATTTTTCTTCTTTCAGTTACTGTGTTCTGAAATTTTCAAACAAACGACCTTCTAGAGGCAGTGCGGTAGGTCATGGAGCACACAGGCTGTTTTCAGACCCAGGACGTCACACAGGCTAGTCGAGACCCGTATACAAGCTTTGTGTGGGTCCATGGAGTCGTTGTCGTCGGATCTAGATTACTGCAATCCTCGACAAAGCTGCACAGTGTTTGTTAACCAAACTAATCGTCGTTCTAATCTGTCAACGAGTCGCTGATTTTGACGCTGCTGGCATGCCGATCGATTGGACCATGCATACGACATGGCGTCAATCAGGCGCGAAACAGAGAGAAGATCCGGCGCATCGATCGATCATTGCCCAGAAACAAATTCGGCATAAAACGCGTTGGACCTCTCCCCTTTCCCCATCTACAGTGAAAAGCGATTTCTTGGGTGAACCTGCGCACGTCAGCTCGCCGCCGGCGATTCGCCGGATTCCTCGCCCTCCGGCGACCGCTTCGGCGGCGGGAGGACGGGGAATCCACGGATCCAGGCGTGTATATAGTCTAGGTGTGCGTGGAGGTGTTCTAGCCGGCGGCGCCGTGGTGGAAGAGGTGGTGCCGGAGTGGTGTTTGTCGACGGCGGTCTTCCCCTCCATTGGTGCGGCTCCTTGGGAGCTCCGCCGCGGATCTGCCGTCCTGCCCTTGTCCGCGGCTCCTCGGAGTGCTCGGGAGGGTTCCCCATCGCCGGAGTCCAAGAGATGGTGGATCCGGCGGTTGACGTCTTGGAAGGTGAGGTTGCTGAAGGCCATGGTGGTGTCGCCGTCCGTTGTGCAGGGTGGAGGTGCTCCCGCACCGAGGAGCGTTGACTCCCCGTCCGTGATGGGGGGCCTCCCAGTCCAAGCTATCGGAGGTGGTGCGGCGGGTTTCGCCGGCGTAACGTCGTGCTCGACGAGGACGATGCCTCAGCTCAGAAGGACCTGATTGTAATTTTTATATTTTCTGGGCTTTTCTGTAAGAATCTTGGCTGGATGTAATTGTACCTTTCGCTGGCAAAAAAAAAACTCAGAGGAGCAACATGCACTGGATCAAGGTTTTGCCGTAACATGCATGTTCCATCCGGCCCAACTATATATGGATGTCATCGCTCGATCGGGACGAGCTAGCTACCGGAATCGCCAGCTTGGTCGATCGATCCATCGCGGCCATTATCGAAGCGACAACGAGCTCGATCGCCGAGCTGGTAGGAGCTGGTGGCGGCAATGATTCGAGTTCGCACGGAAAAGAGGCGCTCGTACGCACGCACGATCGAGTAATAGGTAGGTGCTCCGGCGTCGCCATCTCCCAACTAAGCAGAAACCAGTCGGAGAGCGATGGCTGACGGGATGAGCGACGCCGATCGAGCCGCCATCAACTGCAGTCTAGGTCGGGGTTCGTTTTCGGCAATGACGCTGCTGTCGATGAAGCGGCAGACCGACGCGGCCGGCGGCGGCGGCGGGCGGAGCTCCTCCACACCGCGCGTAGATGCCGCGGCAAGAGGTACGTAGGAGTTCGCAGTACAAATACAATCCTTCTTGGACCAAATGTATTTGCTGGTTCACAAGGAAGGACGGCTTCCTACGTTAAACTACATCTGCACTCCCATGTGGGTTCTGGTGGTAATAAGGGCCGACGGCCGATGAGTTAGAGGTAGTCACGCACGCTACGAGTGTATAAGCAAGTTATTAGTATTCGACATGGATGAACCGTGGTGAACAGAGCCCCTACACATAAGGTTATCATGAAGAACGATGTCTTTAGTTTTCTAGATGCCGTTTTTGAATATTCTTGAGTTTTATGGAAGCTGTACTATGAAGTATGAAGGGGGTAAAGTTTGCATTCTTTGGCAATCAAAACCACACATTCTTTGGCAATCAAAACCACACTAGTATGTATACACGTGCATTGCACGTCTTAAAATTAGTGAGTGATTTTGGCACAAAGAAAATGAATTAATGGCATGGCATGAGATAGACTCAGTGCAAACGAACGTTCTGTACGTGGTCGTAGTTAATAAGTACTACTATATGACCAAATACTCATTGGTTGGCCACAAAGGAGGTGTTAAAAATAGATAAATAAAATGTATTGCCACCTATTTTATTTTTAAATTTCATTCTTGTCTCCCTGCTCTCTTGGCAGACTTAACATGTGACTTGGGCAGGAGGTATGGGGCCCTTTTCTCATGAAAGGACAGTGAGATGATTCTAGAGTATCGTGGAGGCAGCTTATGGCACTGTTCACAGCGAATCCTGCTCATTTCAGCCGCTAGATTTAGGAAACCAATGGCTAGGATCAATGCTCCGAGTTCAGTTCAAGATTCGTACACTATATAGGAGTATAGATATACATTGTACACCCAAAAAATTCCTATAATGCCCAAGCTAAACCCCCTTTCCAATTTCCATACACTTTCGTGCCTTCCCAGGTCCGGATCAGGCTCCAGGTTAACCTCAGGATCCCTTCTGTTTTTTCTAGAGTATAGCATGGTTGGGGTTCAAAGGCTCCAGACTCCTTAAGATACGATATGAGCATAGCGGTCTACTTCGTCTCCACCTGTATGCACGATTCTCTTCCCTGGGAAGAGCTCAACTTTCTACCCCCCCCCCCCCCCCCCCACCACACACACTCAATTTTGCATTTCTTTGAGAAAAAAAAGGAGGGAAGAGGTAGATCTACAATTACGGTTCGAGGGACTATGGAAGGATGACCGAGCTGCCGCCAGGCGTAACCTAATTGATCGATCGTCTCCATCTTCCTCAGCTGAGCCGTCGCCGACCTCCTCCTCGCCGTCCTTCCCTCCGTCCACGCCCGCGAAGTGCTCGGGGATCTTCCGCTCGTTGACAAGGTCCTTCGCCGAGGTCGCTTCGGCGTCGCCGCGGATGGCCGCGCCTCCGCGTGGCCATGGCGGTCCGCCGTCCTGGGCCCGGCTGGGGCCATTGCTGCTCAGGCTCGTGGGGGTGGGGTGGCGTTCGGCAACTCCGCCGGCCCCCCGTCTTTCGCTCCACGGCAGCCCGGTGTGGGGCAGCAAGCTTCGGCCGCCGCGGCGGGTCCCCAACCGCCGGCGGGATTCGCTCTCAGGGCGACGGCGCAGCCTCCAAGACGGAAGAAGAAGAATAATGGTGCTGCGGGGCAAGCGCAGCAGCAAGGGATGCAACCCGTGGTTGGGGTACGGCAGCAGCAGCAAGCGTTGATGGGAGCCGGGGTTCAGCAGCAAGCGGTCGCCGCCGGTCTGCAGGTGACCCTGGATGCGGGACAGCCGGTTGCCGCCTCTGTGGTGATTGGGCAGAATGCAGACGTGCAAGAGGCGGGGCCTGTTGATGCAGCTGCGCAAGGGACAAAAAAACCTAAAGCGTGGTGTTGGAAGTGCGCGACAAACACTCATGCAACAAAGGAGTGCCCCGTGAAACACTATTGTATCATATGCGATAATGCGAAGCACCCGACCCCAATGTGCCCCTCTCTGAAGCTACCAAGGCCTACTGTGATCGTTGCCGGTCAGGGACATAGGGACACAATGTTCATTCAGTTCCCGGATTGTTTGTTCAAGGATGATCTGATACCCACGAATGAGCCAGTTGCTCTTGTGAAGGTGCAGGGTACGGCCGCCACCGCAAAACAGGTGGAGACCCAGGTGGCACGGCTGTGTCCGGTTCCATCTTGGCGATGGGAGGCGATTCCTAATGGTGACGATTCCTACACGGTTAACTTCCCCTCCAAGGAGGATCTGTTGCGCTTCGATGGAATTGAGCTTGGGGTTCCCTCTCAGTCTACCAAGCTGGTGTTTAGCCAATGGAAACCGGTGGATGTCATGCACAAGATGGAGCTTCAGCAAACTTGGGTTCACGTTACCAGAGTGCCAAACCCGTTGAGGCATTTTTGGGGATTGTGGGCTGTTGGGTCGCTCATTGTTACCACTATTGATGTGGATATGCTAGCTCTTTGTCGCAGAGGGGTGGTCCGGATCCTGGTGGGTATGATGTGGGGCGAATGCTTCAAGGTATCCGATGAGGAGGGACCGTATATTAAGACTGATGGGGTGCTTAAGCTGAAGGGGTATGACTTCACCTTTCGTCCTGAGGGTGAGGACTTCACTCCGGAGGCTGACTTTGTCCCGTTTGTGTCGCAACGCAAGGGAAAGGGTGGCTCTGATGATAATGGGATGGAGGAGAACGACCTTAGTGACCAGACGGCGCAAGGCGGAGCTTCCGATAACACGGCTACTGGCACGTCGATTGACCCAAGCCCGGCTACAGGGGGTGGACAGTCGCAAGGTGCATCCACTTCTCATGTTCTGAGGGGGATAGCTGTAACACTGTTTAACCCAAATCCTCGGACACCTAGAGCAAAGGAATTGGTGAGACAGTGGAATGAGGCTACTCGTCGCAGTGTGCAGCCGAAGACGTAGCCGGATGGCCCAGCAATCTTGGGCGACGGACAGCCGACGACCGCTCAGGTCCGGATGGCACCCAACGGGTTCGTGTGCGGGTTTGGCACCCCCATACCCGCACCCGCCCCATCTCCCCGCCCCATACCCGCAGGCGGGTACAGGGTTCAACCATACCCGCCACCCGCCGGGTTTACGGGACCCGACGGGTACCCGCCAAGCCTAGATAGATGAGAGGGAGAAGGGCGATGCGGCGGCGCGAAGAGAGAGGGGCAGTGGCCGACGGCCGGCGGTGCGGATGGAGAGGGGCGGCGCGAAGGGAGAGGGCGGAGCGGCGAGGATGGAGAGGGGCGACGCGGAGGAAGAGGGGCGGAGCGGCGGAACGAAGAGAGAGGGGCAGTGGCCGGTGACGCGGAGGGAGAGGGGCAGCGCAGAGGGAGAGCGGCGGCGCTTGCGCGGCAGCGGCGGCGCAGGAGGCGGCCTCGTCCGATGGGAGTTCGATGAGATCGAGCTTGGGAGAGAGAGAACAGCGCGCGCTGGCGTGGGTGCGTGGGTGTTGTGTGTGCGTGGGTGCTGTGTGTGCTGGCGTGTGCGTGGGTGCGTGGTGCGTGGGTGCTGTGTGTGCTGGCGTGGGGTGTGTGGATGCGTGCGTGGTGGGGGTGGGTGCGTGGCAGCGTGGATGCGTGCGTGATTGGGTGCATGTTGTGTGTGTTTTGTGCATGCTATGTGTGTTTTGTCGGGTCTGCGGGTTGGCGGGTGCGGTTTGGCACCCCCATACCCGCCTCCGCTAGACCCGACGGGTTTAGATTTTCCCCACTAAATAGCCTCACGGGTTTCTTTTCATACCAAACCCTTCCCATTTAGCGCGGGTACCCGTCGGGTTAGCGGGTATCGGGTACCCATTGCCATTCGGACGCTCGGGTCCTGCAGCTCCCGGTGGCTGGTGTTGGGCTGGGACTCCCGGTCCAGGCGGGGCCGGGTTCTGTCGTGGCGCGCGAGGCGACGTCGATCGCGTCGGCTGGGTCGCGGTCTTCTGCGGGTCACGGGATGGCACAGCCAGGTGACGAGCCGCTATGTCCCGCTCTCGAGCTGCAGCACGCAGTCTCTGGTGGCGGGCCGAGGTCCCTGGTCCAGGAGGGACTGGGAGTGGAGAAGACGCATCGACGGGGACAGCTTCGCCGATTGTTGCACCGCTCTCTTCTACGCATGCGGGAGATGACATGGTTGCTGCAGCCGCCGCGGAATCGTCGCCCGCTGAGCTGCTCGTGGGCTCTCTTGGCTGCCCGATGATGGGTGGCGGTGGGGAAGCGCTTTGCCTGTCCGTACCACAGTGGCGGAGATTTTGGCCTCCCCACTGATGGCAACGGCGGCCATGGCATCTTCGGCTTCGTGCACAGTGGTTGAGAGGGCTGCTACATCGCCTTCGCCCTCTCCCATTGTGCCCTCCACTCTGGTGGCTCCGACGGCCATGGCGTCTCCGACATCGTGCACAGTGGTTGAGAGGGCTGCTACCTCGCCTTCGCCCTCCCCCATTGTGTCTACTCCAGCGGGGGGACGTCCGCTGTCTACGGTGGCTCCTAGACGCAGTGGTCGTCACCTCACGGCGAAGGATGGTGCTTCTGCGACGGATGAGGACTCGATGGCCAAGGCGATGCGTCGCAAAGCAGCGGCGTTCTCTACTCCTGGTGATGGTACTCTACCGGTGCACATGTATTCTCCGTTCGTGGTCCGGCTTACAACGTGCGGGACATCGAGACCTCTTTATGGAGGCGTGTGCACGACTGGAAGAGGTGGCGAGGGACATTTTTTCACAACATGGGTGGCCGCTTGATCGCCGGATTGGTCCTCCATAGGCTGCCAAGCTCGTCCATGGCGCTGGCGTTTTATTTATTCTGCTTAATGATTGTAATGCGTCTAGTGCTGCACTTTCTTTTAATTTCTCAGTTGGATTGCGGCTGTGTGCATTGTTGATGCAGAGGCCGGGTGTAATACTTAAAACTTTTTAAGTAATAAAGCCCTTTATCTAAAAAAGATCTACAATTTCACAAACCAAAAGTTGATTATTCATCTTGAGTAAGCTTTGTCTTTTTTTGTGGATATTCTTAGATGCTTGGAGTTCCCTTGCATCCAAGAGTGTGGATTGCAATCAAGGATTTTTTTCTTAAAGTTTGGACATCACCTAGAGATCCCCGTAAGTGGAACACTTGGTTGGGATAACCAAGTGGAGAAGAGTTCATATCAAGTGGGATTGTTTTGGGCTAAGTTTGCCACTACCGGTCAAACAAAGATTACAGTCTCTCCAAGGAGTTGAACTTCGGGATACACTTCCGCGTCAATCTTCTCGTTCCACTTTGGTTAATTTGTTCTTCACCTTTAGTTATGTTTGTTTACCTAGTTGCATTTTATGAGGGTTTTATTTATCCACAAGTATCCCTAAAATAAGCTAAATAATTTCTAGTTGCCTATTAATCTCCCCTCCACTAGACATCGTTGATCCTTAAGTTATGTTGCTAGCGATCATGGATCTTATCTATCGTCTTCTTCCTTGGGTCATTATGTTCCCTCTCTCTTTATTTGCCATGCCTCGCTTCCGCTCCCCTAGGAACCTCTACCGCCCTCCTTTTCCATTTTTCTCATGGCTTTAGGGCTCTCCTCTATTCTTTCTCCTCTCGCCTTGCCATACACTTCTGTCCATCATGATCTCTCATCGTTGTTGGTGGCCATGTGAGGACAATTGTGCCCACAATCATTTGATGCATTTTATCACGTGAGACACCATGGTTACCCATCCGTTCACAGTTAACATCCCAACAACCATCATCATCGAGATTTGTCGTGACCTCCCTCGTTGTCATTTGCCTCCTCCTCTGTTCCTTAGGAGCGTAGTTAGGCCTAGAGGTGGCAGCCTTCAATCATGGGCCTAAAACCATAATATCAAAATGTATCTCTTTGAAAATTGATAAAGAAATAAGATGTACATGGCTCTCAATCCAACATTAAATAGTCAGTCTAGCCATAGGCGTTCTCTCGTGCATGCTCCTCCTCGCTACCCCTTATCTTTGTTCCTACCCCAGTCCTTACCTCGTCACTCATCTCTTCCGTTCAAACGGTAATCGAGTGTTCACTATCTATAAAATATAGTAAGAATTAGGCTTTTGTTTGTCATTGCGATGGATTATTGTCAATCGGGCTTAATAGTTTTGCTATTTTTAGCATTTTGTAACTACTTCATTTTTATTCTTGTGGCTAGTAACTACGCCGAGGCCTCATACAACATAATTTGTCCCAAAATAAAAGGTACATTATTATACATACAACTACTATTTTGGATCTTTGACTACCAGTTTGTGCAACTATATGGATTGGGCCTGAAAATTAATATCATTGTATTTGTCTCGTAATACCTTTATGCCATATGCCATTTAATATCATTCTAAACATACAACGAGTTAATACATTGGAGATGTTAAAACATGTCTTGTATGTTGGGACTTAGGAAGCATTATTTGGCAACACAAAAGAATATAGTTTGGCAACCACAAAGTGAGCACTTAGTTAAACTTGGACTATACGACATGAAGGTAAAAACTTTTTTGTTACAAACGATCCAACCTTATTGATTGCTCAAACAAAGTACATCAAATAGAGTTCACCAAAATTAACACGAACCACAAAGAGTTATGATAAAATCCAATCTTACATAAGGGTACTTTGAAAGTTTGAAGATGTCGTATCAAGCTTTACCTTTTTTGCATCTTGATTTCCTCCATGTTTTCGGTAACAAGAATCTGCAAAAGACCATATATGCACAAACTAATCTAGCCTCCGAGGGTTGAATAGCCGCATAAATCATCCACCCACTTTCCAAGTAGTTTTCTCGAGAAGATTATATATAAGCGTTTAATACACGATAATACGCTACTCCCTCCGTGTCAAAATACAAGGCATATCAATTTTAACTCATGAGAGATGAGACTTTGTCTAAGCAATTTATATTATTTTTTTGTTACAAATTTGGTCAAACTTTGCAAAATATGACCCAAAAATATATTTTTAATACTCACTGTATTTTGACATACTCCCTCCGTTTAGGTTTATAAGTCCTCTACGTATCCCTAGGTCATGAATTTAACTAATATAATAAAGAATTAAAATACAAAAATTATACCATTAGAAAATATAAAGTCTGAATTTTCTAATTATATATTTTTTACAGTATATAAATCATATTATGTTGCTCAAATTTACGACCTAGGGATACGTAGATGACTTATAAATGTAAACGGAGGGAGTAGTAGAGTGCTATTAAATCTAATCATTAAAGTAAAGAGTACAATTAAAGAAGAAAAGCTGGAAGAGAAAAAGGCAAAGGAGAAACAGTAATCCAAGCAGCCAGCAAAGACCAGGAAAACCCAGTCCACTTATCGCAGCTGCCTAATCAACTCGGCACGGGACGCTAACTCCAGAAGCCAGCAGCCAACAAACTCCCCCGCCACCCGCCCAGCTCAAGATCCGGCTAGCCCCCAATCCCGCCGCCGGCCCAGGTGGCGCCGCCGGCGCCATGGCCACCACCTCCTCCTCCCAACACCACCACCGCGCGCGCCTCCGCTCCCGCGCCGCGCCCCTCTTCGCCGCCGTCGTCCTCGCGGTGCTCGCCTCACCGCGCTCCTCCGCGCCAGCATCCGCGAGGGCGGCCTATCCCGCCCGCCGCCGCCGCCCCGCGCGGCCGCCGCACGCAACCACACCATCGCGCAGCGCAAGATCCTGCTCGACCCGTCCTTCACCCCGCGCCTGCCGCGCCAGAGCGCGCTCTCCCTCTCCCTCGCCCAGCGGAACGCGCTGCCGCCCCGCAACGCCGCGCGCTTCCCGCGCCTCCCCGACGGCCACCTCAAGATCGTCCTCTACGTCCACAACCGGCCCCGCTACCTCCGCCTCGTCGTCGACAGCCTCTCCCGCGTCGACGGCATCGCCGAGGCGCTGCTCGTCGTCAGCCACGACGGCTACTTCCCGAGATGGACGAGATCGTGAAAGGCATCACTTTTGCCAGGTCAAGCAGATCTTCGCGCCCTACTCGCCGCACCTGTACCCGGACTCCTTCCCCGGCGTCACGGCCGGGGACTGCCGGGACAAGGACAAGGCGGCCGAGAAGCGGTGCCAGGGCAACCCTGACCAGTACGGCAACCACCGCGCTCCCAGGATCGTGTCGCTCAAGCACCACTGGTGGTGGATGATGAACACCGTGTGGGATGGGCTGGAGGAGACCAGGGACTTCGATGAGCACATTCTCTTCATAGAGGAGGACCACTACATCTTCCCCAATGCATACCGGAACGCGCAGCTGCTTGTGGATTTGAAGCCGAAGAAGTGCCCCCAATGCTATGCTATCAATTTGGCACCGTCTGATGTCAAGGCGAAAGGGGAAGGTTGGGAGAGCTTGATTGCCGAGAAGATGGGTAACATTGGCTATGCCTTCAACAGGACTGTGTGGAGGAAGATTCATGCTAAGGCTAAGGAGTTCTGCTCATTTGATGAGTACAATTGGGATATTACGATGTGGGCAACCGTGTATCCGTCGTTTGGAGCTCCTGTTTACAGTCTGAGGGGACCTAGGAGGAGTGCTGCACATTTTGGCAAGTGTGGCCTGCACCAAGGCCATGACCCAGGCAATGTCTGTGGGGATAATGGCGTGGGAGCCGTAGAAGTAGATGCCATCGATAAGGTTCCTAACATCAAAGCTGATTGGCCAGTTCACGTCATCAGGAAACAACAGGGGTATCAGGCTGGTTTCAAAGGATGGGGTGGCTGGGGCGATCGCCGTGATCAGGAGCTTTGCTTGAGTTTTGCATACATGTACCATGTCAAAGACCCATTGTCCTCATGATGGTGGTATAGGCACACAGATTTTTGGCATTCAGGATGCCCTTGTTGTACTGTTATTTGGCACGCTTCGATTGATTCATACACGGTTTGTGATATAAATAGGCTTTCACCCTTTTTCTCAATTTTGTAGAATAGTTTGAGAAACATTATCTTAGCCCTTAGACTTGGGTCACCCTTCCCAAAATGTACGATTTACTTTTGACTCACTGATATGGATGGAGTTTACTCTTTGACGATCATTTGCGACATTTATTAGAGTCTGTCATGTTTACTTTGTTTGATTGAAGTACTGCTTGCTGTACATGTGTAATATTTAAGGAAGCTTAATGGTTGTTGATGATCAGTTCCTCTTATGGTCTTACTAGTTCCAGTGGTATAAGTATCTATTCTCTGTTGTATGATTTTAAACTAATTTGTAGTACTAAAGGATTCTACAACATTCAATATCTCTTTGATCATCCTATGCATAATTATATCTTCTTCAGTTTCATACGCTTCTTGTGTGGTGTTACTATTTGTAGCTACATGTATTTCTAAGGAACTCATATACTCTTGAACTCTATACTTGCACTAGTATAGGCTGTAAAAATAATACTTGCATCACTATAGAATTTTTAGCTGGTGAAATTTTAGGCAAGTACAGATATATAGATACTCAGTGAACACCAAGATAGGAAGCCTTTTTCTGTAAGTTTTCTTAACTGTTATTAATGGCGCTTATAGATATTGTGCAATTCACTCATCATGGCTAAAGTTGTAGGCATATCATTATAGTAAACATTCAGCCGCCTGAACGTCCTTTATGTGGCTGTCAGCATTTACTGTATGATGATTATAAAACTTGACTGCACATGTAATTAAGCGAGCCTAATTAGCTAACAAAGGTCTCATGGAGTGTACAATCAGATATATATCGAAGTTTGTATTTCCATTCTGGCTGCTTTTAGGTTTGAAATGTTGGGCTAGTCCGTTCATGGGCTTGATCAGAAACCACAACAGAACACCTATTTTCTCAGCTGGTATATTGACACATCTGACCTTAGAATTACTAGAGGTCTGTTCAGCAGCACATATTCTAACAGTAAGCATTCTATTGCCTTCCAATCATCATATCCCATAATCATTATATTCCCTTGCAACCACCACTCTCCAGGATCATGTTGCTGAAGCACCACTAGTGGTGGATGATGAACACCGTGATGGATTGGCCGGAGGAGACCAGGAATCACATCTCTTCATAGAGGAGGACCAGTTAACCACTACATCCTCCCCGATGCAGACCGAACGTGCAGTTACTTGTGGATTTGAAGCCAAAGAAGTGCCCCCAATGCTATGCTCATAATGTGGTGCCACCAATGTCAAGGCAAAAGGGGAAGGTTGGGAGAGCTTGATTTCTGAGAAGATGGGTAACTTTGGTTATGCATTTAATAGGGCCGTGTGAGAGGGAGATTCATGCTAAGGCTAAGCATTTCTGGTCATTTGGTGAGTATAGTTGAGATATTACGATGTGCGCAACCGTGTACCCGTCATTTGGAGCTCCTGTTTACAGCCTGAGGGAACATAGGAGGAGTGCTGCACATTTTGGCAAGTGCGAGCCTGCACCAAGGCCAGGACGCAAGCAATGTCTGTGTGGATAATGGCGTGGAGATCTACAACTAAATGCCATTGATAAGGTTCCTAAAATCAAAGCTGATTGGCCAGTTCACATTCAAGAAGCATCAGGGTGTGTTCGAAGCATGGGGTGTCTGGGCCGACCGGCGTGGCCAGGAGCTTTGCTTGAGTTTTGCGTACGCATAACATGTTAAAGATCCATCTTATGCATGATGGGTGTGTGTAGGCACATGAATTTTGGCATTCCAGTTGCCTTTGTGTTATTGTTATTTGACAGGTGTCGATTGATTCATGCCTAGAGTGTGATATAATTGCTTTCACTTTTTTCTCAATCTTATAGAATATATTTTTATTTGAAAACATTGTCTTAGCTATATGGTTTGCTATCAAGTTTTAACCCACTGCTGTGGATATAGTTTACTGTTTCAAGAACACCTACAATATTTATTATTAAGCTGTCATGTTTACTTCGGTTGATTGAATTGTTGCTTTCTGCACCTCTTCAATATTCAAGGATGCTTAATGGTTGCTGAAATCAGTTCCACTTATGGTCTTACAGTTTCTAGTGGTATCAGTATCTCGTCTATTTTATGATTTGAAATTAATTTTTAGTACTAATGATCCTACTGTGTTTGGTATCTCTGGTCATCAAATGCATACTTGTATCTTCTTAAGTTTCACACGCTTTTTGAATACTGTTTCTACTCTTAGCTAGTCGTATTTCTTAGGAGCTCATGTACTCCGGTGTTTTTATTTGACAATATTTACTCCCGTGTTAGCATTTTTTAGAAGTGAAATGTTAGACAAGTACATAGATACTCACTGAACAACAAGATTGGTTTCTAAGTTCTCTTGACTATTGGTAATATTTGTTTAATTAGATATTATGTAATTTTTTATCATGGTCTAGAGCCAGCCTCTCTGCATTGCACTTTGCAGGGGAAAGACTAGGTTTCTATAATCCCTCCCCAGACCCCACCTTGTGTGGGAGCCTCTATGCACTGGGTCTGTCCTTTTTTAGAGCCGTCGGCATATCATTATATTTAGCATAGCATTATTAGCTAGTGAAGTTATAGAGAAGTACAGAGATATTGAACAACCACAACAACAACAATTTTTCGTAAATTTTTCTTGACTGTTGGTAATGTCTTTTAATCAGATATATCATCTAATTCGCTTATCACGGTCTAAATCTGTCAACACATCATTATAGCTTAAACATTCAACTGCTTAAACATTCTTTATATGCTTGTCAATATTCAACTGCTTGAACTGACGGAATATGTTTGTAGGTCCTTTGAACATGCAGGTCTGGGTTTGAATTTATGGAAGTGCAGGATTATTGCTTGATTTCGGAATTTGTTCATCGTCTACATATTTCTCCAAACTCTCCATTGGCCAGATGGGTTGATCAGGCTTACCTTCGAAGAGGAGACTAGGGAGATGACATGACCATGGTTACTAATGCTTGGCAGCAAGTTAATAATATGGTTCAAGTTTATAGAGGTGCCACTGTTGTTCAGCTGAGTAATTTGATAATAACAAAAGACGAATGTACTACAAATGGTTCTCTCTGTTTGCTTTTCCTGGCATTACTCTCTCAGGCCAAACATAAGTGTTGCTGCTTACTATCAGAATGGGGGTTGGGAGGTTCCTTTGATATACCTGACATCTCAATGATCAAGTGACGAGTTAGCGCGCCTGATGCAGTTTCTGCAATTTCTTCATGCAGTGAGCACAATCTCTGCTGAGAGAGGATGGGGGAAACAATTAACTGAAACTTTTTCTGTGAAAAATAGATATTGCCTGTCTATTAGAGGTGTTATGGATCATGCTTTCGCAGCTACCTGGTGTGATGTGGCACATCAAGGTCAGAGCAGTGCTCATTCACCAAAATGTTCGGGTGCCCCCGTTCTGAAACTGCAGTGCCTTTTGCTGTCGTCTGCTTCCATACCAAAAAAGTTGCTTACTCACTCTCAGTATAACGCTGGCCGGAATTTCTGAGTTAAGCGAGATCTTCACTATCTGGAAGGGAAATTGTTTCGACGCATAAGTTCCCTGCCTTGGATGGTGTTATAACAGTGGTTAGCTGGACCGTTTGGCTGGCTCGTGATCGGGAAATGTTTGGTGAAATTGCAGTTCTTGAAGATGGGGTTGCATAGAAACTGTGAAGCTCTGGGCTCATTGGGCGAAGAATAATGAAAAAGAGGTGATCAACAAATGGATTGATATCTATCTGGCCAGACCGAATTCTTTTCTTTTCTAGCTTGATATTTCTCCTGTGTCCCCTCTTGCCTTCCCCTTTTCTCTGATGAAAATCTCATCTTTGTAACACTTCCAGAAGTTGCTTTTCAATGAAAATGGGTAATAAGGTGATGTATGTCTGAACGGATCTGCTGGAGCTGTTTATTAACTTCGCCCACTTCTCTCTTTATAATTGGATGAGATGTATGGAACCACAATATCCTGGGGATGTCCAACAAATTTCGGAACTGCTTTCTCCTTTGCGATAAGCTCCAGTTCAGTCTCAGCTTCTTCAAGTTCCCGATATTCCTGATCACATCTGATTGAGAAGAACTCCAGGTATGACTCAACACAACTCATAGAGGACAAAACCTGAATAATTGATTAACGGAGCCCTTATAATCAATGTTGACCGGCTTTGTAGTAGATACCGCGAGAAGTTCTTTTACAGCTGTTTTAGCATCAGATTAATTTCTTAGCTGACACAGATCTCGGCAGATTTGATGTTCGAATGTTTTCCTCCAAACACATTCAGGTACTCAAGCAATATCTATCTTCAGAAGAAGAATAAACACATGCCTTTGAAAGCAACAGCAAGGACGTTCGTGTCAAATAGCTCTCTTCTCGTCTATTACAAAGGAAAGCTGCCCCATACCATTCAGGATGCTGTTACTTGATGCTAGAAAAGACCGCAGATGGTCTCTATCAACAAATGGAACATACTCAGTAAGCAAAGCCTCACATGCTTCCTTAAATTGAAGAGAGCCAATGCTGATATCCTGTTCCATGTATGAGCTAACCAAATGGGATATCACCGTTGACCAGATGCAAGCATATGCTGACTATAAGAAGTATATTGCAAATTAACTTCAGCAGTACTCGCCAAGTTAATAATAATCCTGCCAGGTCGCTGCAATGCAACAGAGCGTTGTTTGGGTTCAGCGCGATTGTACAGAAAACATTTATCAAAGAGGTTTCACTATTCTTGAGGTTGAGGTCTTCAATTCCATAGAATTCAGAAACCAATGACGATAACCATTTCTTTGTCTGCAGTCTCCAAGATATCCTTGGTGCATGAGAGCACAAGTGCTCGACTGCACAACATATGGCACTAAGGATAGTACCCCAAGGAAGAGCATCTTGATTCCATCCACCGGAACTGCGTTTTCTTGATTTCCTACAATAATTTCAGTCAAGAGCACTCTCCCATTGTTTTTGTACAGGCTCCACCTCTTGTTTGGTGCTACTACAAGTTGTGTTTACTTCAGTAACAGATCTTAGGCATTTTGCATACAGCAAACATTTTGCGTTAATAATGACATCCTAGATGCCGACTGGTAGTTCCATTTCCAAGTTCCAACTACCTTGGATGGACGGAGTAAGGTGTGAAATGACCTTCTCCAGGGCATCACAAGATTCTATGATACGGCCAGCAGGTGGAGTCAACACCCGCAGATTTTTCTGAATCATCTGCGGACTTCACTAGCACCTGCTGTGCACATTCTTCTCAAGTTGCATAACGGTATCCCAACTTTAAGGAGTTTCCAGACTCTCTGGACGGGCTTCTCACAGAAAGGATGCTGATACCAAGTAATTCAATATTCTGAACTAGCATGTGGAAGCCTTGAAGATAACTAAACACAAGTGTTGGTGGGTCGGAATTGATACAGTCTACCCATACAAACAGGGAGCCCAATATCTCAATCCTCCTTTTAAAGGACAGACCAGGAAACAGAGATCCACACTGAAGATCAGCAACAGAACCTGAATCTTATCACCAGTTGCATCCTCGGCATGTTTACAACATCGGATAGTTTCAAACACTTCTTCAAAACAAATCAACTCAAAATCCCTTCGGTCAGATATATGACCCATCACGTTTTCATCACCAGTTCCGTTGACATAGTAGCTCTACAAAGTGACACAAGAATGTGCACTACCCTTGGAATTTCAGGAACAATAGCCTCCAAGTGCTTAGCAACAACTGACTCGAGTAGGTAGAGAACAACAGCCTTAGCAGCAACCTTTCCTCTCAACAAGTAACTCCGTTTGCAAGTACAAGATGCTCTTTCAAAGGTAAGGCCACAAGCACATCTCAGAAAACCAATCTTGTACTGTGCTTTTGGGGACATTTTAATTGTAACCCAACAACTTCCAAACGCGTGAAACAGTCTGCTCATACTTGGAAAGAAGTAATGTTGTTCAGGAAGTAAGATCTGCCACAGTTTGTTCATGCTAGGTTGATCTGAAAATGTAGGTTTCTTCTTAAGAAGCAAGCATTTATTGCAATCAGATTGCTCAATGTTAGCCGGCTTTGACCTTCTGAGTTGCAACTCCATCCATCGGTGAAGCAAAAATGTAAGCTGTGAGAAATCAGAAGCAAGAAAAGTCTGTCGTTTATATATTCCTTGGCACACTGCCATTCATCCAAGAAATCGAGAAAGTGGGCGAGAAAACTGGGAGAATTCTTATATCTTATGCTGATGGAGGAACTAAGCTTGTAAAACGAAAAACATGGAGGAACTAAGCTTCTAAAACGAAAACCTGATGAAGCCAGAACCAGCTTCTGGAGAAGTGACCAACGTCTTTGTAGACCATGTAATTTTACCTTATACAATTTCTTATTCCCTGCATTAACAGAAATGTAAAGACATGTAAGCTATCTGTTGAGGTTTTCAGCAGATTACAATATGATATCAATAACTATATCTATTGGACAAAATAGGTAAACAAAGTAAACTGGTGTATGATGTGAACATAGAACAATAGTGAATAGCTTGTATCTGATGACTCTGAAGTTTTGTGTGATTGCTTATCTCTATAGTGGAAAAATATGGTTTGACTTTTGACTTGATTCACCATTTCATTATCCACCCTTAATCACGACTCTTTTGAACTTGTAATTTTGTAATTTCGTTGATTTATCCTCTGTTTCCCCTGTAGTTTTCTGTCCCTATCCCTGAGCATGGTTTCATTCGAATGAAGTGGAAAGCTGGGGAGATCAAAATAAGGATGTCTACTAGGAATGGCTATAGATTACTTAGACCCCCTCCCCGCTGCGCCGCCCCCGGGGAGTCCCATCCCCAGCACCCTCAGCCCTCCCCCACATCTCCACCCTCTACCGCCGCCGCCGCTGAGGACGCCGCTGGGCTAAACCCATGTGGTGAGGCGGCGGCGGCGGCGCTGTCCTCGGCCGACGGAAACGCAAGGGGCGGCGGCGCCCGTCCGTTTCCCCTCCAACGGTGGTGCGCAGCGGAGATTTGGCGGCCAAGGGATCTCCGGCGGTCGTCCTCCGCGGAAGACTTGGATCGTGGCTGCGGTGAGATCCAATCTCTAGGGTTTGGATCGATCCATCGACCATGTCTAGTCAACTTCGGCAACGGCAAGAGGAGGTTCCCTGGGACATCTTCGCGGCATGAGGACGTCTGGGTCTTTTTGGCCCGGGCATGGTGGTGGTGGCTACCCTCTCCACCGAAGGTGGTCGGCCAGGCTGGCGGCGAGTTCGGAGGCGCGGCTGCCGGTGAAAGCTGGCCTTTTGGCGGGCGATGGCGACGTCTCGACGTCGTTACCTTGGTGAAGGCATCGTCCTAGCAGTCCACGTCTTCTCGCTTGCAATGCTCCGGGGAAACCCTAAGATCTACGGATCGGATGATGGCGGCGCTGTGGTGTCGTGTTCCCTCTTGGGGGCATCGTCTGTGGAGCGGCGCCGGATGTCGATGTCGGTGAGTCTCGGCGGCGTGGCGCTGCGGGGTCTCGATTTCGGGTTGATGGACTCGCGCATGGTGGCGCTGTCTGGCATCGTGGCGATGCCGACGGCAGACCGGTTTTGCAAGGTCATGGTGTTGATCCTTTCTGAAGATGGGTTCGTGGAAGACGGCGGCAGCGACTAAAGCGTACATGTCGGTGTGTGTTGAGTGTTTGGCTGAACTGGGTTTTAGATGATGTGCGTTGGTGTTAGTCACCCCCATCATAGTGGTAGCGACCCTTGTTGTCGACAAGTTGTTTTCAGTTTTGTGCTCAACATTGTACTCTGTAACTCTGGTTGGAATTAATAAGTGCGTATTGGCTGTGTGCATCACTCGATGCAGAGGCCGGGGAATCGCACCCTCCTTTTCTAAAAAAAAACTAGGAATGGCTATCATTAAGCAGGTTCATCACTCATGGCGTGCAATACGAGTTACATCACAAGTTTCACCAATAATGAGCGGTTACAAATAGTACTATAGAACATACAACAAGTTCATAGTGATACTCTCTCCTGAATGGCGTGCAATACGACTACTGGAATCGAGTACTTCCCCATCGACGACTTCTTCCCCGGTATCGACAGCCTCTTCATCGACGACATGGACGACAACGTCAACGCCAATGGTTCTGCTACTGCCGCTCAATACGTGTTCTTGATCTTCCCGTTTTCGATCTATTTGTCTACTGTATTTGTAGATCACATGATTAGTTTAAGTCATGATTTATTTACTGTTTTCACGGATTAAATCAATTACTAAATTGCTTATATCTTCGACAAAGAGAACTCGATCACCGGACAGCGCGTGTAAGTTACCGTCGACGAAGGGCGACCATCACCGACCATCTTCAGTCCGATGACTTCCACGGGTGACAAGCTAGCTCGCGGTCCTTACTGGACGTGGCTGTCGAGTGTCGACGTACGCTCCTGCCGCCGTCCTGCACGGTCTAGGGGGCACCGGCCGGCGGCCGCTCATGGACAAATTCAGGTCAGGCGGAAGCATCACCCGTGCGGGATCTCTGTTCACGCGCCAGCCTTCATCGAGCGGCTGCTTAGGCTTATGCTTCGTTATCTTCTGGCGCCGGACACGGTGCTCATGGTTACACGCCCGATCGAGTCGGCGGGGTGCGCGGCTGCTTCGTGACAGAGTTTATGACGACGAAGATGGCAACGTCGCGGACCGTAGGTGGCTGACGACGAGGTCTTCGACCACGATGACGCGGAACTGGTCGGCACTTGCTGCCTCAGCCACGCGCCATCCTGCCGCGGCATGATACACGACACGAGTCACAAATTCACAATCCAGCCCGCGATGTCGCCGGCGCCGAAGACCCGCGACGAGAGCTCCTCGGCCACCCTCCTCTTCTTCCCGGCGTCCACGTCAGCGCCGTCGAAGAGAAACTGCCCACGAGTCGGCCTTCGCCGCCATGCAACGCCGCCTGCGTGGCCGAGCCTGGACTTCCACCATCGTCCTGAACAGTGACCACCTCAGCTCAGGTTGCAGCCTGACAGCCTCCGTGAGCCGTTTCGCGAGCATCGTTCGACCGTGTTGCATGCCGATGCCGACGCCGGCGCTGCCAGCGCAAGGTTGGTGTCCACGGTAAGACAAGGGTGCGCCATTGGCCTTACCGTGAAGACGCGAAGAGCTACCTGTGCGCTGCCGAGAATGCTAGCGCCGTTCGAATCGGAACAGGTAGGTGCATCTGCGCGCACTGGTCGAGCCAGCGACCTCGAAGCTCGTCGGCCTGAGCAAAAAAGAGTGATCGGTTCCACAGTCAAGGCGTTGCCAACGTCATGGATAAGTGCTCTGCTCCAGCTTCGTGGCGGCGTCGTTTGGCGCCTACGTGCAGCGATGCTGAACCGGGAGATGGACATGGTCTTCTCGGTGGAATTGAGGGAGGTTGTGTCTGCCGGAAGACGGCAACTCCACGCCGCTCGCGCTCGTACCCTTTGCACATGTTCAGCCGGCACGGCGGCGCGAGCAATGAGTTAACGTTGTACATCTACATCGTCCGGATGAAGCTCTCCCTGATGCGATGCTACTGTGGCGGATCTTTCATGTGCGAAATGAGGTCACGCAGTGTAAACCTCCACCTCCTACCGAGGCTTCACGGCGCTTCCTTTGCGGCTACCTTCAGTTTCTGTGCAATATCAAGCTACACACGATGATGGATTGTGTGAAGGGGAAGATGGTGGTCGACGATGCACCAACAAGCTTGATATGAAGCTGCCACGTTGTTTGAGTCCAGCTGATGCCGCCATACGTGTGCCTCTCCTCCAGAGGCTGAGCTGTCCGCATGCATATGATGCATGGAAGGAGTGGGCCTCTCTCGTCAGTTCACATATATGCCATGCATCTTAGGGTCTGTTCGGTTTGAGAATCTGCTGGAACGGAATGGAACCGTTCCGCACCCGAGGACGATTCCTGCGTGGCCGACTCGGCCGGACGAGGTGGAACAGAGCCTCGCTAATCACTCGCGATGAAAAAAAAGGACTACGCTCACCTCTCACCCGACCCCAAACCCTATCACGATTCCAACCACCATGCCATCGCGCACCGCCTCCCTCACCCTCGCCATTTTATGTGTTGAAACCATGTGTTTGTGATGTTATAATTCACATTTGTGCAACTATTTTATTGATGGACAGAAATGGACAATGTTGAAAGCACCGATACAAGTGGGAGCAACACGCATGGTGCAAGTGGGAGCAAGGCCAAGGCGGTGGTTCACTGGACCAATCCTATGTCCACCATGATGCTTGGCTTTTTGGCTGACATAGTGGCTAGTGGTAAAAGAACTTCAAGTGGTTTCAAGCAGTGCCACCATAACCAATGTGCTCAAGTTCTCAATGAACACTTCAAGCTATCATTGAATCATGACCAGATTAGCAACCACCTGAAGAAGTGGAAGAAGATTTGGGGCAGGCTGATCCAGTTGAAAAATCTGAGTGGAGCTCTATGGGATGAGGATACTTGCACTATTGGACTTAGCGATGAACACTACGCAGGCCATTGTGCCGTAAGTTTTATCTACTGCATGCTATTTACTAACATGAAATTATGTGTACTATATGCTTCTCACTTGTGCATCTTTTTGTAGCACAACAAATCCGATATCCCATTTCTGAATACCCCAATTGAACACTACCGTGCAATGGAAGCCATCTTTTGGTCCACTACAACAATAGGGAAGTATGCCAAGTCTGGGAATGACCCCTTGTCTATCGATCTTGAAGAAGAAGGACAAGAGAGCGAGGTGAACACATCGCCAAACGTAGGCGAGTCCGCTGGCAAAGTACCACCGAAGAAGAAGTCCAAGCTTGTACACAAGGAAGATGATCCATTAGTCACCACTCTCAAAGATGGGTTCAAGATGATGACTGAAGCTCTTGTGAAATCAGGTGGAGATGATGATGATATACCTGATGGTTTGTGGGATGCTTTGCAGGAACTCAATGGATTTGATGATGAGCACATAGCTCATTACTATGCTCATCTTGTTGACAATCCAAAGATTGCAAAAGCATTCATGACTCTTAACAAGGCAAACAAGTTGGTTTGGGTGGGTAGGTATGTGGTGAAGGTCTTTGGAGTGGCCTATAATCTGAATTGAAGTGATGGTATGAACTTCAATTGTTTTTAGGCTATGTTTAATACCTATTATGCTATATGGACTGTAATGAAACAAAGACGTTGAACTATGCTTTTGGATGACTACTACGCCATGAACTAACATGGTTGAAATCCGTGGCATTGAACTACTATGCCATTCTTTTGGATGAATGTAATGAATTTGGACTACTTTGCAATGAAGTTGGACTATTTGGATGATTATATGTTATGTGATTTGAAATATGTGTTGTGTTGTTAGAATATACTTGTTTTGATTGTGAATATATATTTGTTGCTGTTTATTGCTGAAAATATAGGCGAAATGCTGCCAAAATTTCGATTAATATTGTGATATACATCACACACGCAGTGGTTAGCTCACCATTCCTGTCAAAGGGGTGACCACATGCCACTTTAGCCATTCCATTCTCCCCCATTCCAAAACCGAACACAATGATGGAACGGTTCTGTGACAGTTTTTTGGTCCAAACCGAACACAAGAATGGGACGGTTCCGTTCTGCTGGAATGGATCCATTCCTTCCTATTCCGAAATTGAAAAAACCCTTAGAGATGGATCATCTTTGACAAAATCCCTTGTCTTCTTGTATATAGGTTTAAAATGGTATAGTTTTGTAATTCTCCAGGAGATATTTTTTCTCTTAGCCATATGCCAAATATCAAAATATCTTGTTAATATAAAATAACAAGTTATACATGTGTCATGTTTTAAGATATTTCTTAGATAATCAAACAATAAATAGTACATCTTGCACTCCGCATCATGTGACTTCACATGGTAATTTTAGTTGTATACGTATTGAAAGGTAAACGCTAAACCAAGCAAACAAACACTATATACTTTATCATCAAACTTTCTTCCATAGTCCCAAACACAAATGGAATGACACTCTATAGATCATACATGACAGACCAAAAATGTCTACCTTCTTCTAATCAGCAATCAATTTTAAAGTACATTTTTTTGGTTCAACATTCATATCACGATTTACAAGTAATGTAAAAATGTTTAATATAATAAATTTAAAATATATAGATAGTTATTAAAATTATTCCCGTACTATAGTTAAAGAAATCTAATAAACACATATGAAATTAGTTATTTGAGATTATACTTCATGTATGTTTATTAATATTGTAAAAAATTAGGCAACTTTAACTTGATACCCGTCGGTGTTTATCAGTGTATAAATAGCAGGACTCTCATTTAAAGAGATTCGGCTTCAAGTCCCCACGAAAGCATCCCAGTCTGCGAACAAACAGTTGTCCCCATGCCTGGGCAGGACCCAAGCCAGCTGAGGCGCCGGGGACCGATGCAGATCAATATTGGGATGCCCGCAAAAATATCACGAACGCCTTCTGATTCCCTACCCGAAATAGTTGCTGCTATTACTAAAGGAGAGGTGCAGAGCCATGCATCCATCGACGCTGCGCGCGGTGGGAGGGCGTGGGGAGCCGACCAGCGAGCAAGAGGACACGACGGAGGCCCATCAACAGTCCAAATCTCCCTGCAGCATGCAGAGCCCACATGTCCATCCGGCTAACGCGTACAGGATAAAGCTGCTGCGTGCCATTGCTATTTGCCAAGGGACGTGGGATGCTTTGGCTGCCAGCGCCCAACTGGTAAGTCGTGGTCTGTGTGGAAGATGGAAGATTACGCTGTAGGAATTAATTTTTGATGTCTTCCAAAACATTATACTTTATATTAAGTTAGCATCGTGGAATTTATTGCAATTGAACTTGAGGAAATTTACTCAAGGTTATTTGTAGACAATTGGACCGGAAATAACACAAGTTTTTTTTGCTGGATTATTTTTTTGAGGTGTTTTGCTGGATTACTTTGCCTGGGCACAGTTTGTAGTTTGAAATATCATGGATTGTCTACTCTGTATAGATTTATAAAATCCATATGTTTAAATAAGAGATAAACTTGTTTAAACTGCTGCACATAAGCTCACGTATGTGCTAAGTACGGAAAACAAATTTGACTCAGAAACTAGTTAGTTATGATCGTGGTTGGTTAATCTAAATAGAAGTCTTAACTAAATTCAGTATTGGATACAACTCTGAACTTTCAGGAAACACCTGAGCATATAATTGTGCTTTACCTCCTAGCCTCCTGCTTCGTCTTGATTCGACAGATACCCATCACAATTGAGTAGTGTACCAGAGTTCACACGGCACCAATGCACAGCCCGCCTCTGCGCGCGGTGCACGGACCAAGATGACGTCGCCCGTACGTACTCCCTCCGTTCCAATTTAATTGACTTGCTATGCACCACATGTGGATGTATTGCCTAGGTACATCCACATGTGGTGCATAGCAAGTCAATTAAATTGGAACGGAGTGAGTATATGCAAGCCTGGCACGATGCAGCCGCGCGCAGGCATGTTCCCGTGACACCAGACGCAGAACTCGCTGATTCTGATTGAAGACGGCCATCTACTTAGGTGGTTGATCTCCAGTGATGGAGCGGTGTCTTTCCCCTGTGCCTCTGTAACTTGTTTCCTCTTTTGAATGTTGTTAAGGTGGCCGTGGTATTGGGTGTGTGGCGGCACTAGGTGGCTGGGGTTTAAAAGTACTCTGCTTTAGCTAGCCTTTCACTCCCTTGTTTTCCCTGTAATAATCCTGGAGTTTGCGCTGGGCTGCTCCCGGGAGCAGAAACCTAAACGCTGTAATGCTGGTTTCATGTCAATGGAACCGGCGCGAGGCCCTCTTTCTCTAATAAAAATACAACTGCACAAATAAAGCACAATTGCACCCAAAATAAGTTATTAAAATAGATAACAAGAATGCAAAAGTGCGATTGCACACAAATATGCAAGCAGAACAAACACATAACTAACAAAATGAACAAAAGAAAGATACAAACACAATGACAAGACTTTACAAAAGTGGTTGAAGGTTCATAAAAATGAATTTTACTAGCCACTAGAATTTTACAAAAAAGACTACACTTAACACACAATGACTAAAATGACACTAAAAAGACCGACACTTAATAAAAATTAGGCGCACGAGCTTTAGTTGTTCTGTTCATTTTAAGAGTGAATTATAGTTACCCCTTGTTTGCAAAGTTTGTGACATCGACTATCCACTTATATATGTCTGCCTCCTTCAAGTTGTCAAATTGTGTTTAGTCTTACATTGATACTTCAAAATTAATGTAGTTTCATAAATACTGAAGTATATAAAAAGCTACAGTTTTTGCTAAAGCCAAACATCTGAAGTTATTTTACACCATAATATTTTCAGAAACACCAGTTTTGTTGGAACATTTTAAAAATAGAATACTTCGCTCCCAAAGGCACACATAATATTTCTGATGCTAAAATGATCTGAACTTTTTTAGACATAGCAATTTCCATGCTCCACGTCTACATGTAATATTTCCTGACAAAAGATAAGTTGTGTAGCTTCGTGGGAAAATTTATAATCAATGTTGGCGCTACACAAACTGATTTGACAGTGATAATTGTGTTGGACGCGACATACGGTTTTATTCGTGAAAATTTGCAGGTATTGAGTTGTTGACATGTCAGAGTCATGCTTCGATTTGATCTCGCCGTGACCATGCCGATATCTGATTCCATGGATATCTCAATGAAGTGAAACTACATATATGAATCGGAATTACTATTACATACACCTTTGAAGTTTCGAATTGAGAAATGAGGTCACGCATTATAAACCTCCACCTCGTACCGAGGCTTCACGGCGCTTCCTTTGCAGCTACCTTCAGTCTCTCTGCAGTATCAAGCTACACACGATGATGGATTGTGTGAAGGGGAAGATGGTGGTCGACAATACACCAACAAGCCTGAAGCCTTCCTGGAAGCGACTGCAGCTGGAGGTGCGGGAATGGTGCTACCCACGGCAACAGGAAAGATCATTTTTACTGCCTGCAGAACCCTGATCAAGACGTGCGCCTCTCCTCTAGAGGCTGAGCTGTCCGCATGCATGATGCATGGAAGGGTTGGCCCTCTCCCGTCAGTTCACATATATGCCATGCATCATTGAGATGGATTGTTTCGATCGAAGCTGTGTCCTTGATCAAAGGGTCAGATAACCAGAGAGGGCGAGAGTCTTCTTGGTGCAGGAAATGAAACACCTCCTAGGGGTGGATGAAAGTTTCAAAGTGGAGTTGATTAGGCGAGAGCAAAATAATGTAAAGGCATATGTTGGCAAACTTTGGTAGATCGCAAGGTTAGCGGAGACAGGGGATCAGCAGGGGCCCTGCCCCCCCCTAACATGTCGAAAATTTCATTACAACCCCTAATTTCTTTGCTACCCCCCCCCCCCCCCCCCCCCCCCCACCCCCACGCCCACCCCCATAAGTTTGCATTTTAGTACTTTGGCCCTCCCAACAATTGGCAAGAGGGAAACATTTTACACCGCCCCCTTATTTAGTTTTCCTGCCTCCGCCCCTGACAAGATATGACTGTCGTTTTGGGCGAGCTCCGGACCTGAGAACATCATTGTACTTGCCTGTGAGGAGTTACCACTCCTTAATTTACAATCAAATTCCATTCGCAAAAGGCAAATCGATATTGATCGTTAGTACATGAACGTACAAAATTGTAGCCGATGCCCGATGGCTTTTATCTATGTATAAAGAGCAGAAGGATAACCGTCTCAAATTCGTAAGCTAGTAGGACTCTCATTTAAAGAGATTCGTCCTCCGAGTCCCCACACATGACGATGATACATGATCCTGCCGGTGTACCAAGAACTAATGCTATACAAGTCATTCCCTTTTGTTCTTCTTTTAAAAGATTAGACTTACAGCCATAGCCCCGCCGGTTAGTGTTGTCTTGTCGCTATGCCTAAACCTAACTAGTCGAGATTTTTTTCTTAGACACATGTTAAATATCCAAATATCTTGTTAGATAAAAGAACAAGTCACACAAGTGTCATGTTTTAAGATATTTCTTAGATCATCAAACAATAAGTAGTACATCTTCGCATCTCATGTAACTTCACACATAATTTTAGTTATATATTTATTCAAATATAAAATGTTAAAACATAAAAATAAAACACTCTAGGCTTCATGATCACATTTTCTGCCATAGTTCTATGTAAATGAAATGAACACAAACGGAATGGCAATCTATAGGCCACAAATAACAAACCACAAATGTCTACCTTCTTCTAATTAGCAATCAATTTTAATATAAACTTTGTGATTCAAAATTTATATCACCATTTATAAAGAACGTAAAAATGTTAAATATAATAAATTTGAAATATATACATAGTTATTAAAATTAGGGGGAACCAAGATAACACGCAGCCCACCACTGGCCACTGGTCACGGACCAAGATGGCGTCGCCGTACGTGTATGCAAGCATGCAGCCTGAGCCTGGAAACATGCAGCACGCTGGCCGCCGAGCTGAACACGACGTGCGCGGTCAGGCTGTTGGCTGCAACATGTAGCCCGCGACTGTACATATGTGTTGGTCGCCATGCTTACCGCCCAAGACAGCGGAACGCAACCACGCAGCCGCGCGCCGGCCGGCGTGTTCCCGTGACACCAGACCCTTGAGCTCGATTGATCGATCCATCGATGCAGGCATGCATGTCAGTATGGAAGAGTACGCAAGAAGTAGCTAGACGGCTGGAGTACGGTCGCCGGAGTCCAGATGTTGCCAGCGTGTCGATCTGAGTGCGGCCCCACCCATCGGCTCGTTGGCCGGAGCAAGGGCATGATGCCAGTCGACGGCAATGGTTGTTGCGATGCCGATGGTGGACGCCTTGACAGCGTGGCCAACTGGCATAGGCGTCCACCATCGGCATCGGCAGTATACCGCGGTAGTCTTACTAGCTAGTAGCTAGGTGCTGCGTAAAGTACAGTATCTTTGGATTAATGCATGCACACGCGGGCATCGACATGCATGTATGCTGCATCCACGTACTTGTGAGAGATGCTGCGAGAGGGAGCAGGCCACCCACATTGCATCTGCTTCCGCACGCCTCCGGTGCTCCATACTCCAAACCAATAATCCAGTCCAAGCTACGCTTTCAATCCATGCAAGACCGATCCATCCACAAAAAATTAACATCAAAACTAAACCAAAACTGTGGTTTCAATCCTGACTATTCTCAGCGCAGGTAATGCATTGGTGTAAGTAATTTGCGACATGTCTAGTGACAATTTTGAGATGCACTCCTCCCCCGCACACAAGATTGAGGTCTACTTAACGCTGAGTCTCTAGATGAAGAGATGTGACCACACCCACTCCACCCTTTTTAACATGAACGTCGCCTCTCATTGAAACAATAATAATCCAAGGAAACTTTCTAATAAGTTATGTGAATGCTTTTCACTATGAAGTGCTGCTTTTTGTACATGCGAATAGTTTTTTAAAAATACGCGCAAATTTGTTTTGATAGTCATAAACACTTATTTTCAATACATGAACATTTTGAATTGTTGTTTGCATTGAAATTTGTTTTACGTATGGACAATTTGCACAACGAGAGTGTACAATTCAATTAATAATTCACATGGACGGCCCTATTTATCTATATAGACGAATTTTTTAATCCTTTTACTCCCTCAATTCCAAGTTAATTTAAGTTCTAGCTTCTTCTTACTTCAAACTTATCTGTACTTGACCAAGTCTACAAAAATATGCACTAAAACCAACAACACCAAATGTATGTAGTACCTTTTTTAAATGTATATGGATTAATCTAATGAAACTAATTTGATCTCAGTAGTTAATATTTTTTTCCATAGATAGTATCAACTTAAGGATGTTTGACTTAGGACAAAGATAGAACTTTCATGATTTAAAATAGATCGATGCAGATCAATGCCATTTACATGTGTCTAGGCCAGAAACCTAAAGATTTGTCATTATAGAGCCCATTCCGGAGCTAAAGATGCCTATCATGTAGTGTCGTCGCTCTATGGTGAGCCAATTAGATAATTTTTCAGTATCTTTCATTAAAATAAATTTATTTCCTTAAATATGTTAATTTATTATTTATTCATCCTGTTTTATCCTCTTTTCTTGTTTCTTTTTAGTTCTGCTATATAATTCAATCATATTATTTCACATCCGTATTCAAGTAATGTTTTTTACTAACTAAATTATTTAGTTTTTCTAATATTTATTTGTAATGAAATAAAGTATTTATCACATTTATTTGTTCTCTTCATCGAAAAAAACATTTATTTGCTCTACCCGGGCAACAAGGGCTATGGCCTAGGGCAAAGAGAAAATTTCAGCCTGCTATGTTATATAGAACAAACTTTTTTTTTTAAATTTTACAGAACAAACATTTCGTTCGGTGCGCAGCCCAGGCCTGGCCCAAGCTAGCCTTGCATCGCTCGAGTAGCTCGACTGGGACATTCCATAAACAAAAAACTCGGGAGCTCCTTTGTGCCGCCTGTTAGCGCCACTTAAGACAGTCGCCGCCTGAAGGATTCGTTAGATGGGCCGGGCCCAAGAATTTTGCGCGCGTTCTGCTTCTTCGCTTTTTGGTTCGACTCCTGTAGGTGCTTTGTCCGACTCAGGTTTTCAGTATCACGAAGTATAATATCACGTTCTGCTTCTTCCGTTTTGTATGTTCAACAAAACTGGTACAAACCGACTGGATGAAATGAAATGTGGAAAAATCATATGAACAATAATACTAAAAAAACTAAGTTTCACTACATATTTCTCGGAATACTTCATATTACCAAAATCAAGGGCACAAAAATCTACTTAATAAAAAAATTCCTTCAATTTAACAAGCTTTGTGATTTCACTGTAGATCTGTTATTTCTCCTGCCTTCTTCGACTGTTTCGTGGATTCGTTTCGTGCGACTCTGGTTCGACTGGTTGCTAATTCTTGAGTTTTGCTACTGCTTCGTGGTACATTGAAATAGACATATGCACGAAAATGACTGATTGAACGTGAATTTGAAACAAAAAATGTGAACAATAAAACTACGAAGTGCAAAGATGGAAAATCTGTTCTACTTTCAAACCTGTAGATTTTTAAACTCCGATGAACCATTTGTAGTAAAAAAAAATTGGAACCATTTAAAAAAATGGAACCGCTTTTAAATTTGGAACCATTTTCAAAATGGAACCATTTTTAATTTGGAACCATTTTCAAAAATGAACAATTTACAAATTTGGAACCATTTTTAAATTTGGAACCATTTTTAATTTTCAAAATGGAACCATTTTTAATTTTGGAACCATTTAAAAAAATAAATAATTTTCAAATTAGGAACCATTTTAAAAAATGAACCATTTTCAAATTTGGAACCATTTTTAATTTGGAACCATTTTTAAACATGGAACCATTTTCAATATGGAACCATTTTTTAATTGTGAACCATTTTCAAAATGGAATCATTTTTAAATTCCGAATCATTTTTAAATTTGGAACCATTTTCAAAATTTGGAACCATTTTAAATTCGGAACCATTTTTAAAAATTGGAACCATTTAAAAATGGAAACATTTTAAGAAATGAACAATTTTTGTAATTTGGAACCATTTTCAAAATGGAACCATTTTCAAAAAATGATCAATTTTCAAATTTAGAACCATTTTTAAATTTGGAACCATTTAAAATTCGGAACCATTTTCGAAATGGAACCATTTTCAAAATGGAACCATTTTAAAATTTGGAACCATTTTAAATTCGAAACCATTTTTGAAATGGAACCATTTTCAAAATGGAACCATTTTCGAATTTGGAACCATTTTCAAATTTGGAACCATTTTTATATTTGGAACCATTTTCAAAATTGATCCATTTTCGATTTTGGAACCATTTAAAAAAATGAACCATTTTCAAATTTGGAACCATTTTTTATTTTGAACCATTTTAAATTCGGAACCATTTTAAAAATGGAACCATTTTCAATATGGATTTTTTTAAAATTGTGAACCATTTTCAAAATGGAACCTTTTTTAAATTCTAAACCATTTTTAATTTGGAACCATTTTCAAGATGTAACCATTTTTAAATTTGGAAGCATTTTTAAAAATTGGAACCATTTAAAAATGGTAACATTTTAAGAAATGAACAATTTTTTTTAATTTGGAACCATTTTCGAAATGGAACCATTTTAAAAAAATGAACAATTTTTAAATTTGGAACCATATTTAAATTTGGAACCATTTTAAATTCGGAACCATTTTCAAATTTGGAACCATTTTTAAATTCGAAACCATTTTCAAAATGGAACCATTTTCGAATTTGGAACCATTTTTAATTTGGAACCATTTTAAATTCGGAACTATTTTTAAATTTGGAACCTTTTTCAAAATGGAACCATTTTTAAATTTGTAACCATTTTCAAATTTTAAAATAGTTCGAATTTTAAAAGAAACGAAAACAAAACAGTAAAGAAAAAGCAAAAGCAAAAAATAGTTGCAATTTCAATTATATGCACAAGATTATGAAAAACAAACAAAATTATATAGTTACCAAAGGTCTCTTGATCAAGGTTTCTTTCTCCTATGAATTACTATAGAATATATTTAACACATGTATTTAAGAAAAAAAATCACATGGGATATATTTAAAGTTGAAGCAGTAAATCAGTTTTATTCCAGAAGAGAAGAACCTTAAGCGTGCCAACAAACTCGAACACACTAGTGATTTGAAAAAAATTACCACGGTGCAACATTGAGTTGTAAAACAAAAACGGCCGATGATTCTCACCAATCTACACAGAAGGATTCCTCTAGGGGACATCTATTTCTTATAACTAATGTTATAAGGTTGCTAACACAATTTAGTGCTCCTTGAAAAGTAACAAAAGTTGCGTCCATCAAGTGCTCGTTTAAAAAAAGGGCATCTTCAAAACATTAGTTATAACAACATGTCAACTTTTGTCCTCCGCCCCTGCTATTATATGAACAACCATCTATCCCTACGTTGGATCTAATCAAAAGAGTTCAGAACTTCTTCTTCTTCTTCTTCTTCTTCTTCTTCTGGATAGGCTCGAGCTTCATTTTGTCAACCCTATTGTGGTCTGAATGAAACATCTTGTATGCCATTACCATCCTGTACTTCAAAATTATGATCTGCGCCGAATAAAAAAAATACTTATAATTAATCTCCTAAAATGCCAGAAATATCAACAGCAAAACTTACTAATAACATAAAAAAGAAAGAACACATTACATTGCTGAAGTCTTTCATGGTCTTGCCATTCCAATGTTCCATGAATAACATGACATAGAACCCGCAGTCGTACCTATCGAAAAGAACAATCTGACAAACAAACAGAACATTAGTTGGAAAAAAGACAATCCATGTTATCAGAAATGATCGTGGAAAAACATAAGAAGCACTTTCTTTTAGTGAGAACACTTACCCATTTTGTTGGTGGGATAGTCTGGTGCGTTGTACTTCTTGAACTTCTCAAAGTTTTTGCATTGTATACTCAGGTGATTGAAAACAGTTCTCAGGTTGGTGGTCTGGAAAAAAAAGGACACTGAGTGTTATGCCCAGATGAATTGGAACGTACATAAGTTAACAACAAAAAGAGAAACTAAACACTGCAAAGTTATAAAGTTATAATGGGGTAACAAGTTTGAGGACAGTACCAAGTTTAGAATGATTTGTTTCTCCCTCTTTTCACTAGTTTGGCTGGCTGAATCGAAGAAGTTTAATGTGCTATACAATGAGTTGATGCAAGCAAGTGCCCAATGATTGTTCTCGACAATAGGAAAATGCATCTATTTTCCAGAAAAAAAGGAAAGAACAAAACATATTAATGAAGGATATAAGTTTGAACAATGATCAAGAAGAACCTATGGTAATGAAAAACTAAGATTAGTAAATGCATACCAGATCGATTGCTTCTAAGTTCACTTCCTTGGTAATCCTTGAGATTTCCCTAACACATGCTATATTATCAAAATAACTGGGGTCCTTTATTAACTTTCCCTGATGAAAAAGAAGACAAATTACTAGATTGTCAAAGAAAAAAGACAGTACATGTTATAAGAACTGACCAGTAATTGACCAGCCACAAGCCACAAAATTGGGCAAGACAGCAAACGTTATAAGAACTGGTCTTAATTAAGCACGAATCCCAGTCAACAGTTCATCTCGTCAGAACACACTAGTGACAGTTAAGCATGAATCCCATTCAAAACAGTTGGTATTAATCTAGCGGAACAAGATTATATGATGAAACTAGTAAATGCATCTCCTACTTAGTCAGGCATGACGAACCTGGCTCCCAAGGAGCACCAGATAGAGCAAGGACTACCAAGATAAGATGAACCGAACCAACTAAACTGCTCTGCTCTGCATCTTCCATCGGAATCCATGGGTTGCGGTACTAGTAATCTAATCTACTACCTCCTTGGACGGACAGCCGGACCGAAACAAGATCCATCAGACGCGCAAAGAACCGATAGCCCCGGTGAGCACCACCCGCTCACCGCTGCCGATGGCGACCGCGCGCGCCGTGCCGGCCTTGATGCCCGGTGAGGACGAGAGGAACCCCACACATCTGCAAAAAAACACAGGAGATCCCCCGTATCTGCTCCTACCCATCTACCTTATAAGCAAGCGCCGACGCATAAACTAGCGAACTCGGCTAGTACACAAACCCTCACTCCTCGCCGTGGATCAAATAGATCGAAGGAATTCAACGTCAATGCAGACACAAAAGGAGAGACTAGAGGTACACGAACCTTCGGCTGCCATCGCCGGCGACGAGCCAAGGAGAAGATCAGCCACTAGCCACCGAAGAGTCCAGACAGACAAATCGTGGACGGGGAGAATCTGGGTCGGGAAAGAGGACGGCGAGAAGAGGAATAGACGAAAGGAACTGAGAAGATAGAAAAGAGAACGACGGAAAAAGAAGCAGACGAAGGAAGCAGTGGGCCGGCCCAAATAACGCTTCACGACGGATCTGTTCAGGCGGCCCTGGGTTATGCGGCGCTAACGGGTGGCATAAAGGATTCGCCAAAAAACTCGACTGGGACAGAACCGATCATACAGCGGCGGCCATCCTTTCCAGCACGCCGGCCCGTAGCTGCTGCAGTATTGTGACTACTGGCTAGGGCCGTGACGGCAGCTTGTTTGGCCCTCGTGGCTCCGTTGCCGTCGATCTTCGCTCCACCGACATAGTCTTGACCTAAAAACGCCTATAAAAAAGGTCCCCCGACGTTCTCTGGAAGGAGCGCCGCACAAACACAGAAACACCGAAACGGAGATCAGGAGCTGCAGATTGGAGGGGGAAAACTCCGGCGGGGCGCTGCCGGCGTGGTCTCCATCTTCTCCATCGACTTCTCCACCGTCTCCATGATGAAGAGGGAGTAGTCCACCTCTGGACTATGGGTTTGTGGAAGTAACTTATGTATCTCTCCTCTCTTGAGCTTCACTAATTAGCACCGTATGAGCTGCTGAACATGATTACGGTCACCGTTGTAATACCTTTGTGGTGGATCTTTATGAGTTAATATATGTTTGAGATTGCAATGTTTGTTTCAGTTATGAGTATAGATGCATATTATGTACCCCGTTCTTGTCTACTTGTTTTGATCAAGCATGTTTATGAGAGCGTGTGTGGGGGAACGTGTGCATTAGTTGGAGTAACGGGGGGTGGCTAGTGCAGTGAACGTGAGAGAAAGTTCTGCGATCCACTTTGGTATCTTTACCTTACTTTGTTACCTCACTAGGGATAAACTAAAATACCATGCTACCGGGGATGTGGGCGTGACCATTGCCACTACTCCATGACTAGATCTAGCATGTTCTTATTTTCACTTCATGTCATGATACTTAATGCTATACTCTGAGTTATCTTAATTACTGAGGTGTTATGATTTAGTTCGCATCTTGGTGGAGTATAAGAGAGGTTAATAACCAAAAGATCTCTATGTTAGGACGTGATGCCCATATATCTAAGTAACTTGTTATCAAACCCTGTGTTGCAATCTCATATGTTAACTTTGTGTGTTCCATTGTCTACCACTTTATAAAGAGAGAGTGCATTTGTGAAACCATGAACCCCAGTCCATTTTTAATCATAAGAAACACCTTTCCAACACCATATACCACTTTTCTATTTTCAGCCATCATTAAATCCGAAAATACAAAAATACTTTTCATCTTGCATACATCATTCAAAAACCCAAAAATATCATTTATCATTGCATCCACCATCATTGCATATTTATTTCTTGTTTGCATTGCATAACTATCCTGATATCATTCTTACACCTTGTGCTTGACAACCACAGGTGAGGTTGAGGACCAAAACATCTAACCTTGTTTTGTAGGTAACCAAAAGAAGGATAAGAAGATAAATCTACCACTTCAGATTCCCCGAGAGTTCGATATTAAACCCTCGAGTCACCCCTCGTGGGGAAAACTGTCTTCCACTTACTATACACTCTGCACTTGGAGTCTCAACCTAATCCCGTTTACTTTTGCAGGTATCAAGCCTTGCTCTTCGGGATCAAGACGTTTTCTGGCGCCGTTGCCGGGGAATCGTAGCTGAGAGATTTATCCAAGGGTGTGCATCATCGCATTCATCTCACAACAAAGTCAACGTCACCAACTTGTGCTAACACCTAAGCTTGGGGAGGTTGCACCTACGTGAGCACCATCTTATCCATCTTTACTTACAAAGCAATTTATTTGTTTTGTTAGTGTCATTGCATATCATATCATATTTATTTCAGTTTTGCATAAAAAATTAAAAATACCAAAAAAAACTTGCTAAAATGGGAGAAAGAACTAAGTTGTGTGACTACACAAACACTCCTAATGATCAATTTATCACGAGAGCTATTGCCACACCTAAGATAAATGCTGAGAGTTATGAAGTAAGTCCTAGTTTGTTGAACTTGATAACTAGGGAACAATTTGGTGGTAGTGCTATGGAGGATGCCTCTATGCATCTTCATGACTTTGTTGAAATATGTGACATGCAAAAGTTTAAAAATGTGGAAAGTGATATCCTAAAACTGAAGTTATTTCCTTTTTCACTTAGAGGAAAAGCTAAAGAGTGGTTGCATTCCTTGCCATCTGGTAGTATTAATTCTTGGGATGATCTAAAAGAAGCTTTCATTAAGAAATATTATCCCCCTGTTAAAATTTTGCAAAATAGAAACAACATCCTTTCTTTTAGGCAAAATGAAAATGAACATGTTGCTATGGCTTGGGATAGGATAAAACTTATGCTTAGAACTTGTCCCTCACATGGAGTTAATGAATGGACCATATTACACTCTTTCTACAATGGTTTAAACTACATGTCTAGAAACATACTTGATTCTGCTGCTGGAGGTGCTTTTATGAGTAAGACTATAGTAGAAGCTAAAAATATATTGGAAAGCATTTTACAAAACTATAGTCAATGGCATACTGATAGGGCACCTAATCCTTCTAAGAAAGTGAACTCTATTGAAGAAACTAATGATTTGTCATCTAAAATGGATACTATTCTTGCTTTGCTTAATAAACCTAGTGTTGAAAATGTTCCTTTGCAAGAACTAGTTGGAAACAATTCTGAAAATATTGATGTCAACTTCATTAGGAACTATGGTAATAATGGGTATGGTAACAACAATTATAACTCTTATAATAAACCCCCATATGTGCCAAATAAATATGCTTCTAGTGGTAATGTTTCTAGTGACTTGGAAAACACCATTAGATCTTTTATATCTACCCAAAAAGAGCTTAATAAGGAATTTATCTCTAAGTTTGAAAAACAAGATGCTTTGTTTGAAAGGGTAGATCAGCTTACTAAGGAAGTCTCATCATTAAAGAGCATCATTACAGCCCAAAAACATGAGGAAACAATAAAATATTGCCAAGAGGTTATCAATAAGTCTTGGGAACACATTCATGAGCAAGAGAGAGTTGCTAAAGAATCTATTGGGGTAATGAAAGAGGTTGAAGTTGAGGAAGTTAAAATGCTTAATGAAGTCAAGGATCCTTTGCTTGACTTAGAAAATTGTAGCTTGCATGAATTAATATCTATCTTACAAAAATTTGCAAGTGATCCTTCCATCAACACTAACCAAGCAGGTTTTGGTTCTTATATTGCTAATCATGTCTTGAAAGAAAAGATTGCTAGGTACAACCAAGAGGCTATGATACCACCTAAGCTTGGGGATATGTGGATACCTAAGGTACTAGTAACTATTGGAAAAGAGACACACCATGCCATACTTGATCTAGGATCTAGTGTCTCTGTTTTATCTAAAGAACTATATGAAGTGCTTGAATTGAAAAATCTTGAAAAATGCTCTATTGAACTAGCACTTGCTGATGACTCTATTAAACATGCTTTGGGAAAAGTAAGTGATGTTATGGTAGAGTTACATATGACTTTTGTGCCTGTGGATTTTCTAATCATGGATATGGGGAATAAAACCTCTAGTCCTATTATTCTTGGAAGACCTTTTCTTCGTACCACAGGTGCTATCATTGATTCAAAGGAAGGGAATGTAAAGTTTCAGTTTCCACACAAGAAGTGCATGGAACACTTTCCAAGGAAGAGGGAACCACCAAAGTTCAAGCTCCCTCATGAGCTTCGTCCACAATAAAACAACAAGTAAGAAGCCTAGCTATATGGCTATAAAGAAAGCGCTTTGCGGGAGGCAACCCGGTTATTTTTGTGTGTGATTTTTCTTTGTGTCCTCTTGCTGTAACAAGAGATTTTTGTCTAGTTAGGTTCTGGAGTTTTTAATAAAGTGCCAAGTTTTACCCTTTTTGGTTTGAAAAAGTTGCTTATAGCGTTCGGAGATTTTATTCCTGCACGAGTCAGTGCACGGTATGATTTTTAATTCTTATTCTGTAACTCCGAATGAGCTCATATTTGAACTGTAGTTGCAACTTTTCATCCTCTGTATGCATGAATTTTTCGGAATTTTTCGAGAAAGTTTGGTAGGGTAGAAAAATACGTTTTGCTGCTGTTTTTCTGGACAGATTCTGTCCCATTTTGTTTGATGCATGCTTTGAGCTTTTAAGTTGAATCTTTTTGATCCAATTGAGTTTATGAGTAGGCATACAACATTATACACTTTCTGGACATGTCATATGAATTTTTGTTCAAGGATTATATGCAGCAAGGAACCTATTTGTTTATCACTATTAATGCACCCACAGAAAAGAGATGGGAGAAACGGTGTTTTGAAGTTTTTTCACAGGGATTGGAGGAGATGCACCAAGAGCTATCCAAGGATGGTGAAGACCATAAGCTTGGGGATGTGAAGACAACCCCGCTGGACCTACACACTCTCGGTTTGCACACGTCCAACTTCTGTTTTTCGATCGAAACACTTTATCGCATAAACTTGGAGCGTCGTTTTTGTTTTTGTTTGAGTCTTGAGAGACCACCACACTATCAATTATATATGAGAGTGATGCATGTAAAATGCATACATGAAATTTACACTTTAATTGCTTATATTCCAATCATATTTGCATCATATAAGGGTTATATCAATGTTTTATAATGATTTTTGGGAATATTCATTTATTTCCTATTTTTTATGGAATTAACCCTGCACAGGCAGAAAACCCCGTTTTCTTATTTCAATGTTTCAGGGACCCAAACGTCAACGAAATCACCTGGAAATTTACGGGCGTCAATATTTGGAAGGAAGAAGACCTGTGGGCGAAGGAAGCGAACAAACGGAGGCCCGAGGCCCGAACGGGGGTGGCCCACGCGGCCAGGTACTGTGGCCGCGTGGGGCCCACCCGTTTGGCCTCGTGGCTCCGTTGCCGTCGATCTTCGCTCCACCGACATAGTCTTGACCTAAAAACGCCTATAAAAAAGGTCCCCCGACGTTCTCTGGAAGGAGCGCCGCACAAACACAGAAACACCGAAACGGAGATCAGGAGCTGCAGATTGGAGGGGAAAACTCCGGCGGGGCGCTGCCGGCGTGGTCTCCATCTTCTCCATCGACTTCTCCACCGTCTCCATGATGAAGAGGGAGTAGTCCACCTCTGGACTATGGGTTTGTGGAAGTAACTTATGTATCTCTCCTCTCTTGAGCTTCACTAATTAGCACCGTATGAGCTGCTGAACATGATTACGGTCACCGTTGTAATACCTTTGTGGTGGATCTTTATGAGTTAATATATGTTTGAGATTGCAATGTTTGTTTCAGTTATGAGTATAGATGCATATTATGTACCCCGTTCTTGTCTACTTGTTTTGATCAAGCATGTTTATGAGAGCGTGTGTGGGGGAACGTGTGCATTAGTTGGAGTAACGGGGGGTGGCTAGTGCAGTGAACGTGAGAGAAAGTTCTGCGATCCACTTTGGTATCTTTACCTTACTTTGTTACCTCACTAGGGATAAACTAAAATACCATGCTACCGGGGATGTGGGCGTGACCATTGCCACTACTCCATGACTAGATCTAGCATGTTCTTATTTTCACTTCATGTCATGATACTTAATGCTATACTCTGAGTTATCTTAATTACTGAGGTGTTATGATTTAGTTCGCATCTTGGTGGAGTATAAGAGAGGTTAATAACCAAAAGATCTCTATGTTAGGACGTGATGCCCATATATCTAAGTAACTTGTTATCAAACCCTGTGTTGCAATCTCATATGTTAACTTTGTGTGTTCCATTGTCTACCACTTTATAAAGAGAGAGTGCATTTGTGAAACCATGAACCCCAGTCCATTTTTAATCATAAGAAACACCTTTCCAACACCATATACCACTTTTCTATTTTCAGCCATCATTAAATCCGAAAATACAAAAATACTTTTCATCTTGCATACATCATTCAAAAACCCAAAAATATCATTTATCATTGCATCCACCATCATTGCATATTTATTTCTTGTTTGCATTGCATAACTATCCTGATATCATTCTTACACCTTGTGCTTGACAACCACAGGTGAGGTTGAGGACCAAAACATCTAACCTTGTTTTGTAGGTAACCAAAAGAAGGATAAGAAGATAAATCTACCACTTCAGATTCCCCGAGAGTTCGATATTAAACCCTCGAGTCACCCCTCGTGGGGAAAACTGTCTTCCACTTACTATACACTCTGCACTTGGAGTCTCAACCTAATCCCGTTTATTTTGCAGGTATCAAGCCTTGCTCTTCGGGTATCAAGACGTTTTCTGGCGCCGTTGCCGGGGAATCGTAGCTGAGAGATTTATCCAAGGGTGTGCATCATCGCATTCATCTCACAACAAAGTCAACGTCACCAACTTGTGCTAACACCTAAGCTTGGGGAGGTTGCACCTACGTGAGCACCATCTTATCCATCTTTACTTACAAAGCAATTTATTTGTTTTGTTAGTGTCATTGCATATCATATCATATTTATTTCAGTTTTGCATAAAAAATTAAAAATACAAAAAAAAACTTGCTATCATGGTGCTTGGAAACAAACAAGGAGGGAGTTCTCTAGGGAATTCTGTTTCTAGTTTTAAACAATATCATGGAGAAACATTAAAAGATGCTTGGGTAAGAATTAATAGGATGCATTATGAAGATCCTACACCTTGTGAAGATGAAAAGCTAAATCTTTATTTCTATTATGGAATAGATCCTTGGTATCAAAATGCTTTAGATGGGGCTACAGGTGGAAGTTTTGTCTTGTCAACACCACCTTGTGCAGCCATGACACTTAGAAGGATTTTTGGTAGCTTTGTGGGTAGCAAGAAAAAGTTGGAAGACACCACAATAGCACTTGCTTCATCAAAGGATAAATTTGAAACTAAGTTAGAAAAGCTACCTAGTAAGGAAGATTTTGAACAACTAGTTTCTTATTCTGAAAACATTATTCCAAAGATAAACAATGAATTGGTTAATGTCATGCATAAGTTGAGAATTTGTGAGAAAGAATTTCTGGAAAAAGATGTTTACCTGAACAATATTGAGGAAAAATTGGTTCGAGTTAGTGATTCATTGAGAAAAGATTCATCTCTTAAACATGTGAAAGAGGTTCCTGCTAGCAACAAGTTTGGGTTAAAAAGGAAAAGAAAGTTGAGGAAGTTAAAATGCTTAATGAAGTCAAGGATCCTTTGCTTGACTTAGAAAATTGTAGCTTGCATGAATTAATATCTATCTTACAAAAATTTGCAAGTGATCCTTCCATCAACACTAACCAAGCAGGTTTTGGTTCTTATATTGCTAATCATGTCTTGAAAGAAAAGATTGCTAGGTACAACCAAGAGGCTATGATACCACCTAAGCTTGGGGATATGTGGATACCTAAGGTACTAGTAACTATTGGAAAAGAGACACACCATGCCATACTTGATCTAGGATCTAGTGTCTCTGTTTTATCTAAAGAACTATATGAAGTGCTTGAATTGAAAAATCTTGAAAAATGCTCTATTGAACTAGCACTTGCTGATGACTCTATTAAACATGCTTTGGGAAAAGTAAGTGATGTTATGGTAGAGTTACATATGACTTTTGTGCCTGTGGATTTTCTAATCATGGATATGGGGAATAAAACCTCTAGTCCTATTATTCTTGGAAGACCTTTTCTTCGTACCACAGGTGCTATCATTGATTCAAAGGAAGGGAATGTAAAGTTTCAGTTTCCACACAAGAAGTGCATGGAACACTTTCCAAGGAAGAGGGAACCACCAAAGTTCAAGCTCCCTCATGAGCTTCGTCCACAATAAAACAACAAGTAAGAAGCCTAGCTATATGGCTATAAAGAAAGCGCTTTGCGGGAGGCAACCCGGTTATTTTTGTGTGTGATTTTTCTTTGTGTCCTCTTGCTGTAACAAGAGATTTTGTGTCTAGTTAGGTTCTGGAGTTTTTAATAAAGTGCCAAGTTTTACCCTTTTTGGTTTGAAAAGTTGCTTATAGCGTTCGGAGATTTTATTCCTGCACGAGTCAGTGCACGGTATGATTTTTAATTCTTATTCTGTAACTCCGAATGAGCTCATATTTGAACTGTAGTTGCAACTTTTCATCCTCTGTATGCATGAATTTTTTCGGAATTTTTCGAGAAAGTTTGGTAGGGTAGAAAAATACGTTTTGCTGCTGCTGTTTTTCTGGACAGATTCTGTCCCATTTTGTTTGATGCATGCTTTGAGCTTTTAAGTTGAATTTTTTGATCCAATTGAGTTTATGAGTAGGCATACAACATTATACACTTTCTGGACATGTCATATGAATTTTTGTTCAAGGATTATATGCAGCAAGGAACCTATTTGTTTATCACTATTAATGCACCCCACAGAAAAGAGATGGGAGAAACGGTGTTTTGAAGTTTTTTCACAGGGATTGGAGGAGATGCACCAAGAGCTATCCAAGGATGGTGAAGACCATAAGCTTGGGGATGTGAAGACAACCCCGCTGGACCTACACACTCTCGGTTTGCACACGTCCAACTTCTGTTTTTCGATCGAAACACTTTATCGCATAAACTTGGAGCGTCGTTTTTTGTTTTTGTTTGAGTCTTGAGAGACCACCACACTATCAATTATATATGAGAGAGCTACTGGAAATATGGGTTGAAATATGTTGGATGCTTTTATAAGATTGGGAAAAGGGATGTTTGACTTGATTTTTAATGATACATATAGTTGCATGATTCATGAGCTTGTTTATGAGTAATAGTTTGCAAATTCTTTTTGTAGAGCTATCACTTATTCATGTTTTGGTGCTGATTGTTATTTCACTTGGTTTAACATGGATTAGTTAGTTCTATGGACACTCATGCATGCATCTAGATGGTCAACTTTCTCCCTTTTGCTAGCCCAAAAACTCCAACAAGCAAAAACTTGTTTCCAACACCTTCAACCAAAGTTATTCCAGTGAGTCCACCATATCTACCTATTGGCTTTATGCTATTCCGAGTATGTTTAACATGTTGTTTGTGTTATCTTACCTCTGAATGAAAATGTTTATGTTATTGATTGCAATGGAAAAAATTGGTTATATAGCTCTCACGAACTTGATGCACATTTTTTATCATTGCATAATAAAACATGACCCATTGTGATTAAGATTATGATGCTAGTGGCTTGATAAATGTTCGAGGTTGGAGTTAGCCCATATGTGCTGTCACATGCAAGCTTTCAACATGCTCTCATTTAGTTGATATCATGTACTTTTGTCTATGGATGCCTATCATGTGAAATAAGGGAAAAAGTAGTTTAAATGAGTTTGTATAAATGGTTAGAGAGACGCCTGGGCCGCTAATCTAAGCCATGCATCATTCATGGTGGAAATTTACTTACATACTATGGTGAATTCTGTGATACACCTTGCAATAAAAAACTATTCCAAATGGTAAATAAAAAGGGTGTTGAGATTGTTCATTTGTTTGTTTGTCTTGTCATTTTGATATGGGCTTGTTCCATATCTGGGACAAGAGGTACCCCAGTTGACGCTCTTGATGATACTATTATTACTTACAATGATAATAACTTGAACTTGCTTTGTTTCCCAAGTTGAGTAATCATGGTGTAGTACTTGTATTCAAGGGGCATGAGACATCCAACCTTTACTTTATCAAGCACACTACTCATATTTGCTTTCACTTTAACCTTAATCATTCAAGATGCTATGATAGGGGCAATGAGAGCTTGACACCAATGAATACCTTATTGCAATCATTAACTTAAGTAGAAGAGTTTGGAAGTTGGATGAAACTTATGCATGCTTTACCTCTACTCACATATACATCTTTCCAAAGTGTACACCTATCATATTCAGATTTTCATCTACACTCTATGACCATTGTAGGATGTTCTACTTATCATTATGCATACATGTGTTCCATATTACTTGCTACCATGTTACACTTTGTGAACTATCAATGAACATCCTTGTCTTGAATACTTGATATCACTTCATAAACTATTTGCATATTGCTACTCCTTTGAAGAATGAATCATTTGACTATATGTAGCAATAGTAATCATCTTTGATATCCATTGTTAAGTATTAAATTGCAAAGTCCATGTTAGTTTTATCATCTTCATACTCGAGGACGAGCATGGATTAAGCTTGGGGATGTTGATGCATGTAAAATGCATACATGAACTTTGCACTTTAATTGCTTATATTCCAATCATATTTGCATCATATAAGGGTTATATCAATGTTTTATAATGATTTTGGGAATATTCATTTATTTCCTATTTTTATGGAATTAACCCTGCACAGGCAGAAAACCCCGTTTTCTTATTTTAATGTTTCAGGGACCCAAACGTCAACGAAATCACCTGGAAATTTACGGGCGTCAATATTTGGAAGGAAGAAGACCTGTGGGCGAAGGAAGCGAACAAACGGAGGCCCGAGGCCCAAACGGGGTGGCCCACGCGGCCAGGTACTGTGGCCGCGTGGGGCCCACCCGTTTGGCCCTCGTGGCTCCGTTGCCGTCGATCTTCGCTCCACCGACATAGTCTTGACCTAAAAACGCCTATAAAAAGGTCCCCCGACGTTCTCTGGAAGGAGCGCCGCACAAACACAGAAACACCAAAACGGAGATCAGGAGCTGCAGATTGGAGGGGCACTAGTACAGAACGACACATCGGATACCCCTCTATGGAAACAGCAGGCGTTAGGCGACGGAAAATCGCGCTTTCCGCGCAGCCAGTGCGTACAAACCTGACCTGGGCCGTGGCTGGCCCGTCAACATAGGTAACAGAGAAAGTATTAACTCCGTTACCCATAGTATTGGCAACGGTCTTAATTCTGGCTCCGTTTCCGATATGTGCCTCTATAGCAACGGAGACTTTTGTGTGTCCGTGTGCAATGTGGACACGTTTCATCTTCTTGGAATTCGATGCGAGCGGAGTAACTGCTATGGCGTAGTGGCATAGTGACGCCGCGGCACCGCCCACTACTCCTTAAAAACCCACGATCTCCCTGCTATCTCAGTACGCCACTTCGCCGCAGCCATGGATACTCCTAGCAACTCCTCGGGCGTTCGCCGCAGCAGTTTCCCGCTTTCGCTGAATTGGAACCGCGTCGTCGTGCCGGAGGCCGTCGCGCAGAGGCACTGGCAATATAGGAGGCCAGTGCCCTGGTCAAATGTTAGCCTCCCCGCTGGCTGGCGCGTCAACCACAGGAGGGTGCCTATGCCACCGGAAGAGGACGCGGGATCCTCGGGCGCCCGCGACCGCAGCCGCTCGCCGCGGCGGAGAGACGCTCGTCCGTGGTCGCCTGGATGGAACCGCGTCATCGTCGGGCAGGCCGTCGCGGAGCGGCACTGGCAATATAGGAGGCCAGTGCCATGGTCAAAGGTTCGGCTACCCGGTGGCTGGCACCTCAACCGCGTGGCGGTGCCTATGCCGCCGGAAAGAGTTGAGCTGCTTCAGAGCCGTCGGCTCCTCCTCCCGCCGGATCTGCGCGACGATCCTGCCTACGATGACGACGATATGTGGGAGGGGCGCACGGGCGGCGATGACATCGTCGGCGAGGAGCCGCGCGACGACACGGACGACTACGCGCTCTCCTCGCATACGAGCAGGAGAAGGCGGAGGCCGAGGAGTAGTTATAGTTATTTATTTTTATGTTCTTCAACTTCAATACTAGTAGAGATCAGTATAAGCCCAGTGTGTCAGTGAAAAAAATCAAAGGAAACGGTTGTTTATACCCTCCGTTTCCGATGTTCTACTTTGCTATAAATGCGCCCTTCACACAGCCCTAAACTCCATCACTCTCGCTCTCAGCCTCACTCTCAAAGTGTGGCGGCGCCTCCACGCAGCACCAGATCTTAGCTCCACCGTGGCGGCGCGCATCTCCCTCCCTCCGACCGTGGCAGCGCGCATCTCCCTCCCTCCAACCATGGTGGCGCTCATCTTCCTCTCCTCCGGCCGTGGCGACGCGCATCTCCCTCCCTCTGACCGTGGCGGCGCGCATCTTCTTCTCCTCCGACCGTGGCGGCGCGCATCTCCCTCCCTCCGACCGTATCGGCGCGCATCTTCCTCTCCTCCGACCGTGGCAGCGTGTTCCCGTTCTTTGCTCCACCCGAGCAGATCTCGTCGCCCGATCTGTAGCTGGAGGGCGCATGGCGTGTCGATCCGAGGACGACGAGGACGACTACGTACTCCCGCCGCCAGATCCGAAGGTAATACATCTATTTGTGACCGGCCGTCGTGCTGACGAACTAGGGTTGTTGTCATTGTTCTGCTTAGGTTTTCTTCCATAGGACACTCATGAACAGAACTAGAACTAGGGTTGTAATACATCCGAGGACGATGAGGACGACCACTGGCGGATCCACCTTGAGCCAGCCGGGTGCACAGGACACCGGGAGAAGGAATTTTTCTTTGTAAATTAGCATTTTTTTCATCACATATGCACCCCTAAAAATTGTTTTAAATGTATTGTGGTAACATGTGTGCATCCTGGTTCAATATGTTCTAGCTCCGCCACTGAGGATGACTACGTAGTGTCGCTCGAAAAAAAACATAACTAGCACAAATCGGTAGTGTATGAAACTCATGGCTGACTTATGTCCTTTGCAAAACAGATGTACATTTCGGTGACACTGTATAAAAAGCCGGGTCCTTAGCCAAGGTGCGCTTGTCGTCCGCATAATTGTTGGTTCACAACAACTATGCAATGGATTTGTAAGTTTGTTATTCTGTCTTATGCATCATTTTGTGTTGTATGTCCTTTATGCTAGATGTATAGTGAGCTAACATGGAGTCATATATTCTCTCTTTGCATTTCAGTGACCACTTTACAAAAGAGGCACCTTCAGTACATCAGCACTCGCTTATTGCACTATGTGTAGAGCATGGTGCTGATCCATTTAGCTCATTTAAATGAGCTAAATACAAGGTCGGGGACAAAGCGGCGAGTTGATTATATTTTGGCGACACCGTCCAAGAAGAAGATTGAATTCATGAACTCTAACAGCAAGTCATGAAGATAAATTAAGTTGGAAATGACAAGGATAAGTTTAGAGAGGCATGACATAGATAGATTTAGCTAGACATGTCAATGATAGATTTAGAGAGGCATGACAATGAAGATAAGTATTGGTTATCTTGTGATGCAATGTATCGGTGACATTTGTTATACCTTATGAATGAATTTGTTAGCATTTTTGTGCTTCTGCTGTGAAATTTTAAATGTCCAGTGCCAAATCTATTCCTGCTCTAGGCTTATGAAGAAACCTCAATGCAAACGAGCAGAAACAGAATCTCCGTTTCTGATGTCCAGATACATCGGCAACGGAGACTGGATGGCAACCGTAGCCAAAATCAAGCCTCATCGGTGACGGTTTTTCTTGTCCGTTGCCGATGAGAGCCTTCACATCAGTGACAGGGTCGTGGACACGGACCCTTTCTCCGTTGCCGAAGGGGTTTTTGGCCCGTTTCCGATGTGTCGTTCTGTACTAGTGGGGAAAACTCCGGCGGGGCGCTGCCGGCGTGGTCTCCATCTTCTCCATCGACTTCTGCACCGTCTCCATGATGAAGAGGAAGTAGTCCACCTCTGGACTATGGGTTTGTGGAAGTAACTTATGTATCTCTCCTCTCTTGAGCTTCACTAATTAGCATCGCATGAGCTGCTGAACATGATTACGGTCACCGTTGTAATACCTTTGTGGTGGATCTTTATGAGTTAATATATGTTTGAGATTGCAATGTTTGTTTCAGTTATGAGCATAGATGCATATTATGTACCCCGTTCTTGCCTACTTGTTTTGATCAAACATGTTTATGAGAGCGTGTGTGGGGGAACGTGTGCATTAGTTGAGTAACGGGGGGTGGCTAGTGCAGTTAACGTCAGAGAAAGTTCTGCGATCCACTTTGGTATCTTTACCTTACTTTGTTACCTCACTAGGGATAAACTAAAATACCATGCTACCGGGGATGTGGGCGTGACCATTGCCACTACTCCATGACTAGATCTAGCATGTTCTTATTTTCACTTCATGTCATGATACTTAATGCTATACTCTGGGTTATCTTAATTACTGAGGTGTTATGATTTAGTTCGCATCTTGGTGGAGTATAAGAGAGGTTAATAACCAAAAGGTCTCTATGTTAGGACGTGATGCCCGTATATCTAAGTAACTTGTTATCAAACCCTGTGTTGCAATCTCATATGTTAACTTTGTGTGTTCCATTGTCTACCACTTTATAAAGAGAGTGTGCATTTGTGAAACCATGAACCCAGTCCATTTTTAATCATAAGAAACACCTTTCCAACACCATATACCACTTTTCTATTTTTCAGCCATCATTAAATCCGAAAATACAAAAATACTTTTCATCTTGCATACATCATTCAAAAACCCAAAAATATCATTTATCATTGCATCCACCATCATTGCATATTTATTTCTTGTTTGCATTGCATAACTATCCTGATATCATTCTTACACCTTGTGCTTGACAACCACAGGTGAGGTTGAGGATCCAAACATCTAACCTTGTTTTGTAGGTAACCAAAAGAAGGATAAGAAGATAAATCTACCACTTCAGATTCCCCGAGAGTTCGATATTAAAACCCTCGAGTCACCCCTCGTGGGGAAAACTGTCTTCCACTTACTATACACTCTGCACTTGGAGTCTCAACCTAATCCCGTTTACTTTTGCAGGTATCAAGGCCTTGCTCATTGGGTATCACATGTGCATCTGGATGATCGATCGACCATGTTTTTTTTTTGAGGAAGGATCCAATACATATAAAAGGATGCACAACACTTTACAAACAGGTCCCAACGAAACAGAAAATAACAAAGAAACCTGGGAAAGTGCAAGAAGCACCCCGAAACACCGAAGAAAAGCTCGATTGGATCCTCAGCCGCACCCAACGCTCCTAGTCGCCGTCGTCGACACCGTACCACCGCCCGCCAGGAAGAAGACGCTCCAACACGCTGAAGAAGGCCGCAAGAACCATCCGCCACACATCACCGAAATCTGAAGTCAATGAACGAACACGGCCGCGACGCCAACTCCCCGCCTCCACCCTTCTTCCAGCCGTCACGGCGGCGCCCAGGACCACCACCACCATCACCGCACCACCTCCAGAGGCCGCCCCCCTCGCCACCACGGCCGGCCGGAGCAGAGCCACCAGAGGAAACCAGCCACAGCACCTGCAACAAAAACGGAACCCCCACATCCAGACCCCTCCCCCCTCGCCACCGAGGCCGGCCGGAGAGGAAGAACAGAACGAGGAGCCCCGACGAGCCTTCACGACCTCCCCGGCAATGAAAACGAAGCCGGAACGGGGCAGGGAGGGGAAGGACCACACCCAGACCTCCGGCGCCATCGCCACCGTCCTCGACGACGCGGAGAGGCACGCACACCTAGTAGACCCTATCTACACGCACGCACGACCGACGGAGCTCCCACCCACCTCCCGGTGCCCGAACGGCGACCGGAGGCGGAGGGGAGCCGCGGGATCGCCGGCGAGAAATTCGAGCTCACGTGGCGCCCTCGAGTCGAATCTCTCGACTATAGCACGGGAAGGGATAAGGCTCCTCCTCTTGATCGGCCATGTTTCTATTTTCCGTGGTGAGATAATTCATGGTTTTACGCGCCTTCTTTTCTCTCTTTCCAATACTATCATTCTCCTACTCTGCGAGAGACTCCTTGAGGCAAAGCACGGAGAATGTTCTAAGCGGTTTACCGGAAACTACAACTTTTACAGCTAGTTACGCCCGCATCACATTGTCGGATACCCCACTTCGGAGTTTTTAAAAATTGTGAAATAAATCATGGACATAGATTATGTTATGTAGTTCAACCACAAATTTCTATCCAAAAATATGACAACATGTATGTGCCCTGTAAAAAAGACAAATAAAGTGTGAATAGCACATGATACTATTCACTTAGGTTTTTTTAAACAGGTCACGTATGGTCATGTTTTTGGATGAAACTTTATGGACAACATATGTCCATGATTTATTTTACAATTTTTAAAAAAATTCGAAGTGGGATATAAGTGTGAAACCACCTTCCCGGCAACATCTATCACAACTCCTACAATATTGAAGAATTTAATGAAGGGGTGGACATGATTAGGACCATCTACCAAGACTCACAACATCACACATCATTTAGAATTGGAGGCCTCAACCAAATCGCCTAAGGCCCAACGTGTCACAAACTGGTCCAAGAGACTCTCAATGAGCACAACATGTGCACGGTCCAGATGCCGCCACCACCATCTTTCGCCGATACATCTTTAGAACATGTACGCTCCAGATGCTGCCGCCACCATCTTCCGCCGATACATCTTCAGAACATGTATAAAGGCCTTGACCTTGTCAGACATGTCGTCGATGCCACCACGGCGCCAGATAGAGCCCAAGCACTGCACGAGTCCATCACGTCACGACCGTCACGAGACCCTGTTGCGCCACGCAGCCGAGACCAGACATCCTCAACGCGTCAGATGCAACCCTACTCTACCTCTCTCCTCTTCCCCAACTAGTTTCTCGACTATGCTACTAATAAAGCCGATGGCTATGACATCATTGAGCCTTTTATTCTCCTTCGCTTTTTCACGTAGTTGCACTCAAGCAAGTGTTTAGTGGGATTAGTCGATCGTCTTGTCAGTTCGTGCCTCCGGCGATCTTTTCGTCGTATGAATAATTCTATCTGTGTATAACTTGGAGGTTTTGCATGAAAATCATGTACTCAGCTCACTTCCTACGTTAAAAACACAGTACAAAGACAGGTGCCCGATTGATGAGAAGAGTAAACATGGATGCGGGCGTGGGTCTAGGGCGGCACGTCGCCAACTCGAACCATCCATATCCCTGTGCATCGCTTTTTCGACAGAATCTAGCGTAACCACGTTGCCACCGGCCCACCGGTTACGGCCTTCGATTTAAACCTTGTTTACACGTCGTGGTTTTTCATTTTCTTTACATGTAGCGGTGCGACGATCGGCGACAATGTTTTTCTTTTGCTGCATCATACGTGCCCTCCTTTTTTTTTCAGCTCGCAACATAAAAAATAATTGCCATCACTTAATTTTCGAGCGGTAGCGGTTTTAGATTCATAGCTAAAACCTAAGGAACAATTTGTGTCCACCGAGGGTCATGTTTTATAATTTATTGAATCACAAGAAACAAGGACACAACTTCTTTTATCAACCAAAACAACCACCTGGTCCACCATTGAAAAACATGTAGCCCTTCTTAAAGGCGAAAAAAAAAGTTACTTACCCTATAGCAATCTGGCTTGTCAACTAAAGTATGCATGTAAGTCGTAATTGGGTCCCATGTGTGACCTTTGGGGTCGTATATCTTAACATGCTTGAAGTATGCCGATATCTTTACATCCGCGTTGTCTTCAGGAAAGTGACCACTACCCATCGGAGGACCCGATGTGGTATTGAGGTAATTCACGAACCCAGTTAGTGGTTGTATGTGTGATGTTGTGGGACAAAGGATTCTTTGGAAAATGCCCCAAGAATGATGGGGTGTCTAAATCATTCCGGTACACCACCCAGTCTCCAGAGTTCGGATCCTATATATAGAATCATAAGGGGTTGTGCACATAAATGGTAATTCAATTAAAGATAAAAGATAGTTAGCAACAGTTCTTTCATGAGAAATCTTAACTTCCATAGCTTTATAGTAGAACATGCACTAGGGGAATATTTAGTGTCCACCTAATTAAGAAAATTAACACATAAGCAAATTTCATTTTTCATCTTACCCTGATGCTTAATATTTTAAATGTAATTACTAGATAACTAATTAATGCTTTTATTTCATTGAATATTTGGAAATATGTCCGGTATTATGCACCATAATCAAGACCATTGAGCCAAATCTCTAACAACCAAATCTCTAACATTTGTTATCTCAAAATTTGTACTGAGATTTTTCCATGGTTGGGAATTATGTCAAGGGAGTTTTCTTATGTAGATACATCTGCTGGGATGGTGAGTGGTTTTATGAAACCATATTATGATATAATCTTTTTTTGTACTTAATGTTAAGGTACTTCCAAAAAAATGTAGTAAAGAATGCAGTAGAACATGCTACCCTTAGTGTTTCCCCCATAAGTTAGAAGCATGCATGTTTATTAGCCATGTATACATGATAAAATGCAATGTCCTTAGAGATCTATTAGTATCTACAAGAAGAAGGGGCACCTCATTTAAGCTAAGCCTGAAATAGTGGTCAACTTCGCCATAAATTGAGGTGGGAGCAACTGCTTGGCCAGGCACAAGTGATGCTCCTTTTGCTGCAACAAATCCTGCGCAATCCAAGTTGTAGCATCCAGCAGATTTTGTGTCTTTCTGAACAATGGTAGAACAAAAAATTTGTTATGTTGTTGTACAAAGAAACCTCAATGTTATATATTTTATAAAATGGAGTGGCTTACACTTACCGTCAAATGTGTAAAGAAGCGTACATCTCTATTGTGGTACAACGAAGGGGAAACCTGCATGTCGAACACAATGTAACATATCGGTTTCTTAAGGAGGTATTTTTGATTATTAGAATAGGTGAGATCGAGGATTCACATGAAATCCAGCTTCAATTAAACAATAGTGTCCTCCATATTGACAATAGATCAGTATAGCTGCTCCTGAATCTTGAGAAGGTTGTTGATTTGGTAAACCCCATATACTCATTTCAGCTCGAAGACCATGGTAATTTCCTGGCTCTGTGTGCCACATTGCATACTAGTGATACAAATTAGTTAAAATCAGTGACCCAGTCCGACGATAATATGTATTCCTATGATCTTGTAGGTATATGTATATGTATCTAGTTTTCGTCCGATTTTCTCCTAGCTGACTAGGTATAGATATTCTTCTTGATTAAATTATACCTATGCCTCTCAAGACAAAATATTTCAATAAAAAGAAGTACCACTGACAGTGGGCCCTTATGTACTTCTAAGTGATGCTACAATTTATCTTGATCAATTATTCCTCTCATATCCCAAAAAATTGTTTCAGGCATGGATAAAGTCAAACATTAATAACTTTTATTATGCATATATTTCAACATTTTGGGATTACCTACTTGATAATATTTTGCATAAACTTGTTATTAAAATTATTTCACAATATGTTATTTTGTTGAGCATTATAAGTATCCTCTTAGAAGGACTTTTTTACCATGTTTTTGTTCTATAGACCTTGCATGCAAAACTAGAACCTTTAGGGAATCGGAGGAAGTACCAGTTATGAAAGTCATTAATGCATCTAAATTTACACTATTATTTATCAAGGAATTATACTCATGGTTTTTATTTTCGAAAATCCAGGGCACACATGTGTGAGAGGGAGGGAGGGGAAGAGAGAGTACGTGAGAAACAGTGTTCCCTTCACCGTCTTGAAATCCACCTCCTCGGGCGTGCTTGAATGGTTTAGGTACCAAGAGAGTAGCATTCAGCCAATTAGTGTCTTCCTACATTCATGAAATTGTTTAAAAAAATTATGTTTAACTGATGGCCCGTTACTATCTATTTCGGTGCCATCTTCTAGAGTCACGTCATCGTTATCTCAACATAACAAAGAATAAATAGGAGAGACTAATTTTGAAATGACAATCATTATGAAGTGCTCCAGCTAATAAAAAACATAATTGTGAAAAAAGTTAAAGGAGTTTCATGCGTCAAGCCATACCTTCTCAGTCATCAATGAATTACTACCACCATCTATTGTATCAACCACACTATGGTAGCAAGGTGCGAATAAAAACCACAATAAGATTGATATGGCAGCAAAACCTTGACTCATTGGTACAACGAATTGTGTTGCTTCAAAAGAACTTAGAGTTGTATGGCTCCCATTTGGCTTATATGCTATCCGGAGAAGAGAATATAAAGAGTAGAGACACCTTCTAATATGGATTGTTTTAAATTCATATTATTGTTGGTTAAATCAGCATTTAAGTACACCCAATGATTTGACAATTTATGACATATCTAATTTTGGATACATTATGGATCAAGATTTGTATCATAAATGTTCATTAATATGTACTTATCTATGTTGTCCTCATTTTAAATGATTCTGAATCCGTCTAAGATTTTGGTTTCCCTGTTTTCATTTAATAAGCCATTATTTTACATTCTAAATGTATAGCAAGCTAGAAGGATTATAAAACACTATTTTAATAAGATTTTGCTCTCGATGTTTTCATTTTTAATAAGCCATTGTTTTACATTTTAAATGTACACTCATTCAAGATCAATTGAAGTGCTAGCCACCATCATTGTCAAGTTCATCCATAGACCATACTGATATGTGTATTTCGCCTTATTTCGACCACCTCGATTTTAAATGTGTATTTCCCTTCACCATCATTGACAGGTTGTAGATTTTGATGTTAATTTAATGTCGCCGATGTTGATTCGACCTGATCATGCGAGAACCCCATGATGGCTCCAACTATCGAAGGATAAAATCATCGAGAGATCCTACAACGTCACAAGCGTACCCATAAGAGCACATAATTTGTTTGGTCATGTGAGCACTCAGGTCACTAGATGCTACGACCTCAAGACCCGTAAGAGCACATAATTTGTTTGTTCACTAGATATCATGTCACAAGATGCTATACATGACTCGATTAATGTAGGGTAACAACCTACTCCTGCCTTGGTTTTTACTCTATGTGGAGAATACAATGGATATTACAGTTTGGGACATTCAAGAGATCGTATGTTAAAACCGATGAGATTTTGAGGTCGAAATAGGACAAAGTATCCTAGATCCATATGGATGCTAGACGAAGATGACAATGATGGCGGTTACAACACATTTATTTGATCTGAAGTTGCTTCTGATAGGGCATTTCCATCACTAAGGTTTTGTTGTGTTAGTGATAACATGATTAGGGACTAAATTCAACAATTTCTAGGCACATCCGGAGAAATCATATGTTGGTTGGAGAGTTTTGTTGTCCTGATCCGGCATGATCAGAGGCAAGGTCGACTTCAGCGTGAACGCTTGGCGAGATCTACTCCAACAGGGAAGGAAGTTTGACTCTGATCTAAGGAGAAGGCCTCGAGTCACCCAAATGAAAACCGGAAAATACAAAGAATCAACCCGGATAAAAGGGATTGATGCATCTGCCATATTCCATAGAACGGCTTCGTCACGAATGCGCGCAACCAAGACCGTCAGTTCCTCGCGCTGGAAAATCCTCCTATTGCGTTTCCCGCCATACCTCCCAATCGGTCAAGAGTTGTAGCCATTCATCAATTGAAGAAACCTCTGTGCTCTGTCCAGGATGCCCTGCCATCGCCGTCATCGATACGACGTCTACGGCGCTCAGCCTTAATAACCGTTCGAAGTCGACCGGTTTGAACAGTACCACTGTCCCATCGACGGCTCGGATGAGCGCGTGCACATTGGAGATTGGACTGTGCCGACCTCGAAGCGGCGCAGCCGGGCTGCACCGATACTCCAGTCCTGGACTCCTGGTCGTGCTCCACCGTCAGGTCGCTGGTTGAGTTCCATAATCCCCCGCCGTCACTACCTTCGCCGTCGTCGATGTAATCGGCCGTCAGACATGGACAAATTCAGGTCAAGTGGAAGCTCCTCCCGTGCGAATCTCTGTTCACTCGCGGTCCAGATTCCACCGAGCGCGGCTGCTCAGGCCTACGCTTCTCGTCTGGTGCCAGACACGCTGCTCATGGTTACACCCAGTGGCGGATGGGGGGGGGGGTGGGCCTGGCCACCCCATGCTTCGGCCACCCCCAACGAGATGGAGCAGGGTCCAGTACCATTACTGTGTAGACTTGCATTAGCTTAATAGGCGGGCAATTAGTACAAGACGTAATTAATTTGCCCAGCCCAATGACCAGAGCAAACGTGCCTAGCCCAACGCAATTAACCAAGGGACTAAGACTAGTCACAATAGGGAGTAACATAGGAGTAACATCAGTGTCACATAGACAAAAAATCTGATGTGGCGGGTAATTAATGAGGAGAGAGATGGTTGTGCTAACTAGCTATGTTACCATAACATCACACATTTCAAGGCAATATACATGTTACTGGTCTAAGTTACTCCCCATTGTGACTAGTCTAAGCCCACAATGGCATGTACCGACGTAAGTACTAGCCTAGGCCTAGAAATCTATGGACCGATGCATATGCACGATCCCCTATGGGACTTCTATACTGCACATCTGCACGTACGATCTCATCTCTACTAAATCTTCTCTGCCTTTACCGCTGCCAAGCCGATTGAGCATCGCCGCCGCCGCCAAGAACCGCCACATGGAGAGCGAAGCTGCGACAATTCCCGCATGACGACGACTACAACCGGCCGCCGTCCCGCGCGCCATGCCTCCGTGCCCAATTCGTAGCTGATCGTGCTAGCTTGATCTAATCCAATAGTTGCTTGACCAATGGACAATATATTTTGCTTATTTTTAAATGCTTTGATCGATGTCATCAGTATTTGTTTTGGTTTCTCTGAATTTAAATGTTATATGTTGAGCTATTAATTTAAAAGAAAGTTGTTTTACTAAACAAATAATGTATATATATAAGCTTTGTCATCCTTCAAGAATGAGGAAAATCCATCAGTGATACATAATCAATTTGTTCATGAGTTTGATAGTTTTAGATCTACTAGTAGCAAATAGAGATGTCCATTTTTTTGTATTGATATACACAATGTGTCCAATAAAAAGTAGATATGTCTTATCTTAAATTATCATTGTCTTCTTGGCCCCCTATGGTCAAATCCTGGATCCGCCCCTGGTTACACCCCCGATCAGCGCGGCCGCTTCGTGGTACTCTCAGGTGCGTTGCCGCTGCTCACGACAACGACCAACTCGACATGTCGACGAAGATGGCGACGTCGCGGCTGTGCGAGATCATGAGCCATCCAGACCGTCGCGCACGTTGCCACGTTGGACGCAGAATGGGTCGACACGTGCGGTGTCAGCCACGCGGTCCACCGCCATCCTGCTGCGGCATGCCGGCATGATAGACATACACGAGTCACAAGGGAGGGACTTCCAGCAGTCATGTCGTCGGCTGTTGTGCAGCCATGAGGCCCATGACGCACGGCGCCATCGCTGAAGCCTCGCTACCGAGAGCGCCTCGGCCCTCAGCCACCCTACTCTCCTTCTCGGCCATGTCGGCGCCGTCGAGGAGCAGCCTCGAATCGGCCTTCGCTGACAGGCAACGCCGCTTGCGTGGTCGAGCCTAGAGCCCTGTGAACTTCAGTATCGTGCTGGCCAGTGGTCACCGGCCTGATAATTAAGGTTGCAGCCTGACACAGCCTCCGTGAGGCGTTTCGCGGGCATCCAATTCTGTCGTCCGTGTTGCATGCCGATGGCCTCCATGAGCCGTTTCGCGAGCATGTTTCGTCGTGCAACAAGGTTGCGCCCTTAATTACCAGAGGAAAAAGTCCATTTTAAACCCTTAAATCGTAGAGGTTAGACAAATTAAACCCTGAACTTAAAATCCCGGTCATTGGCACCCTGAACTTATTATTCCCGGTCCAAATTGAACCCTAGACATGTTTGGCGCACCGGGAATACGACGATCCCGACCAGGATTACATACTACTCTCGCTGACATGTGGATCCTACCTGTAAGGCATTTCTTCCCCAATCTTTCTCCTCCCTCTACTCAGTCTTCGTTTTGATTCACCTCCTCGGCGCTTCTGATGATCTCGGTTTCCACGCTAGCGTAGCTCACCACCAGGGCCTCCTTCCAGCCCCGCGTGTCCTACTGCACACGCACGGCGGCCAGCGCGCCCAATCTGACCGAGCGGAGCTTGATCCGTCATTTGTAGAATTCCTCAACGCAGCCGCTAATTAATCCAGTTTGGAATATTTGGTCGGTACAAAGCTGGCTAGATAGCATCATAGCAGTTGATATGAACAATCGGTAAGCTAGCACACACGGCAAACACGAATTGATTACTACTCCAAGCACGTCTAACTATGCATCTTGCTGCCGGTCAGTTCAATGGCAGAGGAGAAAATCGAGCCAGCTATGTAGACTGTAGTATGTATTGGTCGCTCTCCTCTGCTGGCCGCCGTCCTCTAGATTTGGACGCCGGAATTAAAGCGCGGTTCGGTGTGGGATTAGTGGAGAAATTAATACATCTGGCCGATGGTGCTCTCCCTCCTGCTCCGTGCCGTATTCAGGGAGCTACCGTTCTAGGCCTACGCGTTTACCGCCTACGCGTTTAGAGCAAGTACAATAGGCTGAGTCAGCTGGCTATAAGGGAATCCACGTAAGCAAACATCTGAGCTGTAAGAGAGAGAAAGCAGGAGAGAGACGCGCGCGGGCGCTTGGTGAAGCGCCGGGCTGCAGCACAAGGCCCGAGGGATTAGAGCTGCATGCATCCATGCATGCTAGCTTTGACTCTTTCCTCCAATCGTTTGTGTCCGCTACATGCAAGCTTAGTGATTAATTTTTTAAAGATTCCAACCTAGCAGCCAGCGTATAGCTAGCTTATTGTATGGCTTGGCTATAAGATCACTTTTTGATGACATGGAATCGGCTTAGAGCCGGCAGCCGACGGTACTATTATCCTTGCTCTTACCGCCGCCACCGAACTTGGTGATTGGGAATGAGGAGGCGCCTCATACTGCGGTGGTTGCTGCTGGTGTTCCGACGAGCGGCGGAGGTCCGCTGGAGTCGGAGAGGGAGCTGCTGGACTGGACACGGGGAGACAATTTCAGGTGACAAGAGGTTGAAAATGAAATATGACAAGTGGGCCATGAATGTTGGTGGGAGTAGAAAATTATCTCTAGTCAAAAACTGATCAGGTTTAAAATAGACCGGGATTCATAAGCTTAGGGTGTCAATGACCAGAATTTCAAATTCAGGGTTCAAATTCAGCGTTCTCCGCAGCATGCAGGTGGCTCGCGTCTTCCGGTAATGGAAAAAGTCTATTTTAAACTTTGAACTCGTCTTTAAATGTTTTCTTCTCTGAACCTTACTGAACTAACGCGTCACATTATTTTACATTCACTCATTCTTTACTCTTGCTTCGTTTCGTCTGAATTACATGGTTTGATTTCTTTCGTGTGTGACACGATGCATACACAGCACGACTCGGAAGTTAGTATGTCCGGAGGTGCCAAAACGCACAGGTGTATCGGCGTACAGTCTTTTCCCCGGTGGATTTGTATAGGTTGTTCCCCGACGGATGGGTGCAGCTCGGCGTTTGACGTACAGGTGCGGTTCGGCGCCGTGTACAGGTGCGGTTCAGCGTATCGAACCAGCTCGGCGCACAGACACAGCTCGGTGCTCGGACACATGTTCTTCACTTTCACTGGTGTGCAGCTTGGCGCTCGGCCGTCAACAACTGCAGCTCGGCTAATTAGGAAATCGAAAATAATTTGAATTTTTTATTTTGGGTTTTTCTTTTGAATTTGAGCGTAAACTTCCTTTCTCGAAAAGACGCAGCCTAATTTATTTTTTCATACAATTGGCCGCCGGAAGTAGTCTACCAATGGTTAATTAGGATTAAAATGTACATTTTGTAGGATAGGATTCAGTACACATGGTTCTCAAGATATGCTTATCTTTCTTTCATGAAAAAAGCATGCGGTAAAGTAGTACTTAGAGAACATCTTAGAAGCCGAGGTAATGCTCAAGAAACCTGCCAAAAAAAAAAACCTCAAGAAAACTTACATGCGACACCATATACTATTAGACCACCATGATTGTCATATCATTCAACCTATTTGTAATTTCTCCTTGCTGGTCATAACTACAACACATATTTTTTTCTCACCCGTTGCAACGCACGGCATATTACCTAGTCTAAACTAAAAAAACAAACCATTTCGCCCAGCTCTCATCTCGTCCATCTCGCCTAGCTCGCTCGGCTATCCTCTCCCTAGATCTCCAGCTCACCAGGCACCCAGCTTGCAGCTCTCCTCTCCCCTCATCTGCATCTCGCCCAGCTCATCTGCACGTCAGTCTTGGCCAGAGGAGGAGCCTCTTCTCCGAGACCTTCGCACCAGCCCTCCTCTTTCCTAGAGACTGCCTTAACGCCTCCGGCTAGCGACTCTTCCGAACAGCTCCTTTTCCTCCTCTGCCTGAACAAAATAAATTCATCATCTAGCGCATCATCTACTGCATGAAGATGATTCAACTGGAGTAATTGGCTGTCAGATTCAACCTGAACACTACTCCATGATGTAGCTGTATCTCTAGGAGTAACAACAACTTAAAGGACATGCCAAATAGTAACTAGTTACAGTAGCTCTAGTAGATGAGTAGTGCACAAAGTTAAGGAGCGGATACTAGGTGAAAATGGTTACAGACTTACAGTAGTACCGGTTAGTTACCCTGGTCACAATCACAAAATAAATACATGTCAGGTACATAGCGCTCCTGGACAATGTTATATACGGAGATATCAAAATCTCCAATTCTCCATGCTGATCAATACGATGACCCGGAGTGGACAATGTTGTAAGTAAGAGTGCAAAGAACAAATATAGAAGGGTGGAGTTTGTTTCAACAACAGAGTACAGACACAGGTTTTCTGTGAACTGTAAGGGATGAAAAAAGTGTTGTAAGCCTTGCAAGTTTATACGCAGTAAACAAACCTTAAGCTTTCCAGAGTTCAACTTCGAATGTGCAAATTTGCATATAGAACAGTGTGATGGGCACAACTGTGCTAATGTGCAGATTTGGCTCATGATAAACTAGTGTGATAAAATTCTTGGAGGATCTATATCAAGATGGCTCATGATAAATTTGCACATAGAACAGTATGCATCAGTTTATGAATAACAGCATGACATTGAATACTACAAGTATTTTCTTTTATCAGCATGATAAATATCTGATCTGGAGTATTTTCTTTTACTGCATACTCCAAAGTTTAATCAGCTACAGAAACATATTCTACTCCAAAGCAAGGTTAGATGTGACAGAAAATCTTATTGTCTCTGATTGATAATGAGGTTAGCTAATTTAGAATCTGCACAGAAAATGCCAAAAGAACTTACCCTATCCCACCAAGGGGTACAAACAAAACTGGTACTCACATCACTACTCCTACTCTAATGAGCAATTTGTTTGCAGAGTAAGCAACATCTTCTCATGGAGTACATCAATTTGCACAAATAACTGGTTTGCAAAGTAAATAACATCTACAGCAAGCAAATCAAAGTCTAGATGACTTCTAAATTTAGAAGAAAATATTTTTTCATCCAAGCCATCAACATGTAGACTTTTTGGTGAAGACGTCTCCATGATCGATTGTATAGTAGTGTGACGGAAAGAGAGCTCAATATAACTTCACACTGGGCATCTACAATATATGCTATTAATCCCTTACAGTGTTATTTTTATGTGCTACTATTGATGTTTTTTTCGGTATGTAAGGTAGGATGAAAAATCACATATCAGGGGAGGTACGTTGACCAACCCTTGTCAATTTGTACATCGGGTGAAGGGTATACTTTTTTAATTCTAGATTTTTTTCACTTATCCATATATGTCAAATATCAAAATATCTTCTTAAAATGGCAGCCCCGGTGCAGTAGCTCCCGCTTGCGCAGGGTCCGGGGAAGGGTCCGACCACTTTGGGTTTTTAGTACGCAGTCTTTCCCTGCATTTCTGCTAGAGGTTGTTTCCAGGACTTGAAACCGTGACCTCATGGTCACAAGGCAGCAGTTTTTACCGCTGCGCCAAGGCTCCCCTTCATCAAAATATCTTCTTAAGATAGAAAAACAGGTTATACAAGTGTCATGTTTTAAGATATTTTTTAGTTCATCATACGATAAATAGTTATATATGTATTCAAAGGTAAATGCAAAATACTATATGTCAGCCCATCATTACATTTTTCTGCCATAGCTCCATACGAATCCAATGAACATTAACGGAATTGCACTCTATAGATCATACTAGCAGACCGAAAATTTCTACCTTCTTAAAATGAGCAATCAATTTTAAAGTACATTTTATGATTCAACATTCATATCACGATATATAAGTAATGTAAATGTTCGATACATTTTAGCATAAATTTGAAATACATACATAGTTATTAAAATTAGGTTATTAAAATTAGGGGAGAAACAACCAAGATAAAATAATATAGTAAATTATCACATTCTTGTAATATAGTTTAATGTCAACATAATAAACACACACACGAAATGACATTATTTTGATTATATTTGAAGAAAGAAAATGATTCGCTACCCGCGGTGGTGCTACACAAAATGGACGAGCTTAGCCTTCGACTCAGCTTTCCTCTTCTCCGCCCGCACAAACTTGGCCATCGTGAGCAATTGTGTTCAGCCTTCTCTCGATTCGTCCGGAAGCTTCCTCCGCACCTCTTGCAGGTTGGTGGAGCCGACTCGATCATTTTACCAGACTGATTCCAATTTTATGGGTAAATCGGGACAAAACAGATTCACACAATTGTAGAACGAACGATGATTTTCGTTAATTAATTCGAAAACGGATCGGTATGTAGACACACGCAGAACGTACTTGAATAATTCTAAACAGATCCAATGAGACACACAGATCATGGGGTGTTACAAAAAGACCAAAGGATAGCCAACACAGATCGTGGAGTTCGAGTAGTACCTACACTGGGAAAGGAGAGAGAGCGAGTGAAGGCGGCAGCAGCAGAGTCGGTTGGCCGGTGGGGGCGATGATGGCGGCGGCGGCTCCTAGAGTTCGCGTCTGAGCTAGATCTGTAGGAGGATGGAGGATCGTGTGGAAGCTGTAGCGAGTCGGACCGTCTGTTCGCACGATGGAATGATTGTTTTTACGTTCCGGTTTTTCAGGGGTTTCACAGGAGAACCGTCCCTGTTTCTTCTAGTAACTTTTAATAAAATCGTGAAATCCAAACATCTCCCCAGATTTCAAAATGTTCACAAATATAAAAATGTACATGGTTTTGAAAAGTTTTTTCGTGAATTTATAATGTGCTGGATTTAGAAAAGTTCTTGAATTTGAAAATTTGTCTAGGTATTTACAAATATGTTCATGTCGAAAGAAATATGTCGGCGAACCAATAAAAAAAATGTCCAGAAAAAATGGAAATCCATCATAGAAACCAATAAAAAAATAAAGAATAAAAGATAATCCCTGTCGACCGTAGCGTCGTATCCAACTAAAGAATATTTCATATTTATTAGATCTTCGTTAGACTGAGTTGGGATGTCTCGCTGTCGACCGTACCGTCATTTCCTACTAAAACAATATTCAATATTTAGAGCATCTACACCGACACCCTCAGAAATTTGTCCGACACCTTCCAAATTCTATTCGATTTGGGTGGTGTCAGACACTTATCCGTTCAAATCTAGGGTGCCCCCACACCGACATCCCCCCAATGGCACGACGTATCCATTTTCTCGGAAATTTGTGCATGCGGGCGCGCCTCTCCCGGCCGCCGCGGCTGAGCTCGGTGTCGTCATGGACGCCATCGCGCGCTTTGTCCCCGGCACCACATCAGACAGTCGGACGCTGATTTGTTCCGCCACCGAGTGCTTCAAGACCCGGGATGCCTACCGCCTCCTCCGCTCGACGGGGGTGCGGAACGCCGCTGAGCAACCTCAACTGGGAGAACTTCTGCCCAGTCAAGGTTAGGGTCTTCATCTGGATTCTCCGTCACCGGCGAACAAGGACGCATGCCCGGCTGCATAGACTGGGTGTCCTGAGGTCTCCCGACTGCCTTTTCTGCCCTGGAATCGTGGAGGACGCACGCCATCTGTTTGTTGCGTGTCCACGGATGCAGGATGTTTGGCGTGTGTGCGCTCCCGCTGCCGCCGCCCCCGCCATCGACAGCATGATCTACACCTTCTATGCTAAGCACCCCACCTGGGCCCTCCCCCTCCGCATGACTGCGGCTGCCTTGCTGCTCTGGATCGGCTGAAAGATCAGGAACTGTCGTGTGTTCGATGGCCTTGATACGTCTGCCCCGAGTTCTTCGATGCCGTCCGCGACCACCTTCGTCTCTGGGTTGTTAGGGCGCCCCGCCGTCTGGATTGTGGGCCGGTTTTGGCATGGTGTGCGTCGCTTCCCTCCTAAACTCTATGTAAAAATCTGCTCGTCCCTCCTTGTTTTGGGGATTAGTATGTAAATCGCTTTTTTGAGTATTAACAATATATCTCATTAGACACTTTAGGACGATGCACCAACGAAGCTTTGCTAAAATTGATTTCATTTTAGTTGAGATTGGTAAAGTTTCCTTTCTTTCTATTTTTCACAACGGCCTGGTAAATATCAGGGCAGCGTACGTGGTGGACTGGTGGACGGTAATTCCAACGCCCATGAACAAAGCTGCAACAAAAGCAAAAATAACCGAAGACATATGCATCCCAGAGAAACGGTACGTACGAGAAAGACAGGAGAGGAGGCGATCGTGGCGATCGTGGCGGCGGCCTAGGGTTTCAACCCTAGCCGCCGCCGCCGGTGATATCTGTAGCTTCATCATCGCCGCCGGCAAAGATTCGACGGGTCCTCGCCTCCTCTAGGTGTCGTTCTGGCACTAGAAGGTGTGGGACCTCGGAGCTACGCACGGCGCTTTTCGAAGGTCTTTAATGGTAGAGTTTGATTTTGGTCGTCATCTTTTTCGTTAATAGAGATGATATCGTCTGCAATAAGTGATCTTCCACGCTTCGTTCGACGGCGAGATATCTTTCCCGACGTCAATGGTGGATTTAGAAGATTAAGTCTATCTAGGTATGGTTCTTCAGATCTTGGTTCGCCAGATCAATCTTGGATTGTTTCTCATGGTTGCCGCGAGGAGGTGTGTCTTTGCAATATCTATCCCGGCTATTACGTCTTCGTCAATGGTGATTCGTTCTCTCGGCTCCTAACGACGTCGACAAAGTGGTTCGGTTATTTGTCCCTGTGATATCAGTGGTGGTGCTCTTGCCGATGTTGCTTGGTTTGGTGGTGTTGGCGTTGTTCTACGGCTGTATTCAGAAAAGTACAAGATTGTGTCATGGATAAAGAAAGAACTTGAAGATCTCATAGATTTGCTAGTCTCTTTTGGTTTTGTTTTTATAATCAATATAATCGTGTACTCTTTGCTGGTTTAATATATGTGGAAAAAAAAACCCCGGGCTTGGCGAGACTCGTCTCTCCGCGCATCAGCACCACACGCTGAACTCGCGCGCTCCGACGACCGGCCCGTCGTCGTAGTACGCAGCAACAGTGTACCGCTACCGTACGCACTGCAAGCCTGCTGCCGGGTGGGCGGGCGTCCTAGACACAACCACAAGGCATCCCGTGCTCTGCCGCCATGGCAGCCATGCCATGCCACCCGGACCCGCGCGTGTGCGTCTGCTGACTGCTCTAGCCTGGAGCTGATACGTACATGTACCGCCACACACGAGTACCACGACATGACCGACGCGTCGGGCGACGCCGGAGCGGGGGTGTCGCTGTCGGTGCGCTTAGTCGGCGGCGAGGTTGACGGCGGCGCGGCAGAAGGGGCAGCGGGAGGCGGCCTGGACCCATGGCGCGGCGCAGGCCCAGTGGAAGCGGTGGGAGCAGGGGAGGTGCGACAGCACGTCACCCGCCCGGAACTCCTCCAGGCACACGGCGCACTCCGCCTGCTCCGTTGCCGTTGGCGACTCCTTCCGCCGACCCCAGCTGAACCGCCGGCCGCCTCCTTTCTTCGTGAACACCTCCCGCTGCAGCGCGCTCGCTGCCGCCGTCGCGTCCTTTGCCGGGTGGTGGTGGTTGCCGCCGTCTCTCGGACTGCTCGGCGGGACCGGGAGCCGGAGGCTGCCCGTGCTGTGACGCCTGCAATTACAGTGGAAAAAGATTAATGACTACTGTTTCTCTTGAAGGTTCTTAAAGTATTGAGCTGGATTGGCAGAATCAAATAGACAACCAAAATGGATTGTCTCGATCATGAATCGTACTATTTTGTTGAGAATAATGGGGATCTGCAGCACAGCTGATAGACCAGTGAGCTTGTGCATGATAGTTTGATAATTCTTGAAATCGTACTATTATGTTGATAGTACATGGAAGAGGTGCTCCTACTCTAATTATATCCCTACTAAATAATTCTTGAAATTTGTTGCCCCAAAATACAGAGAAATTTCCACATGAAGCTAGATTCATGCACAAAAGTATAGTTTGGCAGTTGGCACGGTATATCAACATAATAAACTGCTAATGATTGGAATCCATGTGTATTCCCCAATCTAGACATCGTCCAGCACATGACTTCAGTTCAGAGTCAGACACAGGGTCTCTCTAAGTCAGAATTCAGTATGAACCTTGACCAAGAAAAGAAGTGTGAATTCAACAAGGGTCGACTGAACCGTAAGTACCTCTTGACCACAGATTCCCGCTGGTTCCTGAGCTTCTGATCCAGCCTCTGCTTGGCTTCCCGGGCGTTGCTATCCAGCTGTGCCGTCCACGTCTCCTCGCACAAGCCGCTCCTCTGCACCAAAACAATTTAAGACACACACACACACACACAGAAACAAGATTAATCAACAAGCAAGCACCAAACAGGATGGACAATCAATCCATGGATTCTTGTTACCTTCGAGAAACCTGCCGCAGCGTGGTCATGCCCGTTGCCGGCAGCATACATGCCCAACCGCGTCCGCCGCGACGTCCCGGCGCACGGCGCCTCCGCCGCCGCCCGACCGGCCGGAGCCGCCGCCTCCTCGCGAACTCGACGCCGGGGAGCATCCCGGCCATGAGGCCCATCCACCACACACTCCGCCAAGTGACAACAACACAGCACCTGCCTGTCTTCAAAGTTCAAACGTACCTATCTGCCAACAGCAATCTACCAACCTGTGTACTGGCTAGGCTATATACAAGATTCAGGAGCTAGGAGAGAGTCTATGCCCGGTGTATGTGGAAGGCCTCCATTTTGAGCAGGAAGATTAGGAGCTCGTCCATGTCCGGCCAATCATTAACCAACCAGGCTCGTCGTCTGGACGGGGAGCAGAAGCTTTCTATCTAGAGGTAGGAGGAGGAGGAGCTCGTAATCATGGTCATGGAGTGGGCGCCCTTCAACTGTGCATGCCAATTGCCCCAACTACCTCCTGTCGATCCATACATAGGCATAGAGCAGAGCGGGGGAATCGAGTGGACGCGAGTGTATTTATGTGATCCCCGCGCGTGCGTGCGTGGCCCCACGTGGCCGGAATTTCACGCATAGTTTTAGGCCCGTGGCGATCTATACGGCACCTGTTCCGATGGTTGTCGTCTGCTTTGGCTAAGTTAAGCCTGTGGGATAAAATGTTTTGCACTTCTCTTAAACCTCAGACACGAGGCTAATTAATGACAGAATTACCACGAAATTACAGGAGAACAATTCATAATACTCCAACTCGAGTTGCAAATTTTGTGGTGGTGAACCACACAGGTCATGCGAGAGAGAAAGACCATTTGTATTATTGCTTTTGTGCACCAGGCAAAATCGCTGTCAGGAATTACTACTGCACTGCGATGAAACTTCGCCCTCGGAGAAGAAATATTTGATAAAATCGAACACGAAACAGACGCGCAAAAGGAGATAATCCTGATCCACGTCCACGTTTCATCAACTCGACGTGACCAATTGGTGTAGCAAAGCAAGCAACCTGCAACCGCTCCCCACCACCAAAGTGCAATCGAAATCTCCTTAATGCGCACGAAAGCAACACGTACACCTTGACTAATACTACTGCTCAAAGCTTGTTTCGATGGTTTCTATATACTTTCCTAAGTTTAGTTTCAGTTGAACGAAAACTTTCCGAGACCTCCGACCCGGGGTTGAGAGATAAAGTAAACTTTTGGAATGGGTACAAAGGAAGCCATTTGCTAAAACTTAGGGAAACATATACTACCTCCGATCTATATTAGTGGGCACAACTTTGTCTAGATACACATGTATCTAGTCTAAATACTTAACTAGATACATATGAATTTAGACAAATCTATGCCCACTAATATGGATCGGAGGGGGTATTTGTAAGTTTTGAAAAAAAAATGCACGGAACTAGTCACGCATTTGGTTTCGATTAGAAACTTCAGCTTATAAATTTTCAAACATAATATGATTATTTGTGACGTGCATGGGTAAAGATAAGAATATACTGCATACTCATTTTCTAATTTCATGAACTTAACATATGATCGTATTGCTTTAAGAAAATTTACATGTGTGTTTTAACTTTTTAGAATTTTCAACCTTACCAATATGATTTTTACTATTTTTTTGATAGTGAGGACACTTGAAACATGGTTCATTCTAGTACTTCCGTGGATGAGTGTGGTTGTTCGACAATTTTTTTTTAAGTGGGGATGTTGAAGGGAATTCTTAAAACTAACAGGAGAACACAATAAAAAATTTATATTTCTTGAATTAGTGTGTTTTTGTGGTGGTAAACTAGAAGTTCATCGGGGCCATAGAAAAGGAAAATGAGGAAATTACACATATATATACCATCGAGAACTTCTACCACTCGAAAGAACCGGCTTCAAAATGTACCACTGGAGTTTGCCGACAGTTACAGATCAAGCACTACAGCTAGTTGATCATTCTTTTCCAACCATGATAAAAAATTCGAACCATGTAGTTGATCGTTAAGTGGAGAGCCAAATTTTCCCTTAGTTGGTGTGGTTATATAGCCCTTATGATATGTAGATTTCGTATTAAATATAATGTGGCATATTTTGGCCTAAATTGTTTTCATGAAGAAAACCCACATTTAACTTCCATACTAAACTTCGGCCTTTAAATACGAAGAAAAAATCAGCACAAAAATAGCACAGCATTTTAGTGGAATTTCAAATTTTGGCCAAAAGTTTAACTTTCCGAATAAAGTATTAAAGTAATCTTACATGGTTTCCTCACTATTATGTTCAAATCTAAGAAAATATGTTAATTAGTTTAAGAGAAAATCAATTGTGTCCTTACTATTGTGATCAACTGACTATTCGTTATTAGTTTAAGAGAAACCCAACTATTAAATTATTAATAAAAAATTTGCTGCAATTTGAAACTTCTCAAATTTATGAAAAGCTTACCATTGAGGTCAAATATGATCCAATCATGAGTAGTAGTTTAAAATAAATGAATTTATGAAGTTTGTTGATCAAATCTTGCCAATTTTAATACGCAGTACAATATATTTGTACAAATACGCCTGAAATTACAAGTTTTATTTTTTGGACTTGAATTATAAGTGGTATTTGGGCATATGAGCAAGTTCTATGCGGAATATATATTAAATTTCCAAAAAAAAATGGACTATTGCTTATGTGCGCGGTGCAGCGATGACGTCCTTACAAATTGCATTACACGCTATATAGATTATACACAACACGCAAAAGAAAATCTGCATCCACATTTCATCAACTCGACGTGACCAATTGATGTAGCAACACAGCAAAGCAAGCAACCGTCCCCGCCACCAAGTGCAATCAAAATCTCCTTAATGTGCACGAAAGCAACGCAGTTTGACTCTGCCGCGCGCGCAAAGCTCCCATTCCCCGGTGGCCGATCAAATCAAGAGGGAGAGCCAGGTCGCCTCGCCGGACAGGGACACCTGCCACTTTTGATTAGTTTTCACACTGCCCATGGCCGGAGCATATCTACATATCCGCCGTCGCCGTCGTCGGCTCAGGCGAACAAGGCGTGGCTTCTGTCGCCGATGCGGCCGAGGGAGTGGGCGCATAGAATCCAACGAGAGGGAGCACACGGCGCCCCCACCACGCTGCCTTGCCTTCGCCCAGTGGCCATGAACTGTTGCTGTCTTCTACCCACAGCTGATCGCGATCGCTCTCGGTGCTTATCGCGCCGGAGAATACAGATCCAGAGATGGGTGCTGGCACCGATGCACAGTGATATTTGTCCGATCGAAATTCTCGAGAAATAAAATTGTCCAATCGATGAGAGTTAAGCTAGGGTGGGTGGTGGCTAGCTGTTTCATGGAAGCTTGGGTGTGTGATGGTTCAGTGTCGAAGCAAGTGGCTTGATCCATGATTCAGTATTTTTATTCTCTATCCCAGTGTACCACTAACTAGAACGTTCAAAGGAAGCAGCAGACAGCCGTTCGGATTTCTGGATTTTGATATATATATATATATATATATATATATATATATATATATATATATATATATATATATGGAATTTTCTAGAGCACGAATCACCTGGTAAAAACTTAAAATCCGTTCAGATTTCTGGATTTTCTCCTACCTCCTCCCTTGATTCCTTAAAAAATCACATACGACGTGGGCATAAAACTTACTGCGGAAAACGACCCATAATAGTGTGTGCACCAAGGTCCTGGCAAATTGACATGAACTCTCCATTGTCGCGGTTCTAGAAAATTTGCTCAAAACCTAACCTCTCTCGTGTGTACATTTTCTTTTTGAGGGGTACCTCTCTCGTACATAAAAAATACTGCAGCGGTTGATCATCGAATCTACATGGAAGCCCCGCAGCCACTCAATGGGCCAAAGCCCGGCTAGCTAGCGAGGTAATGTGCGACTATTTTTCCAGGCAGGATCTCTCCCTACGGTCCAATAAGGATGAGGAAGATGGCTTAGAATGGCCTGACGACCGGTGGTCTTGGTGGATAATTTGGTGAAAAATTCAAAAAAAAGAAGGATACTTCGGTGAAAATCCAAAAAAGTACCGTTGAAATCAGAAAAATACAAAACCAATCCCAGATTATCATGAAATATTAATAAAAATAGGAGTAAGTTTAGGAAATAAACAAATCTAATGAAAGTATAGGGAGCCGAGAAAAAATATGTGGAATACTTCTATTTTCTCAATAAACTGGCCGGGGATCGATAAAATAGAGACACCTCCTTTGGTAGGGTAGGGGTCTATCTTCTACCACTGGCCTGTTTTTACCTAGTTTTTCATATTTGCTAACACCGATCCCATATGTTGCCATGAGAAACACCTAAAAAGGCAAGGGTTTGGTGGACGATGCTAAATTCTAGAGTAAAATTTTGAGTTGAAGTGTCATCCTTTATTGTTTATCTGCGTCAGTTACAAGAATGCTGCCCGGTGAGAGTAAAAGTGTACTTTTATATTTGTGTTTTTGCAATACTGTTGGTCCCATATATAAATGCAATAGTGTATATATATGTTTCTTTTTTGTGGATTACCAACTCCAAGATTTATAAGTTGGAAAGATTCTTCCACAAGAAGGGATGGATTCTCCGCACTCTGGCAACTCACGGTGGGCATAAAACCCGAAACCCGAAGCCCAAACCCGAAAAACCCGAGCCCGAACCCGTATAGCCCGAACCCGACAAACCCGAACACAATTTCGGGTAGCAACTCTGGAAACCCGAAATTTATCTAGGAAGCTCGGGTTTGTAGCTACGGTACCCGAATAACCCGAGCAACCCGAATTATAAAGACGATCAGTACTTCTGGCCCAATAGAATGAACTGCTACTTCTGGCCCAAGTCCAACACATAGGGCAGTTAGATTTCTCAGCCCACATGTCCAACACTAACTCACGTACAGCAAAAACATATCGTTTGCTTAGAAAAAGATGGCCATATCGATCCGATCTAGTCAACATCTTCATCTCCACATCTCTCACGCACGCGGAGCACGCATCGTCCTCGTCGCCTTCGACTTGGACGGGCGCCGCCGCCGGGATCTCTACAGCGCTCACCGCCGCACTTGCTCTATCAACCCCTCCTCCTCCCGCGTACCCCGCAGTCGCCGGCGGCCGGTGCGACTCTCTCCACGCGCGCCATCGTGATAGCCGCTGGCGAGCCAACTCCTCTCCCACCACGCAGGCAACATCCCTTCCACGCGCTCGCCGGGGGGCGACTGTTCGTCTGTTCCCTTCGCTTCAGCGTAGCACGCATTGCTATATTCGGGTAATTCGGGAAAACCCGAACCCGAATTTTCGGGTACCCGAATTGTCGGGTTTTGATATTTTGGAGAGAATTTCGTGTGTCAAATATGAAAACCCGAATTCTAAAAAACCCGAATAACCCGACCCGAAATTTCGGGTAAACCCGAACGCCCACCGTGACTGGCAACTACCACTCAAGATTTCTCCTTCTAGAGGTCGAGAAATTTCCACCTCGGAGACCAGAGACTCAAAAGCCAAGCGCGAAGAATTTATAAAGAAGCAAAGTTCGACGAGACTCAGGAATTCACCAAAAGTTATACTAGGCTGTAGGCAGTGAAGCAATTAGCATCCTTGTCCATGTTAGCTGCTGACAGTTCTATGTAATTTCGCCCAAGAAACTACCATGTCTTACAGTAAGACACAAAGGCGCATGCATCACACCACCATGCACACGCGTGTGACTGAAGAACTAGACCAGGACTGATGATTATTTTAAACGGGCCGGTGTTAATTGATCTCTGACAGGACTAACTTAATACCTTTTTTTGACATTTGTGGAGTTCCATGTAATTTACCTCAGGAAAAGTGATGATCCCATCGACTCTTTTCTTCATGCGGGTAAAAAGCTAACTAAAAAGTTCCATTTACATAGATTGTTGCACCTAAATTACCCAGGCGGCAGTAATTTATTCAGTCACTTACTTAGATAGTGCTCGTGGAGCGAACAAGCACCAACTCCGCGTGCTAATCAGTTCGCTAAACACTAGTACATTGAACAGATGGATATGTATATATTTCTCTCCCGACGTGCATTGAGGTAACAAATTAAGCATCGAGATGACAAGGTCAAGGTGGTCATGGTCTGGGAGAAGTGCAATGTTCTGTTGTGCTGCTGTGGTTGCGGCGCTTATGCTGCTGCCGCTGCCGTTGAGCGCTGTCGCCCGGGCACCGGCTGCAGCAGCTTCCGGCGTGAGGAGTAAGTGCACCACTCACTGCGGCAATATCAGCATCCCCTACCCGTTCGGGTGGAGCCTGGTTGCTACCACGACGGCGGCTTCAATCTAACCTGCGACCAGTCGTCCAGACCGCCCCAGCTGTTCCTCGGCGATGGCACCGTTCAGGTGCTGAACATCGATCTGCCCAACGGCACCTTGCGTGTCAACAGCAGCAACTTCCCGCTGGATATTCGTCTGGGAAGAATTGCATGGCGCGCCGGCGGACCGGGATACGCCACCGACGGGCCATACTTTCTAGCGGGAGGGCGGAACAACTTAGTAGCAATTGGGTGCAACGTCCAAGTCACCCTTCTGGGGAAAAACGACACCCTTGTCACCTCTTGCTCGCCTTTGTGCCCGAAGGAATATGGTGTAGATATGGATACCTGCTCCGGCATCGGCTGTTGCCAAGAAACCATACTTAAGGGTCGCGCTTCGTACACACTCCAGATTTTTCAGGTTGACAGTGATTATGGGAATTATACCGGTGGTGCTACATTGGAGAAGGTGTTTATGGTTGAATCAGACTATTCGGTTAACGTCACAGAGTATTATGATAAATATTTTTACAACAATTATAATTACCAGAATTATAATTATGCTAGCTATGACACCACGGTCCCTTCCATGCTCGCCTGGGCAATCAACACCGCGGTATGTCACACCAATGGGTCTTCGCCTTCCTGCCGCAGCAAACACAGCATCTGTCACAACTATACCACTGTTTATGATAATCATCTTACTGATTACGATGGTCCTGGTTTGGATGATCATCGGCATAACTGTTTCTGTTCAGGTGGATTCCAAGGCAACCCATACATCTCCCATGGCTGCTATGGTAATTGTACACTGCTCTCAAGTAATTCTTTTTATCATAATGCTCGAAGCGCTTTACTTTAGCCACGCACCTATAGCGTTTTCGAGTGACCATACTAAAATAATTGACGTTTTTTCTTATAGGATTTTTTTATAGAAGAATGAAGTTAACGAGTTTTATATAAGTATATGGAAAATCCATGGGTTTGTATTAGGAGAGCATAATCTTAAAAAATTAAGACATATATGCAATATGATGTATAAATATGGGATTTGCCATATCGATGTCATCTGTTTCTAGAAATCATCCAAAAATGGTAAAGTTCTACTACCGAGTACGAACAAATTAGCCCGACTACCTTTTTTTTAGATGTCCGACTACCTTCTAAGCATACGGCGTATTATCATATTTGTATGTGCCTTGCTCAGATATTGACGAGTGTGAACACCCGGAAGCATATCCTTGTTATGGAATCTGCATCAATATGCCCGGAACTTTCCAATGTCGGTGCCAGGATGATACTTATGGAAATCCATTAATAAAACAGGGATGTGTCAGCGTCACAACAACAAAAACGTTTACAAGTAACAATAGCATCTTTTTTTATTATTGCAGTCAATCCGTTTAATTCTTAGACTGCTCAAAGTCATGACTTAATTTGTCTCTTTTCCCCGTGATACCATATTTTACAGGTTTGAGAATAGGTCTAGTGGTCAGCGGTGGCTCCGTTATGTTGCTTCTTGCACTTGGTTCCCCATTGGTAACACGCAAAATCAAGTTAAGTAGAGCAAAGAAGATGAAAAAAAGATTGTTCAAGCAGAATCATGGGTTGTTGTTGCAACAACTAATATCACAGAAGACGGATTTTGGTGAAAGGATGATAATTCCATTATCAGAACTTGAGAAGGCCACAAATAATTTTGACAAAACGCGTGAAGCAGGTAACGGAGGACATGGTGTTGTATATAAAGGAATTCTAGACCTAATAGTTGTTGCCATCAAGAAGTCCAAGATTGTTGTACAAAGAGAAATCGATGACTTCATAAATGAGGTTGCAATTCTTTCTCAAATCAACCACATGAATGTTGTGAAGCTAATCGGATGTTGTCTTGAGATAGAAGTCCCGTTGCTAGTTTATGAGTTCATTTCTAATGGAACTCTTTATAATCATCTTCATGTTGAAGCTCCGACATCACTATCATGGGATGAACGATTAAGGATTGCACTTGAAGTTGCTAGAGCTCTATCTTATCTTCATTCGGCAGCTGCAATGCCAATTTACCATAGGGATATTAAATCATCCAACATACTTCTTGATGATAATTTAACAGCAAAGGTATCAGATTTTGGAGCTTCAAGGTACATCCCAATTGACCAAACAGGGGTGACTACAGCCGTTCAGGGAACAATGGGGTACTTAGACCCCGAGTACTATTATACCGGTCGGCTAACAGACAAGAGTGATGTTTTCAGTTTTGGTGTTCTTCTCGTAGAACTCCTAACTAGAATAAAACCATTCCTCTACAGTTGTGGTGGTGAAGGTGTTGGTCTTGTTTCGCATTTCCTTTCGCTACTCGCGGAAGGCAAACTTGATGAGATAATAGATCCTCAAGTATTGCAAGAGGACGATGGAGAAGTCCAGGAAGTAGCTACACTGGCGGCGATGTGCACTCAATTGAAGGGAGAAGACCGGCCTACCATGAGGGAAGTGGAAATGAAACTCGAAATTTTGAGAGTTAATAACATGAATGTAGCACCTGATACTGCATCAAGGAGATCCCGTAGGGATCAAACTGGGCATCAATACATGCCAACCGATGGAGCTATTGTAGAAGCAAGCAGACAATACACTATGGAGGAAGAAATATTGATGTCTGCACGGTATCCCCGATGATCTTGTGGCAACGTTCTTACCAACTCTTCGTTCTACACATTTTGTTCTAAAGCACTGTCAAGTGGAATAATTCCAGCATGTCTGCTTCTATGTCTTCTAAGTTATCAAAGGAAAGTCTTAGCAAGGTTTTTTTTTATTTGTTACTTTTGCATATTCAGTTTGAGCTGGTCACTCTTCCATGTGTGACGACTGGATATCAGTACTTCTGATTTCAGGAAATAAAGCATAACTTACAATGTGTTTCTATATTGATTCTGAAGAACAAGTTTTGTGTTTCTGTAGTTCTTGAGATCGTACAGCTAATTTTGTCTCCAGTCTCGATTAAGTCGATTGTGTATAGGATGTAGCGTAGTCTGGGCACCCAAAATGTTGTCATCGATGCCCCCAATTTTAATCAGGACATAAAACAAGAATCAGAGTTGCTTCTTTGTCTTTTAAATTATTCAAGTAGACCCTTAGCAACTATACGTTTTAACCCATTACCTTTGTATATTCAGTGTGTGTTGGTTACTCTTCCATGTGCACTTATTGTATTTCAGTAGTTTTGATCTTAGCAACAAAAGCATAATCTTCAGTTGTTTTTATGTATTGGTTCTGGAAAAACAGTGCTCTTGTATTCTTGAGATCATACCACTAATACTTACTTAAGTCTTGATTATAGAATGTTGTGAAGTGTGGGCACTCTAAATGTTGGCATCGATGATCTGAGTCAGGATATAAAACCAGAGTCGGTAGTTGCTTCAAGAACTGACAGGACGAGCAGGAATACAACACGTATGTATCCATAATGGGAACATCGACAGAGGTCACTACAGGAAAAAAAATTGTTGCCGACCGGCTTTTTATCTACCGTCTGCTTTTTATTGGGGCCGTCAACAGATAAAGTATATGCTTTTTAAAGGCCGTCGGCATACTGAGTGGAACTGGCGCTAAACTGGTGGAACAGCTGACGGTGGTGGTCCATGCAAGGCGTTCCAAATCAGCGACAAGCATGTCGGTGTCTCCAGAAAAAGCGTGACGGAGGCGAACTGTCGAACATCTGCCACTGTCCGCGCGTTCTTTTAAGATCAGACCAGGACTAGATGGGGCGATCTTGACCGATCTGTGTCAGACCACTAAGTTGCTACATGTGTTTACTTTTGGGGTCTGCTTCCACGTATTTTCCACTAAAAAGCATGATCGCTTCAGACTTTTCAGTTCACGCGGTATATCTAACGAAGACTGTTCCACCAAATTAGCAGTCAAACACTAAGTCGAGCGTGCAGTGCTCTCTGTACTTCCGTTGAGGCAAAGAAAAGGAAAAAAGATTGCTGCGCCGTTCCCCATGGCCACTCCAATGTTCTACGTTGCTGTGGTTGCCGCGCTACTGCCACTCCTACCATTGAGCGCCGTACCCGTAGGGAACAAGGATATCCCGTAGGGAACAAACTGGATATCGGTACTTTTGATTTCAGGAAATAAAGCATAACCTACAATGTGTTTCTGTATTGATTCTGAAGAAAAAGTTTTGTGTTTCCTTAGTTCTTGAGATCGTACAGCTAATTTTGTCTCCGGTCTCGATTCAGTCGATTGTGTATAGGATGTAGTGTAGTCTGGGCACCCAAATTGTTGGCATCGTTGCACCCAATCTGTGTCGGGATATAAAACAAGAATTGTAGTTGCTTCAAGTGCTAACTGCAGAGAAATAAACCGCAAGACGACGACAACTTCCTGGCACTACAGCAGCCCGGAACGACGGTGATGGTCTCTGTGTGACTCCGGCACATTGCCGGTTCGCCGTATACGGTATCTTCTTTGGCCATCACGAGCCATCAGGTCTCAGGAGCGTATCAGTCGGCGGTGGTCCCATCCAGCCAGCTTCAAAGTCAGTCGATCGCCGGTGTGGATGCAGCCTAGAGCGAGCCTCGCCCTGCGTTCGGGCTCCCGTCCGAGGCAAATCTGATAAAATTGACCTTTTTTTTAAACTTATTTCATAAAATGGAGCCAGATTTAGATTAGATTATTTCACGATCTAACCCTTTTTTATGGCTTGTGTCATGTTCTATTGCACGACGCCCGGTAAAGGGCGTCGCAGGCCTTGGCACGTCAGACTGAACGGGCCTGCACCTTGATAGCACAACGCCTTGTGCCGGGCGCCATGCCTGCCATGCTGTAGGCATGGCGCCTTGGCGGTGCGTCATTCTTCTTTTTCTTCATGTGCGAAATCCAAAATAGAATAAATTTGCTCAATGTTTTACTAAGAGCATCTCTAGCCGTGATCGTAAACGGCGGAACAGAAAACACGGTTTCTAGTTCGCTTTTTAGGTATTTATCAGGCTTAAAACAGACATCGCGGAACAGAAACCGAATAGCGAACTGAAAATTTACACAATTTCTGATTTTGCGGGAACAAACGACGAATACATGATCTCGTTTTCCATGTTCTTCGCATTACAGATCAATGCTTGTCGACATTTTACACTAACACTAATCTAAACTGAAGATCGTCGTCGCCCTAACCCTAAAATGCAAAATAGGGCTCACCGGTGCCACGGGTGAAGACGAGGTCGATGAAGGAGGCGTTCTGAAGCTCCGCCTTCTTCTCCGCGGCGGCGAGATCCTGCGCGAGCCCCTGCTCGTACAAGATGCAGTTGATCTCCTCGTCACGCTCGAGCTACGCGGCGTGGTCCACCGCCTCCCTCTCCGTGCGCATCATCATCATCACCACGACGTCCTCGAGGGTGTCCTCGGCGACAAAGTCCTCCCGCGGGAGGGAGGTGCCAAAGGCGGCGGCGGCGTAGCCCTCCGGCTCCTCCTCCGGCGCCTCCACCGGTGAATCCCTCATTCGTTGCACTTGATGTTTCTAGAGCTCTATCTTATCTTCATTCGTCTGCTTCAATGCATCGATCTCAAGATAGGTTTGGAATCGGTATCGAAGAAGTCCGTCATTGAAGTGGTAAGTGGGCGTAAGGCCTATGTAATTTATCATAGGGTTAAATCATCCAACATACTTCTTGATGATAATTTAACAGCAAAGGTATCCGATTTTAGAGCTTCAAGGTACATCCCAATCGACCAAACAGGGGTGACTACAGCCGTTCAAGGAACAATAGGGTACTTAGACCCCATGTACTATTATACTGGTCATCTAACAGACAAGAGTGACATTTTCAGTTTTGATGTTCTTCTCGTAGAACTCCTGACCAGAAAAAAAACCATTCCTCTATCACCGCGGCGGGGATGGTGTTGGTCTTGTTTCACATTTTGTTTCTCTACTCGTAGAAGGCAAACTTGATGTGATAATAGATCCTCTTGATTCTCGAAAAACAGTGTATTTGAATTCTTGAGATCTTACAACTAATACTTACTAAAGTCTTGATTATAGAATGTCGTGAAGTGTGAGCACCCTAAATGTTGGCATCGATGCTCGCGATCCGATAAAACCAGAGTCGGTAGTTGCTTCAAGAGCTGACTGGAGGAGCAGGAATACATGCATGACGACACACATGGGAACAACGACAGATATCACTACATGAAAAATCATTGTTGCCGACAACTTTATATCTGTCGTCTGCTTTTCGTCGGGCTGTCAGCAAATAAATTATCCGCCGAGCGCGTTTCTAAAGGCCGTCGGCATACTGAGTGGAACTGGCACTAAACTGGTGGAACAGCTGACGGTGGTGGTCTCCGACTCTCCGTCCATGCAAGGCGTTCCAGCGACAAGCGTGCCGGTGTCTCCAGAAAAAGCCCAAATTGCCGCTGTCCGCACCTTCTTTTAAGATCAGACCCGGACTAGATGGGGCGATCTTGACCGATCTGTGTCAGACCACTAAGTTGCTGCATGTGTTTACTTTTGGGGTCTGCTTCCACGTGTTTACTTTTGGGGTCTGCTTCCACGTGTTTTCCACTAAAAAGCATGATCGCTTCAGACTTTTCCGTTCACGCGGTATATCTAACGAAGACTGTTCCACCAAATTAGCAGTCAAACACTAAGTCGAGCGTGCTAAATCAGTTAGCCGAACGCTGGAACGTGAAGATATATATATATATACAGTGCTCTATGTACTTCCGTTGAGGCAAAGAAAAGGAAAAAGATTGCTTCGCCGTTCCCCATGGCCACTACAATGTTCTACGTTGCTGTGGTTGCCGCGCTACTGCTACTGCTACCATTGAGCGCCGTGGCACGGGCCCCGGCTGGACGGAGCAGCTGCACCACCCTCTGCGGCAATATCAGCATCCCGTACCCGTTCGGGGTGGAACCTGGCTGCTACCTCGACGGCGGCTTCAACCTCACCTGCAACCACTCCTACAGCCCGCCCCAGCTCTTCCTCGGCGACGGCACCGTGCAGGTACTCGACATCGATCTTCCCAACGGCAAGGTGCGTGTCAACAACAGCGCCTTCTCACAGGCTAATGACAGCAACGGCACGTGGCATGCTGGCGGCCCAGGATACGCCGCCGACGGGCCGTACTTTCTAGCCGGAAGGCAAAACAACTTACTAGTAATCGGGTGCAACGTCCAAGTTACCCTCCAGGAAGCAGAATATGGCACACTTGTCACCTCTTGCTCTCCTTTCTGCACCCCGGACCCATATGAAAATGCCAACAATATAGATACCTGCTCCGGCATCGGTTGTTGCGAGGCAGCCATACTTGAGGGGAGCGCTTCCTACACACTCAATGCTGTCGGGATTGATACTCCTGGAGCATACTTGGAACGAGTGTTGATGGTGGAGTCAGACTATCTTTTTCACATCGAAGATTCTAATGACTATGACACCACGGTCTCTGCCATGCTCGCCTGGACGATCAACACCGCTGTATGTCATGGCAATGGGTCTTCACCTTCCTGCCGCAGTGAACACAGCTTTTGTCACAACTATACTGACTATACCACTGATGATGATCCTTATCGTGCTCGTTATTCTGGTCGTCCTGGTTATTCTTATAATGGTCCTGTTGATCATGGGCATAACTGCTTGTGTTCTGGTGGATTCCAAGGCAACCCATACATCCCTCATGGCTGCTATGGTAATTATATGCTGCTCAAATTTTTTTTTTTACCATAATGCTCAAAGCACTTTAATTTAGTCACGCACCTAGAGTGTTTTTCGAGTGACCATATGAAACCAATTGAATCTTCTGACAGGAATTTTTTTTATAGTAGAATGTAGTTACAAACGTGTCTTATATAGGTATATATGAAAAGGCAACGGGTGTGCATAGGTGTATTACGGAGAAGATAATCTTCTGTGAGGCAAAACATTGATACTCCATATGTTCAATATGATGTATAAATATGAGATTTGCAATATCTAGTCACCTAATAAAGAGCCATTTTGTCAATCAACCAACTCGTATAAAATACCCGAATCTAATTATGTTTCCTTCCTTGCCTACATGAACCAGAAGCGATATAATACATCAATTCAATTTCTCTTGATAACGCGATATGTCCAGATATCAACGAATGTGATCATCCAGACATCTACCCCTGTTACGGCAATTGCAGAAACACAGATGGAGGATATGATTGCCAATGCCCTCTTGGCTTCAAGGGCAATGCTTCTAATCAAAATGGATGTGAAGGTACGCATGATGTTAACTCTTTCTAGGGATCATAAAAAAAATGTATAGTTTAACTACTAAGTACTAATAAACTAGTTTGACTACCTTGTTAGCATATGGCGTATTCTCACTTTTGTTTGTGCTTTGCGCAGACATTGACGAGTGTAAACACCCGGAAGCATATCCATGTTATGGAATCTGCATCAATATGCCCGGAACTTTCCATTGCCGGTGTCACGATGGTACCTACGGAGATCCGTTGATAAAACAAGGATGTGCCAGCGTCTCAGCAAAAAAAACATTTACAGGTAACAATAGCATCTTTTGATAATCATTATCAACCCATTCTTTCATGGACTGCTCAAAATCATCAATTTGTTTCTTCGTCTATGATACCATGTTTTACAGGTTTGAGAATAGGTCTAGTGGTCAGCGGTGGTTCAGTTATGTTGCTTCTGGCACTTGGTGCCCCATTGGTAACACGTAAAATAAAGATAACTAGAGCAAAGAAGATGAAAAAAAGGTTGTTCAAGCAGAATCATGGGTTGTTGTTGCAACAACTAATATCACAGAAGACAGATTTTGGTGAAAGAATGATTATTCCTTTGTTGGATCTGGAAAAGGCCACAAATAATTTTGACAGAACTCGTGAAGCGGGTGGCGGAGGACATGGTGTTGTATATAAAGGAATTTTAGACCTAATGGTTGTTGCCATCAAGAAGTCCAAGATTGTCGTACAAAGAGAAATCGATGACTTCATAAATGAGGTTGCAATTCTTTCTCAAATCAACCATAGGAATGTCGTGAAGCTAATCGGATGTTGTCTTGAGACAGAAGTCCCGTTGCTAGTTTATGAGTTCATTTCTAACGGAACTCTTGATCATCATCTTCATGTTGAAGGCCTGACATCACTATCCTGGGATGATCGGTTAAGGATTGCACTTGAAGTTGCCAGAGCTCTATCTTATCTTCATTCCGCTGCTGCAATGCCAATTTACCATAGGGATATTAAATCATCCAACATACTTCTTGATGATAATTTAACAGCAAAGGTATTGGATTTTGGAGCTTCAAGGTACATCCCAATCGACCAAACAGGGGTGACTACAGCTGTTCAGGGAACAATGGGCTACTTAGACCCCGAGTACTATTATACCGGTCGGCTTACAGACAAGAGTGATGTTTTCAGTTTTGGTGTTCTTCTTGTAGAACTCCTAACTAGAAAAAAACCATTCCTCTACCGTTGCGGCGGGGATGGTGTTGGTCTTGTTTCACATTTCATTTCGCTACTCGCAGAAGGAAAACTTGATGAGATAATAGATCCTCAAGTCATGGAAGAGGAATATGGAGAAGTCCAAGAAGTAGCTACACTGGCAGCGACGTGCACTCAATTGAAGGGACAAGACCGGCCTGCCATGAGGGAAGTGGAAATGAAACTCGAAATTTTGAGAATTAAGAACATGAATGTGGCACCTGATACTGCATCAAGGAGACCCCGTAGGGATCAAACTTGGCCTCAATACATGCCAACCGATGGAGCTATTGTAAATGCAAGCAGACAATACACTATGGAGGAAGAAATATTGATGTCTGCAAGGTATCCCCGATGATGATGATCTTGCAGCAATGTCCTTACCAACTCGACGTTCTGCACATTTTGTTCTAACGCACTGTCAAGTGGAATAATACAAGCATGTCTGCTTCTCTCTCTTCTAAGTTATCAAAGGAGATTCTTAGCAATTGTATTTTTTAATCTGTTACTTTTGCATATTCAGTGTGAGGTGGTCACTCTTCCATGTGTGATGACTGGATATCGTATCGGTAGTTTTGATTTCAGGAAATAAAGCATAAACCTGCTATGTGTTTCTGTATTGATTCTCAAGAAAAAAATTGTGTTTTTGTGGTTCTTGAGAGCTAATTTTGTATCCGGTCTAGATTCAGTCGATTGTGTATAGGACGTAGTTCGTCTGGGCACCCAAAATGTTGGCATACCCGCAATCTGAGTCAGGATATAAAACAAGAATCGCAGTTGCTTCAAGTTCTGACTGGAGGAGCAGGAAAAGTGGAATACACCTGACGACACAATGACACATACAGTTCCCAGAGCACTACAGCAGCCGCAACGACGGTGCTGGTCTCTGTGCGACCCTGGTACATCGCTGGTTCGCCGCAATAACGTCTTTTCCTGTTCTTCTTTGGCGCCACCGACGGCAGGTACCTTGCCTTCTTTGGCCATCACAAGCCACAGGAGCGGTATCAGTCCTCGAAATAGGCTTTCGCCCCGCTATATTGATATAGCAACCACCCGATACAACATTGAGACCACCGCTGGGGCAAACAGCACACTCATGCCCAAAAGAAAGGAAGAGAAACAGAAAAGAAAACAAAGCCGACACCGGCGGATCAACGAAAACGAAGGTAACCCGCAACCGCTGCGCCCTCTCCGGCGAAGCCCCACCAGAAACCTAGCACTCTAAATCACCGCGTACCAAACAGCACCTCCAAGAAGGAAAGCGACGACGACGACGACGCTGCTGTCCGGACAGGCCTAGGGTTTCCCCCGGTACGCTCCGAGGAATGGGGAAGAGGTACACCCGACGCCCCTCAAGAGGGAAGGGTGACACTCGCAAGCGTCACCACGTCGGTGCCAACGGCAGGGATTTCTCCCAACCCCCAAAAAACCACGTCTCGGACAATCTGAAGCGCTCCACCCAACTTGCCGCCCACCAACAAACGCCACCACGGTCTTGAAGTCACCAACGTCGTCTCACCATGGCAAACATAGCAGGGCCAGTCAGCCCGAGACGGAGCAGCCGTAGACAAGGTCCGACAGAGTCACAACCACGCGGGAGGGAACGACCTCCACCGTCAAAGACGATAGCCGACTGGACGCTACGGCAAGAGCACACCGAGCCACATTGGAACTAGAGGGCGGCAGCAGCGCAGCCACCTGGAGTGCGTCCTCCACCGCCATCGACGGGTGCTGACCGGACACGGCATCAGGGACACACCAGGCCAATCAGGCCCGGCCGAGCCCGGGGGCTCGTAAAGTCCCCGCCGCCATGCTGCTGCACGTAGGCCGCCACCGCCGCTACCCACTCGGTTCCTAGGCTCAGCCGGACCCAGCTAGGCCCGTGAAGCTCCCACCGCCACGCTGCAGCAAGGGTGGCGTCACCGCTGTCATCTCCGTCGCGAGCCGCGCATCAGGCCAAAACCGGGGCAACGAGGCAAACCCGCCCTAACCCAGATCGGGCCCAAAGGGCCCAGATCTGGGCCTGCAGGGCCGGATTCACCACCGCTGCCCCAGCCACCAACGGCAGCACCCCACCACCTTGGTCATCCGAGCAGCACTAGGAAGAGCTCGCGCCACGCCGGAGTCGCCGCAGGAGCACAACCCGGGACGCCGGGCCGCCATGGCCCTAAGCCGCACCGCCTCCAGGAGAGGTGCCGCCCCGCGCGGCCTCCCTCGTGCGCGGGTAGAGGAGCACCGCCGCCGCCGGCACCACCCGAGCCACGCTCGGGGGCTCACGCCGACGGCGGCGGGAGAGGAGCCGCCGGAGGTCCGCTCGGACAAGGAGGAACGAGGCCGCGCCCGGCCGCCGCGGGGGCGGCGCGGACGCGGGATGGGGGGGAGGCGGAGGGGAGGGGGAGGGTGGGGCGGCGCTGGCCGGCCGGCGGCGGGCTGGCGGCGCGGCTAGGGTTCGGGCGGGGAGAGTCGCGAGAGCTCTGGTCTTTCTATCTTAGGCTATCTCGATGCAAGATAATATCGAGCGGTATCAGTCCAGCTAGCATCAATAGCCATTCGATCGCGCGCCGGTGTGGATGCAGCCTAGCGAGCCCCGCCTGCCATGCTTCTCGGCCTCTCCGTAATGACCGTGGCATGCGGCTCCCGTCCGACTGCTCTCGGTGCGTTCCCTGGAGGCCTGCACCAGCCGTAGCGGAGTCCAGTCCAGATGGATCTCTGTTCCTTCCGGTCACCGTCCTGGATGTGGAATCAGTTTCCTGAGAATCAGCCGTCACTAACTGCAATCGCTGTAGAGTCCCTCTCCTAAACGAACACTTAAACAAGTAAACAACGAGCACGTGGTTTAGTACCACCTCGGCAGCTGAGTCGCCTTGGGGTCTAGAGGGGCGCCTACATAGGCAGCCCATGGGGCAACGACCAACTCATTTACCTGGACGGGGTCGATGGCCGATCAAGAAGGGCCGTGGCATAGATCAATGTCTCGCATTGCACTTGGCGAGCGCGTTGGTCTACCATCTCCCCTTGCGGGAGAGTGGACGTCATAATTTGTGCCAGAAGGGGTACGCGTCCGCGCGGCCCCTACCAATTGTCCAAATTCAGTTTTTTGTAAATTCAAACTAAACCTTTTCGGAGCAGTGTGGATATTTTCCCGGCCTCCTTTTGAAAAGCAGTTCGTTCCGGTTATTATGACAGTCTGGACTCTGGACCAAGTCATGACACACAGGGAATACAATTGGAATACTGGATCTGTTAGAAATTATGTACATGCTGTCATACATGGGGGAAGGCTACAAAACATATACATTTTTTATTCTCGAAACTTGACATGGATTTACAGTCGCAGGTTTTGGAGAGAAGTGCATATTTCAACCCTGAACTTATGCCATAGTTTAATTTGCAACCCTCAATTCCAAAACCGGTTAAAACATAACCTTGAACTCACAAAACCGTTTAGTTTACGCCCTAGGAAGAGTCAAGGGTGGTATTGATGTGACATGGCATTTGGATAGAGTTGTTTTTGTCCTAGATAGCTAGCTTGCCGCATGTAATAAAATCTGGAGACAAATGTCAATGTGACTACATATTTTTCACATAAGACTACAGATATCTTTGATCATTAAAGACCTTTTAGCCATAAATAGCATCTCACGGTACTTTTGCTTACCAAGCATATGCATATATCTCAATATTCTGACACTACTCAAAACATATTGATATCTGATATGGCACCCATTTTTCCATTAAAAAAGTCAAGTCTACAAATTTACTATGTGACCTTTTACACTGGTAGATCTTTACCGCTTTTATTGGATGTAGAAATATAGCTAAACAGCGTTGACTAGTCCACCTGAATTCCACGTCACACAAAACCACCTTTGAATCAGCTAAGGGGGTAAGTAAAATGGTATCGATAGTTAGAGGTTGTGTTCTAACCGGTTTTCAAAATGAGGGTTGTAAATTAAACCAGGGCATAAGTTTGAGGTTATAATATGCTCTTCTCTCCAGGTTTTGTCCATGGTGATCAGCGCTCTCAAGATGACAGAATTTGGCTGATGCCTGACCAAACAGCATCATCAATGATTGCACGGCTGCACGGCGAATTTGATCTCAAGAGGCGCCTTCAGGAGGTCTGCACTCTTCAGGAGCGCCACCTTCGCAGACGTCCCCTCGGCATAAACTACACACCCTACATTATTGAATCGACAAAATTTTAGCAGGAATGAGCTAGTGCAATAGGCTCTAATATATCGGCGATCTAAAATGGCCTTTCTTTGCATCAGGAGGGATCTTTTTTTTGCCTGTGTAGTTTTTAAGGCCACTTGTCAGCACACTGCAAGTACTACAGGAAAGCTACAAGACGCCGACGGCCTGATTATACGCCGACGGCCAAATGTCGGGGCCGTCGGCGTATAAGGCGAGATCGGGGAGCCACGAACGCGGCCGTCGGCGTAGCGAATCCCGTCGGCGTAGCCCGACATAGGCCGACAGCCGCCGTCGGCGTACAAAGGGCCGTCGACGTATAACGCCATCCTTGACGGTGCTCAAACGGGAGGCCTTTTGCTGCCCTGAGCCGTCGGCGTATAATTTTTTTTTCAACTAATTATAAATTAATTTAGATTTATTTATTTCTCTATATAATATCTAATATAGGTATAATTTATATATAAATTGGATTTATAATATTTAATGTAGGTACAATTTTATATATATATATGATCTAGCATTTCCCTCCCAATTACAGTATCCCACCCGTATAAAATAACGGTTTGATTCTTCCGGAACCCGACCCTACAACATATACATGTAAAATAAATAAAAACAACACATTTAATATACACCAACAACATAAATATTAAATATATGGCTCAATTTATCCTGCCCCGTGGTGTGACAGGCTTCACGAGCATCACTGTTTACTTAGCGAGTTTTTGGGCATATAGTTGGAAACTCCCACATCGAGCGAACGGGGGAATCTTCGCAAGAGTTGGGGTATATGTGTGTTTTTATTTCAACTATGGCCTAACCTAACACAACCAAGTAAAAAAGTCCACTGGCCTACCCCCTTTCGACGCACGTCTATGGGGGTAGACGAAAACGTTAGGGTTTTTCCAGCGGATTCAGGGTTTCACCGAAGCGAGGCCCCGGAGCGTCGGAACCCCCACACAAACCTAGGTTGTGCCATACCATATGTATACAATTATTTTGTGTGTTGTAAATGTCCGGTATCCTACTCCGAGGTGTGACCGGCTTCACTTTCTCTAGTGAGTTTCTGCACTTAGAGGTGAAAACTCCCCTTTCGGGCGAACCGGATGGAATCTTGTGTTGATTTGGGGTAGACTTTGGTTTCTCATGTTCCTATGGCCTAACCTAACACAACCGAGCAAAAAAGTTCACTGGCCTACCCCCTTTCGGCGCACGTCTATGGGGGTAGACGAAAACGTTAGGGTTTTTCCAGCGGATTCAGGGTTTCGTCGAAGCGGGGCCCCGGAGCATCGGAACCCCACCCAAACCTAGGTTGTGCCATACCATATGTATACAAGTGTGTTATGTGTTGTAAATGTGCAATATCCTACTCCGGGGTGTGACCGGCTTCACTTTCTCTCTAGTGAGTTCCTGCACTTAGAGGTGAAAACTCCCCTTTCGGGCGAACCGGATGGAATCTTGTGTTGATTTGGGGTAGACTTTGGTTTCTCACCTTCCCATGGCCTAACCTAACACAACCAAGCAAAAAATTACACCGGCCTACCCCCTTTCGACGCACGTCTATGGGGGTAGACGAAAACGTTTGGGTTTTTCCAGCGGATTCAGGGTTTCGCCGAAGCGGGGCCCCGGAGCGTCGGAACCCCACCCAAACCTAGGTTGTGCCATACCATATGTATACAAGTGTGTTGTGTGTTGTAAATGTGCAATATCCTACTCCGGAGTGTGACCGGTTTCACTTTCTCTCTAGTGAGTTCCTGCACTTAGAGGTGAAAACTCCCCTTTCGGGCGAACCGGATGGAATCTTGTGTTGATTTCGGGTAGACTTTGGTTTCTCACCTTCCCATGGCCTAACCTAACACAACTGATGCATGTAAAATGCATACATGAACTTTGCACTTTAATTGCTTATATTCCAATCATATTTGCATCATATAAGGGTTATACCAATGTTTTATAATGATTTTGGGAATACTTCATAGTTTTCCCATTTATTTGGAATTAACCCTATTTTTCCAGAAAACGTCTTTTTTAGTGTTTCAGACTTTCCGGGAGCTTCGGGACTCCAAAAAGGGCAAGGTTAAATAAAACGGTTCAGAATTTTCGAGACGAACGCAATGGGCTTAAATTGAAGACCAGAAGCCCAACAGGCTGGAAATGGGAGGGTCCCACACGGCCTAAAGTACATGGCCACGTGGGCCAGCTCGTTTCCACCTCGGAGCTCCGTGGCCGTCGATTTTGCTCCACCGACTCCGTCTTGACCTAAAAACGCCTATAAAAAAGGTCCCCTGGCGTTTCGTGAAAGAGGCGGCGGAGAAACACAAAACCATGAAACAGAGAGACAGAAGGCTGCCGCCGGAGAAGATCGGAGGGGAAACGCCGCCGGAATCACCTCCGGAGGGCTCCACCCCCCTCCGGCGTGTTCATCATCAACATCTACAGCAAGAACTTCTCCACCATCATCACCATGATGAAGGGGGAGTAGTCACCCCTGGACTGGGTTTGTGGTGGTAACTTTTGTATCTCTCCTCTCTCTTGAGCTTCACTAATTAGTACCGTATGAGCTGCTAAACATGATTACGGTCATCTATGTAATACCTTTGTGGTGAATATTGTGGTGTGAGATGATTTGTTATGCATTTACCGTTGTGTTGGAGCTTTTATGACTTGTCATACTTTGAATATTGTTCTTGAAGTATGATGTATGTGGGTACGGGATGGCCGATGTGACACGGCATAGGTATTGAGTGACACAGTACCGCCCAACGTCCTTTATCTGGGGGTAAAAAGAAAGAGTATGATGTGGGAGTGAGAGAAACCACGCTAGCCTTACGAGGGGTGACCTAGCAACACAAATGAGTATTTCTTTCAACTATGTGTTTTAGGACATATAGCCGTCATAAAAAGCTACCATTAAAACATGACAATTGTGTGTACTTTATCTATAACATGATGATCACCGTAGATGAGAGAGAGAGAGGATTAAGTGAACCCATGAACCATGTCCATTGTTCCTATAAGAAACACACACTTGAGCTTGTCCTCTTGCTACATAGAGGATTGGGCTTTCTCTCTTTGAGAGCTTTCACTTGCTACTACCTTTGTCTTGTCCTCTTGCAAAGAAGAGGATTGGGACACTTTTACATCCATCAAACCAACCATCTTGTTCTCTAAACTTGTTTAGTGCATAATCAACTAAAACTTGTGACACTTTAGTTGTAGGGAATAGATAACTTTTCCTTCTTGCTCCTGCGGATCGATACCTTACTTCCACATTGAGAGGTGCTACAGTGATCCCTTGCTCTTGGGGGTTATCAAGTACTTTTCTGGCGCCGTTGCCGGGGAGCGTAGCGCTTAAGTTTCTATTCTTGTGTGCACTAGACTAAGCTTGGGGAGGTTCCTTTTATATCTTGCAATCATCTAAGCTTGGGGAGGTTCTTTGACTTGTTTGATGATACTATGTCTCCCATTTATGATGATGAATATGATATTTTCAGTCCACCCACTATTGAGGATAATTTATGTTGATTATGATATGCCTCCTATATATGATGTTTACAATGATGAATATGATTTTCAGTCCATCTACTATTGAGGATAAAAATCATTTTGATTATTCTATGCCTCCTATTTATGATGATTACATTGATGGATGTGATATTTTTACTCCCACTATTACTAATGAAACTGTTTATGCTTATGTGGAGAGTAATGATACTTTTATGCATGTGGATCATGATAAGAATGCTCTATGTGATGGTTATATTGTGGGTTTTATCAATGATGCTACTGAAAGTTTTTATGAGAGAGGGAGACATGACTTCATATACCACAATAATATTAAGTCTCCTCTCTTTTTGTTGAAATTTTGAAGTTGCACTTGCTTTGCCTTCCTATGCTAGTCACTTTGTGCTTTATTGATTTATTTTCTTACAAGATCCCAATGCATAGGAAGTGGGTTAGACTTAAATGTGTTTGATATTTGCTTCTTGATGCTCTTTTATATTCAACTCTTATTCCTATGGGAGCATCATTAAAACTATCAAGCCTAGCTATATGGCTATAAAGAAAGCGCTTTGCGGGAGGCAACCCGGTTATTTTTTGTGTGATTTTTTTGTGTCCTCTTGCTGTAACAAGAGACTTTGTGTCTAGTTTAGTTCTGGAGTTTTAATAAAGTGCCAAGTTTTACCCATTTTGGTCTTGAAAAGTTGCTTATGAGTTCGGAGATTTTATTCCTGCACGAGTCAGTGCACGGTATGATTTTTAATTCTTATTCTGTAACTCCGAATGAGCTCATATTTGAACTGTAGTTGCAACTTTTCATCCTCTGTATGCATGAATTTTTTCGGAATTTTTCGAGAAAGTTTGGTAGGGTAGAAAAATACGTTTTGCTGCTGCTGTTTTTCTGGACAGATTCTGTCCCATTTTGTTTGATGCATGCTTTGAGCTTTTAAGTTGAATCTTTTTGATCCAATTGAGTTTATGAGTAGGCATACAACATTATACACTTTCTGGACATCATATGAATTTTTGTTCAAGGATTATATGCAGCAAAACCTATTTGTTTATCACTATTAATGCACCCCACAGAAAAGAAATGGGAGAAACGGTGTTTTGAAGTTTTTTCACAGGGATTGGAGGAGATGCACCAAGAGCTATCCAAGGATGGTGAAGACCATAAGCTTGGGGATGTGAAGACAACCCCGCTGGACCTACACACTCTCGGTTTGCACACGTCCAACTTCTGTTTTTCGATCGAAACACTTTATCGCATAAACTTGGAGCGTCGTTTTTGTTTGTTTTTGTTTGAGAGACCACCACACTATCAATTATATATGAGAGAGCTACTGGAAATATGGGTTGAAATATGTTGGATGCTTTTATAAGATTGGGAAAAGGGATGTTTGAGTTGATTTTTAATGATACATATAGTTGCATGATTCATGAGCTTGTTTATGAGTAATAGTTTGCAAATTCTTTTTGTAGAGCTATCACTTATTCATGTTTTGGTGCTGATTGTTATTTTACTTGGTTTAACATGGATTAGTTAGTTCTATGGACACTCATGCATGCATCTAGATGGTCAACTTTCTCCCTTTTGCTAGCCCAAAAACTCCAACAAGCAAAAACTTGTTTCCAACACCTTCAACCAAAGTTATTCCAGTGAGTCCACCATATCTACCTACTAGCTATATGCTATTCCGAGTATGTTCATCATGATATTTGTGTTATCTTACCTCTGAATGAAAATGATTATGTTATTGATTGCATGGAAAAGTTGGTTATATAGCTCTCACGAACTTGATGCACATTTTACTATCATTGCAATAAATAAAACATGACCCATTGTGATTAAATGTTCGAGGTTGGGAGTTAGCCCATATGTGCTGTCACATGCAAAGCTTTCAACATGCTCTTCATCTCATTTAGTTGATATCATGTACTTTTGTTTATGGATGCTATCATGGTGAAATGAGTGGAAATGAAGTAGTTTAAATGAGTTTGTATAAATGGTTAGAGAGACGCCTGGGCCGCTAATCTAAGCCATGCATTATTCATGGTGGAAATTTACTTACATGCTATGGTGAATTATCTATGATACACCTTACAATAAAAAGCTATTCCAATGGTAAATAAAAAGGGTGTTGAGGTTTTCATCTTGTTTGTTTGTCTTGTCATTTTGATATGGGCTTGTTCCATATCCTGGGACAAGAGGTACCCCAGTTGACGCTCTTGATGATACTATTATTACTTACAATGATATATAACTTGAACTTGCTTTGTTTCCTAAGTTGAGTAATCATGGTGTAGGTACTTGTATTCAAGGGGCATGAGACATCCAACCTTTACTTTGTCAAGCACACTACTCATATTTGCTCTCACATTAAACTATAATCATTCAAGATGCTATGATAGGGGAATGAGAGCTTGACACCAAGTATTACCACATTGCAATCATTAACTTAAGTAGAGAGTTTGGAGGTTAGATGAAACTTATGCATGCTTTACCTCTACTCACTTATTCATCTTTCCAAAGTGTCCACCATCATATTCAGATTTTCATCATCACTCTATGACCAATGTAGGATGTCTACTTATCATTATGCATACATGTGTCCATACTACTTCTATATGTTACACTTTGTGAACTATCAATGAACATCCTTGTCTTGAATACTTGATATCACTTCATAAACTATTTGCATATTGCTACTCCTTTGAAGAATGAATCATTTGACTATATGTAGCAATAGTAATCATCTTTGATATTCATTGTTAAGTATTAAATTGCAAAGTCCATGTTAGTTTTATCATCTTCATACTCGAGGACGAGCATGGATTAAGCTTGGGGATGTTGATGCATGTAAAATGCATACATGAACTTTGCACTTTAATTGCTTATATTCCAATCATATTTGCATCATATAAGGGTTATATCAATGTTTTATAATGATTTTGGGAATACTTCATAGTTTTCCCATTTATTTGGAATTAACCCTGTTTTTCCAGAAAACGTCTTTTTTAGTGTTTCAGACTTTCCGGGAGCTTCGGGACTCCAAAAAGGGCAAGGTCAAAGAGCACGGTTCAGAATTTTCGAGACGAACGCAATGGGCTTAAATTGAAGACCAGAAGCCCAACAGGCTGGAAATGGGAGGGTCCCACGCGGCCTAAAGTACATGGCCGCGTGGGCCCAGCTCGTTTCCCCTCGGAGCTCCGTGGCCGTCGATCTTTCTCCACCGACTCCGTCTTGACCTAAAAACGCCTATAAAAAAGGTCCCCTGGCGTTTCGCGAAAGGAGGCGGCGGAGAAACACAAAACCACGAAACAGAGAGACAGAAGGCTGCCGCCGGAGAAGATCGGAGGGGGGAAACGCCGCCGGAATCACCTCCGGAGGGCTCCACCCCCCTCCGGCGTGTTCATCATCAACATCTACAGCAAGAACTTCTCCACCATCATCACCATGATGAAGGGGGAGTAGTCCACCCCCTGGACTAGGGTTTGTGGTGGTAACTTTTGTATCTCTCCTCTCTCTTGAGCTTCACTAATTAGTACCGTATGAGCTGCTGAACATGATTACGGTCATCTATGTAATACCTTTGTGGTGAATATTGTGGTGTGAGATGATTTGTTATGCATTTACCGTTGTGTTGGAGCTTTTGATTTGTCATACTTTGAAGTATGATGTATGTGGGTACGGGATGGCCGATGTGACACGGCATAGGTATTGAGTGACACAGTACCGCCCAACGTCCTTTATCTGGGGGTAAAAAGAAAGAGTATGATGTGGGAGTGAGAGAAACCACGCTAGCCTTACGAGGGGTGACCTAGCAACACAAATGAGTATTTCTTTCAACTATGTGTTTTAGGACATATAGCCGTCATAAAAAGCTACCATTAAAACATGACAATTGTGTGTACTTTATCTATAACATGATGATCACCGTAGATGAGAGAGAGGATTAAGTGAACCCATGAACCATGTCCATTGTTCCTATAAGAAACACACACTTGAGCTTGTCCTCTTGCTACATAGAGGATTGGGCTTTCTCTCTTTGAGAGCTTTCACTTGCTACTACCTTTGTCTTGTCCTCTTGCAAAGAAGAGGATTGGGACACTTTTACATCCATCAAACCAACCATCTTGTTCTCTAAACTTGTTTAGTGCATAATCAACTAAAACTTGTGACACTTTAGTTGTAGGGAATAGATAACTTTTCCTTCTTGCTCCTGCGGATCGATACCTTACTTCCACATTGAGAGGTGCTACAGTGATCCCTTGCTCTTGGGGGTTATCAAAAACCAAGCAAAAAAGTCCACTAGCCTACCCCCTTTCGACGCACGTCTATGGGGTAGACGAAAACGTTAGGGTTTTTCCAGCGGATTCAGGGTTTCGCCGAAGCGGGGCCCCGGAGCGTCGGATGCCCACCCAAACCTAGGTTGTGCCATACCATATGTATACAAGTGTGTTGTGTGTTGTAAATGTGCAATATCCTACTCCTAGGTGTGACCGGCTTCACCGGCTTCACTTTCTCTCTAGTGAGTTCCTACACTTAGAGGTGAAAACTCCCCTTTCGGGCGAACCGGAAGGAATCTTGTGTTGATTTGGGGTAGACTTTCGTTTCTCACCTTCCCATGGCCTAAGCTCACACAACCAAGCAAAAAAGTCCACTGGCCTACCCACTTTCGGCGCACGTCTATCGGGGTAGACGAAAACGTTAGGGTTTTTACAGCGGATTCAAGTTTCGCCGAAGCGAGGCCCCGGAGCGTCGGAACCCCACACAAACCTAGGTTGTGCCATACCATATGTATACAATTGTTTTGTGTGTTGTAAATGTCCGGTATCCTACTCCGGGATGTGACCGACTTCACTTTCTCTCTTGTGAGTTTCTGCACTTAGAGGTGAAAACTCCCCTTTCGGGCGAACCGGATGGAATCTTGTGTTGATTTGGGGTAGACTTTGGTTTCTCATGTTCCTATGGCCTAACCTAACACAACTAGGCAAAAAAGTCCACTGGCCTACCCCCTTTCGACGCACGTCTATGGGGGTAGACGAAAACGTTAGGGTTTTTCCAGCGGATTCAGGGTTTCGCCGAAGCGGGGCCCCGGAGCGTCGGAATCCCATCCAAACCTAGGTTGTGCCATACCATATGTATACAAGTGTGTTGTGTGTTGTGAATGTGCAATATCCTACTCCGGGGTGTGACCGGCTTCACTTTCTCTCTAGTGAGTTCCTGCACTTAGAGGTGAAAACTCCCCTTTCGGGCGAACCGGATGGAATCTTGTGTTGATTTGGGGTAGACTTTGGTTTCTCACCTTCCCATGGCCTAACCTAACACAACCAAGCAAAAAAGTCCACTGGCCTACCCCCTTTCGACGCATGTCTATGGGGTAGACGAAAACGTTAGGGTTTTTCTAGCGGATTCAGGGTTTCGCCGAAGCGGGGCATCTGAGCGTCGGAACCCCACCCAAACCTAGGTTGTGCCATACCATATGTATACAAGTGTGTTGTGTGTTGTAAATGTGCAATATCCTACTCCGGGGTGTGACTGATGGCCCTTCACGTAGTTACCTGCGTGAAAAGTAAATGGGTTAGGTTGAGACTCCAAGTGCAGAGTGTGTAGTAAGTGGAAGACGTGTTTTCCCCACGAGGGGTTACTCGAGGGTTTAATATCGAACTCTCGGGGAATCAGTAGTGAAGATTTATCTTTCCTATCCTTCTTTTGGTTACCTACAAAATAAAGTAAATGTTTTGGTCCTCAACCTCACCTAGTGGTTGTCAAGCACAAGGTGTGAGAATGATATCAAGATAATATGGAATGCAAACAAGAAATAAATATGCAATGGTGGTAAATAAATATGCAAGGATGGTAGTCGCAATGATAAATGATATTTTTGGGTTTTATGATGAATACAAGATGTAAAAGTGTTTTTGTATTTTCGGATTTTTAAATGGCAGAAAATGGAAAAGTGGTAAAAGTTGTTGGAAAGGTGTTTCTTATGATTAAAAATGGACCGGGGTTCATAGTTTCACAAATGCACTCTCTCTTTAATAAAGTGGTAGACAATGGAACACTAGAGTTGACATATGAGATTGCAACACAACAGTTTAATGTCAAGTTATAATTATATGGTTATCACGTCCTAACATAGAGACCTTTTGGTTATTAGTCTCTCTTATACTCCACCAAGATGCGAACTAAATCATAACACCTCAGTAATTAAGATAACTCAGAGTATAGAAATAAGTATCATGACATGAAGTTAAAATAAGAACATGCTAGATCTAGTCATGGAGGAAGTGGCAATGGTCACAACCACATCTCCGGTAGCATGGTATTTCTTTTTATCCCTAGTGAGGCAACAAAGTAAGGTAGAGATACCCAAGTGGATCGCAGAACTTTCTCTCACGTTCACTGCACTAGCCACCCCCCGTTACTCCAACTAATGCACACGTTCCCCCTCACAAGCTCTCATAAACATGCTTGATCATCACAAGTAAATAAGAACGGGGTACATAATATGCATCTACTTTCTTAACTGAAACAAAACCATTGCAATCTCAAACATATATTAACTCATAAAAAGATCCACCACAAAGGTATTACATAGATGACCCTAATCATATTCAGCAGCTCATACGGTACTAATTAGTGAAGCTCAAGAGAGAGAGATACATAAGTTACTTCCACAAACCCATAGTCCAGATGTGGACTACTCCCTCTTCATCATGGAGACGGTGGAGAAGTCGTTGGAGAAGATGGAGACCACGCCGGCAGCGCCCCGCCGGAGTTTTCCCCCTCCAATCTGCAACTCCAGATCTCTGTTTCGGTGTTTCTGTGTTTCCGCGGCACTCCCTCCAGAGAACGTCGGGGGCTATTTTTATAGTCGTTTTTAGGTCAAAACGGAGTCGGTGGAGGAAAGATCGACGGCAACGGAGCTACGAGGGCCAAAAGGGGGTCCCACACGACCAGGTACATGGGCCGTGTGGGCCCACTCATCTGGGCCTTCGGGCCTCCGATTGTTTGCTTCCTTCGCTCCCACGCTTTGTTCCTTCCAAAAACTGATGCTCGTAAATTTCCAGGTCATTTGGACGTCGTTTGGGTCCCTGAAACATTAAAATATAGAAATAGGGTTTTCTGCCTGCGCAGGGTTAATTCCATAAAAAATAGGAAACATATCAAATATTCCCAAAATCATTATAAAACAGTGATATAACCCTTATATGATGCAAATATGGCTGAAATATAAGTAAAATAATGCAAAGTTCATGTATGCATTTTACATGCATTAGTGACCGGCTTCACTTTCTCTCTAGTGACACTACTGCAGAATAGGCTATCAGTGACGGGCTGAAAAGGCCCATTAGTGACTGGCAAAGCGCCTGTCACTAATGACTAGTCACTGGTATGAGGTTACTAGTGACGGGCACTTGCCTGTCACTAGTATGCGTAGCAGTGACAGGCATTCGCGCGTGTCTGTCACTAGTATATGTAAACTAGTGACAGGCAAAAGAAATGCATGTCACTAGTTGCGATCAAAAGCCACAGCCCTGGGTTTTGTAGTAACAGGTCCATTATTCTGCCTGTCACTGGTTTAAATTTTGGTAATAAAAAAATTAAATCCATGTACTAGATCTCGAATTTGCTCACAAAATGTCAACTTAACATAGCAGCTAGCTCAACACTTCACAATATTTGGGCAATCCAAAAGACATACTGATTGATTCCTAAATCGTGAGTTTAAATAATTGACAAAAGAAAAGTCAAATGCACAATAGTTTATAATATCCACTATGTTACAGGCATTCCAAAAAAACTTCGGTTGCCGTAGTGCCAGCACGTCCGAATGGTTAGTAGGTGTACGTTCTCCAGCGTTGCGAGAAGCCAACAGCAGAGTATTACCAGCTTGCTCCTAGACTTCAGTCTGATCACCTAAAACATGAAAATGGTACAAGTATTAAGTATATGACTATATATGCTAGTAGTAACTTGCACGTCAGTGTACATGACACATTAAAATCCATTTAGCTACAAGTTTCTTCACAATTAGTTGTCCTAAACAGATTCTCTGATTTCGAAGTATCAAGGGTAATAGACCTACATACCAGATCATTAAAAGTAAAAGATAGCCTAGATAGGAAATCAAAACCAAAAGCATTATCATACATTTAGCTATAATATGCAGCTCTCAGAATCTGAATATGTTGGAATATACATGCACTATGATACATTTAGCTAGCCGATAGTGGATGATAGAACAATTGTTGTCCTTTCGTATGCAAACATACATCAAACAATAGAATCAAATGCACAAAAGAAGTTGCACTGTACCTTGTACTACAACGGCATTAATTGTGCAAGTGGAACTAAATTTCTAAACCTTGTACTACAGCAGTATTAAGGTTGGAAATGAACATGTCAGCTTATATCATATATCAGTTTTATGGATCGTGCTAGAAAATACACCAGATTATAACGAAGATAAATTAACTTAGCATATAACATTAGGCCCTCACGACCATTACCATGGATCGCATCAGAAATATGTGAAAAACCACATCATGCCTATAACCTGTAGAAATAATAATTGTGTCACCCTCCAAATTAGAAAGTTGGCTGGTGAATCTTCCATAAAGCACATACAACATTCCATCAAATCACCTACAACATTACCAATGGAATATCGTCGCGGCTTCTTTTTTATGTTAGTACCGGCCAACAAAGTTCCTTGATTTTTATGGCTGACACAAAGGAATATATTTTTTAGAGTATGCAAGGCTTGGAAAATGTAAACAGATAAAGATACTACAATCAAATAACGAACTAATAATATCTGCCATAACCACTCAGGATAGCCTATTTTAGAACTAACCATACCTGGGAAGGATCATCTTACCGTACACATCGAAGGACCAAGAATATTATTTGCAGAATTCTCACCGGAGCACATATGGCTTCACATCACCATGAAAATAGAAAGACATGTCGGTAAGGATCAAATTAGATCGCTGCACGTGAGAAAGTACCTTGCCTGCACAGACCATGATGTAATTGAAATAGTAGATGGTTCCGAGTTTGTAACATACTAAGACCAGATGCTGGAAGGGTGAACCAAGTCTTTCTTGTAGAATTGGTTGAGGGCAACCCTCCTTACTGCATGTTTAGCGCTAGAAGGTAATGAGTATGGCACCGACGGAGATCCGACTGAGGGAGCATAGAGAAGTTACCCACGACGGCCTACACAGGGAATGAATCTTGTGATGGTGGCGGCGCACCAAGCTTGGCCGAATCGCGCGAAAGATGGACGGTGGGCGAACATAGGCGGGTGCAGGATTTATGGATGGATGAGAGCTACTCCAGATCGAGAGTGAGCGAGCAGGGACGGGGGGAGAACTATCCCGGAGAGCTCGGAGGGAGGCCGAATCGGGAGCGAATCCCGGCGAGTTACCCATCAAATACGGGACCGGAGCGGATCAGAAATAGAGGAGAGCGGGTACCTTGGTGCAGGTCAACGGGGAGGCGAGGTAGTAGACGCAGTCGGCGCCGCTCCAGCCTCGGCGGCCGCGCGCCCACTCCTCGTCGTGGATGTTGACGGAGCATAATGGGAACGAGGAAGAGGAACACGGGGTGCGGGCGTTGGTGGAGATCGTGGATTGGAGGCGTCGTGCGATGGGATGTGGTCAACATGACTCCTGACCGGGAGGAAGATTAGGAGATAAGATTAGGCAACGATGCATCTGTGCGGTTATTTCACATATGCGCATGCGACCTGTATAGTTACCGGTGACAGACGTTCCAAGATGGCCGTCGCTAAATAATTTTACCTTTCTGCCGGTTTTCACCAAAAATACTAGTGACGGTCACTTCTATAAGCCTGTCACTAGTGTTACGTACTAGTGACGGACTTATTTTGCCAGTCACTGGTACTACTTACTAGTGACGGGTATAATTTTGCCCGTCACTAACCACTTGACGGTTATAAGCCTTTCTGCAGTAGTGTGAGTTTCTGCACTTAGAGGTGAAAACTCCCCTTTCGGGCGAACCGGATGGAATCATGTGTTGATTTGGGGTAGACTTTGGTTTCTCACCTTCCCATGGCCTAACCTAACACAACCAAGCAAAAAAGTCCACTGGCCTACCCCTTTCGACGCACGTCTATGGGGGTAGACGAAAACGTTAGGGTTTTTCCAGCGGATTCAGGGTTTCGCCGAAGCGGGGCCCCGGAGCGTCCGAACCCCACCCAAACCTAGGTTGTGCCATACCATATGTATACAAGTGTGTTGTGTGTTGTACATGTGCAATATCCTACTCCTAGGTGTGACCGGCTTCACCGGCTTCACTTTCTCTCTAGTGAGTTCCTACACTTAGAGGTGAAAACTCCCCTTTCGGGCGAACCGGAAGGAATCTTGTGTTGATTGGGGTAGACTTTCGTTTCTCACCTTCCCATGGCCTAACCTAACACAACCAAGCAAAAAAATCCACTGGCCTACCCCCTTTCGACGCACGTCTATGGGGGTAGACGAAAACGTTAGGGTTTTTCCAGCGGATTCAGGGTTTCGTCGAAGCGGGGCCCCGGAGCGTCGGAACCCCACACAAACCTAGGTTGTGCCATACCATATGTATACAATTGTTTTGTGTGTTGTAAATGTCCGGTATCCTACTCCGGGGTGTGACCGGCTTCACTTTCTCTCTAGTGAGTTTCTGCACTTAGAGGTGAAAACTCCCCTCTCTAGTCAGTTTTAGAATTTCAACATCACGAGCAAGACTATCAACTTTAGAAGCAAGAACATCAATTTTTTCAAACTTTTCCTCAACAGTTTTATTGAAAGCTTTTTGTGTGCTAATAAATTCTTTAAGCATAGCTTCAAGATCAGAGGACACACTTCTATTGTTGCTGTAGGAATTACCATAAGAATTGCCATAACCATTTGAAGGATAAGGCTTATAGTTGTTGCTACCAAAATTATTCCTATAAGCATTGTTGTTGAAGTTGTTGTTTTTAATGAAGTTTACATCAACATGCTCTTCTTGAGCAACCAATGAAGCTAAAGGAACATTATTAGGATCAACATGAGATCTACCATTCACAAGCATAGACATAATAGCATCAATCTTATCACTCAAAGAGGAGGTTTCTTCAACAGAATTTACCTTCTTACCTTGAGGAGCTCTTTCGGTGTGCCATTCGGAATAGTTGATCATCATATCATCAAGTAGCTTTGTTGCTGCACCTAAAGTGATGGACATAAAGGTTCCTCCAGAGGCCGAATCCAATAAGTTCCTTGAGGAAAAATTTAATCCTGCATAAAAGGTTTGGATGATCATCCAAGTAGTCAGTCCATGAGTGGGACAATTCTTCACCAAAGATTTCATTCTTTCCCAAGCTTGAGCAACATGTTCATTATCAAGTTGTTTAAAATTCATAATGCTACTTCTCAAGGATATAATCTTAGCAGGAGGATAATATTTCCCTATGAAAGCATCTTTGCATTTTGTCCAAGAATCAATACTATTTCTAGGCAAAGAAAGCAACCATTCTTTAGCTCTTCCTCTCAAGGAGAAAGGAAAAAGTTTCAGTTTTATAATATCCCCATCCATATCCTTATACTTTTGCATTTCACAAAGTTCAACAAAGTTATTAAGATGGGCAGCAGCATCATCAGTACTAACACCAGAAAATTGCTCTTTCATAACAAGATTTAATAGAGCAGGTTTAATTTCATAAAATTCTGCTTTAGAAGCAGGTGGAGCAATAGGAGTGCATATGAAATCATTGTTGTTTGTGCTAGTGAAGTCACACAACTTAGTGTTCTCAGGAGTACTCATTTTGAAAAACAAAATCAAACCGAATTAAACAAGTAACTAATTTTTTTGTGTTTTTGATAAAGAGAGCAAACAAGACTAAATAAAAATAAACTAAGCAAGACAAATAACAAAGTAAAGAGATTGGGTGTGAGAGACTCCCCTTGCAGAAGCAATTCGGTTTTCCCCGGCAACGGCGCCAGAAAACGTGTTGCTAGCGCTAAGTTGACGAGGGAATATCTCCCCGGCAACAGCACCAGAAACAATGCTTGTACGTCACACGTCAGTTGGGAACCCCAAGAGGAAGGTATGATGAGTGCAGCAGCAAGTTTTCCCTCAGTATGAAACCAAGGTTTATCGAACCAGTAGGAAAACGAGGTTGCTTCGAAGGTGTTGGTGAAGGAGTGTAGTGCGGCGCAACACCAGGGATTCCGGTGCCAACGTGGAACCTGCACAACACAATCAAATTACTTTGCCCCAACTTAACAGTGAGGTTGTCAATCTCACCGGCTTGCTGAAAACAAAGGGTTAAACGTATCGTATGGAAGATGATGTTTGTTTGCATAAAACAGTAGAGAACAATGATTGCAGTAGATTGTATTTCAGATGTAAAAGAATGGACCGGGGTCCACAGTTCACTAGTGGTGTCTCTCCAATAAGATAACTAACATGCTGGGTAAACAAATTACAGCTGGGCAATTGACAATTGATAAGTGCATATAACATGCATGTGTGAGTTGTGGTGTCTACTATGAGATTCATTTGGGCATTACGACAAAGTACATAGACCGCTATCCAGCATGCATCTATGCCTAAATAGTCCACTTTCCGGTTAACATCCGTACCCCTTCCAGTATTAAGTTGCAAGCAACAGACAATTGCATTAAGTAATGTGCGTAATGTAAACAATACATTCATCCTTGAATAAAGCATTGCTGTTTTACCCCTAGTGGCAACAACACATCTACAACCTTAGAACTTGCTGTCACTATCCCAGGTTAAATAGAGGTTGAACCCAACTATCATGCATAAATACCCCCTCTTGGAGTCACAAGTATTCACTTGGCCAAGGCTTCAACAAGTAACGGAGAGCATGCAAGATCACAAATGACATAGACATGATAATATAATATTCAGCTCCACATAGGTATCAATATAAGTCAGATCCCAGCAAACACAACATGTAGCATTACAATAAGATGATCTTGATCATGATAGGCAGCTCACAAGATCTAAACATGATGGCACAAGTGGAGAAGACAACCATCTAGCTACTGCTATGGACCCATAGTCCAAGGATGAACTACTCACGCATCACTCCGGAGGCGGGCATGGCGATGTAGAGCCCTCCGGTGATGATTCCCCTCTCCGGCAGGGTGCCGGGAAGAGCTTCAGAACCCCCCGAGTTAGGGTTGACGACGGCGGCGGCAGCGAATATGTTCTGGATGAAAGGCTCGGTGTTTTAGGGTTTTCACGTCTCGGGGAATAAATAGGCGAAGGGGCGATGTCGGCGGACCCCCGAGGGGCCCAAACCACCAGGCGGCGCGGTGGGGCCCACTGCCGCGCCGGCCTATGGTTTGGCCACCTCGTGGCGAGTCTTCGTCTCTCCTTCGGACTCCGTGTACGTGTTGGAAAAATAGGGACTTGGCCTTTTGTTTCGTGCAATTCCGAGAATATTTCCAGAAGTAACTTTCTGAAACCAAAAACAGCAGAAAACAGGGAACTGGCACTGTGGCATCTTGTTAATAGGTTAGTCCCAGAAAATGCATAAAAGTGATATGAAGTGTATATAAAACATGTAGCAAATGGTATAATATAAGCATGGAACAGCAGAAATTATGGATACGTTGGAGACGTATCAGACACACATCGAAAGTTCCTCAAAAGAGGGCATCGGTTTAGAGAAAACAAAAAGAACTTCAAGATGGGCAGAGTTGAGCATGAAGAAAAAGAGATACCAACTTTCGATGGTGCAGCTGTTGATGCCGAGCTAAGTGCTCTCGTGCCTGCTGGGGAAATGGCCCACGATATGTGGGATATGGTGTGACGCACAACTGGACTCACGTGGCAGCTTGACGCAGCTTGAATATTACAAGGACCTCGAACTTCCCCATAGCATCGATGTGATGCACACCAAAAAGAATGCTGGAGAGTCCCTCTTTCACACAGTCCTGAACATTCCTGAGAAGTCGAAGGATAATGTTAAGGCTAGAGTCGATGTCAAGAAGCTCTGTGATAGGAAGAGATTACACATGAAGCCTCCTGAAGGCCGTCGAAAGAACTGGTTCAAGCCGCATGTCGACTTCTGCCTTAATAGTATGCAAAAGTCTGAGTCATTCTTTTGGCTCAAATTCGTCGTGATGTTCCCGGATGGCTATTGTTCGAATATAAGTAAGAGAGTCAATATACAATCGGGAAAAGTCACCGGGCTCAAGAGTCACGACTATCATATATGAATTGAGCGGCTGCTACCGGTGATGGTTCGAGGGTATCTCCCCGACCGTGTCTGGCGAGTGCTCGCGGAGTTGAGCTATTTCTTCCGCACGCTCTGTGCTAAGCAGATATGTCCCCTGATTATTCAGAAGTTGCATGATCTAGTGCCGGAGTTGCTATGTTACTTGGAGACTATATTTCCGCCCGGCTTCTTTACTCCGATGGCACATCTTGTTGTGCATCTCACGAACGAGACACTCTTGGGTGGACCGGTGCGGTTTCGTTGGCAGTTTTGTATTGAGAGAGAGTTTAAGTATATTCGAACCAAATGTGGAAACAAAAATAAGATTGAAGCATGCATAGCTGAGGCAACTATCCTCCAGGAGATGACAGACGCCAGGCTAACGTACTATCCTGGTGATGTTCCCACTATGCATAACCAGGCCTCTCGGTACAATGTCGACGAGCCCAAGCAAGACCCCAAGCTCGCCTCTTCCAGTTTCCCGGTGGCAAGGCCGGTGGCGCAAAAAGGTATACGTTGACCATGAAGAGCTGGAGTGCATAATGCTCTATGTGCTTATGAACATGAAGGAAGTGGTCCGCGACGAGGAGGATGAAGAGGGCAGTTTCCTTAGGTAAAATGGTGAACAAATTACTTTGCAACTACTAACTCGGTTTTGGTCTAATACGTATTTTCTCCTTTTAGCCAATTCAAGGATGAAATGTGGTCGGGAACATCAGAGGGACCCGATGAAGCCGAGCTGGACACTCTTTTGAAAGATGGTGCCCCCAGAAAGAAAAAATTCACGGCTTGGTTCAGGGAAAAGGTAATTTCTAACCTGTCCCTTCTACCTTGCAATCCGTGTCTTGTCCCTCCTACTAATGCACAAACAATTTGTACTTGTAGGGAGCTGATCCCAACGTTGTGATGTCGGATGAGTTGAGATGTGTCTCCCAAGGTTGTAATCATAGAGTCGAGATGTATGAGAAGTATGATGTGAATGGGTACCGCTTCCATACCGAGTTTCACCAGAACAGTCGGCCTAATGCAAAGACTATAAATACCGGGTCTTCACCAAAGGAGCCGGTGAATTTGATTACTACGGAAGGTTACAGAACGTATACGAGCTGACGTTCAATAACACGAACATAGAACTCAAGCTTGTTGTGTTCAAATGCCACTGGTTCGACCCTGTGAATGGACATAAAAGTACCCTTTCCATTGGGTTAGTTGAAGTTAAACCTTCAACCACCTACCATAGATCCGATGTCTTTGTTGTGGCTCACCAAGCTAGGCAAGTTTATTATTTGCTCTACCCATGCAAGAAAGAGGGACTCATTGGCTGGGAAGTCGTGTTCTATGTATCGCCACATGGTAAGCTACCCATGCCCTCGAAAGACGATTACAACAACATTGACCCTAAAACATACGAGGGGATTTTCTATCAAGAGGAACAAACATTTGGGGACTTTGGCATACAAGGTCTTGAGAACCGCGAGGACAATGCACAGACAGGAGGTGACTTAGTGGTGGATGTAAAGGACATAGATATGCTCAACAAGTTACATTGTGATGACGATGATGAGCCTCCACCGTGCGATGAGGTTCCAACTTACACACGTGATAGTGATGTTGATAGTGATGATGAGAACCCAAGACTTAATTATGAGACTGATGATTCGGGTGAGGGTCTTTTATGTCCTTATGCGTAGTATTTACTTTTCAACATGCTTAGTCTTTCAACATGCTTCTTCTTAATTGCATTACATCTTTATTCTTATTTTCTACATTTTATTATGTCTTTATTATGCTTAGTATTTATTTTTCAACATGCTTATTAATTGTTTACCCTTTCTCATTGCAGGTGATTGACCAAGATGAGCCAAGGCAAGGAATCATCGGCCTCAGATATCGGTACCTCAAGCTCTCAGGAGATGTAGGATGTGTCCGGGTGTGTTTGTATGAATGTTTGGATGAATTCGAACTATGTTTGTGTCATTTGGAGTTTGTATGAATTCGAATTGTGTTTGAGTCATTTGAAATTTGTATGATGGTTTGGATTATATATGTAATGTTCTGTGATGTTTTAAAATTTGTGCAATTTTAATTGTATTTAAAAAGTGCTAGAAACCAGCAGACCCAATTTGCAGAAACTAACAAATTATGGTCACCCATACGCCGACGGCGATGCTGCCACGTCGCCCGAAGCGGACCATATGGTCACCCATACGCCGACGGCAGGCGCCCAGGAAGTGGCCACGTGGCGCTCAGAGGCCGACGGCAATGCCGTCGGCGTATGTTGAGCTAACGGAAACGTGGGGATGCCGTCTTGTGGGGCCCACCAGAGCGTACGCCGACGGCCGCCGCAGACGCCTACGGCAGTTTGGGTACGCCGACAGTTCGAGACGCCGACGGCGTATGTATACGCCGACGGCATTCGTGCATACGCCGACGGCGTCCGGCCGTCGGCGTCTTGGTCGATTCCTGTAGAAGTGAAACTCATGTTTGCACGGAAGAATTCTTATCTGATCTCCATCGTCATATTCAGTTAAACATATGTGGCACTTGAAGCGGGAGAGAAGCAAATGGAATCCTAAGAAATCCTAGTGCTAACTTGCAATTCAATATATCAACATTTTCTGAAGAGAGACTTATGAATAGCCTAATGGAGAGAAGCAGCATATAAACTTCCCAATTATCACAACACTGTGACCCCCCCCCCCCCCCCCCCCCCCCCCCCCCCCTTATATAGGCGCTAACAACAAAATGGGTAAAGTCTGCAAACTATGTCTAGTAATAAGAGAAATTGAATACAGCTAATTCAAGCTTTTAACACTTAGCTCGTTATGTCTGGGAGACTGCTAGGATTATGCAGAAAATTCTTTGCTCTGTAAGATGCTAAGAATGCCCATGCCCATGCAGAAAATGCTTAGCTCCTTAAGGAAATCATTAGAAACTGTATTTTTAACCTGTTACGTTTGCATATTTAGTTTGTGGTGGTTACTCTTCCATGTCTGATGAATGGATGTCAGTAGTTTTGATTTGAGGAAATAGAGCATAATCTGCAATTTGTTTCAGTACAGATTCACAAAAAAAATGGTTTGTATCTCTGTAGTTCTTGAGATCATACCGCAAGTTCGTCCTCTGGAATATGGTCTGCATTGTATTGTATATAGGTATAGTGTAGTCTGGAAACCAAAATGTAGTCACAACCAGAGCCAGAATTAAAACAAGAATCGCATTTGCTTCCAGAACTGCCTGGAGGAGCAGGAAGACATGCCCATATGACCGCCCATACAGTGATCACAAAGCACTGAAAAGGAATACAACTGCAAGACACGGCAGTTGTGACGGCAACTTCACATTCAGTTAGGCAGATATGGTACTCCGGCGCCGATTCGCTTAGGTTGCTCATAATGGGGAGTAACTTAGACTAGTAACATGTATAAGTTACTACCTCCATAGTGGAGAGTAACATGTGTGTAGTGTCATATTTAATAGATTATACACTCATCTTGCTTTGAAATATGTGATGTTATGATAACATAGCTAGTTACCACAATCATCTCTCTCTTCATGAATTACCCGTCACATCAGATTTTTTTCCTACGTGGCACTGATGTTACTCCTCATGTTACTCCCATTGTGACTAGTCTTATCATTCTTTGGCGCCGCCGCCGACAGTACCGACCACACGTCCCGAGGGATTTTTCTGATTTGGTCGTCGTTGTCGGAGCAGCATCAATGACCAGTCGCCGTTGTGACTTGTGAATGCAACCTAGGGCACTTCCGCGGCACTGGGCACGTCTTGCCCTGCATCTTGGGAGCGATACTGAATCTTCCCTATTTCTACAAACAACTTCATATTCAATGGGTTTTATATGTCTTTATTTACACAATAAAATGTTAAAAACATTCCTGCTGGAACGCACGGGTATGTTTCTAGTTTCTTATATAGGAAAACCCCACTAAAATGCATTAAATATTTTCTATATCAACATGCAACCTATCCACATCATCCATTCCCTTAACGAATCAATTATCCATGTCACCCCCACTAATATTTATTAAGTATACTATATTGTACATGTAATCTATCCATGTCATCTATTTCTTAGCCATACGATTGTCCACGTCACAATTATTTATCGTGAAAAAATATAATTTCACGTCCCTAAATATAACTTACCGAATATTGCGGACTTTTGCATATTTTTGTAAGCAACTTCATATTTTTCATGTGTCTTATATTTTTATTTCATACCCCGTATTTTATTGGATATTTTCATCGAGGTTCTTGTCATCACCGCTGAAGCTCATTTTATCTGTCATTCTTGAATTTCAAAACATAGACGACAATCGAGGACATCTCTCTGAGACATTCGATCGTGGGGTACTCTTTTGTTCATATCAAAGATGGTGCCCTAAAATTGATCCATGACTTCGTCGTTCCCCTTTCTGTAGTCACCTTCATGTAACATTTCAAAACAAAACTCTTCTCAAATATCTGAATCCATGGTTGCGTCGGGCTCGTCGATCTAGTCGAAATTGACTACTCATTTGGCCAAAACGGAGTCCGGATGCATCCTAAATGGATTATCTCATTTCAGTAGCCACATGACTATTTTGTACTTCGAAATATTTTTATTGAACTGTTTTTCCCCCTGGTTTGGATAACCTCCAACTCTCTCACAGCCGTGGCCTCATCTCATTTTGCTTCCTCCTCCACGTGAGGGCTTCATCCCCACTAGATCCTTTGTAAAACGCTATGATCTGAAGGCAACTATCTTTACACAGCAAATTTTCATTGTTATGGTCGCCGGTTGTATCTCTGTTAGAGTTGACATTCTGCAGTGGCGTTACATATGGGAGCAGTGCAGCCAATTTGCATCAAAACCTGTGCAATCTCCGCAGCAGTCACGTGACAATTGTGGAAGCACCTGGATGGCTGGATTTGGTTTAGGTCAACACGTCGTGCTGTGCTGGAAATGAGTGGCACACAGCTGTTATGAACACCATGGAGGGAGACAACGCGATGAGCTGCCACATCGTTGACAGACTGAAACATCATTAGTATCGGCATATCTTACAATTTAGGACAATAATCAAGTAAGATCCATATCAGGACCTCAGCGAAGGCCGAAAGTAGATAATACTAAGGAATTGCCCAAGAAATGGTAGAAACACCAACATGTTTTGACATTACACCAACCAACAAAGGCAGATAATTTTAGAGGCAACAACACTCCTGCTCACACAGATTAAAACTGACTAAAATTGAATAAAGCAGTTTCATACATAAGAGGCTAGTGGCACTGAATCAAGAGTCTACATGTTTGTCTCATGACTAACTTAAGTGCCTAACATAGGCTAGAGCCATCCATAAGTTTAGCTAAACATCTGACACCATACCAAACCATAGCACATCAAGAAACGTCGATGCGAATGGAAGACAAAAGGAGCATCCACATAAGGTGCACATAAGGTGCACATGAGCATTGCCTGGACCCGCACTTAGTCTATATTTACATGATTATTACAAAAGCAACCAACAAAGTCTTTAGGTATGCAAACTAATAGATAAGGGACACTTGCTTCTAGCTTGCATCACCAGAAGTGTCCGCACCTGAAAAAAGAGCACAAGAATTAGATGACTTCTTTGCATCATGATAATTACTTATTAGAATGTCCAACAATTACCTGCTCAAACAGCAAGATATGCCTGAACATAAGAGTAAAATCATATGCACAACCGAAAAGACAGAAATGCAAAATGCTAACAGGGCTTGGCATGAATTCCTACACGGCAATGCTAACATCAAGTTAATAGTTTCACTTGGAACTACATCTGGCGCACCATACACTCTTTCTGAATACAACAATAAAAAATATACAAAATTACACTATACAGAGGAGTAGCAACACCAACTTCAGAACCACCAAAGTGTACCAAAGTCCCTTATAAGGACAACCCTGAATATACACTACAGTTGCTATAAAGAGCATGAAAAACGAACACAAATATAAAACCCCATGATGGTTCTTTTTTGCTGGTTGTATATTTGAGTTTACCCTTCTATTTTTTAGGTTCGGATGTATTCTATAGGAAACCGATGAGGTTCTATAGAAGATTAGCCCCCATCTCATACTGTTCAAGCTGGTAAAGGTTGAAACCTTTTGAATTTTGAACTGTTGTGCAGATTTTATAGTAATAGATCAAATGATTTGAAAAACCTCCCAATCTTGGTTTACCATGTGTTAGATACTGAATAGTGTGGTTCTTCCGACTCGAAATCGTGTCATTAGAATGAACCTTCATGGGTTAAATATTTATATTTTACCACACCCCTGATAATAGAACAGAGAAATCACACAGGGTATGGCTAAGCCGATTACCCATATCACTAACATATGTTTACTGCTGACCCGGACAGCATACCAAATTCCAGAGCATAAATAGAGACGAAGATTTCATAATGTCCTGTCTGTCACATACCTAAACTGAGTCTAGGATGTCTTCTTCTTGTTGTCAGAGCCCGCCAGCCCCTTTGCAGTATGTTGCCTGCGTCTACAAACATGGTTCACACAACTTCGTAAAGCAGAGGCAAACACATACAGTTGCTATGGCCACATACATATGTGCTTGTTTCACATGAGTAAAGAACAAAATTACCTCTTCTCTGTGCTAGCCACTGGCAGTGCATCCCCTGAATTCTGAATCACAAGTGAACGAAGCTAGTTTGATGGTTGCAACATCACATGAAAGAGCCAAGTTGACTTCATACTATTACAGACAGGTGCATGCATGATTATGACACTAACCTCTGTTATAGTTGCTGAAGATTCTGCCAGCTGTTCTACTGGATCATCAAGAAGAACAGCACTGACCTGGTATGACAGTTGAGCAAATCATAAGAAAAATAGACAGAGTCCAAACTATCAGGACGAAACAGATGTAGCATGTAGGCACTAACCTTTGCATCCACAACCTGAGGTGTCTCACCAGGCACAACCTCGGGAGCCAAGTCCTAGAACAGAGGCCTTTTTACAGTTGAATCCTTGGTATCTCTCATTCTGTTACACAAATCGATATAGCACATGTATCAGGTAATGCGAATAGTAAGAAGAGACATTTTTAAGAGGAAATATTGTCTTTGTTCGTGGACTGCATAAACATACTTGAGCCCATGTGGCTTTACAACGGTGGTGGCGACTTTAGAAGAGCCATTTCTGGAGGAGTCTGTTCATAACAAAGTGCATATATCAAAAAGGTCAAGAAGAGAAGTAACATATATAAGTCATACTAATATATTGAGAAACCTATCAGACAAAGCTCATATATGTAACCATTACTAGTGAGAAAGAACAAAGCAGCGATAACCACAACATTTGCATTCTTTTCTCAAAGCAATGACCTTCCTAATCCACAACCACCATTGTGTTTAGAGAACTTTTGGATATAAGTAGCTTAGGTAGAATAAGTAATGTAGAAATTATCGAGCCTAGTGAGACACTTGATGGCAATTACAGTTTCTTCTTCTTAACAACACAACCAACCTATAGAAGCAAACCCTTCATTGGCACAGTTCAATATGACATAGCCCAAACATGAATAGTCTAAAAAGAAATTACAGTAAAAATAATCAAATGTAGGTTTTATCTAGATAAATCACAGCACGGGAAGCCCAAACCAGCAGCAGAAGAAATCTAACATTTTAGAATGAAGAATTGTCTCACCTGATCAGTGCTAGCTTCAGTGATGGCCGACGCTTCAGCATATGCAGTGACAGTGTCCGAGGAAATGTTCTGGCCTAATGCAGCTAGATTTGCCAAAGCAATCACAGAGGGACTTAACCCACTACCACCAGAGCTGCTGCTTGATGCTAATGACAGGCCAGTACTACGACGGAGAGTAGAAGAATGAGACTGCTTTCCATAATTCTCATCAATCCTATGAACCTGATAAGACGGTTTGTCTGAACGTGCTTCAAAACTTTTTGCTGTCACAGAAACAACAAAGCGGTACTTTTTTGAGATAACAGCAGCTAGTTCTCTAGGAGTAGACTGATCGGTGCGTGCAGACTGGATAACCTCGACCAAAGTTGTACTCTGGGAATGTCCAATCCGCAACAAACTTAACAGTGGCCTGCCAACTATCTCTTTACCCACCCTGTCAAAGAACACCAGTTCTACTTCACCAGTTCCATCAGATCCAACATAAAAAATGTGATACCTGGAAAACACAAACATTGATCAGAGAGAAGGTAAGAAATACACGATCTTGAACAAGACCTTGCAAGAGAAGATGATTACCTAGGCATTGCGCCTTTGCCAACACAAGTTGCATCAGAACACTTGTGTTCAGTACCAAATGGAAGTGTTGTCTTATAGCAGGTTGTACATGAGGAAAACCACCACCACTGAGCAGGACTAAGCTTTGCAATAACAACTGTGCAAAAGAACTTAGTTTTCTGCAAGGAAGTAGCACACTGGTTATGATGAAGCAAAAATAGCGCTGACAAAACACAACAATACTATGTTAGGTACATACATCATGATCCCAAATATTTAGATCAAGCAGTTCAGAAATTGTCTTTATTTCAAGATCAACTTGGGCGCTGATCTCAGCGGCAGATTGTCCTGGAAGTAAAATGTTCTCGACAGCCAGAATATTATCCTTTAACCTATGTAAGTGGAAAAAAAAGACCACTGTCAAGCATAAAAATCACAGTTGCGTGCAAATAAAATGAAATGTACCACTTGTTACATGTGCCATAGTTACCTTGCACGCAGCTCGTTGATCTCAGGTAAGTCTTCATTAATGTACCAACGGCATGGAGCGCTGCCGCTAAGTCCCCTCTCTCCTGTGAGCAGGAGAATGAAAAATAGATTAGAAGAGGATCAAGGAAAGGTTGCACCGGCATTTTATGTGTAAAGATTGAGATACCTTCATATGGTTTCACCAAGGTGCCAACAAAAATGGCTACAACTGGTTCCTTTTCAGCAGCCTGAAGCAGACTGTCTCCCTCAAAGGCAAGCGCTCGTTCTCCCCACAGGATAAGACTAATTTTGTAACCACTGTAAACAGAATGAAGATAGGTCAAACAGATGTAGATCTAGTAGACAACTCAGAGCAAGACCAAGCAACCTATATTAAATAGACGAACCTTATATCACTCAGGTAAATAATCCTCTTGGTAGATGGTGTAGAACGATAGGCACTATGGTATTGAGTAGCAGGAGATACACCAGTGATGATACCAGGTACATCTACAGATGATAAAACAATGATAGCAAGCAATTAAAGCTCTTGTTTCCATGAAAAGAAAGAAGAAACCCCATAAACTATAGAAAGGAACAACATAGATAAGACTCAGGGGTACCTGTAAAGCTGTCTGGCATGTCTGAAGGCCTTGGGAGCTCATCAAGTGGAGTCAAAGCATAGGTGCAGAGTGGATAATCCATGATGCTATCATTCATCTCGACCACAAATGTGTATTTGACGAACCTGATCATGTAGTAACCCTCCACAGCTCTGTAGTTGCATTTCTTTGCAGCCACCAGGAACCTCTTTAGCTCATAAACCTTCCCCTCACAGATCCTTGTGATGAACTGGTCAACACACCCCTCTGATATTTCACCATACATATGGTTTCCCTAAAACAAATGATAAAAATAATTTAATATGACAATAGGACCACAAACCAACAATAGGAAAAACAAAACAAATATTTACATGAGTGTCCAGAAGCACCATGTCTGTGTGCTTTATAGGCCCATCATCCGTGGCTCCACGATGTTGCCACATCCTAGAGACATAGACCTGAACTGTCCAGTGACGGCTGCCAGGATTGAGGTCACTCAATGGATTAATCGCCATCTAGAAATAAAAAAGATAGCAAAGCGTTAGGTCAATAAGCAACTGAAAACTGATACATCACAACAGATAGAATAAGAGAATACATGTACATGCATGCACTAATCGTTACCAAAAACGATTGGCTCACAGGCAACACAAAATACACAACATCATCACAAACACGATGATCCGATCGAACATTCAGTGCCCAAAAGACAGACAAAATGTGTTCATCACAAAAGACATATGGAAGTAGACATGGGATATCAAACTATATATACAAATAGAGAAGCTACACATCGTACGATGGGTTTGACATATTATCAAATAGCCATTTGTAAATACCAGCATGCAAAACAGTTATACACAGCATGGAGTAAAACAGAGTGAAGGGAAAAAATATGTACAAATATAATTTAGAGTTTCACAGCTGAGTCAAGCCAGCGGCCTTAAAGACCTCATGATATATAACAGTTTTTGTTTGTGATCCAGATGTCTTGTCCTCATTTAGGATTAATATTTTCAGAAACTTTCTAGAAGTCACACGGGACAGAACCACATATAACTGACCGTGTGAGAAAACCGGTGTTTTTAGGTACAAACTGAAAGTGCATGGCGCCCAATGTGTGGTTTTGGTAATTAATGACAATCCTTATGGACTAATGTTTGCATTGAGATATACTTGTAGATCTTGTCCATAGGAAAAGATTGGAGTTCATGTGTTGGACTCTAGAAGATTACATGATGATCAATGCTCTATTCAAGGGTTTATATGAAGAATGGTCATGTGTAGAGTTGAGCATATTGCAAGTATGTCTTGAAGGATTCAAGACGTCATCTTTGTGAAGAGAGAGAAGATTATGATGTGCAAGTTCAATATGATCCATCTCGGAAGATATCATTTGATTGAAGCTTGCAATGGATACATGAAGACGGAGCTTAGCGAGACTCTCCCATAATGGAGTATGGGGAAGCATTTGGAGAAGTCTTCATCAAGCATTAGCTAGCAAGCACAATCAAGAAAGGTGTTCCAACTTGAGGGAGTCAAGATCGTCATCATCTATCTCAAGTGGAATGCTCAAGTCAAAGGTATGATCTTGATAGGATTTCTATTTTACCGGTCTCATGGTGTTAGTGGGAGACCGGGTTATAGGATAGATGGCGTATTATCAAGAGGGGCTCTCAAGTGAGTAACTTGATCGTATCTTTGTGGAGAGCTCAAACCTTTGCATATTGGGCATATCATCTTTCTTGATTCTTATTTGGCTTTTATCCATGTGAGAATTTAGAGCTTGTGTTCATCTCCATACCAAGCTCTAGTTCATCAAAAACGGATCTCATTTGAATATCTTGTGATTTTTTTTATGTTGGAGGTTTTAACCGGTTCGTCTTTTTTAGAGAGGTCAAACTCTCCTCTTGTGTTCTCCTCCTCACATGATGGACTATTATGTGTTTATACATGATCTTGTAGACCTTTTGATTATCTTCGAAACAAGCTCAAGATCATAGAAAACGGAGTCTGGATGATAAACTTGTTGTGTTTCGGGTTTGGAAATATTATCGGTTTATCCTTGAGGAAAGTTCCACACCTTCCCATGTGTGATGACTTTACTCTATTTATGGTTCTTAATATTTCCAACAAAATTTTCACTATCTTGTCGCTATCTTTCCAACAAAATTGGTTTCACCTAATTTGGATTTCCTACGTGAAAGTTATTGGGTTTGCAGTTTTGCTAGTTTTCTAGACCGGAGTCTCCGGACTCAGGGGATTCAGTCGACGAGGCTCAAGTTGGTTCACTCCCTGGACCCTGTCCGGAGTGTTACCAGAAAGTTACCGGAGGAAGGGCGGAGTCTCTGTCCCAGGCCGGAGTCTCCGGTCTTTGGACCAAAAGGTGGTTCAGCCCCTGGACCCAGGCCGAAAACTTACCGGAATGTGTCCGGAGTCTCCTGTGTGAAGTTTCCTGCAACGGCTATTTTTCTGGGGACCTATAAAAAGGCCCCCTTCTTCCCCAATGTGAGCAGCTCTTCCAAGCACGATTTTTCCCCATCTCTCACCTCCATTGTTGACCTTGGAAAGCTTGCCTCTCTCTCAATTCCTCCTATGATTCTTGCATATCTTTGAGGAAAAAGAGAGAGGAGATCTAGATCTACATTTCCACCAATCCATCTCTCCTCTAAGTGAGGGAAACCCTTTTGATCTAGATCTTGGAGTTCCATTTGTTGAGTTCTTCTTTATTCTTCCTCTCTTCTCCCCCCACAAACATTAGTTGCTTTTGGTGGGATTTGGGAGTGAAGGACTTGAGCACTTCTTGTGTTCTTGCCTTTGCTTTTGTGCATCGGTTTGCTCTCTCCACGAGGATTCGTGGAAATTGAAAGTTTGTGACCTTGTTTCTCTTTGGTCATTGGACCCTAGACGCCTTGTGGTGGTTGAGACCTTTTGTGGTCACTTGTAGCTGTTTGGGACCCCCAATCCAGTTGTGGATTGAACCCCGGATCGTTGTTGTAAAGGCTCCGGATTCCGCCTTGAAGGATTCCGATAGTGGAAGGTGAACCAAACCTTTTGTGGTGCGGTTCATCGGAGAAGAAGGTGAAGCCTTTGTGGCGTTGAGATCGACCTGTTGTGGTGGCTCACACCTCTCCAACGAGACGTACTCCCCTAAAAAGGAGGAACTCGGGAATACATCCTCGTCTCCGCGTGCCTCGGTTATCTCTATACCTGAGCTCTTTACTTATGCACTTTACATTGTGATAGCCTTCGTGCTTGAAGTATTCTATATCGCTATCACCTTATTGCTTGTCTTGCTTAGCATAAGTTGTTGGTGTACATAGGTGAGCCTGGTATATTTAGGTTGTTGGCTTGTTAATTTAAACACCTAGTTTTATTCCGCAATTATCAAGCCTAAACCGGAAAAGTTTTAATCGCCTATTCACCCCCTCTAGGCGACATCCTTGTCCTTTCACAAACCAATGGAGGTAAGAGTCTGGCCTTGACTCTTATTAATAGTCATAGCATAGCAAAGTCGGATAGGGAATTGGCGTCGTTGGAGTATAAAAGGTCATTTAGATTTTTTTTTGCCGTTAGCTCAATCCTAGGAATGTACACCACATCTCCTATATGTGACCCTGTAATTATAACGGCTTTAATGACACGATCAGCAAGATCTAAGAGAATCAGGCGTGTGCCATTGCACAGACCAGCAGACTGACTTATATTCCTAAGAAGCATTATTGGTGCATCCTTCTTTAGAAACAACATGTGTCTAGGGAAATTAGGCACATCAATTGCATTTAGAACTTCAGGTGGGTAAAAGAGATCATCTTCTTGGACAGCACCAGCAGGGCTAACTTTAGAATCGCATCTGAGGTACTCTCTACCATCAGTAGGCACCATGGCAATCACATGTGTGTTGATCTCCTCAGCTATATCATTGGTAGGCGCTAATATAGCCCGCTGGCGCAAATACATGGAGTCTTGATAGTTAGAGGGAAAGTCTACATAGACAGCATCTACTATTGCCGCTACAGGATTATCATCTGTGTGAACCAGCAGGTCATCTGGAATATCAATCCAAGTTGGAGTAACCTCAGTACCATGTGCTACCGTTGCCAACCTTCCCTCCCCAAGAGCGAGTACCCACTTGCTAAATTGGTCAATCTCTTGTAACAAAGAAACATCTACATTTGGCACAGAGAGCCTCAAATTTCGGTGAGGGTCAAAACAGTGACAAAATTCCACAAAGGCGAATTTGTAATTGCAGCGGCAACAATCTGTGGCCGAGAACCACCTGTGACAACAGGAAGTATATGCCGGACATCCCCACCCAAAACTACAACAATACCACCAAATGGAATAGCAGCAAGTTTAGGATTGTCAACTGATAAGATGTCACGTAAACTTCTGTCTAACGCCTCGAAACACACATGGCCTGTCATCAGCGCTTCATCCCAAATGATTAAGCATGTTTTACTCAAGAGACCAGCCAAGTGGGAACCCCTCTTTATATCACAGAAAGAAGTCTCATCGATATCAATAGGAATTTTAAAGCGTGAGTGTGCAGTTTGACCACCGGGCAATAAAAGAGAGGCAACCCCAGAAGAAGCAACAGTGAGGACAATCTTCTCTTGTCCTCTAAGAAAGGAGACAATGGCATTCCATAAAAAAGTTTTCCCGGTCCCTCCAAATCCAGAAACGAAGTAAACACCAGATTTTTGTTCCAGCACACACTTAACAATAGTTTGGAAAGCAGAACGTTGATCAGTATTAAGTCTACCAAATAGGAAAACCGCCTCTTTTTCAAGAGCAGCTGAATCATAAGCCATCTCTTCATGAATCAATCTATTCTCATGAAAAGGACCGCTGCAAGTTGTCCTCGGTGGTAAATTAAAGTCTCCTATCCTAGAACCATTCTTAACGAAAACCTCACCAAGTTCAACAAGCAACATGTCTCTAAGTTGTTAATTAGGGCAATAAATGATTACGGACCATATTTAGGGATAGTTTCCGGACAAATAGAAAATCACTAGAGGACTAACGATCCTGCACGGAGGGAGTATTTCAATGCACGGATAGCATCGCATGCATGTAGCAATGTATTTGTCCAGCCGCTAGCTTGAGGAATGCTCACTGGCTAAACGTTTTTAATTAATTGTTAGGGGGGCAAATAAAAAAATGTTAGGGCCCACATTTAATAGGTAAACTGTGAACAGATTAAACGTGTCAATCGGAACATTAGCTGTGAATAGATTAAACATGTCAATCGAAACTGTCACATGTATGCAGTTAAATATCTTCATTAAATCCTAACCATTGATTTTAAATACAATTATCATAATTAATTGGAATTATCATAATTAATTGGAATGATGTGGCTTAACGTGGTGTCTCTATTTTAGAACAATATATTGCTTTTAATATATAGTAGATATAGAATAGATAGATATGCTACAACCTTTTGTCTAAAAATAATATGTTTCAGCCAAAAAGTCATCAGTTCTTCGCAATGTAGTTACTTAAATTGTATTCATCATTGTCACCGGGACAATTGGGTCTAGAACGAGCCTGTACGTACTGGGGAAAGCCTATATTTTTCGTTTTATTGGTCAAAGCATGTAGTCACTAGTTGTGCCGAAAGTATATGTCAAGTGCTTGTCACGTCATGGAGTGCCTATGGATTCCACTACAACAGGATATTCTTTGTTGGGTCATCATCGCAGTCTCGCAGAGGGCATTTCGGCGGAGTGGGCTTGTGCTAAGTCAGATGTTGACGGCCGTGCTTGACCCGTTATGGATGTCATCTCCACCGGCAACTTTGAAAACGTGTCCAGCACCCTTAAAACGGTGGCCACTTTGGGACATGTGGCAGCAGGACACTTGTTCGCCCTGATGGGGGCGGATGCCCTTAGCAGCCCCACCAACGATCACCGCAACATTTACGTGAGGCCCAACATGTCATCTGAAACACCGGTGTCTGCGGCGTGCTCTACGATTAGCACAAAGCCTGACAGAAGCCCGGCGCGTACTCTGGGCTGTCGGGTCGCTCGTTGGCGTTGTGTCGCACCGTGGGTAGGGTCCTTATACTTTGCGAGGGTGGTGGTCGTCTCTTCTTTGAAGAGGGTGTACTACTACTCACTATTATGGGCGTAAAGAAGGTTGCTCTTCTCATGCGCCAACAGCTTCTCCCACGGTAGACCCCCGTTGTGGGCGTGGCCGGTTGGGCAGGGCCCAATCTTACATGCCATTTTTTCTGCATTCGAGTGTTTGACGACGCGAAAATGTCGAGGTCAACGAACCCTTTAGCTTCGGAGATGGCGATGGCGAGGCTCCGTTTCCAGCCATTTGAGCCACCGGCCTTGTCATTGTGCACCATTGTGTTGGAGTTGACGGTGGCCAACGTGGATGGGAATAACCGTTGACGCAGCCCCAAGAGGGGTAGATAAATGGGCCAATAGCATCGGTTTAATGCCGGCACGAATGGGAAGCCGACACCACCAACGCATGGAAAACCGGTGAGATGTGTGGACGCCATTAAATAATGCTGGCCAACCTCTATGACATGCTGGACCCGCATGTCACTCGTGTGTGGCGGGAGTGTTTGACAACCAAATCTGGCCCCGAAGGTTGGGAGAAGACAAGAGTTTCTGAACATTTTTGTGAACCGTTCATTTCAATGGGGTAGTTGTGAGTTTTCCAAATATCCGGACCCACATTAGACCGTTTGAGACCGCTAGGAGAAACTCCGGTGGAGATGCTCTAAAGCACTTCCTTGCATCCTCCGACGAATTGATGAATGTGTGCCGCTGTCCGCACATTTCTTTTAAGACCAGGACTAGATGGGGCGATGTTAATCTATCTCTCGGAGCACTAAGCTGCTAGCTACATGTGTTGACTTTTGGCCGCGCTCCTGCTGCTGCCATTGAGATTGAGCGCCGTTGCACGGGCACCGGCTGGACGGAGAACCTGCACCACCCTCTGCGGCAATGTCAGCATCCCCTACCCGTTTGGGGTGGAGCCTGGCTGCTACCACGACGGCGGCTTCAACCTCACCTGCAACCAGTCGTACAGCCCGCCCCAGCTCTTCCTCGGTGACGGCACCGTGCAGGTGCTCGACATCGATCTGCCCAACGGCACGGTGCGTGTCAACAGCAACCCCATCGAACTGGATACTAATGACAGCAAAGGCATGTGGCGCGCCGGCGGGCCGGGATACGCCGCCGACGGGCCATACTTTTTAGCGGGAGGGCGGAACAACTTACTAGCATTGGGGTGCAACATCCAAGTCATCCTCATGGGAGAAAATGACACCCTTGTCAGCTCTTGCTCTCCTTTCTGCCTAGAGGGAAATTATGTATATAATTATAGTATCATATTGCGTGTGCATCTCTGCTCTGGCATCAGCTGCTGCGAGGCAACCATACTTGAGGGTCGCGCTTCCTACACACTCAAGGCAGCTGGCGGGACTGATATTGATGTTCTCAATCTCAATACCGAAGTATTGATAGTGGAATCAGACTATCTTTTTAACATCAAAGATTATTATTACAATGACAGCCCCAGGATCCCTGCCATGCTCGCTTGGACAGTCAACACAGCGGTATGTCATACTAATGGGTTTTCGCCTTCCTGCCGCAGTAAACACAGTTTTTGTCACAACTACACCACGGTTTCCGATCCTATGCTTGCTGGTTATTTTGGCGATCCTGGTTTTGATGATCATGGGCATAACTGTTTGTGTTCTGATGGATTCCAAGGCAACCCATACATCTCCCATGGCTGCTATGGTAATTATGCACTGCTTAAAAATTACTTTTTTATATCATGATGCTTTACCAAGTTTACTTTAGCCGCACACCTACAATGTTTTTCGAGTGACCATGTGAAGTTAATTGATGTTTTTCCTGAAAGAAAAAGTTGATAATATATGACAAAGCAATGGGTATGCAAAGGTGTATTACGGATAATATAATCTTCAGGCATGAAAAAATAATAGAGTTATTCAATATGATGTGTAAATAAGGGATTTTCTAGATCGTAGTCGCCTAATAAAGAGCTATTTCTCAATCAACATAGTCATATAAATATCCAAATCTATTTATTTTTTCTTCCTTGCATACATGAACCATCAATGGTATAATGCATTAATTGAGTTTCTCCTGATAATGCGATATGTCCAGATATAAATGAGTGTGGTCGTGAGGACATCTACCCGTGCTATGGAAATTGCAAAAACACAAACGGAGGATATGATTGCCAGTGCCCTCTTGGCTTCAAGGGCAATGCTTCTATTAAAAATGGATGTGAAGGTACCAAAATAAACATTATGCCTATTTCTTCACGTATGATGTTATCTCTTTCTAGGGATCATCACAATAATATTATAGTTCTACTACTAAGTACTACAAAATTAGCCAGCTACCTGGCACATTCTCAACTTTGTATATGACTTGCTTAGACATTGATGAGTGTAAACACCCGGAAACATATCCATGTTATGGAATCTGCATCAATATGCCTGGAACTTTCCATTGCCGGTGTCAAGATGGTACCCATGGAGATCCATCGACAAAACAAGGGTGCATCATCATCACAACCAAGAAAACCTTTACAGGTAAAAAAGTCTAGATAAATAACAATAGCATACATTTTATAAACACCATCCCTATTCTCTCTCAAAGAATTTGACTACTCCAAATTCATGACATTCGTGGTGATACCATATTTTACAGGTTTGAGCATAGGTCTAGTGGTAAGCGGTGGTTCAGTTATGTTGCTTCTGGCACTTGGTGCCCCGTTCTTAGGACGTAAGATCAAGATAAATAGAGCAAACAAGCTGAAAAAAAGATTGTTCAAGCAGAATCATGGGTTGCTGTTGCAACAACTAATATCACAGAAGACAGATTTTGGTGAAAGAATGATTATTTCCTTGTTAGATCTGGAGAAGGCCACAAACAATTTTGACAAAACTCGTGAAGCCGGTGGCGGAGGACATGGTGTTGTGTATAAGGGAATTCTAGACCTAATGGTTGTTGCCATCAAGAAGTCCAAGATTGTCGTACAAAGAGAAATCGATGACTTCATAAATGAGGTTGCAATTCTTTCTCAAATCAACCATAGGAATGTCGTGAAGCTAATCGGATGTTGTCTTGAGACAGAAGTCCCGTTGCTGGTTTATGAGTTCATTTCAAATGGAACTCTTGATCACCATCTTCATGTTGAAGGCCCGGTATCACTATCATGGGATGATCGAATAAGGATTGCACTTGAAGTTTCTAGAGCTCTATCTTATCTTCATTCAGCTGCTTCTATGCCAATTTATCATAGGGATATAAAATCCTCCAACGTACTTCTTGATGGCAATTTAACAGCAAAGGTATCCGATTTTGGAGCTTCAAGGTACATCCCGATCGACCAAACAGGGGTGACTACGGCCGTTCAAGGAACAATAGGCTACTTAGACCCCATGTACTATTATACCGGTCGACTAACAGACAAGAGTGATATTTTTAGTTTTGGTGTTCTTCTTGTAGAACTCCTAACTAGAAAAAAACCATTCCTCTACCGTTGTGGCGGGGATGGAGTTGGTCTTGTTTCACATTTCATTTCGCTTCTTGCGGAAGGCAACCTTGAAGAGATACTGGATCCTCAAGTCATGGTAGAGGAAGATGGGGAAGCCCGGGAAGTAGCTACAATAGCAGCAGCGTGCATTCAATTGAAGGGAGAAGACCGGCCTACCATGAGGAAGTGGAGATGAAACTTGAACATTTGAGAGTTAACAAGATGCATGTGGAACCTCGTACCGCATCAACGAGATCCAGTAGGATCAAACTGTGCCTCAACACATGCAAACTGAAGGGGCTATTGTGGAAGCAAGTCGACAATACACTATGGAGGAAGAAATATTGATGTCTGCAAGGTACCCTCGATGATCTTGCAGCAACAACGTCCATACCAACTCGCCGTTCAGCACATTTGCTTCTAAAGCACTGCAAGCGAAAGAACTATAAAGTGGAATAATACAAGCCGTCGGTGTCTGTGTCTTCTAAATTACTTAAGGAAACCCTTAGCAACTGTATTATTTAGCCTGTTACTTTTGCATGTTCAGTGTGTACTCGTTCATGTCAAATAATTGGGTACCAGTAGTTGTGATTGTAGGAAATAAAGCATAATTTTCGGTGTGTTTCCGTATTTATTCCAGATAAACAATGTGTTTCCGTTATTCTATTCTTGAGATCATACAGCTAATTTTTACCCTAGTCTTGATTATACGATGTAGTGAAGTCTGGACACCCCAAATGTTTGCATCGATGCCCGATATCTGAGTCAGGATTTAAAAGAGTAGTAGTTGCTTCAAGAACTGACTCGAGGAGCAGGAATACATACCTGACGACGCATATGAGAAGAAGGACACATACAGTTCCCGGAGGAATAAAACTGCAAGATACAGCAGTTGCGATACAGAAGAGGGAACGACGATGCTGGTGCTGGTCTCCGTCCACGCGAGGAGTTAAAGATCAGCAACAAGCTTTGGCCGTTTGGCGCCACCGACGGCAGGTACCGATTGCCCATACCAGGAATTCCAGCGGCGGCTGCGGGAATTTTCAGATTTGGTCGTCTACCGCGCTCGTGCAGGTGCCGACGAACGCCTGCCGCGCGCTCCCTGGAGGCCTGCACCAGCCATAGCGGAGTCCAGGAGAATCCATGTTCCTTCCGGCCACCGTCTTGGATGCGGAATCAGTTCCTTGATAATCTGCTAACTGCCGTGGGTAATTGCGCAAAGTCCCTCTCCTGAACGAAGGCTAAAACGACCGCGGGGTTTAGTACCACCTCGACAGCTGAGTCGCCTTGGGGTCTAGAGGGGCGCCTACATAGGCAGCCCATGGGGCAACGTCCAACTTACTTACCTGGGCGGGGTCGACGACCGATCAAGAAGGGCTGTGGCCTAGATCAATGGCTCGCATTGCACTTGGCGAGCGCGTTGGCCTACCATCTCCCCTAGCGGGATAGTGGACGTCATAATTTGTGTTAGAGGTGGTACGCGTTCGCGCGGCCCCTGCCAATGTTCCAAATTCATTTTTTTTGTAAATTCAAACTAAAACCTTTCAGGACCGGTGTGGATATTGTGCTGACCTTCTTTGAAAAGCAGTTCGTTCTGGATCATCTAATAGAATTCATCGGTGTCACGGGACTACTGGATCTGCTATAAATTATGTACATGCTGTCATACATGGCGGAAGGCTACAAAACATATATCATTTTTATTCTGAGAACTTGACATGGATTTACAGTCGCAGGTTTTGTCCATGGTGATCAGTGCTCTCGAGAGATGACAGAGTTTGGCTAATGCCTGGCTAAACAACATCATCAGTGCTGCACGGGTGGATCAGCGCTACTGATCTCAAGAGGCGCCTTCAGGATGTCTTCACTCTTCAGGAGGCGCCACCTTCGCGGACGTCCCCGCGGCACAAAGGGTACACTCTACATTATTGTATCGACAAAAATTTAGCAGGAGAGAACTAGTGCAATAGGCCCTAACTTATCGGCCAATGGCCATCTAAAATGGCCTTTCTTTGCGTCAGGATTTTTTTTTTTTTTTTGCCAGTGTAGTTTTTTAAGCCACTTGTCAACACACTGCAAGTGAAACTCATGTTTGCACGGAAGAGTTCTTATCTGATCTCCATCATCATATGCAGTTAAGCATATATGGCACCTGAAGCGGAAGAGAAGCAAAATGGCAACATTTCAGTGTTTGAAGACCTCTCTGAATGAACAGAGGGTGCAGGGCGGAAAAGGCGAGTCTGAAGAATTCCAAGTGCTAACCTCCAATACCATATTTCAAGATTTCTGAAGGGCGACTTATGAATAGCCTAATTAAGAGAAGCAGAATAGAATCTTCCCACCCGCTCCGGGCCCGGTGCCCACCAAACCCATGGCTCGCGGCGTTGACCTCTCGGCTCCTGCTCCTCCTCCCCATCCTCTGCTGGCCCTGTCCCAGATCTGAGGCAGCCGCCGCCCCCCGCCGCCGCGTCTGGCTCCTGCACGCAGAGCTAGCGCTGGGGCCGCCGCTGAGGAGGGTTGGACGTTGGTAGGGCCGAAGAAAGCGTCGCGCTTTGCGTCCAAGCAGTTCCGCCCCCTCCCAACCTGCAGGATCTAGGGCGTGCGCTGGGTTCCTCCAGCGATGCGCGGCCTGTGCTACAACTGCCTCGACCCCGACCACATCGCGGCGTTCTGCACCAACAAGACAAGGTGTTTCCTTTGCTGGAAGAAGGCCACAAGTCCGGGGAGTGCGAAGGGCGTCCTGTTGGGTCGGCTACGGCCCCTGCTAGGCGGAGCGAGGGCGCTTCTACGCCAAGGCCATGTGGAGCTCCTGCCCGTCCTGGGGGCGGCGCTCCTCCCCGGCACGCTGCGGCTGGGGGTGAGCAGGAGAGCCGGCGTTCGCAAGCTGGGTGCGCGGACAGGGACAGGCGCGGTGGCTCCGGGGGAAGGGGTGTGGATCGGCCGTGGCGCGATGTGGTTCGTGGTGCCTCTCCCGCATCCACGGCGGCCTCGGCCTCTGCTCCCGTCGACCCGCTTGCTCAAGACCGACAGCGTATGGACGAAGTTGTGGTGGACGAGGTGGACATCTGCGTCATTGTCGAGGAGCAAGCGACGGTGGTGCGGTCTGAGCTGCACGGGTTGGTTGCTTCCCGGCTCGAGGAGATGGTCCAGCCTTTGCTCATTGTGACGCAGACCTTGCAAGCCTTGCTGGAGCGTCTTGAGAGTTTGGTGGAGCGGGCTGCGGTTGCTCTGGAAGCGCCGGCCGTGGCGCAGGTGACTCATGTGCCGCCTCCTGTAACTGAGAGCAATGGTGGCCTCTCAGACGGTGGAGCCCTGGAGTTCTATGGTTGTTTCTCCCCAAGGGATGCGACCATTTCAGCTTCGTTGCTTGCCATGACCTCCTCGCCTTTGATTGCTTCGGAGGCCATGCCCAACCAACAGGAGCTTGTGGTGGAGTCTGTTGTGCCTTCGGCTTTGGAGGACCTGAAGGATTGTGGTACTCCTAGCTCGGAGGAGAGGACCACGAAGGAGCTGGTCCATTTGGACAAGGAGAACAGTGCTTGTGATCTTCCAATAGCCAAGCGAGCGGAGTATAGGCGGGCGGAGCTTCATGAAGGGGTGCAGGAGTTGGTTACCTCGGCCCCAACCTTCATTGAATCCATTACCGCTCGCATCACCGCTCCTCTGTTGTCTGCGGCTCCACCAACGCCGGCCACTCCGATCAGGCGCCGCCCCAGAAATCCTGCCCCGATGCCCACTCGCTAGGTCAGGCGTTCGGCGGGCTGTCACATCCATGGCAGGGTTGAGCACGGTTGAGAAGGCGCGTCGCGTCCTACGCAAGAAATGGGGTTGCCGGCGGATGACGAAGCGAAAGGGGATGCCACAGAGGAGGTGCGGCAGCAGTGTTTTATGGACCTCTTCAAGGATCCGAAGACGGCGCTGGAGACGGAGGCGGTGAGGGCTCTGTTCGGCAGAGTGGGGTCTTCAAGATCCGTGATTTCCAAGAAGGCCGGGAGACGGGCTACCCAACGACTGCGACCCGGGCTGCCCGCGCAGCTGAAGATCTGGAGTTGGAGCCGCCTGTGGAGACGCGTTCTTGCGAGTAGTTGTCCTTAGAGTTCCGCCTGTGGAGCCGCCTTCGTTGTCATTCTTGTTGTTGTTTTCTCTCTGTGTTTTGCTAGATCCTTTCTAGCGTGTAACTGAACTATTTTCTTTCTTCTCAATTGATTTGGCAGAACCCCTGCCGTTATCCTTCAAAAAAAATTATGACAACACTGTTATCCCCCTTTACAGGCGTAACAACAAAATGGGCAAAGTATTCTAAAGAAAAAAGAGCAAAATGGCAAAGTTAGCAAACTATGTATAGTAACAGTAATAAGAGAAACTGAATGCACCTAATTCAATATTTTAACACTTATCTCGTTATGTCCGGAAGACTGCTAGGATTATGCAGAAATCGCTTTGCTCTCTATGATGCTAAGAATGCCCATGCCCATGCAGAAACTGCTTAGCTCTCTAAGGAAATCGTTAGCAACTGTATTTTTAACATGTTACGTTTGCATATTTAGTGTGTGGTGGTTACTCTTTCATGTGTGATGACTGGATGTCAGTATTTTTTATTTGAGGAAATAAAGCATAATCAGCAATGCGTTTCAGCATAGATTCACAAAAAATGTTCTGTATTTCTGTAGTTCTTGAGATCATACCGCAATTTCGTCCTCTGCTCGGAGACCTGGACCAGCCATAGCGGAGTCCAGGAGAATCCATGGTCCTTCCGGTGACCGTCTTGGATGTGGAATCAGATTCTTCTGCCGTGGCTAACTGCAATCGCTGCAGAGTCCCTGTACTAAACGAACACTTAAACAACGAGGGCGTGGTTTAGTACCACCTCGACAGCTGAGTCGTCTTGGGGTCTGGAGGGGAGCCTACATAGGCAGCCCATGGGGCAACGTCCAACTCACTTACCTGGACGGGGTCGACGGCCGATCAAAAAGGGCCGTGGCCTAGATCAATGGCTCGCATTGCATCTGGCGAGCGCGTTGGTCTACCATCTCCCCTAGCGGGAGAGTGGACGTCGTAATTTGTGGTAGATGGGGTACGCGTTCGCGTGACCCCTACCAATTTTCCAAATTCATTTTTTTGTAAATTCAAACTAAAACTTTAAGGACTAGTGTGGATATTGTGCCGACCTTCTTTTGAAAAGCAGTTCGTTCTGGTTATTATGACAGTCTGGACCATAAGTCAAGACACATCAATATGATGTCTCCTCCTAATAGAATTAATCACTGTCACAGGGAATACAATTGGAATACCGGATCTGCTAGAAATTATGTATGTGCTGTCATACATGGGGGAAGGCTACAAAACATATACATGTTTTATTCTCGGAACTTGACATGGATTTACGGTTGCAGGTTTTGTCCATGGTGATCAACGCTCTCGAGATGACAGAATTTGGCTAATGCCTGACCAAACAGCATCATCAGTGGCTGCAGGGGTGCATCGGCGCTATTGTTCTCAAGAGGCGCCTTCAGGAGGTCTGCACTCTCAGGAGCCGCCACCTTCGCAGACGTCCCCCAGACACAAAGTGCACACCCTACATTATCGTATCGACAAAACTTTAGCAGGAGAGAGCTAGTGCAATAGGCTCTAATTTATCGGCGATCTAAAATGGCCTTTCTTTGCATCAGGAGGGGTGTTTTTTTTTTGCCTACGTAGTTTTTTAAGCCACTTGTCAGCACACTGCAAGTGAAACTCGTGTTTGCACGGATGAGTTCTTATCTGATCTCCATAATCATATTCAGTTAAGCATATGTGGCACCTGAAGCGGGAGAGAAGCAAAATGGCATCCTAAGAATTCCTAGTGCTAACTTGCAATGCCATATTTTGATTTCTGAAGGGAGACCTATGAATAGCCTAATTGAGAGAAGCAGCATATAAACTTCCCAATTATCACAACACTGTTACCCCCCCCCCCCCCCCCCCCCCCCCCCTTCCTTTATACAGGCGCTAGCAGCAAAATGGGCGAAGTCTGCAAACTATGTCTAGTAATAAGAGAAACTGAATACAGCCAATTCAAGCTTTTAACACTTAGCTCGTTATGTTCGGAAGACTGCTAGGATTATGTAAAAAATGCTTTCCTCTCTAAGATGCTAAGAATGCCCATGCCCATGCAGAAAATGCTTAGCTCTATAAGGAAATCGTTAGCAACTGTATTTTTAACATGTTACGTTTGCATATTTATTGTGTGGTGGTTACTCTTCCATGTGTGATGACTGGATGTCAGTAGTTTTGATTTGAGGAAATAGAGCATAATCTGCAATGTGTTTCAGTATAGATTCACAAACAAATGTTCTGTATTTCTGTAGTTCTTTAGATAATACGGCAAGTTCTTCCTGTGGTCTGGATTGTGTATAGGATATAGTCTAGTCTGGACATCGAAATATAGGCACCGATACTCGCAACCAGAGCCAGTATTAAAACAAGAATCCTAGTTGCTTCAAGAACTGACTGGAGGAGCAGGAAGACATGCCATATGACCAGCGGCCCATACAGTGATCCCAGAGCACTGCAGAGGAATACAACTGCAAGACACAGCAATTGTGACGCCAACTTCAGATTCAGTTAAGCAGATATGGCACTCCGGCTGTCCGGCACCGATTCACTTATCATATTTGGCACCGCCGCCGACAGTACCGATCACACGTCCCGAGGGATTTTTCCGGTTTGTTCGTCGCTGTCGGAGCAGCATCAATGGCCAGTCGCCGTTGTGATTTGTGAATGCAACCTAGCTAGGGCACTTCCGCGGCACTGGGCACGTCTTGCCTTGCATCTCGGGAGCGATAGTGGCGTGCGTTCCCCGGAGACCTGGACCAGCCATAGCGGAGCCCAGGAGAATCCATGGTCCTTCCGATGACCGTCTTGGATGTGGAATCAGATTCTTCTGCCGTGGCTAACTGCAATCGCTGCAGAATCCCTGTCCTAGACGAACACTTAAACAACAAGCGGGTGGTTTAGTACCACCTCGGCAGCTGAGTCGCCTTGGGGTCTCGAGGGGCGCCTACATAACCAATCCATGGGGGCAACGTACAACTCACTTACCTAGACAGGGTCGACGGCCGATAAAGGAGGGCCATGGCCTAGATCAATGGCTCGCATTGCACATGGCGAGCGCGTTGGTCTATCATCCCCCCTAGCGGGAGAGTGGACGTCGTAATTTGTGTTAGATGGGGTACACGTTCTCGCGGCCCCCACCAATTCTCCAAATTCAAAATTCTGTAAATTCAAACTAAAACCTTCTAGGACCAATATGCATATTTTTATGTGTTTCTCAATGTTTTTGTGAACCCGTTGTGGCTGCGTACATGTTAATGCATATTTTGCCATCTTTTTTTTTGAAAGAAAAAGCAGTTATGACAGCCTGGCATAGTGGCATAAGTCAGTACATATCGAAATGATGTTTCCTCCGAACATAATTCATCATTGTCACAGGGAATACAATTGGAATACTGGATCTGCTAGAAATTATGTACATGCTGGCATACATGGGGGAAGGCTACAAAAGATATATATAAATCTATATATTCTCGGAACTTGACATGGATCGCTTGAGTACAGTCGCAGGTTTTGTCCATGGTGATCAGCGCTCTCGAGAGATGGCAGGGTTTGGCTAATGCCTGGTAAAACAGCATCATCACTGGCTGCAGGGGTGCATTGGTGCTACTGTCTTCAAGCGGCACCTTCAGAAGGTGAGCCGGTTCTAAGGTCTTCAGGAGGCGCCACCTTCGCAGACGTCCCCACGGCACAACGAGCACACCCTACAGCATCGTATTGGTGCTACTGTCTTCAAGCGGCACCTTCAGAAGGTGAGCCGGTTCTAAGGTCTTCAGGAGGCGCCACCTTCGCAGACGTCCCCACGGCACAATGGGCACACCCTACAGCATCGTATCGACAAGACTAGCATGAGATAGCTAGCGCAACAGGCCCTAATTTATCGGCAATCTAAAAGGATTTTTTCTTTCTGCGTCAGGAGGGACGTGTTTTTGTTTACCTGTGAACTTCTTTAAGCCACTTGTCAACACACTGCAAGTGGAACTCGTGCTTGCACGGGAGGGTTCTTATCTGATCTCCATCCTCATATTCAGTTAAGCAGATATGGCACCTAAAGCAGGCGAGAAGCCAAATGAGAACATGTCAGCGTTTGAGAACCTCTCAGAATGAAAAGAGTCTGGCCGGAAAAAGCGAGGCAGCAGAATTCCTAGCGCTAACTTGCAATACCAAACTATTTTTTAAGATTTCTGAAGGGGGCTTATGATAGCCTAGTGTAGAGATGTGCATTTTTTTAGCTGGAGATCGTATGCCTCACAAATGGAGTCTTGGCTGTACTATAAATTTGATAAAATAACAACCAAAAGAAAAGAGGGGGGAGGACATAACTGCAAAGACCAAATGACAAAACTGCAATTCCCGAGCTGAGCAATAACATTGACATAAGATCTTTCACACAATTAAGGTCTCCAGATGCAGAATATAAACTTCCCAATTATCACAACACTGTTATCCCCTTTTATCCAGGCGCTAACAGCAAAATGGGCAAAGACTGCAACTGGTAACAGTGAGAAGAACAACTGAATATAGCTAATTCAAACTCACATGGAGATTTTAATACTTAGCACGTTATGTCTGGAAGACTACTAGGGTTATCCAGAAAATGTTTAGATATCTAAGATGCTAACAATACCCATGAATAGCAGTTAAAATTATATACTACCCATGAATACCCATGAGTAGATTCTTGTTCAGGTCTCATTAGATATTTTATGAAGAAAATTATTCTAGGTGAAAGATAAATGGGTAGCCTGGCAGTTTTATTTGAAGCAAGTACAAGAAATATAAAAACAGCAGATTAAGTAAAACTGTCTTCTTAGGGAAATTAGACAGATAACATGATGAGAAACTCACTGTTCCAAATCAGCACTGCATTGGGCCGTCTCAAGCTTTTTGTAGCTCTTACATGGTAATGAGTTAACCACAGATTCTGGAGCTTGAACAGAGACCATGGAAAGTGAAAGCGATGAGGATTGCCGATGAATTTCATCCAATACCTGAAAAGAAATGTGCAGGCAAGCATACTAAGTGACTAGAAGATCTTATACAAACAACAATGAGCAGTGAAGCGGACAAAATAACATCCTCTAAACACTCCACGCTTAGTTTAGTCCATGGGTGCAAAATTAACTTTGAATTAGACTTTCACCACTATATAGCGAAGTGTTGAATTTCCTATTTCTATCTTTTTGGTGGTGCCTTCACCTCATAAGTTACTAATTCAAACAGGTTGACGCAACCTTCATGCAATGCCTAAACCAGTAAATATTTGAAGTTCCAGTCCAAATCTAGTGCTTTCAATTTTTTTGTGAAATCTGCGTGAGATCATAATATTGCTTTGTCAAAATCAGTTACGTCACTTAGTTCTTCCAGAAATACAACTAGAATGCTGATGACAATCCAATGAATCAGACTTGAGAGAAATAAATTCAACATGTTAATGCTAAAGGGTTCCAAGTCCCAATGATTAAAAATAACTCAATCTTAAAAGAGCAAACCTCAAATAATGCCTCAGTTAACATCACAATTCTTGATACACTTGCTCGAGCACTAGATTCTTCAGCGACCAAGAAAGAATCACAGGTGCATCTGCCAATTTGGTGAATCCCCAAAGGACAAGCAGCAGTACTTTGTCCATTCCCACTATCAAAAATAGCACGGCGATGCTCCCTAATCTGTAGCAAAATAATAGAACACATGCACATGAGATCAAGCAGCACATGATCCGTAAAAGCAGTGCTATGGAATGCAAGAGCCAGAACAGAGAACAGATGGGCATAAAGAAGTGCAGAAATGAAACAGGATATGCAAACATATAAAGCATGTTTAGTTCATATAATTATGAATATAGTGAAAGCAAGCAGAGAGAAAAGCTGTGATAATCAAAGGTACATGTATTTGTTCAGATACTAGCGCAAACCTACATCAACAATTAACGATCTGGACATAGTTACACCGACAACATGATCCTAAATATGGAACTGCAACATATCAAAGGCAGCCATAGCAATTACCCGAGATCTTGAATACTGGTTTACTCTTACTGAGCCATGGCGTCTGCGATGAAAGTATCGTGCCTCCTCAACCTCATCTCCCAAAAGGTCATCACCAAGGTCTAGCCATCTACTGTGAAATGCTAGATCATCAGTGTCTGAATCTAGATAACCTCTAGAACCACGTCTCGAAAATGCATCCCATATAACCCTTCTATGATTTCTTCTTGATTCACTGCTGCTTGAATCTCCAGAGCGTCCTGGGCCATCATTCGAGAAGAAGCTAATCATGTCATCATGCAATGTACTTCCACCAGTCTGACCAATGGACGTGCTGACTATGGGAACATCTGCTCTGCTAGGAGTTGCTTCTGGAATTGATTCTCCGATGCTGGATGACGCGGTTGAAGTAGCAGGCAACACACTGGATAGAGAAATATCTGATCTTTCACTTGCCAGAACAGCTGCGGATGGATTCCTGTGGAGAGCTATATGTCCATCTTCCAAGTCAGACATGATCCTTTCAGATGTCATCAGCGAGGAATGGAAATCAGATTGGGATATAGAGCCACCAACTTCAGTAATGCAAACAGTGTCAGTATTGTGAACATTATGAGGTGCATGTTCTACAAGCTCCCGCCCTATAGCTATAATCCCTTCTCTAGATGTTCTCTCAGCATTGCCGACTTCATTACTGAAATTTCCCCTAATCGTGACATCCTTTCCTGATGTACTCTCAAGACCCCTTGTCTCAGGATTTTTAACTCCCGGCACATCCTCCTTGTTCTCACGACAGTCTAAGTGATTGAATCTGAGATGGTGACTTATGTGCTTGAAGACGGGTGCACTCTTGGATCAGGCTCACTGGTGTGGTGAAGATCCTTGGCAGACAGAGAAGGCTGGAAACCTAGCCCAGCAACTGCACGCTCTACCTGTACAAAAAAACACCTTTTTGATATCAGTTAACAACAACCTAAGATTGCAAAGCAGAAGGAACATAAAGCAACCTTGTCCACTGAAATCATGAAAGCACCTGTACTTCAACATGCAAAATGCTGCAATTTTACAACTCTAGTTCGACTTCGCACTGAGGAGACCCATCAGTCTTAATGTGGAATTGTAGAGCCTGTGAGCTACTCTTCATTCATTCATTCATGTGGTGTGCATTATGATGAACTAATCATGTTTTTATGCCAGGGATATGCAAGGAAGGGCCATAAATGTTCGTTCAGTTAGTCAACTGCCCATCCCCGCTTATCATGATTGAACAACCAACAGCTCGAGAAATGGCGATTAAAAAGCTCCACGAGCACTCCATGAATTCTCCTAACCGAAGCTACGCCCACCAAATCAATCACCACCCCCATTCCCAGGACCCAGGCGCCGGAACCACCGGCAAGGACAACACGAACGCCGACAACCAACGGGTCCTCCCTCGGGTACCTGAAGCCAGGCGACGGCGCGGTCGGCTAGGAGCGACTACCTGGTGAGCGCGCGAGGCGGAAGAGGGGGAGGGGGCGGCGGCAGCGGCGAGCCCCAGGCCGGCGCCGTCGCCCGCGGAGGAGGATCCGGCGCTTCCGAAGCACCCGCCGAGCCCGATCCGCGGCCGGCGCCGCGACGACGGCGGGCCGGCGGCGGCGCAGCTGCTCCCGGCGCCCATCGCGCTCGCTTTTTCTGGATGGATGGCTGGATTCTCGATTTGTCCGAGTGCGGCAGGATGAACAGGGAACTCGCTTGGGAAGTGCCGTGGATGCGGGGCTGTGTCCGTCCCTTTTACACGCTTTCGCCCCGTGGTTTGTGCGAGCGATGGCTGGCCGCTGGCTAATTTTTTTTTAATAATACGTTTTTTTAATTAAATTCGAAAAATATTACGCAAAATCACAAAATTTCAGAAATAATACGGCCTCGGCCCAGGCTAAGCCGACAGGCACTAATCGGCCCAGGTCTAGCCGATTAGTACTTATCGGCCCAGACCTGGCCGATAAGGTACTAATCGGCCCAGGCCTGGCCGATAAGGTACTAATCAGGGTACGGCTGGGCTAGCCCAGTGGGCACTTATCGGCTAGGCCTGGGCCGATTAGTACTAATCGGCCAGGCCTGGGCCGATTAGTTCCTGTCGGCTTAGCCTGGGCCGAGGCCGTATTATTTGTGTAATTTATGCAAAATGCGTAATATTCTCAAATTTCTGTAAAAAAATGTATTATTAAAAAAAATTAGCTGGCCGCTGGCGGAGTTATCTGAATCTCGAACTATTGACTTTTGGGTTACAGTCAAGAGCCCGCAAAATATGGTATTTTTAGCTCGCACAAAAAGTGAAAAAGGAATTGCTACAATGCTACTCCGGTAGCAAGCATAATTTGATTTTGACCTAAAGATAAACTACTAGAGGGGAGTTCACCTACAGGATTGTTGAGTTTGTGTCAATATGTGTATTGATACCTCTTTTTTTTTTAAGGAGAAAAAAGATTTGCCTTTTCATTGATAATATAGAAAAAAAGTTGGCAAAAAAGTGTTAGGAGGGGCAACACCATGCATGACGTAACACGTCGTATCGTCGAAAACTCGATTTTTTTACATTATCATCGCAAAGAATATAGGATTATTTTGTTTTTCTTATTTCATATCTTCAACGCAAATCGATGTAATCCAGTGGCTGAAGTTTTAAAACTTTTTCTAATATTTGTTCAAAAAATGTGTGTTTCTGCTTGAACAACATGAGATTTGTTTCTCTTTCTTCCTATGAACAGAACTACCACGCGGTTCCTACAATGTGATAAAATTACGCGACACCGTGTCTATTTTTTTTCACAATTGGCACAAAATTGCCATGAAAGGGGTGGTCGACGAAGTCTCGATTTGTAATAACATTGTAGGAACCGTGTGGTAGTTCTCCAACGATGTTCATTTAGCTTATGAACAAACAACGGTGCTTGTTTCCGCTTTTTCTCCGTGCAAAGTTTCTTGAAAACTTACATTTTTTTAAAATTTGCCAAGATTTTGTAAGCGTATACGTCCGAACCAAGATTCATTGCTATAAACCTAGATTGATAACTTGAAAAGTATTTTGTTTTTGCTGAGTTGAGAAACCTAGACATGAGTGGGGGAATTCCTCATCTTCATAGTTCATATCACTGAGGAGTGAGTACTCATGTCTCGCTTTGTCACTGGCCTGATCTTGAAACCACACACTCACACGTTTTTCTTTCACACTCACCATTTGGTTTGGTTCACTCACACGTTTGACAAGTCATGGCGGTGGCGAATGAATCGTCACCCTCCGACGCGGCAGACATCTTCCGCCCGCCCGTACAACGCACAGGTACGTCAGTCACGCACTGGTTTAATGCGTGCAAGCAAGGTGGTTTCAATAATTCAATGTGTCATTGGCACATCGCAACGGCGTCCGTCCTTTTTTGCTGCACGTACGTTTTGGCGCGACGACGCGATCAAGCTTGCTTTTCCGGCCGGTTCAGACAGAGACAGGGGATGGTCGGAGGGACGCTGCTGCAAGTTGCCGTACGGGTTCGTGCGCGTACGTAGCCACTAGCCAAGTAGCCAGGCCCATACAAAAAAAAAAGGTAGACGCGTCCGCGCCGCGTTTCCTGGTTGCCTATACAAACGATCGATCGCCCCAACCGTCCACCACCGTCGGGTTTAGGATGTCCCCAACGGCACCACCCAAACGAACATTAAATTTGTCCAGATTTTATCCATTTGGCTCATGATCCGGGCAGCACGGATAGGGGCCGAACATGCATGTCCGGCCAGTGCCCACAACGGTGGCGACGCATCCCATTGACACTTGTCTGTTTCCATCGCAGATTCGCAATCTAGCACACCTGCGAGTCGGGAACGAGGCCGCCGGCGCCAGAGGCGAGACGAAAGAAAGGCAGACTAAAGAAAGGAAGACGATTCCGGCCGAGAATGGAGGCATCCAAGAGAGATAGCAGCGGCAGCAGCAACAATACAAAGAGAGAGAGAGCAGCCGGATCGGAGAATCGGAGAAGCAAATCACGCACATGAGCGCCGCCCAGCTCGTCCTCGTCGATCTTGGACCAGGGACGTGAGCTTCGCTTCTCGACTCCGGCTTGCCCACGCGCCGCGCAGGACGTGGTCGGGCCCGCTCCTCCACGTCAGCAGCGCCGGGAGCGGCTCAGGAGGTTGATGTTGTCGGCGCGCCGGTCGGCCTTGGACGTGGCCGCGGCGGTGATGGCGGCATCCCCGCGGTGCTCGTCCGTGGAGGCCGTGGCGGACGGTGCGGTGCGGCTGCCCAAGGTCGACCATCCTCCGCCGCGCGCGCCATCGGCGCCAGGAGCGGCCGTCGCTTCCCCCACGCGGCCGAGGAGCGCTCCCAGCCATGGCGTGCGGGCCAAGGATGGCAACGGGGCGGGTTCGGGGGGATATACCAAAACCAGATCCAAATCCAAATCCATCAGCATTATTATGCCCCACCCACGAAAGTATACATGGGCATGGATGTCGCCCCAAATTCAAACCCACTGGATATCCGGATATCCACGAGTAATGCATCGAAGTATTAAATCAACAATATTTCAACCACAAAGTACTTAAAATATGTAAAATCTCAAACAATCACATCACAAAATACATAATCTCACAAAAGATAGACAGTTTAGGGTTAGCAGTAATTAGTATTACGTGAGTTTGGGTCATTGGGTGAGTTGGGCCTTAAGAATATTGAGAGATGGGACTGGGAAAAAAATACATAACTCATTGACATGTGGGTCTCACATGTCAGTCGGGTATCCATTGGATATCCGTGGAGCAAATTTTTTGCCCGTGCCCAACCCATGAGTTAGCGGATATCCGCCCCATGAAATCCATGGGCAAAAACTCGCATCCAAACGGATACCCGGCTCTATGGATAAAATTGCCATCCTTACGTGCGGCGCCAGACGACGCTGTGGCCGGCGAGCTCGGGCTGCAGATTTCTGACTGGGTGCGGAATTTTTCGGGAGAGATGATAGAGAAGAAGTGGAAATTATGGTGGGTTTATTTGACTAGTAGGTGGGCCAGGCCATGTGTGGAGGGACAGAGCCGAACGTGCAGCGGACGCAGCTTGACACGCGGACATGTCCGTCCCGATGAAAACGTGACCCAAATTTGGTCCAGAAATACGTCGGGCCGGAGAGAAAAAAGACAATATTTAGATGGGTCTGCGCATTGGGTGCTGGTTTTTGCCCATCCAAACATAACCGGACACAAACGGGCTAGATGCGTCCAACCGTTGGAGACATCCTTAACATTTCGTTCCATGCATGCATTCCATTGCACGCCGCCGCGTGACATGATTTGTCAGTTCGGCCGGTAGTGGCAAAGAACTAACCAGAGATGTTCATGGATTGGAAAATGCAACTCAAAGTTCAAAATGCTGGCTAGATTCTGTGTACAGTAACTGCGTTCTTCAGACCACCGCTAGCCCCTGTGCAACACGGAACAAAGAAATTTCAGGTCGTTTTCGGGGACGGGCTGGACGTGCGATAATCTCTATATATATAGGACACAGGAAACTAGATATAATCCCTAAATAAAAGGTACAGCACAGCTAACCGAAAACTATATTGTTGCAAATTTAATTAAACGTATCTGAAGTGCCTAGCTACCAAGCACCACACAAGATTTATAAGACGCTTGATTATATATATCCTGATGAATAGTATTCTTCTAAGAATAAGACAGCGACAACAGTGCTGACAATCGAATTGACATCATAACTAACGAACAAGATCTATCTCATTGGCCGGCTGCTTGCTTAACACTGATAAATAATCCAGAGAAAGCTTCAGGGTTTTGGGGATGTGCGTTACGCGTATGGGTCGGTACGCTTGACCCATCAGAGGTGCTGGACTCAGGCTGCTCCGCGCCGAATCCATGTCTGGTAGTGGCAATCAACCTCGTGCAGACGACGCTGACCCGTCCTGCCCGGTATCTCTCAAGGTACGGTGCATGCAGGGAAATTTCCTGTTTATACCAGAATAAAAGGACAGGAGATAATCATTGGCAAAATATAGTTGGCTTGAGTTGTTGTTGTAGAATAAAAGGACACGTGATTTTAAAAATACATTTTTTCTCTCTTGGAATCGCTGATGTTTTTAAAATTAGCACTGCGATTCCGATGCTGCTAAAAAAAACAGGTGATCAAAGGCGCTTCACTTAGCTTGACCCCATTTAGCATTTCTCGATTTTCTTGAATTGGTAGTAGTAGTAGCTAGGTAGTACGTACTTGTCTCACTGATGCTCACTTGTCTATGTTTTGCGATGTTGCGTGTGGGGAACTGCCCGGTCTTGTCTTAGGATTATCTTGTCCTTCCTGACGCTGATGGATTACTGGATTGGATTGTGTTTTATACTGTACTTCGTAGTACACAAAAATAACATTAAGAAAATGACGGGCTTTTGGCAGGCTACTTGTAGTATTTGGGTCCAGCCCAGTTGCGGCCCAACTCCAACACGTTCCAGGAAGCCGCGCTGCACCTTCCCTTTGCCCTCCTTGAACACTCTTGTCTTGCCATGACATGAAAACGCCCTGAAAAAAGACATCCAGGACAAACGACCCTGCAGAGTTTGAGGTCAACACGCGCGAGACGAGCAGAGCCAAGATCCGGAGTCTCCGGCATCTAGCAGCTCTCTCACTGGCTACTTAACTCGACCTGTGAAGTGATTTCCCTAGCTGAATTAGTAGCAGTTTAGCGCGAGTGTCTAGTGGTCTCTGATTCGCGTACACTACACACAGCTCGATGAACCGAAGGATAGCATCCTGCTTGCTCGTCGTCGTCTTCGCCGCCGCCGTCCTCCTCACCCTGCTGGCTCCATCTTCCTGCGCGGTCTCCGCCGTACATCGCCTCCCGCGTCCTGCTCCAGGTATATATGCAACGATATTTGCTTTGTTGCGAATGCCAGCTTGTTGAACATGTATGAATGGGTGGATCAATTGATGTGATCGCAGTGCTGCTGGGAGGCGGCGACGCCGGTGCATGGGGGAGCTTCGGCCGGAGCCGGGCGCGTGAAGGGAGGAGAGTGAGTGCTAGCCGTGGGTGCTGCGAGGCGCTTGGGGCAGAGGGAGTCGTTGGACAACCCTCCGTCGCCCAAACCCCACGACATGCCGGGCACGGCGATCCCCGACCCGCCACCTCCTCCGCCGTCGGACAACGATGAGGTGCCTCCCGGGCGCTGGCCGCTGGGTACGAGCACGTACGCGATGGTGGCTTCGAGTTCAATCGATCTCTCCGGGCATGCTGCGCACTTGCGTGGGTATGCACGGGACAACGGAGAACCGATCGAGAATGAACAACCTGAACTAGCTGCTGCCACCCTTTGTAACCCCGGCTACATGTACCACAGTTTTTTTTTAACAAAAATAGCCTAATATTTTTAAGTTCTCAAAAATTCAGACAAAAATCACAGAGGTGGAATCTGACGTACCCTAAGTGTTGCAAATTTTCAACGCCAAATATTTTATATTTTAGCCTACACGAAAATAACAAATTCTGATAGATCTGAAAAATTCGAAATCTCCATGTTCACCACCTCAGATTCGGAATTTTGTCATTTTACACAGCACAAAATACATAATATTTCGCATTAACATTTTTCACACTGGTGAGAGTCATCGTTATATACATCTAGAAATGTTTTCATAACTTTTTGAAACTTTAAAGTCTCGTTTTCGATTTTTTTATCAACAAAAAAGGTACATGTAGCTCGTCCTACAAAACGTCTCTCTTGGTTTTGTTCACAGGTGTGAAATAAGTTGTCGTGCTCACACCGGTGCCTCCGTCCATACTTGACTACTTGGCCATTATCATCGCTTGCATCTCTGGTTGCTTATGCGAGAGGCACTGTGAGATCTGTTGAATATATGAGCAATTTTTCACATGATTTAATCCATAAAAACAGTAGATAAAACATGGCTAGAGAAATAAGAATTAAGCTAGTCATGCAATCTATCAGAAAGTACGCATCAAGCAATTGTACGCATATTGCTAGAAACAAAGTCTGAAACATGATCTGGAATAGACAGAGTAGGATCACATACGGGCCAGTGGAGGACGACCCGTTCGCGTTGGCTGATGAAGACATGTTGCCGAAGAGGACGTCGACGTCAGGGAAGAAGTCGTCGTCCGGGAAGTAGTCGTCGGAGTCCGTGTTGGAGAAGAAGCCAGTAGTCGCGTGATGACGCTCCCCAAAAACCTTATCGCCTCTCTCCCGTACAGGATCGCGAGAGACGGGGTTCCGGAGGCCTACTGTTCCGTCACGCGGTGCACGCCGCGGAACGGAATGAGGAAGACTTGATCGGCGACGCAGTGCTCGAGAACCAGGAGGCAGGCGCATGAGATGTGGTGTGTTGCGGTATGTCTAAGGGAGAGGAGCGACCTCTCCTTTGTAGGCACAGCCGCAGGAGACGAACAAGCACCGCAGAAGAGGAAACGAAAAGGCAGGAGACGAAATGAATAGGCAACGCCCGTTAGCATTCATCTCCACTTAATGCAGACGTTTCATTTTCCATTAGTGCGCAAAACGTTTCACCTTCGTGCAACCGTTCATATTCATATTCGTCCATTCATGTGTGGCAAAAAGAACACATCGGCTCGGCGAGATTCCCGCAACCCGCGGCGAGGCGGGCGGCGGAGGAGGAGGAGGAGCGCGCGTGGGGCTCTCTCCTATTCTCTCCTACTCTCATGCTCGTACAAGTGCTAGAAGAGCTCACCTTATAAAGTGGTGCAACTCTCTCTAAACTAGCAATGTGGGACTAAACATTTGTCCACCTCTTGCCATGTATGAATGGGCCACATGGGCCTCTAGGATTTTCAGGAATTATGGAAATGAGTTAATTGAGCTGGGCCAATTAAGGCCAAAATTCCAGCAATCCCCCACAAGATTCTAGAGGCACAAAATTTTGCTTTTGGTTCCAAACACTGTTTATATACCGGTGCTACAGTGGAGACTGTTAAGTTGAACTTCCACCTAGACTTCATGTTACACTAGTTTGCAACTTGGACAGTGGACTATGCCTTGAACTGCATGTTTTCTGCGAATCTAGCTTCACACAAAGCCTTGACCGATACTAGGCTGCCGTGGGACTTCCCCGCGGGTGGAGCTTATACGTCATACTCCAAGACCTTTCATGAGTTTATTAAAGAGCACCCCACTCTCATGGACTGCGACGTTTGACAGTCAGACTCATATAGGTGTGTTCCTCAAAGATGTTCTGCAGGACAACATCTCTGCTTAAGATAAAGCCTCTTGGTACACATTAAGATAAACATCAACCTGCCATGCAGTTTAGGAGATATTGCATCTCGCGGAGTGGTGTTATACAAAGATAAGGGTATTCTCCTCTCAGTTGATCAACAGCTTGTCTCCCAATTCTACTTCACGGGATCTCCGATCACATAGAGTGGGTTACCACTGTGAACAACTTATATTGTGGGTCTCAAACCCATCTCCCTCGATGCATTATCTATCACATTACGTGATAAACCCTTTGTGAAGGGATCTGCCAATTCTTAGATGTTTGGATATAATCCAATGCAATAACTCCGGAGTTCTTCAATTTTCTGACAGATTTTAATCTCCTCTTCACATGCCTTGATGACTTCATATTATCCTTAGAACTATTCACTTTCGTGATCACAGTTTGATTATCACAGTTCATAAGGATAGCAGGTATGGTTTTTCAACCACAGGTAAGTCCATCAAAAGCTCACGGAGCCACTCTGCTTCAACAGTGGCTGTGTCTAATGCTGTGAGTTCTGCTTCCATAGTTGACCTCGTTAGATGGTCTGCTTGCAAGACTTCCAGGAGACAGCGCCACCACCAAGTGTAAACACATAACCACTTGTGGCCTTAATCTCATCAGCATCAGATATCCAATTTGAATCACTATAACCCTCAAGTACCCTTGGGTCCCGGTATAATGAATTCCATAGCTCGCAGTGCCTTTTAGATAGCGCATGACTCTCTCAAGCGCATGCCAGTGATCATCTCCCGGATTTGACACAAATCGGCTCAACTTGCTCACAGCAAATGAAATGTCAGGCCTCGTGGCACTCGCCAAATACATAAGCGAGCCTATGATCTGAGAATATCTCATTTGATCTCTAGAAATCCGTCGATTCTTTCGAAGCAACACACTAGGATCATACGGTGTTGGAGAGGGCTTGCAGTCGCTATACCCGAAACGACTCAAGACCTTGTCCACGTAGTGGGATTGAAGCAGCGTAATCCCACCATTGTCATCTCTCAAAAGCTTGATGTTCAAGATAACATCAGCTACTCCTAGATCCTTCATCTCAAAACAGCGAGATAAGAAATCCTTGACTTCCTTAATCACATTAAGGTTGGTTCCAAATATCAGTATGTCATCGACGTACAAACAGAGAATAACTCCCTCGCCCCCACCATGGCGATAGTACACACATTTGTCAGCTTCGTTTACAACAAAGCCTTCAGCAGTCAAAGTCTTTTCGAACTTCTCATGCCACTGCTTAGGGGCTTGTTTAAGGCCGTACAATGACTTCAACAACTTGCACACCTTTCCTTCTTGACCAGGTACCACAAAACCATCTGGCTGCTCCATGTAAATTTCCTCTTCCAACTCTCCATTTAGGAAAGCCGTCTTAACGTCCATTTGATGGACGAGAAGATCGTGTGAGGCAGCCAATGATAGTAGCACGCGAATGGTGGTCAGTCTGGCTACAGGTGAGTAAGTGTCAAAGAAGTCTTCTCCTTCCTTTTGAGTATACCCTTGGCCACAAGCCGTGCCTTGTACTTTTCAATGGTACCATCAGGCCTAAGCTTCTTCTTGAACACCCACTTACATCCTACAGGTTTGCACCCGTACGGACGATCAGTGATCTCCCAAGTTCCGTTAGCTAAGATGGAATCCATCTCACTACGGACAGCTTCCTTCCAGTAGTCAGCATCCAAAGATGCATAAGCTTCTGAAATAGAACTGGGAGTGTCATCTACGAGGTACACAATAAAATCATCACCAAAAGACTTTGCAGTCCTCTGTCTCTTGCTCCTTTTAGGAGTTTCATTGTCATCCTCCACAATATTTTCATGGTGTTCTATCGGAATGGTGGATTCAGAATGGAACAAATTCCTGACTAGATGAACTTGCATCTCCTGATTTGATGAGCTCGGCATATTTCATGGGAAAGATATCCTCAAAGAAAGTCGCATCATTCGACTCCAAAATTGTACCAACATGCATGTCGGATACTCAGATTTTACTATCACGAATCTATAACCAACGCTATGGAATGCATAGCCCAGAAGAACACAATCCACGGTTTTTGGTCCAAGCTTGCGCTTCTTGGGAATTGGTATATTGACTTTCGCCAAACAACCCCATGTCCGCAAGTAAGAGAGTTTCAACCTTTTCTTCTCAAACTCCTCAAATGGAGTTATCTCTTTGTCCTTTATGGGAACTCGGTTTAGGACATGACACGCAGTCAGTATCGCCTCCCCCCACCATGCCTTGGAGAGACCCGATGTGTCTAACATGGCGTTAACCAAATCAGTTAGAGTACGGTTCTTTCTCTCAGCCACTCCATTTGACTGGGGTGAGTAGGGAGGCGTCCTCTCATGAATTATACCGTGTTCAGCACAAAAGGAATCAAACTCATTGGAAAAATACTCTCCACCACGATCGGACCTAAGCCTCTTAATCTTTCGATCAAGTTGGTTTTCTGCTTCAGCTTTATAGATTTTGAAGAAATTTAGAGCCTCATCTTTTGATTTCAGAAGGTACACATAACAGTATCTAGTGGAGTCATCAATTAACGTCATGAAGTATCTCTTTCCACCCTTTGTCAACACACCATTCATCTCACAAAGATCAGAATGTATGAGCTCTAGAGGTGCCAAGTCTCGTACCTCCGCAGTCGTATGAGACTTGCGTGGTTGCTTTGCTTGAACACAAACTTGACACTTAGAACCTTTGACAGTAGTGAAACTGGGGATTAAATTCAATTTGGCTAGCCGCGTCATGCACCCAAAATTAATATGACATAGACGTGAATGCCATATATTTGATTCAGAAGTAGTGCAAACATGGTTCACAACTTATTACAAACGTCTGACAGTGATAGGCGGAACAAGCCTCCGCACTCATAGCCTTTACCAACGAAAGTTCCAAACTTGGACACAACAAATTTATTGGACTCAAAAACTATCTTGTAGCCATCTCGACACAAAGAGACCCGCTAACAAGATTTTTATTTATGGAGGGCACATGATGAACGTTCTTCAGGCGCACGATCTTCCCCGAAGTAAACTTCAGATCGACCGTACCAACACCACGAACAGAAGCATGTGACCCGTTCCCCATCAGCACGGAAGAAGTCCCTGTGACCTGATAGAAAAAACATTGAGAAATCAGCACAAATATGTACATTGGCACCCGTGTCAATCCACCATTCAGGAGAATGACATACTGAAAAGATAGTTGGAAATATACCGTACCCAGCATCTTTCATCTCAGTATCTCCAATGACAACATTAGCGGTCTTGCCGCTCTTCTCGCGCTCCTCAAATCGGTTAGGGCATCTTGGAGCCCAGTGATTGGGATCACCGCAAACATGGCAGGATCCCTTCTTCCTATCGGTCTTTGGCCCTGTTTGGTTGGGCTTATTTTCTGCCTTTTAGATTTTGGCTTATAAGGCACAAAAACACCTAAATATGTGCTTTTGGCTTTTGCTTTTCGCTTTTGACTAGACATTATTACGTGATGGTATAAGCCAAAAGCCAAAATCAAAAGCACCTATTTAGGTATTTTTGTGGCTTATAAGCCAAAATCTAAAAGCCAGAAAATAAGCCCAACCAAACAGGGCCTTTCTCTTGAAGTTGGTAGACTGTGAAGGCGTGTTCTTCTTATCGTACTTGCCTTTGTCCTCAGATTTATTCTTGTACTTGGGCTTGTAGGACTGGGAGTTCTTCTTCTGAACGAAGTTAGCACTCGAACCTCCCTCAAAGACTCGAGCTCGTGTGTCTTTCGCTCTCGCCTTTTCTTCCACATCAAAAGACCCAATGAGATCCATAACGGAAAACTCCTGTCTCTTGTGCTTCAGAGAGGTAGCAAAATTCCTCCACGAAGGAGGGAGTTTGGCAATGATGCCTCCCGCAATGAACTTATCGGGTAACACACACGAAACTTGCTCAAGTTCCTTAGCAATGGACTGTATCTCATGAGCCTGCTCAACAATGGAGCGCTCACCAGTCATCTTGTAGTGAAAGAACTGCTCCATGACATACAATTCACTGCCCGCGTCCGAGGCCCCAAACTTGGCCTCGAGCGTATCCCACATGCCCTTGGCAGTAGTGATGAACAAATACGGGTCGACGATCTTGTCACCAAGGATGCTGAGAATAGCCATCTTCAACGGGGTATCGGCTTCCTGAAAAGCTTTCTCCTCTTCAGGAGTGAGCTCTCCTTCAGGCTTGCCTTTAGCAGCGTGAAAACACTTCATGGTTTCAAACCAGAGAGTGGCTCTCGCACGCCACTTCTTATAGTTCACCCCATCGAAAGCAGCGGGCCTCAGTGAAGCAGCAAAGCCAACAGAAGAAAATTGCCTAACATAAGGTTTTTGGATTGTTGAATATATGAGCAATTTTCCACATGATTTAATCCATAAAAACAGTAGATAAAACATGGCTAGAGAAATAAGAATTAAGCTAGTCATGCAATCTATCAGAAAGTACGCATCAAGCAATTGTACGCATATTGCTAGAAACAAAGTCTGAAACATGATCTGAAATAGACAGAGTAGGATCACATACGGGCCAGTGGAGGACGACCCGTTCGCGTTGGCTGATGAAGACATGTTGCCGAAGAGGACATCGACGTCAGGGAAGAAGTCATCGTCCGGGAAGTAGTCGTCGGAGTCCGTGTTGGAGAAGAAGCCAGTAGTCACGTGATGACGCTCCCCAAAAACCTTATCGCCTCTCTCCCGTACAGGATCGCGAGAGACGGGGTTCCGGAGGCCTACTGTTCCGTCACGCGGTGCACGCCGCGGAACGGAATGAGGAAGACTTGATCGGCGACCTCTCCTTTGTAGGCACAGCCGCAGGAGACGAACAAGCACCGCAGAAGAGGAAACGAAAAGAATAGGCAACGCCCGTTAGCATTCATCTCCACTTAATGCAGACGTTTCATTTTCCATTAGTGCGCAAAACGTTTCACCTTCGTGCAACCGTTCATATTCATATTCGTCCATTAATGTGTGGCAAAAAGAACACATCGGCTCGGCGAGATTCCCGCAACCCGCGGCGCGCGTGTCGCGTCGCGTCGCGTCATGACGAGGCGGGCGGCGGAGGAGGAGGAGCGCGCGTGGGGCTCTCTCCTATTCTCTCCTACTCACATGCTCATACAAGTGCTAGAAGAGCTCACCTTATAAAGTGGTGCAACTCTCTTTAAACTAGCAATGTGGGACTAAACATTTGTTCCACCTCTTGCCATGTATGAATGGGCCACATGGGCCTCTAGGATTTTCAGGAATTATGGAAATGAGTTAATTGAGCTGGGCCAATTAAGGCCAAAATTCCAGCAAGATCAACGGCTCGCCGATTGCATTTACAGATGAAAAGGAATTGATCGTTCCGCAAAATAAGAAAGGAGGAAAGTACCTAAATTATTATTGGTTCTTCAACACGTTATAGAGTCTAGTTTTGATTTTTTATCACTTAACTTTAGATCTTTGTTTAACAATAATACACATTTCGATTAGATTTTTCTAAGTAAACTATCCGACGTTACCGATAAAATAACCAGAGTACATGAGATCGAAAAAAAAAACACAAGATCCTTCTTAAAACATAAAGTCAATGTCCGTTTCCACATTTTGTATCTTGGCGTCCTTCCAAATATCTACTGAAAATAACAAAAGCAAGATCCACATGAGTGGAACTATTATGACTCATTGATTCATAGGATAGGAAAAGTGTAGGGATCCATAGCATTGGAATGTCATACCTAGTTGAATCCTATAGGAATATTACTTTGTGTTTGATAGCAAAGGAATTGTAAAATGAGGTTTGAGTGAATGCTAGAATTCCTATGGGATGTAGTACAAAGATTTCTATGAGGAAAATTCCTATAGAAACTAATCCTATAAATCAAGTGACGAACGTAGGAAAATTTCTTATAGGAAAAAATCCTCCAAAAATCTTATGAATTTTCTTTGAATCAAAGAGCCTAAAGGCCTGAGTCGCTCACCGCAACAAGCGACACCTTCGACCGAAAAGCGGGTAAACTCATCTACCATCGCAAACATTGGTGCAAATACAAAGTTACGCTAGTTCGGTGAAGACGTGTAGTAAAGGATAAAATAAATTGTCACCGCGGGTCGCGCTAGCTGCTGCATTGCAGCTGGAGCTCGTCCTGACTCCGACAGTCCTACTGATACTGCACATAATTCATGAAGTAGTACAGTCTACAGGTAGTGGTAGATCGGCCCATCGGCCGTTATAGCTTGACAGACCGTGCACGTTCCGACTAATGAATGAGGCAGCTCGGCAATCGGTAGTTATAACTTGACAGATCCGTGCAGGCAGGACCGCAGGAGGCGATTAAAACTGAATGGCACCAGCTAGCTTCGGAGGCTCAAGTCCCGGCAGGGCGCGTCGGTGATCACGGTGACGACGCTGCTATAGGACGACAACGACGACGGCCACTGGCGTATCCAGCGGGCGGGCCAGGGGGGCCGTGACCCACCCAGATTTCGGGGAATTTTTTCGACCCCCCATATAGGAAGCAGCCTTGTTTGACCTTAGCTGCCGCCTGCAGCCTGCTAACCTTTTTATTTTTTTCGTAGCGCGTCTTGCAGCCTTGTTTGTTGGTACACGATCAAGGCATACCCGCCGTGGCATCGAGCGAGAGGCCGGGGCTGTTCGATCGATGGGTTCACGCAGCGAGCAGGCTTTCCCTGATTCCGTCCAGATCGAGCCGGCCATCTAGGGAAAGCGGGCCAGGTTGCAATATTGACATATACGTGCATTACAAGGGATTTAGTTTACAGAACTGTTCTTTTTCTTTAAACAAGATTTTTTAGTACATACCAGTACATGGTAAGCACATTCTTTAGTGATACTAATTAAGAGTTGTACAATAAATTAAAACAACAAAGATATAACAATAATTTCATTGGTCGAAGACAATCGCACATTTAATAAAATATTCTCGCTGCAATCGACTGCACCTTGGGCAATGGCAAGACACTGAAATTCTGGACGGATCCGTGGCTTCATGGAAGGACAGCAAGACAGATCGCACCAACCCTTTGGAACTTCGTCAAGAACAAGGCCAAGTTGCTGACTGTTGCAGAAGCTTTGCAAAACGATACATGGATCAGCGGGTTCCGTGGTGAGATCACGATACAACCCTTGGTTGAATATATGGATCTTTGGGAGGCGGTGCAAGATCAAACTCTCTCGGAGGAAGAAGACGCTGTCCGCTGGAAATTAAGCAACACCGGTGTCTATTCATCCAAGTCTGCATACACGGCCTTCTTCTTTGGAAAAATTGCAGCACCGTGTGCTAAGGAGTTGTGGAAAGCAGGAGCCCCCCTGTTGCAGAAACTTTTTATGTGGTTAGCACTCAAGAATCGTTTGTGGACGGCAGACAGACTAGCTAAAAGAGGCCTACAACACCCCCCTTGCTGCCCAATATGCAACCAAGAACCGGAAACGGGCATACATCTGCTGGTACGGTGTGTCTTCGCCAGGGAGGTATGGTTTAAAATCTTGGTTCAGTTCAATCTACACCACTTCATGCCATCTGCAAGCACGGTACCAACAGAGTGGTGGCCGAGACTGGCGGCAGCTATACCTAAGAAAGAAAAGAAGAAGCTGAACGGCCTGTTCATTCTAACGGCTAGAAGCATTTGGCTGGAGCGGAACAGCCGTGTGTTTGACAGAAAATACTCCTCTGCGACGATGGTCTGCAATCGGATTCACCAGGAGTTTTCGCTGTGGGAGAAGGCAGGGCTAGGTGGACCATCGAGAGGAATCACGTAGGTGTTGAGTGGAGTGGGTCGGTGGACGAGCCAGTTTGTGGCTTGGTCTCACCAAATTCCTGTAATTTAACGCTCTCTCTTTCTTAATATATATCAACACGCGATGCTCGCGCGTGTTCTTGCATAAAATATTCTCGCTTCAAGCTTTGTCAAAAGAACCAAATGCGCACATTCGATTTCTTTTGTGATTGTAGAATTCAAGTTAGCCCCGTGATATAATGTAATGCGGTGTTTCATTGATTTGCAATTTTTTGAATTGATCGCCTATTTATACTATTTATTTGGTAAAAAAATCCGCGGTGCGACATTTTTGTTGTAGTGTGCCCACCCACCAAATTTTTCCTGGATACGCCACTGACGACGGCGCTTCACCCATGGAGATGCTCACTGGCCAGCAGTAGTACGTGGCGAGGACGCTGGTCGTGGCCACCGCCATGTCGCTGACGAGGACGCCGCTCAGCTCCATCTCCGCGCCCTCGACGCATCGTCCCTTGTAGAACGCCCGCATATACCGCATCGGCACGTCCTCCGGCGCCTCCAGACTCACCGCCACGGTCACGTCCTGCGTGCTTCCTTGAGACACGGCGATGGGATGCGGCAGAACGAACTCGGTGATCTTTGGCGACGACGAGCTCATGACGTCCCGGCCTCAACCGGACGGTGATGTTGGCGAACTTGACGGAGGCGCGGGGGTTGTTGGCCCTCGGGACGAACCTGAGCTGCATGTCGTTGCCCGGTGGAGGCGGCGACAAGACTTCCATGCGGCCACCGGAGAGTTTCAACTCGAGCCTCTTGGGACGGAGCACAACTACCACGGCCCTCACGATCACTGCCACTGCCAGCACGGTCACCACACACGCCACCGCGCATCGCGCCACGTATAGCCACGAGAGCCTCCTCGCCGTCGGTGTCTTGCTCTCGTCCGCAGCTGCCATATGCATCGTAAGTCTGGATGTGGGCGTATGTAAAATGAGCTAGAGATGTGCGTACGAATGGAATCAATCAGCTAGCTAGCTACCTCCACGCTGCGACTTGGTGAATGAGGTCGGCCGCTAAGGCGCTAACGTATCTATTTATAGAAAGACATAGGGGCATAGGGCATCTTTGTTATGCAATACAATGGCTGTGTGACTGGATTGATGCACATGCCCGATGCTCCCTATTTCGAAAAAAAAACTCTTTGTTTGGCCTCGCTAGCTGTATATGCATGTTTTTATATCTCCAAATTTATAAATGGAGTGTGGATCTGAATATACATATTTTCATATCTCTAAATTTATCAGATTTTGTCATTTTTGTGTAACGCGGAATATAAAGTATTTGAAGTTAAATTTTTACATGTTTGTAAAACAAATCATTAGCTACATCCGGAATTTCTTTTCAAAAATTTTGAACACGTAAATATTTTTCTGATAGTTTTTTAAAATAATAGGATCACTGGTGCTCGGTAGGCAAAGACACCTTCTCGTTAAATATCTTTTTATAATATATTTAGGACACTTAAGTATAAAAAGGTAGGGAATCGACACACCCAAGAATTTGTTTGTACCTGCCTCTTTTGTCTTTCCAAAACTAGAAAGTCTCACTCCATTTGATCTTAAAGTCCGATATTTGTTTAAAGAGATTTAGCACATGTTTTCGCTTTTTTGCATGGTATCTACTTTCAACTGACACCTTGTCCACAGTCTCCCAGGCTATAGAGAAGTTTACATGTGGGTCCTACCTTACGAAAAAACTTCACATTCTTCATAAGTGATGCCCTAAGTTAACGTGTTGTATTTTTTTTTTTTTGAACACCTCCAACTTCACCACGTATATTCACCAGGATTCCACATACAAAGTACATAGAAACAAGCAAAGAAAGAGCAAACACGAGGGAGAGGAGCCGGAACAAGCTCGAGGATCACCAGCTTCACCGGCGACGGAGACGAAGAGCAGCATCCGCCGATCTTCCACTGCCTGGGAAACTTTTGTCCCTTGAAAGACGTCGCCTGGACTGCCCGCCGCTCCGCGGCGGGGCTCTTGTCGATGAACGGCCGTGGCGGACGCCCCCTGGCTCCACAGCACCGCCAAACCCTAGCCGCCTTCGGATCCGTCGCAGAAGAGGCTGAAGAACTCGAGCACCTCCGGGATCCAGCCGCCCGATCCGCCGCCACTGCAGATCTGGCGGGAAACGATGGATCTCGAGCACCGCGCCGGGCCTCGAGCTCCAGCCAGCCGCGCGGGTCGACGCCGTGCCCCACGGAGCGCCGTCGCCGGAGAAGAACCTGCCAGCACCAAAAAGCCCACCACCAGCTCCACCTCCTCCTGGGCGCCGCCGGCAAGCACACCGCCCTACCCTACCATTTGTACAAGCCGGCACCGGGGATCCCCACCCTCCCGCCGCCGAAGCGGCCGGCGGAGGAGGGGAATCCCACGGCGCGGCGGCGAGCACGCGGTGGGTCGGCGGCGGCGTCCAAAAATCGCCTGCTTTTCTCCTCTCTGAAACAGTTAACGTGTTGTATTCACCGGTTCTACTAGAACAGAACCTTTACGGACATGTATTACAAGTTAGGTATAAAAAGAAAAAACATAGGGGGAGCCCCCGGCTCCATACAACACATAGCCGGCTCCGTACAAGTTACTCTCTCCGTTACAATTTAATTGACTTGCTATTCATCATATGTGGATGTATCTATATATGTAACATGTCTAGATACACTCACATTTGGTGAATAGCAAGTCAATTAAATTGAAATGGAGGGAGTAGGTATCAGTGCGTCACAAGTTTAGAACGACACATAGCCAAAATTCAGCTCCCTCCGATCGGAAATGCATGGCACAAATTTGTCTAAACAGAAGTATCTAGTATAATATAAAACGTGTTTCGATACATCGATATTTAGACAACTCCATATCAATCATTTTCGATCATAGGGAATAGCATTACGAGCTAAAACAGCCGGCAGCATTACAAATTTTTATGTGAGCTCAGGTGCAGCTGATGCGAGAAGCGGAGGACAAATGAGATAGTGGCTTGGCACTTGGCAGGGATCTTCGTACTGAGGCAGTGAAGGAGTACGCCGCCCGCCGCGGTGGTAGGTGTGTTGCGCCTAGCCTCTGCCAAGCCAGCCCGGAGAGGGGACTCGGCGGGCCAGCGAGTGGGGGCGCCATAGCAGACAGGTCGGCTAGCAGAGTAGGTCTGGGAATCGGACGGGGAGGCCGGAATGGGTTTATTGACATTTTTTTGACTACAGGTTTATTGACATCTTATTATTGAGTACTCCTATATAAATATGTCCCCCTTAACAGAAAATATATTCTCAATTAAGCGGTGACCAACTGACCATGGGACAATGTGAAGGTGGTTATTAGAGCATCTCCAACAGCAGCGCTAGGCGCCGGCGCTCTAATTTTTTTTTGCAGCGTCAGAATTGCGATTTCTAATTTTTTTTTGCAGCGTCAGAATTGCGACGTCTGTTTTGCTTTAGCGGACGCGCTATAATTTAGCGCGACACGCTAAAATACAGCGCGCACGAGCAGCGCCAATATGAAACATAGCAAAAATTCATGACATAGATCAAATTCACCAAAGCACAAATTCACCAAAGTGCATAATTTAAATGCATTACAATAAAGTGCATACAAACGAATAAAACATCATCACTTACCACAAGTTTATTTCTCTCCAATTTCTTCCTCCTCCTCCTCCTCTTCTTCCTCCTCCTTCTCTTCACCTTGTTCAACCCCATCTTCATCATTGACGGGGACGGTGCTTGCACTATTTCCAAATGCACCATCCTATCTATGTCATTTGTGCCACTTGGGTTTAGGGCATCAAACACCGCCATTGCCTCCGCTCACTTTTGACAATCGGTGTTTATCAATGACCACCGGGAGCGAAGTGATCTATTGCTTCGCTCAATTCCACTCTTATTGTGCGTGTCATAGTACTCATTCATCCTATCCCAATATGCGTTGAATGTTTGGGCCGTTGCGACGGCGGCATCCAAAGACACATTTAGGTATGTCTCGCATAGCAAAATGTCATCTTGCACGGTGTAGTTGACCGACCTTCCTTTCGGAGGACCAACCAAACCCTCTCCTTCCTCATCCACTTCTTCTTCAAATTCATGATCGTCATCATGTAATTCATTGGTTTGGGACCAATGTGAAGTGTTGGAGCCAACTCCCATTGTTGAGAAATATGCATTATCATTCAAACTACAAATAAGTTGAAGATAGTCAAGCAAGGGGACGAATCATAAGCGAATTGTGAAGCAAGATGGAGAAAAGTACCTTGTGGGCATTTCTTCAAACACCCTATTTGCATCCTCCTCCGGCGCAAAAACTTGCGACGGCTCCGGCGCGGGTGCCGGCGCTACGGGTGGCGGAGGCGGGGGCGGCACTGGCGCTGGCGTCGGCTTCCTCTTGTTGGCTGGCGCCGCAGCGGCGCCCACCTTCTTCGCCTTCTTGTTGGCTGCCGCCGCAATCGGGCACTTGGGGAGGACGTTCCGCCGCTGCGCACCGGGCGCCTGCGCGACGGCTTCGACGGAGTTCGCCCGTGGCGCCGTGAAAAGGCCGCGCGCGGGCCCCATGCCGGGATTTGGTGCGGCACCGGCGGCGGAGGTGGTCACGCTCGCGCTAGGGTTTGCGGCGGCGTCGACGGGAGAGGGGTCGCGGATGTAGTGAGGGGTCGGAGGAACGCTCGATTGGCCTTCCATAGCTGGAATTCCGCCGGCGGCACCGTGCGCTAGGCAAAGGCAGGGCGACGGCGGGAGCAGCGGGGAATTTTCCGGGTGGTGGTTGCTCTCTCGCGCGCAATTTGCTTTTGCACCACGCGCTGGAGCGGCCGCCCCAAATTCAACGCAACGAGTACCGCTTGGGCCAGCGCGTTGGCCCCTTTTAACCGCGCGCGGAGTTTTAGCGCGGCTGCTGGAGACGCCGAAATAGGTGCGCGCGCGATATCGACGGTTTTTTAGACACGCGACGTTTTTAGCGCTACCGTTGGAGATGCTCTTAGGCAGAGACAAATGACATTCACGTGGCCATCGGTGACTCTTATCTTGTTTAAGACGAATTCTCGGCTGCAGTGCACGCATCATCGCTTCCTCGCGATCACGGGGCTCTAGAACAGGACAATCAACTGCCAGCCGTGCAGTCTCTGAAGTCAACACTCAACACACACGGAGACAAAACCCAGAGCCACACTTGAGATTCTCTTTGAAGAACGCCGCAAATGTATACGTACAGTCAGCGATCGAACAGCTCACACTCACACCGGCGGTGTCCCACTTACTCGAGCTGTGAGCTCACTGACTGAATCACTGAAGTGCTAGAACCAGTGCGTAGTGTTCTCTAGTCCGTCTACACAGCTACTAGCTCGATGTGTCGCAGCTCGGCCTCCTGCTGCTTGCTCGTCGTCGCCGCCGTCGTCCTGATCTTGCCCCTCCTCAGCTCCGGCGCTGCCGTCTCCGCACAGCGCATGCCGCATCATGCTGCAGCTCCAGGTATATATGCAAGTATAATCCCCATTCCCCAAGCTTGCTGTATGTATAACACTATAAGAGATCTTAAATGCGATCCGTGTGATTGCAGTGCTGCTGCTAGGTGGCGTCGATGCGGGTGCTACTGCTCGGGAGCGCGGCGGCCGGAGCCCCGTGCAGGTGAAGGGGAGGCCGCGTGATGGGTTGGAGCTGGCTGCGCCGGCGAGGCGGCTGGGGCTGAGGACGTCGCTGGAGAAGCCCCCCTCGCCGAAACCCCACCGCATGACGGGGATGGCCATGCCCGTGCCGCCGCCGCCGCCGCCGCCGTCGAGCACGTGATGGTGGCTTCGATTGGTCGATCTCCTCATCTCTTCGATCGGGGATGTTGATATGTATAAGAACACTTTTGCTTGTGCAAAATAATTAAGTTGCCGTGTGCTCCGTACTGGTCATTCCATGTATGCGTGGGCATTGTCACTTTGCATCTCCGTTGCTCGTGCCGTTGTGCGAGGGGAATGCTGCGATAAACGGCTAGCGAATGCATTTGCCGATGAATAAGAACTCGACAATTATAGAAAAAAATCTCCTACCTTACAATTTTTTATTTGGATATTCTAGTGGCGCGACATGGTTATCCTAAAAAAAAGAGGCGTATATTTTAGGGGAAAGGTTGTGTTCTAAATTTGACCAATCTTATACGGAGTAGAATGGATATAAATATCTACAACACCAAATCAATACCAATAGATTCACCATAAACTATATTACAAAGTGTATTCATTCATAGCGTAGATGTTGATATTTTATTCAACTTGTTTCACCAAACTTAGTAAACTTTGACTAAATTTGTGTGACTTAAATTTTTTTTGAATAGGGGTAGAGGCTACCTTTTCTAAGTTGCAATCCACGCAAAACCATTTCCAAGCTGGCTTTTTGTCGTTAAGACCTGTTTTTAGTGTTGTGTAGTGCAATGAGAGTGGCTACACAAGATAAATAGAGACGTCGGTGCACACTCCAAAAAATGAATGAAAACTAGTAGAGTGAGGGACATGACCGCATGCTACCTACAACGACACGGTGAAACTCTAGACCCAACACTATACAGAACGACACATAGGATACCCCTCTATGAAAATGGAAAATAAAAGGCGACAGAGTTTGCTACAGTATTGTCACAAAGGTAACGGTTAAAAAGGATTGTCTAGTCCCGCGCGCGACACAAAGGCAACAGTCGCATAAATTTTACCGTATCCTATATATCAGCTACGGTTAAAACGTTCATCCTTATGTAATTTATGTGGAAACTATTTGAGTAATAAAACCCTTTATCTAAAAAATGTAATTTATGTGGGCCTAAAAAACATATCTACGCATCTCCAATAAATAGCCCGTGGCCGCATTTCCCCTTCTCTCGACCTAACTCCTGCCTTATCCTCTCAGCAGCCACATACGTCTCCTTATCCCTCTCTCCCCCACTCGATCTCGCTGCTTCCGGCCGCCTTCGGCGACGACGCGACACTCGCCGGTGAGATCGTCTCCGGGAAGTGCGGCGGGGTTGTTACTGGACCGACAGAGGCGCTGGATCTGGTCTCGGTGAGACTACCATGCGGCGACGGCGCTGGATTTGGTCTCGGCGACCGGCGGCGGTGCGACTACCACGCGGTCTGTTCCAAGCTACGCGCCGGTTTGGCCGACATCTCCGACAAGCACATCGTTTGCCTCGTAGGCTCCTAGGCAACATGCTCCTAGAGGAGGCGCAGCCCACGTATCGAGTGTTGCCAGCGTCACCGCCTAGACGCGCTCGATCTGCGGCTGGTCAAACCACCGTGGATTGCACCGCTGATTTTTTTTCCGGTAGCAAAGCTGAGGTAAGCACGAGGTAAGGTGGCTTCCAGCCAGATCTACGTGTGTGGTAAATAGGCTTCCAGTCAGATCTATATGCGTGGTAAGCACTAGATCTACATCCGTGGTAAACAATTTTTATTAGTTAGCATATGCATGACTCGTGTTGTTTGCTCATTGCCTCATTCCCACAAACTTTTTCCTTTTCTGAATTTATTAGTATGCATGCGTGGTTAAACAAAAGATGGAATTTTTCCTTCTCTGAATTTGGTAGTTGAGATTCGTTTGGATACTGGTATATTTGGTTGTTCTTGAACGATTTGATGCTTCTGTACTTATACTGTATATAAGGTGTATTCTTCTCACAAGATTGCTTCTTAAATCCGTGTATATCTGGACTTCCTTCCGTGTTTAGCATCGGCCTGGACATTTCCACAAGTTTCCAACTGGACGCATATGTATGTTAGAAGCAGGAGTTGTAATGTATATTGCTGCTAAGTACATGTAGTTTCTTTCGGATCCCCTGTAAGAGGACACTAGGCGATACTGTTTATATAATATCTCATGTGTAGTAGTAAAATGATGTAATACTATGTATTTTGACTTGTATGTATTACAGAATACATTTTGTGCACCATTTATTGCTACCGTCTGCTACCGCTAGCAGCCGGTCGCCTGCCTTTTTATATATTATATTTGGTACTCAAAGGAAACGGTGAAAGTGATCCGTTGCAGATGGACACCTTCACATCAGCATCGGACGCGGGGCAACGGACCCAATCTCAGTCACTAATGAGGGTTTTCAACCGTTTCCATAGAGTCGTTATGTACTAGTGCAAACTTCCACGATTGATGTGCAGATCAAACGAGAGCATCATCATCACCCGAGCATAATGTCAACGAAGACATTTTGCCAACTCTTTCGAAGGCAACATCTTGACGTGGAAGAATTACAGCTTATAGAAGGTTATAATGACAACGATCATCGTTGATCCAAACTTGAGATTTAGATGGCAGGAAGGGGCAGAAGCCCGCTACTAAATTTCTTCGATGGAGGCGACAACAGACGGACCACGAGGTGCACTACTGCGCAGCACCTTGTCCAAAATCAGACGGCTGTGCATTCAGTCAGAGAACATGTGCTCGAGAGTCTCATCGACACAACAAATAATGTATGTGATGGAGGGGAGGATTTACCAACGGTGGAGGAAATAGTTGCACGAGAGGTGAGGCTGGTGGCTCTGGTAAGGAGCAAAAAAAAAGTTCCAAACCTATGGGATAAAGGCATCTATGGACTATGGTAAAGGTAGAGGTGGAGAACACATGGATTCCGCAGGACGATTACGATGCCATAAAACGACTCATGGAAAGATAATATTGGCACCATCTTCGCGCGAGCCACAACGGAGAGGCGAGGCCGGAGGAGAGTTTTTAGAGTTTTCAGTGCAATAATAATCTGACATGCCGAGACGTATTTTTGCCCATAACGTGGTTCGATAAAAAGGAAAATTCAAAAACTATATCGCTTCAAAGTTCGAACATGAGGCCCATTTTGTTTGCCCGAGTCAAATTCCGCACCGTTCTCCAAAACCTCACACAAAACCTGCGCCGACTTCCAGTTCCAGACCCAGCCGCCTCGACCGACCTGTCCACGCCCCCCTCACAAATTCGAACACTTCAGACGCTTCCAGTCACCGCCGCCCGCCCCTCTCTCCTCTCCGACGCGGCCGTCAGTGGAGGCGCTCTCCTCTCCCCCGCACGCACGCACGGCGCCGCTCCGCTCGCGCCCCATGGTCCAGCTCAAACCCTAGCCCCCTCTGCCCTCGCGCGTTACTCGTCTCGCTCACCTCTCCCCCTTCCGTCTCCCGCAGGATTCCTCCGCCGCCGCCGCCGCGCCGACCACGGCCTCCGCCCCGCCGCTTGACGACTGCCTCCGCCTCCTCCGCGGCGAGCGCGACGAGCAGAAGCTGGCGGGCCTCCTCATCGCCGCCAACGTCTGCCGCGCCGGCGACGCCGCCGCCGTCGCCGAGGTCTACCGCGCCGTCGGGCCCCGGTTCCTCCGCCGCCTCCTCAACACCGGTAAGGAGACGCCCTCTGCCTGCCTCGTGGTCCCCTGTCGGCAGGTGTCTCACTCGTTGTTCTGTTTCGCTTCGTGCGCGCCTGGCTGCAGGGTTGGGGAAAGTGCAGGGAGGGAAGGAGGAGGAGCGGGAGGCGTACCTGCGGCTCGCCGTCACCGTGCTCGCTGGGCTCGCGCGCGTCCCGGAGGTCGCCGCCGACGAGGGGGTCGTCTCCGCTGTTCCCCTCGTCGCCGAGGTCGTTTCCAAATCGTAAGAATTTCTGCTCTGTTGCGTTCTGACACTGCTGATGCAATTGAATGCATTGAACCATTTGCTTATGACTGCCGAATCATCTGCAGGCCTGATCTGACAATTACTGAAGAATGTTTTGAACTTCTATCGCTCGTTGCCATTGCCTCAGAAGATGGGGCACACAAATTTTGTGAGCCTGGAGTTATCGACATGCTCTTCAGTCAAATCTCCAACTTCCCAGATGGTACTAGAATTTCCTGGCCAGTCTCTTGTTTGCTTCTCCATTTTCCTTCACCCTACTGAGAAATGCTAGCAGCAACACTTGCTCCGACATTTTAAATTTGTGCACCTGGGCGTCTGACGGTTACTTGCATACTCTGCTTTGAAAGTGCAACCTAGGATAAGTAGCATGGTATCTTGAATAGGTGTCCAAGTTAGAAGTATTTACATAAGTTGATTTTCCATTTGGTATTACCAATCAGTAACACATCATATTTTCAGAGTTAGGTTGAATTCTTATAGGGTTGCTCCATTTTTCCATTTGTAGGTTCAAGGTGCTTAGAGCTAGCCACTCATCTAATGCAGTTACTTGTTCATAAACTCAGAGCAGACAACATGAGTGTGGAGAAACTGCAAGGCATGGCGAGCATGGTATGAGTGGCAGTATGGCACGCTGGATTGTTTTGCCTGAAAATTTCCATGCTTCATATGTCAGCAATTCTAATTCGATGTTTTGATCTACAATTTCTTTTGTCATTCAGGTGGCATCTCTTGCTGTACCTTTCAACGTTCTTCACACCGCAGTTAAATTTGAATCTCTGCACATGCTTACCACTCTTCTTTCCCAAAAAGAATCTGTAAGAGAAACTTTTCATCCCTCCCATCTGTTTTATTTGCGCTGTGGAGAGTTCACTGTTTAACTCCTTGTTTGTTTTTTTGGAACACTAAGCCACTTCATGGTGCTTTGAGATCAATGCCGTCCACAATCTGGGAATCTCATATCCGTGGTGGCATTATAGACGTTCTTCAAAACCGTGTTGGTATGTCCATGCTTCATATATAAAAATTCTACATTAATTGTTTGCGATTATTACTGTGAAGTTATAATTCATCATTTCGTTGGTCAAAGTTGATAACATAGACTACATGAAGGTTTGAGAATCAGCTGCATTTATTTACCCAGGATGAAAGTGCTAATATGTGTTGCTTTGCTAAAACTATAACTTGAGATGTGCTTAGATCTATCAATACCTTCTGGCTCTATTTGTTTTGTTTCTATTCTGGTTGTCTCCCTCTTTCATAATAGGAGTGTAGCATTTTGTTTCTTGTGCCAGCAGGCAATACATTTGGTTCAAAGTTTCCTACAGCTGCATGGCAGTCAGTGTAGATTGTTTGCGGACAACAGAACTGTATTATTTGCCAACTAAAGGGAGGTAGAACGTACTTTGAGAAGAAATTTTGTAGGGTAGAAGAATGAAACATAACTAGCGTTAGCATTTCCCTTCCTTTTTGAGATGGTCACGATAGTACTAAATATTTATCCACTGTCCAGTATCCTCTGAAAAGCTGCAAGCTCTTCTTTTGGCGGAGTGCATGATGTCGATACTAGGTGAGAGTTGGTTGTCAGAAGATCATAAAATCCTGGATAACAAGAATGCTATGTCCGTCGACAAGTACGTTTCACACCATCTCCTGCATCACATTGGATGTATCTTTTTCATTTTGTATAACAACTTGTGATTTCTGTAGATTTGTCCTGCTTGTCCTAGAATCTGCACGAGTTGAAGTTGCTGTCCTTCTAAACGAACTTGCCTTTTCAAAGTATGAGTCATCAGAAAGTTCTCAGATAGATGATGCCATCAGCCAGAAACAAAGAAACCTGGCTATATTGTTTTCACTGATAGAAAGAATAATCAAAATGATATCAGATGCTAGTAGTGGTGAAGGTATGTATACCATTTCCTTGACTCTTTTTGGTTCCATGGGATGGAATGTTTTTGTAATATGTTTTCATTTCCTCTTTTATTTGTATTTTATAACCTTCTGTTTCACCTTTTCTATCTTTGATGGAAGTTTGTCATTAGCTGATAGCAAGCTTTACGCACTGAAACCTGTTGTCATCCCGTGTTCTCCTTTGAAAAGTTATTTAAACTTTATGCAGGTGAACCAAGTCAAACTATCCATGAAAGGACCATAATGCAGGCAATTAAAGGATTAAATGAGACAATCAGTTTAGTGTTGGACTTCCTGCAGGATGCAAAGGTACATATTTTACTCCTCTGATGATATGAACATTTATTATGGGAAGATATCTTACAGAACGAAACATGTCAGGATCACGGGCAGAGGAAAGGTGATGATCTTTTGGCAGCTGTGAGAATAGTGGGAAGGTGTGTTACTGCCTCTTATTATTGTCTCTTATCTCTGGAATTTGTATGCATTTTTTTGCTGTTAAGTCCTTGTAGATATGATAAACTAGCAGTATGTTAAGGGTCCTTTAGTCGTCCCATCTCTAAATACTAGTTCCTCCTCCTGCTTGTAATCAGTTTGATGTGATCCGTAATGCGAGTTACTACTTTTGACCATTACAAAAAAAAAAATGTGCACTTTAGGCACTTCATATTTCTGTATGCACATCATTTAAATAGCTACTCCCTCCGTTCCACAATATAAGATGTTTTAGTCATTTCCCACATGCACATGCATACATATGTATGTAGACACAAATTAGTGTATACGTGCACTCTTTTTAGTCCGAATCTAGACAACATGTGTACCACCTAAAACATCTTATATTGTGAAACGGAGGGAGTATTAAACAAGGTTATTGTAAAAGTGAAGTATTTCAAACTCTCCTGTAATTGTCCTTAAATAGAAGCTACATTTGTGTGCTACTCTGTTGCAGCTATCTGGCAGAGACGCCATATGCCTGCCAAGAGAAGACTGGACGCTTACTGGAATTTATCTTCTCTATCGAAGGTCAAGATGAATCAAGGTAGTTCTTAGCCACTTTGTGCTCAGCAGGTGTACGTCACTTAGTATCATCCTTTGTAATGCAGTATATTGATGGTACCAAGTAACATTCTTGCACACAGGCCCTTCTATTCTGCTTCCAATGCTATCCCAAATAACAGCGACAGCTGATGGATGCAGAACTTTGGTGTCGTTTGGAGGCCATAAAGCAGTAAGTGGGCATATTTGCTATAAACCATATAAGAATTGTGACTCCCTTGTTTCTTTTGCCTCAAATAATTTAAATGCTGGTTATACTAGTTCATCATAACACCCAGTTTCCAGTTTGAAGATAATAATAATTTCTAATCTTCTCTGAATTTCTGGATATCTTTCTGGTTTTCTACTTGCTAAATTTGTGTAGGTTACAGATACAAATGCGTTCGTGCAGAAAAAAATCAGTGGTATTCAAAATTTCAAAACTGACTAGTAGGCCGACCCTCCCCCATGCACACCGGGTTGCTACCAAGAGCTAATATTCACTGTTCATACAAAGATTATTTTGTTTGATGCAGGGATGCTTAAGTTATAGGGTGTCGTCGTATATCTTTACTAGTTCTGTCTAGATGTTAATCACATTTTACGTGGGGTTTACTATTTGAAGTGAATTCATGAAAATAAAATGGCAGCATTATGATTTGCCAACTACTAGAATAGAAATTTGGCATAAGGAAGTTGCCATTTATCATTCAGTTTTTTCTTGGGACGGTACAGCTGATATGTCTGTTTTCTGTTTACAGGTTATAAACTGCCTCATTAAAATGACTGAGCAGAATGGAATGATAATCGACAACGGTAGCATGTTTTTGGCATGCGATACTATCATAAATGTTTTGTCAAATGTAAGTATCTACATTGTTCAATATAGTCTTTTGCATACCATGAGATAATCCTAATAGCATATTGTTACGTATGTAGAGGAAGAAGAGTTCCCATATTCAAATGGAGCCATGTTTCATCCATCTCCTGCAAGCACTTATTACATGGGCTGGTATGTTCTGCTCCTAATTTCCTTACATAAGATGAAATAGATATATGTGCATATTGTTTGTAGGGTGGCTCTCAGTGGTAGCCATTTCTCAATTCTTGATTCTTTCATTTATTTTACTTTAGTAGGCAGTGACAAAATTTTCTACCAGAATTCGATACCTCTGGAGGTTAAAAAAGGAGCTCAATGTGTGTCATTAGGTCATGAACCAGTCCTATGATCCTATCTTTGAAACATGATCAGTCATATATTGACCAATTTTCAGCAATACCCAGCACTGGTTTCTGAACTATGGTCATGGCAAAAAAAAAATTATAGCTGCTTGAAGCTCTGCCTGTTGTCGGTTGCCTGGCAATTTGGCATACTCCTATAGCGATACTATATATAGACTGTCAGTAGTCGAGGAGAGTTGAACTAATCCATACCTAAAAATCATGCTATTCAATATTGACGATCATTTTTCTATTGATTATCTTCATGAGCAGATCAGTAACTCTTTTTCTTGAATGTGAGCTAATCAGTAACTCTCTTTTTGTTGAATGTGGGCTGATCAGTAACTCTTTTTGTTGAATGTGAGCTGACCAGTATCTCTCTGTTTCTTGAATGTGAGCTGATCAATAACTATGAATATGTGTGATTGCTTATAGGAATTACAGATGCTTCATCAGTCACGATGACGGCCGCCAGCTTATGCACGATGGTGATGGAGCTGACATCAGAAGAGTTCCTCTTTAGCTGCTCTGATTTTGACCCCAAGACCCTTGAGAGTTTGTCTGACCTCATTGTTAGAAGTTTGCATCAGGTAACTATGACATCAATTTCTATCGTAGATTGTTTCCTTCGTGAAGGTTTCCTCTACAAATGATTTTTTCATCCTGCGGCATCGCATGTGTTTGCCTTCTTTTTTATTTCATTCTGGATGTGTTTGCTTGATGGTGGCTTTCTGTATTGTCCTACAGGATATCCCTGACGACGACCAGGAACAGTTAAACCAAAAGCAAATCATTGTATCAGGTAAACGATAGTCTGTCGATCTTAGAAATGAAGAGGAAGAAAGCATGGCCCTCGTTCAGCATGTGTGATCTGAGACATCATTATCTAACTTTGCTTTTGTACTGGTTGCAGGTTATAGGCGCTGGGCCGATCGGTTCCCAAGTGTTAGAAAGACTGTACATCAGCATGTATCTGTCTGATCGTCTGTCAGATCTTCTCTACGAAGAGTTCTCTCTTGTGAATGAAAATCCTACAAATGGGGAACCCAAAGTTCAAGCATCCACTCAGCATCAAGTTTGATCTCGTGTGGGGCGCTGTTAACCATTTACGTCTAACCGGCAGCTCACTTGTTCTTCTATGTAACGCCTGACGCCCTGACATGAACACGCGGTGGGCGGCAAGCAGGATGGCAGTTGCATACACATACACTACACTGATTCCCCAGTCAGTAGTGGCACGCTTCTTACACTACACTGGAATACATCAAGCAAGAGGCTGAGATGAGACACCATCTTACCTTCTTCCATGTAACAATGATATTTCACCTTGTACATTCAGTGCAAAAAAGGCCTATGTTCCGTATTTGCAGCTCCACCCTGTAATGTTCCATATGTTATGCATGTTTGTGTTGATCATCAGTTCTAATAAATAACACAATGGTTGTGCCCAGTTTTTTTTTGTTGGTTCAATTTGTGTGGCTACGTTGTTCAGAAAATTCCTATCTAATGCAGAAACCACTATAAAACCACCGTAAGCACATTCCCCTCCAACTTTACTATGTTCAACTACACCTGAACTGGGATGGAGGAACATAATAAGTAGCCAAAACAACATGATATGATATACTTCACCCACGAAGCGTGGCACGTTTGAATGATCTCAACAATACAAAGATAATACAAATAGGAATGACTCAGTCATTATGACTGTCATTACACGGGAAAAGTTCTCTCAAGTTGCTAAAAAAACCCGCATTACCCAAACAAGTCTACAGCATCTGAAGCCACTGGAACTTGTCGCAAGGAAATGGCAGGTGCATCTGTCCTCCGGATTACTTTCTGACTTCCATATTGTTCCAGTTTCAAACTCTGCTTTCACAGACGACAGCCAAAGATTCCATTCACGGATGGCTGACGTCCAGTCCTATACATGTCCATTCCTTTCAGACTGTCGTGGCTTTCAATCTCCGCGGAGTAGCAAACTGCTTTGGCAGGCCCCTGCACACCCTCCAGGGAGATCTGACAGCAGCCATTAACGGTAAGCGACTCCAGCTTCTGTGAACTTGCCAGTGCAGCCATTCCAACATCAGTCACGCTGTTACATCCCCGGAGTGTGAGAATACTCAAACAAGGAGCCTGGACAATTAAATCCATCCCAGCATTCGTTAGACTGGCAGTCCACGAGCTCGAGTGTCTCCAGGAACTGCATGGAGGATAGGCCCTTCATGCCCTCATCATCAAATATACTGACGCCATTTAGCACAAGAGCACGGATCGGACAGGATTGGATGAGGGTCACAATACCATTTTGTGTGAAGCCTATTTCAGTAGGGTAATCGGGATTGCAAAATGCGAAGGCGAGCTCAACAACCTGAAGCATAGGGCAGCTGAGAGCTAGGGCCTTGAGGCTGTCATCGGTCACTCCAGTGGCGGAGCTTGGGCTGGAAGGGTGGGGAGCTGTTGGGCCACTGCTGGGGGGGGGGGGGGGGGGGGGGCAGATGGGCTAATTATCACTGATTTTGCACACAAAAGGGCCAAAAAACAGTACGTTTTTAGTAAAATTTTCTTGGGCTGGCCCCCCCCCCCCCCCCCCCAATGAACTATGTGTACCTCCGCCCCTGCCGTCACTCTGGAATAGCGCAATCATCTCACTCGCATCTAGACCAATAACATACTCCAGGTAAAGTGTCTCCAATGGCACCCCTATAAAGCTCATGTATCTTAATATATCAAATGCATTTATTATTGAACAAACATGTAGAACATGATTTGAAGTTAATAGGTTGTAACCATTACATGACCTTTTACAATAATTAACCTCAAAATGCATTACACATGGTAATAAGGTTCAAAAAGAAACATTTGCATCTGCAAATAGTAGTTCAACAGATTATTACGCATATTTTACTCACATTGTCTAATAAGAACTTCTTGGATTTATGGGTTGGTCCTCCCTATCGCCCATAGGATACCTACTTAATTCTGCTTCATAGCCACTTGTAGATTCTCCACCAAGAAGACGTTTTGCACCCGTCTCCACATTGAGTGGTTCCCAAGGATGCCATGAAAGCTTCCTTAATCTACTGAGCTCATCGGCGACCTCTTTCATCGAGGGCCTGTTGTCACCACGCATATCTAGACATTTCTTAGCTAGGTCAGCAAGTCCTCCCAACAATTCCATGCTCTCTTGGCCTTTCACGTGGCTTACCAACATTGCATCTAGATTGTCCTCCTCCATAGAAGATAGGAAAACCGAGGAGAGACATATTTGCTTCTCTGGACCTTCAAGCTTCATTGGCAATTGTCCAGTGAGAATCTCTAGAAGGATAACACCGAAGCTGTAAACATCACTTTTATTTGTCAATATGAATGTTTGAATGCATTCAGGATCAAGGTATCCCCAAGTTCCTTGAACCTTTGTGACAAACTGCTCTTTGTCGGATGGGGCTAGTATGGAGGCTCCAAAGTCAGACACTTTGGCCATGTAGTTTTCATCAAGAAGGATGTTGGATGTTTTCACGTCACCATGAATTACTGGAGGAGAAGCATCTGAATGTAGGAAGCGAAGTCCTTCTGCTGCTTCATGAGCAATCCTTAAGAGAGTACCGAAGGATATCTGTAATGCTTTGTTTTTTCCATGGATAAGCTCAAAGAGTGTACCATTCAGAACAAACTCATAGACAAGAATTGGAACTTCCACCTCAAGGCAACAACCCACGAGTTTCACAATGTTCTTGTGATTGAGCTGGGATAAAATGAGCATCTCCTTGCCAAATTCCTTCTTTTGCCTTTCTTCAACTAATCCGGATCTTTTAACTGCAACTGTCATGTTGTTATTTGTTAGCCCTTTGTATACTGTTCCATTACCTCCTTTTCCAAGTATTTTGCTATCGTCATAGTTGTTCGTGGCATTTATGAGTTCAGCTTCAGAAAATACAATGAAACCAAGACCTTCTTGTGATTTCATCTGGTCTAACAAAATCACCCCTCCATGCCGGTGGAAATACTCTTGCTTAACATCGTTCAATTTTTTCTTTTGGATTACCATTTGTACCCGAGAGACAGTGATCGTGATAACAATCACTACAAGGACAGATAGCACTGCAAGTCCTGCATAACGGTATCACATTAGACAACTATGTTTTAGAGAGAGTATCACACATACTTTGCGTTTTGGTTAGCATTGGTAAATTATCTCTGATTTACATTTACTATTTTTTTCATTGCACATGAATGAGATAAAAAGTATTGGGTTAACTAACATAATTTATTTCTAGGCTTACCTATAATTAGTCGGGTATCAAGGTTGCATGTATTGTTTTCGAGTTTTCTTCCTACTCGACAAAAACACCAGAATCCTCCAACTGTATTGCGGCAAACACCGTCTGAAGGACATGGGCTGTTACTGCATTCATTGATATCTACATTAAGATGAGCAAAACTAATATTAGCATTTTAAGAACATAACAAACCTTATACATTCATAGTGTATTTGGATTGGCATTAATTTATGTGTCTGCACCTAAAATTCAAAACTAAATAGTACCTTGGCACCCATCCAGAAGATAAGGGTTGCCTTGGTAGCCGTGGGAGCAGTTGCACATGTATCCATCATCATTGCGAGAATCTATGCACACACTATTGCTGCTGAGGCATGCATAATTACTAGTATTATTTGATTGTGCGACATCACATGACCTGGCATCTCTTATAGCCCAATCAACCACCATGGGCACCTGCCCATCGTATGTGTCATTGAACGTGGTGCTGCTCACGTACGAAGTGCTAAAGTTGAATGCTGCTGCCTCCATTAGCATCGCATAGCTGCACCGGTTGAACTGCCAGATTTGACTTGTGTTGAGCAATCTCGAGAAGCCTGATTGGAAGTTGTACATCCTCTTTGGTATACTACTCTGGGAGCAACCAATACCGGAGCAGACTCCGTCAACCAAATCTGACGTGTCGTGGCATGTTGCGGCACCGAAGCCTAGGTAACCCGTGTGATTATCATACATGGAAGCGAGAGCCTTGCACCCAATAACCGTGAACTTGTTGTGGACATCGGAGAGCCGGTAAGGAGAAGACTGCGTATTTTCCTCCTCCCCCACAGAAAGGCCGAAATCATCCATGATCCCGGTAGAGGTGTTGTAGCAGTACCCATAAATGTTATTGAGCACCCGAGCCGTGCCATGAATCAAGGAAATGTTGAGCACCTCAAAGGAGGCCCTGAATGTCTTGTACATACCATCTTGGAGCCTACAATTGATGTCGAATCCTTCTGCGAGTGAGCAGTTTGGATCGATGCCGAATGGGTACGGCATCTCAACGTTGCCACACTGCCTTCGGCACTCTGAATTAGGAACCGTTGTTCCAGCCGGGGCATGTTGTGCTGCAATCAGTACAAGACCGAGGACAAGCTGCAATAACACTTGCATATTCTTGGGCTGGAAAATAAGTAACATGCCACTATTAATTAAATCAATACAAACTGGTACGATAAAAGTTCAAAGTCATATGCAGATTATAGTCTATCACACCTAACCATACTGGCACGCCAATGCATTGGTGAGTCAAACTGGGGATACATATTTAGCATATCATATACGGGCGTCGATAGAATTACGTAGGAACTTTTTTTTCGTCCATTAATATTTTAAGAAAGCACATGACACACTAACAAGAAAAAACATATATTAAAAAAACATATATAATATATATATATGGACGCGGATTTTATAACAAGGGTGATAGCTACGCACGGGCTTAGAGCCATTAGATATTGTCCAGTGATTCGTGCTACCGTTTGCACACTTCATGTCCGTTCACCGCCGCCACGCAGAAAAGACACCAGTGACCGGCTCCATCACCGTGGTCATCAATGAGAAAACCATCAAACAACAGCACCGTGCACGTTCTGGTTATCTGAAGGAGTGAAAAATGGCAGCAGCTTGTGCTCCCCACCGACGGCATGCTCCACGGTGCGGGTCCTTCTCCAGCTAGGCGGCGCCTCAGGTGGTGGCCTCGGGCCGTAAGGCATCCCCGGCGGCCGACCTGGTGGTGCTCCCCGGCGAGCAGGCGTTGACCATGCCACACGTACGGCCCTGTCCCCGCCATGGCCGCATCCCGGTCGTGGTCGTCGGAAGGCCCCCATCTTCACCACGCCGCCCCGCCCCCAATCAACCGCGAACCACCGCCACCTAGCCTCCCCTGAAGCTGCGTCGCCATGCCCGTCCTCCACCTCCTGGAGCATCCCGTCGGTGGGGAGCACGAGCTGCTGCGGCCGCAGCAGCCCTGGCAAGAGCCATCCACGAGCTCCTGCTCGGCAAGATGGAGGGCGGCGGCTGGCTAGGTGGAGCCCATCTCCACCCGTTATTTCATCCGTCGAAACACCAACCACCGACGCCATCGTCCTCCCCCGATCCACCACCGCGGCCCGCCACGCCCAGCCGCCCCCCGCTCCGGCCAGCACCGCGGCCGTCCAGGCCCCGCTCAGACCACCCGCGCGCACGGCCCGTCCTCCTGCCTCGCCGGCGCGGCGACCCCTCCCTCCCGTCCAAATCCGGTCTCTACAGCCACCCAGTCCATGGCGAGGATGGGTTGCCGCCGGCGTGTGGCTCCGCGGCTGGGAAGCGCGCCGTGCCGTGGTCCGTGGAGGTCGGGGCCGTCGACGAGGGAGGCTGTGGATGGGCGCCCATGGTTCTGCCCACCGGCTTGTCCGATGCGGGGTGGGGAAAAATGGTGGCCGACTAGTTTCGATGCGCAGTGGCGAAATTGGGGAGGTGCTGCGAAAATCGTGCGGGTTGTACAATGCTAACGGCCGTTAAGTGAATCCGCCGGTGGAAAATGTCCTATAGGGTGATCCAACGGATGGATCAGGGTGCACAGCTACCACCCATGTTAGCCCACTATTTTGGATATATATATATAGAGCATGACTATTCTAGACAACCCTATAGTGTTTCTAGAATAATTATTCTAGTCAACTTTCCTATACTAAAGACTTTCTTAACCCGACTTGACCACGTCCTAAACACCTTCTTCCCCACACCCACCCGCCCGTACGAAGCCTGAACCAGACAAAACCACATTCTTCCCCCGATCCACCGGCGCGCCGGCTGCCCCCGGCCAACCACCACCGCGCGCCACCACAGTCTCCGGCCATCTGCGCGCCGGTCGCCGTCCGCTTTCGGCCGTCGCCCCGCAGATCGACTACGCCATAGGGCCCCAACCTCTGCCGCTCGCCACGCCGGGATGGTCCAGACCACCTGCGCGCCTCCCTGACCTCCGCCGCCGGGTCCCGGCGGCGAGGAAGCCGGACCTGTGCGTGTCCCGGCGAGGACGCCGCTCTGGGTTCTTCTCCGGCGAGGAATCCGTCTCGGCTTCCTACCCCGCCTCTCGGAGCACCCCACCACTGCCTTGATTCTCCCTCCGGCGAGCAATCCGTGCCTCTCCGGCGAGGAATCCGTCCTGGCTGTGCTGTAGGTTGTGCCGGCGGACCACCGCCCCTCCCCTGCACCCGTGGATCTGGCTGCGAAGCAGTTCCTTGCACGGCATGGAGATGAACGGCAGCCCGCAACCACCTGCACGGCGCGGATCCCCGGCAGGGCCTGGCGGCGCCCCACATACCTCCTCTGCGTACAGGCGCCCTCCCGTCTCACCCCTGGCTTCTCCAGCTCCGTCGATTTTTGAGGAGTTCGCTTAGCACTGCAATGGAGGTTCCAGCCCACACTCGCGCTCGAGGGCAGCCGGAGCCGAATCCTTGGTGCCACACACCGAAGCAGCAAGTTACGAGGACGAGGCTGCTGGGCAGGACGCTCCAGGACTCACAGCGAGCAGGTCTTGAACTCACAGGTGAGCCTCCCGTATACGGAAATCCATCGCTGCCCAGATCAGGTCTCCAGCTCGCAATACAAGTGCAGCACCGCTGCCAGTGACTTCTAGTTCAGTGTCTCTGAAGTTCAGCTGCGTATCAGGAGCAGTGTCTCTGAAGTTCAGCTGCGTACCAAGAGCAGTCTTGTGTACTGTGTCTGTTTGTGATATATTTTAACAGATTGTTTGTGTGATATTTGTGTCTATAAAGAGCCACAAAAGTACTACTCCGTACTTTAAAGGCAGCCCCAAAAAAATAGATATTTGGAAAAATTAGAAAACGCAAGTTCAGTGAGTTACATTCCAAATACTTTCACGTACATATGTTGATGCTTGCTGTAACTCATCATTTGATTTTTTTTTTACCGCAAATACAAAATGTGCACATATCCAACACCAATTTAATGTCTTGCTTCCATGGCAACAAAAAGATCCCAAAATATTTAGAAAAAATATAAACCAATACAAATTTCCATGAGACTATTTTCAAATCGTTTCCATCTAGGAGGTTCGCTATTTCAAAAATCGGGAGTTCAGATCGTCCATCTGGGAGGTTCGCTATTTAAAGATCGGGAGTTCTTGCCGTCAATTAGAAACCTAATTTACTATATTTCAAACTCCTCCTAAAATGTAAATAATTTTAACAAAAAATCGACATGAAATGGTTGTGAAAGTTCACTTCGCTATTTAAAGCGGAGTTCATTACGTATTAAAACTGACACGGGCGAAGTTCACTTCGTTTTAAACGAAAGTTCGACCTAAAATGTGATGAAAGTTAATTTTGTTTAGCTTCTATAAAATCCGAAGTTCACTTAAGACCACGGGGGGATTAACTTTGAACCTACCAGAAGTTCGTTTTGAACACGTTGGAAGTTCATATTAAATTCATTGGTCATTTACTATTTTGTCGGGAGTTCATTTTTAACAAGTTAGAAGTTCAATTTAAACGTGTCCGGAGTACATCTCGGACACGGCGCAAGTTTATCTTTTTATCGGTAAAAAGATTCAAATCATGAGTGCCGAAAAAAATATTCATAACTGCTTTCTCGTGATATTCACAATTTGTAGACGAACACCTTCAGAAAATTTCAAAGTTCACGATGTCCTTGCAAAAAAATACGAAGTTAACCTTTTAACTCGCAGAAGTTCAATTCGGGAGTTCATATCGTCCATCTAAAAGGTTTACTTTTTATCAAAAAACCAAGTCGGGAGTTCATATAAAAAAACCAAGTCGCATTTGTTTGCTTCGTATTAAACGAATGTTTATCCCGCGAAGTTCACTTATTATTAAAACGAAAGTTTGGGAAGTTAGGGAGGTCATTAACCTAGAAGTTAATTAACCCAACAATTTTTTGTTGCATGGCCGTGAAGTTCACTTTTTTGTTTGCAGAGAGTTCAATTCTGGGAGTTAACTACCAGACCAAACGGAAGTTCAGTTCTGGAAGTTCTGGGAGCAAAAAACTCTCATCTTATCCGCGTGAAAATAAATCACGACCGGAAGTTAACTAACAGACTAAACGGTAGTTCACCGAACAGACAAAACGGGAGTTCACAACCTAACACAAAGGAAGTTCATTATGCTCTGTTTTTCGGGGCGGAAATTTTAAGCATAGAAATCATTGATACAAACTCCGTTTGTCCAAATCGGCCGGCGCCACGTGCTATTGGAAGGATATTAGTCTAATTTGAGTCTCCCATCCTGCGTTGCCCAAACCGAGCACCACAAACGTGCTAATTTCAAATAGATTTTCATGTAATCTCGTATCACTATTTTTCGTATTTTTAAAATTAATCAAAAACCATAAAGAATTTGGAAACAATTTATATACAAAAAAGTTGCGTATAGTCAATATCTTTCTAACGCAATATCATTTGTTACGTTTCGATAAGCGGTTTGATGGTAATTTAGAAAATACTGCCCGCTGGACATAAATATTCAGAAAACAGAATTGTTAATTTTTCAAACTGCTCTTATTCGGTGATGAATTACGAAAATTGACTTGAGATAGTCAAGATGCGGTTTTTCCATATCTTTCCAACGGCGTATCATTTGCTTCAATCCGACAAACGGTTTGAAAATGTCGTCCAAAACAGTACGAAAACGATGAAAATACGCGAAAATCAGTGTTTCGTATATTTAAAATTACTTTACAACCGTAACTAATTTCAAAATCGTGTAGAAGTGAAAAAGGTGCGAATTTTTCATATCTTTCCAACGGCGTATCATTTGCTTCAATCCGACAAACGGTTTGAAAATGGCGTCCAAAACAGTACGAAAACGAGGAAAGTATGTGAAAATAATGTTTCGTACATTTAAAATTGTTTTAAAACTATAACTAATTTCAAAATCTTGTAGAAGTGAAAAAGGTGCGCATTTTCCATACCTTTCCAACGGCGTATCATTTGCTTCAATCCGACAAATGGTTTGAAAACCACGATAGAAAAACTCACCGAATCTAAGTGTTCTGACCGGAAGTTCAAATATTATTTAAACGGAAGTTCCGAAAGTTGAACAGAATACTTATTCTACAAGGGAGTCTAGAATAGCAGGGATATATATATATATATATATATATATATATATATATGACTTTAGTCTTTAGAAACGTGGATTTGGCAGGAAGTTTACATTTACATGCCCGCCTTTAGTCTTTAGAAACGTCACTTTTCTGGAAAACCCCCCAACTCTCTAATCCCAAAACTCCATCGTTCTCCCTGCGCCAAATCGAGGGCACATGGCAAATTCAAAAAAAAATCGAGGGCACATGGCGTGGGTTTCCTCTGCTGCCGAACAAGGGCAAGGAGCCAACGACCAAGGAGTACACCGACATCTTCCTCCGTGCGCGCGACTTCAAGGCCAGCCCACGCAAGACCCTCCGCTAGCGCAAGGAGTGGAAGAGCCCTTGCGCCACCGCCACCGCCGCCGCCGCCGTCGACGGCGAGCTTCTGCCGGAGGAGGCGCTGGGGGGACCGTGGAGACTCGACAGCGAGGATCCAGGATGACAACGCAGTTTAGTACAACGCGCTGGTTATATCCGGGGTGCTTGCCATGGAGCGACATGTCGCCGAGCTCGACTTCAGGTCTGGCGGCGTCCCGTCGCTGCTGTAGGTGAAAGATTTCAAAGGCACCCGCGGCCCTACGAAGAAGCAGTCATCGGCCACTTAGAGGAGAGACTAGGACATCAACAAGAAACGTGTGTAGTACTAATTCTATTCAGGAAGCCAATCTACAAGCACTAGATTCCCAAGCTGCGCACATCAAACTACGAACAATTGGAATCGATTATCTGTTCAGGAAGCCAATCTACAAGCACTAGATACAGTAAACAAGAACAAGCAAGAAAATTCAGAGTCTGTAGCAGGCCAATCTCCCGAGCTATCTTTGTTGCCCACGCAAGTCAGTTAGCAGGTCGCCTCGTCAGGAGTAGATCAGCAGAGGCACCCACAGGACGAGGGTGCAGTGGAAGCCGACAGTGCGGAGGCTGCGGACGCCAGCGGCCTCGGCGTTAGGACGGGCGAGAAGAGGATGTGTGCGGCGGCGGCCAGAGCCTGGCTAGGGCACGACAGACCGCATGGGAGCAGAAGAATGGCATCTCTCTGCCGGCGAAGGCGAGCACGGACGCATGTCGCAGAGAGCGAGCCGGGCTCACCGTCGTCGCGGTCGCGGTTGGAAGAACCAGCCCCGCCGTCGCGGTTGCCGTAGCTGTTATTTAGGGATATCGATCGTGGGGAGGGACAAGGGTGTCCGGGCAAATTAGCCGGGCTAACAGAGAGAGGTCGCGGGCGTGTTTTTGGATAATTACAGCAGAATCAGTTCTTACGCTACGATTCAGATCGGCTGGTTAAGACGCTACGGATGCACGGATACATATAACGAGCAGATGCATAGGATACAACGCCAATATATATATATATATATATATATATATATATATATATGTGTGTGTGTGTGTGTATATGTGTGTATAAGAAAACCAAAAAATAACAAAACATTCGACCATCAATCTGGTGAACTCTCTTTTGAGACTGAATTATAGCGGACTAAATTGCGAACATCTACCTCATTTGGGGCTATGTAATAGACTAGTACATATTTTGGGTCTTTTTTTCAAATCGCTACTCCTTCTTAGACAAGAAGGTAACACAACGCAGTAATCGTGTTTTGATAGCATTCCTGACAGAAGGGGTCCATTTGTATTGCTGAGTTGGCCACACATGTGAACAAAGAGTTGGGGTTGACATGGGGACCACCTACCAGCAATCCCATGTTCTTCACCCTCTCACTTCTCATTCTTCTTCTTCCTCCTCTCTCTCACACACCAAACTACGCTGCCGCTGCCCCCGGGCCCTATTGCGTCTACCATGTGCCCCAAATCACTTTTCCACCGCCCCACGCACATCAGGATATGACCTGGTCCTCCCAGCGGACATCCACCAAAGAGCGTGCTCCCTTTGCTATTTGGAGACCGCTCTTAGCCCCACCGCCCCACGCACATCAAGATATGACCTGGTCCTCCTAGCGTACATCCACCAAAGAGCGTGCTCCCTTTGCTATTTGGAGACCGCTCTTAGCCCCTCTAGTCGTGCCAAGCTCACAAGCATACATAAAAAATGGTCAGGGATCTCTCACAACTTCGTCAGCCTTCTCGTTGAATAGGGTAGTATATGCAAGGTTTAAAATTCGTTTGTTGGACAAAAGAACAACACTTAAAAAAAAATCTGTATAACACACTAGGAATCCGACATTTACAAATTGGAAAAATTTGCTGCTAGACACCGTTATTTCATGTCATTCGCCCAAACACACTAAACTTTTGTGTCTTTGCTGAGTACCATTACATTTTTTTGGTTATTTGCTGTAACACACTGCACGACCTAAAATGAAAAGATTGATCTTTGTGCATGATTTATGTCTCTAAAGACATGGTGAAATACACTATACATTAAAATCATGTACGTCTAGGAGAAATAAGAACCAGCAGCCATCGGAATACATCCAGTCTCGTCATCGGACATGTGTAGTGTATTTTACCCATCGGACTGGCTGCATAAAAGCATGTACGTCTAGGAGAAAGGACTGATTCAACTCAGAACCGGTATGGCGGGACGGAGAGTTGGTTTGGCAGGGCAATGGGATGGGGCGGCCGGCCGGGGCCTAAAACCGGGACGAAGGAACAGATTTGGGGGCGACTAATTAGGGCCGGAATCCAGCAGGGCGGACGCCGGTCCGCCAACGCTACAGGGTGGGGTGGGGCGCCGCAGGCCGGCATCATAGCGGCGCCGGAGGTGTACTCGTACGCGACTTTGAGATAGCCAAATCTTGTGCATATGCAAAAGGGTCAGAGGGTCAATTCGTGCAAAAAGATCATCCTTACCGTTTTCGTCCGTGTAGTGAGTTACAGCAAATGACAACGAAATTATAATGGTAGTCAGCAAAGGCACAAAAGTTTAATGTGTCCTGGCAAAGGACAAAAAATAACGGTGTGCAAAAGCAAATTTTCCCTTACAAATTTCAACTGTTAGAGTGGGAGGACACATTTTCTTGAAGTTCATTAGGTGATACACCATTTCACCAAGAACTACTCATCTCTTACTCTTAGCCTGCCAGCTTCACTTAGACCTCCCAAGAGGGACCAGTGTAGGCGTAGCAAGAGATATTACAAGAAACAAAGTACGGGCAACATGGGTTCCAACTGCGAACTCTCCTTCAGTAAGATGTTGGGGGATTTATATACATGAGAAGAAGGAAGGAGAAAATTGACTGAATTAAGGACATAAAACCTGCTCGATGTAGCTAGATAATAATCAAGTGTTTCCACCAAAATGAGGAATAAGTTTGCTACAAAATTTGCTTAACAAAACAAGGATCTGCTGTGAAAGAACAGAATCATTCCTAGTTAAAACATGTTCTGCGATTACCTTGTGGGAAAATAATTGTTCTGCGAAGAACTTAGCTCTGCTTTGGGCAACCTACTCATAGGTCACAACGCAGGCGTTTAAACTTTATTTTTCTTTGTAGCTATTGCAAGTTGGCCTTGGATGGTTGGAGTAGTGGGCTTTCTTTCAGCAGCACAATGTTCTGCTAGTCACTTACTCACGATCGGGGCCGAGTCTTGGAAAAAAAAATCCCAAACGCAGCGCCCAACCGGGATCAGGATCGAGTCCCACACAATTTGGTACTGGTACCGCATAATTTCAGTGTACCAGTCTCACGATTTTGATTACCGTCAATCTGGTACCGCCTATTCCATCACCGTTAGATCTCGAGCGATCGACAGTTTCTAAATTGCCAACCACCGTAAACTTGTGATGGGCATTTGGCAATTAGCGGGGCCTCATAGTTTCCGAGATTTGGGAATAAATAATCATTCGTCTCGCTTTCTAACCAATTGAACTTCTCGCTATGCAATTAAAGGGAAAAAGGAACGGAAAGCTGATCATAAAAAACATTCTGGAAAATATGTCGATAAGCTGACCTGAAACATCGAGCAGAAGAATCTTGGAGAGACTTTTTCTCAAGAAAATGTCTTTTCGAAGACACCGAGAGCACCAGGGCTTTATAGATTGCTTCAGCAGTTGTCTGAAGAACAGCTAAGCACCGCGCGTGTATAAGTACACACGAAGAGCTCTGCAAAAAACAAAAACAAAAAAAAATGCTGTTGTCGGCAAACATAATGTTGCTTATTTTACTTGACGTAGCTGTGGTAAGCCGAGAAAAGTCGCTCCTATGATCCTATCACAGTTCGCTCAAGTTGAGTTAGGAAATGAGGTAGTTTCGGAGATGTGGCACTTGCATTCGGAATCAGCGGTCGAGGCAGTGGCGTCACGGCAAGTGTCAAGCTCGGATTTTTCTTCATTGTCCTAGCTAGGATAATTATGTTGGCACTAGCAATAAACTTAGAACCACGACATAACTAAACTCCCACTAGCTAGCAGTGAGCCGGCCTTTCGAGCTGCCAACTGACGTCTGGTTGGGATGTCAACTGATCGACTTCCACGCTGGAACAGAATGCATTTCATCCTGCTTTGGAATGCGCGTTTGTATAGTAAACGAAGTTTGGGCTCTTGAATGGTCTGTGCATCTGATCAAAAAGTTAAATTCAGTCTAAGCGCGGGGTCTCAGTCGCTTATCACGTTGTACGCACTTCTTGCGTAAGAATATGGCCGCATTGTGTTCCCTCCAATTGCAAAATATAAGGCGCTCTTAATTTTCTGTGCTAAAAATTAAAAAGTGTGCAAGTTTTACTAAGATTTATACAATGACATGCCGACAAAATTAGTCTAAAGATACATGAAGGGAATTTTACAAGGCAAATTTAGCGATACCATTTACTCCCTCCGTATCAAAATATAAGACTCTACTTTCTGCACACATTTATCAAGACATATTTTAGTGCAAGGTTCATGTGTGCAATAAGTAGGTAGAAAGTCTTATATTTTGATACGGAGGGAGTATATATTATGAGTACAAGGATCCCCTCCGCATTAAGTTTGATATTATGCAGGATGGCAGTTGCAGATTCGCCAGCCAGTAGTGGAACGAGTGACACGCTTCTTACACTACACTGGAATACAAGAAGCAAGAGACCGAGATGCGATGCCATCCAGTGCAAAAAAGGGGATAAAAGGCCTATGTTCCTTATGTACATGTGTTTTGTTTATCAGTTCAATAACGAACGCCGCAGTTTTGTCTATGGCTTTTTGTTTAAATTCTGAACGTCAACAATGTTTCAGAACGAAGGAAGGACTGTAAGTAGATTCCCTCTCCAACTTTAATATGTTCAACAACAACTGAATTGGGGCGCAGGAACACGATAAGCAGCCAAAAGAACATGGTATTCTTTCGGAAAAAAAAGCACGAAGCGTGGCAGGTTTGAAGATCTCAACAATGCAAAGATAATACAAATCGAAACGACTGTCTTAGTACAAAGATTTCTCTCAAACTCCTGAAACAAATCCCACATTACCCAAACAAGTCCAGGACATCTCAAGCCATTGGCACCTGTCAGAAGGAAATGACAGGTGCATCTGTCCTCTAGATTACTTTTGACTTTCGTAGTCTTGCGGTTTCAAACTCTGCTAATGCATAACAACAGTATAACAGCCAAAGATTGTATTCAAGGACGATAGGCAACCAGTCCTGTGCATGTTCATTCCTTTCAGACTGTCATGGGTTTCAGTCTCCGCGGAGTAGCGAACTGTTTTGGCAGCCCCCCGCACACCCTCCTGGGAAATCTGACGGCAGCCAATAACGGTCAGCGACTCCAGCTTCTGTGAACTTGCCAGAGCAGCCATTCCAACATTAGTCACGTTCTTACATTCCCGGAGTGTGAGCCTACTCAAACAAGGAGCCTGGACAATGAAATTCATCCCAGCATTGGATATAGACTCGCAGTCCACGAGCTCGAGTGTCTCCAGGAACTGTGTGGAGGAGAGGCCCTTCATCCCCTCGTCATCAAATATGCTTGCACCATTTAGCACAAGAGCACGGATCGGACAGGATTGGATGAGGGTCACAATACCATTTTGTGTGAAGCCAATTTCAGTAGGGTAATAGGGGTCGCAAAATGCGAAGGCGAGCTCAACAACCTGAAGCATAGGGTAGCTCAGAGCTAGGGCCTTGAGGCTGTCATCAGTCAATGGTGTCCTAAAAGTATAACCAGCACATCGCAGAGGCATGAACCGAAGTGATACAGTTTTAAGGTTGCTACACCGCTGGAATAGTGCAATCATCTCACTCTCATCTAGACCAATAACATACTCCAGGTAAAGTGTCTCCAATGCTTTGCACTTCGCCAGGAGAAAACGAAGTCCAATTTCCGGCACAGTTATAATATGAGCCAACCTAAGATCCTTCAGATTATCGCAGCAGATGCCATAGCTATATGGGTAGCCAGCCTTGTATGCGGGATCACAGGCCCCAGTCATCCAGTAGTTTCCATTAATCTCAAACTCAAACTTTTGGAGGTTCACCCATCCCGGGCCAAATTTTAGGAGGTCATACTGGCTGATTCCTTTGCAATCCTTTACAACAAGTTCTCCCAATGATCCATACCTCCCAAGGTACTCCAGCCACTCTACACTGTCTATTACCGTACAGTCAACAAGGTGGAGAACGGAAAGATACTTGCAACTAACCGCCACCTGATAAAGCCCAATAGAAGTTATTCCTGGTGCACAGTTCAGCCTAAGGGACCTCAACTTTTTGCAGTATGACAAATAACCAAGACCAAAGTCATCAATATAGGAGCAGTTGCTTAAAGTGAGATAGGACAGCGAAGGGCAGTGAGATGATAGAACATGGAGGCCTTCATTGTCCAACTGGTCCCCTCTCCTGGACGTCCAACCAGAGTAATTGATCTCTACTTTCCACAAATTGGAAAACCGGGAGAACAGATGTGCCAAGGCTTCTGTTGTAGGGTAAAGTCCACAGCCAACGCGGATAGCATCCCTATGCTCCGCCTCGATGGTGTAGAGCTGCTTCGACACGAGGGAAAGAGAACTACGATCAGTTGCACTGGTGACCCTCTTGACGATTTCTGCAAGCAGTGGCTCCGGGAGACCCTCCATCGAGTATCTGAGGTGCACAACTTGGGCAATCTCAAGGCTTGGCAGGCGCTGGACTGAAGAAAATTATGATCAGAATGGAACATAGCAAGATAACTAAATTACGAACTGTAAGAACTAATGTACAAGGAAGCATGTATGAAACATTGATCTTTTTATACATTTGCTGAGAGATTTATATAATTATCGTCACAATGAATGTTAATTAAGTGAACCCTATGATTTGTACCATATCATGGAACATAAAAATCTTATAAAGAAAATCACGTTAACTCAACGCCCAAATTATAAGATATTTCTGTTGGGTGGGGGGATAATCTACAAATACACCAATTAGTACTACAAGCCCACAAGATAATTTAACATTCACTGCTGAAATAAACTCGTCATATCTGGAAGTTCCTAACCAATCAGATAAAGATACAGTTTCTAGACACTGCAGAACATGCTTTACTGATTAAAGCAAGCTACTCTCTAGCCTTTTAGAGAGATTCCAGTATCATACACAATGGCTAACCGATAAAGTTTTGCGGAACCATGGAGCCGTGGCTTGCCATCAGTTTCCTTTTTTTATAGCGGATGCCATCAGATTCCTGTTCGGGATCAATGCAAGGAATTTTAGCTAGGCCATCTCCCTAATCACTTGTACAGGAACTTCCTAGCTTGTGCACCGTTCAGTGTTCACTGTACAGTCACAGAGTCTGCCACATTCCAAATGTAATGTCATCAATTTTTGCTTGATCTGTACACTAAAAGTGAGTATTAGTTAAGAGACTACTGATTAAAAAATGCTGTAACATAGTACTGGTCTTTTTGTGGAGTATCGATTCAGTAATTCAAAAAGGTGTACCGTGTGTTTCAGTTGACCTTAGTACAACCCTTGGTAATTTTACAGTTTACCCACACATCCTTAGGGTTCCAAATTCGACGATGTTCTGGACTGCAGCCAGTAGCCACGGCTCCGTGGAGCCAGAAACTTGCTCCCATGGGCCAATTCCATTAATAGAAAAAATGGCAACATTCAAATTCGATCTAGAGCGGAATCTAAGTGGAAGAATCAGCATTTCGGCTGGCCCAACCATGGTTGCTCGAGAAGGAAAGTGAATAGACCCAAATCCGTACCTCAGAGGAAGTGTCGACGAGAAAAGGCGGCGCCTATTAGCGCGGCTGGGCAGAGACGGCGGCGACCAGGGGTTGAATTTGGGCGGAGAAACCTCAGCGGCGAGCTCGACGGCAAAGCAAAACCCTCGTTGCATGGTGTGAGTCGCGTCCTCGGTGGACAAGACACAGTTTGGGCTAAGATGGGCCGTGACGGTATGAGGCCTCTGTCCCTCGTTTGATAATGGGCCGTGTGTCGTTTGATACTACTGGGCCAATACGAACAATCCCACAGCTCGCCCAAGTCAAAAACAAATAATCCTACCGCTCGCTCCACAAGACACAGAGCCTCGCGGGACGGAAGCCAGCGGCCAGGCCGGCGCTCCTTTTTCTCCGGCGATCGCCGGCGACATCCCGAGTCGACCTACAACTTTGAAGCGCAGTGTTGCTCCTGTCCTTCCGATTTCCCATGTCCCGAGCGGGGATGGCCCGGCTAAAACAGCTGCGTTCGCGCGTTCCTCTGAATCTCTCAGCACGTGCACTCGCGCACCATCCACTCGCCTCGAGCAGCTGCCAAGATCGAGGAATTCTCTCCTACCGAATTGGTTCCAACATCGGATGCTAGCAGATGGGTCATTTGGATCCATGGTTGGCGGCGAACGGTGGCCAGCTTAGTTGCCTGCTGGGATCGTGCGCCCTGCAGGTGTTCGGCAAATTGCTCCAGCAGGGAGATTGTCGCTGCCATCCGATGGAATCCCCGTATCCAAGGCATGTTTCCTCTCGACCGGTGAGACTATTCTCCGTTTTCTTATCAGTTCTGGTGTTGAACAAGTCGCCTTAGGATTACCTTACACAATAGTTTTACCTAGTGACATATGTTTCAGTAGTAACAAATGGTTCAGTTTCCATAGATAATAATGTAATTCATGCACTTCCCATTCAAGTTCTTTGAGACAGAGAGTGCACAAAGAATGAGGTAACCATATAAGAAAGTGTCACCTATGGACTTACTACAAGTGTCACACACAAGCACCTGCCCCGTGAGTCCACAAAAAATGTCAGCATGCTCCAATTGATTGGGATGCAGGTTAATCATCTTACATAAACACCATTAGGAGTCTACAATGAGAGAGAGCTAGAGCAGGGTGGAGATTGGAATGAGCTAAGCTAACTAGACAGGGAGAAGAGAAATAGATAAATCACTACATAGCTAGATGAGCGATGGCCCTGAATTTTGGATTACTTTGTGAACTGACGTTGCATTACTACAACTACACTACAGAGCCCACTGATGTTGGATCACACTGGACTACTGGAGGATTTCCTTGGCTGCGCTGGCGCCTCTCACGGCGACGACGATCAGAACATATTGAGAGTGTCATGTGGATTGCAAAGTAGCCCAGCACGGCTACGATGAGTGCGAAGACCTTCAGAGACGTCTTCCATTCCCTGTTGGAGCCGGCTGCATAGGCCCCTAGGAGAGCCACCAAATCCAGTATGATCGTCCAGTTCATCACCCTCAGCGACCATTCTTCCAATTCTTTTCCCTTCTTGTTTGGCAGCCAGTGCGGTAGCAGCATGATGATGACAACGATGGAAGCCACGAAGGAGACAGAGTTGCTGTAGAAGAAGACGAGGTACCGGGGCCTCCTGTTGTCATGCATCACTGGGTTGCCTGCCTCGTACCCGTCGCCGCTGCTCTGCCACGCTCCGCCAGGCGGTGCCAGGCCGGCCTGGTAGGCTACGCTCGCCACCAAGATGCCTAGCAGCATCAGGTACTTGCGCCTCGCGTGCTTCTTCCTTTCTTCTTCTTCCTCCTTCTCCCTTTGTTCTTCGTCTTGTTCTGTGGGTGGCCCAGCTGTTGAATTGCCATTTCTTTTCTCCCTCCCCAAAAATACTAGCAGCAGTCCGGCTGAAAGGAAGAGGACCACGGCCACCAACACGAAGATGTAGATGGATGTCTTGATGTGGTGCGTGCTTCCGGCAGCGTAGGCACCCATCAAACAAAACAAGCCCACCACCGTACAAACAGACAGCGCATTGCTTCGTATGGCTGGCCTGTACAGATTGGGGTTCACCAGGAGGATGATGAGGGCGATGGACAACATGAAGCTCACTGAGTTGCAGTAGAAGAAGGCATTGTAGCGGCGTGGGTAGTTGTACAAGAGGACCGGGTCACCGGAGTGGTGCCCGAGCTCGTCATCCTGGAACAGAAAGCCGCCTGGAGGGGTGAGGCCAGCTTGGTAGGTGATGGTCGCGGCCAAGATCGCGAAGAGGAGCAATCGTTTGCGCCTCTTCTCAAGCAACCGATCTTGGTAGTCGTCTTTCTTGTCTCTGTGGTCCAGGGTGAAGAAGACAACATGAGAAAATTACAAAAAACCACCACAATTGTGGCTAGGGTTTCAAAAGACCACCACAATACGTTAGGGTTTCAAAAGACCACCAATTCAGTGCTAATTCTTTTCAGATAGCCACCACTTCTGTGCTAACCGCTCGCGACGCTCGTTTAAGCACGAATATGACAGATGGGGCCCATTGTCAGGGATGACGTGGCGTTTTTTTCACAGCCCGCCGTTAACGGCTCGTTTCTTTGCCCTAACTTATCCCCGTTCGCTCGCGGTAGCACTTATCCATTCGCTCTGACCTCCCGCGCTAGCACTGTGTCCATGGCGGCGAGCTCTAAGGGCGGCGGCGGAGGCGGCGCCGGAGATGGTGGGGGAGACGGCGGGGGAGAGCTAACCAATGGCGGCGCGAGCGCAGTCGCACGTGACGGCGTCGAGGATGAGGACTGCTGCGGGAGCTCGCACCCGGCCACCGTGACGCAAGTTTCGCCGATGAAGTCCGCCGCGGCAGCCGTGGCCCGCGTCTGGAAGGAGCAGCCGTCCCAGATCCATCAGTGGACCACCGGACTTGGTGGCGTCGAGTAAGAATCCTCACTCACCTCTGCTCTGTCTTGATTTCAGATCTGATGCTAGGGTTTGCGAGCTGATAGCAAATTTAGAGCTGAGTAAATTTTTATTTATGAATTTCTGTAGCCTGGATGATGAAGGTGTGGTGATCCCAAGCCAACAATGTGTTCAGTTAACTGATGATTCCGAAATGTTTTATCTGGAAACTCAACAGAGCAACAATGTGCATTCGGAGCAGCAAATTGTTCCTGTTGTTGATCCAGAAGTCGAGTACTTATTCACTCAACAGAGCTGCATCAAGGGGAAAGGCAAGCAAACTGAACCAGAAATTGTTGACACTGATTCAGAAGCAGATTTAGAAGCTGTTGACACTGAATCTCAAGAGGATTCAGATTCAGAAGATGAACTGAGCCAGAAATTATGTGACATGAAGAAGAGGAAGAGGCCAACAGATTCAGAGTATGCTTCTGAACCTGAGGAGTTGTTTTACAATTCATCTAACGAATCATCAGATGACAGTGGCTGCCAACCAGTGCCTGACCCTGAGCCTGTGAGTAAAAAGAAAAAAGCTGTTAGGGAAGGGCCAACAACAAGATCTCACTGTAGTGAGCAGAGTACAACACCAGCTGACTTTCTGCCTTAGGAAAAGAAGAAATGCCCCTTCTATATGGTTGGTTCAGTCATCAAGGGTGAGAAGACCGTCTGCCTTAGGAAAATGAATTTAGAACATACTTGTGCCACATCTGGTGAAAGCTGCAAGGTAACAGGTAATTGGGTAGCCAAGATGTATGAGTCCAGTGTAAGAATAGATCCTAGGACTGGAATTGAGGCTGTGATGGAGACAACAAAAGAGAAATATGGTGTTGATATGCACAAGATGATGGCATATAGAGGAAAAAAGAGAAATATGGTTAACAATCTGAGCGAAGTTTTCAACAGAATGATTCTTGATGTTAGAGCCAAACCAGTACAAACAATGTTTGACGGCATCCGGAAAAAATTGATGGTAAAAAATGATGACAAAAGAACAGGAGCAGAGAGAGCTAGATGGGAGATCACCCCAACATACTCAGAAAAATTAGAAGAAAACAAGAAATGGTCTAGGCTGTGCAGAGCAAGGAAATCAACAGATGGGTTGTGGGAAGTTAGCAGTGGTGTGGACAGACAGTATGCTGTCAACCTAACAGCGAGGACATGTGGATGCAGGAGATGGGACATGACTGGCATCCCTTGCAGTCATGCAATTTCAGCCATCTACAAGTCCTATCAGCACCCAGAAGATTTCGTGCATGATTTTTTCAAGAAACAAATGTACAAGGAGGCATATGCTCCAGTTATTCAACCTGTGCCTGGTCAAGACTGCTGGACAAAAACTAATACTCCTGACATTGAGCCTCCTGTTTTCGAAATTTCTTTGGGTAGGAAGCAGACCAAGAGAAGGAAGGGGAAGTACGAAGTGCCAGCACCAAAGCAGACTTCTAGGATGGGCACAATTACATGTGGCAACTGTGGCCTGCTGGGCCATAGGTACACTAATTGTTCAACCCCACTGAAACCATCACTGCAGATTAGAAGAAACAGTCACCAGGTATTTATTTGTTTCATGCTGCCATTGATTATCACTATGGCAACTGTTGCAACTATGCCTAGCTAACAAATGCACTAACTATTTATTTGCTTCATGTAGGAAAACAGAGCTGATCTATCCGAGAGCTCTACTGCTGGTTCTACTCGAGGCACTACTACTCCAGCATCTCCTGCACCATCTGCACCGCCACAAGCTGCTCCATCTGCTCCACCTAGGAGGCAGGCTCCAGCAGCTGCAGCTGCAGCAACAAGAATGCCATCTGCACCGCCACAAGCTGCTCCATCTGCTGCACCTGGGACTGCTCCATCCGCACCAAGGAGGCGAACTACAGCAGCTCCTGCAACATCTGCACCTCCAGCCGCAAGGACAGCTGCTCAAGCTTTCAGAGCTCCAAGGGCAGCACATGATGCACCTGGCAGTTCAAGCAGGCCAGTCAGAGCGAGAAAGGACAGCTCCAGGTTGAAGGGATACTTGACAGCAAGCAACATTGACAAGTTGACCTTGAAGGACATCAAGAGGATGAACGAGGAGGCAGAATGAAGCGCTACATGTTGACCTTGTGATGAATTGCTGGCTCAGTTATGTTATTTTGTGTGTTGCAAACATAATATGTATGTTTCTCTATGTCCCAGTTGGTCTGTTCCAACTATTGTGCGTGTGTTGAACCATTTGTGTACTGAACCTGATGTTTTCGAATCTAGAACCTATATTATTATCTCGAGCCTTATGAGCCACCTGTTTGTTAAATTTCTGGTACTGGTTGTTTTGATTACCTTATGAACCATGTGTGCAAATTTCATTGGTACTGGTGGTTTTGTGAAACCCTAAACTGAATTGTGGTGGTTTTGTGAAACCCTAAACTGAATTGTGGTGGTTTTTTGTAATTAACTCGGTTAACGGCCGTTAACGGTGGGCTGTCAAAAACGCCACGTCATCCTTGACAATGGGCCCCATCTGTCATATTCGTGCTTAAACGAGCGTCGCGAGCGGTTAGCACAGAAGTGGTGGCTATCTGAAAAGAATTAGCACTGAATTGGTGGTCTTTTGAAACCCTAACGTATTGTGGTGGTTTTTTGAAACCCTAGCCACAATTGTGGTGGTTTTTTGTAATTAACTCAGACAACATGGATCACCACATAGACCAGGACGGCACCTGCCAAGGCCATGGCGTAGATGGATGTGTTCACATCACGGCAGCTCCCCGCGGCATACGCGCCAATGAGGCCAAACAGGTTGAGTATCATGGCTGCCCCCAGCACGTGGTGCTTGACCAGAATCTCCTTCTGTACCAGGATGATGGCCACCAGGGAAGCCACGAAGGCAACTGAGTTGAAGTAGAAGAAGGCCCTGTACCGCCTACCATTCGTCGTGAGCAGGATCGGGTCGCCGGCCATGTGCCCATCGCCGTTAACCTGCCAAAGGCCACCCGGCGGGTTCAGCCCTGCACTATAGGTGATTGCGGCGGCAAGAGTGGCGAGCAGTAGAACAAGAGAGGGAGCCTTGTCCAGAGCCTCCCTAAAACAAGAAACAGAGTTCACTTCAGTTGAAGAGGAATAAATAAACAGTGTAATTTTTAAAGTTTCTTTTTTTCAAAAAAAGAAACTTGTAACTGCATATAGAGGAAAGGAAGAAGATGTTACCTGACACTATTATCAGTGTGCTCATCAGTTTGTTGTTCTGGACTGAAACAGGAAGACGAGGATTTTGGCGCTGAAGTGCAGAAAGCATGGAGTAGGATCCATGTCAGGATCCTAATGGATTTGACATGACGAAGATCAAGGATAATAGGAAACTGAGGCAAATTGCAGATAAAAGGGGCTAAATTGCAGGAATTAAATCTAAGATAATTTGCAGGAAAGTAAGAACTGGTAGATAAATTTAGGGATATTTGATTTCATGATTTCAACACAGGATACATGGGTGACTTATATAAAGGCCTAGCCCTAATGGATGCCAACATAGGAAATACCTAAATTACCCGCATACTAATATGACACTAATAACCCTATACTTATCTATTCCCTGACATTCCTTCCCCCTTGAGACCATTGGTCACCAATGGATAAACAAGTTTCTTCAGAAACTTTTATCATTTGTCAATTATCCGGTGGAATCAATTCAACTTTGTCAAGGTGGTTGAAAATGAATCAACCATAGAGCAACTCCATAGTACTTGATGTCGTGGTGATGATTGATCTTTTCCTCTGTGGCTAGTAACCACCACTTGGACTTGTACAAGAGTAACATAGTACCAGGATCCCAAACACGAGTAGTTTTTCTCATTGGCAACTGAATTTTTGAAACTTGGTACACAGCTATAGAGCCATTTTCTTCTTGAATTGGTATCCCTGAAACTGAAACCAGTATCATGCGCACCGTACTAGCAGTTGACATACACATTGCAGAAATGATCGTTGATGTTGAACTGCATTTGCTAGAGTAGCAGACCGGTACTGAATATGGATAGTACAGAACAATTGGCAAGCAACATGACTGTATCTTGGGGAAATCATTCAGAGTATGGCACCAGGTTTGACACTGTAACAAAAGTCCAAACAGGAAGTGCTTCAGGTCAACCGGCTGATCAATAAAAATCAATAGCTTAATAGGTGTCTCGCTTCTATGAACAAGATTAGGCACTGCAGTTTTGCCTAGCACCCTATCCATTGAGTACTTCCACAAAAAATAATGGAGAAGCAATATGGCAGACCATGGATTCCCAGCCAAAATGTACCCAGATGAGAAGATAATGCCCTTTTTCGTTGATGAATCAGGAATATGCTGAGCTGAAAAGATACTCCATGGCCACAACTTCACCAAGATGCATATATGTTCAGTATCGCAAGTTGATATGCAGGGAAACAAATTCTGCGATTTAGCTGCAGCATTCAGATACCCATATATTTTATCTCCAGTAGTCGTTGTAGTATGCCACAGAGTTGATATAGCAGAATTCTCAAGATTGGAAACACCTCTTTGCCAAGATGGAATGGCTTCGAGTAAGAAACAAGTACTCTGTATAGCTAGTATAGCTGAGAATTGCTTACTGTTGCAGCTCAATAAGGTGGAATTAGTGTATGCGGATGAATTCTGAGTCTGCAGTACTTTCAGTAGAATACCCTGCAGTGATGAATCAACACTACCATACCTCTCAGGAGGTTTAGCTGGTGGTATATCTAGCACAGCTTCATTAAACACACCAATAGTGTCGTTGTTGTTGTCATTATTCAGAGGGGTCACGAGAAATGTTAAAGCTCCCGGATCCCATAGATGTCTCAATCCGCTTAGAACATGTGCACTAACAAGCTTGTTGCACCTTGTGACATATGAATCGGAGGCCTTTAGGACTGAAAAACTGCATGCCCCCTCATCATCCTGTGGCTGCAACTCAAGAGTGAAATCCTGCACATCGGAGGTAATATTGAGACAAACACTATCTTCGTCCATGTACTCATCAAGTTTTGGCATGCTCTCGAATGCCTGAAACTGCATTTGGTCAGTAGCAGGAGCAGACATGGGAGGTTGCTCGTTTTTGGATGCCTTGCTGCTGGAAGTATCTTCAGTCTCTTGTTTGCCCTCTCCATCTTGCTGAATTATAAGATTGGTATGTGACACAGTACATAAATCAATAGATCTGCCATTGGCTTCTTCATCATACAGACCATACAAAGGCTTTCCATTTGTCACGTTGATGGCTTGCTGAGTGGAAGGGTTGATTCGTGGTGCTGTCTGCTGCTTACTCGCTCGACTTTCCATTCTCTTGATGTCCTGGCTCAACTTCTCACTTATGTTCTGTAATTTAGCCTGAATCGGAGCCAACATATTCAGAAACATCATTCTTCTATCAACAGGTTGTGCCTTGTGATCCATAGTATCAAAACCGTCAGTATTTGGACCTGGCAAATAGCTCGGTATCTGCTGTACCGTCTCCCTCTTGTGCTCTTCTCCTGGTGACTCATAATTGTTGAGCCCAACATTGTAACCACCTGAACCAGACTGAAAATTCATTTCACAGGAGTAGTCTTGAAAGGCATGTAAATCACTACCCTGAGCGAGCTGAATCTCCAATTGGCAATAAGTATCAGGTATGCACTTTCCTTGCAACACCCAAATAGCATGTGCTGCCATTTGATCACTCTGGTACTGTATAAAGACACGAGGGCTATGGACATCAGCCGTGTAAATCATCTTCTCCACAACCCCACATGACAAGAAAATTCTATGCAATGTTTCCATGGAGATTGGGCAGACTTTGTGATGAAGTTTCACTGTTAATACTCTTCCCTCCTTGGAGCCGAAGGTGACGAGGTTAGCGGCAGCTGCAGGGAGGTCCAAGGCGAGGTCGTTGCTGTCGTAGCCCAAGGACGTGCGCGCCTCGGCGGCCTTGGAGTAGGAGAGGTCGGCATGCCCGTCGATTGAGGTCGCGGTGGCGTCCAATAGCCGCGCCGTCGGACTGCAGAGGTCGATGGGGAGAGGTGACTGTAGGTCTGGCGAGTAGGTGTGGTGGGGATAGCCATGGGTTTGTGGGGCGGCGTGTGGTGGATGATTTGGGTTGATTTGGGTGGTAATTGGGGAGGGAAAGCAGGGAGCAGGGAGAATTTGGGATGGGTAGTAGCCGCTGGAGCAAGGGGCAGAGGAGTCGTACGCCGGAGGCAGGTACGGGTATGTTGGTGGCGGCGATGGAGGAGGAAGAACGCAGGTGGAGAGCGTTGACCCGAGATCGTGTGGGTGAGGATAGGTGGCGACGCAGGGAAAGGCGGGTGGGGCGCTATATGCTGGGGCGGGGGCGGCCGTTCCGGCGTCGACCATGCACGCGGAGGCGGAAGGCGGGTAGGGGTAGGTGGCGGCGCAGGGAAAGGCGGGTGGGTAGGTGGCGGCGGAGGTGTGGGGAATAGAGTAGGTCTCCATGGATGCGATCGAAGGTCGATTGGGAGAAGAAGAAACCGCCGGGGAGAAAATTTTGGTCGGAGAAACCTGGGAATCTGCTCCGCGAAGCTCGACCCAAGTTGGATTTACCACCGCAGACGAGATCTGCATCAACCTTCGAATTTGGGTGGAGAGGGTGGGATCGAAGCTCGGGGGAGACTGGCGACTGATACCAATTGTCAGGATCCTAATGGATTTGACATGACGAAGATCAAGGATAATAGGAAACTGAGGCAAATTGCAGATAAAAGGGGCTAAATTGCAGGAATTAAATCTAAGATAATTTGCAGGAAAGTAAGAACTGGTAGATAAATTTAGGGATATTTGATTTCATGATTTCAACACAGGATACATGGGGGACTTATATAAAGGCCTAGCCCTAATGGATGCCAACATAGGAAATACCTAAATTACCCGCATACTAATATGACACTAATAACCCTATACTTATCTATTCCCTGACAATCCATGCCAGAACTGCGACAACCAGGCAGACCACGTAGACGGTGGTGTCAGTCTGCCTGCAGCTGCCGGCGGCGTATGCAACGACGAGGCTAACAAGCGCGAAAACGATGCACACATAGAGCGCAAGGTCGAGAGACCGGGCCGTCTTCTCACGAAGCTTCTTGCCGTTGATGATGAGCAGCATGGTGATGAGCAGGGACGCCACGAACGCCGTGGTGTTGCAGAGGAGGAACACCGTCAGGCGCAGGTTGTTGCGGTCCATGAGAACCGGGTCGCCTGGGCGGTGGCGTCCCCCGGTGCTGTCCGAGAAGCCACCCGGTGTGCTCAGCCCGGCAACATACGTGATGCTCACCGCAAAAGTCGCCAAAAGCATAAGGACCTTGCGAAGCCGTTCTTCGGCTTTCAGCTTCTTCAGGGCCTCCTTTTCTTCAACCGTGGGCATGCGGACGGGCATTGCTCCAGAGCCGGGGCTGAGGTTGGGGGTAGGCATCACGCTACTGGAGCTGGAGCCGGAGCCAGAGCCAGAGACCCCTGAGTCAGAGGTGTTGTCCGGAAACCGCCAGTCCAGCAACTTGATAACCACGATGTAGATGAAGACGGCAGGCACCAGCACGGCAGAGTAGATGGTGGAGACCTTGTCCCGGCATGTGCCGGCGCCGTAGGCGCCCACGAGGCTGAGCAGGTCGAGCAGCATGACAAGCCGCAGCGGCACGACGTCGGAGGCGACCCAGACGACGCCCTTCTTCTCCTTCTCCTTGTCGTGCCGGACGGCGAGGATGAGGATGAGGACGATGACCACGAGCGACGCGGCGAACGCAGTTGCGTTGCAGTAGAAGAAGGCAAGGTACCGGCCGTAGTGGGTGTCGCAGATGACAGGGTCGCCGGCGAGTGGTTGGCCTTGGCCGCCGTCGTCGTCGCGGGCGCCCTCCTGCCAGACGCCGCCCGGCGGGTTGAAGCCTGCGGCGTATGTGACGGTGACCACTAGGGTGGCCAGCAGCAGGAGGTACTTGCGCATGTTGGATCGATCTGTCAGTTTTAACGGATAAAAGACAGAGTCAAATAACGAAAAAGGAGAGGCCCACGAACCAACGTTCGAGACCTCTTCGTACATAACAGAAACGCCCTGATCGGGGGTACCCTAACCAACTCATGGTTCTGGCTCCCTGTTGCGTGCGCACATTATATAAGGGGGGAGTCCGGCGGCTGGTCATCTACGCCTCGTTAGTTTCTAGTCGTGCTACTCCCCTAAATCTCTAGCCCACTCCGATCGTGGCCTGCGCATAGCGACGGGAAGAGCTGGAATCTCGGTAAGCCGTTCCGGGGCAGTGCCGGTGGAGACCGGAAGGGATCCGCACCTTCCCGCGATCGTCATCGACCTCTGCGACGACTACTTCCTCTACACTGACCCTCAACCTCGCCTACACCGAGCAGGCGACGATGGCTTCAAGTGCTGGAGGATGTAATAATCTCTATCCCCTCTAATATGATCCCATTTTAGGTGTTCTAGATGGCTGTCACATCTATCTAGTTGTTCTATATTAGATTTTAGTTCTAACATTGGTATCAGTCGCCTCTGTGATAGCACTAGAACCCTAACTAGGATCTGTCGATCAAGTTTTGGTTATTAAAGTTCATGTTTTAGGCAAGTAAGTTGATGTTTATGTCTCGGATTAGTCTAATTGCTCCATAAGCATGTTCTGTTAACAATATGATCAAGTTTAATTAACAATGATGTTTAATTTAAGAGTTTTTAGTTTCGGTTAATTATTTTGATATATTGTCAGTCATGTTGAAGCAATTAGAAGGAGGGGAGTACGACAATTGGCAAGAAAAAGAACCATCCCCTCCTGCCCGCACCAACCCTAGAAAAATTCCCCATTTCGGAAGAAGCGAATTTGCAAGAAATTGCACAAGTTTGAGATCGGAATCATACCGAATATGACGCCGGACCGTCGCCTCCACCTTCGGGTACGTGCAGCATCACCGCTGCACGAGGGCGGCGGCCCCGCAACGCCGTTCCTCTCCCACCGGAGAGGGCGTGCGGAAGGACGTGCTCCGGCGCGGAATGGACGCGTGCGTCGTCGGCCACCGCGCCGTCGTCGCCGTCGTCGGTTGAAATGACCACCTCCTCGCCGCCCCGTGTGTACACGACGCCGGCAGCCATGCTCAACGGGAGAGCGAGCAGGCTCTCGCGAGCGCACGCTCCTCCGCTGAGCACCGCCACCGCGTCGGAATGGAGGGGAGAAGGCGATGCGCGGCCGTCGCCGTCGTCTCTCTCTCACCGGCGGGCTTTGGCCGCCTCTCTTGACGGGAGCGAAGAATGCGGGGGAGGGAACGAACAGAATGAGGTTAGGGTTAGGGGTTTGACCGGGGCGCCGGTTTTGATCTACCGCGGAGCACGGACAACTGTTGGATTGCATCCAACGCTCCTGCTCGTTGCGGGCATGTTAACGGGCCTCGGTCGCTTATTGGGCCAAATCTGAGAGGGCTTCGGCCCAGTTTTTAATTCAGCTGGCCTGTAGTGCGTTTTCCCCTCTGTTTTAAGTTTCTGTTTATAAATTAAGTGCATTTTTTCAGTAATTTATTTAAGTTTTATGCACTGTTTTATATACAGAAAATATTGCCTAAAATATGAGTTGAAATATGTTATTGTTCTGAACGAAAATGAACCAACGAGAATTTTTGTTTAGAATATTTAGCATGTTTAAATGTTGAAATATCAAGTTTGACATCAATTAATAAAGTTCCTTTTTTAAGTTAAATTCTTGATGTCAAATTTGAGAATGATGTGACAGTAAAATTAATTCTGACCAACGTTGTTTTAATTTCACATGTCACCCCCTAAAGTGTTTCTAATTTTATGTCATTACTGCCCAACGGTGTTTTGGCGTAGAGTTAGAATTTTAAGATTTTGGCATGTTTATTTATTTTTACCAACGTAATGTTTATATTCATGCCATACTTATGAGCGTCCATTTAAAATTTCAGCTTCCGCTCCGTTTAGACCAGACACTGTCGAGCATTTGACAGGTAGCAACTTCCCTCGTTGGAAGAATTCTATGGAACTCTGCTTGGCTTTCAGTGAGTTTGATTATGCCTTGCGGGAGGACAAACCTGTGGCACCCACTGTTGGTGCCACAGGGTATGATGAGGCAAAGAAATCCTATGATTCCAAGATGGAAAAATGGGAGAAGGCTAATCATGTAGCAATGCTGCTGATGAAGTCCTCAATATCTCCAGATATTATTGGGGCTCTCCCCAAGAAAGACAATGCAAAGGAGTTCATGGTAGCCTTGGAGGAGCAGTTTAAGGGCTCCGACAAGGTCTATGCCCAAGAGCTGTTTCAGAAGCTCCTTGCAAAGTATAATAATGATGGAGATGTAAGATCTCATGTTCTGAGGATGGTTAATGCTTCCAATAAGTTGAAAGTTTTAGATTGTGAGCTTAGCGATAACCTCCTTGTGATTATGATCTTAGAGTCCCTCCCTTCAGAGTTCGAACAATTTAAGATAAACTATAATTCTCTCAAAGAAAAATGGTCACTCAACGAACTATCCCCAAGGCTCGTTGAGGAAGATGAGAGGATTAAGAGGCAAGGAAAGGACCAGGTTTTTCATGTTGGATCCGCCAAGAGAAAACATGATGGGCCAAGTTCTTCCAACCCTCAAAAGAAGCCTTTTAAGAACCATGCGCCAAAGTCGTTTAAGGGAAAGGAGAAGGCTGATCAGTCTTCAAACAACAAGTGTCTATTCTGTGAGAAAGAAGGGCACTATAAAAAGGACTGTCCAGAGTTCCTGAAATGGCTGTTAAAGAAAGGTACAGATGAAATTACTTTTGTTGATGAAAGTTTTTATGTTAATTTCTCTAGTACCACATGGTGGATTGATTCAGGTGCAACTGCTCATGTTGCTAATTCCATGCAGGGATTAAGTATGATCCAAAGAGAGGGGGCAAGAAGACTTAAAGTCGCCAATGGAGTTGAAGTCGATGTCGAAGCTGTAGGGTCACTCACCTTGGAGCTCCACACCGGCTTTCGTCTTCATTTGAATAATGTTCTTTATGTACCTACTTTAAGTAGGAATTTGATTTCAGTCTCTTGCCTAGATGATAACATGTTTGAGTGTAAGTTTGGCAACAAACAATTTGAGTTGAATTATTGTAATAAGAATGTTGGCCTCGGTGTCAGACGAGGCAAATTATATATGTTATCAATGAATGATTCAGTTCTGCATGTGAGTGATGTTTCTAATGTTGAGAAGAAATGGAAGGGTGCTAGTACTTCTTCGAAATTGTGGCACTGTCGTTTGGGCCACATTTCGAGGGGGAGAATAGAAAGACTTATTAAAAATGACGTACTCCTTCCATTAGACTTTTCCGATGCAGACAAATGTGTCGACTGCATAAAAGGAAAATACGCAAAAACGATTAAGAAAGGAGCAGTAAGATCTGCGGGTGTCCTAGAACTTATTCATACTGACATATGTGGACCCCTTAATGTTAAGTCTATAGACGGTTTTGAATATTTCATCACCTTTACAGACGACTTTTCCCGATACGGGTATATTTACCCTATACGTGATCGTTCGGAAGCTTTGGAGAAATTCAAAATATTCAAAGCTGAAGTTGAGAACCAACTGAATGTTAAAATAAAAGTCGTACGATCTGATCGCGGGGGAGAGTATTATGGTAGACATGCTCCTTATGGGCAAATTCCAGGACCTTTTGCCAAGTTCCTAGCTGAGAATGGAATTGTCGCCCAATATTCAATGCCTGGTGAACCTCAGCAAAATGGCGTGGCTGAGCGTCGAAATCGCACACTTCTGGACATGGTGCGAAGTATGCTTAGTCATGCAAGTTTGCCAGTAAGCCTATGGATGGAGGCATTAAAGACAGCCGCACATATTTTAAATCTTGCTCCCACTAAGTCAGCACCGAACACACCTTATGAGATGTGGACGGGAAGAAAGCCGAGCTTGAATTATTTGCGTGTGTGGGGTTGTCGCGCTGAAGCTAGAATATTCAATCCACAACTTAAGAAATTAGATCCAAAAACAGTTAGCTGTTTCTTTATTGGATACCCTCATAGGGGAAAGGGATATCGCTTTTATTGTCCAAATCATACCACAAAGTTTGTGGAGACTCGGCAAGCGGTATTTTTTGAGGATAATGAAGTCACTGAATTAAGAAAGATCGACCTTGAGGAGAAGCGGGTGTGTGTTGCATTCCCGCTTATCCAAGAGCTGTTCTGCCAATACGAAGAAAAGTGACTCGTAATGTTGGTTCTGAACCTTACGTTTCAGGTCCTGAACCCAATGGTGATCCCGAAAATAATAATGAAAATCCAGAAGGTGAAGAGGATCACCATACAGATAATGAAGAAGATCATCAAAATGATGATGTTCCTCCACCACCACCTCCTGTGAGAAGATCACAACGAGATAGAAAGAAAGCCATTTCAGAAGATTATGTCACTTACATGAGTGAGGATGTAAATGATATAGGAAAGGTGGAGGATCCAACCTCATATAAGCAAGCCATTAAAAGTATGAATTCGTCCAAATGGCAAGTTGCCATGGAAGACGAGTTAAAATCTATGAGCTCAAATGATGTTTGGGACTTAGTAGAAATTCCCATGGTGCTAAAAGAGTAGGCTGCAAATGGGTCTACAAAACCAAGTTTGACTCCAAAGGGAATGTCGAAAGGTTCAAAGCAAGACTTGTGGCGAAAGGCTTTACACAGAGAGAAGGAATCGATTACAATGAGACCTTTTCTCCTGTGTCATCTAAAGATTCTTTTAGGATCGTCATGGCTCTAGTAGCTCATTTCGACCTAGAATTACACCAAATGGACGTTAAGACGGCATTTCTAAATGGTGACCTTAATGAAGATGTTTACATGACTCAGCCGGAAGGTTTTGTCGTGGAAGGAAAGGAACATTTAGCGTGTCGTTTAAAGAAATCCATCTATGGCTTGAAGCAAGCTTCAAGACAGTGGTACCTCAAGTTCGACAAGATTATTCGAGCTTTTGGTTTTACAGAGAATGTGAAGGACAACTGCATTTATGTTAAATTTAAAGGCAGTAGGTTCACGATTTTAGTCCTATATGTGGATGACATATTGTTGGCCTGCAGCGATAAGGATATGCTGCACGAGACCAAGAATTTCTGTCATCCAATTTTGATATGAAGGATCTCGGTGAAGCCTCGTATGTCCTTGGCATTGAGATTTACCGAGATAGGTCAAAGGGGATGTTAGGACTATCCCAAAAGCATACTTTGAGCGAGTGTTAAAGAAATACAATTTGCATAAGTGCGCTCCCTCACCTGCTCCTATAGTCAAGGGCGATAAGTTTGGGACATTTCAATGTCCGAGGAACCAAATAGAAATTGATCAAATGAAGTCGGTTCCTTATGCTTCAGCTGTCGGAAGCATCATGTATGCACAAGTCTGTACGCGCCCTGACTTGGCTTTTGTAACGGGAATGCTTGGCAGATTCCAATCAAATCCAGGACCGGACCACTGGAAGGCCGCAAAGAAAGTCTTGCGTTATATGCAAGGTACGAAAGATTACATGCTTACGTATAAAAGGTCGGATAATCTGCAAGTTGTAGGTTATTCAGACGCTGATTATGCCGGTTGTGTGGATACTAGGAAATCCACGTCAGGTTATATATTCACACTTGCCGGAGGAGCCATATCGTGGAAAAGCTCCAAACAAACGATAACTGCTTCGTCTACGATGCAGGCAGAATTTATAGCATGTTTTGAGGCCACTGGGCAGGCTGTATGGCTAAAGAATTTCATTCCCGGGCTCAAAGTGGTTGACAGCATTTCAAGACCACTTGTGCTATACTGCGACAATGAACCCGCAGTTTTCTATACGAGTAACAACAAGTCAAGTGCTGCTGCCAAGCACATTGACATTAAGTTTAATGTTGTGAAAGATAGAATCCAGGATCAAACAATTGAGGTTAAGCATATAAGTACGACTCGTATGCTTGCGGATCCGCTAACGAAAGGCTTACCACCCAGTACTTTTAGCAAGCATGTTGCCGGCATGGGATTACTGGAAGCCTTATGATTCTGGAATAAAAGGACCACAATAAAGAACCACTCCCCATTAAGAAGAATGTTTTCCATTTCGAAATAGGCTGGTATACCATAAGTGTTGAGGTTCAACGACATTTCATTAGCTGTTGTAACACCTCACTTTGGTATGTTATTCCTATGGAGAATGGGCGTAAGAAGTTAAACCTAACGATCTAGGGGGAGAATGTTGGATCGATCTGTCAGTTTTAACGGATAAAAGACAGAGTCAAATAACGAAAAAGGAGAGGCCCACGAACCAACGTTCGAGACCTCTTCGTACGTAACAGAAACGCCCTGATCGGGGGTACCCTAACCAACTCATGGTTCTGGCTCCCCTGTTGCGTGCGCACATTATATAAGGGGGAGTCCGGCGGCTGGTCATCTACGCCTCGTTAGTTTCCAGTCGTGCTACTCCCCTAAATCTCTAGCCCACTCCGATCGTGGCCTGCGCATAGCGACGGGAAGAGCTGGAATCTCGGCAAGCCGTTCCGGGGCAGTGCCGGTGGAGACCGGAAGGGATCCGCACCTTCCCGCGATCGTCATCGACCTCTGCGACGACTACTTCCTCTACACCGACCCTCAACCTCGCCTGCACCGAGCAGGCGACGATGGCTTCAAGTGCTGGAGGATGTAATAATCTCTATCCCCTCTAATATGATCCCGTTTTAGGTGTTCTAGATGGCTGTCACATCTATCTAGTTGTTCTAGATTAGATTTTAGTTCTAACAGCGCAGGCTGTACTCCCACGGCTGCTGCTCGGGCGCCATTGGCGGCTGCAGAGGTGCTGGCTGGCCGTGGCCGGCTGCACTGCACTGCACTGCACTACAGGGACGCTCTCTTGGTGATTATTGTGATGCAGAATGGGGAATGGCAACGATGGATGGAAGAGAGAGATCTGTGTGTGATTATAGTAGAACAACTTGACTCGCGGCGAGTCGTCTCTCGGGAGGAAGCTGCCCTGCATGTTCTTAAAGTCTGACGGACTGCTAAGATACTGCTCCACTTGTACAGCAATTCTCACATGTGAAAGTGACGGATTCAACCCTCATGGCCGTTTGATCGATGCGGAACGCTATCGGTAAACGCTACCGATCGTCCCTCACGGCCTCACGAGACAGAACCGCGCGGAACGGGGGCGAGGGGCCAAGGCGCCGCTCCTCCTTTTCTCCGGCGATCACCGGTGACGGAAGACCCGACCTATACTTGGGCATCGCAGCGCTGGGTCTGGCCTACCTCTTTTGCGTGTCCCTCGCGTGGAGAAAATCGCATGGACTGAGCGAAGCCTGGTTCGGCTAAACCAACTGATTCACCCACCATCCAGTCGCCTGAGCAATTGATTCCGATGGGACGACCCACGATCGACGAATTGTCCGACCAAAATGGTGCCAGCCTCTAGTGCCAGGCTACCAGGTTACTCACGGTGGCAGACTGCGGACATCGGCGAGCTCCGGTCGAGGCGCCCTGCAGATGTTCGGCGAATTTCCCCAGTAGGAAGATTCAATGTACGTTTCCTCTCGAACATTGATAGCTTTTATGTTGTCTGTCCGTATCTACTTTCTTGCCACTTTTTCTATGGAACAAGCCAACCTTAGGATTGCACAATTGTTCAAACTATACCTAATGACAGACATACTATGTTTCAGTAGTAGTACCAAAGGCTTCAGTTTCCTACACACAAATACGACTTGCAATTCCCGTTCAAGTTCTTATGAGATAGAGAGTGCACATAGAATCAGTTCATTGTACAACAAAGCTTCACACACCTTCCCTGCGAGTGATACTGTCAGCATGTTCCAATGAGTAACCCTATTACATCACTAAAAAAGAGGGGGAGCTAGCTAGAGCACGGTAGAGATTGGACAAAGGTAAGCTGATTAGAGAGGAAATAGATTGAATCCCTTGAATCTTGGTGTTCGGGTTACATTGTGGATTGCCCTCACATTATTAGGCTATGGGGCACACAAATAATGAATCACAGAGTTTATAGGCTATACGTTAACAGGCTGGGGGGAGGTGGCCCCATTTGAACCTACATGTAGCTCCGCCATTTCTTGGTTGCCGTGTACCTTATGGTCGGAACACCATGACAACGTCATATGGACTGCAAAATAGCCCAGCACAGCTGCGATGAGCGCGACGACACACATAGATGTCTTCCATCCCCTGCTGGAGCCGGATGCATAGGCAAATAGGAGAGCCACAAATCCAGTATAATCGTCCAGTTCATTGCCCTCAACGACCATTCTTCCCAGTCTTCTTCCTTCTTTTCTAGCAGCCAGTGTGGTAGCAGCATGATGATGACAACAATAGAAGCCACAAAAGACATGGAGTTGCTGTAGAAGAAGGCGAGGTACCGGGGCCTCATGTTGTCGTGCATCACGGGGTTGCCTGCCTCGCACCCGTTGCCGCTGCTCTGCCACGTCCCGCCAGGCGGTTGAAGGCCGGCCTGGTAGGCTACGCTTGCCACTAAAATGCCTAGCAGCATCAGGTACTTGCGCCTCGCGTGCTTCTTCCTTTCTTCTTCGTTCTTAGGGGCCTCCTGTTTTGTGGATCGCGCATCTGCCGAATTGTTTTTTTTCTTCTTCAGCTCGCTCACCAAAAATACTAGTAGCAGCCCAGCTGCAACAAAGATGACAAAAGCCACCAACACGAAGATGTAGATGGATGTCTTGATGTGCTGTGTGCTTCCAGCGGCGTAGGCCCCCATCAAACAAAACAAGCCCACCGCCGTGCACACAGATAGTGCATTGCTTCGTATGGCTGGCCTGTACAGATTGGGATTCACCAGGAGGATGATGAGGGCGATTGACAACATAAAGCTCACCGAGTTGCAGTAGAAGAAGGCATGGTAGCGGCGAGGGTAGTTGTACAAGAGGACTGGGTCACCGGCATGGTGCCCAAACTCATCGTCCTGGAGCAGGAAGCCGCCTGGAGGGGTAAGGCCAGCTTGGTACGTGATGGTTGCGGCCAAGATTGCGAAGAGGAGCAACCGTTTGCGCCTCTTCTCAAGCAACCGATCTTCATTCGGGTCTTTGTTTTCCTTGTGGTCCAGTGTGAAGAAGACGACATGGATCACCACATAGACCAGGACTGCGCCTGCCAAAGCCATGGCGTAGATGGAGTGGTTCACATCCCGGCAGCTCCCGGCGGCATACGCGCCGATGAGGCCAAACAGGTCGAGTATCATGGCTGCCTCCAGCACATGGTGCCTGACTAGATGCTCGTTCTGGACCAGGATGATGGCAATCAAGGAGGCCACAAAGGCAACCGAGTTGCAGTAGAAGAAGACATTGTACCGACTAGCATCTGTCGTGAGAAGGATCGGGTCGCTGGCCATGTGCCCATTGCTGTTGTCCTGCCAAAGGCCACCCGGAGGGTTCAACCCTGCTGAGTAGGTGATGGTGGCAGCAAGAATGGAAAGAAGTAGAACAAGAGAGTGAGCCTTGTCCAGAGCCTCCTTAGCACTGCATTCATTCATTGCAGAGAAAGAAGACACCGAGTTCAGTTCAGTCTCAGAGGAAGAAGAAACATGGTTCAGTTGCAGAGAAAGAAAGAGACGTGTAATTACAAACAGATGAAACATACTTCAGTACCTGGAAGTATCACCATTCTGCTGATTTTCATCAGTTTGTGGCTTTGAACCGGAGTTTGGCAGAGCCTCCCTACCCTAACACTGAATCAACATTGCGGATAAAGAAGAAACAGAGTTGGGTTCAGTTGCACAGAAAGAAAAGGAGCAGTGTAATTGCAAACAAGAAGAGGATATGTAATATGTGCTCAGTACCTCGCATTATCATCAGTCTGCTGATTCTCATCAGTTTGTGGCTCTGTACAGGTGTATGTGGCCAAAGTGTCGATGGAACCATGTACTAGGATGTATGCCAGAACGGCCCCAGCCAGGCTGACCACGTAAACGGTGGTGTCGGTCTTCCTGCAGCTGCCGGCGGCGTATGCGACGACAAGGCCGACCAGCGCGACGGCGATGCATGCATAGAGCACGAGAAACCGGGCTGTCTTCTCGCGGAGCTTTCTGTCGATGATGAGCAGCATGGTGATGAGCAGGGACGCCACGAACGATGTGGTGTTGCCGAGCAAGAACACCATCAGACGTAGGCTGTGGTGCTCTTTGAGGATCGTGTCTCCCGGGCGATGGTGTGCCCCGGTGCTGTCCCAGAAGCCGCCCGGCGTGCTCAGCCCGGCGATGTATGTGACGCTTACCGCAAACGTCGCCAGAAGCATGAGGACCTTGCGGAGCCGTTCTTCGGTTTTAAGTTTCTTCAGGTCCTTTTCGTCGACCTTGGGCACACCGTCAGACTCAAAATTGGGGATGGGTCCGGGAGTTGCGCCAGAGCCGGGGCTGGTGTTGGTGGTCGGCCTCACATCGCCGGAGCTGGAGTCCTTGTCTGAAAACCTGTCCTGCAACTTGAGAACGGTGATGTAGAGGAAAACGGCGGCCACCAGCACTGCGGAGTACACAGAGGAGACCTTGTCCCGGCAGGTGCCGGCGGTATTGGCGCCCATGAGGCTGAGCAGGTCGAGCACCATGACAAGCCGCAAAGGAACGACATCCTTCAAAACCCAGATGTCGCCCTTCTTCTCCTTCTCCTTGTCGTGCCGGACGGCGAGGATGAGGATGATGACGATGACAACAAGCGACGCGGCGAACGCCATGGCGTTGCTGTAGAAGAAGATGAGGTACCGATGGTAGTGGGTGTGGCGGATGATGGGGTCGCCGGCAATCTGGCCGTCGTCGTTGGAGCCCTCCTGCCAGACGCCCCCGGGCGGGCTGAAGCCCGCTGCGTACGTCACCGTGGCCACAATGGTGGCCAGCAGCAGGAGGTACTTACGCAGGCTGTACTCCCATGGCTGGCCCTTGCCGGGCGACACAGGAGCTGGCTGGCCGGTCTCCATTGCCGCCGGCTCCATGCAGGGCAAAAGGTTGTCATGCATCTTGTGATGCAGAGTGGCGAATGGCAATCGTACCGTAGGATAGGAGTAGTGCCGAGAGAGCTGTGTGATTATAAAACAACTTGACTCGGCGGTCGTCGTCGGGAGGAAGGTGCTTCCCCAGGCTGTACTCCCAGGTTTGCTGGCCGGGCTCCACCGATGGATAGTCGGCTACTCTGACTCATTCAGCAAGCGTGCTCCCATTTGTTAATTATTGATTTATTGTGGTACAGAATATCCAGTGGCAACGATAATTATTGTGGTATTCTGAACCAGTCGAGTCAACTAATCTTCTACGGTCAAAGAAACTAGTAGCATTTTGTTTTTTTGTTTTCGGAATATCTATTCAGCAGGCGCCTGCCACAGGGCATATCTCGACGCACCAGTTTGAGCCGTTCGATCGAGAGCGAACAGTGGCGATTTGCCCGGAACGTGTAACTTCCGCGTATCGCGCACGTCACGTACACGTCGTCCGTTTCGGGATGTTCGGTTCGTTCATTCAGACGTTTGACCTCCATATCGAACCTGTATCTCTCGTCCTGGTCCTCGATGTCTTCGATGTGCTGTCGTCGGCGGTGGCGTTCGGCGCCGGATCTGGCCGAGGAAGAGATCCGGGGGCCGGGTTCTGGGAAGGGACGAGGCGGAGGCAGGGAAACTGGTGGTGGTGGAGGGGATGAAGGCAGCCATGGGAGGAGGGAGAAGCAGCAGGAGGCGGGGGACGCCAGACTTCTACGCAGCCCAGATCGTCGGCCGGTTCTGCTACCACAAGCCTGCGACGAGCTGGAGGCGGAGCCGTGGAGGGAAGCTGGCCGACCATGTCACGAATCGCTGCTACCTCAAGGCCATCGTCCCGAAACCAGGTGCAGGGTCGCACCAGCCGAGATTTCTCGTGCGTGCTCCTAGGAAGACGATGAAGTTGGGGATAAGGAGGAGTGTGTGGTGGAGAATAAGTGTGGCATGCTGCGGGTTTTTTTTTTATTCACATGCTGCCTTTTGCTAGATGCACACACGATTGTACAAGAAAATTCCTTGCAAACTAGAGTATGGTTCAATCACACGTGAGATCTTGTTTTAGTAGTCATTTCTTTTGACTACAGATTAACCAAGTGTATTAGTATGTCAATAGTTTTTTAATTCATGTATTTCCCTACTAATGCAATCATAGGGCGGTATGAGTATGGCGATCCCGCAGAACGCGCTCTGGACCGTTGATTTCGCTTCGTGCGGTAGAGATTTTGTCGGACAGAGTTAAGGGTGCGGACATCGTGCAAACCGTTCGTTTCTACTCTGCTTTGCGTTTGGATAAGGTCGCGTTCCTCCTTACCCTCCACGTCGACCTCCTCTTCGTCACCGCCGAGACCCTCTACTCTCTAGGTAATAGTTACCCACCCATTACATATCTCTTCTCATGTGTTTAGATACGTATTGTGCCAACAATACGTATTGTGTGTTTGCTTAAAGAAAATTTGTATAATTTTCACTTGTTGTTTGATCGGAAAGTTCACATGTTAGTCATTTTCACATTGAACTGATGAAGTTATCCACCATGTGATACCGATAAAGTTATCCTCCAATTACTGATAAAGTTATCGAATGAGCACTTATAAAGTTATCTGCCAATTACTGATAAAGTCACCAAGTATTACTTATAAATTTACCAACCGGGTATTGATTTAGTTACCCACCTAATACTGATTAAGTTACCCACGACGTACGCATAAAGTTACCGACCCAGTACTAATAAAGTTACCAACCCAGTACTGATAGATTTACCAACCTAGTACTGATAAATTTACCCACCAAATATCGATGTAGTTATCCACCCAGTGCTGATAGAGTTACCCACTATGTACTGATAAAGTTACCAACATATCACTGATAAATTTATCCACCCAGTACTGCTAGAGTTAACCATGTGTTGATGATATAGTTGTCCACCACGAAAACGATATTGTTACCCCTAATCTATTCGTAATAGTTATCCACCTAATACTGATAAAGTTGTCAATCAAGAAATGCTGTTGGAGTTACCTACTCAGTACTTATGAAGTTATCCATGTGTTCATGATATAGTTATCCACCACGAAATCGATATAGCTATCATGTCCTCTAAATAATAGTTATGAATATAATGCCATCTTTTTTACGATGTAGTTGTCACTATGAAATCGACAGTTATCAGACTAATACTTATGCACGATAATTTTTACCATCTCAAAGTGATATTCACTTATGAAATCTAGGTGTGGTAAGTTTAAACCTCGTAAAATTCTACAAGAACAACAAAATATGGTTCTATTTCAATCCGAAAACTAATCGCTAATACGGTGGGTAACTTATGTATTCAAGCTTGGGTAACTTATATGTTATGGGGGTGGTAACTTTTGGGTCCAAAAAAAATTTGTCGGAACATATCAACATGGGATCTAGTTTTGAAGATCTCGACGCGACTAGTCCAACGGTGAAAACGGATCATAAATCGGATAAACGGTCTGAGCTACAAAACTTTTTGAATTTTCAAATTTCGCATTTAATGCGTGGTGAGGTCAGCAGTTTCGTTTTCTAGTGCATGCATGAGAGAGGTACCGTACCGGAACTAATCGACGGTGGGTAAATTATGTGTTCAAGTCTGGGTAACTTATATGTTACGGGGTGGTAACTTTTGGGTCCGAAAAAAAGCTGTCGGAACATATCAACATGTGATCTAGTTTCGAAGATCTCGACGCGACTAGTCCAACGGTGAAAACGGATCATAAATCGGATAAACGGTCTGGGCTACAAAACTTTTTGAATTTTCAAATTTCGCATTTAATGTGTGGTGAGGTCAGCAGTTTCGTTTTCTAGTGCATGCATGAGAGAGGTACCGTACCGGAACTAATCGACGGTGGGTAAATTATGTGTTCAAGTCTGGGTAACTTATATGTTACGGGGTGGTAACTTTTGGGTCCGAAAAAAAGCTGTCGGAACATATCAACATGGGATCTAGTTTCGAAGATCTCGACGCGACTAGTCCAACGGTGAAAACGGATCATAAATCGGATAAACGGTCTGAGCTACAAAACTTTTTGAATTTTCAAATTTCGCATTTAATGCGTGGTGATGTCAGCAGTTTCGTTTTCTAGTGCATGCATGAGAGAGGTACCTTACATGCATGAGAGATGTACCGGTCATGCACATGCATGCGTGTGTTAGGTGATTAACAAAAAAATTCTATTGCCTTACGGTTATGCCAAATATAAGGCGCCTTACACATAGTCAATCCCTTTTGTTTTTTAGGATAAACATTTGAAAGCATCATGTGAAGCAGACGTAGTTGAATGCAGGCTTCTTACTTGTGGTTTCTTAGTTAAAGAGTAGGAAAGAGTCAAGTCTTTTAAAAATCTTCAGCTTGTTGTGGTATTCTTAGTTAATTCCAACCTTCTTATCCCAATTCCCAATCACCCTAACGCCAAGATTAGTATGCTCGAGACGCAAGATTTACTGGAATTTTTATGATTTACTGGAATTTTTCGATTTTTTCTGAGAAGTTTTATTTTTAAGTTTCAGATCTAGATGAATCTTGTCCGTCGGATGCAAAACGGAGGGACAAGATTGACCCAAGTCTCTCGGTGACGTGTGAACTACAAGTCACTGAAGCTGAGTCCAGATTGCTGACGTGCCGACTGACGAGGTCGGGATCACTGACTTGGTACATTGGTGTGTGGATGCCCCGCTTGACTTGTCCCCGGCAGCGGACCATATCTCCAGAAGCAAAATGGACCGAATATTATGCTATATCTTTGGGTAACATTTTTCTTTACGCGATTTTCACCATGACAACATTTTGTTGGTTTTTCTAATCATTGTGTCTATGTAGTTATGTTTTTATTTTGGAGAATCTATGTTTTGTGTTTGTCTACGTGCGCGCACGCTTTTGTTTCTAGCGAATAGAAATTTTATTTACTCAATTCAACAACCATGGCATGTGCCAACTGCCAAATTAGCCAGCTTGTTGTCAGCTTCTCGGACTGCTGCCGCCAACACCTGAACGTTTCCGCAAACAACGGCTTGATCGCCCAATGTCTAGGCCTGGAAATCTAGATGTCTTTGATATCTTAGAGATTTTCTTGCGTGTGATATCTTTGCTTGGGCATGTGATTGAGAAAACTAAATAAATTGATCGCGTCCAGCGAGCACCACACCGCAGAAAGAGGAATAATTCACATGAGAAGCGAGAGAGGTGATAAACATATCTGAAATTTTGCAAAGGACTCGTACTTCTTTCTAGTGTTAACGATCGATTACATACGGTACCTTCAGAGTGTAACACAGACACCTTTTGTTATTTTTTATTTTGCATCCCTGCCCATGAGATTGTTTTTATGTAGTCACGGATCAGTTACAATGAACTTTTGTCTAATTTCTGCGGCGACAGTGTTCAGACTTTTTTTATCTCCAAGATTATGCAGGAGAGCTGATTTGTATTATATTAAGATAAGAACAAATGTGCAGAAAATTCTTATAAAGTGTAGAAACCAAATGCACACTTTTCTCCACCTGATGCGCTCAATTGACGGCTCTTCTCTTTCTCCCCTCCTCCCCCCCACCGTTCTCTTCTTCGGTCTCGTTGAGAGTCGTCCCGGTCTCCCGGCTCCTCTCCCCTTCCTCTCCGGTGGCGCTGCCGGCCGGAGGCGAGGTGGGAGGGGATGCCGGCGTGTACAGAGTAGTTGTAGGTTTAGGTGTAGAGTTTGTGTGTCCCCTCTGTGGGCGTTTGGGAGTAGAGGACGAGATCTCGCCGGCTGGATCTCGCCTGTGCTGGTGGTACTCGTAGTGGTTGCTATTCTCCGGTGGCAAGGAGGGAAGCAGGCGACGGCGAGCCATCCAGAGTTCTCCGCCATAAAGGCTTGGAGGAGCTCTGCTGGCGGTGTGCTTGCGCGCAGCGCTCCGCAGCTGACGCTTGGAGTGGATGCCGTGCTTCCTCGGTGGAAGCCGATGGTGACCACCACCACGTCAAGCTCCGTCAATAAGCGTGAGCCCTGGCAGTTCTTGGTCTGCGCTGCCCTGATCTCCCCCCTGGCCGGCCGTGGTGGCGAGGGGGAGGGGATCTCGGCGGAGCGGTACTGGGAGCTGGCCGGGGAGAAGGATACAGTGGAGCTTCGTTTTCGGGAGTAATCTCGCGGGGGACGCGATGCGGCAGTGTCGACGGCTGCCTTGCCCCCGCCTCAGATAGCCGTGCGGCGGCTCTCCATGGCCTGATGAAGGCCGATGTGCTTCCTCCTGGCTGCGTGCCGAATAGGAGGTCTTCCCTCGACCACGACGACGGATTCATCACCGCCTCTGCTCCAAGTGGCTTCGTCCCCGGCAGCAGCGACGGTGCCGGCGTCGGGAGGTTGGATATCGTCGGTGGAGAAGACCAAGGACCGGATCGCGTTGTTTTCTTTTGTCCTGAGGTCTTTTGTGTAAAAGGCAAGGCCTTATCTGTGTTTTTCCCTGTGTGTAGGGGCCTGCCTGTAAATGTATCCCACCGCTTGTAATGAAGCTTCCAGGGCCTTGTGCCCTTATCCTGTTCAAAAAAAGATGCGCTCAATTGCAATTGTCAACTGAACACGTGGACACATAATACTCCCTCCATCTTTGAATACAAAGCCACATCATATTTGTAGAACAAACTTCAATCATTAATTTTGCCAACAAAATCAGGGTTATATACCACAAAACGTATGCCATTGGATGCACATTTCAAAGAACTTTCCAGTGATATATTTTTTATAAAATATAACTCGTATTTTGTTGACCAAAATTAAAGTTTGACACAAAAACGAAGTGGCCTTGTATATAAAAATGGAGGGAGTATGAAGCATTGCACAACGCTGTTTCACAAGCAACACAAATAATCTATTATTCCTTCCAAATCCCAGCTATACAAAAAAAAAGTCTCGACAAAAGACATCATAAAAGGCGACGTCATCCGAAGCCTGACATATGTAAAAATTCGGACGAATTCCTCATCAGGTGCTAAAAGTCTAACGTCTCCGAGGCATTGAAGTTTGTCACAAGAAAATCAAAATGTCAGCGATTACTTGCGATATCTCATCCCGGTTCATATTCATTCCATTCAAACTGTTTTGGCTTACAAACTCTGCAGAGTAGTGAACTGATTTGGCACAAGCAACAGTCAGCGACTCCAGCTTCTCTGAACGCACCAGCGCAGCAATCCCAATATCTTTCACATTCTTACATTGGCCGAGTGTGCGGAAAGTGTTTTGTGATCCCGGGCACCAGTGAACCCTCTTATTTTAAAAATTCGAAAATCATATTTGTGAGTTTCCAAAAAATCTGAAACAAAATCCAGGTATAGCCCATGATGTATCCCACAAATGTGTAAATTTTTAATCTGAGATACCTTATATTATGGGCTACACAAAAATAACAAATCTAGTAAAACTTATAGATTTGAAAATATATATTCTTAGATCTACAAATTTATCATTTTTGTGTAGCTCAAAATACAAAGTCTTTTAAGTTAAAAAAAAATCACGTTAGTGGGATATATCATTGGCTATACGCAGATTTTTTTTCAGATTTTTTTGAAACTTCTAAATATGATTTTTTTGAATTTTTTCCATCAGAAGGGTGCACTGGTGCCCGGGAGCCTCTCCACTGCGGAGTGTGAGACTACTCAAGTTTATTTTTTACAATCCTACTGCTCGTCCCCACCCACACGAGACAGAGCCGCGCGGCCAAAGGGGCCGCGAGTTTTCTCCGGCGATCGCCGGCGACGGCCTTACCCGACCTGCACCTGGGATTTTCCGGGCTCCCTCGCGTGGAGAGCTCGCAAGGAGCGACTGAGCTGGGCTGGTTCGGCCAAACAAGCTGGATTTTCGCGCACTCTTCTGATTCTGAACCTCAACACCTGCACTCGCGCACCGTCCGCTCGTCTCGAGCAGCTGCTTCCGATCAAGGGGAATCGCGCTCGAGGAATCCTCTCCAGTTAAAATGGTGCCAACCTCGGATGCCAGCGTATCAATCAGCGGTTACGCACGGCGGCGGACGACGGACGGTGCCAAGCTCAGCCGCCTGCGGGGATCGGGCGCCCTGCAGGTGTTCGGCGAATTGCCCACTCTCTTTTGGGGTATGTTTCCTCCCGATCAGTGACTTGGAACTGCACCTAGTGACATATTTATATTTCTCTAGTAACAAACGCTTCACTTTCCTAGATACTAATGCAATTCTAATTCAGGTTCTTATGAGAGCAAGCACACATAGAATCAAGACATTGTTCGATGGATTAAGATACATAGAACTACCCATTGAGTGGACAGACAATGTTAGCATGCTTCAATTGAGATGCATGTTAACCCGATTACATCAACTGAGAGGGAGAGCTACCTAGAGCAGGGTGGAGATTGGAAAGAGCTAAGCTGATTAGAGATCTAGGTAGAGCTACACTACGGAGCACACTGGTACTGAATCACACTGGAGAATTTCCTCGGCTACTCTGGCGCCTCCTATCAGAACATAACGAGAGTATCATGTGGACTGCAAAGTAGCTCAGCACGGCAAGGATGAGTGCGACGACATACATGGACATCTTCCACCCCCTGCTGGAGCCGGCTGCATAGGCAAATAGGAGAGCCACCAAATCCAGTATGATCGTCCTGTTCATCACCTTCAGTGGCCATCCTTCCCATTCTTGTTCATTCTTCTTTGGCAGCCAGCGTGGAAGCAGCATGATGATGACAACGATGGAAGCCACAAAGGAAATGGAGTTGCAGTAAAAGAAGGTGAGATACCGGCCCCTCATGTTGTCGTGCATCACCGGGTCACCCGCGTCGTACATGTCGCCGCTGCTCGGCCATGCTCCGCCAGGCGGTGCCAGGCCGGCCTGGTAGGTTACGCTCGCCACCAAGATGGCTAGCACCATCAGGTACTTTCGCCTCGCATGCTTCTTCCTTTCTTCTTCATCGTCCTTCCTTTCTTCTTCCTCCTTCTCCCTTTCTTGTTCGTCCTGTTCTATGGGTGGCACAGCTGCTGAACTGCCATTTCTCTTGATCTCCCTTACCAGAAATACTATCAGCAGTCCGGTTGCACCGAAGAGGGCCACCGCCACCAATACGAAGATGTAGATGGATGTCTTGATGTGCTGTGTGCTTCCAGCGGCGTAAGCCCCCATCAAACAAAACAAGCCCACCGCGGTACAAACAGACAGCGCATTGCTTCGTATGGCTGGCTTGTACAGATTGGGGTTCACTAGGAGGATGATCAGGGCGATGGACAGAATGAAGCTCACCGAGTTGCAGTAGAAGAAGGCATTGTAGCGGTGCGGGTAGTTGTACAAGAGGACTGGGTCGCCGGCGTGGTGCCCGTGATCGTCTTCGTGGAGCAGGAAGCCGCCTGGAGGGGTGAGGCCAGCTTGATAGGTGATGGTCGCGGCCAAGATCGCGAAGAGGAGCAACCGTTTGCGCTTCTTCTCAAGCAACCGATCTTCGTGATCGTTTACCGGCTGGTCCGTGAAGATTACAACATGGATCACCACATAGGCCAGGACGCCGCCTGCCAACGCCATGAGGCCAATGGAGGTGATCACGTCTCGGCAGCTCCCTGTGGCATATGCGCCGATGAGGCCTAACAGGTCGAGTATCATGGCTACCTCCAGCACGCGGTGCTTGACCAGAACCTTCTTCTGGACCAGGACGATGGCCACTAAGGAGGCCACGAAGGCAACTGAGTTACAATAGTAGAAGGCCCTGTACCGCCCAGAGTTCGTCGTTAGAAGAATCGGGTTGCCAGCAATGTGCCCGTTGCTGCTGTCCTGCCAAAGGCCACCCGGCGGGTTTAACCCTGCTGAGTAGGTGATGGTGGTGGCAAGAGTGGCGAGCAGTAGAACAAGAGAGCGAGCCTTGTCCAGAGCCTCCCTAGCACTGCATTCATTCATTGCAGAGAAAGAAACAGAGTTCGGTTCAGTTGAAGAGAAAGAAGGAAGCAGAAAAATAAACAGAGTTCGCTCAGTTGAAGAGAAAGAAGGGAGCAGAGAAAGAAATAGAGGATATGTAGTATGTACCTGGCATTATCACCAACCTTCGAGAACGAAGCCAACCAGACTGAGAAAGAAAGAAACAGACTGGGACAAGAACACAGTCTGGAGCTTGATGCCGAATTGTAGAAGGAAGCATGGAGTAGGATGTATGCCAAAACGACGCCAACCAGGCTGCCCACGTAAATGGTGGTGTCGATCTTTCTGCTACTGCCGAAGGCGTACGCGACGACCAGACTGACCAGGGCGACGACGATGCATCCGTAGAGCACGAGAGAGCGGGCCGTCTTCTCGCGGAGCTTCCTATCGATGATGAGCAGCATGGTGATGAGCAGGGACGCCACGAACGACGTGGTGTTGCAGAGTAAAAACGTCATCAGCCGCAGTTTGTGGTGGTCATTGAGAATCGCGTCGCCCGGCCGGTGGTGTGCCCCGGTGCTGTCCCAGAAGCCGCCCGGCGTGCTCAGTCCTCCCACATACGTGATGCTCACGGCGAATGTTGCCAGAAGCATCAGGACCTTGCGGAGCCGTTCTTCTGCTTTCAGCTTCTTCAGGGCCTCCTTTTCTTCGTCCTTAGGCATGCCGGGGTTGGTGGTCGGCATCGCACCTCTGGAGCCAGAGTCAGGGATGAGCATTGCGGCGGAGCCAGCATTGGGGACGGGCATCACGCCGCCAGAGTCGGAGCTGGAGTCGGAGTTGTTGTCTGGAAACCACCGGTCCAGCAACTTGAGAACCGAAATGTAGAGGAAGAGGGCGGTCACCAGCACCGCGGAGTAGACAGTGGAAACCTTGTCCCGGCAGGTGCCGGCACCGTAGGCACCCATGAGGCTGAGCAGGTCGAGCAGCATGAAGACCCGCAGCAGCACGACGTCGGAGGCAACCCAGACGGCATCCTTCTTCTCCTTCTCCTTGTCATGCCGGACAGCGAGGACGAGGATGAGGACGATGATCACAAGTGACGCGGCGAAGGCAGTGGCATTGCCGTAGAAGAATACGAGGTAGCGGTGGTAGTGGGTGTGGCGGAGAATAGGGTCGCCAGCGAGCTGGCCGTCGTCGTTGGCGCCCTCCTGCCAGACGCCCCCTGGCGGGTTGAAGCCCGCGGCATACGTCACCGTGGCCACCAGGGTGGCCAGCAGCAGGAGGTACTTGCGCAGGCTGTAATCCCACGGCTGCTGGCTGGGCACGATCGCCGGCTGAAGTGCTGGCTCGTCATGGCCGGACACCATTGCTGGCGACTGAGGTGCTGGCACATCATGGCTGGGCGCCATCACCGGCGACTGAGGTGCTAGCACGTCGTCGCCGGGTGCAATCGCTGGCGGCTGGGGTGCCAGCACGTCATGGCCGGGCGCCATTGCCGGCGGCTGAGGTGCCAGCGTGTTGTGGCCGTGGCCGGACGCCATGGCCGGCGGCTGAGGTGCTGGCAAGTCGTGGCCGGGCACCATCGCCGGCGGCTGAGGTGCTTGCACGTCGTGGCCGGGCTCCATTTCCATTGCTGCTGGCAGGGTCGGCACTACACTCTTTCAGCTACAGCAAATGTTCTTGCTTCCTCTTCTGAATGATTGTGAGTTTGTGACGCAGAATTCCAAGGATATAAGGCAGAGTTGTGTGATTATAAAACGAATTGACTCGAGTCGCTGCGTCGTCGTCGGGAGGGAAGGTGCCCTGCGTGTTCTTAAAGCCTGACAGACTGCTATTGTACTGATCCTTTTGTACTGCAATTCCATGTAGACGCGTCGTCGAGGGATGACACAGAGTTGTGCGATTATAAAACGACTCGAGTCGCGTCGGCGGGAGGAAGGTGTCCTGCGTATGCTTAAAGCCTGACGGACTGATATTGTATTGCTCTCTTTTGTACTGCGCCGCGTCGTTGGAAGAAAGGTGCCCTGTGAAAGAACCAGAGTCAGTCAACTCGGTCCGTCGGTCGTCGGGGAGAAGCAAGTCTTCTCTGGTCAAATCAACTGGGGGACAGAGTAGTTCTTAATGATGTACTCTACGCTCAAAATGTTGTTACTATCTGCGATCAGATAGTTCTTCTCCGGTTGAATTTGTTGATGACTGTTGCATGTACCAGCAAAATCAAATGAAGTGCATTTTGCATCAGCTTCTGTCATTTCATAGCTGATTAGAAAAATCTGAGTTTAAAAATACTTTAGTGGAGATTTTTATTTTACTTTCAGCGCTCAAAATTAAGGGCAAAACATTGAGATTTAAGACCAGTAAAGAAGCAATTGAATTATTTCCATCTAGAATTATTCAAACCTTATTTTAGAATATTATTTATATGCAAATTATCGGTTTTATTTCGTTCTTGGAAAAATGTTCCTACAAGACAGTTCTGCAATGCTTTTTCCTTCAAAGGCTATATCTGAATATTAGAAGCACATTTTTTTTTGCAGCGACCATGTTGTGCGAAGAATTTCTTGTAGGTTTTTGCTTGATAAAACTGACGATTGATTCCCACATGTCAGTGCTCCAAATTCAAGCAAAAGAAATCATAAAATGTTTAAACTTTATAAAAAACTATCCATGCCCCAATATGTTTTTTTGTGGGTGCAGTGTAGCCTGTAATAGAAACATTTTACATGAAACATTAGTATAAAATATTTGTCATATTTTTGAAAAATAAAATATTGTGTTAGGCTAAACAAATCATACGAAAACAAAATTGGTCACATATTTATTGTTCTTAATACTTTATAGGTTGTAGTGTACCTATTTTAATGGAGCTACCATTCAGATTTTGGATGTTGTGGGGACTCTGGCACCTAAAGAAAATTACCGCGGAGAATTGACACCTTGCATCCTATGAACCAGTTTTCATCACTGAAATTTCTTATGCTTCTTCCTCTGTGACTTGTGATGTTGTGAACTTTTCCTCTCCTACACCAAAGTGCAAGCTTGATGTTCCTACAGATGTTGCTGAAGTTCGTCGTAGCATAAGGATTGCTGGACTCGGTGTTGGTTTCAAGGACGAGGCTTTTGCTAAGAAGGGGAAAAAGAGTCTCTAAGAAAGTGGCCAAGAGTCTTGCTCCTGAGTTTCATGTTGAGATTATTGATGACAAGGCACCTCCACCACCTATCCTCACTGTCATCACTATCCAAGTAATTGGTGTTAAGCACTGTTTGATCCATCCAAGTGAGTTTTCTGAAGAAGAACTCTCGGCAGTCAATGAATAATGTTCAGTTCTCTATTATGCCGTATATTTGTTTGCCACCCTGCTTGGCAAACAATATATAGCTTTATATCAGTTAGTACTTGTGTGATTATTTACTCCTAGTGGTTTATAATAATTAGAACACTCTGTCAGCAGATTGTCAAGACCTTGTCTATCAGCTTTGTCTTTATGCCAATATTGAAGAATGTTAAATTCGGTTAGATGAATGTAATATTTCAGGTAGCTATAAGCAGAATCAGTTGGCATGTAATATTTACTTAACATCAATATATCCGATAAAGCAATGCAATATTTCCTATTTACTTTTCTGTTGCCATACTTGGACAGATATTTCTGTGACACTTCGTCATGCAATGAGTCTATGTCTATGCAATCATGTCACATTGAACAAATACATCCCAGTTGTCCAGTTTTTTCTGAACATATTCTGGAGCATTATGAATTGGAATCTTAAAGTGAACTCCCAAACAAGATGTGATGAAATCAAAGAGAAAGTTAATGAAAGAAACTGTTATATAATTTGTTTCATAGAGACCAAGAGAGAAACATTGAGACCAAGAGAAACATTTGACCATTCTTTCTTATGAAAATTTTAGCGTAAGGAGATTCAGTCACTTTGCCTACACTCCTTCGGTAGGTAATTCAGGTCATAACAATCCGACTTCTCCACTCGTAGTGGTTCATCAGGCGACTTTTTTTCTTTTTCTCTAACACCATGAAGGGGCGCCGTAGTTGATGTAAGTTTTCTGCTTAGGAAAGATTACTCCTTCCGTCCACAATTATAAGATGCATTAGTTTTTTTTAACAGATGCATTTAGACGTGTTTTCATTGCGTAGGTTAACTCATTTTAATTTTGTATATATACATTGAAATATCTAAAACATCATATAATTTTGAACGGAGGGAGTACTTAGAGAAAAATGCTTTGTGATCATGTGTTGGTAACAATGTTTTAAATAACGGGATACCACCGCAAATAGCAGCAACTGTCCAAAACAGTTAGAGCGGAGCTAAATGAGATTATAGCGGAAAATTTAATAGTATAAAATTATTTAGCGTTTTTCAAACAATTATAGCGGAGCTATAGCCGGTATTTAAAACATTGGTTGTGATGTTTGATCATGTTCAGTACATGAATGAAATTCATCAAGGAAATAAAGGCATGTGCACAAAAAAATCCTGAACTGACGATGATCTACATGCATGCTATTCATCAGTTCACGGCGCTAACCAAATCTCCATCATTTGATTGTATCGTTTCATATGTGCACATGTGTCGTTACGGATCAGTTGCATAATTTATTTTACAGCGGCCAGTGTCAGAAAATCTTATGTAAATGCTGAAAGAAACTAGTACAAATCAAGATGCAGACTTCGCCTCCAGCTAATCTCGTGTTCACTGACAGATGAACATGGAGACACAGAACCTAAACAGTGTACAAGTAGCCGCTGTTTCACAGGCAACCTTTTATCCCAGCGAAATCTAAACACCCACACAGGACACAGCTATACAAAATATAGGAATCTCAATGAAAGGAACTGTCCCTTTTTTTCCTCTGAGAAGCATTTGAAGTCAATACAGACAGAAAAACTGAACCAGCACTCAAAGCATCACACACATAAGAATGCTGGCAAACGTCTGAGGTGCTAAAACTCTAAAACATCAGAGGCAATGTAGCTGGTCACAGGCAAACGCCATTGTAGCTGGTCTTCCAAATTTCCTTTCACGATATTGAAGGTTTCTAACTTCTGCAACAGAATTTAATAGCAAAAGATTACTCCAAAGAGCGACAAAAATAACACCCACAGATTACTCCAAAGGCAGATCCATCTTCATTCCTTTTAGATTGTTGTGGCTTTCAATCTCAGACGAGTAGCAAACTATTTTGGCAACCCCCTGCACACCCACCTGAGAGATCTGATGGTACCCTATAACGGTCACTGACTCCAGCTTCCCTGAACGTGCCAGTGCAGCCATTCCATTGTCTGTCACATTCTTACATTGGCGGAGTGTGAGATTACTCAATCGAGGTGTTTGAATAATCAAATGCAGCCCAACATCAGTTACAGACTTGCAATCCACGAGCTCGAGTGTCTCAAGAAACTGTGATGATGAGAGGCCCTTCATCCCCCGGTCACACAAAATGCTTGCACCATTCAACACAAGAGCGCGGATTGGACAAGATTGGATGAGGGCCACAATACCCTCTTGTGTGAAGCCTATTTGTGTTGGCCAACGGGTAGAGCAGAATGTGAAGGTGAGCTCAACAACCTGAAGCATAGGGCAGCTCCGAGCTAGAGCCTTGAGGCTGTCATCGGTCAGTGGGGTCCTAAACTGAAGACCATGGTGCATAGACTGATAGTGCAGAGGCATGAGTCCAAGCGAGAAGCTTTTAAGGTTGCTGCAGCTCTGGAATAGTGCAATCATCTCACTCTCATCTAAACCAATAACATACTCCAGGTAAAGCGTCTCCAATGCTTTGCACGTCCGCGGGAGGAAACGAAGTCCAATTTCTTGAGTAGTTATAATATGAGCGAGCCTAAGATCCTTCAAATTCTCACAGGAGATGTCATAGCTATATGGGTAGCCAGCCACATACGCGGGATCACGGGCTTCAGTCATCATGTAATTTTCATTAACTTCGAACTCAAACTTTTGAAGATTTGCCCATCCTGGACCAAACTTTAGGAGGTCATACTGGCTGATTCCTTTGCAATCCTTGACCACTAATTCTTCCAATGACCCATATCTACCAAGGTACACCAGCCACTCCACACTGGCTATTGCCATACAGTCAACAAGATGGAGAACGGAAAGATACTTGCAATTAATCACCACCAAAAGAAGCCCAATAGAAGTTATTTCTGGCACACAATTTAGCCTGAGGGATCTCAACTTCTTGCAGTATGACACATAACCAAGACCGGTGTCATTAATGTTCGAGTAGTTACTTAAAGTGAGATCGGACAGCGAGGGGCAGTGAGATGATAGAACATAGATGCCTCGGTTGTTCAACTGGTCCCCGTGACTGGACGTCCAACCAGAGTAATTGATCTCTACTTTCACCAAATTTGGGAAGCGGGAGAACAGCGATACCAAGGCTTTTGTTGTAGGTTTCAGTCGATAGCCAAAGCGGATAGCAACCCTATGCTCCGCCTCGACAGTGTAGAGTTGCTTACACAAGTGATAGAGAGTTAAGATCACTTGCGCTGGTAATCTTCTTAATAATCTCTGCAAGCAGTGGTTCCGGGAGACCTTCCATCGAGTACCGCAGCTGCAAAACATGGACAATTTTAAGGCTCGGAAAGAGTTGCACTAAGATTCTGTAATCAGAATGGAACATACCAAGATAAGCTGTAAGAACTTATCTACAAGGAAACATTGATGAAACATATAACTTTTTTTTATATTTCCTGAACGATTTATCAATGTTAATCTTCGTAATGAAGTTAAGTATATGGAGTATTTGTCTCCATGTCATGGAACAGGGAAAATGTTATAAGGAAAAACAAATTAATCCAACGCCCTAATTATATGAAATTTCTGTTGAGTGGGGACATAATCTACGATACGCCAATCAGAACTACAGGCCCACAAGATAATTAAACATTCATATCTGGAATGACTTAACCAATCAGACGAAGACAAGGATTTCTAGAAACCTCAGAACAGGTTTTACTAATGAATGCACTATTCCAAAAACCAAGTACAACAATCAAGTCGACCTAGACAGTATACATGGTGGAACTAACAGAACGGAATCGGCAGAATAGAACTCAATCGCCTCGGCTGTCTCAACCAAAGTTGCTCGAGAAGGGGGATGAAGCCATAAAAGAATAAATGGGGGGACCCAAATGCGTACCTCAGAGGAAGCGGCGACCAACGAAATAGGAGGCTCCATTAGCGCGGCCGGCCGGGAGGCAAGAACTGGGAAGAACGGCGGCGACCCAGGACTGGATGTCTGCGGAGAAACCACCGCGGCGAACAAAACCCTCGTCTCGCGGCGTCTCGGTGGACAAGACAGAGTTTGGGCTAAGCTGGGCTGTGTTCGGATGGGGCCTCTGTCCCTCGTTTGATAATGGGCCGAAACTGTTTCATTTTCGTTCCCGGTTTACCGCTCGTCCCACGCGAGACAGAGCCGGGCAGGAGCCGCTCCCTTTCTCCGGCGATCGCCGGCGACGGCCCGCCCCTACCTGCACGTGGGCAGCGCAACTCTGCGCCTGGCCTTGCGCTTTCCCGTGTCCCTCGTGTGGTTCGGCTAAACCAGATGATTCGCGCACTCTGAATCTCATCACCTGCATTCGCACACCATCCACTCGCCTCGAGCAACTGTTTCGGATCGAGGCGACTCACGATCGAGGAATTCTCTTCGACCAAAATGGCGTCAACCTCTAAACTCTGATGCTAGCGTATGGATCCATGGTTACTCACGGTGGCCGATGATGGCTAACTGCCAGCTCTGGTCGCGGCGCCCTGTAGATGTTCGGCGAATTTCCCCGGTAGAGAGATTTCGTCACCAAAGGAATCCGGGGGCTCTTGATTCATTGTACGTATGTTTCCTCTCGCTCACTGATTACTGTTATGTTGAAACTGTATATAGTGACATACCATGTTTCAGTAGTATAGTAAGTTAGTAACAAATGCTTCAGTTTCCTAAATACAGATATAACTGTAACTCATTCACTTATCCTTCAACTTCTTATGAGATAGAGAGTGCAAACAGAATCAGGTAAATGTACAATACAGCATTGCGTGCCATATTCATTGGATTATGATACACACATCTGCCCAGGGAATAACCCTATTACATCACTAAAAAGGGGGAGAGCTAGAGCAGGTGGAAACTGGACATGGCTAAGCTGAGAAACGAAACAGATCAGATCACAGCTTAGACGAGCAAACGCCTGAATTTCAGATTACTTTGTGGATTGCCCTCATATTAGTAGGGCTATACTACGGCAGGTTATACAGTTAAATCAATCACACTGGGTGATTTCCTTGTATTATGTGCTTCTCATAGCCATGAGGATTGCGCTGCCGCCTTAATGACAACTTCATATGGATTGCAAAGTAGCCCAGCACGGCAACGATGAGCGCGGCCACATAAATAGATGTCTTCCACCCCCTGCTGGAGCCGGCTGCATAGGCCCCTAGGAGAGCGATCAAACCCAGTACGATCGCCTTGTTCATCACCCTCAGCAACCACTCTTCACACCTCAGTGGCCACTCTTCACAATCGTCTTTCTTCGACTTCAACAGCCAATGAGGTAGCAGCATGATGATGACAACGATGGAAGCCACAAAAGAAATGGAGTTGCTGTAGAAGAAGACGAGGTACCGGCCTCTCATGTTGTCGTGCATCATCGGGTTGCCCGCCTCGTGCCCGTCGCTGCTGCTCTGCCACGTCCCGCCGGGCAGTTCCAGGCCGGCCTGGTAGGCTACGCTCGCCACCAAGATGCCTACCAGCATCAGGTACTTGTGCCTCGCGTGCTTCTTCCGTTCTTTTTCATCCTTCTTCTTTTCTTCTTCCTTCTTCCTTTCTTCTTCCTTCTTAGCGGCATCATGTTGTATGGATCGCACAGTTGCTGGATTGGCATTTCGGTTCCGCTCCCTCACCAAAACTACTACTAGCAGTCCGACTGCAACGAAAAGTACCAGGGCCAACACAGAGATGTAGATGGATGTCTTGATGTCCTGGGTGCTTCCGGCAGCATAGGCCCCTATCAAACAAAACAAGCCCACTGCTGTACAGACGGACAGCGCATTGCTTCGTATGGCTGGCCTGTACACAGTGGGGTTCACCAGGAGGATCATAAGGGCGATGGACAACATGAAGCTCACCGAGTTGCAGTAGAAGAAGATTTTGTAGCGGCGCTGGTCGTTGTAGAAGAGGACCGGGTCGACAGCATGGTGCTTGAGATTGTCCTGGAGCAGGAAGCCACCCGGAGGGGTGAGGCCGGCTTGGTAGGTGATGGTCGCGGCCAAGATGGCGAAGAGGAGCAACCGTTTGCGCCTCTTCTCAAGCAACCGATCTTCACTCCCGTAGTTATTTGCCTCGTGATCCAGCGTGAAGATGATGACATGGATCAGCACGTAGCCGAGGACGGCGCCTGCCAAAGCCATGGCGTAAATAGAGTGCTTCTTGTCCCTGCAGCTCCCGACGGCATAAGCACCCATGAGGCCAATCAGGTCGAGTATCATGGCTGCCTCCAGCACGTGGTGCTTGACCGGAAGCTCCTTCTGGACCAGGATGATGACCACCAATGAGGCCACAAAGGCAACCGAGTTGCAGTAGAAGAAGACATTGTACCGCCTAGCGTCCAGCGTGAGAAGGATCGGGTTGCCGGCAATGTGTCCGTTGTTGTCCTGCCAAAGGCCACCCGGCGGGTCCAAACCCGCTGAGTAGGTGATGGTGGCGGCAAGAGTGGCGAGCAGTAGAACAAGAGAACGAGTCTTGTCCAGAGCCTCCGTCCCCGTGAGTGTTTAGCGTAAAACTACCACTTTACAAACTAAATCACAAAAACATACCACTTTTGCCCCGAATCACAAAAACATACCACATTTGCCCTGAATCACAAAAACATACCACATTTGCGCAAAATCAAGTTTCAGAGCGAATTGACACGAAACCTGACATCGCGGACCCACCTGTAAGAGCTTACGTGGCAAGGTTTATGTTTCAAACATCGTTTTAGTTATGTGCAAGACTATGTGTCTAAGACCTTACAGGTGGGTCCGCGATGTCAGGTTTCATGTCAATTTGCTCTGAAACGTGATTTGTGCAAATGTGGTATGTTTTTGTGATTCGGGGCAAATGTGGTATGTTTTTGTGATTCGGGGCAAAAGTGGTATGTTTTTGTAATTTAGTTTGTAAAGTGGTAGTTTTACGCTAAACACTCCGTCCCCGTAGAAGAGGTGGACAGTACCGGTTGAATACTGAGTTTCATTCATTGCAGAGAAGGAAGAAACAGAGTTGGGTTCAGTTGCAAAGAAAGAAAGTGGTCTAATTGCAAACAAGAAGAGGATATTTATGTGCTCAGTACCTGGCACCATCACGCGCCTGCTGATTTTCATCGGTTTGTTGCTCTGGATTGGAACGAGTGTAGAAGAAACCAAGGAGTAGAATGAATACCAGAACGGCACCAACCAGGCTGACCACGTAGACGGTGGTGGCTGTGTTCCTGCAGCTGCCTGCGGCGTAGGCGGCGACGAGGCTGACCAGGGCGACGACGATGCAAGTGTAGAGCTCGAGAGACCTGGCCCTCTTCTTGCGGAGCTTCCTGCCGTCGATGATGAGCAGCATGGTGGTGATCAGGGAAGCCACAAACGCCGTGGTGTTGCAGAGCAGGAACACGGTCAGGCGCAGGCTGTGGTGGTCCTTGAGGATCGCGTCGCCCGGCCGGTGGCTGCCCGCTGCCCTCGGTGCTGTCCCAGAAGCCTCCCGGCGTGCTCAGCCCGGCGACATACGTGATGCTCACCGCGAATGTCGCCAGAAGCATCAGGACCTTGCGGAGCCGTCCTTCAGCTTTCATCTTCTTCTTCAGGCCCTCCTCCTCTTCGACCTCGGGCAAACCGCCGGAGCCAGAGTTGGGGACGGTCATTGAGCCGGAGTTGTTGTCTGGAAACCACCAGTCCAGCAGCTTGAGAAGCGCGATGTAGATGAAAATGGTGGCCACCAGCGCCGCCGAGTAGAGGGATGTCACCTTGTCCCGGCAGGTGCTGGCAGCGTAGGCGCCCACGAGGCTGAGCAGGTCGAGCACCATGACGAGCCGCAGTGCCACGACGCCGGAGGCGATGCAGACAACTCCCTTATCCTTCTCCCTGTCTTGCAGGACGGACTTCTCCTTGTCGTACAGGACAGCGAGGATGAGGATGAGCACGATGACCACGAGCGGCGCGGCGAACGCGGTGGCGTTGCAGTAGAAGAAGGTGAGGTGCCGGCGGTAGTGGGCTTGGCGGATGATGGGGGTCGCCGGCGAGCTGGCCGTCGTGGTTGGAGCCCTCCTGCCAGACGACCCCTGGCGGGTTGAAGCCTACGGTGTATGTCACGCTGGCCACAATGGTGGCCAGCAGCAGGAGGTACTTCCGCAGGCTGTACTCCCATGGCTGGCACTGGCCGGGCCGCTCAGGTGCTGGTTGGCCGTTCTCCATTGCCTGCATGCAGAGCCCAAGTGTGATTGCTTCCTCCTCTTGATTATTGTGATGTATGAGAATGGTGAATGGAAAAGAACCATAGGGCTTAGGTGATAGCTGTGTCATAATATAACAGCTCGACTCGTGGAGAGTCGTCGGGTGGAAAGTACATCCGCAGGCTCTACTCCCTAGGCGCCATCGCCGGGTGCACAGAAGCTGCCTGGCCGTGACCGGGCTCCATTGATGGCTACTCTCTGTACTTACTCAGCAAGTGTGCTCCCTCTTGTTAGTTTTTGTAGTACAGAATATCCAGTTGCAAACTATTTGTAGTACAGAATATCCAGTTGGAAACTATGGGAGAGTTGTGCGTGATTATAGAAGTGATAGAACGAGTTGACTCGCGCCGAGTCGTCGTGATCCCTTTTTTTTTGCAAATTAGTTGTAGTGATCTTAAAATCTGACAGATTGCTACTCCCTCCGTTCCAAATTAAATGATTTCCATGTGTCCAAATATTACATGTATAGATACATCCACATGTAGACAAATGAAAGTCAATTAATTTGAAACGGAGGGAGTATTTTGTACTGCAACTTTCACACGTTAGAGGAGCCGAGTCAACCCTGTTTTGGAGAACAAGCTATGCCGCAGCAGTATGTAGACTGCAGGATTACTACTGTTGGACGGTGGATAGGATCAGGTCCTGATTGTTAGATTATATGATTTGTATTCCTATACGTACTCTTATTCGACTTGTACTCCAAGTTAGGGTAGGCTTAGTCGGTTCCCTCATGTACTATATAAACAATGTAAGCTGGATCAAATCAATGCAATTGTGAGTTCTATCTCAAGTTTACACTGATGAAACTTTGCACCTGTAATGCTGCTCATAAAAATAAACAACTCCCTCCTTTCCATAATTCTTGTCGTGATTTTAGTTTAAATATCCATAATTCTTGTTGTGGTTTTAGTTTAAATGAACTACCTGAACTAAAACCACGACAAGAATTACGGAACGAATGTAGTAGCATTTAAAGAAGATACAAAATTTTGAAAGCATCTTATAAAGCAGCCGTAGTTGAATGCAGGTTTCTTATTTAGGAAAAAGTAAAATCTAAATTTTTTACCTGGTTTTGGAATTCTTAGTTAAATCTAACCATCTAATCCCTACAATTAGCATCCTGTTTGTTAGACGCCAAAATCAACTTGTCTGTGGCAAGATGGTTAGGAGGGTGGTTGTACCCCTATCCCACCAGAGTTCAAATCTCAGGTTCAACGCTGATGTTTCTCATTTAAGACGGAATATTTTTCAGTGGGAGGCGACGTTCCCGTCGACAGCGAGGTGCATGTGGTGACTTCGTCAATCTCAAGACTCCGACCCGTCGGCTCAGTCTCTCGGAGGTGCTCATGCTTCATAGGGGTGAGTGTGTGCGCGTGTATGTGAGTGCCTACGTTGTACTGTGTTTCAAAAAATTATGTTCGAGAGACAAGATTGCTGACGATGTCAAAGCCTTGTCTATACCTGCCATCGCGGGATTGGTTCATTGGTGCGTGGAGGCCCCTATTTTTGGCTACTTCCCCGGCAGTCGGGATCATCTCCAGCAGCAATATGGCAAGAACATGTTACATCTTCGGGCAATTTTTTTTAACGAGATTTCACATAACGACAACATTTTTTCCCGGTTTTCGCTCAGTGTGTGTGTGCGGGCTTATGTAGTTGTGTTTGTGTATGTGCGTGCGTGCACGCGCTTTTATTTTAGAAATTAAGTTCTATGTACTCAACAACCTTTCAGCCTTTCGAAATGGAGGCTGATGTTCTGAAGAGCAGCTTTGCACCTAAACATTGTGAAGAACGACAAAGGAAGGAGCACCAGGAGTCGGAACGATCCCGGAAGGCTCTTAGCAAGGGCATGAGCCAACATGTAATAAAATGTGGCTGCAAAAACGTAGCAAAACTTTGCCTAAAAAAAAACGTAGCAAAACTGTTGAAATTTTGTCCTTTATTTTGCAGCTCCCTCTGCAGACAATGTGACTGCATCGTTTCATATATGCGCAATGTGACTGTAGTCACGGATCAGTTACAGCTTACAACGAAGAACTTTTCTCTAATTTTCTGCACTGTTCATAGTTTGTTTCCCAGATCATATGCATGAGAGGTGCATGTACTATTATGTTAAAGAAGAAATGTTCAGAAAATTATTATGTAAAGGAGAAACGGCCGTGAAACAAACGCCGACCACATACACACTTCTTCTCCAGCTGAACATATGCGCTGCAGAGCTGCTCAGTGGTCACAGTGCTGTTTCACAAGAAACCAAAATAACCACTCAAAAAAAAACTGTTATTCCTTCGAAATCTAAACGCAGACACAGCAATACAAAAAATAGTCCCCACAAAAGACATTATAAGAGGCGACTGCTATTCGAAGCCTGACAACACGCAAGAATTCCGACGATAACTCCTGATAAGCTAAAAAGCTAGAATCTCCGAGGCATCAAAGATTACCTACGATAGTGGATTCATCTTAAATTATTTCATTTCTTGTAGTACAGAATGTCCAGTTGCAAAGTGTGGCAGAGTTAGTTGTGATTATAGAAGTGGTAGAACGACTTGACTTCGTGCCGAGTCGTCGATCGTGATCTTAAAATCTGACAGATTGCTAGTATTTTGTACTGCAACTTCCCACACGTGATTCGTGAGAGGAGCCGAGTCAACCCGGTTTTGGAGAAAAGCTATGCAGCAGCAGTATGTAGACTGCAGTATAGAACTGCGGTTTTGGAGGCCGTCATTTCTGCCGACTCAAAATGGCCAGAATATGTTTCCTTTTGGAGATCTTCACCGTGACGACGTTTTCTCGGTTTCTGTTCATTCTGTGTGTGCGCTTATGTAGTTATGTTATGTGCGTGTGCTTGATTTGAGCAAACAGAAAATTTATTTATTTAACAACCATGCATGGCATGGTTGCAGCCAGTCGGCAGCCTTTCAGAATGGAGCTTTGTACCTACACATTGTGAAGAACGATAAGTTTGATTTACGAAGGAAAGAGCCAACATGGTGTGAGCTCTTTTAGTAAGGGCGTGAGACAACATGTTGTGAGCTTTGGAGATCTTGACTTCTCGGACTGTTGCCTCCAACGCCTGACAATTTCCAGGAGCAACAGCGATCGCCCAATGTCCAGACCTAGAAATTGAGATGTTTCTTGATAACCCAGTGACATTTTTGTGGGTGTGCTTCTTTAGTTGGGCATGTTGAAATTGTACAAAGGACCCACGTCTTTCTATTGTTGACAATGAAGTGCCTTCACAGTGTAAAACAGACACATTTTGTCCTTCTTTTGCAGCCGCCTCACCACAATGTTTACGTAGTCACAGATCAGTTATAATGAAGAACTTCTGTCTAATTTCTGCGGCGACAATGATTAGATTTTTTCCCGAGATCATGTGCAGGAGAGCTGCATGTATTGTGTTAAGAAGAAATGATTCGGAAAATTATCATGAAATGGGGAAACTGCTCTCAAACAAATGCCGACCGTATGCACACTTCTTAATTGCGTGTATCCTCTCCTCTCCCGTAGCTTCTCCTCTGTTCTTTGAGAGTCGCCTTATCCTCGCCAGCTCCGGCCGCTCTCGCCGTCGGCGTCCTCGCCGGCTGGTGTAGAGATGGAGTAGGGTGCCGGCCCGCCTTGTACAGGAGTAGTATAGGTAGTAGTTTAGGGTTTGCTTTGCCCTCTGTGGCGCCTGGCTGTATGCCATTCTTCCTTCCTCTGCACCTGGCGTCGTCGTCCTCGGGCGGCGACCGATGCCGGGAGATGCTCTGCTGCGGTTACTGTCCATGGTGGATGGGGCGGTGGTGGGGCGGATCTGAGGGTGCTTCTCTTAATAAACTCGATTTTCCCTCCAAGAAATCTGATCTGGAGTGCTCTGTCAGTTTTCTTGCTGCCATGGAGGCGGGAGGTGCTGGTGGTTGCTTCTTTGATTGGCAGGTCTTGGAGGAGAGCGGGGGGGGGGGGGGGGGGGGGGGGGACTTCACTGCAGCTCTGTCGCTGATCTTCATTTCAGTACCTGCGTGCTGCTGCTGTGCGGATGGAGCTGTTTTTGGGAGAGCATCATCGTCGGCATCTCTGCCGCCGATTCTTCAGGCCGAAGGGCGGTCGCTCCCTCCCTCGTTGCTGGCTATGGATGGCCGGAACAAGGGCACAATCAACCTCCTGGTATGGAGGCCCTGCTACTCCGCTATGGTTGGCTCCCGCTGCGGTGACCCAATTGGTTTTGTCCCCGGTGTCGCTGTGGTTGGCCATGGCGTAGTTCGAGCTCGGCGAGGCGACGATGGAGCTGGACTTGATTGCGTTTTTCACTATAATTCTGAGGTCCATGATGCAAATCACAAGGACTTGGTTGTAATTTTATTTTTATGTTGGGTCCTTTTTATGTATTGTAACGCCTCTGCTGGAAATTAATGAAGTCTCGGCCCTTTGGGCCGTTTTCCCGTTCAATGCACACTTCTTCTCCAGCTAATGCGCTGCAGTGCTGCTCAGTGACAACTAAACATGCGCACACAGTATAAGGCATTGCAACACGCTGTTTCACAACAAACAAAAATAAATACTTGAAAAACCCCAGCAATTCCTTCAAAATGAAACACACACAGCTATACAAAATATAGTCCCCACAAAAGACATTATAAAAGGTGACTGTTATTCGAAGCCTGACAACCCAGTAAAAGCATTCCACAAATTCCTGATAAGCTAGAAAGCTAGAACCTCCTGAGGCATCAAAGATCACTTATGATGGCATTCATCTGTAATTCTTTCATTCCCTTTAGAGTGCCATGGCTTTCAATCTCTGCAGAGTACTGAACCGATTTGGCAGCAGGCTGTACGCCCTCCAGAGATGTCCGACGGCACCCTATCACGGTCAGTGACTCCAGCTTCCCTGAACGCGCCAGTGCAGCCATTCCATTATCTGTCACCTTTTTACATTTGCGAAGCTTGAGATTACTCAAGCGAGGAGCCTGAATAATGAAATCCATCCCAGCATCAGTTATAGACCGGCAGTCCACGAGCTCAAGTGTCTCCAGAAACTGGCAGGATGAGAGTTCCTTCATCCCAGAGTCATAGAAAATGCTTGCACCATTTAGTACAAGAGCCTGAATTGGACAAGATTGGACGAGGGCCACAATACCCTCTTGTGTGAAGCCTATTTCAGTTGGGTAGTCAGAAGAGCAAAATGTGAAAGTGAGCTCAAGAACCCGAAGCATACGGCAGCTGAGAGCTAGCGCCTTAAGGCTGTCATCGGTGAGTGGTGTTCTATAATCAAAACTACCGTCCTGCTCAGAATAACAGTGCAACGGCATGAGCCGAAGTGATATGGTTTTAAGGTTGCTGCAGCTCTGGAATAGCGCAATCATCTCACTTTCATCCAGACCAATAACATACTCCAGACAAAGTGTCTCCAATGCTTTGCACTTCTTCAAGAGAAAACGAAGTCCAATTCCTTTGTCAGTTATAATATGAGCCAGTCTAAGATCCTTCAAATTCTCACAGCAGATGTCATAGCTATATGGGAAGCCAGCGCTATACGCAGGATCACGACCTGCACTCATCCAGTAATTCCCATTAACTTCAAACTCAAACTTTTGGAGCTTTTCCCATCCTGGACCAAACTTTAGGAGATCATACTGGCTGATTTCTTTGCAATCCTTTACCACTAGTTCTTCCAATGATCCATATCTACCAAGGTACACCAGCCACTCCTCAACGGATATTGCTATACAGTCAACAAGGTGGAGAACAGAAAGATGTTTGCAACCAACCGCCACCGAAAAAAGACCACGCCAGCTTATTCCAGGTGTGCTGTTAATCCTGAGCGACCTCAGTTTTGTGCAACGAGACAGATAAGAGAGACCAGAGTCCTCAATGTTTGAGCAACAGCTTAAGGTGAGATCAGACAGAGAGGGACAGTGAGATGATAACACAGAGAGACCCTGTTTGTTCAACTGCTCCCCGTGGGTGGAAGTCCAACCAGAGTAATCTATCTCTACTTTGCCCAAATTTGGGAATCGGGACAATAGTGATTTCAAGGCTTCTGTTGCAGGGTTAAGTCCACAGACAACACGGATAGCATCCCTATGCTGGGCTTCAAAGGTGTAGAGTTGCCTTGACACGAGGGAAAGAGATTTAAGATCACTTGTCCTGGTAATCCTCTTGACGATCTCTGCAAGCAGTGGCTCTGGGAGATCCTCCATCACGTATCGCGGCGACATGACTTGGGAAGGCAGGGCGCTGAAATTCAAATCTTATGATGAGAATGGAGAAAATTGAGATGATCAAATACGACTTGTAAAACTCGTGCAGAAAGAAACATTGATGAAGCTAACATCTATATATATTTTGAAAGATTTGTGTGAAGTTCCCTCAAAACAAAGAAGTATAATCTTCACAGAAAACGCTAAGTAAGAACTGGGTTGTAGCCTAGTGGCAGGGTGTTGTGGGGGTGTCCGTGCAAACAGGGTTAGATTCTGTCAAGAACACTTGTATATCACAGTTGTCCCTAACTTAATAAAGTTCGGCTGAGATCCTCCCCTTCTGGACTAATGCTTTTTCACAGCAAACGCTAATTAATGCATCGCCCTACTTGCATCTCTATCCTGGAACAGAAAATAGTTATAAGAAAATTTTAAACACACTAACACCCTAATTATATTAAATTGCTGCAACCAGGGGGGTTGGGTGAGGGGACAATGTACAAACATTCCCATTCTGAGCATAACTGAACCGAACTGAAATTATGTGTGGAATCACCTAACCAGCCACATGAAGATAACAACAGCATGTAATGGCCTCTCCAGAACATGCGCTACTAATCGAAACAAACTACTCCCTCTTGCTTGAATTCCGTACAGATTCCATCCAGGTACACACACATAATAGGGGGGCCAATGGCATTGAGACAACAAAACTGCAACAATCAAGCTGACCTAGACACATGTAGCATGATGGAATCAACAGTACCGAGCGCGAGAATCGAACCTCGTCTCTACGCAGCGGAATCAGCAGAACTTGGTGCAGAAATCGAGCTCGCCCTAGGCACTAATGTCGCATGCGTCTGTCGAGGTTGCGCAGAAAGGGGAAGGAAGTCGCGACCTAAATCCGTACCTTGGACGAACCAGCGGTCAAGGAATGCCGACGCCGAGAGCGAAGAACGGCGCCGACGCTGACGGCGATGGTGGATTGGTCCTGGACTGGGTGGAGGCAGGCCGGATCCCAGCTCTGCGGCGAGCTCCCAGGCAAGGAAACCCTCGTCTCGCAGCGTGAGCGAGTTCCGTCTTGGTGGTGGTGACACAGGAGGCCCTCTGGGCTCTGGCAGAGAAGATACCTGTATGGGCTGCTAAGCAGATCGTTGGACCGGGCTGGGCCGGGCCGGGCCGGGCCAGGCCATGTTAAATGTACACCTCTGTACCTCACTTTAATACTGTTTTTTTTTACCTTCCTTGAGAAGAGTGCTGCCGGCTGGGAGAAGTGTCCTAAAAGGATGGGACTATGGGAGCAGGGACTGTATGGGAGCATCGTAAAATTGCCAGTGCAGCAACTTTCTTTGACATAAAAAAGTTTACTCGTATAGTTCATATATGCAGATTAAGGAAATGTCTCAGAATTGAAGACCACCGAGCGACAAAAAGAAGTTTACTGTGACATTATTTTGCAGGAAGCTAGCTAGACAACGAGATAGCAGTGAGCACTAACACAAGACTTCCAGAAAAACAGAAGCAACAGTAACCTCCCTGTCCTAACAAAAGGTTAAAAGGATGGCAACATCACAAGTTCTCAATGCAATGCTTTACTTCAAATGGGAAAGGCTGTGGGCTGTTCTGAGAAAACATGGAAAAGGATTATCATGGATTAAACATGCAGAGCCAAGAAACATCACTCGGTCAGAGTTCTACACCGGAATGACAAACAGAAACAGATGCATAATCTATTTTACTGTCACTTTGTAAAGTATCCTTACACAACCCATGGAAAAAACACTAATTCCAGAGTAGAGCCGCACTGAGTGTTCTTTCTATCCACACAGGACAGAGCACATAAAAAGGCACTCAAAGAGCATAACATTTCTTTTCCCTGCAAAGAAGGCCAAAAATAAGCATCAAGTCGCATTTCTTTGCCCCAATCATCACCACCACCTCACTATTACCCTGGTGAACGGTTAACCAGAATCCACTAGACACGCTAGGGATAAAAGTTAAACTACACAATACTCCTACGACCGAACATTTTTCTTCTCAACCGATCGCTATCTCCCATATAACTTCTTGCTGGCCCTGCTTGATTTTTGACTTCACTATCTAAGTATACATCACCATCACCAACTTTGGAGCATTGGAACATTCCACACGTTCCATCCTAAGTTGAATAGGCACATTAAAAAAAATCTGAGGTCAACAAAAATAACCTGCTACTCATTCACAATCTAAACACGACATAGCTATGCAAAAAATTGGTCTCCACAAAGGACATTATAAAAGGCAATGGATATTCGAAGCCTGACAAACATGTAATGATTCGGACGAAATCTTGAGGTGCTAAGAGTCTAAATCTCCGAGGCATTGAAGCTGGTTCATAAGAAAACATCAGAGATTACATATGATACGGACACATCTTCATTCCCTTTAAACTGTCGTGGCTTTCAATCTTCGCAGAGTAGTGAACGAATTTGGCAGCACCATGTACACCCTCTTGAGATATCTGACAGCACCCTATAACGGTCAGTGACTCCAGCTTACCCGCACGTGCTAGCGCAGCCATTCCATTATTTGTTACATTCTTACATTTGCGGAGTGTGAGATTACTGAAGCAAGGAGCCTGAATAATGAAATCTATCCCAACATCAGTTATAGACATGCAATCCACGAGCTCGAGTGTCTCCAGAGACTGAGAGGTTGAGAGCCCCTTCATTCCCGAGTCATAAAAAATGCTCGCACCATTTAGCACAAGTCCGGATGGCAATGGGTATCCGATACCCGCAAACCCGACGGGTACCCGCCTCAAATGGGGAGGGTTTGGTGTAGAAAAAAACCCGCGGGTCTGCTTAGCGGGTAAATTCCATACCCATCGGGTGTGGCGGGGGCGGGTATGGGGGTGCCAAACCCATACCCGTAAACCCGCATACCCGAGAGACCCCACCTGTCAGTGTGTTTTAGCACCCAGCCCCACATGTCATTTACTCATTGCACTGGAGAAACCCTAACCGCACCGCCCGCAGCCCCGCACGCATCTTTTCCTACCCTAGCGCCGCACGCAGCACGCAGACTCGCTCCTCACTCGTTTCTTTTCCCCCTCGCCTCCTCCCAGTCCCCAACGCCGCCGCCGCCGCCGCCTCGCGCCCTCGCCTTGCGCCGCCGCTCCCCGGATGGATTCCCTCGGTCTGGATGGGAGCGGTGAGGCAAGCCCCGACAATGGTGACTCCGGCGAGAGCCCGGTCGAGGAGCAGAGTGAGGCGAGCCCCACAACGATGCCACCTCCGCCGGTTGTGGATGCGACGACCCAGATGCCGGCGGCGGGAAGCAGAGGGCGGTTCGGCTTCTATCCGGGCGTGCAGCCGGCGCCGTCTAGCTCCACCGCAGGGGGCACGCGTGGGGGATTGCCGCCGAAGGGGAGCGGCCAGAAGAGGGCCCGGACGCCCGTGGCTTCGTCCTCCGATGGCGACGGCCAAGTCCAGAAGAAGGCAAAGAACAGGGCCGCCGGCGACAAGCGGCCACAGAAGGCCAGATCTCCAGTGTATGTATATCTGTTGTTTAGATGCAGAGAGATGATACATTTATAGATTTTAGCTGTTGTAAGTTGTATGTTTTGATGAACGAAAATGCAGAGATTTAGCTGTTGTTATACATTTATACATTTAGGTGCTATTATAGATTTTAGCTGTCATTTTGTTGTCAATTTGTTGCTGAATATTGTTGTCAATTTGTTGCTGTCAATTTGTTGTGAATTTGTTGCTTAAAATTGCTGTCAGTTTGTTGCTGAAAATTGCTGTTATATGTTGCTGAAAATGTGCAAAATCTGTCATTTTGCTGTTCAGCACAAATTTGGCGGGTACCCGGTGGGTGGCGGGTATGGGGAAAATCTATACCCGCCGGCGGGTATGGGGGCGGGTGGCGGGGGCGGGTAGATAGTGCGGGTGCGGGTATGGGGGAGCCAAACCCGCACCCGAACCCGGCGGGTGCCATCCGGAAACACAAGGGTGTGGATTGGACACGATTGGATGAGGGTCACAATACCATTTTGTGTGAAGCCTATTTCTGTTGGATAAATGGGTTCACAAAATGTGAAGGTGAGCTCAATAACCTGAAGCATAGGGAAGCTTAGAGCTAGCGCCTTAAGGCTGTAATCGGTCAGTGGTGTCCTAAAATCAAAACCATGATCCTCAGAATAACAGTGTAACGGCAAGAGTCGAAGTGAGATGTGTTTAAGGTTTCTGCAGCTCTGGAATAGCGCAATCATCTCACTCTCATCCAGACCAATAACGTACACCAGGTAAAGTGTCTCCAATGCTTTGCACTTCTTCAGGAGGAAACGGAGTCCAATTCCTTGGTCCGTTATAATATGAGCCAGTCTAAGATCCTTCAAATTCTCACAGCTGATGTCATAGTTATATGGGTAACCAGACACATATGAGGGATCACGGCCCCCACTCATCCAGTACTGTCCATTGACTTTGAAGTCAAACTTTTGGAGCTTTACCCATCCTGGACCAAACTTTAAGAGATCATACTGGCTGATTTTTTGCAATCCTTCACCACTAGTTCTTCCAATGCTCTATATTCACTAAGGTACACCAGCCAATCCTCGATGGATATTGCTATACAGTCAACAAAGTGGAGAACAGAAAGATTTTTTGCAACCAACCGCCACCAAAAAAAGACCAAGCCAACTTATTGCAGGTGTGCTGTTAAGCCTGAGGGACCTCAGTTTTGTGCAACGAGATAGATAAGCTAAACCAGAGTCATCAATGTTTGAGCAAAAGCTTAAGGTGAGATCAGACAGCAAGGGATAGTGAGAGGATAACACAGATAGACCCGTCAACCCAGAGTGATCTATATCCACTTTGCACAAATTTGGGAATCGAGAGAAGAGTGATTTCAAGTCTCCTGTTGCAGGGTTAAGTCTACGGCCAAATAAGAGTGATTTCAATGCTCCTGTTGCAGGGTTAAGTCTACGGCCAACACGGATCGCATCTGTATGCTCGATTTCAATGGTGTAGAGCTGCTTCGACACGAGGGAAAGAGAATTAAGATCACTTGTCCTGTTAATCCTCTTGATAATCTCCGCAAGCAGTGGCTCTGGGAGATCCTCCATCGCGTATCACGGCTACACGACTTGGCAAAGCAGGGAGCTAAAATTAAACATCAAGATGATTAGCGGCAGAGACCACGCGGAGAGCTCGCGCAGGTCCTGGAGCCGGAGGCGCTACGAGAATTTTTGACACATTGGACCACCTTGGCGAATGAATTGGCAAAAAGGACCACATGTGAGTGGAAATGCCAAAAGCACGGCCACCAAGGCCGCCACCGGCGGCGGCGGCACGTTGGACGGACAACGGCGCCGTTAGCCGTCCGTCGAACGGACAAGACAGGTGGGCCCTGTCGCCACGGCAGCTTGTGCATGTGGATGGTGGCCGCCGCGGGCGGTGGCGGCCTTTGCTCCACTTTTGGCATTACTGTGGTCAAACGCAGAGAAACATGTGTGTCCTTACATCGATGGATTGTTTACCTTGAGCAGCATAGAGTGCATCCAACACGAGCACATCGGCCAACGTATACAGACCCTATGCATGCATGAAACCACGTGAACTCACTGACTACAATTGCCTTCCCCTTTTTAGCCTATCTCACGTCGACAAAGCCAACGGTGACTAGAAAAGGGAACGCACGGACTCGAACGGTGGAGCGAAGGCCGCCACCGCCCATGGCGGCCACCATCCACATGCACATGCCACCATGGCGGCAGGGCCCTCCTGCCTTGTCCGTTCGACGCGCCGTCTGTCCGTCCAACGTGCCGCCACCGGCCACCAAGGCCGTCGTCCAGTGGCGGCTCCAGGAAAAATAGCATGGGTATTCACCCAAAAAATTTTTTTGCTCAAACATCACAACACTAGTAATATATGAACAAAACAAACTGAAAACAATACGGCAAGAAACACGAAATCAGCAAATTAAAACACAAGGAAATAGAAATATGTTACTGCCATTATAAAAAATTACAATTCACCTACTAATTCATCCCCAATTCACCTAAAAATTCATCACTAATTCATCACCAGTTCACCTACTATTTCATCACTAATTCATCACCGAAATAGAAACATAACGAAATAGAAATATGCTACTGCCATTATAAAAAATTACAATTCATCACCAATTCACCTACTAATTCATCACCAATTCACCAACTAATTCATCACCGAATTAGAAACAAAAGGAAATAAAAAATTAAAAGACATTGCAAAGGTCTGAGAGGCCGTACCTGCTTCTGCGGCGCGCTGCTCGACGAGAACGCGGGGGCGGAGCGTGGGCGGGCAGGGAGCGGGGCGCCGCCGCGGTCGCGGGCGTGGGGCGGCCAGAGCGCGGGGCGCCGTCGCCGTCGCCTGCTCCCGCTCCGGGCGGCTGCGGCATCTGCATCGGCGCGGGCGGGTCGCCGTCGCCAACTCCAGCTCCGGGCGGCTGCTGCATCGTGGCCAGTTCGGCGCGGGCGGGCGTGCGTGGGGCGGGCAGGGGCGCCGGGGCGGGGCCGCACGCAGTGCTGCACGGGAGGGGCGACGCAGTCGTCGCGTCGAGATCGGGAGGAGAAGAGGAAACGGGAGAGGGGCCTGGTGCAGTCGTCGCGTCGAGTCGTCGTCTCACGGTCGTATATTAGTATATCTAATTTTTTTCCTTCCCAAAATCATGGGTATTCACGGGAATACAGGGGCATACCCCTGGCGCCGCCCCTGCCGTCGTCGCCCATGGCGGCCTCGGACACGTGTCGCCTGGCGCAGACGCCGCCACGGTACTTTTGGCATTTTCACTCACAGGCGGTCCTTTTTGCCAATTCATTCGCCCAGGTGGCCCAATGCGTCAAAAAATCGTGCTACGACGACCACGAGTCTGGCAGTTCGCGCGGCGCGTCGAACGCGGGCAAGTGACGGCCGCGAGCCATCACGCGACGCGCGCCGCCGTAGCAGCTCTCGCCACGGGAAGCGGTGTGATGACCGTGCTCCGCGCCATGATCGACGCGACCATGATGAGGACGACGAGGACCAGCGCCGTGATGAGCACGGCGCACGAAGGAGCTACTCACGCCGCCCAATGCCGGGAGCAATGGCCATTCTTCCTCGCGCCGTGACGACCGCGATCGCGAGCGATCCCCGCGGCGCCGCTCGCCAAGCCGCGGGCATGGAGGACGTCATCACCAACTCGCCACCGCCACACCAACACCACGTCTGCCTTCGATCATCATCGGCTCGCTCCCGCTCTTCACGCTCGTGCCTGTCACGCAGCCCGCTCCGCCTACCGTCGACGAGATCACGGCGCAGCTACAGAAGCTGATGAGTGTGGGGCTCTCCTCCGCGCGCACGGCCATGCCGTCTTTCCTGGGCGTCGTCTCCCCCACTCCAAGCCTGCGTAGCCCGGCCACGACGCCTCTCTCTTCGTTCGGCTGCGTGTGTCGTGACTGGGTGCAGCGGGTCCGTGAATCGCCACCAGGCTCCACCTTTTCGTCGTCGCTCCTCGCCTCCCCGGCCTTCGACGTGGCCACGGCAAGGGCAACGATGATCGACGACGAGACAATGGCGGCGATCGAGGATTGCCCTAGCAAGAGTGCTTGGGGATCGGTCGACATCACCACCACCACTGAAGAGGGCTGCCGTGGTCAGCGCCAGGCTGTACATGACGCGGGCCACATGGTGCCGGCCTGTTGGGAGGAAGAAGAGGGGCATGATGCCTGGTCCGAGAAGGCCGCGGTCGACGCGGATGCGGATGCTACTGAGGTTGCTCTTGGCGACCATGAGAACGACGACAAGGCCTCAGAGATGGACAACGATGAAGAGTCTGTGATTGAAGAAGAAGAAGAAGATGAGGAAGAGGCCGAGATTCAAGAGGAGCAAGAGGCTGAGGAAGAGGAGCTGGACAATGGCGATGACATGCACGGCGACGCGTTCATCATCAGTGCGGACGACGAGGCCGATGCGATTGGCGACCTGCTGCAGCCTGGGCATGTCATTGGGGGCGTCGAGGATTTGTTTGATCGTCCTCCAATTGCCCTGCTGCCTACGCCAGATGCTGCTCCAACCAAGCAAAGTCAGAGCATGCCTGCAGCTACGCCGGCTCGCCGCAGTGCTCGTTTGGCTGAAAAGCCGCAGCTGGCGGCCCTGGAGAAGGCCGTCCACGTTTTGAACGCAAAGATGGGGATTGTGCCGCCGGAAGAGCCGGAGATGCCACTGGAGAGAGCTAGGAGGGAGTTCGTTGGCAGCTTCAGGCCTTGATCGCTCTGTTTCACCTACACATGCCATCCATCACTGATGCGGATGAAGCCCTGATTGCCATGGCCGTCCCTGGTGGATGCGAGCTGCCTTCTCACGATGAGGTCGCGGCGTGCGCTTAGTTTCGTTCTGTTTTTCTGCAATTCTCGTACTGCTGCACTGCACTGCATCTACTCTGCACTTCATTAAGTAACTCTACCGCAAAGCAACTCCTCGCCACTTTCGCGAAGCAATTTTTCGCCATCTGCGTTCCCTCCAACTCCGCGAAGCAATTTTTCGCCATCGATACGTTTCTACACCTTCGTCAACCTCTACAATGTTAGGCCTCATCCTCGACTTACTTTGCTGGAACGTCCGTGGCCTGAACGATCAGGCAAGAAAAGACACGGTTAACGCCATCATCGCTGACGAGGTGTACCCTCATCAAATCCCATGGTTAAGGACCTAGGGTTAAGATTATGGGGAGAGAACGTGGTAGTACTGGTAGTTTCGTCGGCTGACAAGCAGAGGCAAAGATTTACCCAGGTTCAGGCCACTCGGGTAGAGGTAAAGACCCTACTTCCTGCTTGTCTGTTATTGATCGCTGGAGATTATGAGTTTACAAGGTGGCTCCGGTGAGATGACGATCTCGCAAGAGTTTTGGTGGTTCGAGTATGGCTTGGTCCTAGATCGGCACCCCTCCCAGCCTTTAAATAGGCTGGTCTCGAGAGTTTGTAACCGACCTAGTTTACAATAAGGAAAGTCTAAACCGACTACGCCTATGTCTAGTCTTGGAGGGTACTCCATCTTCTTGGGCCTCTTGTCTTGGGCTTCGGGTAGGCTCTTCGATATTGGGCCTTAGTCGTTACGTGCACCAGGTACTCTCATGATAGGGTACCCGATATGTATACCCATGTCAGTAGCCCCCGAGTACTTGTCTGACTCGAAGAATCGGGCATGGACTCTTTCGTAAGTGCACGTCATATGCTTTGTATTCTGTATATATAATTTGGAATTCCTGTATGAATAGCACACGTTTGGCTATGTCGAGTATCTCATCGACTGTGTTTTATGATGATCAAGAGATAATAGCTTAGCAGGCCCAGTACACTCGACAGATCGGGACTGGTTAACTACTCATTCGGGTAAAACCTTACTAGCTTTCAATCAAACTCGAGTCCCCGGACTCGAATCTGGAACAAACTGGTCAGATTTGACTTGGCCGCTGAGGTCTTACTAAGTCGATCTGCAGTATAACTTTGAATTTTTACCCAACGCGTCCGTCGGGATTTTTCATCATGTATATTGACACGGAAAGTATAAGGATTGACGTTGCTGGAACGGTCCTTAGCCCAGCTCGAAAGTTCGGCGGGTCTTACCTTTGCACTATGCGTGCAGCATCCGAGGTATTTGCGACGGACGCAACTCGGGAATGTTTCGAGTATGATTTCTGAACTTTATTGGACGAGTCATGCCCTTTGTCGACTGATATTTGATGTTATGCTATCGGGTGCGCGACAGCGCTCCCGATGGGAGTAGCCCCCGAGATTGTGCTTTATTGCTTTGCAATGGAGGATAATCTCAAAATCCCCTTATTCTGCATATGTTAATCGAAGAAATTTGTGCTATAATTCTATCGGGTGCACGACAGTGCTCCCGATGGGAGTAGCCCCCGAGATTATGCAGTATTACTTGTAAATGGAGGATAATCTCAATCATTGTCTTAAGCATCTTCAGTCGAAAAAAAAATTGAATACGCTCCCGATGGGAGTAATATGACTTAGTCGAAGGAACGGTCGAGTGACCAATTTTGCCTTAAGAAGGTTTTGTCACACCCGAACTAATCAAGGCAATCGAGTGACCAATATGCGTTGGGCATACTTGAACGTATTTTCTAAACAGATGCTTCGATGACGTCAGGGATGACGTTTATTTCGACTGCGATTTCTGACACGCGTGGCGTGCGTTATGCTGCGATTGATGGGACGTGACACATAGGTGGGCCCATTTGTGCAGAGCTGACCGAAGACGGTGCCGTTTGGACTTGATTTGACTATACGGGCCCACTTTTTCCGCAAGCATGATGATGGCTCCTCTTTTTACGTGCGTAGTGGGCGGAGTGGCCGGCGACGGTTGCCCTCCGCGTTTGCCACGTGTACGGTCAGATTGCGTGCGTAACGCACAATTTGGATCGGAACGGCTGTGATTGCTTTTGACTTGTGGTAAATAGGGGAACGGCGCTGGCATTTGTTTTTTACCTGCCATTTACTCTGCATGCCGCCCCTGTTCCATCGTCTTCCTTGCGCACTGCCTCCATTGCTCCTGTGCTAAAGCTTTGCGCGCTCCCCCACCTGTTCTTTCGTGGGGTAGATAACACGGCAGATGCTACTTTGGGGTAGCTTGAGTTTTTGGGCAAGGCGACACTGGCGTCTGGGAGATTGTTTAGCATTGCAGGGGACACAGGTTTACCCAGGTTCGGCCTCTCCATTGGAGATAAAGACCTACTTCCTGCTATCTTATTATTAATCTTGGTCTCGATCTCGATAACCCGGCTACGACAACAGAACCAGATCTCGATCTAGGTTACAAAGCTTGGGTGTCTCTCTCTCGATGGTTCTCTCGCCTACAGCTTGGGGATTCTGAAAGTCTTGCTAGCTATGGCTCAAGGGCCGGTTTATATAGATACCGGGCCCTCTGACCGCGTACACAATAGAGCCGGGTTCTACTCGAACTCCAAGTCCTATCTTTAGCTCTTTTGCTCTTCGTGTATTCCAAGTCTTGAACCGCCTCTTGAACCGCCTCTTGTACCTTCTAGAACATCACTTCCTCCGCCGGGTCACCGCCAAGATGCCGGCCCAGAAGGACAACCCGGCCCAGTTGGTGGTTAGCTGGCCTCGCCGGGCCTCCTGCCTGGCAGGTCATGCTTCCCTCTTCATGAGACTACCGGGTTATTATCCCTCCATCAGTAGCCCCCAGGTTAACCAGGTAACCAGGTTGCCATGCTTTACTTCCAACTTTGTGTCGCTTCCTTGATCAATGCTGGTATCCTGGCTTGCCGGGTTAACCACCTGAAATATAAAAACAACAAATACACATAATGCACTATTTTATCTTTCTGCTTAACTGGGCCAGCTCTTCGTGGCGGGTCATATCGTAACCCGGCTTTCTCACACTAAGCCAGATGTCTCCGGGTCTCTCACCCAACACTTAACGAAAATCTCAACTCAACTGGACCACTTGCTAGTCATAATCTGGAGTCAAAGAATATTCCTTTTGTCCTGTCTGTTTGTCATTGACTTCCCGAAGAAGATGCTTATCTTATCCACTCATTTTTACCACAATACCCCTAGGGTTTTCACCGTGACCATAAATACCAGGCCAACACTTACCACAGTCATTTCTCATCCCCTCATCTTCATCTCCTACCTCACGCTCGCGTCACAGCCGCCACATCCGCCGGAACTCCAATCTCCGATCAAGCCCTCCGATCTCGATTAATCTCCAAGGTAACCTCGATTCTTACTTTTATCCATTCCACGCATCCGATTCCAACCTTTATTTCTTCGAGATCGGCTCCGTATTTCATTATTCACATCCGCATCTAAGACTAGGGTTCATGACGCCATTGTTGCGCTCTGTCCTCCTCCAGAGCTGAAATCCATGACGAAAGAGAAGATAAAATCTGGAGGGCCCCGTGCGGCCAAAAAGCTCGCAAAGAAACCCTCTGGTACTGCTGCTGGTGCATCTGGATCCGCGGCTCCCGCAGCCGCTCCAGTGAACTGGACGAGGTCCAGCACTACAAAAACGACCCTCCAATCCTTCGTGAACCGGGGCGAACTCCCGGCTCAGAACGAGATCCAGTGGCGCGCACCTGGGGAGGAGACCCGGCCCACACCAGAAAAAGGTGAGGTCGTTGTGCTCTTAGATCATGTGACCCGGGGTCTCCGCCCCCCGGGTTCCCTCTTTTTCCGCCAAGTCTTTAAATACTACGGGCTCACTCCCATGGATGTGGCGCCCAATTCCATTTTGAACATTAGCAACTACGTCGTTTTCTGTGAGGATTATCTCCAAATACCTCCGTCTCTCGAATTTTTCCTTGAAATCTTCTATTGCAACCCATCTCGAAAAAATCAACCTCTTGGTCCGTACGGGGGCGTGTCTATTCAACGCCGCAAAGAATGCACTTTCCCGGCTCTTGCTTTGGCCAGCCACCCTAAGGGGTGGCAGAACACTTACTTCTACTGCAAGGATACCTCTCCTGAGCTGATGAGGCCAAATTCCCGGCCTTCAGAAATTCCCCTCTTGTGTACAATTCAAAGATGAACAGCTATGCTAGCCCGGAGAAGCGGGAAGCACTTGAAAGCATCCACCGCCGGGCCAGAGCCCTACTAGCCCACGGCCTTCGTGGAACTGATCTGGTGAAATGCTGGGTTGGTTGGTTCATCCAACCTCTCAGCATCAGGACCCGGCTCTTCCATGAATACACAGAAGAGACCACTGACGACATGCGTTACTCAGAATCACACTGTTAGAGGATCAGATCGTGAAGAACGCCAAGAGGCTCCTTGGCGAAAAGAAGACTGATATTGCTATGAACGGGCTCGCCCCTTTCAGCACCAAGAACAAACCTCCTACGGTACAACTTGTCATCTACTCACTTCTTTAACTGTAACCCGGTATTTCTTGCAAACTATCTTACTGATACCTTCTTTTTGTCAGGACTCCAAATGGTGGAGTGCAGATTACACCCCTACATCCTCTGCTGAAGAGGACACAGAAAGTGATGACCAAGAAGAAGAAGAAGAAGAAGGTGAGCCAGACTCCATAGGCCGGCTCTTCCTCGAGCTGATTAACAACGAAGTCCCCAAAAAGGACACTTCTACTGATAACCCGGCTCTTCTCATTCCAGGCCCCAATGACCCGGCTCCGGACGTATTGCCGGGTCCACAAACTGCTGCACCCACTCCTCAAAAGAGGACCCGGCTGCAATTGCAAAGGTGCCATTTTCTCGTTCTCAACTTGCATGATGAACTCATCTCAAACTCAAATACCAACACAGGAAAAGGAACTTGAGAAAGAAGCTGAAGCCAACAAGAAACCGCGGACCCGGTCCTCTGCAAGCCATGTCACTTGAGCACAGGTATCCCTCCATGTTCTTTATCAAGCTGGGCCAAATCGATCCAGAAGACGCCCAGCAAAAAGTATCCTTTGGCTGGCAAAATCCGGGTTCCTAAACGTTCTGTTTATCAGATTCTTCCTCGGACGCGGCTAGCACGCCCGAGGATTTCCTCATCAATACCGGGTTAGGATTACTCTCCTTTCTTTTCATTTTTCAACACTTTAATCTTTTCTGTAACTAAATTCACCTCTTTCGCTTCAGTGCCAAAGCTATTGTGGAGGAAGACCCGGAATCTTCTCCAGCCTCTCCTCCACCTGCCAGAACTGAACCTCTCCAATGGAAGTACAAGTTGAGGAGCAAGCCCAGAAGAAGAATCTGGCGCAAGAACGTGATAGCCACACCACCAAGCCCCAGCTGCTCCAAAACCAAGCCCAGACGCGCAATCACCCGGGCATGGGTCTGGAACCAAAGAAGTTGACCCAGAAGTCCAGATCACCGGGTCTAAGCAAGGCCCGGCTCCTGGCGTGTCCACTGCTATTGCCAAGGTCACAGCACCAGAAATCAAGGTGGATCCCTCTGCAAAGGGCAAGGACCCGGTTGCTTCTTTGGATCTGGCGACTCTGAACTCCATGTCCACACCGGCTCTGTGCGAGGAATACTTTTCTCGCCTTGCTCATCATAAGAACTTGGAGACTGAGCTTGTCTCTCTGCTTCAGAAACGGTACCAGGTGTGCTTTTAACTTTACTTACCTTCTTACTTCTTGCATAACCATACTCTGCCTAGCCCCCAAGCTCCAAATTTATCACTTGTTGAAAAACTTGGTGCTTGAAACGCCAACATCCTTTACAAAAACTTTTCAACACTGTAGCCCCCAAGTGCCGGGTTAGCTGTCCACAGCAACCTGGGACTAATCACTTGAACAATTTTAAAATTTCACCCGTGTAGCCCCCAAGCACCGGGTTAGCACGCTTGCGGCAACCTGGGGCTTTACTTGTCTGTTGCAAACTTTTGAAACTTTGTAGCCCCCAAGTTCCAGGCTAATAATTCCTTAGTAACTTGAGGCTAAACTGTGCACTTTTTTTTTTAACAGGAACATGTGAACCAAGCCAATGAAGAAGTGGCCCGGCTACAAGGAGCCTTAAAAGCTGAGACTGAGACCCGGGCTGAAGGGGCAAACAAACTTCAAGCCCTGGAAGAAAAAATAACTGCCTTGACTCAGGAGAACTCAGACTTGAAGCGGGACATGCAAGAGCATGAAGAAAACTTTCAAGAGCAGCTGACCAGCCTCCAACAGAAATTGAATACAGCTACCAGCGAGCTGACCCGCCTGAAGAAGATGATTACTGCCATGGTTGCCTCCCTTGTTGGTAAGCACAATACTCTCAAAACCCGGTAAATTTTTCGTCTGTTCCAAGCTCGGCATGTAAACTATGCCTGACACTGGTTTCCCTTTTGCAGGTGCACGTGATGGCAACATCCGCAAGACCGCAACTGAGAAATCAAATGCATGTATACACTGGTCCGCCAATTATACTTTGGGAGTTGCGAGGTCATCAAGCTGCAAGAAACTGGGAAAACCCGCCCAGCACTTACACTGAAGTGCTGGGCCATTTGTCCACAATGCCTGGCTGGATTCACCTGCTGAAGAAATCTGCATGCAGGGCCGGGGCCATGCGCAGCCTAGCTTTGGCTAAAGCTTACTATCCCCAACTTGACCCGGCTCCTCTGGCATCGGGTTTTCCTGAGTACAATGCAGATGGCACTCCTTTTGACAGGAAGACCTACAGCCGGGTTATGAAGCAGACCCGGTTCGTGGCTACCCAAATTGCCAACAATCTGAAGCTTAACACCATCCAGTATGGCTACAACGAGGCGAATAAAGAAATTGTGGACGACGAGCCTCAACGCATCGACCTGCTACAGAGCTACAAGGAATCTGTTGCTGGTGATAAAACTGCTCCAAGTGCTTCGCTGCGCCAAGCTCCTCAACTCCCACTGTGCCACCTCCAGCGCGTGCACCAGTGGAAGATGAAGATGAACACTACTTCCAGTCCCTTCAACTTGTCACCTGGCGCACTGATGGAGCCCCCAAGACCCGGGAAGCAGAAGCAGAAGCGCAAGGATGACTCGGAACGCAAAGATAGCACCCCAGCTACAACTCCTTCCACTAACCCGGCTCCAGAAGCCGGCTCTTAACTTATGCAGATGCTGTGTCTCTGCCAGAAAACTTAATGTCATTTGGCCCTTGAGGCACATTATTGTAATAACTTAGCTATTCTGATACCATGCCTGTGATGTGCTTTTGCACTTGTTTTAAACTTTGGTGAAACTATGTGGAATCACATGACATGAAATATCCAATTACTTATCTTCTGTGGTTTTGATGACCCTTTTGGTTTCTTTAACTGTGAGCCGGCTTTCGCATGGATATCCTGGCGCAACTTCTCTGAGAAAAACAGGGTCAAACCAAGTCCCAATGGGCTTCATGGTTGATTGAGTTTCCAGGTGTGCAATCAGGCCATATAAGTGCGAGTCACATCAGCTACACAGCAAGATAACCAAGAATACTAGTGGCATAAAAGCCGGGTCTTGGGATTGCAGCTACAGACTTTTTGCAGTAAGAGCCCCCAAGACCTGGATCAATGTTTATAAAGTAAAGGGCTTATGCCTCAGTACCCCATTGATCCAAAATACTGGTGGGACGCACTCTCTGGGCATCCTCAAAAATAAAAAACTTAAACAACTGCAACCAAAACTGAAACCCGGGGATACTTATGAGCCGGGTCCTGGGGAAATAACTTTAGCTATCTCAATGACAAGCCCCCAGGACCAAGCTTGACCCAGAACTGCCACAATACATATAGAACAAAGAAAAATAACCGGCTTATAAAAAAACTGAAACAACTGAGACAAGACAAATTTCTGCTTCAACCTTCACTTTATTGATAGAAAAGGTTAGGTCAGCAAGCCGCCTCATTAAAAACCTTCCAGTCCCCTTAGGTACCCTGGTAAGGAAAAGAGCGCGTCTGAAACCTGCTGCCTGTTACATCGTGTGTTACATCTGATACATCTTTTTCATGCTAAGTATAATATGGGCGCAGCTGCGCAATGTTCCACGGCCTCTCACGCTCTTCCATAGAAAAGGTAGAGTGTGTTGAGTCATTGACTGTCTCTGATTTCTCTCTAGCGTCCACCAAATAGTATGAACCATTGTTCAATTTCTTGCTTATGATGAAGGGCCCTTCCCAAGGAGGAGATAACTTGTGCATCCCTTCCTTGGACTGCACCCATCGCAACACTAGATCACCTTCCTGGAAGGTGCGAGTTTTAACCCGGCGGCTGTGATACCGCCTCAAATCTTGCTGATAAATTGCTGATCTTTCCAATGCTTGCTCTCTATTCTCCTCCAGCAGGTCAACAGAATCCTGCCGGGTCTTCTCATTTTCTGTCTCCACGTAAGCCGCCACGCGAGGCGAGTCATGAATAATATCACTTGGCAAAACTGCCTCTGCCCCATACACCATGAAGAAAGGGGTCATCTTTGTGGATCTGTTTGGTGTTGTATTGATTCCCCAAACAACTGATGGCAATTCCTCCACCCACGCTCCGGCGGCTCTGAGACACGGGACCCGGAGACGTGGTTTCAATCCTCTGAGTAACTCCTGGTTAGCTCGTTCAACTTGCCCATTGGCCTGAGGATGAGCCACAGAAGCAACATCCAAACGTATACCATTGTTTCCACAAAACTTTGCCATCTCTCCCAAGGACATATTAGTACCATTGTCTGTGATAATACTATGGGGATACCCAAACCTGTGTATGATCTGCTTCAGAAACTTCACTGCTGTTGCCGCCTCACAATTTGTAACAGGCATGACCTCAACCCACTTGGTAAACTTGTCAATGGCAACGAGGAGGTGGGTTTTCTTACAAGGAGACATGCTGAAAGGACCCACCATATCAAGCCCCCAAACTGCAAAGGGCCAAGTCAAAGGTATTGTTCTCAACTCCTGAGCCGGCACATGAATCTGTCTTGCATACCTTTGACATCCATCACATCTATTCACCAAGCGCTCTGCATCTGCCTGGGCTGTGAGCCAAAAGAAACCGTGCCTGAAAGCTTTTGCAACCAAGGACCTAGTTGAAGCATGATGACCACAATCTCCCTCGTGAATTTCCTTCAAATTTGCCGGCCCTCCTTTCCAGACACACATCTCTGATATACCCCTGAAACACTTCTCTTATATAACTCACCATCTATGACCACATAGGCCTTGCACCGGCGCACGATCTGCCGGGCTATGACTTCCTGCTGGGGCAACTCCCCTCTCAAAAGATATGCAAGATACGGTTCTGTCCACTCTGGAATTTCCCGGGTTACAGCCACCAGCTGCGAATCCGGGTCTACCAACTCTTCCTCATCCTGGGACTTGACTGATGGAGCCCATAGCTCGTCCAAGAAAACGTTAGGTGGAACCGGCTCTCTGCGTGAGCCGAGTCTTGACAAAGCATCTGCAGCATCGTTTTTCCTGCGGTCAATGTGATCCACCTGATAGCCTGAGAAGAACCCAGCTACTCTATCCACCTCTCGCCTGTAAGCCGCCATAGTTGCATCTTTTCTGTCCCAAGTTCCTGAAACTTGCTGCGCCACAAGATCTGAATCCCCATAGCACTTAATACGCTTGATGTTCATCTCCTTTGCCATACGCAAACCATGTAACAAGGCCTCATACTCTGCCACATTATTGGTACAATCAAAGTGAATTTGCAAAACATAACTCAACTTGTCACCTTTGGGAGAAGTTAACACCACTCCAGCTCCTGAACCTTGCTCTTGTTTAGACCCGTCAAAATGCATAACCCAAGATTTGAGACTCGGGGTGAGAGGTGGTGCATTCAACTGTGTCCAATCATTAAGAAAATCTGCCAACGCCTGAGACTTGATAGCTGTGCGAGGCACATAATCAATGTGATAATCCCCCATTTCAATTGCCCACTTGGCAATTCTTCCTGTAGCTTCGGAGTTTCTGATGATATCTGCTAAGGGAATAGAACTGACCACCGTAATTGGATGCTCCTGAAAATACGGCTTCAACTTTCTACTAGCCATGAAAACACCAAACACTAGCTTCTGCCAATGTGGGTATCTCTGCTTTGCTTCTGATAGGACCTCGCTGACATAATAGACCGGCCTTTGTACCGGGTTCTCTTTTCCTTCCTCTTTTCGCTCAACCACCACCACGGCACTCACAGCTTGAGGCCCGGCTGCAACATACAAAAGCATGGGTTCCTTGGGACCCGGCGCCGCTAAAACTGGCGCTTCTGACAACTGCTTCTTCAAGGCCTCAAAGGCCTCATCTGCCTCTTGATTCCACACAAAGTTATCTGTCTTCTTCAACAGCTTATACAACGGAATAGCTTTTTCTCCAAGCCGGGAAATAAACCGGCTCAACGCAGCCACACAGCCTGTCAGCTTCTGAACATCAGCCAACTCCTCTGGCCTTTTCAAACTCTGGATTGCACGAATTTTTTCCGGGTTTGCCTCAATTCCACGCTCTGACACAATGAAACCAAGTAACTTGCCCGCTGGAACCCCAAACACACACTTCGTAGGATTAAGCTTCATCTTGTACTCTCTCAGATTCTTGAATGTCTCTGCAAGGTCATTAATAAATGACCCGGCTTTTTCTGACTTGATAACCACATCATCAACATAAGCGTGCACATTGCGCCCAATCTGATCATGAAAACAATTCTGGATACACCTCTGATAAGTTGCTCCTGCATTCTTCAACCCAAAAGTCATGGTCTTGTAACAAAAAGCACCAAAGGGGGTGATAAACGACGTCTTCTCCCAATCTTCCTTGTTAAGTTTGATCTGATGATAACCTGAATACGCATCCAGAAAACACAAGAGCTCGCTGCCTGCAACTGCGTCAACGATTTGATCGATGCGCGGCAGTGCAAACGGATCCTTGGGACAATACTTGTTCAAGCTCGTGAAATCAATACACATCCTCCACTCATTATTCTTTTTTAGAACCAAAACCGGGTTAGCTAACCACTCTGGATGAAACACTTCCATGATAAAGCCGGCCTCCAAAAGCCGGGCTATCTCCTCTCCAATTGCTTTTCTCCTTTCTGCATTCATTTTTCTCAAACCTTGTTTTACCGGCCTAGCCTTGGGATCAACATGTAAACGGTGCTCAGCGAGTTCAGTTGGAATGCCTGGCATGTCACTAGGTGTCCACGCAAAAACATCCCGATTCTCACGGATGAACTCGATGAGCGCGCTTTCCTATTTGTCAGTTAAGTTTGTCCCTATGGCGAACTGCTTGGAGGAATCCCCAGGCACAAAATCCACCATCTTTGTGTCCTTTGCTGCTTTAAACTTTGCCCTATCATCTTCTGTCATTGGCTTCTTGAGCGCCGTGTTATCCTGTGGGTCAACATTTGATCTGTAAGCTTTCAACTCCTCTCTTGCACAAGTTTGTTCTGCCAGGGCTGCATCCCCTTCATCACACTCTGCTGCTATTTCCCTGTTACCATGAACTGTGATGATCCCATTGGGACCCGGCATTTTCAACTGGAGATACACATAACACGGCCTTGCCATGAACTTGGCATAAGCCGGCCTTCCCAATGCATGATATGGACTTGGAAACTTTACCACCTCAAACGTGAGCCACTCTGATCTGAAGTTATGGATAGACTCGCCAAAAGCTACCTCCAATGAAATTTTCCCTCTGGTGTGGCTGATTTCCCGGAACTATACCGTGAAAAATTGTTGACGTTTTCTGCAACTGTGACTCCTTCAACCCATACGCACAAACGTGTCCCAGTACAATATTAATACTACTACCACCATCCATCAAAACTTTTTTCAACTCGAAAGTGAACTTGAGGAGCCACCACAAGAGCTAGCAGACCCGGGTGCTCCACCACCTCTGGATGATCTGCCTACTCCAAGTAATGTGTGCTCTGACCACCTCAATACCTTGGAATTCCAGCAGCCACTGTTAACCGCCCTTTTGACTAACTTTCTCTCTCTCTTGTTGTGCCACTGGTATATATGTGATACTGACCAAGTTGCCTTGGGCTGTGAAAATCCTCCTTGGTTACTTGTTCTGGTTCTGACCCTGACCCGGGTTTCCAGTGGGTACCGCATTTGCTCCTGTTAGAGGCCCCGCAGCCGGGTTACCACCCTGGCCGGGTCCTCCACTTCTGTTTGCTCCCTGCAGAGCTCTCTGCACCTCATTATTTTTCCACCTATTCAAATCCACACACTGTGCCAATGAATGATTGGATGGTCTGCCCATCTTGCTATGGCGAGGACACGGCATCCTAAAAGCTTCCTCAGTACTCATTGGGCGTGTTCCCTGGTAACTACCTCCACTATTGTGATTCCACTGTTCCCTGATAACCCCTGTTGTCCTGGTAACCTCTATTTTCCTGATAACCTCTGTTTTCCTGGTAGTTCCCGTCCATCCTTTGCCTCTGAAACCCGGTATTGGTGTTTGCTACTAACTCTGAACTTCCATCATTATGACCTCGCTTATGCTGATTCTGATTGTTGTTATTGTTGTTTCCCGAGCCATTATTGTTCCTTCCACCATTATTTGCCGTGCTTTCCCCTTTTCCTCCTCAGGCTCATCCTGAGTTTTGTCCGTGGCTGCGTGCCTATTGCAAGCATCCATCAACTCTGCCATGGTGACCGGCTTAACCCGGTGCCCTTCCTTCATGCGACCCAGCTTCTGGACAAGTGGTGCATACTTACAAGTTTTCTCCATTGATGAAATTGCATCCTTGGGCTCAATACCAGATGAAGAGTGCAGGATCTCCGTGACCCGGCCCATCCAATGACGTGCTGACTCGCCTTTTTTCTGTATACAACGATCAAGATCCTCAATGGAAAACAAACGCTTGCACGTACCCTGAAAGTGCTTGGTGAAAACCGCCTTCAACTCATCCCAGAATTAATGGACTTCTCTGGTAGATTTTTAAACCACAACTTCGCTGCTCCATCGCTCATCATCAAATACATGTACTTGGCACAAACATTCTCTGTGGCATTGCGTATACACATTGCCATCTCATAACTGCTCAACCAGCTGGCCGGGTCCATGCTGGGCTCATAATTGGATATCTTGCTTGGCTCCTTGAACTTCTCAGGGAAAGGCTCTGCTCTAATGGAATCTGAAAGACATTTTGGCCCGGCTAAACTAGAAGAACTTGCCGAAATATTGATATTACCGGGTGAGCTTGCAGACGCGGCTGCAGGACCCGGTCCTCCTTGTGGTACTCCTGCTGCAGGTACTACCGGGTTTGCATTGCCCGCACTTCTCCCCGCGCGTGATCTATTGACTATCTGCTGAGCTATGGAAATTGCTGGGGCGGGTTGATGCTGCTGATTGTTTTGATTTTGATTTTGCTGGGGCGGGTTTTGCTGCTGTGCCGCTACAGGCCCGGCCAATGGCGGGTTACCTCCATTGCGACTCTTGCTACGATACGTTGTGGAATGCAATGCACTTTTCTCCCTTGAATACTGAGTTTGCTGGACAACTGCAGTGCGTAACATGTCAATGGCACGCCGGGCTTCAATCTCCGCTGGCGTGTCTCCCAATGGAATACGATCAAGCGCCAAAGTTGCTGCATACACGTTATCCGCCGGATTTGAATAGTGACCCGCCGGCGTGTGAAACCTTGGTGTCCTGGGCGGCAGACCCGGATTTCCCCTGGCTACCCCAGCGAGAAGACCCGGCGCCGTTGCCACTGCAACCCCAGCTGCTCCTGTTCCTCTATCTGGTTCTACATCTGCCCTTACAACTGGAGCCACCTGGGTGACACCAACTGGTTGATCTTCTGGGGTCCTAAACAGTACTGCTGGGTTTATAGCGTTTTCTCCAGGGGCCAGCCGGCTCTGGTGCCTCCTCCGGTGCGCCCTGGTCATCTCATTGAGACGATTTTCCTCATCCTCTATTTGCCTCTTTCTTGCTTCTATTTCTTGCCTCTCTGCCTCGGCGTCCCTGCGCATCTGCTCCAACGCTCGGCGTGCTGTATCCAATTCCATTGCTCTAACTGCTGCGTTTTCTGGAGTAACCAACCTTGTAAGTGCTGATGGATCTAAGACCAGGCCATTGTTAAACAAGGCCGGGGCAGCTGCTGTGTTACTTCTTTCCTCTCCTTGGGCCCGGTTATGCAGGAACCCAAAACTGTTTCTGTATCTTGCCGTACCCTCGCTTTCCTCTGAGACCGAAGCCGGCTCTCCATCAACTCTCTGTTCTGCCAACTCCAGAATTGGGGGCAGCTGCTGTTGACCCGGGGTAAAGGCCGGTGGAACAACAGCTGATGGTGATGGTTGCATGCTGGACGAAGGCGCGGTGTACACCGCTACCCTACGAACCGGGCTTGGACTTGACTCTTGTTCCTCATCATCTTCTCTTCTGCATCATACCCAAACCGGCCTTCAAACAGGGGCAAGATTGATTCCGACCCGGCTTGTTCCACCGCGTCACCCGGGATTTCTGCCGGGTCATCCAGCCGTTCCTCCAGCGTGTTCAGGACCTCCTCAACTTCAGCTGTGCCAACTGATTCCTCTCCATCAGATTGAACAATTGTGGCGGCTCCTGACACAGATTCATAATCTCCATCACTAGCAGATCTAGTTGTAATCATGCCCACAAAAACATTAAATTTGCCAATTGGAATAACATCACCTGATTCAAGTAGATCAGATTCCGGCCCCCAGCCAAAATCATCGACGATGGATTCTCCTTGCTCATTGACTGTGATCTGGCCAAAAACAAAGTTTTCGGCCCCTCTCTTGCTTCTCCCATGATGGTGACACCTTTGGCCGCGATTCCCACAGACGGCGCCAACTGTCGTGGGGTAGATAACACGGCAGATGCTACTTTGGGGTAGCTTGAGTTTTTGGGCAAGGCGACACTGGCGTCTGGGAGATTGTTTAGCATTGCAGGGGACACAGGTTTACCCAGGTTCGGCCTCTCCATTGGAGATAAAGACCTACTTCCTGCTATCTTATTATTAATCTTGGTCTCGATCTCGATAACCCGGCTACGACAACAGAGCCGGATCTCGATCTAGGTTACAAAGCTTGTGTTCTCTCTCGATGGTTCTCTCGCCTAAAGCTTGGGGATTATGAAAGTCTTGCTAGCTATGGCTCAGGGCCGGTTTATATAGATACCGGGCCCTCTGACCGCGTACACAATAGAGCCGGGTTCTACTCGAACTCCAAGTCCTATCTAGCTCCTTTGCTCTTCGTGTATTCCAAGTCTTGAACCGCCTCTTGAACCGCCTCTTGTACCTTCTAGAACATCACTTTCCTCCGTCGGGTCACCGCCAAGATGCCGGCCCAGAAGGACAACCCGGCCCAGTTGGTGGTTAGCTGGCCTCGCCGGGCCTCCTGCCTGGCGGGTCATGCTTCCCTCTTCATGAGCCTACCGGGTTATTATCCCTCCATCATGTTCGTTGACAATGAAGAAAGTGGCGGGCAACAAGCGCTCTGCCTCGACTGCTGCCGCCGCGCCCGATACGGCGGCGATGAAGGGGAAGAAGACTGCGGCTAGCGCGTCTGCGGCCGTCGTCGACCTCAAGAAGACCAATGGTGATTGGATGAAATCCACCATGAAGGAGGCACAGCGGGACAAGCTGCGCGAGGAGGGGTTGCTGCCACCTTCGGACCAGCTCTTCGTCCGCGCACCTTCACCCAAGGAGGTACTTCCCGAGCCTCGCGCTAACGAGCGCGTCTGTTTCGCGGAGTTTTTGCCTAGGGGTTTCTCGCTCCCCCTCCATGATTTTGTGCAAGGTTTGCTTTTTGCCTACGGGGTGCAGATCCATGATCTCACCCCGAACGGTATTCTGCACATTGCGTGTTTCATCACGCTGTGCGAGTGTTTTTTGGGGTTGCTCCAAGTTGGGCATTATGGAAGTCTATCTTCATGGACCGGCCCAACAACCGAGGCGGCCAAACCTATCCAGTCGGAGGCCTGCAGATCCAAGTGCGCAGCGACAGCCGGTACTTTGCCCTGAAGCCAGTCGACTCGGCGCAGGGGTGGAGGAAGAGGTGGTTCTATATGCGAGTCGACAGGATGGGGCCCCAGCATTTTCGACTGCTGGTATAGCCGCTAGGACGAAAGCCTGGGACCATGAGCTTTCGACTGAAGAAGTGGCGGAAGCAGCGCCTCTGCTGGAGACAATTGGAGGGCTCCTTAACAGCGTCACGGGTGTGCATCTGATTGCCACCTTTGTGAAGATGCGGGTATGGCCGCTCCGCGCTCGTGCCCACCCAATGTGGGAGTACGAAGGTCCCCTCGACTCCACTCGAATGAGCAAGGAGGAGCTGTCTAGGAGCGAACTGTTGGCACATGTGCGATCCATCACCAGTACAAAACAAAGCGAGCCCTGCAATGTCGACTGCCCAGTCGATCCTTATGGGGCTGAAAAGCCTTTGCCAGAGGTTAGTGAATCTTTCGAGTCTATGATCTCCTGTTTTTGTTATCCTTCTGTGCATCTTTTTGACTTTCGACTGCTATATTTTGTATGCAGGGCCACTCGACTACCTCAACTCTTCCTTCTCTTCCCGAAGATGGCCCAACTTATGAAACAGAGGTGACAGTAGAAGCGAAGGGAGGGGATGAATCGCCTTTACCTTCGGCTACCACTTCACCCACAGAAGAGGTTGAAGAGGAAGGGGTAGAGGAAGCACAGGGCAAGGAGCCTGCCGCGACTGAGGATGTTAGCGAGGTTCCTGCTCGCAAGCGCCGTCGGGCAGCCCAAGTTATGTCTTCTTCCACGAGCTCACCCGCGAAGGAATCGGATGTGAGGGATGATGGAAACTCAGGTTCGTCTCCTACGACCACAGCTGCTCCCTTGGACGTGAGTCCTTTGAGCTCGGCCCTCCTCCTCCTCAGTCGGGTGGGCAGCTACCTTTTGGAGGCCCAAATTTTGACGAGCTCGACACTGAGGATGAAGAAGAGCACAGGTTTGCTCCTTTTTGTACTAATTTTTTTTATAAGTTGAGTACTGTTTCTTTATGTTGCATGTCTTTCGGTCACTTGCAGTGCTGAGACTGTGCGACCTCCAACTCCTCCAACCGAGAGAGCTCCGACTCCAGACCAGCCAGAAGCTTCCCTGTTGCGGCTGAGGTTGTGAGAACAGTAGCCACGGCTACTACCTTTGAAGCCGCCAAGATCACGAGTTCGTCAACTCCGCAAGTTGGGACTTCTGCTGCCAAGCCTGCGCCTTGGGTTGAACACGTAAGTGTCTTTTGTCGAGTCTTCATCCTAGGATTTATTTGTGTATAGCTTATGCTGGTTCCATTGTGCATGCAGCCCTTCTACCTCAACCTGGTTGAATCAGGCAAGCTTTTGTCCAGGTTGAACAAGAGAGGGACAACCTACGCGTTGCCATGGAGCAACTCAGCCGTAAGTGTGTTTACTTCTGTATGCCCTTGCTTTGTCGATTGTGAATGACATCTGTCCATCTATCTCAGGTGACAAGGCAACCGCTGAGTCTCGGGTTAAAGAGCTAGAAGAGGCACTCGCCAAGGAGCGCGCGGAGTCGAAGAAGGCCTTGGATGATGCCAAGGACTCCGCCGCTTTGCGCGAGAAGAATTATGCTGAGCGCCTGGCGAGCCTCACCCGAGACGTAGGCGGTGATTGAATCTTTCACTTTTTGCCTACTTCTTTTTGCCACTGAATAGTATGTAACATTTTCTGTTACTTCTGCTTTTTTGAAGGAGCTGTTGGCGCACCGGCACCTGTAGACCAATCGAGTGTCGATTTGTCCCTTGACCGCGCAATCGGCGACCTGGATGTCGTCTCCACCCAAGCCAAGGACGCACTCGCCAAATCTACGAGCACGCTCGGCGCCGTGTTCAAGGATGTGTTCCCATCCAGCCAACCTCCTTCGACTGTGGATGGCTTCGCAGACGTCCTGGGCCCGGGAACTTCGACTATGGCGAACTTTGCTCGCACTTTGACGGTACGCGGCTCAGAGACCACCCTCAAACTCCTTTTAGGTCATGGGATAGAGGGTGACTTCGAAGCCGCTCTGTCTGCTTTCCCTCGTAAGCCTGGCGGGAAACTGGTGTCCCTAAAGCATTTGAACGAGCCAGCCGCAAAGTTGGCTGAAATTTTTATGGCCACCATGGAGCGCCGGGCAGCAGAGGTCGCCGCTCGTGCGAGTAGGGCTAGGTCAGAGTCGATGTCTGAGAAGTAGGGCAGCGTGCCTTTTATGCTTTGTAATTAAACTTATGACCATGCGAGTATGCATGTGCTTTTGCTACCTTTGTATGAATATATTTCTCATTATGATTCTGCGTGTAAGCTGTATGTTGTTGCTCGTCTGAGCTTTGTGACTAGTTTCTCATGAAACTTTTATGATGCTTGGAACAGAAACGGCCAGCCGCCACTTCATCCAGTTCGTCGCGGCATCATGCCCCTACTCGATCTCGAGCTCAGGCGGCAAACGATGCCGCAGTAATACGTTATATGAAGGCTCGACTCGCGAAACAGGAGCAAGAGCTGGCGAGTGCCCGAAGCGAGCTGGAAAGGATGAGGGCAAGGCCTGCTTTACCCACCCAACGGGAGGAGTATGTGCTTGGCGAGATGGAGATCGTGAACAGACAGCTCGAGTGTAAGCATGACTGCCTTGATCTTATGAGTTCACAGCCTGTTCTTTTTTGTTCACCCAACTTGTGTTGTTGCAGGTTTTGTTCAAGATTTCCAGGCGGAGCAGGCTCGCGTGGATGAGCAGTTGAGCATGGCAACTGACGAACCCACGACTGGCCGCCAGCACTTTCGATTGGACAAGCACCGAGCACGCATACTCGCGACTCTGCAGATCGGGTGTGGCGGAGCACTATGCTCTTGAGTTATGCAGGTCGGCCTTCAGTCGAATCAACCAGATGCTTTTTCCAGCTGGGCCGCAACCTCAAGGAATCCATGCGTTACTCGAGCTCTTCCGGTCAACAGGTTCCATTCGAGGCTTATCACCCAGAAGCTTGTGGATGGCGCCAACGCAACCATGGCATATCTCCGAAGTCAACGTCCAAATTTGCAGCTACGTCCACCCGTGCCTGGATCGTCCTTGTCCCAGTCGAATCTTGACGAAACATTCGATCACGCGAGGACATTGGTTGATTGCTATCAAGCGCAACTTATGGGCCCTGTTCTTCCAGCAAAGGATGAACCGAAGATTAGGGTTTTTTGTATAGGGAACAGCCCCCGAGTGTAAATTTGCCACTTGGTACATATTTGTTCACTTGTATGTATGCAGCCCCCGAGTGTATCGAGTGGGGTTTATGAAAAACACTTTACATAGATCATGAATTACACAGCCCCCGAGTGCTCGAGTGAGGCTATGAATTTTATGAGAGTTGAAGCTTCAACTTATGCCTGCAGGCTCAGCCCCCGAGTGATTGATTGGGGTTGAGCAACTTTTTCCTTTGTGTTTAGTGTTATGATCCAGCCCCCGAGTATTCGAGTGTGGCTGAGTATTATGTTTGAAGGAGCGAAAGCTTTTATGTTATGAGGCAGCTCAGCCCCCGAGCATACGGGTGAGGCTAAGTTTGTGCTGATAATTATGCGAGTAGTAAGCATGAAAAGTATGAGGAATTTATTGACTATATTCCATTTATGAATGTTAGGCTGCAGGCCGCCTCATTAAAAACCTTCCAGTCCCCTTAGGTACCCTGGTAAGGAAAAGAGCGCGTCTGAAACCTGCAGCCATCCGACATATGAGCCTATTACATTATGCGACTGAGCAATCTAAGCATAGAAACGGCGCAGCTGCGCAACGTTCCAAGGATTGTGGGAGAGTTCGCCGGTCTTCGCGTGCTTCAGTCTGTATGCTCCACCACCAATGACCTCGGTGATGATGAAGGGTCCTTCCCATGGAGAAGCAAGTTTATGCACCTTCTTTTGCTTCAGTCGAAGTACCAAGTCACCCACCTCGAAGGACCTGGTACGCAGTCGACGGCTGTGATAGTTGCGTAGATCTTGCTGGTAGACAGCTGTGCGTGCTAGCGCTGTGTTGCGTGCTTCTTCGAGCAAGTCGACTGCATCTTCGAGTGCTTCATCTGCATCGTCTTCATTGTATGCTTCGACCCTTGGTGCGTTGAACCTTACGTCTGATGGCAGGATTGCCTCTGCGCCGTAGACCATGAAGAATGGAGTGAATTGCGTTGAGGCGTTGGGTGTTGTGCGTAGGCTCCATAGCACAGACGGGAGCTCTTCTACCCAAGCACCCGCAGCCCTTTTGAGTGGCACCAGGAGGCGCTTCTTGATTCCACTCGTCACAAGCCCATTGGCCTTTTCGACTTGGCCGTTTGATTGCGGGTGCGCCACAGATGCATAATTGAGCGTGATATCTTGCTCTTTGCAGAAGGATTTGAATTCCTCAGCCGTGAAGTTTGTACCGTTGTCAGTGATGATGCTATTTGGCACACCAAAGCGGTATATGATGGATTTTATGAAATTGACTGCTGTAGTGGCAGTCGAACTTGTGATGGGTACTGCTTCAATCCACTTGGTGAACTTGTCGACCGCCACCAGAAGGTGAGTATGCCCTCCATGGGAGGATTTTTTGAGTGGCCCAACCATATCGAGCCCCCACTGGGCGAAGGGCCAGGCCAATGGTATTGTCTTCAACGCCGATGCGGGTGTGGCTTTGTGGCGAATTTTTGGCAGCCGATGCACCTTTTGACTATGTCCTCCGCGTCTTTGAGTGCTGTGGGCCAGTAGAAGCCTGCGCGAAAGGCTTTGGCTACGAGTGATCGACTGCTGGCGTGATGCCCGCAAGTACCTGCATGAATATCACGAAGGATGGCTTGGCCATCTTCAAATGCTATGCAACGCTGGAACATACCTGATATGCTGCGTTTGTAAAGTTCACCGTTGATGACAGTGTATGCTTTAGATCGTCGAGTGACGCGTCTTGACTCTGTGAAGTCTTCGGGTACCTCGCCGCGGAGTATGTATGCGAGGAAGGGTTGAGTCCAAGTTGGCTCGATGAGGAGTACCTCGACTGGTGGGTCCTCTGTGCTAGGTGTTTTGCTCTTGGCTGGTGCGGCTGATGCAGGAGTTGCCGCTTCTTTTTGATTGATCTGTGCTCGATGCGCTCGAAGAAGACACCAGGTGGCACTGGTGCTTTGGTCGCACCAATGTTGGCTAACTTATCTGCTTCTTCATTGCTCTCACGCCCTATGTGCCGCAACTCGCAGCCTTCGAAGCTGCCCTCCATGATGTTGTACAGGTCACGGTAGGCGATCATGTTATCTGCGATTGCGTCACAAGCCTTCATTGTTTGCTGCACCACCAGATTCGAGTCGCCGTAGATCATCAGTCGAGTGCACCCGAGTGCTTTGCCATCCTCATGCCATGGATCAGCCTCATATTCTGCTTCGTTATTGGATGGGAACTCGAATCCCATTTGCAGGATGTAGCGGAGCTTGTCGCCTTTTGGTGATATGAGGATGACACCTGCGCCTGCGCCTTCGTTTTTCTTCGAGCCATCAAAGTACATGTCCAGGAATTGGACACATCTGGTGCTCCTGGGAGCTGAGCTTCAATCCACTCGGTGTGGAAGTCGGGTAAAACTTGTGCTTTGATGGCCTTCGGGTAATCATACTTGATGTCTCTTGGTGCTAGCTCGATGAGCCATTTTGCTACTCGCCCAGTCGCATTGGGGTTTGTGAGGATGTCCCCGATCCCTGAAGTGCTGATTACAGTGATCGGGTGCTCGGAGAAGTAATGCGTCAGCTTCCTTGAGGACATGAACACGGCGTATGCCAGCTTCTGATAGTGCGGGTACCGCTGCTTTGATGTGGAGAGCACTTCACTCAAGTAATAGACTGGACGTTGTATGCTTTGGGCGTGTCCCTCCTCTCTGCGTTCGACCACAGAACAGTGCTCACCACCCTGTTAGTTGCAGAGACATATAGGTATAGTGGCTCGCGTTCCCTTGGTGCTACGAGGATTGGAGGGCTTGTGAGGACTCGCTTGAGGTCCGTGAAGGCTGCTTCGGCTTCTGGCGTCCACTCGAACTTATCTGCCTTCTTCATCAGTCGATAGAACGGGAGTGCTTTTTCGCCTAGCTTGCTGATGAATCGACTGAGTGCTGCTACTCTACCCGCCAACTTTTGCACGTCGTGGAGCTTTGAAGGCCTTTGCATCGTCAAGATGGCCTGTATTTTCTCCGGGTCCGCCTCGATTCCTCGAGCTGAGACTAGATACCCGAGGAGTTGCCCGGCTGGCACGCCGAACGTGCACTTCTTCGGGTTGAGCTTGATGTGGAAGCGTTTGAGGTTTGCGAATGTCTCTCGCAAGTCATCGAGTAGTGTGTTTTCTCTCTTGTGGTGATGACGATGTCATCTACATAGACCTGGACGTTTCGCCCAATCTGCTTCTTGAGGCAATCTTGCATCATGCGCTGATAGGTTGCGCCTGCGTTCTTGAGCCCGAAAGGCATTGTGGTGTAGCAGTAGACCCCGAGTGGGGTTATGAACGCCGTTTTTCTTCATCCTCTTCCTTCATCCTTATCTGGTGGTAACCCGAGTAAGCATCCAGGAAGGACAAGCGAGCGCACCCGGCGGTGGAGTCGACGATCTGGTCGATTCGAGGTAGTGGAAAGTGATCCTTTGGACAACACTTATTGAGTGCTGTAAAATCTACGCACATCCGAAGGATATCTGTGTGCTTCTTCTCTACAAGTACGGGGTTGGCCACCCATTGTGATTTCTTGATCTCTCTGATGAATCCTGCTGCGAGTAGCCTGTCGACTTCGGCTTCGACTGCAGTTCTTTTTGGGCCGGATATGCGGCGCATTGTTTGTTTGACTGGTTTAGCACCTGGAAGTAGCTGGAGAGAGTGCTCGGCGAATTCCCTGGGAATACCTGGCATGTCTGCTGGACACCATGCAAATATATCCCAGTTCTCACGGAGGAATTCGACGAGCGCGCTTTCCTATGCGATAGGCAGACTCGACGAGACATTGACTGTCTTGGTCGGGTCAGTCGGGTGCACCTGATGCGATCTTGTGTCGTTGGTGGCACTGAATGCTCTGTCGACTGCCACCTTTTTGTTCTGGCATAAGTGTTCGATCGTTGGAGACCGCTAGATCAGCGAGTGTTGCTTCCATGCCAAACATCTCAGAGATTTTGCTGAATTCTCGGTCGCAAGAGTCAGACTTTTGGAAGTTCCCCTTGACTGTGATTACTCCTTTTGGTCCAGGCATCTTCAGCTGGAGGTATGCGTAATGTGGCACCGCCATGAATCGAGCGAACGTCGGGCGTCCAAGTATAGCATGGTATTGTGACTTCCAGTCGACCACTTCGAACTCAATCGACTCTGTCCTGAAGTGGTGCTTGTCCCCGAACGTCACGTCGAGTTGTATGGTGCCCTCTGGGCTTATTGCTTTCCCTGGAACGATACCGTGGAAGGTATTTGAAGATCTTGGCAGGTTTTCGACTGACCTGTTCATTTTGCGGAGCGTATCTGCGAAGATGATGTTTATGCCGCTCCCACCATCCATGAAGACCTTGGACATGGCGTAGCCTCCAATTTGCGCGTCGAGTACCAGAGCAGAGTGCCCTGGTCGAACAACCGATGGAGGGTGGTCCTCTTTGCTGAAGCTTATTGTAGTTCGGATCCCTTCAAGTATTCTGTTACCGCAGGAGGTGACATGACCGCCATGTTTACTTGTCGAGTGCGAAGTTTTTGCTCCCTGTTGGAAGGTCGACCTTTCTGTATCATGTACATCTGCCCTTGGGGCGGAGGGTACTGTGGTTCGTCCACCCGAGGCACGCGAGATTTCCGCCTGGGGCAGGCTGTGGTGGTGGAGGTGGTGCCATCAGAACAGGCACGTTGTTTGGCTGAGGCACGGGTGCAGGTGCTTGTGCGGCTGCTGCCTTTCTGCGATTTACGTAATCAGTCGCCATTTGGTCGAACTCCCTGCAGTTTCTCATCGAGTGGTTGGATCGCAGTTTTCCATCGTCCCCCTTGTACAGGTGGAATCTGCAATCAGCGTCCATCTTTTCTTCGAATGATCGCTCAGATTGTGCCCGTGACTTGCGCCAATCCTTCCTCTTGTAGCTATCACTGCGTTGGCCGTGTCTCGCTCTCGACGATCATCTCGACTGTCTCGCCGATCATCTCGACTGTCTCGCCGATCTTCCGACCGTCGGTCGCTTCTGTCCTGATCATTGCGGGGTGTGGAGAACCCAGCCGCCATGAATTCGGGTCTGTCATCGTCGTAATGACGTTTTGAACGTTTGCGCCTTCGGTCGTCTCTGTACGAGTCTCTATGGCTTCGACTGCTATCTCATGTTTGTCACGGGGTGAGGACCCGCGTGTGGTGCGCCATATCTCTCCATCTGCCCACTCAGTCGCGATCTGCAAGAGGTGGGCTACAGATTTTGGCTTTTGGCGGCCAAGTGCTTCTTTGAAGTCTCGCCTGGCGAGGCCCATGACGAAAGCATCCATGGCCATATCTTCTGAAACCACTCCAACTGAGTTACGTATCTCAGTCCATCGTCTGATGTATGACCTCAACGTTTCGTCTGAACGTGAACGCAGGCCCGCAGCTCCTCGAATGTTTTCGGGCGCTCACATAGAGGCTCGAAGTTTTTGACGAAATCCCTGCGGAAGTGATCCCACGAGTCGTATGTTGATGGAGGTAGGGCCTTGAGCCAGTCGCGGCTGTGCCTTCGAGCATGAGTCGTATGTACTGCATGGCTGTGGTGTTGTGCCCGCTGGCACGCAACAGCCAGCCTGTAATCTTCCAGCCACCCGGAAGGTTCCTGTCGACCCGTGTACTTGGGCTGTTCGATGTGAGTTTGAATCCTTTGGGCATCCGTGTCTCGCGGACGCGTCGAGTGAAGCACAGAGCTCCATGTGGCTCAGGCTCTCGATCAGAGTATGAGTCGCTACTGTAAGATCTGCGTGATCTGCTCCTGGACCTGCGCCTTCGCGAGCCGCTTCTTTCCTTCGAGTGGTGGCGACGACCACTGTGATTATGCTCTTCCCGAGGCGCGTCGACTAGGGCACGGTCTCGACTCCCACCTGGAGTTCTTGGAACTTGGCGTATGGCCTTTGCAGCTAAGGCGAGTGATTTGATCTGTTGGCGGTGTAGTTTTGCATTGGGGTCATCCGCTGGGGGCTTGATTGCCTCCAGGTATGCTGCAGCGGTGTAGAGAGCACCTGCTGCTGTTTTGGGCACCGGCAGTCCTTCCTCGTCGTATGTCATGAAGGAGTTGCCTAAGTTGCGGGTGAGTGCCGCCTTCTCGCCTGGCGAGAGGTGTGACAACCTTGATCTGGTCTTGTGTCTGCTCGCCCGGTGGAGCTCAGGGAGAGCTGTCTTCTGCGCGCACTCGACAAGCTAGCTTGCTTTTTGCGTTCTTCGAGTGTTGCTCTTATCTGCTTCAGTCGAAGTGACTCCTGCCAGTTGAAGTACTGGAAGGTCAACATCTCTTCTTGTGTTGCGTCTGCTGGCATCATTGTGCACTCCTTGATGACTTTATCTGCTTTTGCTGCCATCTCAGCAGTGATTGTGAGAGTTGTGACTCCGTCCGGCATAGTAACTGTGCACGGGAATTCTGTAGGCCTGCGACTGGCCGCAGTGTCTGATGTTTCTGCGGCGATGGCAACGTAGACCTGCTGGGGTATGACCCGAGGGTATGTATGTACTTTCGAGTCCCGTCATGGACTCGACATCTTCATCGAGGCTCATGTCTGAGCCGTATGTTCATCGAGTGGTTCGTCTGGACGGATCTCGCAGTCGACGTCTTCGTCGCCTATGCCATCTCGGCGTCGGCGAGGTTGTTATGAGTCTCGAAGTCGAGGTTGTTGTTGGCGCAGATCTCGGAGTCGACGTGGTTGTCGATATGAGTTTCAGGTCGTCGAAGTCGCTGAGGGAGATCCCGCAGTCGAAACTATCCTCGAGTGGGAGATCCAGCTCGGGATCGTTTGTGCGATATGCTGATTCGGCCTCCTCGCCCTGGAGTTCTTCAATGAGCTCGCGCATCTCTCGTGTGGACATGGTTGTTGCAGACGAACAAGCTTGGAGGGTCGACGATGGTATGGACAGTTGAGGGATCCGCAGTCGAAGGAGCCGCAACCGATGGAGCCTCGGGTGCGAAGTCGCGAGTTGGCGTGGATCCGTCAAGTCCTGCACACCAAGCTTGTTGACGAAAAAATTGAACGAACCAACGGTTAAACCCAAACCTGACTCGAGATCGGAGAAGGCCTCCTGGAATCCTGGCGAGTGTGGCTCGAAATCCATCAGAGGATCCGATGCGCTTTTTGCGGGTGAAGCTGGCGTGTTGCCGTTTGTCGAGTGAGCCGGCGAGTTGCCGTGTGCCGCCTGAGTCGGCGAGTTCTGGTTTGTCGATGCAGCCGGCGAGTTGCCGTTTGTAGATCCGATCGGCGAGTCGCCGTTTTCCGATGGAACCGAAGAAACCGCGAGTCCAGCACTATTCTTTCCCACAGACGGCGCCAATTGACGAGGTGTACCCTCATCAAATCCCATGGTTAAGGACCTAGGGTTGAGATTATGGGGAGAGAACGTGGTAGTACTGGTAGTTTCGTCGGCTGACAAGCAGAGGCAAAGATTTACCCAGGTTCAGGCCCCTCGGGTGGAGGTAAAGACCCTACTTCCTGCTTGTCTGTTATTGATTGTGGATTATGCGATTACAGGGGCTCCGGCGAGATGACGATCTCGCAAGAGCTTTGGTGGTTCGAGTATGGCTTGGTCCAGATCGGCACCCCTCCCAGCCTTTAAATAGGCTGGGTCTCGGGAGTTTGTAACCGACCTAGTTTACAATAAGGAAAGTCTAAACCGACTATGCCTATGTCTAGTCTTGGAGGGTACTCCATCTTCTTGGGCCTCTTGTCTTGGGCTTCGAGTAGGCTCTTCGATATTGGGACTTAGTCGTTACGTGCACCAGGTACCCTCATGATAGGGTACCCGATATGTATACCCATGTCAATCGCCCCAGACCACATGCCACATTGCATGCCTCCAGAGACCAAGCTAGATTACATCGACCACCAAACTGCTGCGTACATTGGGGGTTCACGCCTGAGATCCTTTGCACACCGCCCTGCAATTGGCACCAGAGGGGGCATCCTTCTGCTTTGGAACGATGATTTTGTGATATCACCAACATAGTCATGGGCACTCATCTCATCTCTGCTGATGTTACCATCCATGCCTGCGGAATGCTTTCAAGCTGACGACGGTTTATGGCCCCAGCACCGATGCGGAGAAGAGACATTTCCTGGATGAGGCAATTGCTGCGGCTCCCACTGATGACTCTAAATGGCTTATCATAGGAGATTTCAACCTCATTTATCAGGCTGCCGACAAGAACAACGATTACCTCAACCTTCACCTAATGGGCCAGTTCCGTCAAGCCCTTAACACCTGTCGGCTCAAGGAGATCAAACTGCAGAACAGAAAGTACACTTGGAGCAATGAGAGGACTGGCACTACTCTGGTTCGTTTGGATCGGGCTTTCTGCAACAGCGGCTCGGACCTGGCGTTTGATTCCCACTCCTTACATGCCCTGTCCTCGGCCTTGTTAGATCACCGCCCGCTTCTTTTCTCCAACCACAGTGGTCCGCCAAAGCCTCCAGTCTTCAGATTCGAGAACTTCTGGACCAAGATGCCGGGCTTTCAGGATATTGTTTCCGCTGCTTGGAACGAGACCACAACGCACACCCAGCCCATGCACATCATCAACCATAAGCTTCGGAAGGTGGCAAAAAAGTTGCGGGCTTGGAGCAAGGGCCTCTTCTCCAACTATAAGCAACAACTCATGATGGCCTTGATGTTATTCTGCAGCTGGATACTGCTCAGGAATCCAGAGTTCTATCGCCTGCCGAGCTCTCACTTCGTACTGCTCTGAAGAGAAGAGTCTTGGGGCTCGCTGTTCTGGAGCGTACCCGCAAGAGACAGCTTCCAGAATCAACTATCTTCGTGAGGGGGACGCCAATACGAAATTCTTCCATCTCAGGGTTAATTCGCGCCGCCGGAAAAATGCCATCCAAAGGCTTAAGCGCAATGAGGGTTGGGTCCTCAACCATGATGAGAAAGAGCAGCATATTCACGACCACTTCTCGTCGGCTCTTGGGCCCCCGCCTATGCGACTCTTGATTTCAACTGGAACGCTATTGAGCCTACCGTGCATGATCTCGGTGACCTAGGGCTGCCTTTTTCGGAAGAGGAAATCAAGGCCGTCATTCATGACCTCCCCACGGACAAGGCTCCAGGGCCTGACGGCTTTACATCCAACTTCTTCCGATTATGCTGGAACATTGTGAAGGAGGATCTCATGTCCCTCATCAACAGCTTCTCTGAGCTCACCATCAGCAACTTCCATGTCATCAACACTGCCAACATAGCCTTGCTGCCCAAGAAGGAGGGCGCTGACTGCATCAAGGACTATAGACCCATCATTATACACGTGATCCCCAAGATTATCGCCAAGGCTATGGCCTCTAGACTCCGTCCTAAAATGAATGACATCATCTCCAGCAGTCAAAGCGCTTTCATCAAGACCAGAAGTATCCACGACAACTTTATGTATGTTCGTGTGTGCCAGGAAGCTCAGCAAAAGCGCACCCCGCCCTGCTCGTCAAGCTGGACATCGCCAAAGCTTTCGATTCTGTCAGATGGGACTATCTGATGGACCTTATGCAGCTCTGGGATTCGCAACTCGCTGGAGGGCTTGGGCTTCTTTGATCTTCTCGACTACTACTTCTAAAGTCCTTCTGAATGGTATCCCAGGAAAGGAGATCACCCATGTAGAGGCCTCAGGCAGGGGGACCCCCTCTCACCGCTGCTGTTTGATCTAGCCATTGATACATGCCTAGGATCCTTGAGCTGGCTACGGATTCTGGCATCCTGCACCCGCTGCCTAGACGTTTCATCAAGTCGCGCATCTCCCTCTACGCTGATGATGCTGTCATTTTCCTGCAACCCAGCGCGCATGACACCAACAACCTGGCCGCCTTGCTGCACAATTTCGGGGAGGTCACCGGCCTAATGACAAATATGAGAAGAGCTATGTCACCCCTATTCGCTGCACCGACATCGACCTCACTGGCATCCTCGCAAATTTCCCTGCAACACTGTCACAGTTCCCGATGACATATCTGGGCCTGCCTCTCTCGCTTGGCACTAAGGAGGGTTGACCTGCAGCCATACATCGACAAGATCGCTTCTGCTCTCAACCTTTGGAAATCCAAATTCCTCAACAGGGCCGGGTGACCTGCCCTCGTCAAATACGTGCTCACAGCCTTGCCGATTTTCCTCCTCACCGTCACAGGGTTGATAAGGCTAATCCTTAAAGCTTTCGACAAGTTGCGAAGAAGTATGCTCTGGTCTGTGAGCGACAAAGTCACCGGAGGAAAGTGCAAAGTTTGTTGGACGAAGGTTTGCCGTCCTAAGAAGTTTGAGGGGTCGAATTCTTGATCTTGAGAAGTTTTCTCGGGCTCTGCGTCTGCGTTGGCTTTGGCTCGAGTGGACGCCCCTGACAAGCCTTGGGTTGGTCTGGAAACCCCCAACAATGCTGCTGATATTGAGCTCTTCAACGCTGTCACGGACATCACTATTGGGGACGGCATGACGGCCCGCTTCTGGACGTCGTCTTGGCTGCATGGGACGGCCCCTATGTCTATTGCTCCAAAGATCTTCGCGGCCTCCAAGAAGAAGAACAGACGTGTCCAGAACGCTCTCATCGACCTCAACTGGATTGCAGACATGTCGGTACAGAACTTCTCTTTTGATCACATGATCGAGTTCGTCAACCTTTGGGATTGTCTTCAGGAGGTCACGCTTTCGCCTGGCACTGCTGACACCATCACCTGGACCCTATCCCCCAATGGAAAATATTCGGCTGGATCGGCATACAAAGCCCAATTTCTGGGTCCATCCCATGCTCATTTGGCAACCTGGTTTGAAGACTTGGCGCCCCCAAGTGCAGGTTCTTCTCTTGGCTGGTGGTGCAAAACAGGTTGTGGACCTCCGATCGTCTCGCTGTCAGGGGATGGCCTCATACCCCCTTATGCCAGCTTTGCAGAACCCATGATGAGACGGCAAGACACATCCTCTTCGAGTGTCGCTACTCTCGCCGCATCTAGCAGCAGCCGCGTCCTGGCTGTCTGGCCCTTCCTTGGTTCAAGATCTTGGCACCGGGCGCCCCACCGTGCTTGCCTACTGGCAGGCTCTTGCGAAGACTCCAACTGCCCACCCCAAGGGTTCTCAGATCGGTTATAAATCTGATATCTTGGGAGTTGTGGTAGGACGAAATGCGCGGTCTTCAACAACAAGTTCACCATGCCGTGTCCCTCCTCGATAAAATTAAGTTTGAAGGGAAGAACTGGGTCCTGGCGGGCGCAAAGCATTTTGGAGAGATTGTTTCCTGAGTTTTTACAACATGTAATTCCTTTTACTTTGGCTTAGGCCGTGTCCGTTTGCTCCTTCTATATCAATAAAAAAGGCAAATCTTTTGCCTCGTTTCAGTAAAACTCATGTAGGAGAAAGACATTGGTGCGAAGCAAGCATTTATATATCTCTACTATATAAATCGTTAAAGGTGATGGTCGGCGTACGTAAAAAGCTTAGGCCAGAACGCGTAGGCCCGTACTCGCTGAAATCGGACAGCGTACACAATCCCGATCGATGTCTGTTTCTAACGTGTGTCAATCAGATTATAAGAAAAGAAAAGCAAAAACAGGCCCATTACTACGCACCTCCACCAGCCCATAAAAAGAAAAACGGCCCTCCACACGATCGGTAGGCCACTACGCAAAACGGATCACGTACACGGTCGGTAGAAATGAACCGGACGGCCGGACTACTCCCTACGCATCGGACTATGCACGCATCAACTTTGTTAGCCCTTTCTTAAAAAAATAGTTTGTTAGCCGACTTAAGCCATGGAGATAATATAGCAGCAGCACCATATAAATAATAAGCAGTAATAGCACATTAGGTTCACCAAATCAGCCACACATCTTCCACTCTTTAGTTCTGGTCGGGCTCCTATACCCTTCTAATTGTTCCAAAAATAATTAAAGTCACTGGGAAAAGCTCCGCATCTGAAAAAATTAAGCAAATTGTCATGACAAGTCGGCTTTTTCCTTTTCAATGGCCTTTACACCGGTAGGTCCACAGAGTGAGGTCTGAGATAGTATTGGAGATAGATACAAATTCATTTTGGTCCACACTTCTGAAAACCTTTGCATTTCGAGAATCCAAAAATATCCAAAGGATGGAAAGGACGATGGATTACACATCAGAAAAAGGTCGGTGCCAATAGTTGAGAAATTAACACGTATTCCTGATTTGGAACTTGATGCGCCAAATCGATAAAGGTCAGTGGCAACAATTGAGAAATTAACACGTATTGCCTTGATTTTGGAACTTGATGGACCAAAATCTAGCAACCAAACTCACACGAAAAACTCAGACGAGTGCTGACATATGTTTCATGAATCACAAAAGCAAGCTAACCAGATTGATAAGCTCAGTTGATTTTATTAGAGATCCCGTAAGCGCGCCACGGGCATTTAGCTAGTCTTTTGTAAGATGCTGAGTTGCTAAACTTCGCAACAAACGCTAATTGAGAACTTGGCTGTAGCCTAGTGGTACGGCGTTGTTGCAGACTAGAGTTTGACTCCTGTCATGAGCACTCGCATCTCACTGTCGTCTCTAACTTGATTAAATTCTGCTGACCTTCTCCCCTGCTGGGCTGATTATTTCTATGTGCAATTCTATCTATATCTCAATACTAGAGAAAAATAGTTACATGAAAAAATAAACCGAACTGAGAGCCTAATATATGAATTGCTGCACCAGGAGAGGGGGTAATCTACAAACATTCGTCTGCTGAGCTGAACTACTGATGTGTGGAATCACCTGACCAGTCACGTGTGAAGGTGGCAGCAAGTAAATGACCTCTAGAAGCTCTATAACACGTAATATTAGTATATTACCAATCGGAACAAACTATCCCTCTTGCATCGCATGAATCCTGTACAGATTCCATCCTGGTCGCGAACATAAGGGCCAATGGCCGGCATTACCAGAACAAACTGCAACAATCAAGTCGACCTAGAGACAGCGTCACGGAACAAACAGTCAACAGAGCCGAGGTTTATCTACGCGAGGGAATCAACAGAACTAAGTAGAGGAATCGAGTTCGCGTCGGCACCAGTCGTCTCGGGTGGCACAGACAATCGAGGCTGCTCAAAGAGGAAAAAAAGATATCGACCGAAATCCGTACCTCGGAGGAACCGCCGACCGAGTGGAGAAGAGACGAACGGAGCGGAAACGGCGGCTTCGGGAGGAGGCTGGAGACAGGTCGCCGGAACCCTCCGCGGCGAGCTCCGAGGCAAAAACCCTTTTGTTTTGTGGTGGAGGAGAAGATACCCGTGTGGCTTCTTCTCGTATCTGGGCCAGGCCGTGTGTAGTATGGCCCTGTGTCCCTCACTTGATACTCGGTGAGCCATCAAAAAAAGAAACTTGATACTCGGTGAAATATTGGGTTTACCTTCTGGAGAAGAATATTGCCAGCTAGGAACAGTGAGCAGCTAAACTAAAAAAGCGAAACTAAAAAAAACAGTCAGAAGCTGGTCGCAAAAAAAAAGGACCAGTGGCAGAAGCGAAATATCCGTTCGAGAAGAGAAAAAAACTGGCTCAATTACAAACGAGCACAATGGCTCAATTACAATGATTACTCTCGCGACATTAGTGCGCTCAAATGCTTTGTCCCGCAATGCCCCTCACTATCTTTGTTTTGTAGAATTAGGCATGCGAAAAACTTGCATTTAGGCGGGCCCATTTAGCCCATACTGGCGGTTGTAGGAAAGAAGTAGGAGGCTCCTCAAATTGCACTAAGTATGCTGAGGCCTTAGAGTACGATCCAGAAAGAGTGAAAAATATATTAATCAGTCAGCTGAAAAAAAGACAAATCACTGCTTAGATACACAGAGCCAAGAAATATACTTGAGGTTAGAATTGTACACAAAAGTACGCGCCGTTTATTTAACCGTCTCAATGCAAAAGTATCTTGCCCGTCCCACCAAAAGAAGCACTAATTCCATTGTAGAGCCACAGACAAGTTTTCTTCCTATCCACACAACACAGGGCAGTCAAAATCAAAGAGCATAAGTTCCTTTCCCCTAATCGAAAATGTCAAAAAAAGGCGTCAAAGTTGCATTTCCTTGCCCCAATCATCACCTCGACACGGTCTCACTGCCGCCGTACTGAAGGGTGAATCGGAATCCACGACGCAACCATTATTGGCGAAGAAGCTAGCTAGGGATAAAAGTTACACTGCACGCTGCACGCAACGCTAATCTCCTTGGACCGAACATTTCCAACTTTATCGATCGCTATCTATCTTCTCCTTGATTTTTCGAGGTCACTGTCCAAGTAGACATCGCCGTCACCAACTTTCGGGAGGATCGGAGATGAGGGGTGGAGCAGCAAGGTACTTCGATTCGGTGCCGCGCGCCGCCCGGACCCTTACCGAAACGGCACCTCACCGAAAATTTCCTCGATCTCATCGCGCGACTGCGTGAGCTGTACGGCGAATTAATCGGGACGCATATATACTCTGCGTTGCTTCTCCAAAAGAAGAATAAAACTGCACAAAATATCAGTCCGGAACTCGATCTTCCGGTCATTGCTCGAATGATCAAGAAGCCGAGACCGGGAGAGAGTGAGGTAATCTGGAGCTGAAGGCCGTCGAGGAATTAAGCTCGCCATCTCCTTATCGATTCAAGTTCTTTCAGCTGTGTGATGCGTTGTTCGCTCCAGATAGTTAATCTGCGGAGGCCGTGCAAACTGCCAGAATTTTGTGGTGGCTGCGAGTGCTTGCCAAGTGTGAACTGGTGCTACATGAGAGAATCTGCTATTTGATGTGTCTATTTTGTTATCGCTACATGAGAGAACTTGCCGTCCTTTTAATCTGTCCGGACATAAGTCTCCCAAGTCATCATCACCGTGATCTGTATGATTATGACACAGACCCATCGTCTGTCTCGGCAGTAGAAATACTCTGGAACCTGGACTAATCCAGAAGCCTGGGAAATACGTGAAAGCGCGCGAAGGAGGCTTTCGCTACAAAGAAATGGCCAAGTGGTACAGTACAGGTGTTACATATCACGACGGATTGAGTTGAAGATGGTGATAAGCTAGCATACAGTGCCAATGTTGGGTGTAGTGGAACGTGCACATCCGAAAAGGCAACAAACATAACAAAGCATTGACTTGGAAAAGGCCTCCCGAAAAAAAATCTGCAATTGCACCGACTTTTAGCTAGGAGTATCGATGGGCAACTCCAAAGCGGACAAAAAGCCCCCATTGGCTCGCATCCGTTTCTGTATTTTCTTTTCATGTGTGGCGTGTAGAGATTTCTCATGCATCAAGTTCAGGTGTGTGTGCACTACAGGGCGCGTTACGGCTTTGACCTAACGACCTCCGTTTGCTGGAATCAGAATAGTTGAGAACAAAGTGGTTTCTACCTGAAATTACGACCCAACGTGGCACCCCAAAATGGATAGACGGTCCACGGACTGTTCGTTAGATCCATTGTTGAAATAAATTTTGCCCAGATTCATGGTGACGGACATCGTCGGCATCTAGTCGTATTCGGCACTTGTCCATGCTTGGTCCGCAATTCGGCCTCAGCCCTCTCTCCACAAGCAATACATGTGGCCCATGCCCGCTCTCACCGACGTGTGCCCCAAAAGGAGCTCACTTCAGAATAGAGAAACATGCGACCAAGAAGCGGACTGCCAAAGGAAGGGTATGAAGCTTGAGGAGCAAGAAGGCGGGGCCACCGCAGCCTCGCCTGTTTGCCGCATCATATAGTGTGTTTGTACAAGCTATGTGACATTTGCACCATTTTGATACATTTATATACGCCGTTGCCGTTTGTCGCATCATATTTATTGTATTTAACTGAATTGCCAAGTAGTGATACTTTATTTATTTAGTATCATTTGCATCCATATTTAGTTGTCATATACGGAGTAATATATAAAAAAGGCCAAAATGGTGAACATGGAGAAAAACGAAAAGTTCGGTCAAGAATGAGGCCGCCGTCGGGTGACAAGGTCCGGTCCGTGCGAACATGGCTGGACGACTGAATTAGCAAGTGCATCTAACAGAGCGCGTGTCTCGCAGTTGGGGATAGCGCCGCCTCGTTCGTATCGATCCAGCTCGACCAAGCTGCTCAGGCGAAGCGAGTGGAAGAACGGTACTCGTGGCACGACGATCGAGAGCAAGGCACACCTGTCCGTACCAGAACGAAACATTAAACAATCTACAGTACTCGGCTAACTCGGTCGTGTCGTGTCGTGTCGTGTCAAGCCACGAGAAAAATCCTAGACACGTGTACAGCCGCTCTTTCTTTGCGCCTTGACGTGCGTCACCGCGCAGGACAGCTCGCGCGCCCCATGCGACCAGACGCTTCGTGCCTGCACGCGGGCCCCACCTGCTAGCCCCGTCGCTCCAGCCGGCGCGGTCAACTTTGGATTACTCAGGGTGCTGGTCAACTTTCTTTAGTTAACAGTCGTCAAACAAAGAGCGCCTACGTACGCGCGCTGACGAGAGCGATGCGTTCCATGGAGATTTATTTTGTGCCGGGCGGTCACCGCGCGGTAGAGTGCCGCGCGCATCTTCTTTTCTTTTCTTTGCTCCGTCGCCGGACGGATTCATGGATGGTGTTGCGCCGCCCACATACTTTGCGCTTCAGTGGATGGATGGATGGTTGACCAAATGCCGCCTTAATTGCATTGCCTCCTCTCCGTCCGTCCATGGGAAATGAGGATTAATTGTGTGACGCTCACCACACTAATCAATCCGCAACGCCCAAACCGTTGTTGACCCTCGGCACACCTTAATGTCTGCGGGTGTGATGTTCACCTTGTTCCAAAATGTAAGACGTGTTTGGTTTTACATGATCTTTAATTGTACGTTTTTTACCATTCAAATTGGAAAACCTAAATTCACTACGGATTATGTGCATTCAATAAAGCAATGCATTGTTACTAGTACCTCTTTTTTGGTTTACAAGACCCCGGCCCTTATCTAAAAAATCATCCTAAATAATAAACAATGTGATTCATTGTTAGAACATGATGTTAATACAATTGCGCATCATCTCTCTCCCCCATGCATTGCTTAGTTATACACCAATGTGAATATTAGACTGACTATACGCAATTTTAAAAGTAAGGTTCCAAATTTAAAAAAGACTATAGATTTCGATCCGCACGTTTGACTCCTGCCAGTAGTGGAGCATGATATCTTGTAACTTATTTTGTTTCTACCCTCGCTACCTATTGGGTACGGCCTATCTTCATACATGACCTAAAAATGTAACGCATATCAACAAATGTTTGCTACAATGATTGACGAGTTTGAAATGTCGATGGTTTTTGCGGCTTTCGATCTTCCATATTTCGACAGATGATTTTTTGTAGCTTTGTAATATTGAGAGAAATCAAATGTCCCGGTGCAATTCCAATCCAAATTTCAAGTCAGCGAGATGATCTGTACTTTGCGGGGCTGCAGCAAGATGATTGTGACAACAACGACTAGAAAATGATTAAAATAAGTTAGGGATGGAGGGTGTGAGGGAATGCGGTGAGCAAGGCGAAGAAGCTCATCGAGATGTAATTCTATTCTAAACCTTGTGCAAAAAATTCCTTCAATAATTAATCGATGGTTTTTGCGGCTTTCGGTCTTCCATATTTCGAAAGATAATTTTTGTAGCTTTGTAATATTGAGAGAAATCAAATGTCCCGGTGCAATTCCAATCCAAATTTCAAGTCAGCGAGATGATCTGTACTTTGCGGGGCTGCAGCAAGATGATTGTGACAACAACGACGAGAAAATGATTAAAATAAGTTAGGGAGGGAGGGTGTGAGGGAATGCGGTGAGCAAGGCGAAGAAGCTCATCGAGATGTAATTCTATTCTAAACCTTGTGCAAAAAATTCCTTCAATAATTAATCCTTTAAGAGGGGGGGGGGGGGGGGGGGGGGGGGGGACCGCGTCTACGTGCGCAAGGAGGATAGCCAGTGGTACTGGGACCACGCAACCCCGCTGCCGTGGCCAGATGTCAAGCTCCCCGAGCATTGTCACCTGAACCCGCAGCGCATCCCGGTGCCACCGATGCCGACGAGCGAGCGGGGATCTGGAGATCGAGCGGCGCCGGCGGCGCCTCCTGGCCTCGCTCCGCAACGACCCCGCCTTCGCGGCCACGTCGCGTAACTGGGCGGAGTGGTTCCGCGACGAGCACGACCTACGGTGGCAGGCTCTCTACACGTGGGCTCCGACGCCGCCATCTGGGTGTTGGTCACCGCCACCGCACACACGGCGGCGGGACGCACCACCAGTGCCGCGCGCGCTGCGGATTGGGTCTGCGCCGCCGCCGCCGCGCGTGAAGATGGAGATGGATCCCGAGGACGCCGAGCTCGAGGCCGCGAAGGAGGCCTCGCGCAAGCAGATGGTCGAGGACGAGGCCAAGCGCTGGGCCATGGTCCTCGCCGACGTCGCTAGGGAGCAGCAGGCGGCCCTGCAGGCGCAGCAGGCGGCGGTCCTGGAGGAACCACATCCATGGTGGCAGGCCATGGACGTGGACCTGCCACCGGCGCCTCCGCTGCCACAAGGCCTGCTAGAGCAGTGTTGGGTCTTCAATGGCGGCGCCTGGGAGGTCGAGGAGGCAGAGGAGTAGGCGCAGGAGCAGCCGCCCACGCCGCCGGCCGTCGTCCCATCGCGAGGCAGACCACCGGCGCACCTCTGGAAGCAGCCGGATTACGTCATCCTCGATGGGGATGACGAAGAGGAGTAGAAGCCCGCGAAGGGCAAATATTCTAGTTTTCATATATTTTTTGTTTTTAAAAATATTATGTAAAAAGGCCGTTTGTGGCCCACCCCCCTATATATGAATGAAAAAGGCTCATATATGACATGTTTAGCTAAATTTTTTTTGCATGGCGGACTCAATGCGTCGGGCCGTTGGGCGCACTGCCAGGAAAGGGCCGGACGCGTGTCCTTTTGGCGACGCAAACGGACCAAACGCAGACCAAACGCACTGCCAGAAAAAGGCTCATATATGACCTGTTTAGCTAGGCTACAAGCTAGCTAGCGATAAAAGTTACACAACACACTACTCCGTGGATCGAACATTTTTTCCTCTTTACCGATCGCTATCTCGGAGTATATATTATCTTGTGGCTGGCCTTGATTTTTTGAGGTCGCTGTCCAAGTATCCATCGCCATCACCAGCTTTTGGGAGGATTGGAGCAGGGTATTTGAGAATGGAATCAACTGTGCGAAATTTCAGCCCTGTTTTTGTTCAAGGTTACAGGGAATTAAAACTCGTCATCTTGTTGTTGATGAGACGGGGCTAGGGGAGACTGCGAGTTCAGTGCAGGTGATTAAGTTCTTGTGGAGGCCGTGCAAACTGCTGGGTTTTCAGCTGACTGCGAGTGCAGGTGTGAACTGGTGCTACCTGAGAATCTGCTTATTTCCGGACGTTAACTAATTAACAAATTAAACAAAACCAAACGTGCGTGGCGTGGGGCTGCAGTTTGATGTGGCTATTTCGTTTTCGACTGACGCATTCCGTTGGATGGTAGCCGTCCTTTTTCTTTGTCCGGAGAGTAGTCTCATTATCGCCCCCGTGATCAGTATGATCGTGACACGGACCCATCGGTTGTTCCTCCACAGACAGTGATCCATATCGTTCTGGGTTGTTGGAACGCAGAAGTAAATTTAAGCACTACTCTGGAAGCCCGCACCGATCTCCGGAACATCCTTATAACCTCGAGAAATTACGCGAAAGCACGCGACGGAGGCTTTTTCGCTGCAAGAAATTGCCTCCACTCCACGCGTACGTACGTACGTACAGGTACAGGCGTACAGCACGTCAGGACTGAGCTAGCTAGCTAGCGAAACAAAAGACTGCCAGCTATACAACAACAAACAAGCGAACGTGTCGGCTAACCCGATCGCTTCGCCGTGTCAAGCCAGGAGGAAAATTCGCAGCCGAGAGCTCCCATAATCTTTGACACGTGTACCGCCGCTTCCTGGCAACACTTTGCGTACGCGTACACGTACCTGGCACGCTGGGCCCACCTGCAAGCAACGTCGGTTCAGCCGGCGTGGGGCCGCTGTCAACTCTGGGGTGCTAGGTCAACGTTTAATAAACCATGGTCAAGAGCAATCTACGTACGCGCGGAGCTCCTGCTGACGCTTGTGCTGACCAGAGCGCGCGATGCGTTTCATGGAGATTTATTCTGTGCCCGGGCGGGCAGGTGATGCGGATGGTGAAGTGCCGCATCTCCTCTCATTTCTCTGGCCGTCGCCGGATGGATGGATGGTGGTTGCGTCGGCGTCGCCCACATCCTTTGTGCTTCAATGGATGGTTGACCAAATGCCGCTTAATTGCGTTGCCTCCTCTCATTCCATCATGAGAAATGAGGACCGCGTGATCGATGATGCAACGCCCAACGGGTTGTTCACCCTCGGAGTATTTCGCACGTGTTCTACAAAAGGTGAAACATGAATATCAATCATTCTAAAGACGTGCCACGGTTTGATTTAGAAAACATTAAATAATCTTTTTGTAAATCTATTTACCACATAATCAATCATCACGGACCGTGTTCATAGGAAAACATATACGATATCATATAAATATAATGTATAATACATTTCATGACTCATCTAATGCCACTGATTTGTTGTTCTTATACAGGTTATTTTATTTCTAAAACTTTGCCACAACCTGCTAAGTATGACTTTCAGCAAAACTAATAAGTAATATGCACTATATTTTGATATAGAATGGCAATAGTGATTACACCTACAAAAGCCCTCCCGTTCCTTTCCAAAAGAAAGCAATCATCCGGATTTGGCTGATTCGAATCACCATACACTTCCATCCTTAAGTAGAATGTGCGCATTAAAAATGCCTACAATTAAATCCCATGCTTAAGTTGATGGATTTCTACATCGACTACCAAATTTGCAGAAATCATATTTTAATTATTACTTGCATGCACAACACCCATTGATTTAATCTTCGCTTGCATGTTTGAATGGTATTGAATACATGCGGAGGAGCTGGAGGCGTGACCGCTTTTGTAAGCTGGTCCTCCACCGAGCGGTCCGGCCGGTTCAAAACAAAGTTAGGGAGAGAGGGTGTGAGGGAATGCTGGGAGCGGGGCGAACAAGACTCCCCGAGATGTAATTCTATTCTAAACCTTCAGAAAAATCCTCTAGTGATCCTTTAAAAGCTGGAAGGAGGGAGGGGGGCGGTGCCCCCCCCCCCCCCCCCCTAACATGTGCATAGCTCCGGTGTTGCTTGGCGGGGGCGGCCACTGTGAGATGCTTGTTGAATGACGCTTGCTGGAGGTGGAATGAGGGAGGAGAGGATGACGTTGAGTTTTATAGGAGAACGCCCCTACCAGTGACGCCCAGTTTAGACCAGTATAAATGGTTCCATTCAACTTACCCGACATAATACGGTTTCATATATATTTATACTAAATTTTTAGATGTATATAAGTGCCATTCATACTCAAAGTTAACCTCTGTTGACTAGAAAAAGTTAGAGTGGGACTTACATTTCGTGCACACTGCCTGAAGAAGTACTTTTTTTACGCGGAAGGGTTCGCAAAGTACATATTGAAAAATCTAGATTGTAGCAGAATATGCTCAGTTTCCTACAACTAGGTTATTGTTAGGTTGACCTTTATTTTGAAGCAACTCAATTCATTAGTTTATTACGGATTTGTGCGTTCAATAAAATAATGTTGTATTACTAACTAGTTTTCGGTTTATGAGACCCATCTAAAAAATCATCCTAAGTAAAACAGATGTGATTAATTGTTAGACCAGCGTGTTAACTTACCTATTTTCGATTTAACGCAGTTTGGACGACCATCTCTCTCCATCATGCATTGGTTAGTTCTACAACAAAGTGAACAATAGACTGAAATTAACTTGACGTGACTATTCTTTAAAAACTATAGATTTCGATCTGCATGTTTGACTCTCGTTAAGTTGTGAAGCATGGTATCTTGTAACTTATTTGTTTGCTACCCTGACTACATGTTTGGTAATATGGTTTATTTTCAAACATGACCTACATATTTAACCGATATCAACCGGTACTCCATTTCACATAGGCTTTATTAACCCGTTTTATTGAGATTTTATGCGTGCTTTGGAATGGATGTGGCAGCAAAGCTGTTTTCAAGGTCTCGTAACTTTGGTGAATCACTTGAGTCGTGCAAGTCCTTTTCATTCGTGAAAGGGATGATCCAGAGTGTGAAGAAAAAAAGTGAAGCATGTTCTTCATCGAGGTTTTCGCAAAACTTCCGCACGTGCTCGACAAAAAGTAAAGCACGAACATCAGCCATTCCAAAGACATACCAATATTGATTTTGAAAACATTAAGGACCTTTTTGTATTTATTTTTACCACATAATTGATCCTCACGGACGGCGTTTTGTAGGAAAACATCTACAATACTAGACAAATATAATACATAATACATTTCACGACGGATCTAATGCCATTGATTTGTTGTTCTTATATAGGGTAATGTTTTTCCAAAACTTTGTCATAATTTGGAAAGTATGACATTTAGCAAAACTAATAAGTAATATGCACTTACTTATTGTCAAAATATAGTGCAAATTACTTATTATTATCTTTATTTATTTCGCAAAAAAAGTAATATGCACTATATTTTGATATACAACGGCTATAGTGATTACACTAGAAAAGCCCTCCCGTTTCTTTCCAAATGAAAGAAATCCTGCCGGATTTGGCTGGTTCCTAAGTAGAATACGCACATTAGAAGAAAAAAAATGCCTACAATTACCTCCCATGCTTAAGTTGATGGATTTCTACATCGACCATATTCGCATGAATCCTAAACGAGCACACCTCGTAACTGAAGAAGGATTACGGCCGGAGGACCCTCGACAACAAATGAAGATTCTAAACTTGACATATCTGCACGTAAAGCCCATGCTTAACGTTCAAAATGTTTTCACCCAACCCCCACGATTTTTGGAGCTTGGAAGGAGATTCGGTAGGGAAAAAAAAAACACTCGTTCCCCGGATTAAACGCGGAAAACGAAAATCCTTCCTATTTTGACCGGCCGCTCTCGCTGACAACGTGGGGCCTCGTCTAATTAGCGTGGAAAAGGAGCTCCAAATAAAGTAAAGAAACCGGGGTAGAAGGGTCTAATCGGCACGTGCCTTTTCTGGCTCTCTGCCTGAATAAATACCCGTCCCGTTCTCCTCTCTCGCCCATCTCCGTGAGACTGAATAAATTCAGAAAGAAAAGCAGCAGCAAAATCATCTCTTCTCCGCTTTCCTTTCCTTCCTTCCCCCGATCGAACAGAAGCAGATATTCCCGCGAATCTCCCACTCCGTTTCCTGCTCGCCTTCCAACTCCGTCTCCAACTCCGCCCCGGTCTCGTCTTGGCCGCGTCTCCTTCAGATTAATCCCCCTCAATCCCCCATCGGCTCCGAGAAGGACTCTTGCAGCCGCATTGGAAAGAATCGAGTTTGCGCCAGGGAGAGAGACAGAGCCTGGAGCGAGGAAGCGAGAGGCGAAGAAGAACTGCGGCGGCGAACCAACCGGACATGTGCGTGGAAGGATTCGAGGGCGATTTCGGGGAGGCGGCGCAGATCGACCACAGGCCGGCGGATTTCGCGGTGCGTAACCCCGGCTCCTCCTCCTCCTCTTTCTTTTTTTCAATTACAAGTCCATTTGTCTCTGATTGATCTCGCTATGCGAATTCGTTGCTTCTCTTATCACAATCCCGCAGAAATATACGAAATCGGTGCTTTTATTCCGTTTTCTCTTTGGTCGTTCGTTCGTGCGCTCCCGTTCCTTGGGTCAGGGACGATCGACCGGTCGACGAGGAGAAGAAGCCAAGTAACAAAACACTCTACCCGCCCGCGGTTGCTTCGCGCGCACACTTTGCGTGTTGCGCGAATGCTTCTCGTTTCTTTCTTTCTATCGTTTTTCTTTCTAAAATCAGTAGCGAAGTAGTACTGGGATGGGTTATCATTGGTACTAGTTTATTTATTGCGACTGGAATTAAAGAACTGCTTATCTTGCCTCGCGCGGAAGGTGTGAACACTGAACAGCAGGAATATATCCTTTGAATTGTTCGGCCAAGAAGTTTCGAGCTGCTAGGATTTATAGAGGCCTGCGTGCTGCGAAAGCAAAATCTTTTTTGTTGTCCTGGCTTGTGGATCGTCGCCCTCCCTGTCCGTTTGTGCGTCGCATTGTTGGTCTCATGCTGCGCCCTTTGATTCTGTGATGAAATCCTGTGGGATTTCCAGCAGACGTGTATGCTTCCTATCCTTTCATCTGCATCCGTCTCCTGTGACACAGATATTTGCATGTGAGAGCACCGTTCTATCCGAGTAGTTCACAACTTGGACTTGGTTTCTTAATTAGTCCTCCTTTATAGGCTTTTAAGTCTTGGAGAAAGATACTAGATTGTTTCGACAAAAATGTTATCATCCACGACCTTTACATGTAGAACAAATCAGGGTCGGTAAAGTTCTTCAGATAGTGCTGTGCTCCTTTCTGCACTAAGGCCAAGAGAAAGTTGGCCTTTTTCGTGCTGTCGAGCCTCCGGGGACGACACGTACGTCTTTGGACATTTCTTAGTGAACTTTATAGGCCCGAATTACATAATGATGGGATAGCTTTGTCCCTTTAGCTTGCAATTATATGGCTTCCAAGCAGGAAGTGGACAGTATAAGGAGTGGTGCCCAAGAATGCACACCTGGAAGCTCTACATTTCTCTACTAGTTAGTTTCCACAGGGAGTGACAACTGGAGTTTATCTTGTCCAATCAGATTGTCACAACTGTTTGCTCTTTACCTCTTTTTCAAGTTTATATGATGGTTGCTCTTCTGTTTCTGCTCTTGTGTGCATGCATTCTTCTGGGTTTTGTTTATGAATGTACCTTCTAGAAATGGCTGCTCTGGTCTTCCTTGGCCAATAAGGGATTGACTTCTGTATCCGGCTTGACCGAGGTGGGGTTCTGTTTGCATGTCCCTTTCATCTAGCTGGAATTAGTACTGTAGGCCATCCACTTTCCATGTGATAGTGACAACGTTATTTATGCTATTAGAGTTGTTGGCAGAGTTGAAAACTGGGATTTGATGTTGTCTGCTATTCCTCATTGCTATCTTTTTTAAGATAATGCAGGAGCTAGCTTGCTTTTCAGACTTGTTTCTTATCTAATCTTTTTGTTTTTTGGGTAATGTGCAGATGGAGAGAGTTTGTGAGAACACAGTAACTCTAGATTTCAAGCAAGCTAAGATGGTGGCCACGATTGGAGAGAGTTGGCACAGTTTTGTCCCAGCTATCCGATCAGGGGACTGGTCCGACATTGGCGGCCGCGCTTACATGGAAGATGCACATGTTTGCATCCCCAACCTAGCAAAGAACTTTGGTTATAAGGCAGCAGATGATGAAGTCATTTCCTTCTACGGGTAATTGCTTATTCACTCTTCAATTTCTAAAACATGTACCACTGTCCCTCATGTGTAATAAACTCTCTTGTAGCAGTAACATTTAGATAATTCTTCAACCTAGTCACATTGATCATGAAATATTATGTTTCCTTTTTTTTGTTCTAACCCTTCCCTGTCCTTACAATTCTCAGGTCTTCGATGGACATGGTGGAAAAGATGCTGCCCTGTATGTTCGTGATAACTTGCCGCGGGTCATCGTGGAAGATTCCGCTTTTCCTCTTGAGCTTGAGAAGGTTGTCAGGAGATCATTTGTGCAAACTGATAGTCAGTTTGCAGAGAAGTGTGCTCTCCATGATGAACTTTCTTCTGGAACAACTGCACTTACAGCAATGATTTTGGGAGGTATGTCACATGCACCCCAGGCTCTCTTGGTTTAGCAGTGCCATTTCATTGATGATAGAAAATCCTAATGCATCAGTTATCAGCAGTGCTAATAGCTCGCGAGTCTTGTGCAGATCTCTTCTGGTCGCTAATGCTGGTGATTGCCGGGCAGTCCTTTCCCGGCGCGGCGCCGCCATCGAAATGTCCAAGGACCACAGAACCTGCTGCGCCAATGAAAGAAAACGCATAGAGTCTCTAGGCGGCTACGTCGACGACGGATATCTGAACGGCCAGCTAGCGGTCACCAGAGCGCTGGGCGACTGGCACCTCGATGGCCTGAAGGAGACTGGCAAGCCAGGAGGCCCGCTGAGCGCAGAGCCGGAGCTGAAGATGATCACGTTGACCAAGGACGACGAGTTCTTGGTCATCGGCAGCGATGGCATCTGGGATTACTTCTCGAACCAGAACTCTGTGGACTTTGCGCGGCTGAGGCTCCAGGAGCACAACGACTTGAGGCGGTGCTGCAAGGAGATCGTGGAGGAAGCAATGAGGCGGGGCTCCGCCGACAACCTGACGGCGGTCATGGTCTCGTTCCACCAGGAGGCCCCTCCCATGATCAGAGTGAGCAGCAGGGGCAGGGTGGAGCGGAGCATCTCGGCTGAAGGGCTCCATAACCTCAGGGTGCTCCTGGAAGGCAAGTGACCTCGGCGGCGTGCCATTGTCGCGGCTGTTTGTCTGTCCATCCATCGATCGTCGACATGCCATTGGCTATTGTTACCCAAGAATAAACCGCTGAAGCCTCACCTGTAAATAAGTTGGGAGGTTAGTAAGGGATTTAGTAGCGTGCATCCAGGGGGCTTTGAGGCTCATCGTGTGATGGTTTTTTTTTGCCCCATTGTTGTTTTTCTCTCGTAAAGGAAACTATTCTGGGATTATCAATCAATGTAACTGGAGTTTATCGATGTATGCCTTGTTCATTTTTCCTATAGTACTTGGTTATTCAGGTTTTCAAGTAACTGTAATGCGGATAGCGAACAGAAGGGCAGGAAAAATGTTTGCCATGATGCACAATCCGACTCTCCACAATTAAAAAACATCCAAATCAATTGATCAGAAACTTCTAATTATGGCTTCACTGCACTCTCAAAATGTTCAGCAATCTGGCAATGATTGCACAGGAAAAGCTAAAAAAAATCGAGAAGGGAAAAGCTAATTAACCTCAACCATTATCTGCCAATTGCCAATTAACATTAATTATCAGAACAAATGAACCAAACTGAAGAAAATAACATTGTCGACAATTATCAATCTTCTAATGCTGGCAGCAGCATTGCGTACACAGGAAGAACATTGGTTGTGGCTATTGGCATGGCTATTATTCGAGACCGTGACATGTCTTCAGAAGTTCAGGAAGGACGTGATCTGATACATCTCTATTCTTGTCGTTATAAGCAAAAAAATTAGCCTAACATTATTTAGCACACAGTCTAGCATATTTTTTAGAGTTTGAAATACATTTCCTTTCTTTTTTATGATAACCACCCTCATATGCCTAAAATTTTGAGAAAAACTAAGAGCTATATCTCGTTTTGTAAGATCCACCCGACTTGGCACAAAGGAAGTCCCCCGCCTCCTTCGCGCGCAACCCATCATCCTCCCTCGGTGACCTAGCCAGTGTCGCTCTTCCCTTCACCTTGTCATCATTCCTTAGAAGCATTGATTTTTTTAACACCAGAAGCATTGAATCATATTTGAAATAAAACAATCTCTTCTGACTCGTCCTCATAACTTGCGTCCACAAATTTGCCGCTTTCGTGAGATCTCGCCCTCCCCCCCCCCCCCCCCCCCCCCCCCCCCCCCCCCCCCCCCCCCCCCCCCCAGTCCACCAACCACGATCCCGCCACTAGCTCAGGGACACCCTTGCTAGAGTGTCGATACACCGCTACCTCTTGCGTGACCGACTATCGTACCATGACATCCACCCCCACCCCCCCCCCCCCCCCCCCCACACATGGCCGGATCTTGGCTGACACGAGCTCCATGAAGCCGTCTGTAGGTGTGATGAAGTTAAACGCTTTCGTGGCCCTCCAATGAGCCCCTTTCGACCTCCCATTGTGCCCAAATCCAATGGCGACCGACGCGTCCGTAGGGTAGTCGAGCTCTTGTCTCCAAGGTATTCTTTGGCAACTTACTTTTTTTTGCAACCGTACGATAAAATTGATTATGCTAATTGAAATTGATACATCCCCTTGGATCATTTCGGGCATTTTTAAAAATTTCGTTCAAACTTGATTTTTTCTCTCAAAATTATGGATTTCAAATGTCGTTGAATTGTCTATGGTAGAAACATCGAAGTTGAACCACGTGCAATAAGTTAAAAAGTACCATATAAGCATAAGGAAAATAAAATACGGAGTATTAAGGTATATGTAACACATGCATTAGTAAAGATTTGTGAAAACGTCTGAATTGCTAGAGTTTATCTTCTTTTTTTAGGGAAAATTGCTAGAGTTTGTTACTCCTGTCTGATACCTGCTTCACTGAAAGAAAGGGTCTCCCTGTCGCCTGAACCAGCGGTGGCCTGGGAAACACGGATCTGAGCGCCGCCGCCCCTGCCCATCCTTCTGATCTAAGCGCCACCGCGCCGGTGAGAAAGGAGGAGGCCGGACTCCAGTGCTCCCTCCCAAGTCCCACCCCCATCTGGCGCCTTACTGGGCCAGCACCACTTCACCACAGTACGGATGCCTCTCTGATGAACTGAAGAAGAAGCACCAGGTGGTCGGTCGGTCCCAGCGCCGCGCCACTCTTAGTCCAGCCGCCACCCTGTCCCCGTCGGAAGCCGCCTCCCTTAATTCCGGCGTGCTGCTGACTGCTCCGGCCTCCGTCCCACCCCCCACACCCCCTCCAGCCGCCACCTTCTCCATCTCTCCCCGGCGTCGTCATCCTCAATTTGTCCGCGATTGGCGGACTCCGGCCGCCGCTCGCACTCCGACCTCCCCCCGCCGGCCTCGCGTGCTGTCGCTCGGGAAACCAACCCGCGGCGGCACTAATGGCGCCCGCCCGGCGGCTGTTGGTCCTCTCTTTCCTGCTCACCGCCGCCGCGTCGGCGGCGGGGGAGGAGGAGTTCACGGAGGAGCTGCTCCTGCGGCCGCTCCCCGACCGTAAGGCGCTGGCCCACTTCCACTTCCGCTCCTCCACGCCCGCTCCCGGACGGCACCACCACCTCTTCCCCAAGGCCATCTCCCACCTGGTACGTACGCCCCGTTCTCCCCCGCCTCAAACACACATCTCCACCGCTCTCTTAGGGTTTTCCTACCCCAGTCGCCCTGGCCTGCTCTGAGCTAATTTGGCCGCCAAGACAACGAACACAGATTAAACCATTTAAAATCGTAACAAGGCACTCTACTGAACCTCCTAGAGTTGATCTCGTCCAACAACTGCTGCTTTGTATTAGGTTTTACAGTAGATCCATTGTAGTAGTAGTTGAGACCAGATGGGGATCTTGATTGCTATGTGATATCTCAGTGAAGCCATTTCCCTATTATTGTGGCCTTTGAAGCATCTTTATATATTCTGGTCCAGCTGGTGCTACTATTAACATCATTCCCTGTTTTTGTTAAACCAGGTCCAAAAATTCCATATCAGTGAACTGGAGCTATCTTTCACCCAGGGAAGATGGAACTACGAGACATGGGGCGGACATGATCCGTTGTCCACGAACACAAAGCCTCCCGGCGTCGAGCTATGGGCGGTTTTCGACCTTCCTTCCTCCGAGATCGATGCCACATGGAAGAACCTCACGCACGCGTTGTCAGGCCTGTTCTGCGCGTCCATCAACTTCTTGGAGTCTTCCACCTCCTTCTCCGCTCCTCGCTGGGGATTCAAATCGAACGAAGGCAACCTCCGATATGGTGCACTGCCCCGTGAGGCCGTCTGCACAGAGAACCTCACGCCTTGGCTGAAGCTTCTTCCGTGCCGTGACAAAGCTGGCATCGCCTCTTTGTTGTACAGGCCTTCGATTTATAAAGGGTACTACCATTCCCAGAAGCTGAAGCTAACATCATCCCAGACAGGAGGTATTGTTCTTGATCAGTCACTGACAGTTGTGCTGCAGCCAGATACGCCGGGTGGTAAGCTGCTACATTCTACTGATGGGAAACTTCAGCCCAGCTGGTCCATTGAGCATTTGTTTAACAGGAAACTGCTGGGGAAATGTCTCGTTTCTAAATCCAGCAGAATATTTCTAGAGATTGAGAAAGGTATACTTGCCAAATCTGGATCAGAGGTTTCCTGGAGTAACGAATTCTTTGAGCTTTTCACTGCCCCAGACAGGGTGCTCAGAGAGTTGGATCACTTGGAAGTCCAATCATCGTCATTATATGAGTATGATCTTAGTAACTACAACGATGATAAGCCTTTGGATGTGGGCATAACTTGGAAGCTTCCCCTCATATGGTCTTGCTCCCCTGCACCATATAATGCAAGAAGATTTCTTATGGGTAGTGGAAACGAAAGAGGGTCTATTGCTCTGTCATTTCTATCCACTGATCTACATAAGCAGTTAGGTGGCAGCTCAGATGATTGTTCCATAAAGGCTGTAGTTCTGCAGGTTTTTCCATGGTATGTTAAGGTCTATTATCACAGCCTACAAGTTTTCATTGACGGGAGCAGCAAGGATATATCAGAAGTACTTGACATGATCCATGTCACTCCTTCAGAAGACAAACTTTCGCCTGGAACTCTGGAGATGCTGCTAAGATTTCCTTGCGGTATGCAATCAGCTACGTTGATGTTGGACTTTGATAAGGTCTGCTCTACTCCTTAATTGCCTGAATATGCCATCCTTTTGTTTAGAAAATACAGTTTTTCCTGGCATTTTACTACTGCACATGTCTTTTGTTTGTTTTCTGCCCTTTGTGCATTCTCCATTTAATGATATATGCATGCATAACTAAACATTTCTGTATTTTATGGCAGGGGTTCCTACACATAGATGAATATCCTCCTGATGCTAATCAAGGATTTGATATACCATCAGCTTTGGTTAGCTTTCCTGAGTTCAATTCTAGCCGAAGATACCCTGAAACAGATCCAATGTTTGTGTCACCTTTGCTAGAAATTTTTAAGGTAAATATATGAATTTTACTTCCTTTCGAGTTCTAGATATTCTGCTTTTATTTTTTCATTGCAATATTATTATGTGCTGCAGGAAGATAGTGTTGTGAAATCATACACAGAAGTGCTGCTTGTTCCCTTGACAACTCCTGATTTCAGCATGCCGTATAATGTTATCACCTTCACTTGCACAGTCTTAGCTCTTTATTTCGGCTCACTACTTAATGCTTTGAGACGCAGAATTGGTGAAGAAGAGAGCAAACTAAAAAAAGCAGGTAATTATGTACTTGGCTCATGTCTTCATTTTTTGTGATCCTTTGAGCTCTCGTGTTACCAAGTAGCAATCTGCATTGCTTTGATCACATTATGATGTAGTTGATGATTTCCCTTCACTTGGGTATAAAATGTGAAGTTCGTTGCTCCATTCATACAGTAGACATTATGGAGTGGTTAATGATCTGTATTTTCCTTCAAAACTGAAACCTGATATTGGTAAATTTCTATTACAGTTCAAACGTGAAAATAGGTATGAGTGATCTGTGTACTAGGATAGCTAACACTATTGACTGTAAAACAAAATAACTGATATGCTTTTGAGTTTTGACAATCACATTCCTTGCTAGCAATGCGGAGAGAGTGCATAATGGGGTTAATTCCCCTTTGTTACATACATGCTAGCCTTGTCTCCAAGCGAGTAGATTTTATCAATTACATGAATCAGAAATAAGGTGTGCTTGAAAACTCCAGCTGATTATAGCCAACAATTGTTAGTTCTACTTGTAAGCTGAACCAGACTACATCACAGCTTCTTTTTTATCTTCAGTTAGAGTGCATAATGGGGTTTTCCATTTCAGTGCTATACTTTATGGTTCGTATTAAATCATGGCGCATAAGAAAGAAAATATTTTGATGAATTGATAGAGTTCTTATTGTGAATAAATTTGGTTTTGAATATTTGGGATGGCATACTTCTTTAGCAAATATATTATGGACACTCGGCCATCTGCAAGATAATTTGATTTTGTAATATGTTGGCAAACAGTTACAAAAGTACATTGCTCTCTTACATTTGGTTTTATCCTTTTTGTTTGACCAAGACATTTTGGGATGTTACAGTTGAGTTCAGTATAACCTAGCACCACATAGAGCAATTAACCTTTTGGTTTAATTTCGTGGATGCTTACAATTTTTTAAGTTGCAAGGCGTAGTTAGATTTAGCAGAATGATTCGTTTTCATGTTACTTTCCTCTTCTTAATTGCAATTGTATTTGCTGGTCTCAACAGTTCCGTGTCCTCTGATAACACTGGAACAATATGGTTATGTTATGGCATTGATGTTAGTGCCTACAACTGATTTTCGCTGACACAAGAAACTTATTGTACTGACCTGCGCATTTTTTATGCGTGAGCAACTTCATACTTTGATCTTCTTGCAGTCGAATCTGAGTTATTGTTTCACCATTACAAATTAGTATTGACTTCTCAAATTTAAACAATGTTCTGACTAATCTCAATTCTGTAACAGCTGCGAGGCCTGCGCTTATTCCTCTGTTGCTAGCTAAGCTAAGGGGTCAGAAGGCCGACCCATCAAATTCAGAATCCTCGCGTGCATATCCGGCAGGGTTGAAGCTACTACTGAAGGTTGTGTTCGTCGCGGCAGTAGCTGTTGTGTATCACTATCTGTCGGACAGCTGAGAACACTCCTGAGCTAGTTATTGACACCACGGTGATATGTTTTGTTGATCTTTTGTTGCCTATGGTATTACTTGTAGAGGTGCTTGTGGCAGGGCCATCTTTTTTGTTCCATTCTAGATTCTTAACTTCCGTCTCATCGCAGCTTGTACATTATTTTGTACAATAATCTGTATTTTATTAGCTAGCAAACATGCTTACAACATTCACTAAAACTGGAGCAAGAAAATTAGGAGGATCATTAAGCCAAGACCTGGCAGGTTCTTGTCTCTTGACTAGTGCTTGAAAGATGATTTTGAGACTTGTGATATAAGTCCTCATATATCCAAGAACCTAACTTGAAAGATGATTTCCCTTCACTTGGGTATACTAGTCAGCTACACGTGCTTTGCACGTTAAAAACAGTCATAATATCGGATAAACCCCTCTAATTTCGACGCAAATAGCATTACAGAGCATCAAGTGTTGAAAACTTGTCATGCAGAAATGTAAATTGATTCCATTCACATGCGCTTGGATATACTTTATTTGCACATTTTATTTCTCTACTTTTTCTAGCTACATTGATTTCTCTTCCCATCCATGTCACCCATATGTATTCACTGCCCCGATGCGGTGCAAGCGAGCTGCTCGTCACACGCGGCTGAACACGCACATGCATACGATAACTCGTTTTTCTTATTTGAATTGGGCTCGTTTGGGCTCTGACTAACTGTGATGTGTTGCCCTAGTCAAGCGATTGATATGATATGGAGAGTAAAAGTCTAGCCAGCGGACAGCGGTGGCACATGAGCCGTAATAGAGGTGGGCATATTAATCGGGGGCCGAACTATCGAACCGAAATAACCGGGACTGAATCCAAATAGACCGAAACCGAGAAAATCTGGTCACTCATTGGGTCATAACTTATCAAAAAACGAAATTATTTGAGGAAGTTTGGTCTTGTCATCAGTTAACCGAAGTAATCGACAAAACCGAAAAGATGTGTAAATTCCTGAAGTATACGTAATCCAGCCCACTGCCCAATCCATCTTACTCCTCGTAAGTTTGACTCCTTCATTAGTACGCAGGGCCCAGTAGTCCAGCAACTCCACGTTTCTAACTCAAGTAGTCCAGCAAGGACACACATGTGCGCCGCCTCTCCTTTTCTCCAACATAGCAGCCGACGGTACTCTAGACCCCGGCGGGCGGCGGTGGCCTGCAGAAGACGCTCCTCTAGCTGTAAGATTCTCGTCGAGTGAGCAGCAGGCGTCGCTGGCGGAGGAAGCGTGGAGGGCCGGCTGGAGCAAATTCATGGATGTTTCCGGAATGATGTAGAGAAAGGTGGACGGTACTGTAGCTGCGAATCCCAGCGTCCTAAGCCGTCGGATGGTGTCCAATCAATGGTAGAAATTGTATTATGATGATTGGACTCAAACTTTCAAAATTGGTACACTATATAGGAGTATAGAAAAACAAATCTTCATGGAAGTAGATGCGAGGGTGGGCCGCGCCAAGCCATTCTTCCACAAGATGGGCCTTCAAGCCCTCCACTTCCCACTGGCAAGGTGGCTAGGGGATCCATCTCACTTCACGGTTTAAGTTCTTAGAAAATACTGTTTTCAACGTTTTAGGTAATAATAAAGAAGATCCCTATGCATCACCTCTTGATGCAGAGGCCGGGATGTACACCATTTTCAAAAAAAAAGAGTGTTTTCAGTTTTTGCAAAACTCCAATAAGTGTCAGTTTGTGAAGCATGTCAAAAGGGCCAAGAGTCATCATCCTAGTTGATCCAGTTCTCATCATATGGCAAATCAACTTCCAACTTTATATATAAAGACGTTGCATTCCTCACTTTTGCATCAAATGAATAGAATATCGTTTAAGGTTCAAATCTGCATCGCGACTACTACTATTGGGACAAATTAATCTCCGTGGACAATACTTATGCAGACGCTTCTTTCAGATCCAGCTGTGTCGGTGTCGCCTGTCTGACTGCCCGTTAATCCTGCAGCTGTGGAGCAATTGCTCGTTGCTTGAGCTGTTGAGCACGTTGACTTTGTGATGGATCATTCACCTCTTCAATCCTGCCTTGCCAATAAAATTAACATGATATCAGACACGTAATTAGCTAGCCTGCATCTGAGTTACATCGATCCATCGACAAATATATCAGCAGAAAATTAATTTGTATATATATCTCACGGGGTATTATATGACGACGAGGGAACACTGGGATGATGATGAGTTGCTTGCTCTAGCAGGAAATGGGCGTTGACGGAAAGCAGGAGGCCGCAGTAGGAGTTGACGACGTCCTGCATGTCCCGGATCTGGGTCGCCGTTCTGCCGGCGCTCCAGAGGCGGCGCCAGAGCGTGCTCCTGTTGTAGGAGTCGATGAGGCAGGCTGCCTCTCCGAGCGCCTCTACGACGGGCCCTCCCATCTCCGAGCACAGCAGCGCGACCCCGCAGCCCGTCGGCCACTCCAGGAGCGCCCGGAGCCTACGGCTGCACCGCTCCAGCTCCGCGCACTCCCGTTTGCTCCGCGGGACGACGCGCAGGAGGCTCGCGCCCACGGCGACGAGCATGGCGGTCATCTGCGCCACGTTCGCCGCCTTCGCCAGGACGTCCCACAGCGATGCCGCCGTCCACATTTTCTGCCTTGCCGTTCGGTCACCGGTCACCCAGTAGATTAGCTAGCAAGCTTTGCTCCGGCGTCGCGTCGCGCGTGTCCGGCTCCGGCCTTGTGAGACGACTTATATATGCTGCACACAGTGGCGAAGACAGACTATTTGGCAAGCCATTGGGTTCAGTTTACTTGTTTACGGTGTACTAGTAGCTGTTCACGTGCAACGCACGTATTTAAAATATAAATGTATCTCTACTATATAATATTGATAACCGACCGTACGTACGTCATGGCAACTATTTCTGTGAATAAACCCGTAGTCCCGCTTACCTCTTCGTTCCCGAGCGAGCTCCCCGATCCAATCTTCCCCATTGGTTTCATCACCCAGCCGCCGCTTCATCGGCGCTGCCCACCAATCCCTGCCTCTGTCCCCTAGCGCAGAGGGGGGCTCTCGGGGTTGTCCCTGTCGACGGCGTTGTCGTTATAGCTTTCGGCGGCGAATACCTGAGCGCCTCCCCAGCGCCCAGCCCGATCCCCTACCTCCCTTCTCCCGGCGGCGACCGACGAGACGAAGCGGCGGCCGCTTCGTTCCCGAGCGAGCAGGCAGCCATGGCTTCGAGATAGCGTCAGCCTTGCGACGAATTGTACGACGTGGCGTACTGTGGTCCGGTCGTGCGGGCAACGACACCTTCTACATCCGAGGAGTAGGCGCGTCCTCGAGCTGCAGCAATCGACGGGGCCGAGGCGGACGCCGGTGTGACGATGAAGTTCCGGAGAAGTACGACAAGCTGGAGGAGCTGAAGAGGTGCTTGATCGATCCCTGATCCCAAAAATCTCATGGCCTAGATCGAATCCTTGATATACATCTCTCCGCGTGTTCCGGGCGTCCGATCTCTGCGCTTGTGCATCGCCTGATGATGGCCGTCGCGGATGTGGGCAGCCGCGGGCTGGACGCCCTGGTAGCGCCATGCCCCAGGCTCGAGGCAGTCCACCTCTCACTGCGTAGGCATCGGTGGTAGGGGCCGCAGCTCTCAACCTTCACAAATTAGCGACGGCGCCCCCATCGCCGCCTTGCTCAAATCTTGTCTCCAACTGCACGGGCAAGAAAATGGGTTTACTACAGGAGAGTAGGCTCGCAGGTAGAGAAGAGCAAGAGAATTTCTCTTGCAACCCCACACAGAAAAGGTCAATGATCTGATGAACAGCATCAAGAAAATTGTGTTCAAGATTTCTGAATTTTCAAGTCTGAGTTCATGTGCTTCATATTCTGAATTGTTGAAGATTTTCAAGGCTTAGTTCATGTGCTTATTATTCTTAATTGTTTAAGATGATCTTTTCATGTGAGATTCGCAGTCAGGCATAACTCAGAGACGAGACAGAAGCTGCTTATTTTGCAAGGGTGCCTAAGCGCTAGGCCATGACCATACTAGGTCAGAAGCTATGGAGATTTTTCATACCACGTCAAATGTTCGGTAACCTTTCCATGTGGTATACTACGCTAGACAGAATTCCCCGTCTGTGAAAAAACTGCCCAATAGCTCGATCTGCTCCTAAATATTTGAATCTCAACTTCTTCTAACAATGATCTCTTATATGATTAGAAGTATATGTGGCCAGTAGGCAAACCTGAACTTGTGCACTGCAATTCAAATCTGAACTTAAATTTCTCTACATTTTAGTTTCTCAGTTCTAATACATTTCTTGCTACGATGAAAGATTTTATTTTTGGCAAAAACTATTTTGAGTGGAGTGTTTTTTGTCAAAGACACGACTTCTTTTAGTCGTGAAGCTTAATAACGGAAGCAAAAAAAATTACGTCCTTCGGATAAGAAGATGGCAACATAACTGATCATGTGGACGAGGTCATGAGATGACTACGAAATTCATGTACCTGTTTCTTATTCAATTGTTAATGACATTTTTTTCTCAACCACACTAACACGATGGACAACCACTAGAACCAGGGTTGCCATATATACACTATACAAGTGGGGTTGGATGGCTATGCCGAATTAGTGAACATGTCGGTTTGATGTGTTCCCGTTGCAACGCACGGGCATGTTGCTAGTTTAAAATAAGATAGTAATCATAGTTAGTTTTCATATTTTGGTACAACATAAAATAATCATGATACAAAGCAAAATATACCTGTTGGAGAGTGTCGGACAAAATATCTCCTGTGAGATACTCCATGAAATTTAACATCCAGAGACCACAAGATGACCTTCATAATTATAACATCTTAATTATAAAATTATAATATATTCAATTCAATAAACCTGATTATACAAATCTTAATATTATTTTATAAAACCTTCAAATCAATCATTGAAATGACTTAACCAATTTTATAAAACTTTCAAAATCGTAAACATGTACCTACTGCTCACTACACAGGCGGACAATTTCGTAAACTAAACTGCACTGCGCACGACCACTTGCCCGATATAATCTAAAAAACATTAAAAAAAATCACCACCGACGGACACTGCCCGAGATAATCTCACTCTCACTAAGCTCCCCATCTCTCACAGGCTCACAGCACCACCGCTCCCTTCCACTTCATCACCACCGACGGCAAGACTCCCCAGCGGCCGGTCCATGGCGGCCGCCCTTCCGCAGCCGCCGGGCCCTGTAGGCACGCTGGGCGTCCGCCCACGCCTCCTCCCGTCGTCGCGGCCCTGTCGGCACGCTGGTCCATGGCGCCCATCCCCTTTCCTCCCACCGTCACGCCGATCCACGGCAGCACCGCCGGCGCGCTGGTTCATGGACGCCTCCCCTCCCTCAACTTCTCCCAAAGCCCGAATCTGCAATCTAAGGATTCGACCTCGCCTCACTTTTCCCCGGCACTCTCCAGCCCGCCACGCACCCGTTGGCCGCCACCAGCCTGGTCCGCAGCCACGGCTCCACTCCGGCATCCATGGATGAGCTTCTTCTTCTCCAACGTATCATCAGCACTTGCGATCGCGCGGCCTTGGAGGGATCCGGCAGAGGCTCCCGGAGTGGATGCCGGATGCCCCTCCCCACCTCGACTGCAGCTGAAGGGCGACATGTGCCCGTCGATACCCTCAATATGTACGGTGCCTCCGTCAGCGACCTCAAGAAGCTGCTCGCTTTCCCTGTAACCTTCTCCAAGGATTTTCTGAAGGTACTGGTATTTTGATTCAGAGCCAGCAAAATGTGTATCACTGCATATGTATTTCGCCATGGTACTGACGATTTTGAGGCTTTTGGTCATACTGCTTCAGCTAATTGGTAAATGTCACGTTCGTTGTGGTGATTTCTGAGGCTTCTACCGCTGCGTTCCATGTCACGTTTCTGGGGATCCTTGATGGAAGTGGTGTGTATTGTTGTAGCTATACAGATTGTTGTATTCTTTCCCTCGTCATTTATAACTGAATTTTTTTTTTGCAGGAAGTTCCAGTGTTCATGCGTCCTGCTGTCTACAAAACATGGGCTAGGGCATTTCACTCACGTATGTATTCTCCTCTTGTGGTGATTTCTTATGCTGCAATCTGTTAGGCAAATTTAGTTTTCCAAGTCTCTGGGAGTTTTCCTTATAAATCATTTAATGCTTGTATAGTTCAGTATATCATGTAATATTAGTGCATTCAAATGAATAATGTACAACCAAGCGTACTGTATAGCAATATCAGCAAAATAAGTTCTTCCGAAAACTTGCTCTATAAATGCTTGTGGCTGTAAGCAAGTAGTGCTTAGTGGCGTATATTCATTTTTAGGGGCATATGTATGTGTTCTTCTATAGTCTACTGTGTAAGAGATATTGACTAATGCATACTGTAGATTTGCAAGAATCTGCTCTGCCCCTAGAAGAATATCCTTCTCTACAGGCAGTCTCAAAGAAGGGTCAAATGCAAAATCATGGTGGCGAGTATCAGTGGCTTCGCCTAAAATACGGGATCAAACACTGCAGAGGTATAATTAGATTTAAAAGTGAAGTATCCGAGACAACTGTGTAAGCTGGTTTAGAAAAAGCAAGCATCATAGAAACCCTTCAGTTTGTAGGAATGTTTTTGCCTACCTTATGTGAATTTGCATTCTGAGTGTCGCAGCTACCATGCCTGCTTGCATCCAGTGCAGGCCCTGCTTGCGATCAAATTTCTTTTGCAATGTATTTACATGTATTTGCTTCTTGTCAGGTTGGATATTATTTTTGGCATCACCAAAGGGACAAGCTTCTCAGACTCCTGATCCATTTTGTTAAACTGGGAGAGAAAAAACTGAATCGAGGGAGCTGACCCAGAGGAATCTGAAGCTGTAAGCTGAGCTACGCTCTTAGAACCCCTTAGGCAAGATGCCTTGCAGCTACTATCTGAAGCAGGTACACTCCATTTCAAATATGTAATGAATTTTCTACCTAGTTGTTGAATTCTGTAGGCCATATATGCACACTCATCTTAGTGTAGTACTATCTGTGTAATAATATGCCTGTAGGGGAATCTGCAGATCTGTTGTCCTTTTGCATGATTCTGCTATTTTTTTGTCTTGCTTCAGAAATCTTTGGTGAACTCTATATGTGATGAAAACAATTCAGAAATATATGTCATGACTACATCTTATAATAATGTGCGAACAACATATAATCCACACATGTTGCATCACTTGAAATTCGCAAAGCATAGACTAATAGTTATTGTTTGCATAAATCGTACAATACAAGAGCAGTTCGAATAGATAGTTTAAAAACAAGTTCTAAGCAACAATTATATAGTATTTATATAATTCAGAAGGCCCATCTCTTTATACGATCAATCTTTTCTCGTTCAAAAATAGGAATATTGTTGAATGCTTCGTTGTCTTGATACTTCAGAATATATACCAGAAACCGCTTTCTCAACTCATAACCATCCTACATATGCATAATAAAATATTTGTTATATAAAATGTTTAAATTGTAGCAAATAAGCATGGTTGAGAATATTCACCTTGTGTATTTGAAAAGATGACGCTTCATCGTACCATGAGTGCATTAAGTTGAAAACAAGATAACCAGACAAAGCACTGCATACATATGAAATGTCATGTTAACATTGAAGCACTGGAGTAAGTTTAAAAAGATTTTTTGTTAGATATAGGCTCACATAGATGAACATTCCTCCTCGGATGAATTCATAGAAATATATGTAACAAACTGAGACTAACCATATCATGTTCCAAGTAAGTTTTGACTCTTTCTAATACCCAATCCGGTGCGTCATCCATGAAATCTTCGGGCAGACAGCTACCTTCTTTGATCATCTTAGAGACGCATGGATTCTCTAAAAAGACACTTCCACCTGACCTCACTCTTAGATGCTCTATGGCATTTATGCAATGTATGTATGGATGTATAATCTACAATTTGAAGTATATACACATTGGTCATATGCGATTAGATAGTAATAATATTAAAATAGCATCTTCTTGTCACAAAGCTATATATACTTACTTCGTCGTTAACGAATTCTACAGGAGTTAAAAGAGTAAGTAAGTGGCGCTTTTTGACATATGCGTCGTCGATGCTCACTAAATATCTTTCTTCACTTTGTTCAGACTTGATAGTATCAATCACGGACCAATCATCGCCCGTGCAGGCATAATCTGTCACGATGAAAGTAATGGCATTTATTAAGCACGGAAAAAGAAAAGAAACATGGCAAAGAAGGATTTGATCGTTGCCTTCTGGAGCCACCACATAGTCTTGTGCCTTCTTAGGCTTGTTATGCGGTCGCATACGTTTTTCTATCCGCACTGGCATTATCAGGTTGACCTCTGTAGTTTCCAGTCCTTCCGTGACGGGTGCATGAGCTGCCTCCATTTGTTCACTTGTTTCGGTGTATGTTTGTTCCTGAGAACAAGATTAGAAATAATTATCCCTATGTATGATATGGAATATAATTGGAATGAGAATTATTTGGGTCATATAGTAGTGGAGATAAAAAAACTCGCCTTTATAACTTCAGAATTTGTGTTGTCTTTTGACATGTCTGCGTGAATGACCTTCTGATGTTCTGGCTTTGAGTACCAGTCAAGTCTCATCGTCTCAATCTTTATGTACATGTCAACGGCCCACTGTTGGAAACAGTGGCGGAGCCACACTATAGCTGTGTAGTCAAATGACTACACAGCTTTTCTGAAAATGCAAACAAATTTCATGTAAAAAATAATAAAAATGAACACAAATACGTGTATTTGACTACACAGATTTGTAGTGACTACACAGTGTTGAATTTCTGGCTCCGCCACTGGTTGGAAAAGGCGCCCCCGAAAAAGATGATGTTGAAAAGCTTCTTCCGGATCTGTATCTTGAAGCAGTAGTACTCCCTCGCGCTCACAAATTTCGTTGATTGTGTTCCATTCATCTCATTGTCACCAAAATCGTCATCTGGGTTATCCTCGTTGTCATCTAAAAGTGTATTGACGACATTAAAATTTGCATGGTAGAATCAAAAGAAATTATAGAAAATCAATGACGACCAGTACCTGCAGGACAATCAGTGGTTTGGTCTTCATGTTGTGTGGTATGATCAACTTGTTCTGTATAATCATGTTATCATGTCAAAAGATGGATGTCAGTCTTAGTTTTACTTAAAAAAAGTTTATTGACGACATTAAAAATTGCATGATAGAATCATAAGAATTTACATAACATCAATGATGACCAATACCTGCAGGACAATCAGTGGTTTGGTCTTCATGTCTTGTGGTATGATCAACTTGTTCTGTAATAATAATGTTATCATGTCAAAAGATGGATGGCTGTCTCAGTTTTATTTTAACTAATAATTTCATCAATATTGAACATCAAACCTGAACGAAATTGTGAGGATTGGTCTCCTTGACGCGTAGAACTCTCCGCTGAATCCTGGGTCATTTCATCGGGGGGTTCAATATATGGCATCCGACAATTCCAGCCTGTCTCCCCACGTGGGAAGAATAGTGGATATGACAAAGGGTCATAGCACCCATAGTATGCTCTAATATACAGGGGACGGTCTCCTCCTTTTCCATGAACGACAACACTCCTATCAAAGGTATTTTGAGGGTCGCTCCCTTCGACCCATATTGCTGCCACCTCGGAAGTAGTTGGCGCATTGTACCTTCTTTGATCAAGATTGATATCTGTGTTCAGTGAAATCTTGTATTCATCTAGATTCTCAACAGCAAGGATTACGAGTCGACCTGTCGCAACTTGTCGCTCGGGTACCGACAAGTAGACAAGTCGCGCGACAAGTCGTGACTTGTCGCAACTTGTCGAGGTTTTGAACTTGTCGCTGGGGTACCGACAAGTAGACAAGTCAAGATGACGAGGATGCTAAAAATGAACAGCACCAAGGCTCTTAAAAACTTGAGCATAAGGGTTATGCTCTAGTATTGCCAGAATCTTTCGTATGAGATCTAGCCTAAGATTCGGAGACCTCTTAACTCTATGCATTAGATTTTCATCTGTATCATAAACATACAGCTGCAAATGCCGAGGGCCATTCTCAGCAGACAACAGAGCTTCAAGAGCATGGTACAACCCCCCACATGCACGAAATGTATATACGCCGGTTCCTGCCGAAGTGCTGACTCGACGATCAAGGGTGACTCCAAGACTCGTGAATGAGAAGTGAGAGTTGAAATACCGTATATTATCTCTGAAATATTTAGCATCCTCGTCATCTTGACTTGTGAACAACCGTTTCAACTCTTCATTTATGTCCGGAGTAAATACACCCACTTTCCCCTTTCTACAACAAAATGCAGGCCCCTCGTACTGGAACCGTTCTGCTTCACAGTGGCGGCAGTCACTAACTTTTCTAAGGACATGGTGATCTTTCGGCAGGTTCATATAAACCCTGTCATGAGCATCGTTGGTGGGTGTTCCATCAGTTTGCTGTCGTTCAACTCTGACGGTCTCAAAATCAACATCTGCAATAGAATGTAGATTTGCATTAAATATTGCAGAAACCACATTTTTTTTTTATAGCAATAATCTACCTGGTTGGGCGTACATCCTAGCTTCTTCATCAGGCTCGTGGCTTGCAGCATCTCCATGTTGCAATTGCTCCAAAGAGTCTAGTAGGCAGTAGTTTGGTCAAACCCAACTCAAGTAATTTATGGCTCGTATTTGAAATGTGGACACGAATATATAAATGTCTACCTTCTAAATTGGTTTGTTGAACAACTGGCTCAAATATTCCATATGGATCATCTGTCTGTTCGTTATAAGTACTCTGCGGATTTTGATTGTTTTGAGCTGCATATGTGGACGGTTCCATTCCTTCTCTATTATCATCAGATGGGGTATTTCTATTATCATCAGCTGGGGTATTTTGAGGTTGATTCGAGGCAGAAACTGTGCATATGCCTGAATTAAAGAAAGAGATTCCGGATCACGGCAAGTAAATACACATACCCAAATTTTTCAGTAAAAAATCGTTGAGGAACTAACCTACATCTGATGAAAGCTGAATAAAGAAATGTGTTTAGAACACTCATGAAAGTTGAATGAGATTACCTTGTGAAATCTCTCTCATGATGGTGGTACTTGTTTGCGTTTTATGGCCAGCTTGCATAGGAACAGGTCGTAGTCTTCCTGCAATTTGTTGCATCTGATACGCATCATTCCTGTGCAGCCAATTGGATTCATCGTCGTATGTGCTATTATTCTCCTTATTGTGGGGGTCGTGTTCATATGATCGAGAGGAATTTGGTATATTTGTTAAGCCTGCAAGAAAAATGCATATCCACATTAGTCATGGTATTTTAAACTTTTGCAAGCTTAGAACATGCAATCCAGTTTATCATGGTACAACACCACCTGCAGTAGATATCTGTTGTAGTTGGGTGACACCCGATTGTATCGTAGCTGGTGTGTGTGTCACAGTGTTACTGATGTTCTGGAGGGCAGTAGCTGTTCTTTTCTGCTCACGGTATTGGCGTTGTTGGCTTAGTATGGCAACCTTATTTTGTGCATAGCGCTCCCTGTCCCTTTGCCTCCTTCTTTCTTTAGGGTCTACATAGATGGAATACGCTAGTTAGGATGAAGAAGTAGGGCTGTATGTACTTAGCTGATCATCATTACCAATGGATATGGACATGGGTGTTTGGGTTTCATTTTCCTGGGACATGGCCATTTGGTTTTCATTGGCTTCACGATGTTTTTTTCGTGCATAATATTCTCTGTCCCTCTGCCTCTTCAATTCTTTAGGGTCTGTGTAGATACATTCAAAAAGTTAGCGCATCAACAATGCTATTGTTCATTTTCCTCTAAACCAGGAGTGAGTAGTTATTTCTGATAGTTACCCAAGGATCGTCTGTTACGCATATCATGAAATGGAGTGCGGGCACCCAGGGCATTGGGAGATGACGTGCCGTCGCCTTCCTGTGAATAGCTAGGGTCTGTATAGATACATTCAGAAATTTAACAAATACATTCAGAAATTTAGGAAATGAGCAATAGCATTGTTCATATTTAAAACAAAACAGTAGGGAGTGGTTTCTGATAGTTACCTAAGGAGTGGGTGTTACTTATATCCTGAAATGGAGTGTGCGCACCCGTGCCAAATGGAGATGACATGTCGTCGCCATTGGGAGATGCCATGTCGGCGACTTCACGTGAATAGCTAGGGTCAGAAAATTAAAAACATAATATTAAACTTTTGAAAGATTTAAATAATCATGTGAACAATCAGTGTGGGTAAAAAGGGAAAAAAGCGAAAGAGCAGAGATGACCGGTGTATATGGTTCTCTAGCACTATTTAGGGTGTCTAACTTAACATGTGAGACAGGGGTTTTATTATCATGATAATTGTGTGATTTAGCACCATATTGATGTCTATTTTTGCAAATCTTATGTTACAGGTATGTGAAGGGTACATAGATACTGCAGACGATGGACGCATATTTTTCCCAACCATAATGTGGGCTTAGGCTTTTGGAGCTGCTTCTTGAGAAACTAAATCTGAAGGTCGACTTCAGTAAGTTTGAGGAACGAATACTGAAGATTGTCAATGCGTATACTACAGTAGCTGAGATATCTTGTACTAAAAGAGTAAAAGGGTGATAATAGCTTGACTGAACCAGCTTTTTATGAAATGGATTGCAGTTTGAAAAATGGCAAGATCGATAAAGGAGGCTGATGGAATCTTAAAGAAATTCACCAGATTAGGGAAAACTGAGCTCTATTTGGATATGCTCTTTTTCATAAGTTTTGGTTCTGCAAGGTACTATCTTGCTTGATGCAAGGAATTGCCAGACAAGTGTTGCTAGTATGTGTACTCTGGAAAGTGTTAAACTGGTGACTATTGATCAACTAAAATTTGCCTTGGCAGCTGCGCACTCATCATTCAGCACACTATATACAAAAATGGAAGATGAGAGGAGTGCAGCAGCTATAGCTGCTGATGAGACCATGGCAATGATAAATCGATTGCAAGAACAGAAGGATGAAATTTGCAGATAAACTTGTAAGTGTTTTGATGTGCTAGGTGACGATCCTTTAACATTCAGTGTCCTTTCAAAATGTTTATGCAGTTGCCTTTATGTGCTACAGGACATAACAATAGGTGCTGCAGTTGGATCATCAACACAGATATGAATGTTTGTGGTATGCTTTTTAAACTATTTTCCTGAGATGAATGCTGTGCAATAAATGTTAGTTTCTTACGGAATTATGTATATGCATTATGCACTGTTGCCAATTTTGATTCTTGTTCTTCGGAAATCTACCCTGGTTTCGAGATCTTATGGGTTTCAACTCTAGCCTACCCCAACTTGTTTGGGAAAAAAGGCTTTGTTGTTGTTGTTGTTGTTGTTGTTGTTGTTGTTGTTCTTCGGAAATCTACAAGAATATTATGAGTTTCTAGTGAATAGCTATAGGGCAATTGAGCAAGTAACCACTCACGCTCGTTTTTGCAGGAGCTGACGCCCGCCAGGGCGGTGATGGTGCTGTCCAGCAAGAGTACTATGCTGTCGGACTGCTTCGGCTCCGTCGAGGACACCTCCTGCTGCCTGGTGTCGAGGGCGCCGTTGAACAAGCTGAAGTGGCTGGCGGGTTGTAAGGACGCCATGAAGGAAGGTGCCGATGGGTTGGGCGTCGTCCAGCAAGCCGACTGTGCTGGCCCCCTGCGTCGGCGCCGTCCAGGACGGAGAGCTCTCCCGCTGCCTGGCGGCCGCGACCGCGCCGTCGAAGGTGCCGGTGACGGTGCCGGGCTGCGTGGGCTGGACGGAGACCAAGTGCTCCCGGTAGGCGAGCGTGCCGTCGGTGCCCGGCTTCGTAGGCACGACGGAGACGAAGTGCTCCCGGGCAGCGGGCGTGCCGTCGACGGTGCCGGTGCCCGGCTGCGCTGGCGCGACGGTGCTCCCGGGCAGCGAGCATGCCGTCGAAGTGGCGACGGCAGACGGGGAGTTGCCTTGCGGCGACGCAGTCTCGCTGGCGACGATCAGTTTCTTTTCGCGTGATAGTAGGGGTTACGAACGCGGGTCGTGCCCGTTCAAAATTTCCTTGCGCTGGCTTTTTTTTTTCCTTGCGCTGGGTGACTTGCGCTGGCTTTTTTTTTGGGAAAGTATAGTAGTCCCCCGGGGGATCTTTCCCTCCGATCCGCCGGGTCGCCAGCCTGACACCTGTCCACTAAAAAAGTGCTAATCCCGCTTTTGCTACGAAAACTCCCGCTTTTGCTACAAAACGTCCCGCTTTTGCTGCATTGTAGCAAAAAACAGTTCGTACATAAAACATAAAAGAAAAAAATGTGGCCTCGCCGGAGACCTCGCCGGAAACGTGGTAGTAAAAAGTTTATGCTATTGTAGCAACAAAAAAATTCTATTGTAGCAAAATCAACTTCGTCGGAGACATCGCCAAAGACTCACCGGAGACCTCGCCGGAGATATAGTAGCAAATTTTTTGATCTATTGTAGCAAAACCAGATAACAATAATAGCAAAAAATATATTATATTGCAGCATCGTAAAAAACAAAAAATTCCGGCGAGGTTCTCCGATGAGACTTATGATGCAAAAATTTCGGACCGAAAAGTTTTTGCTACATGTAGCAAAAAATGAGACTTTTTTTTGCTACCGTAGCAAAAACGGGCTCTGGGGGACTATTTTCCGGACCGAAAAGATTTTGCTACAATAGCACATTTTTTTTGCTACGGGATCTCCGGCGAGGTCTCCGGTGAGGTCCGGCGAGTCCGGTGAGGTCTCCGGCGAAATCGGTCTTTTCTTTTCTGTTTTCTGGGCGAACCGTTTTTTGCTACATTGGAGCAAAAGCGGGTGATTATTTGCTTCAGTGTAGCAAAAGCGGGATTTGGTGGGATTTTGGGTAAGAGAGGAGGACACGTGTTGGCAGGGGGATCCGGGTGATCTTTCCCCTAGATCACCCGGGGGACGCCTAGTTCTCTCCCTTTTTTTTCCTTGCGCTGGGGTGATGCGCTCGGGGTGAAGTATTTTCCGTCGTTGTAAATTCTTAAATGTACACGGGAGATCTGGTATGTGGGGCCAGTCCAGCGATGGATAAGGTGTTCCGTGGGGGGTAAAACCAGACTGCTATCCATCGATGTTGGGGTGAGTTTAGCGAAACTGATGTTCGCTCGTTTAATAGTAGTGGAGATAATCTCACAATACTAGGCAGTGATAGAAACGAGACTAATGAAGGATTCGGAAAATTCGTTGGGTTCATCTGAAGAATTTTTTTTTAAAATAATATTTTTTTAAATAGAAATTCGGAAAATAGCGCGTGTTTTTTCAGAATTTCGGAATCTAGCGCGGCGTCGGCACGGGCAGGCCGAAACCTGGGTTTCGGCACGGGCCAGGCCGAAACCAGGCTGCTCTGCATGCATGCCAGGGTTTCGCGTAACGGCTGGGCCGACAGCGTGTTTCGGCTCTGGCCGTGCCGAAAGCTGTATTTTAATTTATTTCTTGTTTTTCCCGACTGTTGGCCCAAATTTTTTCCATATTTCCCGCCACCGCTAATGTTGCCATTATTTTCCCGGCACCGCGCATATTTTGGTTTTCTCGAGTAAATTTGTTTCGCGGTAAATTATTCTCGCTTTTTTCTCCCGCCATTTTCCTCCCGCCCTTTTCCTCCCGTCTTATGCCAAATTTCTTCCCGCCACCTTTTCCCGCACAATTTTTTCGCGCCACCATTTCACGCCCAATTATTTCCCGCCGGTTGTTTCCGCCCAATTATTTCCCGCCACCATCTTATGCCAAATTTCTTCCCGCCACCTTTTCCCACACAATTTTTTCGCGCCATCGTTTCCCGCCCAATTATTTCCCGCCGGTTGTTCTATAAAACCCAGTCGAAGGTAGGCATGATACTCACTTGAGCGCAAGCATGGTGTGTATTGGTCCTTGCGAGAAGTGTGTGTCCGGGTTTCACATTTCCGCATCCGAGCATCTCGCAAGGCTTTCGAGCAATTTGAAAGTAGATGGTAGGGTAGTTCCAATTGAAGAAATTTTGCACACTGAGAGTCATCTCGCTTTGCTTGGGGCGAAGCTATGCCGCGATGGTTTTCCGTATAGGACCCCGCTCCAAATTCGTGCAGAAATGCTGAGCCTTTCAGATAAGTTTGACAGGAAAGTTACGAATAGTCCGTTCTACCGAACTGAAGCTGACCGTCATTCGTACGGTCGTTCCTGTCTCTGGGTAGTTGACAGCGATGATGACGACGATTTCATGCTGTCGTCAAAGGAAAGGAGGGTTGAAGCACTGAGCATGGGCAAAGAGAAGAAGGCTGAAGCATCGAGCAAGGGTAATGGCAAGAAGGCTGAATCTTCGCCAAAGGGCAAAGGTGGCAATACGGCGGATGGTGCAGGCTGCATCGATGGGAGATAGGTAGAGTCTTTGTTTTACTTGTGTTGTATCGTAATTTGAACTTGTACCTTAATTTGTTCTATCCAGTTTTTAGAAGAAGTTGTAACGTAGATCTCTAGTTATATGTTAAATTAATTTATCGATTCAATGTGGGATGTTTCGTATCAAATATAATATGTCTCGTACAAACATAATATGTCTCATACAAACATAAATATGAATATGTCTCATACATAGATAGAAATATGTCTCATAAATATGTCTCATAGATAGTAGTACATAGATAGAAATATGTCTCATAAATATGTCTCATACATAGATAGAAATATGTCTCACAGATAGTAGTAGATAGTAGTATCACCCATCTCTGTGAGCACGTGTCCGCGTCTGTCTACGAGGTCGACGCCCGGAAGGTGACAAGCGTCTCGGAGCGTGGTGCTCACGCATCCCTCGGCCTTGCAACGGCTCCTCCTCCTGTGTCTGGGTTTCCTGCGTCGGTGGCGGCGGTGGAGTCTGGTACGTCGGGTCGTCGGACAGCTCCGTGTGTGTAGAGTCGTCACCCCCACCTGTACATGTAGATGTTACGTCAGTACTCCGTATAGGTGGACATGATAAATAAATGAGAGTATTATAAAGTACTTATGGAGGTGGACCGGAATCTGAGACATCGGCATAGCAGACGGGTTCCACACGTTATGTTGAGGTGGATGTATCCCGTACGAAGGCGGCATCCCGTAACCTTGCGACATCGCGAACTGGTAACCAGGCGACATGCCATACCCGTACGAAGGCGGCATCCCGAGCCCGTACACAGGCGGCGCCTGCCACGTCGAACTACCAGGCTGGGTAGGATCTGGCTGCTCGTACATAAGTGGCTGCCAAACTGTCTCATGACACGTTGTTGGGCCATCTCCTCCACCGTGACATCGAAAACAATGCAGGCTCGAGTGTACCAGTAGTTTTCATCCCTCCGGCACAAGCTACAAATCCCGCCGGGGTATCTCGCCTGCACCCTATCATGACGGTACGGCTCCCATATAACCCGATTGTCTTGCAGTTGATCAAACTGCATCGTGAATGCCTCGTAGCAGTTTTTAACCTGCTGGCCCGCGTACCGTCTCTGCAAATAGATAAACTAGTAAGTAAGTGATGTGCAAGTTTACCAAAATAAGAAGTTTGAAAAATTAAATGATGTGCAAGTTTACCTCTCTACGCGCCCACATACTACCAATAGTAGGCAAAGCGACTAGGTTTGTCTCAACGAGCCTGTACTCTCAGGGTGTAAGAGCGTCGACGTCAGGCCTACCGATAGGGAACCTCTCACAAGACCATAACTGCAACAGTAGTGGACAGCCAAGAAGCGAAGCGGACTTCTTATTCTTCGTGCATGCCAAACACATAGCTCGGTACGTGGCGGCTAAGACAGCTGACCCAAAACTCCGTGGCACTATGTCCTCAACATGATGCCTCCGCAATCTCTCGCGCCATATTGATGAAGCGCGTACTAATAGTGTCGACGTGGGAGTCAATGAACATTACCTTGCCGAACAGCCACAGCAGGTATGCTCCAGACATCTAGTAATCTGCGCTTCAGTCAACGCGGCATCCGGGTATCCTAGAATTCCAATCTGCATTGATCATACGAAATGAACTGAGTAAGTACAAGTTTGTTGATAATAAAAAATAAAACTCATAATTCTAACAGTCTTACCTGAAACTTGCTCAACCATGAAACCGAGGACCGTGTCGCTGGTACTCTACGGGCGGGTTATCCGGATGTATCCCTGCGAAACGTGCCTGCATTTCGTCACGCCAATTATTTGGAGCCTCTAAAGGACCTACGACCGCACCCGCCAGTGGGAGACCCAACAGATATGCCACATCCTGAAGAGTCGGTGCCATCTCTCCGCACGCGAAGTGAAAAGTGTGGGTCTCGGGCCTCCATCGATCAACTAAGCAGCAGAGCAGTGACCTGTCTGGGTTGATGCGTCGAGATGCATCAACCTCCACATCAATATCTGGGGCCCCGAGCTGATCTGGTGGAATATGTAGCCACTGCCGCCGAGTCGCCTCAACTAGGCGCGCTATAGGTAAGAGACCAGACCAAGATAAACTGCAACAAAATTTTGTCGAACATAATTATTCGTCAGTGACCTATCATAAATTATTCGTCATATCGTACAACATAACAAAATAATCAATATATTCTCTTATACGTACCGATCAACTCAATCAGGGTGTATCATCCAGTTGTATGCTGGACCCCGCGTACGCAAGATCTTCGGTTTGTCACCACCCTCCCAAATCTTTGCACGATGTTTTCCATCGATCACCCCACTGAGCAACGCATGTGCAGCCATCTGTACAAATTTAAACATAAAAATTAATAAACATACAAATTAAAACATAGTTCGGACATGTACAAATTAAACATACAAATTCACGTATAAATAAAAACATAGTTCGGACACATACAAATTAAAACATACAAATTCACGTATAAATAAAAACATAGTTCGGACACGTACAAATTAAAACATACAAATTGACGTACAAATTAAAACATAGTTCGGACACGTACAAATTAAAAGATACAAATTCACGTACAAATTAAAACATAGTTCGGACAAGTACAAATTAAAACATAGTTCGGACATGTACAAATTAAAACATAGTTCGGACAGGTACAAATTACAACATAGTTCGGACACATACAAATTAAACCATAGGGATACACACATAGAAATTAGAATGTAGTGCTAGCCACGTTGGCCACGTCCTCGGTTTCCTCGGTTTGCTCGACTTCCTCGACCACGCACAGGATCAGGAACGACTGCAGGATCAGGACCGACTGCAGGATCAGGAACGACTGCAGGATCAGGTCCTAGGCCGTATTTGGGACAATACTTCTCTCTATGCCCAAAAAGATTGCAATATAAGCACTGTCTAGTACATCCACCAGCTTCAGACTCGTCCATATCATTCCGGATGCGACGCGAGTTCCGTCTTCCTCTGCTAGTTCTCATAAGAGCAGGATCCGGAATATATTCTCGTTCCATCTCATTCACCTTGTTGAAGTTGCCAACTACTCTAAATCCTGTCATCTCCCCGGTCCAAGTTTCAACCACTGCCTCCTTCATGTAATACGGAGAGACAAAACTGATTGGGTTCATCCCCAACTGGCCAGAAACAACAAGGACATGAGAACATGGGAGGTGAAGCAGTCTCGGTTTGTTGCACGTGCACTCGCACGTTGGGGGTGCAGTAGCAGTAATTATGACCTCATGAGTTTTCAGCTCATTACCCGCACCAAATCTTGAGGTTGGTAAGCGTACCTCGTACCTCGCTTGTTCATTACCAATACGAATGAGAATGTGCTCCGTGCCTTCTTTATCTTCTTGTCCATGTACTGTCTTATCTTGTGGCAATAAGGTGTGTTGGGGTAATACTTAATATGCTCGACGGCTTCACGCCGTCTATCTCTGAAATACGTCAATGTTCCGTGCAAAATACCCTCCACCAGTGTTGTCAGTGGCAAACTCCTATTCCCTCTGAGTACAAAATTCTACACCTCAGCTAGGTTGGTAGTCATGATGTCGTACCTTGCTCCATATTGGTCGTGCAACAGAGACCACTGCACGGGAGGCTCCTTCTCTATCCACTCTTCAAATTTTTGATTCGTTTTCCCTTCTTTCTCTTCGTACCAGGAGGGTCAATTCCAGGCAAGTCACACAGCCCAACAGGCTCTGAATCTGTCGTATTTGTCGTAGTACCCTGTGTCGCATCACCCTGTGCCGCAGCAAGCTGGGCCGCAGCTGCCTGCGCCGCAGCAAGCTGTGTAGCTACCGCTCGTGCCTGTGCAGCTTTCCTTTCCTTCACTTGCTGCCTAGTGAATTCAGTCAGTCTTTCCCACAGAAACTGATACTTCCTCTCTGATTCTGATTGCACAGTCTTTTAAACAGATTCATCAGTCTTTTACTCTTAAAGCATGAGTAAAAGTTAGCGCCGAGATGACGCATACACCAGCGGCTCTGCATGTCAGTCCATGGTGCTGGTTCATCCTCGGTGGGGTGCTGCAGTCGCTTTATAGCCTTAAGCATACCAGGATGCCTGTCGTGAAGGATGCACACATTTGGCCGAGTCTTCACGACTCCCATTTTCAATTGCCTGAAGAACCATATCCAGCTTTCATAATTCTCACCCTCGACGAAGGCGAAGGCAATCGGGACGATCTGCCCATTGCCGTCCACACCTATGGCGGTCAGGATCTGCCCCTTGTACTTCCCTGTGAGAAACGTGCCGTCCACGCAGAGCACTGGACGACAGTGGGTAAAAGCTTCGATGCAAATAGCGAATGAGAAGAACAGTCGGCCGAATACACCATATTGAGGAATATCCGGGTTCTGTTGTATTTGTACTATAGCATATGTGCCAGGATTCCTCTCCTTCAATGTGCTAACAAGACGGATAACATTATCATAAGAGTCATAGAAAGACCCAAACCTCTCCTCTAGAGCCTTCTGCTTAGCTCTCCAGGCCTTTCCGTACTTAATGGTGGTATTCCATCTTGCCTGAACTGTATCTATGATGTGCTTTGCTACCATGTCTTTCTTGTTCACTATCTCACTGAACAAGAGACGTGCAATGAGAGTTGACGTTAGGTTTGGGTGATCTGTCAGCAAACTATTAATTTCACATGTGTGTGGCACGACGTCTGTCACCACCCACACCACGTCATACTTCGGCAAGTGACCATGCACCCGTGACGGACAACCAATGTCAACACAGCTCATTGTCAAATATTGCCTATTTGACACGTCAGTGCGGAAAACCCTTTGCGTGGACAATGCCCACTGAATCACGGCTTCCCTTAACTGTTGCTTCGTGCTGTACTGAGCCCCGATTTGAATGTTATTCATGTGGTACTCCCAGGACGATTCATGGACATCAGGCACGGCCGTGATGGCAGAGTTGTCCTGATTCCAGTAACTGGGAATAGGCACATCTTCATCATTGTTTTCATCAGAATCATCAGAATCAATATCTTCTGCGACGCCATCCTCGTCTTCCACCAATATCTCAGCCTGTACTGTACCTTCGTGCTCATCAGCATCAGCCTCCCCAATTTGGGAAGGTCCTGCTGACAGTGCTGGTTCATAATGAAGAGGAATTTCTGACAGTGATGGTACATAGCCAACAGGAATTTGAGCATGTCCTGCTGACGGTGATGGTTCATAGCCAGTATGAATTTGAGCATGTCCTGCTGACGGTGATGGTTCATAATGACCAGGCATTTGGCACAATGCGAACTAGTTGCTTCACTAGTCTCTCCAGTCTGAACAGCACCGCCACCTATTTCAAAATTATTCTGCTTCAGAACAAACGACACTAGGACTTCTGGTTTTGTCCCTCGGCGTTTGCATGATGCTAGCCAAGAAACTCACTGATTTGTTCGATCAAGCGGCAACAACTCCCAGTGAATATTTGACCGGGATTTGGTCCATACCAACTGAATCCTAACAGTCCAGTAATTAGGATCATACCCAAAATTTACCGTAAAATACCACTGGACACCGCTGATTTTCACTTTCTCTGGCTCTGTCAACTGAATTTCCACATTTTCAAATTCACTAAGATCAACCCCTGACTCAGATGTACGGACTGTACCGGCACCGTAGTGCACAACAACATTGACCACTTCCATTACCTAAACAAATTTATTCAATCATTAAATACTCCACAGCGGATATATCTAAATATTACGACCGCCGAAAATAAATATGACGACCCCCGGTAAAATAAAGACTACTCAAAATATACAATACATCTAACCGACAACATACACTAATCCTGACACATCCACCGGCAAACTATATTAACATCTAACCGACAACATATACTAATATGACCACCTAAAATATGCCGACCAACTAAAATATTACCACCACCTAAAATATGACCACTAACTAAAATATATCTACACTAATCCACACATATGTCATGCATCCACCCTTAAATTATATTAACACTTAACCTAAAAAATCTAGAGATTAGGGTTTACCCTTGACGCATGCGTAGCTCCCGCTGCCCGGCTTCAATCTAGCACCACCACCGCCGCACCACGCCTCTGCTTCCCCAACACCGGCACACACCACCACTATCCACCATTGTTGACCACATTGCTCCACCTCCACTCCCCCAAACGCCTCCACGAACAACTATCCCATCAGTAGATCGAAGATGCCCTAACCCTCCTCGTCCCTATTCTTGAGTATGTGGGCTTGTGGGAATTTTTTTGAGCAAGGATTGGTGCTCTTTTTGGGTGGAAAACGGAAGGCAGAGAGAGGAAGAAGCAGCTCGGCGAGAGGCGACAGGAAGGAGAAGGCCGGCGAGAGGAGAGAGGAAGAAGCAGCGAGCGAGGCTATCCTGTCGCCTTTCGGCACGGGGGGTGCCGAAACCCCTACTTTCGGCACGGGCGGTGCCAAAAGTGGCCAAAGCAGGTGGGCCGCCCCTGCTGCTGCATGTCGCGGCTCCTTTCGGCACGGGTAGCACCGAAACACGAGGTTTCGGCACAGGCGACGCAGACGCCGTGCTAGATTCCGACATTCTGAAAACCGCGGGCTATTTTCCGAATTTCAGTTTAAAAAAATATTATTTAAAAAAATATCTCATCTGAACCCAATCGTTGTACATCAGCTCCGCCACTGGCTGCACAGCTGTAGAATGGTATTGTCGTTGTACGGTTAGGGGTGGAATCGAGCCGAGCCGAGCCGGCTCGAGCATGAGCCGATCCTGGCTCGGCTTGTCTCTGAAAATTTCCTAGATATTGGGCTCGAGGCTTGGCTCGGCCGGCTTGCGAGCCGAACACTACAGTCTGAATAAAACTAATCGATCCCCTAGCAGTCGCGACTCGTCTCTGTTTCTTCCTGCTCTTGCGCGCGAGCTCTGCCTAGGGTTAGCCCGCCGCGGCCGCCGCCTGCCACCACCGATGCGGACGCCGGCTGTTACAGCCCGCAGGAATCCAGGTTCCGCTCATGGGCTATGATACCTGCTCCTCCCGTCGATGCGCGCGGCGCCGCGCGTCTATGGGTAGCGGCGGCCGCCGGCCGTCCGGCAGCAGCAGGAACTGCAAGAGCTCCTCCGGTGCTCACCTGCTGGGGTCCTATCTCGGTCTCTCACTACGGGAAACCGTCAAAACGCCGACGGCGTCCTGTACGCCGACGGCCAAATGTCGGGGCCGTCGGCGTACAGCACGGGCTAGGGCAGACGACGAACAGGCCGTCGGCGTACGAAGCGCCGTCAGCGTAGAATTACATCCCCGACGGCTGCCGTCGGCGTTCTAAATCCCGTCGGCGTACAAAAGGCGACATAACGGAACCGTCCAGCGTCGTTGATACGCCGACGGCTGCCGTCGGCGTTTAGTTGTTTTTTTAATTTATTTTCATATATAATATTCATTTATTTATTTCTCTACATAATATTTAATGTAGTTGTAATTTATATATATATTGGACCTATAATTGCCCTCCCAATTTCAGTATCCCACCCCCGTAAAATAACGGTTTGAGTTTTCCGGAACCCAACCCTACAACATATACATGTAAAACAAATAAAAACTTTTCCTGGCTGACTAGAGAGAAAGTTATGCCGGTGATGTCGGTCACACCTAGGAGTAGATTCTTGCACAGGTATAACAGACAACACACTTGTATACATATGGTATGTCACAACCTAGGTTTGGGTGGGGTTCCGACGCTCCGGGGCCCCGCTTCGGTGAAACCCTGAATCCGCTGAAAAACCCTAACGTTTCCGTCTACCCCCATAGACGTGCGTCGAAACGGGGTAGCCCAGTGGACTTTTTTGCTTGGTTGTGTTATGTTAGGCCATAGGAACATGAGAAACCAAAGTCTACCCCAAATCGACACACGATTCCATCCGGTTTGCCCGAAAGGGGAGTTTTCACCTCTAAGTGCAGAAACTCACTAGAGAGAGTGAAGCCGGTGATGTCGGTCACACCTAGGAGTAGATTCTTGCACATTTACAACACACAACACACTTGTATACATATGGTATGTCACAAGCTAGGTTTGGGTGGGGTTCCGACGCTCCGGGGCCCCGCTTCGGTGAAACCCTGAATCCGCTGGAAAAACCCTAACATTTCCGTCTACCCCCATAGACGTGCGTCGAAACGGGGTAGCCCAGTGGACTTTTTTGCTTGGTTGTGTTATGTTAGGCCATAGGAACATGAGAAACCAAAGTCTACCCCAAATCGACACACGATTCCAGCCGGTTCGCCCGAAAGGGGAGTTTTCACCTCTAAGTGCAGAAACTAACTAGAGAGAGTGAAGCCGGTGATGTCGGTCACACCTAGGAGTAGATTCTTGCACATTTACAACACACAACACACTTGTATACATATGGTATGTCACAAGCTAGGTTTGGGTGGGATTCCGACGCTCCGGGGCCCCGCTTCGGTGAAACCCTGAATCCGCTGGAAAAACCCTAACGTTTCCGTCTACCCCCATAGACGTGCGTCGAAACGGGGTAGCCCAGTGGACTTTTTTGCTTGGTTGTGTTATGTTAGGCCATAGGAACATGAGAAACCAAAGTCTACCCCAAATCGACACACGATTCCATCCGGTTCGCCCGAAAGGGGAGTTTTCACCTCTAAGTGCAGAAACTCACTAGAGAGAGTGAAGCCGGTGATGTCGGTCACACCTAGGAGTAGATTCTTGCACATTTACAACACACAACACACTTGTATACATATGGTATGTCACAAGCTAGGTTTGGGTGGGGTTCCGACGCTCTGGGGCCCCGCTTCGGTGAAACCCTGAATCCGTTGGAAAAACCCTAACGTTTCCGTCTACCCCCAATGACGTGCGTCGAAACGGGGTAGCCCAGTGGACTTTTTTGCTTGGTTGTGTTATGTTAGGCCATAGGAACATGAGAAACCAAAGTCTACCCCAAATCGAAACACGATTCCATCCGGTTCGCCCGAAAGGGGAGTTTTCACCTCTAAGTGCAGAAACTAACTAGAGAGAGTGAAGCCGGTGATGTCGGTCACACCTAGGAGTAGATTCTTGCACATTTACAACACACAACACACTTGTATACATATGGTATGTCACAAGCTAGGTTTGGGTGGGGTTCCGACGCTCCAGGGCCCCGCTTCGGTGAAACCCTGAATCCGCTGGAAAAACCCTAACGTTTCCGTCTACCCCCAATGACGTGCGTCGAAACGGGGTAGCCCAGTGGACTTTTTTGCTTGGTTGTGTTATGTTAGGCCATAGGAACATGAGAAACCAAAGTCTACCCCAAATCGACACACGATTCCATCCGGTTCGCCCGAAAGGGGAGTTTTCACCTCTAAGTGCAGAAACTAACTAGAGAGAGTGAAGCCGGTGATGTCGGTCACACCTAGGAGTAGATTCTTGCACATTTACAACACACAACACACTTGTATACATATGGTATGTCACAAGCTAGGTTTGGGTGGGGTTCCGACGCTCCGGGGCCCCGCTTCGGTGAAACCCTGAATCCGCTGGAAAAACCCTAACGTTTCCGTCTACCCCCAATGACGTGCGTCGAAACGGGGTAGCCCAGTGGACTTTTTTGCTTGGTTGTGTTATGTTAGGCCATAGGAACATGAGAAACCAAAGTCTACCCCAAATCGACACACGATTCCATCCGGTTCGCCCGAAAGGGGAGTTTTCACCTCTAAGTGCAGAAACTAACTAGAGAGAGTGAAGCCGGTGATGTCGGTCACACCTAGGAGTAGATTCTTGCACATTTACAACACACAACACACTTGTATACATATGGTATGTCACAAGCTAGGTTTGGGTGGGGTTCCGACGCTCCGGGGCCCGCTTCGGTGAAACCCTGAATCCGCTGGAAAAACCCTAACGTTTCCGTCTACCCCCATAGACGTGCGTCGAAACGGGGTAGCCCAGTGGACTTTTTTGCTTGGTTGTGTTATGTTAGGCCATAGGAACATGAGAAACCAAAGTCTACCCCAAATCGACACACGATTCCATCCGGTTCGCCCGAAAGGGGAGTTTTCACCTCTAAGTGCAGAAACTAACTAGAGAGAGTGAAGCCGGTGATGTCGGTCACACCTAGGAGTAGATTCTTGCACATTTACAACACACAACACACTTGTATACATATGGTATGTCACAAGCTAGGTTTGGGTGGGGTTCCGACGCTCCGGGGCCCCGCTTCGGTGAAACCCTGAATCCGCTGGAAAAACCCTAACGTTTCCGTCTACCCCCATAGACGTGCGTCGAAACGGGGTAGCCCAGTGGACTTTTTTGCTTGGTTGTGTTATGTTAGGCCATAGGAACATGAGAAACCAAAGTCTACCCCAAATCGACACACGATTCCATCCGGTTCGCCCGAAAGGGGAGTTTTCACCTCTAAGTGCAGAAACTCACTAGAGAGAGTGAAGCCGGTGATGTCGGTCACACCTAGGAGTAGATTCTTGCACATTTACAACACACAACACACTTGTATACATATGGTATGTCACAAGCTAGGTTTGGGTGGGGTTCCGACGCTCCGGGGCCCCGCTTCGGTGAAACCCTGAATCCGCTGGAAAAACCCTAACGTTTCCGTCTACCCCCAATGACGTGCGTCGAAACGGGGTAGCCCAGTGGACTTTTTTGCTTGGTTGTGTTGTGTTAGGCCATAGGAACATGAGAAACCAAAGTCTACCCCAAATCGACACACGATTCCATCCGGTTCGCCCGAAAGGGGAGTTTTCACCTCTAAGTGCAGAAACTAACTAGAGAGAGTGAAGCCGGTGATGTCGGTCACACCTAGGAGTAGATTCTTGCACATTTACAACACACAACACACTTGTATACATATGGTATGTCACAAGCTAGGTTTGGGTGGGGTTCCGACGCTCCGGGGCCCCGCTTCGGTGAAACCCTGAATCCGCTGGAAAAACCCTAACGTTTCCGTCTACCCCCAATGACGTGCGTCGGAACGGGGTAGCCCAGTGGACTTTTTTGCTTGGTTGTGTTATGTTAGGCCATAGGAACATGAGAAACCAAAGTCTACCCCAAATCGACACACGATTCCATCCGGTTCGCCCGAAAAGGGAGTTTTCACCTCTAAGTGCAGAAACTCACTAGAGAGAAAGTTATGCCGGTGATGTCGGTCACACGTAGGAGTAGATTCTTGCACATTTACAACAGACAACACACTTGTATACATATGGTATGTCACAAGCTAGGTTTGGGTGGGGTTCCGACGCTCCGGGGCCCCGCTTCGGTGAAACCCTGAATCCGCTGGAAAAACCCTAACGTTTCCGTCTACCCCATAGACGTGCGTCGAAACGGGGTAGCCCAGTGGACTTTTTTGCTTGGTTGTGTTATGTTAGGCCATAGGAACATGAGAAACCAAAGTCTACCCCAAATCGACACACGATTCCATCCGGTTCGCCCGAAAGGGGAGTTTTCACCTCTAAGTGCAGAAACTAACTAGAGAGAGTGAAGCCGGTGATGTCGGCCCCGCTTCGGTGAAACCCTGAATCCGCTGGAAAAACACTTGCACAGGATTATTCCTTTCCTCAATTGCATCATTGTGCCCATCAATGCGTGCCATATAACTTCCCTGATATGTGTCGCAAAAACAGGGCGGTTATTCACAGGGCGGTTATCCGACACATTAGCCTCTTTATCTAATCCACAACTAGCTTGTTCCTTGACAGGGAAGTTAACCTCTTTGGCTTCATCTGATGGAGTAACCTCTCTTGCATAACCTGTTGTCCTCTCTCTACTAAATTAGGGAATATATTGAGTAAAAAAAAAAGAGGATACGCCGACGGCATTGCCGTCGGCGTAGTATTATCCACTTAACCCACCCACCACTACGCCGACGGCTGCCGTCGGCGTAGGTTTACCTTATCCATTTTTTAGGTCGCACCCGCACCCGCACCCGCACCTAGCCAGCCACCCATTTTCTCCATCGCACCCATCCTCTCGCCGCCGCCATCCCCAGTGCGTCGTCCTCCTCCGCCGGCCGCGCCCGCCACGCCGCCCATCTCCCCTCCCCAGGATCCGCCGCTCCCCTCCCCAGCTCGCCTCCCCAGCTCCCCTCCCCAGCTCGCGGCCGTGCTCCCCCTCCCCAGGATCCGCCGCGGCCGTGTCCCCTCCCCAGCTCGCGGCCGTGCTCCCCTCCCCAGCTCGCGGCCGTGTCCCACGCCGGACGCATCGAGCTCGGCGGCGACCTCCTCCACGCCGGCCGCGCCTCACGCCCCCACCTCGCACCTCCTCCACGCCGGACGCATCGAGCTCGGCGGCGACCTCCACGCCGGCCACACCTCACGCCCCCACCCCGCACCTCCTCCACGCCGGACGGCCAGCTCGCGGTCCTCCACCGGCCCCTACGCACTGCTCCCCCTCCCCAGCGCCGCGGCCTGTGCAACCGCAGGTGAGACAGTGGCATGTCAGCACGATGTAGAGGTGATGGGAGCAAGTTAGTATTTTGGAGCAAATTAGTATGGTAGAGCATGTTAGCATAATTTTGAGGTGAGAGCAAATGTTGCTAGTTAGATGTTCATCATTTTATTTCGTTTGCATGGCATTAGTTGTAGTTGATTTAGTTCTAGCTAAATGTATAGTCGGCAACATGGGCAAATTCATTTTAGTTCTAGCTAAATGTGTAGTTGATTTAGTTCTTTGTGTTCTTTTTTTTTATCTATGCTTCCTTGACTAACCCTGTATCAAATGCTTTTACTTAACTAAGTATCATGTCGGAGCCGGAGCGAAAGTTTCGTGGTGTTCACCGGAGACCCACGAAGATCCCGACTTGGGCAGCTCAGATCACAGTGGATCACAGGAAGATCCAGCTTGGTACTTTCAGGTGCCCGTGGCAGGCGGCCCGCGCCTACGACTGCGCGGCGGTCCAGCACTTTGGGGCGAGAGCGATCCTCAACTTTGAGGATGAGCGGAGCGCGGCGCACATGTTAGCGCCAGATGGCATGAGGATCGCGACGAAGGCCGAGGAGAGGGAGCACCGGCAGGCAGAGAGGCTGCTCAGGGCGCGCCACCAGCGCGAGGATGACCCCTTGGTCAAGGATCTCCTCCTTGATCCCCAGGTGATGGCGGTCCAGTACCAGGTCTTGAGCGAGAGCCGGCAGCAGCGCGGGCAGGGCGAGGCCGGCCCCTCCGGCACGCAGCAGCAGGGCGAGGACTCTAGCAGCAGCCTGTCCTCTTGTTGGGGCCGCTTGGACGACGTCACTGACACCGGCGCGAGTCGAGTTTAGGATGTCTATCATCCTACCTGTCGTACTACTAGACTTATCTTGCTACCTGTTGTACTGCTAGACTTATCATACATGCTACCTATGTATTATTGTGCTACTTGTCTATATGTGTTATGTTAAGCTAATATGGTTACATCGTTCTATGGTTTATTCTGTTTTATGTTTAATTATTAGGTAAAATGGAGGGATATTTGCTTATATATTTCGATTGTTTGTACTTTTCAGATGACGTAGCTTCCTCTCGGCCTTCTCCGGCCACCGATCACGCTTCGAGGGTATAAATCTTTCGCCTCTCTTGCTGCATAGGTTTATTTTGGTCTAGATCACCAAGTCAGTCGCGTAACCCGAGTCAGATCCCATCCGGAAGGGTTACAAATTTATAAATATGCAGGATTGTCCATCTTTGCATATTTATAACCGTAACACTTCCGGGTTGTCCTGTTGGACAGTCCGAGTACGTGTAGATCGGGTCGTGTTCCACGTTCTACCCCTTCCTGAGACGGAATTTCGGCAGCACCTCCCTGTTGTTCTTCGGATGCACACCCTCTCGGCTTGACAAGCTCGAGACGTGTATTCTGAAGAACAGCGGGGAGGTGCTGCCGAAATTCCGTCTCGGGTCGGGGTAGAACATGGGACACGACTCGATCTACACGTACTCGGGCGGGATAGGCCCCTACCTATTAGAAGTGTATGTGAACCCTTGCATGTTGTAAAAGATAAAATTTGGCCGTAATAAAATGGTGACATTGCATGCAAGAAAATAAAAATATGATGCATTTAATTTCATGTTATTATTATTTGGCTCACAGTAAAGCAGCAGAGGATGGCAGATAATGGGTGGATGTACAGTGGCCGAATTAGTTTGGTTGACAAAACAGATGAGTGGGTATGGAAGACGCATTTGTTAGTGAAGGAGTTAGCGCGTAAGGGTTCAGAGTCAGGCGCTCGTGGACAGTGCCCTTGCCCTCGTTGCAAGTTTCGTACACGTCAGGGAAAGGATGATATGATTAAACACCTCTTCTCTCGTGGGTATATGCCGAACTTCGTGACGACAGTCAACTTTGATGAGTACGAGCGCGAGAGTGGCAGGGTGATGCGGCAGCGGATCAATGGCAATGAAGATGATGGGATTAGAAACTGGCTAGATGATCTCCGTGCTGGCGACATGCCAGATTCGCCACCATCACAGGAGGAACCGGAGGAACCTCCAGAACCGGAGGAACCGCGTGAACCGGAGGACCCAGAGCCAACCGCGAAGGCCTTCTTTGCTATGATGGCCTCGTCTCAGAGGCCTCTGTACGAGGGTGCAAAAGTTTCTCAGCTCGATGCCATCTCGCAAGCACTAGCCAACAAGCTCCAGTATGGCAGCACCCGTTCATGCTTTGAAGCGCATCTGCAAACAACTGGTAACCTGTTGCCTGAAGGGCATTGTCTGCCTCAAAGCATGTACGAAACGAAGAAAATCCTGCGAGATCTCAGCATGGATTATCAGAAGATAGATTGTTGTCCAAAAGGATGCCTTTTGTTTTGGAAACAGTTTGCCAATGACAAGTACTGTATCTTGTGTAAGGCCTCTAGGTATCATGTGGTAAAAGGACCCGATGGTACGAAGACGCAGTCAAATGTCGCCATTAAGATTCTTCGTTACCTCCCATTCATACAAAGAATCAAGCGGCTTTACATGAACAAAGACTGCCACACAGATGCAATGGCACAAAACGGGGAAGAGATACAAGGATGAGCACGACCGGGAATTGATGGGACATCCATCTGATGGTACGGCATGGAAGAACTTTGATGCGAACCACCCCGATGAGGCAGCAGATGCTCGAAACGTGAGAATCGCGATAGCAACCGATGGATTCAATCCATATGGTTTGTCGACTACCGCGTACAGCTGCTGGCCCGTGTTTGTTATTCCGCTCAATCTCCCTCCTGGAGCCCTAATGCAAAAGAAGACCATGTTCCTCTCGCTGATCATTCCAGGTCCTGAATATCCGGGGAAGAATTTAAGTATGTACATGCAGCCAATTGTGGATGATCTGAACCACTCTTGGCACCACGGGACGTTGACATATGATCGTGCATCGAAGACAAACTTCTTGATGAAAGTTTGGTATCACAATTCCATGCATGACATGCCCGGGTACGCCCTATTCTGCGGATGGTGTACAGCTGGTAAGTGGCCATGCCCAGTGTGCAGGAACCGACTTGAGTTCATGTGGCTAACGGCGGGACGGAAGTATTCCGCGTTTGACACACATCGAAAGTTCCTCAAAAGAGGGCATCCGTTTAGAGAAGACAAAAAGAACTTCAAGAAGGGCAGAGTTGAGCGTGAAGAAAAAGCGATACCAACTTTCGATGGTGCAGCTGTTGACGCCGAGCTAAGTGCTCTCGTGCCTGCTGGGAGAAAAGGCCCACGATATGTGGGATATGGTGTGTCGCACAACTGGACTCACGTGGCAGGCTTGACGCAACTCGAATATTACAAGGACCTCGAACTTCCCCATAGCATCGATGTGATGCACACCGAAAAGAATGTTGGAGAGTCCCTCTTTCACACAATCCTGAACATTACCCCGAAGTCGAAGGATAATGTTAAGGCTAGAGTTGATGTTAAGAAGCTCTGTGATAGGGAGAGAATGCACATGAAGCCTCCTGAAGGCCGTCAAAAGAACTGGTTCAAGCCGCATGCTGACTTCTGCCTTAATAGTATGCAAAGGTCTGAGGCATTCCATTGGCTCAAATTCGTCGTGATGTTCCCTGATGGCTATTGTTCGAATATAAGTAAGGGAGTCAATATACAAACGGCAAAAGTCACCGGGCTCAAGAGTCACGACTATCATATATGGATTGAGCGGCTGCTACCGGTGATGGTTCGAGGGTATCTCCCCGACCGTGTCTGGCGAGTGCTCGCGGAGTTGAGCCATTTCTTCCGCACGCTCTGTGCTAAGCAAGTATGTCCCCTGATTATTCAGAAGCTGCATGAACTAGTGCCGGAGTTGCTGTGCAACTTAGAGACGATATTTCCGCCAGGCTTTTCACTCCGATGGCACATCTTGTTGTGCATCTTGCGAATGAGGTACTCTTGGGTGGACCGGTGCAGTTTCGTTGGCAGTTTTGTATTGAGAGAGAGTTTAAGTATATTCGAACCAAATGTGGAAACAAAAATAAGATTGAGTCATCCATAGCCGAGGCAACTATCCTTCAGGAGATGGCAGACGCCAGGCTAACGTACTACCCCGATGATGTTCCCACTATGCATAACCAGGCCTCTCGGTACAATGTCGACGAGCCCAAGCGAGACCCCAAGCTCGTCCTCTTCCAGTGTCCCGGTGGCAAGAGCGGTGGCCAACAAGGTATAACTTGACCAATGATGAGCTGGAGTGCATAATGCTCTATGTGCTTATGAACATGAAGGAAGTGACCCACGACGAGCAGGGAGAAGAGGGCAGTTTCCTTAGGTAAAATGGGGAACAAATTACTTTGCAACTACTATCATGATTTCGTTCTAATACGTATTTTCTCCTTTAGTCAATTCACGGATGAAATGTGGTCGGGAACATCAGATGGACCCAATGAAGCCGCGTTGGACACTCTTTTGAAAGAGCCTGCCCCCGGAAAGAAAAAATTCACGGTTTGGTTCAGGGAAAAGGTAATTTCAAACCTGTCCCTTCTACCTTGCAATTCGTGTATTATCCCTCTTACTAATGCACAAAACAATTTGTACTTGTAGGGAGCTGATCCCAACGTTGTGATGTCAGATGAGTTGAGATGTGTCTCCCAAGGTTGTAACCGTAGAGTCGAGAAGTATGAGAAGTATGATGTGAATGGGTACCGCTTCCATACAGAGCATCACCAGAACAGTCGGCCTAATGCAAAGACTATAAATACCGGGGTCTTCACCAAAGGAGCCGGTAATTATGATTACTACGGAAGGTTACAGAACGTATATGAGCTGACGTTCAATAACACGAACATATCACTCAAGCTTGTTGTGTTCAAATGCCACTGGTTCGACCCTGAGCATGGAACCAAAAGTACCCCTTCCATTGGGTTAGTTGAAGTTAAGCCTTCAACCACCTACAATGGATCCGATGTCTTTGTTGTGGCTCACCAAGCCTTTCAAGTTTATTATTTGCCCTACCCATGCAAGAAAGAGGGACTCATTGGTTGGGAAGTCGTGTTCCATGTATCGCCACGTGGTAAGCTACCCATGCCCTCCGAAGACGATTACAACAACATTGACCCTAAAACATACGAGGGGATTTTCTATCAAGAGGAACAAACCTTTGGGGACTTTGGCATACAAGGTCTTGAGGACCGCGAGGACAATGCACAAACAGGTGGTGACGTAGTGGTGAATCTAAAGGATATAGATATGCTCAACAAGTTACAGAGTGATAGTGATGACGATGATGAGCCTCCACCGTGCGAGGAGGTTCCAATATACAACACTCGTGATAGTGATGTTGATAGTGATGATAGTGATGATGACAACCCAGGACTTAACTATGAGAGTGATGATTAGGGGTGAGGGTCTTTTATGTCCTTTTGCGTACTATTTACTTTTCAACATGCTTCTTCTTAATTGCATTACGTCTTTATTCTTATTTACTACATTTTTCAACATGCTTAAAGTTTATCCTTTCTCAATGCAGGTGATTGACCAAGATGAGCCAAGGCAAGGAATCATCGGCCTCGGGCTCTCGGGAGGTGTAGGATGTGTTCGGGTGTAGCGTGTGTGAATTCGAACTTGTTTGGAGTTTGTATGAATGCTTGGATGAATTTGAATCATGTTTGTGTCATTTGGATATGTATGTGTGTTTTATTTGATGTTTCTGTGATGTTTTATAATTTGTGCAATTTTAATTGTATTTAAAATGCGCCAGAAACCAGCAGCAAAAAATTTCAGAAACTGAAAATATGGTCAAGTCTACGCCGACGGCATCGTAGTATGCTGGGGACGCACAGGATGGCGCCACGTCGACGCTGGAGGACCATATGGTACCTATACGCCGACGGCAATGCCGTCGGCGTAAGACTCCTCCCAGACGCACCAGATCAGCACACGTGGCAGACTAGGCCGACGGCACTGCCGTCGGCGTATAGGTGGAGCAGACGGAGACGTCAACGTTCCTTTTGTGGGTCCCACTTCAGATACGCCGACGGCGACGGATACGCCGACGGCATTGTTCGTACGCCGACAGCGTCCTACGCCGACGACGATACGCCGACGGCGGCCGTCGGCGTAGGACTACGCCGACGGCGATCGTTGCTACGCCGACGGCGGACTGCCGTCGGCGTTTTGACTGTTTCCCGTAGTGTCTCCCCCGTTGCGGCATCCCTTCCGGGACCTGACATGCTGTCGGCAATGGATCCCGTTGGACAGCTCCGTTGCATGTTCTTTCGTTAGGCACCAAGGCAGTAAAAGGGGCATGTGAGCAAACATAATGGTACCTGGGGGGTTATCATCAATTATCCGCCAAGGCAACTACCCCATAGCTAGCTAGTCCTTGTATTTACCATCATGTTGATTTACTCGTTCAAGCACATTTACTATCTTATTTTTTTAATTTGAGACGACCTGAGCACACGTACTGATCATTGGAGTACAATATTCTTTACTTCTGTTGTCCAATTTGGATGCACAGATTGGTCTGAGCTAAACAAGCAGCACCATAGATAATGTGCTTATAATTTGATAGCTCATCAATCATTCCAGTAATTATGTAATTTTCGTTTGTTTTATAGATACCAAAGGAAAACATACTGTACAAGTGTCTACTTTCATGTCCATAGATGAGATGAGGAATGCTATACTATGGTATGGATCAATGCATCCATATATCATATTACTTTTCATTGTGAATTGTTAGTTAATAACAATGATCATCACGATAATCCGATTTCATCGAGCCTTCGAACCGGCTTGCGAGCTTCATCGAGCCGGCTTGTCGAGCCTCGAGTCTTGCTAGGAAGGTTTAGGCTTGGCTTGTCCGACCTTCGAGCCCAAGTCGAGCCTTGTCGAGCCTGAGCCGAGTCTCGAGCCTCGAGCTTCGTGTCCACCCCTAGTTGTTCGGTGCAATGGGAGCTACCCTGTTCGTCAACCAACTTATATATGTTTATCCCAACAATCGTGGTCATAACCTATTCGGACCATATATATAGAGGGGGGAATTATGTGAGCATCTCCCAACCACCCTCACAGGTCACAGCCGTTCCGTTCCAAGCCAAGAGCCAACCAACAACGAGTACTAGGACTAGGTTTCTGTTAAAAAAAAAGAGTACTAGGACTAGGTTATATATCGAGTTACAAGGCTCAATTCGCCCACTCCGGGCCTGCAAGCCTCGCAGGTACCTGGGTCCTTCTCTTGGGCCTCGGCCCACCTGGCCCAGGGAGGTCTTGTGGTGTTGGGTCGCTGACACTCCCTCCATCTTCAGATACGGCTTGCCCCCAAGCCGGAGCACGAGGAAACAATTGCTTCAAGGAGTCCAAATCTTCCAACAAGCCGCAGAAGTTGGTGAATAACTCCACTGCACTCGTACCTGGACAATGCTGCGATGTCCAACCTCCTTCACACGGCACTGCAAAATACGGACAAGAATCTGCAATGATGGATCCTCCAATTGCAATTCCTGCAAAACCTGATGTTTAGGAGAAATGAACTTTTTCAATTGTGAAACATGGGAAACTAGGTGGATACGACTGCTCTCCGACAACACCAATCTTGCCACACTGCCCAGACGCTTCTCCACAGGCTATGGACCATAACACTTGAAGGCCAACTTCTTGTTAGAACGGTGCACCACTGAGTACTGCACATATGGCTGAAGCTTGAGAAACACTTGATCACCTTCAGCAAACTCACGCTCAGTGCGCTTCTTATCAACATGAGCTTCCTGTTGGGACCAATTAGTCTCCTCCGTGGACAATACTTATGCAGACGCTTCTTTCAGATCCAGCCGTGTCGGTGTCGCCTGTCTGACTGCCTACTGATCCTGTAACTGTGGAGCAATTGCTCGCTGCTTGAGCACGTTGACTTTGCTGTGGGTCATTCGCTGAAGAATGGTATTGTCGTTGTACGGAGCAATGGGAGCATTACCCTGTTCGTCAACCAACTTATACTCCGTATATGTTTATTCCAACAATCGTGGTCGTAAGTTCGTATTGGCCTTTTCGGATTTGAGGGAACTGTTAGCTGCCGCCGCTTCCTCGCCCACCCCTCCCTCCCTCCGCGCCGCCGCCGGCGGCACCGGCGGCGGCGGGGCTTTGCTTCTTCGTCGCGCGGTGCTACTATTAACATCATTCTGTTGTTGAAACCAGGTCCAAAAATTCCATATCAGTGAGCTGGAGCTATCCTTCACGCAGGGAAAAGATGGAACTACGAGACGTGGGGCGGGCATGATCCGCTGTCAACAAACACGAAGCCTCCCGGCGCCGAGCTATGGGCGGTTTTCGACCTTCCTTCCTCCGAGATCGATGCCACGTGGAAGAACCTCACGCACGCGTTGTCAGGCCTCTTCTGCACGTCCATCAACTTCTTGGAGTCTTCCACTGCCTTCTCCGCTCCTCGCTGGGGATTCAGATCGAACGAAGGCAACCTCCGATACGGCGCACTGCCTCGTGAAGCTGTCTGCACTGAGAACCTCACGCCTTGGCTGAAGCTTCTTCCGTGCCGTGACAAAGCTGGCATCGCTTCTTTGTTGTACAGGCCGTCGATTTATAAAGGGTACTACCATTCCCAAAAGCTGAAGCTAACATCGTCCCAGACTGGAGGTACTGTTCTTGATCAGTCACTGACAGTGGTGCTGCAGCCAGATACGTCGGGTGGTAAGCAGCTACATTCTACTGATGGGAAACTTCAGCCCAGCTGGTCCATTGAGCATTTGTTTAACAGCAAACTGTCGGGGAAATGTCTCGTTTCAAAGTCCAGCAGAATATTTGTAGAGATTGAGAAAGGTATACTTGCCAAATCTGGATCAGTGGTTTCCTGGAGTAACGAATTCTTTGAGATTTCCACTGCCCCAGACAGGGTGCTCAGAGAATTGGATCATTTGGAAGTCCAATCATCGTCATTATGTGAGTATGATCTTAGTAACTACAACGATGATAAGGCTTTGGATGTGGGCATAACTTGGAAGCTTCCCCTCATATGGTCTTGCTCCCCTGCACCATATAATGCAAGGAGATTTCTTATGGGTAGTGGAAACGAAAGAGGGTCTATTGCTCTGTCGTTTCTATCCACTGATCTACATAAGCAGTTGGGTGGTAGCTCAAATGATTGTTCGATAAAGGCTGTAGTTCTCCAGGTTTTTCCGTGGTATGTTAAGGTCTATTATCACAGCCTACAAATTTTCATTGATGGAGCAGCAAGGCTATATCAGAAGTACTTGACATGATCCATCTCACTCCTTCAGAAGACAAACTTTCGCCTGGAACTCTGGAGATGCTGCTAAGATTTCCTTGCGGCATGCAATCAGCTACCTTGACATTGGACTTTGATAAAGTCTGCTCTACTCCTTAATTTCCTGAATATTCAATCTTTTTGTTAGGAAATACAGTTGTTCCTGGCATTTTACGACTGCACATGTCTTTTGTTTGTTTTCCTCCCTTTGTGCATTCTCCATTTAATGGTATATGCATGCAGAACTAAACATTTCTGCATTTTTTTGGCAGGGGTTCCTACACATAGATGAATATCCTCCTGATGCTAATCAAGGGTTTGATATTCCATCAGCTTTAGTTAGCTTTCCTGAGTTCAATTCTAGCCGAAGATACCCTGAGACAGATCCAATGTTTGTGTCACCTTTGCTAGAAATGTTTAAGGTAAATATAGGAATTTTACTTATTTGTGAGTTATAGATATTCTGCTTTGATTTTCTCATTGCGATATTATTATGCGCTGCAGGAAGATAGTGTTGTGAAATCATACATAGAAGTCCTGCTTGTTCCCTTGACAACTCCTGATTTCAGCATGCCGTATAATGTTATTACCTTCACTTGCACAGTCTTAGCTCTTTATTTTTGCTGACACATTAATGCCTTTTTTTTAATCGACACATTAATGCCTCTGGAATGCCGACCTTGCACATTTTGTATGATCGAGCAACTTCATACTTTAATCTTTTCTTAGTCACATCTGACCTGTTATTTCACCATTACAAGTTAGTATTAACTTCTCAAACTCACAAAATGTTCTGACTAATCTCAGTTCTGTAACAGCTGCGAGGCCTGCGCTCATTCCTCTGTTGCTAGCTAGGCTAAGGGGCCAGAAGGTCGACCCGTCAAAGTCAGAATCCTCACGTGCATATCCGGCAGGGTTGAAGCTACTACTCAAGGTTGCATTTGTCGCGGTAGTAGCTGTTGTGTATCACTATCTTTCAGACAGCTGAGAACACTCTTGAGCTAGTTATAGACACCACGGTAATATGTTTTGTTGATCTTTTGTAGCCTATGGTATTACCTGTAGAGGTGCTTGCGTCCGGGTCATCTTTTTGTTCCATTCTGGATTCTTAACTTTCCTCTCATTGCAGCTTGTACATCATTTTTTTTGTAGAATAATGTGCTCTTTATTAGCTAGCAAAACATGCTTACATTACATCATTCACCAAAAATTGGTGTCAGAATATTTGGAGGATCATCAAGCCAAGACCTAGCAGGTTGTTGTGTCTTGGCTGTTGCTCGAAGATGATTTTGACAGAATCTATCGACATAAGTAGCAGCTGTCTAATATTATAGCCGACGAGCCTCACGATTATCCATAGTCTCGCATGGTGATCACATCCAAGCAATCTGACTGATGACCGACCAGCTGATTGCACCTGATCGACAAGGTGAGAATGGGCATATGCTGGAGCAACAAACATCCAACTTTTATCTGTTTTTAGGTAGCGGTTTTTTTTTTACGCATCCTTATCTGTTTTTAGTTTAACTTTTATCTGTATAAGCTTCGGAGGCTCATTTTTTCGCCTGAGTGTCTGAATAAGGGACTATTCCGTGACTACCAGTGTAACTAGGATTTTATCAGGCTGAACTGTGGATCTGCGTTAAAGTTGGTAATGATAAAATGATCTGCTTGCACTCAGTTGATCATGTCAATATGCTCGACAAAAAATCCATAAGATAAAACACAGAGAACATCACTGCTAATATCGCTAATATTGACAGCAAATTGTGAAGTCATGTCCAATCCGGGCTCTTATGCTAAATGGTGCAGGCATTTTTTTTACGACTGGGGAATGAGATGAAGGAGCTCTCATCATGTCAGTTTCTGGGATTCAGGCTCTTCGCTTTTGTAATCTCACACTTCGCAAATACTATAAGAAAGTGACAGATAATGGAATGGCTGCGCTGGCGCGTTCAGGGAAGCTAGAGGCACTGACCGTCATAGGGTATTAGGGTGTCGTGGGACATCTCAGGAGGGCCGCGGGCGTACAGCTGCTGCCAAGTCGGTTTTCACTACTCTGTATACATTGAAAGCCACGACACTCTGAAGGGAATGAAAGAATTGAAGATGAATTCAGTATCGTAAGTAATCTTTGAGGCCTCAGAGATTCTAGCTCTTAGCTTATCAGGAATTTGTCGGAATTCTTATTACGTGCTGTCAGGCTTCAAATAGCCGTCGCCTTTTGTGGAGACTAATTTTTGTACAGCTGTGTGCGCGTTAAGATTTCAATGGAATAACAGGTTTTTTTCTCTCTTCGAATTGTTATATTTGTTTCTTGTGAAACAGCGTTGTGCAGTGCTTCATACTATGTGTGCACATGTTCGTGTTGTCACTGAGCAGCACGCTCCGGAGAAGTGTGCAATGGTCGGCGCTTGTTTCACAGCCGTTTAAGCTTTACGTAATAATTTTCTGAACATTTCGTCTTAACAAAATACGTGCAGCTCTCCTGCATGATCTCGAAAAAGTATCCGAACATTGTCGCTGCAGAAATTAGACAGAAGCTCTTCGCTGTAAGCCTGTAACTGATCCGTGACTACATAGCACATGTGCAGATATGAAACCATATAACCACATTGCGCAGAGGGAGCTGCAAAATAAAGGACACAAGGTTTCTGTGTTACACCTGAAGGTACTTCGTTGTTAACACTAGAAGTTCTTTGCGAAATTTCAAACAGTTTTGCTATATCTCTGCAGCCGCAACTTATTTTTTTCTCAAGCACATGCCCAAGTACAGAATCTCACACGCAAAAATGTGATAGGGAAATCAAAGACGAATCACAGTGGAGATTTTTTTGATCCCAAGCACTGCTCCCTCCTGTTTAAAAAATTCAGAAATCATATTTATAAGTTTCAAAAAATTCTGAAAATAATTCCACATGTAGCCAATGGTGTATCCCACGACCGTGCAAAATTTTCACAGTAGAGATTTTTTTATCCCGGGCACCACTGCTCCCTCCTGTTTAAAAAATTCAAAAATCATATTTATAAGTTTCAAAAAATTCTAAAAATAATTCCACATGTAGCCAATGGTGTATCCCACAACCGTGCAAATTTTAGATTGAGATACTTTGTATTATTGGCTACACAAAAATAACAAATCTGATAAAACTGAGAGATTTGAAAATATACATTCTCAGATCTACATATTTGTCATTTTTGTGTAGCTCGGAATACAAAGTTTTGGGAGTTGAAATTTTGCACGTTAGTGGGATATATCATTGGCTACACCTGGAATTTTTTTTTAAATTTTTGGAAACTTATAAATATGATTTTTGAATTTTTTAAACAGGAGGGAGCATTGGTGTCCGGGATCATAAACCACTTTCCGAATCAAAGACATCTATATTTGCAGGCCTGGACCACAGGGCGATCGCTGTTGCCTGTGGAAATTTTCAGGCGTTGGAGGTAACAGTACGGGAAGACCACAACATGTTGGCTTCAGGCCCTCGCTGAAAGAGCCTACCGGGATCGTACCGACTACCGCGTGGAAGCTTAGTCGGCCTTGACCCTCGTTACGTCAGCAATCTTCGCTGTCAGAACATGGTGCTAGTTTTAAGTATGGGTGTGTCTACGACTCAGTCGACTGAGACATAAGTTATGTCTCAGTCAACTGACGTCAGCCATGTTCCCGATCTATGTAGCAAAAAAACACAAGCTATGTAGCAAAAAAAACACAAGCTATGTAGTAAAAACGTCAGCTATGTAGCAAAAAAACACAAGCTATGTAGCAAAAACGTCAGCCATGTAGCAAAAAAACACAAGCTATGTAGCAAAAAACATAAGCCATGTAGCAAAAACGTCAGCCATGTAGCAAAAAAACACAAGCTATGTAGCAAAAAAACACAAGCTATGTAGCAAAACTCAATTGGTAGTACCAACCGACACCAAACACGAATCATAAAGAAACTAGCGAATCGGACGGTCACGGATGTGACTGAGACATAAGTAGCAAAACCGTTTAAGTATTAGAAGGTTAGATTTGACTAAGAATACCACTATAATGTTAAGATTTTTAAAAGACTACTGTTTCCAACATAAGAAACCTTAGTTCAACTGCGGCGGCTTCATATGCTGCTCTCAAGAGTCAAGACTGAGTCGACTCAGACTCCTCTGCCATGTGGGAGTAGGGGTACAAGATAGCAGCCTGTCAGATAGCGTCTCCTCCCGACGACTCGCCGCGCGTCAAAGTCGTTCTATAACGCACAATTCTCCCATACTATCGTTGCCACTGGATATTAATTCTGCACCACAATAATTAACAAGAGGGAGAGCACACTTGCTGAGTGAGAACAGAGCAGCCGTCAATGGCGCCGTGGGAGTACAGCCTGCAGAGACTCGGCACCTGCTGACCTGTATCCCGACGACCTAGCCGCTGAGTCCACTCGCTTTATTATAATAACACAGCTATCTAGTCCCTAATGGTTGCCAGTCGCCATTGTCTTGCATCACAATATGAGTAATCAAGAAGAGCAAGCAAGGACACTTGGGCCCTGCATGCAGCCGGCGGCAATGGAGATCAGCCAGCCGGCGCCTGCGCGTCCGGTAATGGCGTACGGGCAGCAGCCGTGGGAGTGGAAGTACAGCCTGCGAAAGTACCTCCTGCTGCTGGCCACCATTGTGGCCACCGTGACGTACGCCGCGGGCTTCAACCCGCCTGGGGGCGTCTGGCAGGAGGGCGCCCGCGACAGCGGCCAAAGCCAGCTCGCCGGCGACCCCGTCATCCGCGACACCCACTACCACCTCTACCTCGCCTTCTTCTACTGCAACGCCATGGCGTTCGCCGCGTCGCTTGTTGTCATCGTCCTCATCCTCATCCTCGCCGTCCGGCACGACAGGGAGAAGGAGGGCGCCGTTTGGGTTTTGAAGGACGTCGTGCTGCTACGGGCCTTCATGCTGCTCGACCTGCTCAGCCTCATGGGCGCCTATGGAGCCGGCACATGCCGGGACAAGGTCTCCATTGTCTAGTCCGCGGTGCTGGTGGCAGCCGTCTTCCTTTACATTTCGGTTCTGAAGTTGTGGGACTGGTGCTCTCCAGACAACAACTCCGGCTCCAACTCTGGCGGCGTGATGCACACCACCAACCCCAGCCTCGACCCGGGCGGAATGCTCGTTCCCGACCCTGGTTCTGTTTGCCTGACGCCCACCAACAACGCCAGTCCCGGCTCTGGCGCAATGCCCGGACCCGTCCCCAACTCTGACTCCGGCGGCGTGATGCCCACCACCAACACCAGCCCCTGCTCTGGCGCAATACCCGAACCCGTCCCCAACTCTGACTCCGGCGGTGAGGCCCTGAAGAATCTGAAAGCAGAAGAACGGCTCCGCAAGGTCCTGATGCTTCTGGCGACATTCGCGGTGAGTATCACGTACAACGCCGGGCTGAGCACGCCGGGCGGCTTTTGGGACAGAACCTGGGCACGCCATCGGCCGGGAGACGCGATTCTCAAGGATCGCCACAACCTGCGACTGACGGTGTTCTTACTATGCAACACCACGTCGTTCGTGGCGTCTCTGCTCATCACCATGCTGCTCATCATAGACAGAAATCTCCGCGAGAAGACGGCCCGCTCTCTCGTGCTCTACGGATGCATTGTCTTCGCCTCATCGTCGCATACGTTGCCGGCAGCTGCAGAAAGATCGACACCACCATTTACGTGGGCAGCCTGGTTGGGTATGTTCTGGCATACATCCTACTCCATGTTCTGGTATTCTACACTTCGGCGTCAAACTCCAGATTGTGTTCTTGTCCTAGTATGTTTGTTTCTTTCTCAGCCTGGTTGGCGTCGTTCTGGAAGGCAGGTGATAATGCAAGGTACTGAGCACATACTACATATCCTCTGTTTCTTCCTCTGCAATGAAGCGAACTCTGTTTCTTTCTCTTTAATTGAACCGAACTCTGTTTCTTTCTCTGCAATGAACGAATACAGTGCTAGGGAGGCTCTGAACAAGGCTCGCTCTCTTGTTTTACTGCTCGCCACTCTTGCTGCCACCATCACCTACTCAGCAGGGTTGAACCCGCCAGGTGGCCTTTGGCAGGATAACAGCAACGGGCACATGGCCGGCAACCCGATCCTTCTCACGACGAGCGCCAAGAGGTACAGAGCCTTCTTCTATTGCAACTCGGTTGCCTTCGTGGCCTCCTTGGTGGCCATCCTCCTGGTCCAGAAGGAGATTCTGGTCAAGCACCACGTGCTGGAGGCAGCCATGATACTCGACCTGTTTGGCCTCATCGGCGCATATGCCGCCGGGAGCTGCCGGGACGTGAACCACTCCATCTACGCCATGGCATTGGCAGGTGCTGTCCTGGTCTATGTAGTGATCCATGTTGTCTTCTTCACGCTGGACCACAAGGAAAATAATAACGATAATGAAGATCGGTTGCTTGAGAAGAGGCGCAAACGGCTGCTCCTCTTCGCGATCTTGGCTGCGACCATCACCTACCAAGCCGGCCTTACCCCTCCGGGTGGCTTCCTGCTCCAGAACGATGAGCTGGGACACCACGCCGGCGACCCGGTCCTCTGGTACAACTACCCGCGCCGCTACAATGCCTTCTTCTACTGCAACTCGGTGAGCTTTATGTTGTCAATCGCCCTCATCATCCTCCTGGTGAACCCCAATCTGTACAGGCCAGCCATACGAAGCAATGCACTATCTGTGTGTACGGCGGTGGGCTTGTTTTGTTTAATGGGGGCCTACGCCGCCGGAAGCACACAACACATCAAGACATCCATCTACATTTTCGTGTTGGTGGCTTTTGTCAGCTTTGTTGCAGCCGGGCTGCTACTAGTATTTTTGGTGAGGGAGCTGAAGAAGAAAAAAGACAATTCGACAGTTGTGCGATCCACAGAGCAGGAGCCCCCTAAGGATGAAGAAGAAAGGAACAAGCACGCGAGGCACAAGTACCTGATGGTGCTAGGCATCTTGGTGGCGAGCGTAGCCTACCAGGCCGGCCTGCAACCGCCTGGCGGGACATGGCAGAGCACCGGCAACGGGTACGAGGCGGGCAACCCGGTGATGCATGACAACATGAGGCCCCGGTACCTCGCCTTCTTCTACAGCAACTCCATTTCTTTTGTGGCTTCAATCGTTGTCATCATCATGCTGCTACCACACTGGCTGCCCAATAAGAAGCAAGAAGAATGGTCGCTGAGGGTGATGAACCGGACAATCATACTGGATTTGGTGGCTCTCCTATTTGCCTATGCAGCCGGCTCAAGCAGGGGGTGGAAGACATCTATGTATGTCGTCGCGCTCATCGGAGCTGTGCTGGGCTACTTTGCAATCCATATGATGTTGTCAAAATGTTCGGATCGTCGTCGTCAGAGCAATGAGGGACAGGGCAACCAAGGAAATCATCAGGTGTGATTCATAATCTGTGCGCCCCCTAGTATAGTGAGCGCAGTCCACAATGTAATCCGAAATTCAAGGGAAATTGCTCACCTGAGAGTGATCTAATCTACTTCTTCTCTTATCAGCCTAGCTCTGTCCAATCTCTACCCGGCTCTAGCTAGCTCTCCCTCTTTTTAGTGATGTAATAGGGTTACTCACTGGAACATGCTGACATTGTCACTCGCTGGGCAGGCGTGTGTATCGTAATCCAATGAATACGGCACGTGACGCTTTGTTGTACAGTTACCTGATTCTGTGTGCACTCTACATCTCATAAGAACTTGAACGGGAAAGTGCAATTGTATTTGTATTTAGGAAACTGAAGCATTTGTTACCACTACTGAACAATTGTGCAATCCTAAAGGTTGGCTTATTCCACAGCATAAGTGGAAAGAAACTAACTACTACTACATAGCATTAATCATTGATCGAGAGGGAACCTACCTTGATTCAGAGGCCCCGGACTCCATCGGCGACAGAGATCTCCCTACTGGGAAATTCGCCGAACATCTGCAGGGCACCTCGACCGGAGAGGATTCCTCCGCCGTCCTCCGCCGTGAGTAACCATGCATCTTTACGCTAGCATCAGAGTGTAGAGATTGGCGCCATTTTGGTCGGAGAGAATTCCTCGATCGTGAGTCGCCTTGATCGGAAGCAGTTGCTGAGGCGACTGGATGGTGCGCGAATGCAGGTGACGAGATTCAGAGTGCCGGAATCAGCTGGTTTAGCCGAACCACATGAGTCATGAGGGACACGGGAAAGAGCAGGTCCAGGCGCAGCGTTCCGCTCTCGTGATCAAGTCCAAGCAACTATAGCAACCTGACTGAACCACCAGCCAATTGCACCTGATCGACAAAGCCAGCTGAACGAGGCCCTGTTGGAGCTACAAAATCCAAAACTATTCAGTTTCTAGTAGTGAAGTTTTTCTTAGGTAGTCTGTTGGTACTGTCCCCTGATTTCCTGCAAAAGAGAATATTATGTATTTATCATGTAGCTGGAGTTTTATCAGCAGAACTAGAGTTCAGTGTTAAAGCTGGTGGCGATAAAATCAAGCGAAAAGTTTGAACATGATCTGCTTGGACTCACTGATCATGCCAATGTGCCAGTTAATCCAAAATTTCTTAAAATAATACAGACAGAACAGCAATTCTTTTACTTGAGAGAAAGAGAGCAGAACTACAAATATCACTAACATTGGCAGAGCACTATTACACCGTCAGAACATGCATACTCAGTGGCAGTTAGCATTGTCATTCCGGACTGGGTCATATATGTGACAAACTGACTCGGTCAGTTCTAAACATAGAGGGGGGGTGTACAGTCCATCCCCACTATGGCTAAATAATAAATGACACTTCCCTTTTGAGGGTGGGGAAAACAACAGGCTGCAACCATACAACAAACATCATTCTACTACGCAAAAACACCAGCCATCATTTTACTGAGTGTCAGCTAAGGTCGTCGCATCTTCACGTTCAGGGGTATCTCCTTGTAAGAGACGGCCTTCGCTGCTCCCGCATGGAAGACCTCCTACCGGTCACCTCCACCAAAGACCTCTTTCCCGTCGCCTGCTCTTCGGAAGGTTTCGTTGAAACACGGCGGTCGTTCTGTTCCTCTGTTTCCTTCTGCTCGATGAAGATTTTTGAACTGGAAGGGGGTAAAGGGGCAACACTATCCTCCTGTGCGGACTCGAGGGTGCCCTCTGTGACCTCACAGGATCCTTGGTTCATTCTCGAGGATTTTCGCCTTAGAGGTTTTCTGCAGATATTTAAGCCAACCATGGTTATCATCTTCCGGTCAGAGAAAAGTTGCATTGGTCGAAGGCACATAGAGGTGATCAGGCAGAGATTTTACCTTGTCTCTTCATGATGCATTGGTTCACTGGAAGTTGAGTAAAGTTTGGCAGTAATGTCCTCCTCTATGTTTGAGTCCTTCCGAGCTTCGCATGATTCCAGCTTCCGCTTACTGGCAACCCTACACACAGATAGTCTGGTCAACTCAATATTGTGTTATGTACTATTGAGCGCATCTCAAATATCTTTATGATGATGGTACCTCTTGGTTGCCCTCTTCTGGGGTGGCTCAGGATGAGATGCTGAAAAGGAATTGCAATTACACTAAGATTAATTTCTTATTTCAATAAAAGGATTGAGAATACCAAAAAAGATACAGATAGCAATTAGTTCGTCCACTGTTCCTGAGATTTGAAATGTCAACTTATTCCACAACCAAGTATTCATCTGAGCATCGACAAACAAATGTACTTTCTATTTAAACTTTCCTGCATACTACAAAATCCCTTCATTTGAAACTAACGTAAATGTAAAGTTTTGAATATGCATGCTACACTTGAATCCTTGATAAAATATATAACTAAGAACCTTAAATGTGGGATCGAAATAACCAAGCGTCCAAGATGAGTGCAATATAGCAGTAAAATCCTTGAAGGGTGGACAAAGAGAGGTGATTTACACTGGGTCTCCGTTAAATGATTTGGGTTGGTATCCATGGCCTTATCATCAATTTGATATGCCTCAAGGCCCCCGACTGCAGCAACCCTGGACTCTGCTTCTTGTATCTCCTCCTATTAATAATGTAGGCAGCAAGTAACCTTGTCATAAGGATTAAGACTCCTACACGGGTAGATAATTGATCAAATTACTGAAAATTTGTGCTGCCTACCTCCACAATCACTTCTTGTTCCGGTTGCTTATTCATCTCATTTTCCTGACACAGTCAAATACTGAGAATGTCAGACGTTAAAACTCAACCTACGACATCATTAACTCTAAGCTGAATCTAACACTGGAATCAATTTACATTGAGTGCTGAAGTCTTTACTTTATGCCCTGCTGTCTTGCCTTGTCTTGCCTTCTGCTGCACATCATATCAAAAAATATAGCACGTATCGAGAACCACAACCACCATGTTGAATCTTAACTGCTGGAACACAAAACAGAAACAATATCTCACCAGGTCCTCTTCACTATCTGGTTCATGAATTTCTGGGACACTAGGAACAACAGTGGCCACATGCAAGGTCTCAGAAGAGACTTCTGACATTTCACAAGATCCTGGGTTCAGTCTAGAAGACCTTCTGCGTAGCGTGTTTCTGATCACATATGCCAGTCAGTGATCAACCATCAATCAGATAGTGAGAATGAGCACATTTGTAAGCGAACACTACCTCTGATCCTCATGACGTGATGATCCAGGGGGCTGCATATCAGGTTCATAGCTTGGTTGGACTGCGTTGGCATCTGTTGTACCTTCGCATGATTCAGACTTTCGTTTACTTGTGCGCCTAGTCACCGATGTCCTGAATCAATAGAAATTCGTTTGTGTAAATAAGGCTATCAGTTGACATTGCTTCTAACATTAACTAAACAGACAACAATACCTCTTATTTGTTTTAGCTGGTAGTGCTTCTTCAAGGACAGTATTACATGGTACAGAGTCTGTGAAGAAATTAACAGAAGAATGACACTAGAGATTATACAAGTGGCCAACTTAAGTTAAATTAAAATTGAATGATATCATATGTTAACTAGGACAATTCTGATCCATAAATGCAATTTCTGAAATGGTTGTCACATGTAGTACAAAAATATAGGAAAGTAAGAAGAGCGAGCTTTACGTTGTGTCTCAACTGAATGGTATACATCAGCACTGGTTGCCTTATTTTCAGCTTGATGAGCCTCAACTGGAGCAAGTTCAGAAGCTGCGGCGTTTGTCTCCTCCTAAATTCAACAAGAGACCAACAATCTTAGAATTATGGATGAGAATGGTAAATGGTGAACCCTTCTATTTGAGAATTGTGCCAGCAACCTGTGAAGCTACTTCTTTCTGCAGTTGGTTATCAGCAGTGGTACTCTTTCGCTGCCATTAGTGCACAATGGAAAGAAAATAATCAAGTTGTCTGTAACAAGAGGAAACACAAACACAGATAAGCCATGGTCTTACTTTACCTCGAGTCCTGAACCCTTTAATTTAAGCACTGTTGTCGCACATGCAAGCTCATGCTGCAATACCTTTAGCTGCATTTTACATCCACAATCCCCAAATCAGTAACCTACATAGTTGAAAATCAGATAAGGAAAAGAAGCAGTGACAGCTTACTCGATCTTTTCCCTGGCTGAGTTCCTGCAGAGAAGCACAAAACCCACAGATAGATCAGACAGTGGCTACACCAACACGGCAACACGAAAAAAAAAGTGGCTACATGTGATACTTTCTTTCGTAAATAAAAAATGACGATGTCCGTTATTTTCTCGACACTCTCTTCAAACTTAGCTCAATTCAATGCATGTAGCACAACCAACCAACATCATTTCTCTTTGATTCTCATTCACAGGTATAATTCAAAATGTAAGCATGCCACTAGCTGGGTTGGCAACTCAGCTAGGTCCACTGAAATCTTTCACAGTAACAACTAAAAGTATCTATGCACGAATGGAGATGGAGAAACAGACGAACCGCGGTGATCTGAGAGTTGGCCTGCGCAAGGCTCAGATTCTGCTGTCGTGTGGCGTGCAGCGCATATCGGAGCTTGTTAATCTCAATGCTGCTGAGCTCAATGATCTTTCTGCGGACAAGACATCAAAATTAAGAGCTAGGTTACTACTTGAGAAACATCAATCGGCCACTTTTCATAGGAACAAGGGAGGGGCGAGGCACACATACGTTTTCTGGGCAAGCAGCTGGCCCAGCTTGGCGTTCTCCTGCAAGCAAGCGAGAAAACTCACAGGCATCAGCACGGAAACCGGGAGTGACCAGCAATTGCGAAGCCGAGCTGGTAACTGAGTTCTCGCTGTTTGTTTGTCTGGGCTGGGGGGGGGGGGGGGGGGGGGGGGGGGGGGGGGCGAGATTACCTTGAGGACATCGCCGACGCTGACGGATCTGGGAGGGTTGGGCCTCCGGTGTTGGTGATGTCGGCCAGCGCGGCGGGCTTCCCCGGCGACCGGAGGCCGGGGCGAGTGGCGCTAGGGTTCGGGTTCTTCAAGCCGCCGAGCGTCGCTCCTGGGAAGGTGGGGACGCTGAGGCTTAGATGGTGCGCCGAGGTAGGTAAATCGCTGTGGAATTTAGGCAGTTGCGAGTGAGAGGGGAACTTTACCGGCCGCGGCGGCCATGGAGGAGGGTGACCAGCGGCGAAACTAGAAGCTGGGCGCGGGGAGGGGAGGATGGAGCGGGGATATGGCCGCCGGCGAGGATGCGAGGAGATCAGGCGGCGCGCGGTCGCGGGTGCGGTCGCGCGGTCCAAGGAGAGGCGTGCGGAGTTGGATTTGGGGGGAGCGGAGCGGACAGAGGGGAAGAGAGAAATGTGACTTGCCGGACCGGAAGCGAAATTCGAATTTGGGGAATGGTGGTGCTATTTTTTTTTCCAGCGAAATACTGTGGGGTCGAGCCTGAGGGAGCCGAGAGAGCTTGACATGAAAGTGAAACCCTCTGTTTCATTGAATAAGAGCATCTCCACTCGCGCCCCCAAATCGTGTCCGGATTTGAGCCGGCGCGCGTTTTGGGGGCATCCGGACAAAGAGCGCCTTCGGGCGTGCCCTCTTTTCACTCGTCGCCCCAAATAGACGTCCCAAATCAATTCTAGCATCAAAAAATAAAGATCACAAATATAGTTCAACAATAGTAGCACACATATAGTTATACAAATGATGAAGTTGCACAATGAAATAAAAATTATTCATACAACTAATTTGCGGCTAATCCTTTGCGCACCCACAAATGCTCCATTAGATCGTTTTGAAGTTGTTCATGAAGAACTTCATCTCTGATCTCCATCTGTGCGGCGATGTAGTCAGTCCAATCTGCTGGCACTTCATGATCAACATCGGCCAGAGGACCCTCGAAGTCAAACGGAAGAGGATCATGCATTGGATTGTCACGCTCATCCTCGATAATCATGTTGTGCATGATCACACATGCATTCATGACCTCCGACATCTGCTCGGTCGACCAAGTGAGAGCAGGGTACCGGACAATGGCAAACCTCTGCTGAAGAAACCCAAATGCACGCTCGACATCCTTTCTTTTGCTCTCTTGTTGCGAGGCAAAATGAGATTTCTTGTTGCCATTTGGTGCCGAGATTGTCTTCACAAATTTAGACCACTTGGGATAGATGCCATCCGCTAGGTAGTAGCCTTTGGTGTACTGGTGGTCATTGATCTCATAGTTGACAGGTGGAGCATGATCTTCAACAAGCTTGGCAAACACCGGAGAGCACTGGAGCACATTGATATCATTGTGAGATCCTGCCATCCCAAAGAAAGCGTGCCAAATCCAAGTCTCATGGTCAGCCACAGCTTGAAGGATCACGCTGCAAACCCCATGATGACCACCTTGTACAATCCTTGCCATCCAAATGGACAATTCTTCCAGCTCCAGTGCATACAGTCAATGCTACCAAGCATCCTAGGGAACCCTCTTTCTGCATTTGTTGCCAAGAAGCGAGCCGTTTCTTGCTCATTTGGTCCTCGCAGATAGTGTGGACCAAACACAGCCACCACCGCTCTACAGAATTTGTGCATTGCCTTGAGAGCTGTAGACTCTGACATGCGCAAATAGTCGTCTTGACCATCTGCAGGAGCTTCATAGGCAAGCATTCTCATGGCGGCGATACACTTCTGGATCGATGTGTAGCCGAGCATACCACGGCGTCTTTGCTCAACCTGAACCAGGAGTCATACTCTCGGACTGTTTGCACCAACGTCTTGAACAGCTCTCTCCTCATCCAAAAGCGGCGGCGAAAATCCTTTGCATCAAACCTTGGATCGTCGGCGAAGTAGTCAGCATACAGCATGCAATGCCCCTCCGCCCTCATTCTTTGCTTGCTCTTCCTCCTCCCTGGATGTGTTCCTCTCGTTTGGGTTCGGCACAGGCGGCCTCATCAGCTTGGAGCTGGGCAATACAAGCAAGAATGGCCAAATGCTCATCCTCTTCGGCGTCGATGTCCGCCTCCTCTTCCATGATCATCTGCGCCATCAACTCGTCATCGTTGTCCATCTGAAGGAATGGAAATAGGAACGCAATCAACGTCCTCTCGCCAGCGCCGGCGGAAAATAACATAAAAGTCGACGACTACTTTGGTCGAACACCTTCGGTGCAAGGTGGGCGCGCGAGGTCACCGGCGAATTTCTAGGTGCTGCGGCGAGCCGAAGCGGCGGGCGGGTGGAGGAGGACGGAGGAGAGTCGGGCGTGGGGTGGTGATGGCCCTTAACGTAGTTACCTGCGTCAAAAGGATATGGGTTAGGTTGAGACTCCAAGTGCAGAGTGTATAGTAGAGGAAAGACGGTTTTCCCACGAGGGGTTACTCGAGGGTTTAATATCGAACTCTCGGGGAATCAGTAGTGAAAGATTTATCTTCTTATCCTTCTCTTGAAAACCTACAAAACAAAGTAAATTGTTTGTGCCCTCAACCTCACCTAGTGGTTGTCAAGCACAAGCTGTGAGAATGATATGAAAAGATAATGAATGCAAAACAGTAAATAAATATGCAATGATGATAAATAAATATGCAAGGATGGTGGAAACAATGATGGAAGATATTTTTGGGTTTTGTATGTGAATGCAAGATGTAAAGTGTCTTTGTATTTTCGGATTTTTAAATGGCAGAAAATGTAAAGTGGATAAAAGTTGTTGGAAAGGTGTTTCTTATGATTAAAAATGGACCGGGGTTCATGGTTTCACAATGCACTCTCTCTTTAATAAAGTGATAGATAATGGAACACTAGAATTGACATATGAGATTGCAACAAAAAGGTTTCATGACAAGTTACTAATTATAAGGGCATCACGTCCTAACATAGAGATCTTTTGTTTATTAATCTCTCTTATACTCCACCAAGATGCGAACTAAATCATAACACCTTAATAATTAAGATAAATCAGAGTATAGCTTTAAGTTCTATGACATGAAGTTAAAATAAGAACATGCTAGATCTATTCATGGAGTAGTGGCAATGGTCACACCCACATCTCCGGTAGCAAGGTATTTTTCTTTATCCCTAGTGAGGCAACAAAGTAAGGTAAAACACCCAAGTGGATCGCGGAACTTTCTCTCACGTTCACCGCACTAGCCACCCCCCGTTACTCCAACTAATGCACACGTTCCCCCTCACACGCTCTCATACACATGCTTGATCATAACAAGTAAATAAGAACGGGGTACATAATATGCATCTAGTTTCATAACTGAAACAAAACTATTGCAATCTCAAACATATATTAACTCATAAAAGATCCACCACAAAGGTATTACATAGATGACCGTAATCATGTTCAGCAGCTCATACGGTACTAATTAGTGAAGCTCGAGAGAGGAGAGATACATAAGTTACTTCCACAAACCCATGGTCCAGGGGTGGACTACTCCATCTTCATCATGGAGATGGTGGAGAAGTCGTTGGAGAAGATGGAGAACACGCCGGCAGCGCCCCGCCGGAGTTTTCCCCTCCAATCTGCAACTCCAGGTCTCTATTTCGTGGTTTCTGTGTTTTGGCCGCGCTCCTCTCCGAAGGGCGTCGGGGACTATTTTTATAGTCGTTTTTAGGTCAAGACGGAGGCTCGGGAAAAAGATCGACGACAACGGAGCTCCGAGGCCCCAGATGGTGGGTCCCACGTGGCCAGGGAATCTGGCGCGTGGGCCCCCTCTTCTGGCCCTCGGGCCTCCATTTGTTCGCTTCCTTCGCTCCCACGCTTTGTTCCTTCCAAAAACTGATGCTCGTAAATTATTAGGTCATTTGGACGTCGTTTGGGTCCCTGAAACATCAAAATATAGAAAATAGGGTTTTCTGCCTGTGCAGGGTTAATTCCAGAAAAATAGGGAAACAAAGAAATATTCCCAAAATCAATATAAATCAATGATATAACCCTTATATGATGCAAATATGATTGAAATATAAGTAATATAATGCAAAGTTCATGTATGCATTTTACATGCATCAACATTCTCAAGCTTAACATATACTCGTCCTCGAGTATGAAGGTGATAAAACTAACATGGACTTTGCAATTTAATACTATCAAAGGATATCAAAGATGATTACTATTGCTACATAGAGTCAAATGATTCATTCTTCAAAGGAGTAGCAATATACAAGATAGATTATGAAGTGATATCAAATATTTAATGTAAGGATGTTCAATGATAATTCACAAAGTGTAACATAGAAGAAAGTACTATGGACCAAATGTATGCATAATGAAAAGTAAAAACATCCTATAATGGTCATAGAGTATTCTTGTAAATCTGAATATAAAAGGTTGACACTTTGGAAGATATATAAATGAGTAGAGGTAAAACATGAATAAGTTCCATCTAACTTCCAAATGGTTCTACTTAAGTTAATGTTTGCAATGTGGTATTCATTGGTGTCAAGCTCTCATTACCCCTATCATAGCATCTTGAATGGTTAAAGTTTAAGGTGAAAGAAAATATGAGTAGTGTGCTTGACAAAGTATGGTTGAATGTCTCATGCCCCGTGAATACGAGTACCTACACCACGGTGTTACTCAACTTGGGACACAAAAGCAAGTTCAAGTTAAGGTCATTGTAAGTAATATAATAGCGTCATCAAGAGCGTCAACTGGGGTACCTCTTGTCCCAGGACATGGAACAAGCCCATGTCAAATTGACAAGACAAACAAACAAAATGAACAATCTCCACACCCTTTTATTTACTATTGGTATAGCTTTTTATTGTGGGGTGCATCACTGAAGGTTCACCATAGTATGTAAGTAAATTTCCACCATGAATGATGCATGGCTTAGATTAGCGGCCCAGGCGTCTCTCTAGCCATTTATACAAACTCATTAAACTTACTAAGTTTCCGCATTTATTTGGCACCATGAAAGCATCCATAAACAAAAGTACATGATATCAACTAAATATAAAGAGCACGTTCAAAGCTTGCCATGTGACAGCACATATGAGCTAACTCCCAACCAAGACTCTTGTCAAGCTCACAACTTCATAATTTTAATCACAATGGGTCATGTTTATTAAGTGCAATAAAAGTAAGGTGTGCATCAAGTTCGTCAGAGCTCTTTAACCACCTTTCCCATAACAATCAATAACATAAGCATTTTAATTCAGAAGTATAGATAATACAAAATAACATGATAAACATACTCGGAATAGCATGAAGCTAATAGGTAGATATGGTGGACTCACTTGAAAAACTTTGGTTGAAGGTGTTGGAAAACAAGTTTTTACTTGCTGGAATTTTGGGCTAGCAAGAGGGAGAAAGTTGACCGTCTAAATGCATGCATAAGTGTTGATGCATGTAAAATGCATACATGAACTTTGCATTATTTTTACTTATATTCCAGTCATATTTGCATCATATAAGGGTTATATCACTGTTTTATAATGATTTTGGGAATATTTGATATGTTTCCTATTTTTTATGGAATTAACCATGCGCAGGCAGGCAGAAAACCCTATTTCTATATTTTAATGTTTCAGGGACCCAAACGACGTCCAAATGACCTGGAAAATTTACGAGCATCATTTTTGGAAGGAACAAAGCGTGGGAGCGAAGGAAGCAAACAAGAGAAGGCCCAGGGCCAAATAGGTGGGCCCACACGGCCCTGTACCTGGCCGCTGGGCCCCCTCCTTTTGGGCCTCGGAGCTCCGCTGCCGTCGATCTTTCCTCCACCGACTCCGTTTGACCTAAAACGCCTATAAAATAGCCCCCCGCGTTCTCTGGATGGAGCGCGTAGAAAACACCGAAACAGAGACCTGGAGCTGCAGATTGGAGGGGGAAAACTGGCGGGGCGCTGCCGGCGTGGTCTCCATCTTCTCCAACGACTTCTCCACCGTCTCCATGATGAAGAGGGAGTAGTCCACCTCTGGACTATGGGTTTGTGGAAGTAACTTATATATCTCTCTCTCGAGCTTCACTAATTAGTACCGTATGAGCTGCTGAACATGATTACGGTCATAATACCTTTGTGGTGGATCTTTTTATGAGTTAATATATGTTTGAGATTGCAATGGTTTTGTTTCAGTTATGAAAGTAGATGCATATTATGTACCCCGTTCTTATTTACTTGTATGATCAAGCATGTTTATGAGAGTGTGAGGGGGAACGTGTGCATTAGTTGGAGTAACGGGGGGTGGCTAGTGCAGTGAACGTGAGAGAAAGTTCTGCGATCCACTTGGTGTTTTACCTTACTTTGTTGCCTCACTAGGGATAAAAAGAAATACCATGCTACCGGAGATGTGGGTGTGACCATTGCCACTACTCCATGACTAGATCTAGCATGTTCTTATTTTAACTTCATGTCATGATACTTATTGCTATACTCTGAGTTATCTTAATTACTGAGGTGTTATGATTTAGTTCGCATCTTGGTGGAGTATAAGAGAGACTAATAACCAAAAGGTCTCTATGTTAGGACGTGATGCCCATATAATTATAACTTGTCATTAAACTGTTGTGTTGCAATCTCATATGTCAACTCTAGTGTTCCATTGTCTACTTTATTAAAGAGAGAGTGCATTTGTGAAACCATGAACCCCGGTCCATTTTTAATCATAAGAAACACCTTTCCAACCACTTTTACCACTTTTCCATTTTCTGCCATTTAAAAATCCGAAAATACAAAAACACTTTTACATCTTGCATTCATCATATAAAACCCAAAAATATCATTTATCATTGCTACCACCATCCTTGCATATTTATTTACCACCATTGCATATTTATTTCTTGTTTGCATTGCATATTATCTTGATATCATTCTCACACCTTGTGCTTGACAACCACTAGGTGAGGTTGAGGACCAAAACATTTACTTTGTTTTGTAGGTAACCAAAAGAAGGATAGGAAAGATAAATCTTCACTACTGATTCCCCGAGAGTTCGATATTAAACCTCGAGTCACCCCTCGTGGGGAAAACACGTCTTCCACTTACTACACACTCTGCACTTGGAGTCTCAACCTAACCCATTTACTTTTCACGCAGGTAACTACGTGAAGGGCCATCAAGACTGTTTTCTGGCGCGTTGCCGGGGAATCATTGCTGAAAGGTTTATCCAAGGATATCTCACCAAGTCAACTTCATCACCAACTTGTGCTAACACCTAAGCTTGGGGAGGTTGCACCTACGTGAGCATCATCTTATCCATCTTTACCTTCAAAGCAATTTATTTGTTTTGTCATTTCTTGCTTATATTTATTTTCAGTTTTGCATAAAAAATTAAAAAACACATAAAAACTTGCTAAAATGGGAGAAAGAACTAAGTTGTGTGATTACACAAACACTCCAAATGATCAATTTATTGCTAGGCCCATTGCCACACCTAAGATAAATGCTGAGAGTTATGAAGTAAGTCCTAGTTTGTTGAACTTGATAACTAGGGAACAATTTGGCGGTAGTGCTATGGAGGATGCCTCTATGCATCTTCATGATTTTGTTGAAATATGTGACATGCAGAAATTTAAAAATGTGGAAAGTGATATTCTAAAACTGAAGTTATTTCCTTTCTCACTTAGAGGAAAAGCTAAAGAGTGGCTGCATTCATTACCTATTGATAGCATTAAAACTTGGGATGATTTAAAAGAAGCTTTCATTAAGAAATACTATCCTCCTGTTAAAATTTTGCAAAATAGAAACAACATTCTTTCTTTTAGGCAAAATGAAAATGAACATGTTGCTATGGCTTGGGATAGGATTAAACTTATGCTTAGAACTTGTCCATCACATGGGGTCAACGAATGGACCATATTACACTCTTTTTACAATGGTCTAAATTACATGTCTAGAAATATTATTGATTCTGCTGCTGGAGGTGCTTTTATGGGAAAAACTATAGTAGAAGCTAAGAACATATTGGAAAGTATTTTGCAAAACTATAGTCAATGGCATACTGATAGAGCACCTAATCCTTCTAAGAAAGTGAACTCCATAGAAGAAACAAATGATTTGTCATCTAAAATGGATACTATTCTTGCTTTCATTAATAAACAAAATATTGAAAATGTGCCTTTGCAAGAACTAGTTGGTAATAATCCTGAAAATATTGATGTCAACTTCATTAGGAACTATGGTAATAATGGGTATGGTAACAACAATTATAACTCTTATAATAAACCCCCATATGTGCCAAACAAATATGCTACTAGTGGTAATGTTTCTAGTGATTTGGAAAACACCATTAGATCATTTATATCTACTCAAAAGGAGCTTAATAAGGAATTTATATCTAAGTTTGAAAAACAAGACTCTTTGTTTGAAAGGGTAGATCAGCTCACTAAGGAAGTTTCCTCATTAAAGAACACCATTATAGCTCAAAAACATGAGGAAACAATTAAATATTGTCAAGAGGTTATAAATAAATCTTGGGAACATATTCATGAGCAAGAGAGAATTGCTAAGGAAACTATTATGGTATGAAAGAAAGAAAGTTGAGAAGTTAAAATGCTTAGTGAAGTAAAGGAACCATTGCTTGACTTAGAGAATTGTAGCTTGCATGAATTAATATCTATCTTACAAAAATTTGCAAGTGATCCTTCATAATGTTAACCAAGCTGGTTTTGGTTCTTATATTGCTAATCATGTGTTAAAAGAAAAGATTGCTAGGTACAACCAAGAGGCTATGATACCACCTAAGCTTGGGGATGTATGGATTCCCAAAGTCCTAGTAACCATTGGAAAAGAGACACACCATGCTATACTTGATCTAGGATCTAGTGTCTCTTTTATCTAAAGAACTATATGAAGTACTTGAATTGAAAAATCTTGAAAAATGCTCTATTGAACTTGCACTTGCTGATGATTCCATTAAACATGCTTTAGGAAAGTAAGTGATTTTGGTAGAGTTACATATGACATTTGTGCCTGTTGATTTTCTAATCATGGATATGGGGAATAAAACCTCTAGTCCAATTATTCTTGGAAGACCTTTTCTTCGTACTACAGGTGCTATCATTGATTCAAAAGAAGGGAATGTGAAGTTTCAGTTTCCACACAAGAAAGTATGGAACACTTCCCAAGGAAGAGGGACACATCATTCAAGCTCCCTCATGAGCTTCGTCCACAATAAACATCAAGTAAGAAGCCTAGCTATATGGCTATAAAGAAAGCGCTTTACGGGAGGCAACCCGGTTGTTTTTATTTGTGATTTTCTTTGTGTCCTCTTGCTGTAACAAGAGACTTAGTGTTTAGTTTAGTTTCTGGAATTTTTAATAAAGTGCCAAGTTTTACTCATTTTGGTATGAAGAAGTTGCTTATAGCGTTCGGAGATATTCCTGCACGAATCTGTGCACGGTATGATTTTTAATTCTTATTCTGTAACTCCGAATGAGCTCATATTTAAACTGTAGTAGCAACTTTTCATCCTCTGTATGCATGAATTTTTTCGGAATTTTCCGACAAAGTTAAGTAGGGTAGAAAAATACGTTTAGCTGCTGCTGTTTTTCTGGACAGATTCTGTCCCATTTTGTTTGATGCATGCTTAGAACTTTTAACATGAATCTTTTTGATCCAATTGAGTTTATGAGTAGGCATACAACATTATACATTTCTGGACATTCATATGAATTTTTGTCTAAGGATTATATGCAGCAAGAAATCTATTTGTTTATCACTACTAATGTGCCCCACAGAAAAAATGATGGAGAAACGGTGTTTTGAAGTTTTTTCACAGGGATTAGAGGAGATGCACCAAGAGCTATCCAAGGATGGTGAAGACCATAAGCTTGGGGATGTGAAGACAACCCCACTGGACCTACACACTCTCGGTTTGCACACGTCTAACTTCTGTTTTTCGATCGAAACACTTTATCGCATAAACTTGGAGCGTCTTTTTGTTTGTTTAGGTTTGATTTTTATTTTGTGAGACCACACTATCATTTATATATGAGAGAGCTACTGGAAATTTGGGTTGAATTATGTTGGATGCTATTATAAGATTGGGAAAAGGGATGTTGAGTTAATTTTAAAAGATACATATAATTGCATGATTCATGAGCTTGTTAATGAGTAATAATTTGCAAATATTTTATCAAGAGCTATCTTTTATTCATGTTTTGATGCTAAATGTTATTCTACCTTGTTTTAACATGGATTAGTTAGTTCTATGGACACTCATGCATGCATTTAGATGGTCAACTTTCTCCCTCTTGCTAGCCCAAAAATTCCAACAAGCAAAAACTTGTTTCCAACACCTTCAACCAAAGTTTTTCCAGTGAGTCCACCATATCTACCTATTAGCTTTATGCTATTCCGAGTATGTTTATCATGATATTTGTGTTATCTATACCTCTGAAAAAATGCTTATGTTGTTAATTGTTGTGGGAAAAGTTGGTTATAGCTCTCTCGAACTTGATGCACACTTTACTTTCATTGCATAAATAAAATATGACCCATTGTGATTAAAATTATGATGATGTTGTGGACTTGACAAATGTCTTTGGTTGAGAGTTAGCTCATATGTGCTGTCACATGGCAAGCTTTCAACATTCATCATCTCATTTAGTTGATATCATGTACTTTTGTTTATGGATGCTTACCATGGGTGAAATAAATGGGAAATGAAGTGAGTTTAAATGAGTTTGTATAAATGGTTAGAGAGACGCCTGGGCCGCTAATCTAAGCCATGCATCATTCATGGTGGAAATTTACTTACATGCTATGGTGAACCTTCTGTGATACACCTTACAATAAAAAGCTATCCAATGGTAAATAAAAAGGGTGTTGAGATTGTTCATTGTGTTTGTTTGTCTTGTCATTTTGATATGGGCTTGTTCCATATCCTGGGACAAGAGGTACCCCAGTTGACGCTCTTAATGATACTATATTACTTACAATGATATTTAACTTGAACTTGCTTTGTTTTCCAAGTTGAGTAACACATGGAGTAGGTACTTGTATTCAAGGGGCATGAGACTTTCAACCTGTACTTTGTCAAGCACACTACGCGTATTGCTTTCACTTTAAACTTAATCATTCAAGATGCTATGATAGGGGAATGAGAGCTTGGCACCAAGGATTACCATATTACAATCATTGACTTAAGTAGAGAAGTTCAGAAGTTAGATGAAATTTATTCATGCTTTACCTCTACTCACATATATCTTTCCAAAGTGTCCAACTTTTATATTCAGATTTTCACCAATACTCTATGACCATTATAGGATGTTCTTACTTATCATTATGCATACATGTGTTCCATGGTATTTTTTCTCTTATGTTACACTTTGTGAATTATCATTGAACATCCTTGCATTGAATACTTGATATCACTTCATAAACTATCTTGCATATTGCTACTTCTTTTAAGAATGAATCATTTTACTCTATGTAGCAATAGTAATCATCTTTGATATCCATTGATAGTATATAATTGCAAAGTCCATGTTAGTTTTATCACCTTCATACTCGAGGACGAGTATAGGTTAAGCTTGGGGATGTTGATGCATGTAAAATGCATACATGAACTTTGCATTATTTTTACTTATATTCCAGTCATATTTGCATCATATAAGGGTTATATCACTGTTTTATAATGATTTTGGGAATATTTGATATGTTTCCTATTTTTTATGGAATTAACCCTGCGCAGGCAGAAAACCCTATTTCTATATTTTAATGTTTCAGGGACCCAAACGACGTCCAAATGACCTGGAAATTTACGAGCATCATTTTTTGGAAGGAACAAAGCGTGGGAGCGAAGGAAGCAAACAAGAGGAGGCCCGAGGGCCAAAATAGGTGGGCCCACGCGGCCCTGTACCTGGCCGTGTGGGGCCCCCCTTTGGGCCTCAGAGCTCCGTTGCCGTCGATCTTTCCTCCACCGACTCCGTTTTGACCTAAAAACGCCTATAAAAATAGTCCCCCGATGTTCTCTGGAGGGAGAGCCGCAGAAACACCGAAACAGAGACCTGGAGCTGCAGATTGGAGGGGGAAAACTCCGGCGGGGCGCTGCCGGCGTGGTCTCCATCTTCTCCAACGACTTCTCCACCGTCTCCATGATGAAGAGGGAGTAGTCCACCTCTGGACTATGGTTTGTGGAAGTAACTTATGTATCTCTCTCTCTCGAGCTTCACTAATTAGTACCGTATGAGCTGCTGAACATGATTACGGTCATCTATGTAATACCTTTGTGGTGGATCTTTTTATGAGTTAATATATGTTTGAGATTGCAATGGTTTTGTTTCAGTTATGAAAGTAGATGCATATTATGTACCCCGTTCTTATTTACTTGTCATGATCAAGCATGTTTATGAGAGCGTGTGAGGGGGAACGTGTGCATTAGTTGGAGTAACGGGGGGTGGCTAGTGCAGTGAACGTGAGAGAAAGTTCTGCGATCCACTTGGTGTTTTACCTTACTTTGTTGCCTCACTAGGGATAAAAAGAAATACCATGCTACCGGAGATGTGGGTGTGACCATTGCCACTTCCTCCATGACTAGATCTAGCATGTTCTTATTTTAACTTCATGTCATGATACTTATTGCTATACTCTGAGTTATCTTAATTACTGAGGTGTTATGATTTAGTTCGCATCTTGGTGGAGTATAAGAGAGACTAATAACCAAAAGGTCTCTATGTTAGGACGTGATGCCCATATAATTATAACTTGTCATTAAACTGTTGTGTTGCAATCTCATATGTCAACTCTAGTGTTCCATTGTCTACCACTTTATTAAAGAGAGAGTGCATTTGTGAAACCATGAACCCCGGTCCATTTTTAATCATAAGAAACACCTTTCCAACCACTTTTACCACTTTTCCATTTTCTGCCATTTAAAAATCCGAAAATACAAAAACACTTTTACATCTTGCATTCATCATATAAAACCCAAAAATATCATTTATCATTGCTACCACCATCCTTGCATATTTATTTACCACCATTGCATATTTATTTCTTGTTTGCATTGCATATTATCTTGATATCATTCTCACACCTTGTGCTTGACAACCACTAGGTGAGGTTGAGGACCAAAACATTTACTTTGTTTTGTAGGTAACCAAAAGAAGGATAGGAAAGATAAATCTTCACTACGGATTTCCCGAGAGTTCGATATTAAACCCTCGAGTCACCCCTCGTGGGGAAAACATGTCTTCCACTTACTACACACTCTGCACTTGGAGTCTCAACCTAACCCATTTACTTTTCACGCAGGTAACTACGTGAAGGGCCATCAAGACTGTTTTCTGGCGCCGTTGCCGGGGAATCATTGCTGAAAGGTTTATCCAAGGGTCCCTGCACTAGCTCTATTTTCTGGCGCCGGGTTTATCCAAGGATATCTCACCAAGTCAACTTCATCACCAACTTGTGCTAACACCTAAGCTTGGGGAGGTTGCACCTACGTGAGCATCATCTTATCCATCTTTACCTTCAAAGCATTTTATTTTGTTTTGTTATTGTCTTGCATATCATATTTATAGTTCGGTTTGCATATTTTATTTTCAGTTTTCATCTAAAAACATAAAATCCATAAAAAATAAGTGTTGTTTTTAATATGTGTTTTAAGCTATGGAGGAAGGTTATGTTAAAACTATCGGAGCTTATTTGGTAAGGAAACTTGAAAGCTGAATTTTATTTACTGTTTTATCTCAGTGTTACTATGGCATTTATGAATCGTGCCTCGCTGCATCTTGCTTTATATGAATGTACTTATGCTAATAATCGTAAAGTGGTTGAAACTACTGTGTCTGAGGTACCTAAAGTGGGATTTAAAATTCCCATTGGTCATGTTAAAGGAGTTATGAAAAATCCATTTACACGGGATGAAACTAAGTCTGCACGTGAACACGTGGAGACAATTGAAGGCATATGTGGTTTATTTAGACTTCCTGGTATTTCTGATGATCAGGTGAAAAGGAAGCTATTATATTTGTCTTTATCTGATAATGCTCGTATTTGGTTCAGGTCTTTGGATGAAGAAATCACTATTGAATGGAGTATTTTGAGGGAGGTTTTCTTTCTCAAATATTTTACTTCTAAAGAAGCTTATGAGAACCCATGTTATGATGAGTGTGAAACTGAAAATTCTATGGTCCTATATGATAACCCATGCTATTATAATGAAACTAAAAATGCTCCTTTACTTTTCAATGCTACTAGTGAACTTATTGATGATAATGAGGAGTGTTGCTTAAATATGCTATATGATAATGCTTTAGATGATGGTCCTATGCTTATTAATAATCCTCAATGTTTAGAAGTTGTTACAAATTTATGTGAGGATAAAAATGATATACTTGCTGTTTATGATGTTACTCTTAATCATGAGAGTCCTACTTTGTTTCTGGATTCTCCTAATTACACCATAGAGGAGAAATTTGCTTATGTTGAGAAATACTTATGTGGTTTGCAATTACCTTTAGTTCCAAATCTTTGTTGCAACCATGATATTAAACTTGATATTGATCTTAATAACTATTTTGAAAGAGGGAAGCATGCTAATGAATTCATAATAAATTTAATAATCCTCTTTATGTGCCTAAGTTATCTAAGTTGAATGATTCTTGTGGTTATATGGCTGAATTTATTTCTATTACTTGCAACTATTATGAAAGAGGAGGTGATAAGTACCCTCTTTATGCTACTAATAATTATATGATGCAAGTAACTATTGTTAATATGCATTGGAAAACTTCTATTTATTGTGATTCATTCATATACAAAATGCCAATGCATAGAAAGAAAGTTAGACTTCGTTGTTATTACTTTTGTGTTTTGTTTTTCTCTCAACTAGGTCTCAACTTGAATATTATTTTGATTGGATTGAGAACACCATGAGACCCTGGTATTGTGCATGGAACACTTCCAAGGAAGAGGGACATACCAAAGTTCAAGCTCTCTCATGAGCTTCGTCCTCTATAAACATCAAGTAAGAAGTCTAGCTATATGGCTATAAAGAAAGCGCTTTACGGGAGGCAACCCGGTTGTTTTTATTTGTGATTTTCTTTGTGTCCTCTTGCAGTAACAAGAGACTTAGTTTTTAGTTTAGATTCTGGAATTTTTAATAAAGTGCCAAGTTTTACTCATTTTGGTGTGAAAAAGTTGCTTATAGCGTTCGGAGATTTTATACCTGCACGAATCTGTGCACGATATGATTTTTAATTCTTATTCTATAACTCCGAAGGAGCTCATATTTAAACTGTAGTTACAACTTTTCATCTTTTGTATGCTTGAATTTTTTTTGGAATTTTCCGAAAAGTTAAGTCGGGTAGAAAAATACGTTTAGCTGTTGCTGTTTTTCTGGACAGATTCTGTCCCATTTTGTTTGATGCATGCTTAGAACCTTTAACTTGAATCTTTTTGATCCAATTAAGTTTATGAGTAGGCATACAACATTATACACTTTCTGGATATTCATATGAATTTTTGTTCAACGATTATATGCAGCAAGAAATCTATTTGTTTATTACTACTAATGTGCCCCACAAAAGAAATGGGAGAAACGGTGTTTTGAAGTTTTTTCACAGGGATTAGAGGAGATGCACCAAGAGCTATCCAAGGATGATGAAGACCATAAGCTTGGGGATGTGAAGACAACCCCACTGGACCTTCATACTCTCGGTTTGCACACGTCTAACTTCTGTTTTTCGATCGAAACACTTTATCGCATAAACTTGGAGCGTCTTTTTGTTTGTTTAGGTTTGATTTTTATTTTGTGAGACCACCACACTATCATTATATATGAGAGAGCTACTGGAAATTTGGGTTGAATTATGTTGGATGCTATTATAAGATTGGGAAAAGGGATGTTGGAGTTAATTTTAAAAGACACATATAGTTGCATGATTCATGATCTTGTTAATGAGTAATAATTTGCAAGTATTTTATCAAGAGCTATCTTTTATTCATGTTTTGATGCTGAATGTTATTTTACCTTGTTTTAACATGGATTAGTTAGTTCTATGGACACTCATGCATGCATTTAGATGGTCAACTTTCTCCCTCTTGCTAGCCCAAAAATTCGACAAGCAAAAACTTGTTTCCAACACCTTCAACCAAAGTTTTTCCAGTGAGTCCACCATATCTACCTATTAACTTTATGCTATTCCGAGTATGTTTATCATGATATTTGTGTTATCTATACATCTGAATGAAAATGCTTATGTTGGTTAATTGTTATGGAAAAAGTTGGTTATAGAGCTCTATCGAACTTGATGCACACTTTACTTTCATTGCATAAATAAAACATGACCCATTGTGATTAAAATTATGATGTTGTGGGCTTGACAAATGTCTTTGGTTGAGAGTTAGCTCATATGTGCTGTCACATGGCAAGCTTTCAACATGCACTTCATTTCATTTAGTTGATATCATGTACTTTTGTTTATGGATGCTTACCATGGGTGAAATAAATGTGGAAATGAAGTGAGTTTAAATGAGTTTGTATAAATGGTTAGCGAGACGCCTGGGCCGCTAATCTAAGCCATGCATCATTCATGGTGGAAATTTACTTACATGCTATGGTGAACCTTCTGTGATACACTGATGCATGTAAAATGCATACATGAACTTTGCACTATATCACTTATATTCTAATCATATTTGCATCATATAAGGGTTATATTACTGTTATTTAATGATTTTAGGAAATAAATCAATTGTTTCCTATTTTTATGGAATTAACTCTACGCAGGCAAAAAACCCTATTTCTTTCCTTTTATGTTTCAGGGACCCAAACGTTGTCATAAAATCCTGGAAAAATACAGAGGCCGTTATTTTGGAAGGAAGAAGACGTAGGAGCGAAGAAATCAAGCAAACGAAGCCCGCGAGGTGAAAAGGGGGTGGCCCACGCGGCCAGGTACTGTGGCCGCGTGGGGCCCACTCGTTTGGCTCTCGTGGCTCCGTTGCCGTCGATCTTTCGTCCACCGACTCCGTCTTGACCTAAAAACGCCTATAAAAAAGGTCCCCCGATGTTCTCTGGAAGGATCGCCGCACAAACACAGAAACACCGAAACGGAGATCAGGAGCTGCATATTGGAGGGGGAAAACTCCGGCGGGGCGCTGCCGGGGTGGTCTCCACCTTCTCCAACGACTTCTCCACCGTCTCCATGATGAAGGGGGAGTAGTCCACCCTGGATTTGGGTTTGTGGTGGTAACTTATGTATCTCTCCTCTTTGAGCTTCACTAATTAGTACCGTATGAGCTGCTGAACATGATTACGGTCATCTATGTAATTCCATGGTGGATATTGTGGTGTGAGATAATATTTGTTATGCATTTACTGTTGTGTTGGATCTTTTATGACTTGTCATACTTTGGAGATATTCTATGATGCATGTGATGGTTTGATTTATGCATAATGCCTTGTTTATCTTTATCATGAGGTAATTGACACCACCAAGTGTAGATAGATGAGAGAGTTGTGGTCACGCACATGAAATATAAATCATTGCACTAGTGTTTAGAATATTGTCCATTAAGAAGTATGATGTATGTGGGTACGGGATGGCCGATGTGACACGGCATAGGTATTGAGTGACACAGTACCGCCCAACATCCTTTATTTGGGGGTAAAAAGAAAGAGTATGTTGTGGGAGTGAGAGCAACCACGCTAGCCTTACGAGGGTGACCTAGCAACACAAATGAGTACTTCTTTCAACTATGTGTTTTAGGACATATAGCCGTTATAAAAGCTACCATTAAAACATGACAATTATGTGTACTTTATCTATAACATGATAATCACCGTAGATGAGAGAGAGGATTAAGTGAACCCATGAACCCATGTCCATTGTTCCGATAAGAGAAAACCTTTGTCTTGTCCTTTTGCAATAAAGAGGATTGGGACACTTTTACATTCTTGTTTTGCTGCATTAAACTTCCAGCCATTCAATCAACCATCTTGTCCTTTAAACTTGTTTAGTGTATAATCAACTAAAACTTGTGACACTTTAGTTGTAGGGAATAGATAACTTTTCCTTCTTGCTCCTGCGGATCGATACTTTACTTCCACATTGAGAGGTGCTACAGTGATCCCTTGCTCTTGGGGGTAATCATACACCTTACAATAAAAAGCTATCTAATGGTAAATAAAAAGGGTGTTGAGATTGTTCATTGTGTTTGTTTGTCTTGTCATTTTGATATGGGCTTGTTCCATATCCTGGGACAAGAGGTACCCCAGTTGACGCTCTTAATGATACTATTATTACTTACAATGATATTTAACTTGAACTTGCTTTGTTTCCCAAGATGAGTAACACATGGAGTAGGTACTTGTATTCAAGGGGCATGAGACTTTCAACCTGTACTTTGTCAAGCACACTACTCATATTTGGTTTCACTTTAAACTTAATCATTCAAGATGCTATGATAGGGGAATGAGAGCTTGACACCAAGGATTACCACATTACAATCATTAACTTAAGTAGAGAAGTTCAGAAGTTAGATGAAATTTATTCATGCTTTACCTCTACTCATATATATCTTTCCAAAGTGTCCACCTTTATATTCAGATTTTCATCAATACTCTATGACCATTGTAGGATGTTCTTTCTTATCATTATGCATACTTGTGGTCCATAGTACTCTTTCTTTATGTTACACTTTGTGAATTATCATTGAACATCCTTGCATTGAATACTTGATATCACTTCATAATCTATCTTGCATATTGCTACTCCTTTTAAGAATGAAAATTGACTCTATGTAGCAATAGTAATCATCTTTGATATCCATTGATAGTATTAAATTGCAAAGTCCATGTTAGTTTTATCACCTTCATACTCGAGGACGAGTATAGGTTAAGCTTGGGGATGTTGATGCATGTAAAATGCATACATGAACTTTGCATTATTTTACTTATTTCCAGTCATATTTGCATATATAAGGGTTATATCACTGTTTTATAATGATTTTGGAATATTTGATATGTTTCCTATTTTTTATGGAATTAACCCTGCACAGGCAGAAAACCCTTTTCTATATTTTAATGTTTCAGGGACCCAAACGACGTCCAAATGACCTGGAAATTTACGAGCATCAGTTTTTGGAAGGAACAAAGCGTGGGAGCGAAGGAAGCAAAAAGCGGAGGCCCGAGGCCCAGATGAGTGGGCCCACGCGGCCCATGTACCTGGCCGCGTGGGACCCCCCCCTTTGGGCCTCGGAGCTCCGTTGCCGTCGATCTTTCCTCCACCGACTCGGTTTTGACCTAAAACCGCCTATAAAAATAGTCCCCCGACGTTCTCTGGAAGGAGCACCGCAGAAACACAGAAACACCGAAACAGAGACCTGGAGTTGCAGATTGGAGGGGGGAAAACTCTGGTGGGGCGCTGCCGGCGTGATCTCCATCTTCTCCAACGACTTCTCCACCGTCTCCATGATGAAGAGGGAGTAGTCCACCTCTGGACTATGGGTTTGTGGAAGTAACTCATGTATCTCTCTCTCTCTTGAGCTTCACTAATTAGTACCGTATGAGCTGCTGAACATGATTACGGTCATCTATGTAATATCTTTGTGGTGGATTTTTTTATGAGTTAATATATGTCTGAGATTGGAATGGTTTTGTTTCAGTTATGAAAGTAGATGCATATTATGTACCCCGTTCTTATTTACTTGTCATGATCAAGCATGTTTATGAGAGCGTGTGAGGGGGAACATGTGCATTAGTTGGAGTAACGGGGGGTGGCTAGTGCAGTGAACGTGAGAGAAAGTTCTGCGATCCACTTGGGTGTTTTACCTTACTTTGTTGCCTCACTAGGGATAAAAAGAAATAACATGCTACCGGAGATGTGGGTGTGACCATTGCCACTTCCTCCATGACTAGATCTAGCATGTTCTTATTTTAAATTCATGTCATGATACTTATTGCTATACTCTGAGTTATCTTAATTACTGAGGTGTTATGATTTAGTTCGCATCTTGGTTGAGTATAAGAGTGACTAATATCCAAAAGGTCTCTATGTTAGGACGTGATGCCCATATAATTATAACTTGTCATTAAAATGTTGTGTTGCAATCTCATATGTCAACTCTAGTGCTCTATTGTCTACCACTTTATTAAAGAGAGAGTGCATTTGTGAAACCATGAACCCGGTCCATTTATAATATTAAGAAACACATTTCCAACCACTTTTACCACTTTTCCATTTTCTGCCATTTAAAAATCGGAAAATACAAAAACACTTTTACATCTTGCATTGATCATATAAAACCCAAAAATATCATTTATCATTGCTACCACCATCCTTGCATATTTATTTACCACCATTGCATATTTATTTCTTGTTTGCATTGCATATTATCTTGATATCATTCTCACACCTTGTGCTTGACAACCACTAGGTGAGGTTGAGGACCAAAACATTTACTTTGTTTTGTAGGTAACCAAAGAAGGATAGGAAAGATAAATCTTCACTGCTGATTTCCCGAGAGTTCGATATTAAACCCTCGAGTCACCCCTCATGGAGGAAAACACGTCTTCCACTTACTACACACTCTGCACTTGGAGTCTCAACCTAACCCATTTACTTTTCACGCGGGAAACCACGCGAAGGGCTAGCAAGTGTTTTGTGGCGCCGTTGTGAGGTAACTACGTGAAGGGCCATCAAGATTGTTTTCTGGCGTAGGTGTGGCACTGCACTTATGCGTATTATACTTTTTAAGAACCTTTTCAAAATATGCCTTCTGCGATAGTCCTAAGACTCCATTTTTCCTATCTCGGTGAATTTCTATGCCCAAAACATATGATGCTTCACCAAGATCTTTCATATCAAAATTTGAGGATAAGTACTTCTTTGTTTCTTGTACAGACTAACATCACTGCTAGCAAGCAAGATATCATCCACATACAAGATTAAAATATATTTCTCATTTTTAAACTTTGCATAAATGCAGTTATCCTCAACATTCTCTTTAAATAAAACTTTAATTGTCTCATTAAACTTTAGATACCACTGTCTAGAGGCTTGCTTTAATCCATAAATGGATTTCTTAGGCGGCATCCCATATCTTCCTTGCCTTCCATGATAAAACCTTGGGTTGTTTCATGTAAACATTTTCTTTTAAATCCCGTTTAGAAATGCCGTCTTTACATCCATTTGATGTAGCTCTAAATCAAAATGTGCAACTAGTGCCATTATGATTCTGAAGGAATCCTTACATGAGACTGGTGAAAATGTATCATTGTAATCTACCCCTTCTCTTTGTGTAAATCCTTTTGCCACAAGTCGTGCTTTATACTTTTCTACATTTCCTTTTGAGTCATACTTAGTTTTGTATACCCATTTGCAGCCTACTGTTTTGGCTCCTTTAGGAATTTCTTCTAAGTCCCAAACATCGTTGGAACTCATCGATTTCATCTCTTCTTCCATTGCCTCCACCCACTTCGATGAGTGAGGGCTTCTCATGGCTTCTTCATATGAAGTGGGATCACCTTCCATATGAGCTATTTCTGTATTGTAAACTTTATAATCAGTAGAAATGGCTGATTTTTAGCCTTTTAGACCTTCTAGGGTCTTCCTCTGAAAGTGGCTGCTGCACCTCCCTTTCATGCTCAACAACGGGTTCAGTCGGCTCCTGATGGACAGGTTCCGGATCTTCACCCATAGTTGTCACGGGTGGAGTTACAACAGGTGCTTGCACCTCAACCTCAGGGATTGTCGGTGCAGGTACAACAGGTAGTGAAAAATGGCTCCTGAATCATCGGAAAAGGTGCACCCACCCTCTTCTCCTCAAGATCAATTTTCCGAGCTACCATGCTCCCCCTCATCATTTCGTCCTCTAAGAAGACTGCATGTCTCGTTTCTACAAAACTTTGTGTATTTGTCTGAACAGTAGAAACGAAAACCTTTTGATTTCAGGATAGCCAATGAAGTGGCAACTGACTGTTTTGGGTCTAACTTTGCAATATTTGGATTAAATATTTTGGCCTCAGCTGGGCTCCCCCACACCCTAAAGTGTTGTAGAGAGGTACTCTTCCTGTCCACAACTCGTACGGTGTTTTGGGCACCGACTTGCTTGGTACTCTATTGAGAATGTGGATGGCGGTTTTAAGCGCCTCCATCCATAATCCCAATGGCAAGGTGGAGTAACTCATCATGCTGCGCACCATATCCATAAGTGTACGGTTACGCCTTTCAGCTACTCCATTTTGCTGAGGGTCGCCCGGCATTGTATACTGGGCCACTATGCCAGTCTCCTGTAAGAACCTCGCAAAAGGTCCAGGGACTTGGCCATATGGAGTGTGCCGACCATAGTACTCCCCCACGGTCAGATCTCACTATCTTTATTCTTTTATCATGCTGATTTTCTACTTCAGCTTTGAATATCTTAAATTTATCCAACACTTCAGACTTTTCTTTGATTGGATAAATATAACCATATCGGGAGTAATCATCTGTGAATGTTATAAACGAGTCATAGCCATCCACACTTTTCACAGGAAATGGTCCACAAATGTCAGTGTGAATGATTTCTAGTGTTCTGTACTTCGGTTTGCACCCTTTTTATTTGTTTTACATACTTTCCTTTAATGCAATCTATGCATTGTTCTAAGTCTGAGAACTCTAATGGAGGAAGAATTTCATTTTTAACTAGACTTTCTATTCTCCCCCTCGAAATATGGCCCAAACGACAGTGCCATAATTTCGATGAGTCATGAGTTCTCTTTCTTTTCTTTTGTTCTTTATCCGGCGCGAAACATGCTCATTCACTTTACACACAGAATACACTTTTTCACGTAGGATAATAAATAAAGCTCATTGTGAAGTAAAGCAACACCCACATGAGAATTATTACACCATATGGCACACTTGCCATGTCCAAAATAACATTCATAATTATCTTTGTCCAAACGTGAAACACTAATCAAGTTTCTGTGTAATGAAGGAACATATAAAACATCTCTAAGCAGAATCGTGAATCCATCAGCTAACTCCAGGAGATGTCGCCGACAGCTTCAACGTCTGCTTGAACTCCATTTGCAACTTCAATGCATCTTTCGCTTCTTTGCGTAGTCCGCGTCGAATGGAAATCCTGTAATGAATTTGCAACATGAACAGTTGCACCTGATCAATCCACCAAGTAGATTTCGAAAACTGTGTATACAAGGATTCATTTACAAAGGAAACAATGTTGTTACCTCTCTTTGCCATTATGGACTTTAGCCAACAGGGCAATCTTTCTTGTAATGCCCAGTCTTCTTACATGGAGACATGTATCTTTGTCCACTGGAAGAGACTTCTGCTGATGCTGATAATGCGGGGAGCTTTTCCATGTGGCTTTGAAGGGGAACCATTGCTACTTTGATTGTAGTTCTTTTTCTTGTTATCCTTCACATAGTTCAGAGAACCACCATGTGAAGCTTTAAGTCTTTCCTCTTCTTGCACACACATGGCTATGGTCTTTTCAATGTCCCATTTTTCAGGCGACATATTGTAGTTGACAACAAAAGTGTCAAACGACTTGGCAGTGAAGCCATAACAGGTGAACAAGGAGCGTAGGCTTGAGCTCCAAATCATCGTCCATGGGCTTAAGCTTAGCTGCCATCCTGAGGATGTGCTCTCTTATGCCATGTCCACCTCTGTGTACTTTTCTGTCACCAGCTGCTTTAGCAACTGGGTAGCATATATCTTTGAAGAACCAGTGAACTGGCTCTTTATTTTTTCAAGAAACTCCCTTACGGAAGCACACTCTGCAATTGAGCCCACAATAGCGACCTCAATTGTATGAAAGCCATGCACTTTTTGTTGGCAGTAAGCCACTTTTTGTTTTCGAGGGTATATGACATCTCCAATGGAGCGTAATCCCTCCTCTTTTTGTCCCAAGCATTATCATCATCTTTTCATCTCTGACTGGCTCTGTAGGTTTAACTGGCTGTGGAGTGTCCACAACCCAGTCCACCTCAGCACAAACAAAAGCCAGATCAACTTTCTTTCTCCATTCGGAGTAGTTGTCACCTCTGAGGGTTGGAACATCCTTGATGCAGCTCATCAAGTAGTACCCTCCTGAAAAATCACATTGAGGTGAGAACAAAACAACAATTGCATGCAATAATCCAACGTTGGTCAAAATTAAAACATACAACTGTTTGTGCAATTAAAACTATATCACCGTTGGGCAGAAAATAGTAACAAATGCACATATAACAATAATAAATCATGATATGTTATTAACAACGTTGGTCATAAAATAACAGAATCATAATTGTTTCAATAATCACTTTAACGTGCTCTTTAAATTTAATTCTTACTTTAGTCCTTTTTACTTTTAAAAGAGCACTTTAATTTATTTGCAGCGGAAAAACATGAACAAAATTTCATGAACTTTATACTTTACAGAAGTTTTTATGTTACTTTTATGTTCTCTAAAACAAAACTTTCGTTGGATAATTTTGAATTAGAAAACTGTATGAAATTTGCCCAAAAACTGGACAAAAAACAGATAAAATAGCTACTGGAAAAATAACAGAAACTAAGTGACAGAAAATGCGGCCCGCAGAGGAAAAACGCGGCCCACTGCCTGTCTTTATCTGCTGCCTTGAGCGACGCGGACGCGGCCCACGGAGCAAGCGTCACGGCCCACGGCCTGCTCTGCGCTGTCCGTGCGCTCCGCTTCTGGCTGGAAAAGAGGCCCAGCCCAGCGGCCTGTCCGCGAGCGCCGTATGTCAGCAGCCTCCTCTGTCTATCGGCCCAACGACCCATTAGCGAGCTAGGGTTTGCTGCGCCGCATCCTGGCCGTTGGATGGAATCCGACGGCCCTCAGCGCTTGTAGTCCGAACAAAACCGGCACACGGCCAGCTCCCGTCGAAACCTAGCTTCTTTCTCTGCCGCGTCTCTGTCTCGCTCCCCGGCGGCCACCCGTGGAGAAGAACTCCACCGCGGCGATGGCACGCCGGCGGCCCGCCGGAGACGGCGCTGATGACCACGGCGCCTCGCTACCCCCTTCCCTTCCTTTCTTTCTTCCTTTTCTCTCCTTCCCTACGCATGCAGCTAGGGTTAGGGTTCGGCTCCGCCGCGGCGGCGCCCTCGCTGGCCCCTTTGCCGGCGTGCGCGAGCACCTCGAGGGTGAACGCGCCGTCATCAAACGGCTCGGTGGTGGTGCCCTTTGCCCCGTGCGGGGTTGTGTTCTTCGTCTCGATGCCTCGGCTTGGCGATGCGCATCGAGATCGAGAGGAACGGCGCGGCCTCGGAGGCAGCACTTCTTTTCCGGTAAGGCAGAGGCCGTTCCCGGTGATTTCTTTCTTTGCCCTTTGAAATTAGGGTTAGGGGATCCACGGGAGGGGATTTCTTTGCTTTTGCCTTTCTGTTTTCTCGATTTGCTTTTTCTTTCAATCTACAAGGATCTAGAAACTAGTGGCTCTAATACCAATGTTTGTTCCCATAGGATCACTAGTCTAGATCAAATCGGTAGGATAGATCGATGAGGAGGAGGACCAGTACCTTCTCCTTGTGCAGACGAACTCGAGCTGCCGGCCATGGCGGAGGTGGCCGGCAATGGCAGTGAGTGGAGTGGCGGCGGTGGCAGAGCTTCCTGTGGGCACGCAAACCCTAGATCGGATGGGTGTGTCGGTGGGGTGGTGGAGCACGACGAACCTCGTAAGGCGTGCTCCCGGGCCCCACCTGTCTTTATAGCGCAGACCACAGGGGCCCACCAACCATTGATCGGTTGGGCGCCCCGATCAGGGCGCATGGATCAGGGTGGTGCGACCGTTGGGCACGCACGTGTAGGAGATCAACCTAACAGAGGGATCCTCTTGTACAGTACGCCAGACATGTATGGCCGATGCTGCTGGTCAAGCTCACGGGTAACTAATCAAGCTCAACTTGATTAGCTTCGTGGTGGTGATTGAACTGGTCGATTACTTCGGAGATGGATCCTAGCCTGATTAGGACGCATGACAGTAGTAGAACGAATTAACGGCGGCTCCTCGATCACATCCGAATTTGGAGTATATGGAAGAAATTGAACCGCAATTACGCTTGATAGGGTTTCATTGTTGTAGTACGTACCTTTCTTCTTACAAATATGACGATCCGATCGATCTAAATCCGCTCTGATCTGCGGGGCGGGCAAGCTAAGAATCTGATTAATCGATCAACCAGGTGCTGTATATATAGACGGACGGACGGATACCGAATATGAATCCAGATCAGGTGAACAGAGAGTTCGACTTCTACTCCTCCAGATTCGGCTTCCTCTTCCGATCATTTTCAATTTGTCCTTCATATCCCCTTATGGGCTTTGTTAGGCCCAGTGCCCTGCCTTTGATACTCCGTGTGTGACTGTGAGACAGTGCCGCGACATTCCAGGGACGAGATGGGCGCGGTGCCTGATCAACGGAACGCGAAACCTGACGACACTGCAATGCACGGCCGGGTTAGTGGTTAGTGGTTACCTGTTTTGTTTAGCACGTGCACTGGCTTCATCAGGCATTAGCAACTAATCCAGGAAAGGGACAAGCAGCTTAATTAAACACGACCCAACTTTCGTGCAGACATCCGGCCATAAAGGTGACAGGAACGCCATTAACAAGGCCATCTTGCATGGATGGGTACGGGTTAGCGACAGTGATGCGTAGACATTTGCAAAGCAGAAGCAGTTTTTAAGTTTTAAAAATCATTGTCTTGTACGTACGTAGATAACCCATTCTCTTGCAGGTAGACATGAGTGCAGCGAACACTGGGACGGGTTGTAAAGCTAGCTACACATGTATATATACTCATCAGCTGATGTCCAGCACTTCACAAGACTTAAGCCTACACCACACTACTATAGCTCCTCCTCTGTCCACTGCCATCAGCCCATCGGAGCTGAAGAGTAAATTAGGTTCTTTCTTACTCGCATCTCTGACAAATGAGGAGCTCTAGATGCTCGTCAATGGGAGCTGCTCTCGTCATGGTGTTGGTACTGTCGACGGCCATGGAGGCTGAAGCCATCCGGCTGGACGCAGAGACACGCGCATCAGTCAGCAGCACCAGCCAAACGGCTATCGATGTAAGTGGTTCTGAATCCCTGCATGGTTATCTGAAACCCTGAATTCTGTGTTTCTGCAGATGCTAACGTGCTTGTGTTTCTTCAATGCAGAAACCTAGCGAGGCTGTGGTCAAGGGTCCTGCTAGTGCTAGCTCGGTGAGCGAGACGAAGAGTGGCGTCGTCGACGTTGCCGCGAAAGAAGTCAGGGCGGTGGCGCACAAGCTGCCGGAGTTCCACGAGGACTACTACGGTCCAAGTGATCACGGCCCTAGGCATCACTGATCGAGGAGTACATCTCTGGATGATCGATGTTTAGAACTGACTAGCTAGGCTAGGTAGGTAGGTAGTCGCGGCGGCTGCAGGCTGCTATAGGTAACTGGCAAAATCCATGTAAGCTCAAGCAGTGGGCGCATGGTGATAGCGCTGATGTACTAACTTTGTTGGCAATACGATCAAGTTTCAAACTTAAAGCGATGATCGGCGGCAGATGTTGTCATGCATGCATCGTATGGAGCTGTTCACGTATGTGGGCTTGCACAGTTCAAATTTTCAAAGATATTAATTACTCTACGATAACACACATTGGATGTACCTTCATATTACATCTTTTGTTGACACCGATGAGCAGATAGTGTAGTTGCAAGACTCTCCTGACACTTATCGATCTAGAGGTTTTAGACAGAGACTTGTGGGTAAGTACATATACCAGTCAGCTGTCCAGCACTACGTAATGTACACTGCCGGTGGTTGATCTGAGTTCTGAGGCTGGTACGAACCACACCAGTGGAAGTGTTGCCGGATATGCTGCAGTGGTGTTTGCTAAGTACTGCTGTTACGTACTTTATGTCCACTAAAATATTATAACTCCACGCATGCGCAACAACTCTTTCTCATGCTTAGTGATAACTAGATGATTGATTGAGGCATTGAGCTAGCCACCTTTTGGGAAGGCAAGTGGTGTAAGTAAAGAACGTGGTTACATCACGTTCTTCTCAAGATATGCAAAAAAATGAACTTGTAGATAAAAAGGGGGGAAAAGGGAACCGGTACTGCTCGTGAAGGTCGATATCCAGAAACTGATCTAGAAACCGATCTAGGGTTCCCGTCCCTCTCGCCGGCGAAGCTGATGGTCCTCCCGCCTCTGGCGGCCCTTCGGTCTCGGAGGTGCGACGGGCCACGGCCCCTCGCCAGCAGGAAGGTTTTCGTTCTTTTTAGATTGTTTCAGTGTCTTTTGTGGAATAGTATGGCGGCAACATCATAAATTTAGAATAAGATCCTCCCCGTCGTATCCTCGCTCTGGTGGTGCGCCTAGCGCCTGCGGAGGGTGCGTGGTTGTGAGTCTGGCGGATCTCGTGAGATCCGATCCGTTTTCGTATTCGTTCATGTTGCTCATTCGTGTGGTTGCATGTTTGTCTCTTTCGATTTATGGTTGTCATCATTGACGATGGTTACTGCTCTGGTCTTTCGGGACCTTAGCACGGTGACTTCCGCTTGTTTAATTGACCAAGCTCTTCTACGTCAAGGTTTACCCTGCTCGGTGAGGGAGGGGTGAGGACGGCGGCACGCTTTCGGCTCGCTAAAGTGATGTCGTCGCTAGGTGGTCCGCGGGTCTATTTGTATTTTTTATTACTCTTATAATTATTTGTACTATTGTTTATGATCAATATATCGGTTGACCTTTTTGCAAAAAAAAGGGGGTGGGGGGGGGGGGGGGGGGGAGGTTCCGCATAGATAAATAAAAAGAGGAATAGGGGGCACCTATTTCCTTTTTCAGAAGGAGAGAATCCTTAGCCTCTATGATGGTTGATAGTTGATACACACAACCATTTTTATTGACACCCAAAGTTATATAAGGTGAGAATAACCGATCTCACTTACGCAATACTAAGAGTGGCAACGGGGAGGGGTACCTCTGGGTGACACTCTTTCGCCCCGCCCTGAACCCAGCTAATCCCCATCCCCGCTAACCCCATCAAGCTTCAGAACCGAGGAAAGGCGAGCAGCTGCCCAGATGTAGCACACCGTGCTTGGAGTCGACCTAGCATGCTCATCACCCCCTATGCATGACCTCACCGCAATTGATGGAAGGTTACTGGCACGACGAGTGGAGCGCGGCGCCGGTGAATGCTTGTGTCTCCCCCGCTCCTCACGATGGATGACCGGAGATTAGGCGTCCGCCGCCACCGGTTCGAGTCGAGGACTCGTAGTCTCTTGGAGCCACGATTCGCTGCGAGTGGGGATGGGCAGTGCGAATCGTGGCGTGGGTGAGGAATAAGTGGAGTGGGTGTGGTCAGCCTAGGTTTGGTGTATATTAGATAGTTTTGTCACACTGCTATGTGGTGTTCCGGGTCACTGTGGACATCGGCGGAGCTGGGATTTACAATTTGGGTGTTTAGAGCATAAAAAACCCCAATAGCGTATATCATCACATATTAATTTTGCGAGGGCTCTCGATATTTGTCGAAAAATAGCGGCGCAGCCACAAGACCTAGGTGCTGCATGTGGTGGAGCTGTCAGTACTGAATTACACACGAGCGATGGGGGAGTTGAGAACTGGAGCGGAGCAGCTAAATCGGCTTTCTACTGTTCGGTTAGCAGATTAGTAGACGGGCCTTTGGTGGAGCGAGCTTTGGCTGCTCATTCTGGGATGAAAGAAGCACCATTTTTTGAATTATTGCAGTTAGCAGCGTACATCTTTTAGCAGTCACATGTATATACATATGTACTCAATTTTTTCCGAAAATAATGGCTGTACATCTGTACACCCATGTACCATGTAGCTCCGCCCATGCCTGTGGAGGCTCCATTGAAGGAAGAGAGGACGAATGATTTTCTCCTCATCACAGAAACATCGTTTCTTATTCATTCAGTTATATTTCCCTAGATTATCTTCCATCATTAACACCCTCCTATATAAAAGCTACAAAAATATTTTTATTTCAAAGTCAAATTGAGCTTTCGGGTGTATTTCCTATGAAACTCTTTAGTACTGTTCATTAAATATGCATACACATTTAACTGAAAACAGCTAGAGGTGTACAACCTCCGTTTCGAGCTATAAGACTAAGCCAACATGGAGCTATCTAATTATGACATAAACATGCTGCAACGCTCTCTTGTGTTTACGCGACTTGCTGAAAGCCAAGTTCCGAAATGCAACTTTGATATCAATGACCTGCAATATACCAAGGGTTATTATCTAGCCGATGACATTTATCATTGTTGGTCGATATTTGTGAAGACAATCATTATCCTGCAGGTAACTAAATCTTACTTTGCTACACAAGAAGAGAGATGTAGGAAAAATGTGGGGTCGATATTTGATATGCTCTACTCTCGTTTGTTATTGTCAGGTAACCTGCTATAAAAATGGCCACTAGATTGGATGTGGAGGTCATGGATGCCTTATGTTACCATGCACAACATGATCGTGAGCACTGAGTGCGATGCTAGCCTTGTGTTTGATCAGCAGTTCGACTACGAGGGCCCTCTTTACCGAGGCACTTTAGGGTGTCCCAGGTGAGTTTACTGAATTAATCGTCGGCATGAGCAACTTCATGATGAAGATGCTCACCACCAACAAGATGATGTAGTGGAGAGCTTGAGGACGCTCAAAATAAATGAATAATTCAAGGGTCACGTTGTTTGATCAACACTTGACGGATTATATTTTAATTTGTATTGACATATTAACAATAATTTTTCTATGTTTAAATTGTTGTTAAAGTAATTTGTGTGTTAAATTTAGTATGTGATATAGTTACGTCTCATTTAGATAGATATATGAATATATGAATGTGAAAATTGACAAAACAATATATGACCGGTCGTTTGAATGACGTCGTTGGAAGCAGCCGTCACCTAGGAGCGCACAAGTGTCTAACACTCCAAACCGGATATCGAGGGTGTGCAACGCAGCGATTCCACAACTAGGAGATGTTCCCGACCTATCGGGAACATTCATTCTCCATCTGACGGTATGTGTGGTTGTTTGCAAAGAAGGCCCTGCACTTGGACAAAACTACTCGATCTAAGTTCTTTGATGTGATTCGCTTCTTTTTCATCTATAAAAGTAACAAACAATTGTTCTGTTCTTGGATGAGATTTGCTCAGTTCTGTTCTTGATGTAAAAAAATGCACATGGATGCTCGGATCTGATTATTTTGGATGCTCAGATCTGTAAATGTACAAATTTTGAAAGTTGGATTTACAGGAAATTTCGAAATTGGATGCTCATTTCTGAAAATATAAAATATATACTTGTTAATGCATGATCTGACTATTTCTTAATGCGTGAATACAAAATTTGATCCATAAATCTTGGAGTAATCCTTATTTTTAATGCCAATGCATATATGAATCATGAGAAGTTACGGAAATACCTCCATGATGGTGAAGACTGGACTGTAGGAAATATGTGAATGTGAGGGAGTCTGATGCAAAATATCATCACGAATCTCGAAGAAATCGATGTCCCTCATACGTCGGGGACATCCTCCTAATTGTGGTGTTGCATTTTCGCGAGGGTGTGGAACACGTTTAGGAGGAGGCCGATGTAGATACTCTAGCAGCCTGCACATAAGAGCTGCCTCCGTGGTCTATTTCGTCCACCACTGGTTGTGACAGATACTGACTAACCGCTGTGGTCTATTCCGTTCACCACTGGAAGTGACAGATACTGACTAACCGATGAGAATACAGTAGAGATTGTCGCGCCAATCAGTCTTCACCACGTCAGCCATTATCTTGGACCATGACTTTGATTTGTACTTGAGAGTTGCCGGCTGGAGACCGACTCCATCGTCAAGTAGGCTATATCTAGAGTTTGATACCATGCATGCAAATTGATTAGGAAATACGGAGTAGTAAGCAACAGCTGAGCAGTGATCACTGCACGTACGGCTGCTGTACCAGTGCAGGAAATAACAAACATGGCCTCGTCTCGGAGCTTAGCACTAGCGATCCTCCTCTTCAGCCTCCTCTCGTGCTCGTGCATCCCATCCCTAGCTACCTCCGACGGCTTCCTCCAATGCCTCTCGGCAGCGATGCCAGAGCAGCTTCTCTACACGCAGAGCTCGCCTTCGTTCACGTCGCTCCTCGTCTCCTCCGTCTGGAACCGCAAGTTCTTCACGCCTGCCACGGTGAGGCCGCTCTGCATCGTCACGCCGACGAGTGCCTCCCACGTCCAGGCCACCGTCGTCTGCGGCCGCCGGCACGACGTGCGCGTCCGCGTCCGTAGCGGCGGGCACGACTACGAGGGCCTCTCCTACCGATCCGTTCGCCCGAGGTGTTCGCCGTCGTCGACCTGGCGAAACTCCGCTCCGTGATTGTCGACAAGGAGGCAGCTACCGCGTGGGTGGACTCCGGCGCGACGCTCGGAGAGCTCTACTACGCAATCTCCAAGGCGAGCGACCATCTGGCTTTTCCTGCCGGTTTGTGCCCGACGGTCGGCGTGGGCGGCCACTTTAGCGGCGGAGGGTTCGGCATGCTACTTCGCAAGTACGGCGTCGCCGCCGACAACGTCCTAGACGCTACGCTGGTCGACGCCAAGGGGAGGCTCCTGGATAAACAGGCCATGGGGACGGACGTATTCTGGGCCATCCGCGGCGGCGGCGGCGGGAGCTTCGGCATCGTGCTCGCGTGGAAGCTGAAGCTCGTGCCCGTCCCGCCGACAGTGACAATGTTCAGCTTCCCCAAGTCAGTCAACGAGGGCGCCGTAGACATCCTCACAAAGTGGCAAGAAGTCGCCCCAGCTCTTCCCGAAGACCTGTTCGTAACAGTGCGCGTCCACAAACAGGTGGCTAAGTTCCAGTCTATGTACCTGGGCACGTGCGATGACCTCCTGCCATTGATGAGCAGCCGCTTCCCGGAGCTCGGCGTGAACCGGACACACTGCAAGGAGATGACCTGGATCCAGTCCGTGCCCTACATCTACCTGGGCAGCACCGCCACCGTGGAGGACCTCCTGGACAGGACGAAGTCCACAAACACCTTCAGCAAGGCCACGTCCGACTACGTTCGCCAGGCCATCGCCAAGGACGTCTGGGTGAAGATCTTCGCCTGGCTCGCCATGCCGGACGACGGGCTCATCATCATGGACCCCTACGGCGGGAAGATGAGCAGCTTCCCGGAGTCGGCGACGCCGTTCCCTCATCGGGGCGGCGTGCTCTACAGCATCCAGTACATGAACTTCTGGTCCGCCGCCACAGACGGATCCGCCCAGAACAAGTGGATAAGAGACTTCTACGCGTTCATGGGCCGTACGTGAGCCAGAACCCGAGAGAGGCGTACGTCAACTACAGGGACCTTGACCTAGGTCAGAATGTCGTCGTCGGCAACGTCACCAGCTACCAGGCCGGTAAGGTTTGGGGCGAGAAGTACTACAAGGGTAACTTCGTACGGCTCGCGATGGCCAAGGGCGAGGTGGATCCTCACGACTACTTCAGAAACGAGCAGAGCATCCCGCCACTTACCGCGAGCAAGTGACCATGGAGATGCGCATGGGCTCAAAATAAATGTGTCCCTGTGTTGCTACGGGTTGATAGAAAACCTATCCGATATCTCAGTTCCTTTTTAGTGCTGAACGCCCCGCTCACGCCTTAAGTTTTTTATGTGAAATGTCGCACGACTCAAATTTTGCTCCAAATAGGTCAACCACTTAACCGTAGGCTTACTAAACAATACTCCGTACAACACAACTATATGCACATGATGATAATTCATATATCGGTTTAAAGTACAAAAGTAAGATCTTTAATACTTTGGAATATGTTTTAATTTGTATTATCGTTTTTATCTACTCTTTCGTGCTTAATACTACAACACACAACCTTTTGGTAAGATCATTGACCCATAAGTGTGATCAGGAGTGATGTCTCAATAGCAAAAGTCTTCCTTGACCCTGGTCGTGCTCCATCGTGTCAAACTATAAATCAGGATAAAATATTTTTTGTGCAAAAGACTGAAACGCCACTTGTGGGTACTAGTGTGGGTATTAGTGTGACACGTGCTCTTGGAAGTACTTTTCCGGTTAGGCCCAGCTAACCTCTTGAGTATCAATGTGCATACAAAATTAGAGTGTCATTATTATTTTATTAATAATTTTGTGTACTCCGAGAAGAAGCAACTAATACAACTAAAAACCATGTAAAAATTATCAAAATTGTTTTTGTAATTTGTGCTAAAATAAATAAATATCTACTTAGTTTTTTTAACAAATATTATTCTTGGATTTTTTTTTAAATAAATGTGAAACATTCTCTGCTTTGGTCCAATATCATGGAACTCTGGTTCATCCTATAAGTTTTGAAAGCAAACAAATGAGATTGGTGGTAAAAATGGAAATTCATAACTTTAAGGTAATTATAAAATATTATTTTTCCCTCGTGTCCTATGAACATATATGTTGATGTATGTACGGTATAATGAATATTGAGTATTAGTAATAGATGATATTTATTTAAGTTCTGGAATAATTGTTCAATCATGTGTTCATGCCTTTAAATCCAAAAAACTACTCCCTTCGTTCCTGAATGTAGAGTGCATAGTTTTCTTGCACGAATATTAAGACACAGAAATTTGGTATACATCGTACTCATTTGACCTTGAAAAAATGGGGAGAGAGAAATCCCTAACAGCCACAAAATGAAAATAATCCGTCAAATATCTTCATGGAGGGACTTAACTCATATGTGGAGGCATAAAATTGTATAAAAATCACAATACACCTTATATTCTAGATTTTTGCTCAACCTTATATTCTAGATTTTGCTCAAAAAACTATACACCTTACATCATGGAACGGAGGGAGTATTACATAACAACTCACATTGTAATTTCTGTTTTCAAATTCTAAGAAACCATTTCGTTTTTCCAACAGCAAAAAAACAAACATACAAATATAATAATATTCAAAACTTTGGGATGGAGAAATTTTGTATCCAACAACTGATGTCTCTTAGTATTGTACTGAAAGAAATATCAACAGGAAAAGTGTATACTTGCAAGAATATTGGCAAAGGTATGGTCCATATGTGTATTTTTCGTGATAGGTCACGACGCGGCGTTTATTCCCTAGATTAACTGGCACCTCTATGTCGGTCCTTTGGACATCACATTTTGTGTTGTGGCTTGAGATGACAACACACATTCAAGGAACAAGGCACGGAGGATTTGGGTGAACCATAAAGTCAAGACTTAACTTTAACTCTATCATCTTGATGTGGATGTTCTCCAGAAAAGATTGATATGTGATATTGTATCATACTCACTGCATTCGAGTGAATAAGGCGCACATTTGTAGTCAAAAGTCAATCCATGCTAAGTTCGATCACCTTTATAGATAAAAGTATGAATATTACGAAATTATATTAATATGCATTGATCCAGCATAATATATTTTCATAGTATATTTACTCAATATTGCATATGTTGATATTTTCTAAATATTTGGTAAAAATTGATAATTTTGCAATATACCAAATTTGTAGTCATTATTCTTTGGAATATTAATTGGTTGTATAGTTACAAAGATTCAGAAAAACTTGGTTAGTATGTACACTAATTTGTGTACATGTTTATTCAAGTTCAATATTTCTTTATGAAGGTTGTGAAATAATTTAATTATCCACGTACTATAATACCAACAATGACAAGGTTTTGTGACCATTATTTTTCTTATAATAAATTTTACTTGCCTACAAACAACAATTATGAACGATTAATCTCCGCAAAATAAATTACTGGCAAATAGATAGCACAAGCAACTTGCCTAATCCCACATGTATTTCTTAACACAAAATAATATAACCATAATTCAAAGTTACAAACTACTCCCCTCAATAACAACACACCCACACGTGCGGTGTGTCGCCGCGCCAAACTTCCGAGCTTAACTTGGGAAGACATCTAAATGCTACATCCAAATTAACCCTCGACAAAACCCAACTTAATCGCAAGGTTGTTCTCTTATCCTGCAGACACTTACTAAAGATGCATGTAACCTCGCCTACGCCAAGTAGAGCTAGACAAACGGGCACCCAACTTTCCAGGGCCGGGCACTGCGTTGCGTGCGGCACCAGTAAGACCAAACACAAAATCCTGACGCTCCTTGTGTTTAGCAGCTAAGAGTGCTGCATTTTAGCAAGTCTTATACAACTAATTAACAATTCAGTGGCTTAAACAATCGATCATGGCCCATCTTTTGTGCAAGCATTCTCCCTTTTAGGGTGGCATGTGTAGAAGGCCGTACTCCATAAACTAAGGCCTGGTCCTGCATAATTACATGCATGCATGGGTACTAGTTAATTGGCGACAGTGATCCGGAGGCATTGCACTTAGAAGTAGTTGTTTAAGTTGTGTATGCTGTAGATAACCCTCTCCTGACAGACATCAGTGCAGCAGACACTGGGACTGGCTGCAAAGGCAGGATGTATATATACCATCTCTCATGAGGTTAAATGCTTCAGTTCAGACAACGCCTATAGCCTAGCATCCCCCTCTCTGCAGTCTCCTCTAAGCTGAAGAGTGAAGACAGAAGTGCTCAGTTACAGACATCGATCTTTGGCAGGATGAGGAGGAGTTCCAGTTACTTGTTACTGGCTGCAGCTGTGATCTTGCTTCTGGTATTGAGAGCGGCCACGGAGACTGCAGCCATCCGACTAGACGCAGAGACCAGGGCATCAGTCAGCGTCAGGAGCAGCAACAACCCGATTGTCAATGTAAGTAGTGATTCGAAAGATCTTCTGATTTGTTGTCTGAATCTTAATTTGGTTAGACCCAGCATACGAATTTATAAGACTCTAATTCTTGATACTGTGGAACCATCATTTGCTCATACTAACTCGCTTGTATTCATAATGCAGAAACCAAGCCATGATGTGGTCAAGGGTTCTACGACAAGCTCAATAAACGATGCGATGAGAAGCACCGTTGCTGCGGGAGAAGTCAAGGCAGTGGCACACAGCTTGCCGGAGTTCCATGAAGACTACTATGTTCCAAATGTTCACGGTCCAAGGCACCACTGACCGGTCTTTATTCAAGTTCCTCTCACGATCGCTGATCTCTCTGCCTAGAACAGTCTACAGCTAATTTAGTCAGTCGCAGCTGCTGCAGGCTGCGATCAATAGTAGCTAAAACTCCATCTAAGCTCAGGTAATGAGCACATGGGTGATAGCAACAACACCCACATCAAGCTTAAATTCACTTCTGCATATCCGAAAGCTAGAGAAGGACAGCTTTGATGTACACTAACTCCTTGACGGATGACAATTCTAGAAGGATTCAAATTATTTCACGATGTGTTCTCGTTTGTGTGCATAATTAGTGCAAACGTGCAAAAGCTTCTGTAGTTGCAAATTCGCAACGATATGGTCTCAAGTTGAGTCTGGCTGTGCACACCGAACCTCATGCCCAGTAGAGCTTTTCTTCTTTTGTCTTGTCTTAAGGAACTAAGGAAGCATAGATCTGAAGTTCAGTAACCTGACGAGAACTACCATGCACCTGGAAGGAATAGCTAATATTTTTATATGCAGAGAGAGCGAGCCTAAATCCTATAATGAACAAGTAATGTGCGTAGTGAGCTGCCTTGACACCCTAAACCCCAGCACTGAAAGCACGGCCGGAGATGCTGCAGTGTTGTTCGCCAAAGTACTGCTGTACTTTACGCCCGGCCGTACGGCTTCCCTAAAAGTATGCTACATCTACCACCTGCTATTTTACGCACATGCTTAATGATAATTAGATGATTGATTGAGCTCGCCACCTTTCGGAATTCGGAAGGCACGGATGAGTGGTGTAAACTGTAAAGAATGTGATGCATGACGTTTTCAGGAAAGACACAACAAAGCCGTGTATATATAGAACGCATGTCTTCATCGGCGTGAGTCTTTCCCATCTTCCCTTTGGAGCTCATTCTCAAAATTAGAGCTGTCGCAAAGGGCTAACTGTTTGGCATAGGCTGGAATAGGCTTCCTGAGGCAGTCGTTCTTCGGTGAAATTGGAGTCGCTTCTTGCTCGTGGAGAAGTGATGACAATGAGCCGTTGACACGGTAGGTAATCTCGGCGGCGAATCTCTTTTTGACGGTGTGTGTGCAGATTATGTGAGTAGCCAGGTTGTACGGTCGGGAGGTGTTTGTATCGGTTTTAACCCGGTTTTTCGCTAATTAACCGGCCAAATCTCTGCTTATTAATTAATGTGACGAGTCAAAATTGCCTCAGTTTTGAAAAAATAAATTAAAATGGTGAGGTAGCATGGTGTCAAAAGTACGACAAAAAGAGTAGCAAGGGGGGATAAACCCCTGGCTTGTGCATCAATCAGGGCATGCAGCCTTTTATTTTAGATTGGGCAACTGGGTTATTTTTAATTTAAAGAGTAAATTTCACTATTTATCCATTAGTTATGCATTTGTGGTGCTAATTACCCCATCTAGTGAAAAATCGATTAGATTACCTATTTTAAAAACTTTGGATCCTATTTCTGATATTTTTCATTGTACAAGGTGTGAGTTGATGATTGAAACTCAAAAAATATCAGTCATCGATGGGAAATTGAACAGATGGTGAAGAGAAGGTTGAACATTATCGCTGATAGCCTCTCCGATCTTTACATATTTTGACGCACCACGTGATGCTAAGATGCCGGTCTATTCTAACGAGACATGTCGAATGCCAAAATAAGGTCAAAGTGTGTTAATGTTTTTATACATGGTGTAATACTGATTTTTCTTTACTAAATGGGGTAATAAAGTTTTACAAATGTGGAATTCACTCTAATTTAAAATTGTGCATATGTTTTTGTGCAAACTCCACGCTTAGCCTTAAAATTGGCAAATATATTTCTTAAGATAGCACCTCTATGTAGGTTCACATATTTCAATCATTATAACGAGTTTCAATAATTTCTAAAAATAATCTACTGTTATTAAATACATTGATTTAGACTACCAGACATTATTATATATTGATTTAGGTTGAAACTGAAGATAGTCCCATGGAGGTTGAATGCCAATAGCCCCAGGAGATTGAAATCGATACCAGGTCATTGTTTCCCCATTGTATAACAGTTAGTTATCATCAGATGTGCTTGCTCTGGTACCAATGGGGAGCCCATGGAGGGTTCAGTATGTCGGTTCTTTATGTCATCTGGTGGATATACTTCATGATTTGGTGGACATCTGACCTTCTGACCTTCAGCTCCGTACAATTCGACGGTCCTTCAAATAAGGGAGGTGCACTTGTGGTGTCTTTAGGTATGCAAAAAAGTAGCTAGTGTATACAGGTATGCAGCGAACATATATGGTTGTCTTCCTCGGCAATGTTCGACGATGGGGCCAGATATAGGAAAAGAGAGGCATGGGGTGTGTCTCTGGCTGTGTTCTGCAGCAGTGTCTTTTATCCCGTCCTTGGTGACGGGTGGCTATTGCATATCGTAAAGCCACCGAATGATGGTGTTTTTCTCCAAAATGTACTTTGGTCGTCATTTCTGCACTAGCTATATCCTAGGGGGCTATACTTATGACCATTTAGAGACTTTCAAAAGTGAGTGTTAAATGGCGCATAGCCCATTCCATAAGTTACAGACACTTTTCTGGGGGTTCTGGAGCGGCTTCAGGAAGAAGTTTCTCCCCACCAGTTTCTATCAGAAGCCCAAAATTCAAATGTGTTCCGGCTTATAATCTAGTTTGGTTGAAACTAAACTCTAAGCCAGAAGACATTTGGGTTTTGGGCTTCTCGGAGAAACTAGTGGAAAGCAGAGAGAAGCTTTCCCAGAAGCCGCTCCAGAAGCACAAAAGAAGTGTGGCTTAGTATCATGTCAGTTTAATGCCATGTGGTAAATTAAAGGGTGTGTTTTGTTCTCTGAGCATCGTGGCCCCGACTAAGTGTCCTCCTCGAAACAAGCATCATCCTTCATGCAGATACTTGGCAGCTTGCGGCGTGTAGGAGAGAGAAACAATGACTGATTCGGAATTGTTCGGCTAGGGAGAGAGTTGGTGAATATGATGATCATCGCTGAATTCTAATGTTACGCTGCACGCTAAGGATTTATCTCTTCTAATGTGTTTTTGTCCATGAAGGCGAACTCGGAGCTCCTCCCTGTTTTTCGGGTTTCAAAGATATTGAAAGACCGTAACAAAGTCCCGTTAATAATTTCAGAACCGTAGGAGATCTACGCGTTGTTTTATTAAGCATAAAATGCTGTGTTTCAAAAAAATGTTGTCACTCTCATCTTGGTTTTGCAAACGACTAATCACTTGGTCTGCTCTCAGCGATCCAGAGAGTGTTTGAAATTCCTAGTGGTCCCATCGCATATGCTTTTTTTTAGGGAACGCATATGCCTTTGTTATTCTTTTCGGGCCGATCAGCTATAGCGCGGTAGCCCATATGGACATATGGTGTGCTGTGCTGCGTTGGAATGAATGACTGAAGGCCCGTGTGCAGCCCGCGCGGCGGAGGCCAGCATGCAACGCGCCGCCAGCGCCGCGTAAGTGCGAGGCGCCTCGCCGTTGGAAAAAAAAAAATCCTAACCGACATGTTGCTCGCTGTGTATCAGTATCAGGCCATCAGCACAAGGAAAAGGTGGCCGCAGATATTTGGGTCTCTATGTGCCACTCTGTCAGATCTTTCAATTCGGAAGATGAACAATCAATCAGGAACTCAAAACCACGCAATACCTTCTCTCTTCGCTCTCGTTCCCCTTTCTCCACAGTAAAGGCGACCGGGAGGGTGACCCGTTTTCCGCCGGCGATTCTGCCACCCTCCTCCTTCCCGCCGGCCTTGGTGCCGTCGGAAGGGGTGGGGGGTCGAATCGCCGGGCGGATCTGAGTGCTCGTAGTCTAGGGTAGGCTAGGTAGCTAGGTTTTCCTGCCGGCGTCGTTGGTGGCGGCGGCGGTGAATAAGGTGCTCGGATCGACGGCTGGTGGCTTGCGCGGCAGCCGGTGATGGTTCGATCTGTGAGCCTGGTGGCCAGTCGAGGTGGTTGTGGCGGCGGCGACGACCTCGAAGTGGATTTTGTGCCTTGGCTCCGCCGTCGCAGTGGCGAGTTCTCCGGCGTCTCTGTGGAGCTATGGGGCTTGTTTAGGAGTTGCTGCTGCAGGTATGTGCCTCTGCCCTCCCTGGCCGGCCGTGGTGGTGAGGGGTGGAGCTGCGGGGGTGCTGCACCTGGTTTTGTTGGAGGCTCTAGGCTCTGTTTCTTCGGGGCTCCTCCGGCCGGCCGTGGAGGCGAGGGGTGGAGTTTTCTCGAGCTGCAGGTCCGGAGGCTGGGTGCTCGGCGCTGGAGCTGGGTTGGTGGGCGCGGTGGTGGTGCTGCTGGCACGGCTTGGTCGCCCTGGCGGCAGGTGGTGCTGGTGCTGGCAGTTGGGGCGGCTTGGCGTGCTTGTTCATCGTCAAGATCTCGGTGCTTGCGCCGAGTGGATGTTGCGGTCTTCTTCTATGGTGGAGGTCGTCCTTCTTCCAGCTGGTTTGAGGTTTGATCTCTTATTCTCCGGTGATCGTCGGTGTCGAAGAGCTTCGGTGGTCCAGCTGCTCGTAGTTGTAGTTCCTTGTGCTGAGTTCTTGTTGTATGATCTTGCTTCTGGTCTTGTTGTTTGGTTCATCTGGTTGTAAGCAGGATTGTACTCCTCCCTTTCAAAAAAAAAAATCAGGAACTCAAGTTAATTAGTTGAGGATAGTTGATAATTTGTTGATTTTTGGGCTGAAACGTATTGTCCTACAGAATGTGTGGTGCTTCTCGTTGTATAAGCAAATTGATGGCTTGCAATTTCTCCATCCGATGCGTATGTGCAAAACACGGTCAAGCAATGAAGTTCCGCTCCCGGGTAGAGCTAGCAGCGAACATCGGTGGATCCGCGACACGGTGACCAGGACATTGTGGCGGCGTGGATGAGAGGCAGCAAAGACGAACGTGGGTCGCTGGAGGATAACAGGACTTGGAAGTAATTAGGACGAGTGTAACATCCTAGGATTTAGAGTCCCAAATTAGAGTGGACACACAAGTGTGCATTGCATTCATGCATCAGAAAATCCGAAGAATTTTCGCGCAAATAATTTTAAAACACTAAGTGATTGAAGTTTCACTTGAGTTGGTGGAATTGAAGTAGATCATCGACTTGAGCGTTACAAACTTTGAGATGATCTTGGCTTAAAACCTATTTTTGGGTAGAGAGGTACTCGATAAAATTGTTAAACCCAGTGGAAATATATCTTGTTACATCAAAACATTACCTCAGGAGTGTAACATAAATCTAGTTATTCTTAGGAATCATCTTGTCTAACCTTATATGTTAGACATATCTCTAGTAGATGGAAATCATTCTAGTCTTAAAGACAAATTGAATTACCTAAAATCTTAACAAAGATCTTTTCACCTTATCTAGTGAATCTTAACTTCTTATCTCCTAATCTTCTTGAAGTTATTCAACCAGGGAAGCATCTCAAGAAAAGAGGTAAAGCAACAAGAAGACTATGAAGAAGGATTGATTAGATATGCATAGTAGTGCTATGCCAATCTATCACAGAGACAATGGGAACTCTTGCATCTGTTATGTTCTTATTAATTTCTCAAGAAATAGTGTGATATTCCAATGTTTGTGTTATATAGAAGTAGTTGGGTGACAAGCTTTGCAACCTTGTTAACAAATCACTTTTGTATACTCAAACAATTGAGTGTCATATACAAATAAACAAAAGGACAGATAATACATGGTATTTCTCCAAGAGTATGATTATCAGGGAGAAAGTAAAGCCAAAGCATAAAACCATATGATCATCATCCATATGTAATCATCACATGAGTTAACTCTCAAATTCATGTGAGTGTGGACATGTGTCATAAGAAAGGGGTTCACAAGTTCATCATATGACCAAGACCATTTGGCTTATTCAAAATTCATTCTCAAGAGGAGATAAATCTGGACATGTGGTAAATGGAACCACATGGACTACTTAGTCAGCAATTGTTTTAGCAACTTGCTTCCACAGAAACAATATCATCTATTTTATTCAAAGGAGTATATCATCCTTTTGATCATCAGAATGAGCTATGGAATTAAGCAAGATTCTGTTCTCATCATTTTACCCATTTATCCTACCATAAGACCTGACTTCAGGCAGGATATCTTCTCTTGTGCATCCACAGACATTTGATCATGTTTTCACATGATTTAATTGTCAGGTATCACAAGCCAAAGCCACTAGGGCCATATTTTGTGCTTGGCATGAATTTGAATTGAAATACTGTGTATACTCTTTGTAGTCACCACAGTAAGCAAATCATGTTGTATTGCTGGACCACAATTTGATGTTGTCCAGAAATCAATAAGGCACTCAGAACAAGTTTGAATATTTATCTGGAGCTGAAGACAAGGAAGAAACTATCCTTAGTATTTGAAAATAATATAAATCACAAATAAAAAGCATAACAAAATAAATCAATTGTTATATAAGTACACAATAAGAAAAGAGGTTATAAACTATAAATTTTTATTAAAAAGAGATAATTCCAAATATGTTCAAATTTACTTTAAGTGGTTAATGAATTTAAAACACACAAAATATTTATAATCCAAGTTTAAAAGAAACTTGTTTTTGAAATTCTACACATTTTGTAAAAGGAAATAAATTTAAATATACACAAATTCATTCCAAATATGGAATGAATTCAAAATACATCAAATATTAAAAGTTATAAGTTGAAATCATAAATATAATGTAACCCTACACAACCAGGGGCTTTTCTATAATTAAAATCATCACAAACAAGTCCTCAAATCATTTAAAACAGGAGCCAGGGGCCTGTTTGCACTAATTCTGCAATTCCATGAAAGTCCAGGGGGTTTTTCAGAAAATGGCATTTTCTTTTCTTTCTTCTTCCTCCCGCCAGAAGGCAGAGGACGACGCCGCCGTGCCACCTCCTCCCTGCCTGCTAGCTCGCGAGGATAAGACCACGGAGACGTCCGCATCGTTCTCTTCCTCCCCGTACTCATCTCTCTCTCTCCCGTGCTCTCTATTTCTGTCGGGTCGAAACCCTAGTTCGTCGGGCCGCCGCCGATTGCCGTCGATTCCGACCTCGCCGAGGTGTTCCAAGTAGCCAGGAAGCTCCGCCGTGGCTGCCTCATCCTCCTCATCTACTCGCGCGTGCTGGGAAGCTCGGGAGCGGAAGAAATTTGCAGTCTTCTTCAACTCCGGCCGCCGGCTGTCGACCACGGATGCGTCGCCGTCCGTCCACGTCGTTCTTCGCCGAGCAGTTCCCCGTGCTCGTGGTGAGCATACGCTCCTCCTCATGTACTTTGATTTGTCCAATTTCCGTTGGGTGGGAAGTTCGCCGTACACCGTCTCCGGCCGCCGCGGGAGCTCGCCGCCGTGCTTGCTCCGGTGACCATTTTGGAGCGGCGCCGCCACCAATAGGTTCGCGTCGATCTCCTCTATCCCCTGCCATCGAGCAAACAAGAAAACAAAGCCAGAATCGCAGCGGATTCATCGAATTCGTGCTCAGCAGAGGAAGTTCTTCTGCTGACGTCAGCGTGACGTCAGCAGACCAATCAGAATTTTCCTGATTTTCTTTAAATAAAATAAATAAATAAATAAATTTATGACATGTGGACCCACATGTCAGATGTTTAATAATTTAGTAAAATAGGTTGGTATTTATTAAAATTATGACAAGTGGGACCAACTCATTTTAATAAATTCCAGAAATTGTTTATAATTGAATTTAAACTTTGGAAATTCATAACTAAATCATTTTAAATCAGAAAAATACAAACAACATACCAAAATGTTAAGAAAAATGAAATTTATCTGTTTGTATAAATAAAATGCTTGTTTGATTAAATTTGAATAATCCTAAAATTGAAACAAGATCTTATTTATTATTTTAAATATGGAATTTATTTTAAATGCTATTTTGAATGCATTTGAATTCCATTTCAATTGCTTCACATGCTTAACTACAAATATGGAAATATATTTCCATCACAACATTATGATCATTTTTAGAATTCCATTTGTAAACATGTCTCACTAATATTCTTAAGTGGTTTTTAAAATGATATTTTCCATAAGGAAAATAATCATTCAAGAATCCTTTAACAATACAAAAGATAAATCTATCAACATATAAATTTATCATTTTATTACTTTATAATATATAATGTAGTTCTTAATTCATAAAAGTGAAATTCTTTATTTAATAAAACTTGATCACTACTATTAATACTTTTAATAATTGGATTAATTTTATGATACAATTATTTAAATCATTAATCCAAATTAATAACTACTTCATAATATGAGATTACTTGTGGTGTTTCTTCTAAGTGTTAAAATTCAAATCATATTATCTTTTGCATAAAGAAAAGTTAAATACATAAGTAACTACTCCTTATATTTGATACTATACCATTACTTAACTAAAATAACTACCCTATGATATCAACAAATGTATACATTATTTATTTCTTCAAAAGTTATTCTTTTTGCCTTCTTGAATAATAATACTACACCATTTGTTTAATTAATTCAAGTTGACACCTGATCTGTATAAACATAAAGATGATAGTAAACCCTAAAATAACCATTTAGTATTATGATGTTGTTTTATTTTATCCTTATGCTTAATATGGTATTTATAGTTAAAGATAAAAATTCATCGTTCTTGTGAAGTAAACTTGAAGATAAAACAAATCTAAAAATAATCACCAAACTCAAACAACCCTCAACCATCGAGAGTTAGACACGGGGTTTAGGACGATGCATCTCATACTTATGCATAATAGCATATTGCTTCTTCAAACATTAGTCCTTACCGGACCAATGATGCTCTTTCCAGATTTTGGAGTCTTTATTGTATCGAAGACCTTGGCTGCATAATCTTGCAGTCAAAAAGGCAAGTTCACTCTTGCTCATGTCCTACTTGATTATGTTTATCAAAGTAAATGAAAAATACTATGGTTTATCATTGCATGAAAAAGAAAAAACTATCTTCGAATGATGTGAATTGCTATATATATATTGTTGGCTGGCAGATGGAACCATGGAATGATGTGGTTGGTGGAGGTTCCATTTGCACGGGAAAGTATTACCTAGGACTTAAGAACCAATGCCGTCAGCGTTCTTGCGCCGAAAATGAAGCGTTAACCATGAGACTTGGAATGGGACGGGAAAGTCATCTGTGATCTTTTCCCTTTCGCATGTCAACGGGCAGCCAGAGCCGTACGCTGTAGATCTAGTGCGACTACATGCACATGGGTGGGACCCCTTAATGCCCACGGACTCTGGTGTCTATGATGGTCTGCAAGAGGACACCTAGGTATCTATCGTGAGGGGTAGAACCAGGGGTGATTCTGCTATGCATGAATTGGGTGGGCATGCGGGGTTGTTGGAAAAGCACGGCGAATGGCTTGGATCAACGACTGGGCCCCACACCAAAGGAAGTGTGGACGGGAAAGACTCGCCCGGTTGTGCAACAAGGCGTTGGTCTCTTATGGGTAAAGTAACGCACCTCTGCAGAGTGTAAAAATGTGACATGTTACTCCACGTTCCAGGAAGGAACGGCGAACGCTGCAGGAAAGGAGGCTCCTCAAGGCCCTAGCACCTGTGAATCGATGACGGGCATAGTTTTTGAAGATAAAATAAATCTTTTCCTAAAAATGTTTTACAAAGTTATGCATGTTCATCCATGACCTTTTGGGATGGATGGTAGCTAGTGCATAAAACACCTCATTCCTATTATATGAACTTGCTGAGTAACGCTCGTGTTGCTCACTCTTTCCTCCGTTGACCCCTGCTTAGATAATTGGAGACAGCAGAAGAAGGACAGGAATCCATAGCAATATTGGTGAGATCTTCGACAAGGAGTCAAATCAACCTGGTGGGCCTGAAGGAATCAACCTCTACTTAGCCAACGGATACGTGGCGACCATAGTGCAACGGTGGACACGTCGACAACAAAGCCTATGGACATGACAACTATAGCTAGATGGAGGAGCACAACTCCAGACACGGAGATTCCAAATGGATAGATAGGGCTGTGACAACAGCAGTAGTGGATTAGGAGTTAGAAGTAGAGCTGGTATCCAGCTTAGTGCTTCGACTTGAGTCTTTGGAGTTTCATTTGCACGAGACCTACTTCTGTTTGTTAAGGAGGTTCTCGAGTTTTTGTATTGAATAGTGTTGTAATCCTATAGTGTTACCTTGGACCGACTATGTTTCTGTTGTACTACTCTGAAGGATGTAATATTTACGAAGTGGTCCTTCCGTGAGTATTATGTCAACGACTTGTACACTACAACATGCAGTGGTGTGCTGGGTCACTACAGGTGGTATCAGAGCGAACGACCTTAGGATTAAAACCCTTTTAGGAGACTTGTAGGTTGGTAAGACTATAGGAAGTTATCATATTTATCTAAACTATATATTACTACAACTATGATGGTTATTCACTTGAGAATAATACTGTCATATTTGTATACACATTTCCTTACCCAACTGGAGTAGATATTCTTATTTACTATTCTATAGGTATATTCACCTTATTTCTTTTCAACTTGGTATGACCAGTTAAAACTGTTTCGTATCAGTTGTTACACCAAATAGAGTGCATCCAAGTTAGTGTTGCCTACATGGTATCATTGATAGCCCTATCCTATGAAGTAGAACACTACCATAAGTTCGTGATGGAGGAAGTCAGAAGATGTTTGATGATAGTGAAGAATCATCGTCAGTCAACTATGGAGAGTATGTTAATACCCTAATGATAGAGATCAAAGGGGATTCACCTGAGTATGGTATAAGTTGATAAGTAATTAGGAGATGGCATAAATAATGACGGAAGCTACACTACTATTTCTGATGTACCCTGAGTAGTACATGAAGGATCTAGATATGTTCGCAAGTAGATGTTATAGTTTGACGGAAGATTCAAGCTACATGGAGTTTAGTTCCATATAAAACCAAGTCAAACCACAACCACTCTTTGAGTACTTTGTCTTTGTATTACTCCATTGCAAATGGTCAACTGGGGTAATTACCGAGTCAAAGAGTTGTTAGAATAAGATTATAAGGTGATATAAACCTATCTTGTAGTGTATAGCATCTAAGCCTGGGTACTTGAGATGTTTTTACTCAAGGTACTACTTATTTTACGGGCTTATGTTGCATGATTGATATATAATTGCATTTGCGATTTATTGGATCTTATTGGATTTTTGATTGGCTAGGTTGGTACATAAAGTTAGAATTTGATGTACAATGGCATGATTGTCACATTGAGTTCTTTTCTTCATGTTACTAATCTAGAGGTAGATAGGACTCGTGTAAGGGAGAGACGTGTTCACAGAAGTTTCAAACAACAATGAAAGCTTTTGAAGAGATGGAAGTCAAGATGACCGAGGTAAACGAAGCTACACGTGGTGATGGACCACAATCCACATCATATTTGGATTGGAGATCAGCATCATCAGAACATGGAAGGATGGAGGAACTACGATAGATCAAGGAAGAATATCATCACCATGTGGAAGAGGGCTTACCGAAGATGATGAAAGGAAAGCTACATGAGAAACTCTACTGAGGTAGGAGAATTATGAGGATGGAAGATCTAAATAACAAGTCTTGTCGTGACAAATCTTTGATTTGGACAGTAAAATTTCCAGTTTTGCACAAGAATGACGATGATATCGTGAAGGATATCAAGCGAGAACTGAAAAACGATGGAAGAAGCCGCAGTATGTAGTCATATATAGTTGGAAGTTGTCGTAACTTGACGGAAGAAATGGGTGTTGGAAGTCATAAGGCACAATTTAACTCTGGAAAAAGATCAAGAAGAAGTAGTACATGACTCATATGTCTAAAAGAGTCATGAAGTTGGTGGTAGAGGAGTATGAAACAACAAATTCAATACTTAGAGGACAACAACAAAGTATGATATTTAAGCAAGGCAAGATAGTTGTATCATCGAGATCAAGGGGTATGACTCCAACGTTCAATGTTACAACGGACACATATCAGAATCATGGGAAATAAGTTCATGGATTGCTGAGAGTCCATGGAGTTAGTTAGTTGGAAGGTGACCAACAGAGACGGGTGATGTGGGGAAATAGTGAAGTAAGTGCCTAATCAATGTCAATATATAGTGGGATCGATGGCCATATGATTGACATCCTCAGTTTAAGGACTCCGATGGAGGTTGAACTAACCAGATTGAAGAAACATATCGTCTGATCAACCAAAATGAAGGAATCAGATCCAGCAGCAGACAGATGAAGAGTTGTTATATCAGCAGAGTTGACTAGATGTCCAACAACCTATACCAATTTAGACATAACGTACCTTTTCTGCAAACCATTTTGCAAAAGTTTCTTTCTTAACATTCTTCAACAAAGTGGAGATTAACAAAACCAAGTTGTTGAACTATTTTAGTCAATAGATTAACAAAACTAAGTTGTTGAACTACTTTTGCTATTGAAGGGTCATTCTTTGGTTCTAACCAAGAGTATGACGGAGAAAATGTGTTAACAAAATCTTTTAGTAGTACAGACCACACTACCACTTTACATCACTAGGATGAGAGTTTCATCAAGATTCCAGATGACACGAGAAAAAGAAGACTCCACTAAGTTAGTCCTAAGTAGTAAACCTCAATGTCAACCTTATGAGATTGGACTAGGTTCTGTGACATTGTTTTGGTTTTCTGAAAGAGTTATAAAATATATACCTTAGTGACTAATTTAAATCCTTAATATTTTCCAAATAAGAGGTTAGTTATTAAGTGAGAAGTCTTGATGATACGATTACTAGTAGAACCAACAAGCATTAAACAAAGTCTTGATCCATGGAGTTTGCAGGAAAAGAGATCCAAGAGTGGATTGTACCAGAAGGATTCATGGAGTTCGATAACTGCTATTTTATTCATAAGTCTCATCTTCAATCCGAAACGTAAGAGAGTGCGAACTTCGAGGACGAAGTTTTGTTTTAGTAGGGGAGACTGTAACCTAGGATTTAGAGTCCCAAATTAGAGTGGACACACAAGTGTGCATTGCATTCATGCATCAGAAAATCCGAAGAATTTTCGCGCAAATATTTTAAAACACTAAGTGATTGAAGTTTCACTTGAGTTGGTGGAATTGAAGTAGATCATCGACTTGAGCGTTACAAACTTTGAGATGATCTTGGCTTAAAACCTATTTTTGGGTAGAGAGGTACTCGATAAAATTGTTAAACCCAGTGGAAATATATCTTGTTACATCAAAACATTACCTCAGGAGTGTAACATAAATCTAGTTATTCTTAGGTATCATCTTGTCTAACCTTATATGTTAGACATATCTCTAGTAGATGGAAATCATTCTAGTCTTAAAGACAAATTGAATTACCTAAAATCTTAACAAAGATCTTTTCACCTTATCTAGTGAATCTTAACTTCTTATCTCCTAATCTTCTTGAAGTTATTCAACCAGGGAAGCATCTCAAGAAAAGAGGTAAAGCAACAAGAAGACTATGAAGAAGGATTGATTAGATATGCATAGTAGTGCTATGCCAATCTATCACAGAGACAATGGGAACTCTTGCATCTGTTATGTTCTTATTAATTTCTCAAGAAATAGTGTGATATTCCAATGTTTGTGTTATATAGAAGTAGTTGGGTGACAAGCTTTGCAACCTTGTTAACAAATCACTTTTGTATACTCAAACAATTGAGTGTCATATACAAATAAACAAAAGGACAGATAATACATGGTATTTCTCCAAGAGTATGATTATCAGGGAGAAAGTAAAGCCAAAGCATAAAACCATATGATCATCATCCATATGTAATCATCACATGAGTTAACTCTCAAATTCATGTGAGTGTGGACATGTCTCATAAGAAAGGGGTTCACAAGTTCATCATGACCAAGACCATTTGGCTTATTCAAAATTCATTCTCAAGAGGAGATAAATCTGGACATGTGGTAAATGGAACCACATGGACTACTTAGTCAGCAATTGTTTTAGCAACTTGCTTCCAGAAACAATATCATCTATTTTATTCAAAGGAGTATATCATCCTTTTGATCATCAGAATGAGCTATGGAATTAAGCAAGATTCTGTTCTCATCATTTTACCCATTTATCCTACCATAAGACCTGACTTCAGGCAGGATATCTTCTCTTGTGCATCCACAGACATTTGATCATGTTTTCACATGATTTAATTGTCAGGTATCACAAGCCAAAGCCACTAGGGCCATATTTTGTGCTTGGCATGAATTTGAATTGAAATACTGTGTATACTCTTTGTAGTCACCACAGTAAGCAAATCATGTTGTATTGCTGGACCACAATTTGATGTTGTCCAGAAATCAATAAGGCACTCAGAACAAGTTTGAATATTTATCTGGAGCTGAAGACAAGGAAGAAACTATCCTTAGTATTTGAAAATAATATAAATCACAAATAAAAAGCATAACAAAATAAATCAATTGTTATATAAGTACACAATAAGAAAAGAGGTTATAAACTATAAATTTTTATTAAAAAGAGATAATTCCAAATATGTTCAAATTTACTTTAAGTGGTTAATGAATTTAAAACACACAAAATATTTATAATCCAAGTTTAAAAGAAACTTGTTTTTGAAATTCTACACATTTTGTAAAAGGAAATAAATTTAAATATACACAAATTCATTCCAAATATGGAATGAATTCAAAATACATCAAATATTAAAAGTTATAAGTTGAAATCATAAATATAATGTAACCCTACACAACCAGGGGCTTTTCTATAATTAAAATCATCACAAACAAGTCCTCAAATCATTTAAAACAGGAGCCAGGGGCCTGTTTGCACTAATTCTGCAATTCCATGAAAGTCCAGGGGGTTTTTCAGAAAATGGCATTTTCTTTTCTTTCTTCTTCTTCCTCCCGCCAGAAGGCAGAGGACGACGCCGCCGTGCCACCTCCTCCCTGCCTGCTAGCTCGCGAGGATAAGACCACGGAGACGTCCGCATCGTTCTCTTCCTCCCCCCCGTACTCATCTCTCTCTCTCCCCCGTGCTCTCTATTTCTGTCGGGTCGAAACCCTAGTTCGTCGGGCCGCCGCCGATTGCCGTCGATTCCGACCTCGCCGAGGTGTTCCAAGTAGCCAGGAAGCTCCGCCGTGGCTGCCTCATCCTCCTCATCTACTCGCGCGTGCTGGGAAGCTCGGGAGCGGAAGAAATTTGCAGTCTTCTTCAACTCCGGCCGCCGGCTGTCGACCACGGATGCGTCGCCGTCCGTCCACGTCGTTCTTCGCCGAGCATTCCCCGTGCTCGTGGTGAGCATACGCTCCTCCTCATGTACTTTGATTTGTCCAATTTCCGTTGGGTGGGAAGTTCGCCGTACACCGTCTCCGGCCGCCGCGGGAGCTCGCCGCCGTGCTTGCTCCGGTGACCATTTTGGAGCGGCGCCGCCACCAATAGGTTCGCGTCGATCTCCTCTATCCCCTGCCATCGAGCAAACAAGAAAACAAAGCCAGAATCGCAGCGGATTCATCGAATCGTGCTCAGCAGAGGAAGTTCTTCTGCTGACGTCAGCGTGACGTCAGCAGACCAATCAGAATTTTCCTGATTTTCTTTAAATAAATAAATAAATAAATAAATTTATGACATGTGGACCCACATGTCAGATGTTTAATAATTTAGTAAAATAGGTTGGTATTTATTAAAATTATGACAAGTGGGACCAACTCATTTTAATAAATTCCAGAAATTGTTTATAATTGAATTTAAACTTTGGAAATTCATAACTAAATCATTTTAAATCAGAAAAATACAAACAACATACCAAAATGTTAAGAAAAATGAAATTTATCTGTTTGTATAAATAAAATGCTTGTTTGATTAAATTTGAATAATCCTAAAATTGAAACAAGATCTTATTTATTATTTTAAATATGGAATTTATTTTAAATGCTATTTTGAATGCATTTGAATTCCATTTCAATTGCTTCACATGCTTAACTACAAATATGGAAATATATTTCCATCACAACATTATGATCATTTTTAGAATTCCATTTGTAAACATGTCTCACTAATATTCTTAAGTGGTTTTTAAAATGATATTTTCCATAAGGAAAATAATCATTCAAGAATCCTTTAACAATACAAAAGATAAATCTATCAACATATAAATTTATCATTTTATTACTTTATAATATATAATGTAGTTCTTAATTCATAAAAGTGAAATTCTTTATTTAATAAAACTTGATCACTACTATTAATACTTTTAATAATTGGATTAATTTTATGATACAATTATTTAAATCATTAATCCAAATTAATAACTACTTCATAATATGAGATTACTTGTGGTGTTTCTTCTAAGTGTTAAAATTCAAATCATATTATCTTTTGCATAAAGAAAAGTTAAATACATAAGTAACTACTCCTTATATTTGATACTATACCATTACTTAACTAAAATAACTACCCTATGATATCAACAAATGTATACATTATTTATTTCTTCAAAAGTTATTCTTTTTGCCTTCTTGAATAATAATACTACACCATTTGTTTAATTAATTCAAGTTGACACCTGATCTGTATAAACATAAAGATGATAGTAAACCCTAAAATAACCATTTAGTATTATGATGTTGTTTTATTTTATCCTTATGCTTAATATGGTATTTATAGTTAAAGATAAAAATTCATCGTTCTTGTGAAGTAAACTTGAAGATAAAACAAATCTAAAAATAATCACCAAACTCAAACAACCCTCAACCATCGAGAGTTAGACACGGGGTTTAGGACGATGCATCTCATACTTATGCATAATAGCATATTGCTTCTTCAAACATTAGTCCTTACCGGACCAATGATGCTCTTTCCAGATTTTGGAGTCTTTATTGTATCGAAGACCTTGGCTGCATAATCTTGCAGTCAAAAAGGCAAGTTCACTCTTGCTCATGTCCTACTTGATTATGTTTATCAAAGTAAATGAAAAATACTATGGTTTATCATTGCATGAAAAAGAAAAACCTATCTTCGAATGATGTGAATTGCTATATATATATATTGTTGGCTGGCAGATGGAACCATGGAATGATGTGGTTGGTGGAGGTTCCATTTGCACGGGAAAGTATTACCTAGGACTTAAGAACCAATGCCGTCAGCGTTCTTGCGCCGAAAATGAAGCGTTAACCATGAGACTTGGAATGGGACGGGAAAGTCATCTGTGATCTTTTCCCTTTCGCATGTCAACGGGCAGCCAGAGCCGTACGCTGTAGATCTAGTGCGACTACATGCACATGGGTGGGACCCCTTAATGCCCACGGACTCTGGTGTCTATGATGGTCTGCAAGAGGACCTAGGTATCTACGTGGGGTAGAACCAGGGGTGATTCTGCTATGCATGAATTGGGTGGGCATGCGGGGTTGTTGGAAAAGCACGGCGAATGGCTTGGATCAACGACTGGGCCCCACACCAAAGGAAGTGTGGACGGGAAAGACTCGCCCGGTTGTGCAACAAGGCGTTGGTCTCTTATGGGTAAAGTAACGCACCTCTGCAGAGTGTAAAAATGTGACATGTTACTCCACGTTCCAGGAAGGAACGGCGAACGCTGCAGGAAAGGAGGCTCCTCAAGGCCCTAGCACCTGTGAATCGATGACGGGCATAGTTTTCTGAAGATAAAATAAATCTTTTCCTAAAAATGTTTTACAAAGTTATGCATGTTCATCCATGACCTTTTGGGATGGATGGTAGCTAGTGCATAAAACACCTTATTCCTATTATATGAACTTGCTGAGTAACGCTCGTGTTGCTCACTCTTTCCTCCGTTGACCCCTGCTTAGATAATTGGAGACAGCAAGAAGGACAGGAATCCATAGCAATATTGGTGAGATCTTCGACAAGGAGTCAAATCAACCTGGTGGGCCTGAAGGAATCAACCTCTACTTAGCCAACGGATACGTGGCGACCATAGTGCAACGGTGGACACGTCGACAACAAAGCCTATGGACATGACAACTATAGCTAGATGGAGGAGCACAACTCCAGACACGAGAGATTCCAAATGGATAGATAGGGCTGTGACAACAGCAGTAGTGGATTAGGAGTTAGAAGTAGAGCTGGTATCCAGCTTAGTGCTTCGATTGAGTCTTTGGAGTTTCTTTGCACGAGACCTACTTCTGTTTGTTAAGGAGGTTCTCGAGTTTTTGTATTGAATAGTGTTGTAATCCTATAGTGTTACCTTGGACCGACTATGTTTCTGTTGTACTACTCTGAAGGATGTAATATTTACGAAGTGGTCCTTCGTGAGTATTATGTCAACGACTTGTACACTACAACATGCAGTGGTGTGCTGGGTCACTACAACGAGGCCAAATTGCTTTGAGATCCGTTTTTCCACGTGTCAGGCTATAGAGCTGGTCGCATAGGTCGTATAGCATTTTCTTCACTGGTGTTCGACTATAGGAGTAGGTGGCAACGGAGTCTATTCCTCTGTCTACCCAAAATTAAAGCCCATGAGCAAGCCGAACTGAAAAGCCCAAGACCAAGACGTATCTGCTAAAACGATCGTTCTCTTCTTCCTTGTGTCTTTCTTCATGGCCATGGCTTGTCGTTGCTGCTATTGCATCTCACCAATCCCACTTGCGCTTACATGGTTCTCCGCAATACCAACGAGGCAACGAGCACCTACTCTCCGCCACTCCGGCCGCAACCATGTCGTTCGCAACTTCGAGTTGGTCGCCCACTGTAGCTGCTGCTTGGTCGTCGCCGCGACCATGCCGTCCTCCGTATTCAAAAAGATTGCATCACTCGCCCCTCTTGCAAAATACAATGTTTGAACCGGTTGTTTTTATAGTATATGCTTGTGACAGATTAGATAAAGAGATTGGTAAGAAGTGGAATTGGGGAAGGCTGATGGATCGCTACGGGAACTTTGGGGCGTGGGTTGCAAATTAGCGATAGAAGGAAGCGTGGTACAACAAGCGTGGTACGTGAAGCAATTCCGTAGGTGGTATCATGTTTTTATGCATGCAAAAATCTAACGTGGTACTGTAATTAATGATGAGAAAGAAGGTAGTGGTACCATAGATAAATATCATAACATAAAGTATTCCAACGCATATTGAGTATAGAAATGATCTATTACATGATACTACACTCATGTTACTATCATATGAAGTTTTTTCTCTTCTATATTATCCACTATGAAGTTAGTAACTTATACTAGTAGTATAGTGTGCATCGTACCACTAAATATACTTTCTACTGTGAGAGTCTTGTGCTCCGACGTTTTCTTGCAAATCCTCAGCGGTGTGGTGGGCTGTCCTCGCCCGAGGCTGTCGCAGTCCCCCCCACATGTCCCAACCATAGGCGTGGCCGCGGTGGGCACGTACGCGTCGTTCTCGCACCGGTGCGTGCGTGCGCGTAATCCAGGGAGCTAGCCGTTGCGGCGGCGCACCACGGGAACGCCCTCGCTCGCTGGCGCGGCGCTGGGCTGCCACCAAAGGCAAACTGATCGAGCATCCACGTGACGACACTTTGCCACACAATCATCTACTGTGAATTTAGTAAAAGCAGGCACGCGACGGTACTGACGACTCTCCCTACGAGCCGACAGGTGTACTCGGACAAAGGGGCCGGTTCAAGTTTGACTTGAACGAGCAAAGAAAAGCAATCAACGGAATAAAGAAAAAGAAAGAGAAAGCATATGCGCCCGCTTTCCATCTGCCGCGCCACCCCCCATATCCTTTTCCAAATTTCAAATACGCGAGCCCACCATTACTAAACTGGTGTAAGTATATATATCGGTTACAGCAGACGTGCTCCTGGACGCGAAGACGAAAACCTCCAGAGACCACCCCACGTGGGCGTGACGACGCCGTGACGGAATGATCAAAGTTTGGCAAATCCCAACTTTGTGATCAATAATTGACGTTTCGTAACTTGGTGACCAATACTTTATTTCTGCGCAACTTCGTGATCTCTGGTGTTTTTCACTCTTTTTAAAAAGAGTATAGAGTATCCTACGCGCTGTCCGCCGGTTGCCAGATCGTGCAGCTGTGCTAGGTCTCGTGCCGTCGAGCCAGCTCGCGTTAATCTTTTGCACGCCCATCCTGAGTAGAGTAGTTAATCGCGGTCTGATTAAAGCAGCTCTCAATATCCTCATTTCGCCCATGCCCCTGCGTGCTACCGTATGCAGTTAGTAGAAGAAAATAAATGATGATCAGTGGAGGCCGGGAGGGAGAAGGACGACGACATGCTTAATTTGCTTACTTCCCAAGGGTTCCTGAAACCGTATCGCTGGTTTGATACGTGACAGCGATATTATACTCGCATTGGTGCTGCAAATGGTAATCTTATCGTTCATCATGCATTGCGACTAGTCGTGTTTTAGCGGAGAGGCACGGCACAGCAGGGTTCCTTTCTCGTGGGCCGGGATACCATACTCTCTTTTTTTACTAGTAGCGGTTGTAGGATACGGGCGGCAGTGGGCGGACGGAATGTTCTAACGGACGTACGGCGGCACGTGGAGCGTACGTACCCTCTAATCTGCTCCACCTGTGCAGAATCATCTTAATTTGTTTTCTCGCCAAACTTTGGACGTACCAGCCAGCAGCACACGCAACGCAAGCAAGTAAACCTGGCCCCACGCGCATGACACGACGCCGTACGTACAACCGCTGTATGGTATGTATCCCCGCCGTTTCTCGGTCGCGAGCTGGCACTTGCATTGTTTTTTTTTTTGCTAGCTGTCCGCCTGTTAGACAGGTCATGCAACTTTCAAGTGTGCTATGTCTTGTAGAGTTGTACTCGTAGTAGCGGAAATATAACGTGCAGATGCATCAATTGATAAAAAAAAAATTAAATGTCAAAAAGTTTAAAATAAAAAATTTGGAAAAAAATTTTATGTTTGCACAAAAAGTTACGTGAAGCAAAATAGTTTTTGTTACCTGTATAAAAAGACAAATCCGGATGTTTCAAAACGATTTATATGAGACATTTTTTTTGTTTGCACAGGCCACAAAAATGTTTTTTCTCCACGACATTTTTTGTCCTAACACAAAATGTTCTAATGTGTGTCCGATTTTTTTTCTACAGTTTTCTAACATTAAAAAAAAAAAAAAATATTTTACATAATAGGTGCATATGCACTTACTACCCAAAACGCCGCCTCCAGCTCCTAGTAGTATCTTGCCACCAAGCCAGTTTTTTTTCCTTTTGCATGCCCATCCTCTTCGGAGCAATTAATTAATCGCTCTGATTAAAGCAGAGGTCTCAAGCTCATGCCCATTTCACCCATCCCTGCTGATATAGTAATTAATTAGAAAAAGAAACAAATGATGATTTGACATATGTGGAAGTCAGAGAGTGAGAAGGACATGCTTTGCTTACATCCGAAGGGATTCGTAAAGCCGTATCGCCCATCTGATACTTGACAGCGATATTATGCGTTAGCAGTGCTGCGAAAACAGTCTCTCATCTATATACTTTTCTTTTCTTTTTTTGCTAAATATAATCGCTCCAGCTACGAGATGCGTGGCGGCACCAGCGCCTCTAATATAATGTTATTTTCGTAACTCATGAATGGCGACTAGCTGCGTTCCTTTCTCGCGACCCACATGCAAGAAGAAAAATAATTCTGTAGTGGCGAAACCTACAAGAGGAAGAAACCTGAATCGGACGTCCCGATTAATTATCTGTTTTCTAGTATATTCAATTCCGTTAGCGCTGCGAGACAATAAATCCCAGTTGATTAACTTTTGCTAAAGCAATCGCGTAGGGAGAGAGATAAATCATTTGACCCTCCCCTTCCCATATTGCCCATGGCTTCTAACACACACGTGGCGGTACCATGGGTTAAGCCAGCGTTGCATATTTTGGGGAAGTTTGTAGATTTGTGGGGTTTTATAGTTTCATATCATTGTTTAGCTTCACCATGCCCTATTTTGAAAGTTCAGCATTAAACATAGATCGTTGGACAGATCAACGTTCGGATTTGAAGCACTGACAATTGTGAGTTGTAATGCTAATTGATGCCATGAATTTTACAATATGAGATGTTTTAAGTCTTTTCACATTCACATGTGTAGATCTTTTTCACATTCATATGTATACACATGTATCTAGACACGTTTTGTTGTATATGTTCATTCTTTTTAGTCCGAATATAGACAACATGTGAAACATCTAAAACATTTTATATCGTGAAATGGAGGGAGTAGCTCTTATTGGTGGCGGCCCAACAGGGGCCACACCGCTGCTATTAGGGGCGGGCCGCTATAATGGTAAATCCCATCTGCGCTATGCTACCGGTAAGCTCCTACTCGCAATTCAATAGCTAGAGAATCTCTAGTAGATACCGGATAATCTTAATCTTGTACCGGAAAAGTCGTTTTGGGTTTAGCCAGAAAATGTTACGGTACAAAATTTTGCTCTCCCAGAATAGATACGGGAAAAGGACCCCTAAACGCACTGGACTCACAGATCAATAGTTTTCTTTTTCTTTTTTCCTTTCTCTTTTATCTTCCTCCCGTTTCCCTCCTCCCGTGGCCGCCCCACAGCGCGCCCCGTGCCCCTATCCCCCTGGTCCGCGCCTGCCATGAACACGCACCGCCCGCGCCAGGCCGCGCTCGTGCCGGCCCGCGTCTGGTCTCCCTAGCTAGCTTGTACGCTTCTACTAGATCAATCGATCGATCTAGTTGAGCTGCCTGTGGAGCGGCCGGGTTGCCCACGCCCGCACCCACGCATGGTCGTAGCATGAGTGCTCTCGGCGACTCGCTGATGGGCTTTGACGCCACGGCGGAACCAATTCGTCCAAATTTGTGCATACAAATCATCAATTGATGTGGGGAATCACACGCACGTCGCGGGGTAAGGTTTGACACTGGAATTTGGGTCGATGCGGCGAAAGTTGGCCGGATTCCGGCGAGTCCCATGGCGAAAGGGTGCCGACGCGTCCTGAAACTTCCCTCCCGCCAACCGTCACTTGCCTTTCCAATTTACACAATAAATCAACTCGGAAACAGAAGTTACGAAGCATTCGGGGCGAAATATCCTGTTCCCCGAATTTTTTTCCTGTACAGGGGCTTATGAGGTATCTTTCTGTCCCAAATTTTGCCCAGAAACCAGAAAAGAGCAGTTAGTTTCTGGACCAGGACTTATCCGATATCTGTTAGAGATGCTCTTACCGACGAAAGGAGTTCCCTTCTCTAGGCCAATTGACATTCTGCAGCATACCATGAAATAGTTTCAAAGAGCCATATGGAAAAACTCTGTTTGTGTGTACATCGTATTTTTTTCCATATACATTGTACTTGGTGTTCTACAAAAAATATTACAGTGTAGTTTTTTTTCCGGAATAGTAATTTTGATCACAAGTACTTACTACAGTGTAAACTTTTTAAAAGCGGTAAATCAACGAGGGGACAATGTTAACCAAGGGTAATATGGTAACTACCATACTCGACAACTGTCCCTGCCTGCTGGCAGTTTGGGAAGAACACAACACAAAGACGCCAGTGACAGACACGGAGCCCCCAACACGTCCGCGCGTCCCTCGGTCTCTGTCACAAAAGCTTAATCTCCATCTCGCGAGAGAAATCATCAAAATCCAGTTCAATCTCGAGTGGCGAAGACGAATAATCCCGCTTTGCATCCCCGTCCTCTCTCTTGTAATCTTGTTCCTCCCCGGCCTCCTCCTCTTCCGCCTGAAGCTTTCTTCTTTTCCTCGTTCTTATCTTCATCTTCTCCGGTCCGGTGTGGATATTTGCTGGGCGGAGGGAGGGACAGCCGCTCGCTCGGCCATGGCATTGCCTGCGCGCCTCGTCCGCGTCGCGCTGCTGCTCCTCGTCGCGCTGTCCTTCTGCGCCGCCGGCCCGCATCACGCTCCCCGCGAGTTCCGCACGGCGCTCGTCTCAGGCCCAGGTTCTTGCCCTTCCCCCGTTTCTTGTGTTGTTTTCCTTACATGATTTGTTGCGGAAATTGCTGGCTGTCTCGATTTATCTGCGGATAGCGGCGGTCGTTCGGCCAGTTCTTAAAAATATCTGAACATTTTCCCGATATTATTCGACGAACTCGGACTGTTGATGCGGAAATGCTCCTCCAGTTTTTTTTAGTGCTCTGTGGTCCTCAGGTTATTTTCGGAGGGCCTTCGTCCTCAGGTTATCTCGCATCTGGTTCTTGTCCTCTTCTTTTATTTCTGAATAAACATCACGCGTTCTACTACCGTTTAGATATTTATTTTTTCTGAATTTGGAGTCTTGCTCCCGATGAATCTGCGTATCTTTGTAAAGAACAGGAGAAAAAAAATTCCGACTTCGGCTATTATCATGTCATGCCCGTTCACTGTGTGAAATTTTTCAAGATGATGGTGGCGTCTTGGCCGCCTCATGAATTTCTGTCTGTTTTTGGCTCTTATGACAGCGCACCAATTATTTCACCCTCTTTTCGCGCGATACACTTTTTCCGGGTTTCTGTAGCTGGCTCTCAACAATGCCGTTTCTCAAATTCTTTCTGTACCCCGAAATGGATTTCTCATTTCTGGTCCAGTCTTCTGTCACTTTCGATGTGTGATTTTCTCCGAGTTCCCCATCTTACTCTATCAACAAGTGGTTTTCAGTAGGTTTCCCTTGTGCTCCTTTAAGCATGCAAGTGTTCTACTGTTCTTGCAGTTGTAGTTGCTTTCCTGACCATTTCGTGTTATATTCTCCGTTGTACATGGCTTAGTAGAGCATAGTTTACAGCTTTGATTTATGAGTGTCAAGTTTGTTTGGTAATTCTGAAGATTTACACCAACATGTGCGTGTCAACAAGGTGGATTGTATAGTATCTTAACAGTATGCCCATGTGTCTGAATATTAATTTTGTATGCCCATGTATCATGACACTAACAGTATTCTCATTGAAAAGATGCAGATAAGTATGGCTTGGTGGTGAGAAATCAGTTGCTGAAGCTCCTGCTGACATAAATGTGACCACCAACAGCTCCTTTATCTTGGCGGAACATCGAACATTTCGGAAGGACCCCTTGAATGGCTTCAACAGATATACAGGCGGTTGGAATATCAGCGAAGTGCACTATTGGGCTGTAAGACTGTCTGGAAACTTAGCTTGCATCTCCGTTATCTGATTATATCTGTTGCTTCGGCAGTAACATAATACTGGCCCTGATTCTTTTGTTTCAGTCCGTCGGATACACAGCGTATCCATTGTTTGTCGTTGCCTTGCTGTGGTTTGTGCTGTTCTTTCTTCTTATGATTGGGATTACCTGCCATCATTGCTGCTGCCCACACCACAGTTACAACTACTCTCGAATAGCATATGCCCTTTCACTGGCACTCCTAATATTATTCACTTGTGCCGCAATGTAAGTACTCACATTCACAAAGCTGGGTCTATCCATGTTTGTTAGTTCTTTGCATTGTCATATTTTGAGTTTTGTTTGCTAAATTAGTTCCATCATTGCTCCTACCAGTGCTGGAAGTGTTGTATTGTATGATGGTCAGGAAAAATTTCATTCTAGCACAATGACCACCTTGGATTTCATCGTCAACCAGGCGGATTTTACTGTTGACAATCTTAATAACCTCTCGGATAGTCTATCAGCTGCAAAAAAAGTTGACATTGGCCAGTTCTTACTTCCTCCAAATACGTTGAGCCAGATAAATGAAATTCAAGGAAAATTGAACTCATCAGCTACTGATCTTGCTACTAAACAGCTGATAATTCTGAGAAGATCAAAAAATTGCTGAACCGCGTGTAAGTTTCATCTTCCTTATCATCACAATTTCCTCTTAATGGTGCAATTCAACAGGGATTGGTTGTTATGCACATGAGTGACAAACTTTATTTCAGGCGGGTAGCTTTGATTATTGTTGCAGCAGTAATGCTTCTTCTGGCATTTATTGGCTTTGGTAAGTGCATATTTATTGTATTGGTTAAAATGAATGTACTCTGTGTGCATTACTTGGCAAACACCAAGTTAATTTTAGGCTAACATGTGATGCTTTGATTTTGCCAGTACTATCCATCTTTGGGCTGAAATTCCTTGTCAACATGTAAGTTGATACCTTTGTTATGCTAACATGCTTGACTAACCCTTTTCTCTGATAATTTAAGAAACTGTGGGTTTTGTTAATTTCCCTAAGTTTGTGCAGTTTGGTGGTTGTTGGATGGATACTAGTCACTGGAACGTTTATCTTGTGTGGTGTGTTCCTTCTTCTGCATAAGTATGTACTCTACCTTGCTGCAATTATCACACTCATCATAAGTTCTGTACTGTTAATATGTACACATAACGGTTTTTTGACTTCTTTTTTATGTATCTGTGAGCTGCATCCACGTCCAACTATTATTCTTAATCAAGCCATAGACGGCCATATTATATAAATACATTGTGAAGTTAAAGAGTCTTTCAAAGATTAGTGCATATGATGTAGTTCCTGCACTGAGCCATCATCATACTATCTATCTTACAAGTATATGTTATCCGCACTCACGCCTTCGAGTGTTGCTGCATTGTGAATGTATATCCATTGGCATCTTGGATGGTGATGGTTATATCCTCGCTGCACTCTAGGAATTTTCTTTGTTACTGTTGGATAATTTGTTTGAGAACCCCCAACCACCGATTACATTCTTAGTTCATGCTCCATCGATTTTAACTGTTATCTCTTGTTCCTTCATATCCGTGCTGTCAATTCTCACCACTTCTAAGTACAGATCATGATTACCTGGTGTCTGTTGTCATCATTTAAGTTTTTTATGGTAGCTGAAATAAGGAGGAGCTTAGGTCGAATACAAAATTGCAGCCATTTCATGATAGTAGCTCATTGACTTTTGGTTATTTGAGTATGCTATATTCTTTTTTGCTTGGATGGTGCATGTTGAGCTGTGTACAATGCATGATCGTCGACATTTAAACTACAAACTATGGCCTCTATGACATCTCTGGCATCGAAACATATATCTGTGAACATTTTTATAGGTTTATTAAGTTCCTCTTTGTTGCAAACCTTCTGCCGGATGATGGTATTAACATGTAATTCCTGGGAAGATATGGGGCTCGGTACAATTATTTGTCTTTTCTTTACTGATTTCTCGTTACTACTGCATCACATGTTTGTCTTAATGTCTTGGTCCAGTCACTTGTATCATAGTCCCTACCTTCTAAGAGCAACACCGATGATGAATGAGTTCACTTATCGTACCAACATCTCATAATCCCTTTTGTCATAACAGTGTCGTTGGTGACACTTGTGTTTCAATGGACGAGTGGGTTGCTCATCCAACTGAGCACACCGCTCTGGATGACATCATCCCTTGTGTTGACCCGACTACAGCGAATGAGACCCTGACAAGAACCAGGGAAGTCACATCCCAGCTAGTGAACCTGGTGAACCAAGTGATCACCAACGTGTCGAACAGGAACTTCCCAGCTGCGGCGACTCCTTTCTACTACAACCAGTCAGGGCCACTGATGCCTATGCTCTGCAACCCGTTCACAGCTAATCTGAGCAACCGCACCTGCACCCGTGGAGAGGTTACCTTGGACAATGCGACCCAGGTAATTCTACGTCTGCATTGGTCAGTTATGCTTTTGTTTTTCACAGCATTTGGTGAACTCTTTTTAAAACATTGGTTGGTCTGTCCACACCAAATGCAGGTTTTTAGGAGCTTCGAGTGCCAGACCAAGACCGTGTCGGGAGCTGAGATCTGCACGACGGTGGGGCGCCTCACCCCGCGGATCTTCGGACAGATGGCGGCGGGCGTGAACGTGAGCCTGGGGCTGTACCAGTACGGCCCGTTCCTGGTCCAGCTGCAGGACTGCACCTTCGTGCGCGACACCTTCACCAACATCAGCAATAACTACTGCCCGGGGCTGGAGATGCACAGCAAGTGGGTGTACATCGGGCTGGTGCTCGTCTCGACGGCGGTGATGCTCTCCCTGATCTTCTGGGTGATCTACGCTCGGGAGCGGCGCCACAGGGTGTACAACAAGCAGCACAAGCCCGGACCGACGGGCGAAAACGCCTGATCCGCGACGACGGCCGTTTCGTTCGTTTGATCGACACGGACAAGGTCATGAGTGTAGAGAGAGTAGCGGATCGTTGTGCGTCTGACTTGATTGTCGCCTGTTGATTGATTCTTTTTTCGGCTTTGTGAATCTGGTGCACGCTATTTGTTTTGTGTTCGTGCTTTGTTGATGTACAGGTGTGACTTAGTAGGAAGGTTTGCCTGTTAATTACATTGCTTCTGTTTTCATGTTGTCTAATTTTTGCCGTAGCATTGTGTCATAGACTCACAGCTATCCGAGAGTCTGATGCGAGCTACGCTGGGATCGTCCGCTGTTTGGCCTGTCTGATTATTGCATGCGCTGTTAGTTGCTGACACAGGATGTTAATTTGGCGTCATTGATAGCTGTGGCCAAATCCAAAACGTAAATAAAATAAATCCAAATTGGTTGTTTCCTGGAACTTTCATCACTATATTTGTGGTACCTTATGTACGTTTTTTTTATAGGCCTTGCGGTGATGTTCGGCTGATAATTCATAGAAGACATAACAACAAACTATCAACAAGCATTGCTAATTGGTATGGAAGTAAAAAGTGTGTCTTCTGTCGTAAGGACGAGACTGTCAAACACTTATTCTTCGAGTGTCAATTTGCTGGTTCTATATGGTCAATCATTAAGATAGGTTCTACGCTATACCCATCAACAAGCATTGCTAATATTTTTGGTAATTGGCTGAATGGTGTGGATTATAGGTTTAAATAGGCAGCGCTTGTCGTTATATGGTCGATTTGGCTGTGTAGAAATGACAAGATTTTTAACTATAAAAATTGTTCTCTCATGCAGGTCATCTACAGGAGTATAACTACACTCCGTTGTGGTCTCAGTTGCAACGTGTGGATCATCAAGACCTGTTTACGGAGGTGTGTACAACACTGGAGGATACGGCGAGAGACTTTTATTCCAACATGGATGGCAGCATAATTTGCGGATTGGCCCTCCACCATCATAGTCGTTTTTACAATTTCTCATCATGATATGTAATTCGCCTTTTTATTTTTTCGCACTTCTGAGCTTGTGACGGCTGTGTGCATCCTAGTTATGCAGAGGCCGGGTGTAATACTTAAAACTTTTTTAAATAATAAAACTCCTTTTATAAAAAATAACAACAAACTAATAAATAAAGGCAATAAATAATAAAAATAGAAGAAAAACTAAAAAAATAATAATAAAGCCCAGGGCAGTCCAGTGCAACAAGGGTTATGCATCGAAATTCCTAGAAAAAGGGTTCCTTCACGAAGGGCACCCCGCGCTGTCCCACTTGGCATGTTTTCCCTCACCGTGCGCTATTTGTTCGCCAAGTGTCACCTTCTCATTATACGAGCCTACGTGGACCTGTGGGGACGTCTATATATGCGATAAGTGGCAGCACTAGAGTATTTTGCTGGGATTTGTCGTTCTCACATATGCAAATTTATTTCAAGATTCGTTATTTAAAATGAAATATCTTGAGAACCGTTTCTCCTATATGTTAGGAGATTGTGGAGACTAGCCGCAATAATTTTACACTTTTTCGCTTGTTCTTGTTGGTAGGGAGGCAAATGAGGTGGCACATAAATGTGCTAGGCAAGCTTCTGATTCTAAGACAAACATGCATTTGGATCAACTACATTGCAGTGTCTCTCAGGGGCGGAGGCAGAAATGCTCAATTTTCAAAGTTAGGGGGGCCGGTTTAAGCAAAAATTTCTAAAAAATTACTGTTCATAATTTTTAAGGAACAAATCCTAGCCCCTGCTGGTCCCCCCTGTCTCCGCCAGTGGTGTCTCTCATGGATTGTCTGAGCACTGATTGTAACACTCCTTTTTAAATAATAATAATAATAATAATAATATAAGCATGTGAGTTGCAACGGAAAAAAAAACGTTCGTGGGGCTGGGCTAGAAAGTGGAGCTGTGTCTGCTGCCGCTCAGGAGTCACTTGGGCCTCATGGGGCTGGGCTAGAAATGTGCTCAGGAGTCACTTGGGCTAGAACATGTCACAATGGCTAAGTGTATGAAGCGCGGCTGCCTTATTGTGATAGCCTATTATGAAACCACTAGCCACACTGATTGTATAAATCTCGTGCCACCGTTTTCAGCTGCACCCAGTATCCATGTTCTTAAATGGTCACGCCGCAAATTACTAGCTAGTGGCGTGCCCTCGAATTTGCACACCACTAGTAACTATTTGTGAATCCAACGGCACGACGGTGTTCGTGGGGTGCGTGGTATGCTTCTATGTGTGTGTCGCGTGTGCTCGACATGGACGGGAGTGCAAGCTCAAGCTTGAGCTCAAGCACGGCCATGGCGGGAGATATGATGGACACGAGTGGACGGACGTCGGCAAATTTAGCCAGAGAAGATCTTTGGCCGAGAGGAAGAAGTTGACAGTGGTGGTGGTCCCCGGCTCGATTCCTTCGGCGTAGACAACGGACGGCGGTTCTTCTCAACCTGGAAGTAGTCAATCACATGGGTCCAGTAATTTAGTGGCATGTCTATAAGGTAGAGTAGAGATTTCTTGCATCCGAGCTCCAGTGCTCCTGCCCCTTTAAAAAATTCGAAAAATAAATTCAAAAGTTTCAAAAAATTCTAAAGAAAATCATGCAGGTTCTCGATGATGTACCCTGTAGACATGCAAAATCACAAATCCAAAAGCTATATATTTTGACCTACAAAAAAATGACAAATTTACAGATCTTATTATAGTTAACGATGCATAGTTTCAAAACTCCCCATTTTGTCTTTTTTGTTTAGACTATAATATAAACGATTATGCATTGAGATTTTACACGCATGTATTATACATCATTGAGAACACACATGTTTTTTTTCAGATTTTTTGAAACTTTTAAATTTATTTTTCAATTTTTTTAAAGGGGCAGGAGCACTGGAGCTCGAGTGCACAAAGCACTTTCCGGTCTATAAACCCATATACTACTAGTAGTCCTCTTAATACGTGTGCAACCTAAACAAAAGACCTGCCTTTGGCTCAGGTTCCTGTTTTACTCGTCTTTTTTTTGTTGCAAAACACAGTACAAACACAGACACTCACATACATGTGCACACACTCACCCATAGGAACTCACACACACATCACCTACCCCTATGAACACCTCTGAAATACCGAGCCGACGGGTCATGTTTGACTTGTCTTTCACAACTGTAATGCAAGATCGTGATTAGCTCTATGAAGAAGACAATTCCTTACGTCCAGGTAGCAAATTGAAGAAGGACTACTAATGGCTTGATAAATTGAGTGGCGCATGTATTTTCTGACCCCTATTTCTGAATTCTGAAAAAAAGGATCAGAATTTTATGTTTACCAATTTGTTAGGGCATAAAATAAACTCCAGTAAAATTATAGATATACTGACGTTCCTATAAAGTGAATCTGCTCCTTTTCCTCCACAGCTTCAAGAAGTTGGCATTTGCCAAGAACCCGCAGAATAATAGAATATATGAAGCAACCAATTTAGTGATTCCTTTTCAGATGTACGCATATGCCATAAGCAGAGAACAGTAACTTGTTGTTTGACATGCCCCTAAATCTGGGGAGATCCCAATTTGATAAGACACTGAATTTTCGGTTGTACAACATTACAAATCTTACCGCCCATATTTGGTGATCCGAGATTTCCCCAAGAGGATATAGATTATATCTTACTGTATCCTGAAAATGTGTTGCTCTTGTGGAATGATGCTCCCCCAAACGAGAACACGGGTCAGGTAAGCCCAGTGTGGTAATATCCACACAGTCGATCCGTATGTTTTCCTCCAGGAGGTTTAACAAGACAAAACAGTGCACCAATTATCCAGTTAAGGTTGTCTTGACACTTCTTGCCCGGCCAACTATGCCAATTAATCTTCTCTCTACCTTCAAACTTGCAAGTGATTCCATGTAGTACGAGGGAGTATCTTCCTCTACCGAATCGGTCAAATGAAATTCAATCACATACAATTGTACGAATTTCTGAAGGCATTGTCTTCAGAATCAGAGCAAACAAACCACTTCCATTTGCCCAGCTAACCAAACCAAATGGTTCAACCTTCTCCCGTAAAACTAAATCAAACACGATGCATACTCATGATCCACGAGTGCCCAAGAGGTGTGGAATTAGCAGTTTCATCTAATATCCCAATCGACCCACACTCATTTCCACGAGATGGCACCACCAAAAACTAGCCCATACTATGCATGTGTGGGTGCCATACATGATACATCTGTGTTCACAATTTGATGGAGCATGTCGATCTAACTCTAGCCTAAAACATCAGCTTACATAGTATCACAGAATACAAGTTTTGAGACGAACATTTATAAGCTAGATCGTCGAGAGATCATCACATTTCCCTTGCTAGATCATGCGAACTTCTCGAGAACACGCTAATGACGCCGGTACCTCGTCGTGGATCATGAAATGTGAATGCTTTGGATTGGAGGACCGTGGACAACGGACGCTGATGGGCCACAAGGCTAGACACTAGACAGGTCCTGAGACTCGCACTTCAACGGGCTGACCCAGGCAAACGTACAAAAAGCCTTGCATGCTTCATACATGCTGTGTTTTGCGCCTGATTCTCAAAGAAAAAAAAAACTGTGTTTTGAGCCTTGCCTAGCACATATATGTGCCACCTCATTTGCCTCCCTACAAACAAAAACTAGCAAAAAGTGTAAAATTTCTGCTAATCTCTACAATCTCCTAACAAATAGGAGAAATGGCTGAACATGTGAAGCCTGTTGTATTAAACATTTGAACAACCTCATGTGCATCACTTTCAATGATCACCGATTGTAGAGCAAGATCTATTGCAAGCTGACCAACATCTCGGATTGCTAACGCGTCCCGCAAAACCACCCTTACCTTGGAATAAAAAGATGCAAAATCCAAACTACAGATTTCTCCCGGAGCGGAAACCTTACAATTAGGTCAGTTCATGGTTTATTCCAGAAACTAAAACATCAGAAAAAACTATGACAATGTTAAAATTGAACATACTAGACGCATTACACAACATGATAAGAAAGACATGTAATCACAAGATATGTTTAACCAGTAGACTAGATAATAATGTGGAACTCATACATATTGATCGGGGTAAAGGAAGTAGCCGTTGGTACAGCAATAACGTGGTTGACAACAATAGAACGACATTTCAAACAATATATCCTTTTTCATGGTGCCTGCACCTGGTTGCCATGCTAGACTGCACGACGCCCCAATCAAAGGTGTCATGGACCCGCCATGTCACCCCGGTAAAGGCGACGCCCCATATTCCAACTCAATATTTTATTAGTAAGATCTAGAGGTCATGGCGCCTCGCATGTATCAAATAAAATGGACCGATTTTGATTTTTATGAGGCTTCATGTTGTCCCTTTTTCCGGTGGTTGATCTTTGTCACAACCTTATGTGTCGTTGAGTTGAAATAACACTTGGTGAGAACTTTTCAATAAATATGGTTGTGTGTATCATTTGATGCAGAGACTAGGGTTATCCTCTTTGAAAAAAGAGAAAAAGGTAATGCTGACCAACACACAAGTAATACCGAATACAAAATCCGTGCCAAATATTAAGCAAGCTTGCACTGAATTATCTGGTGGATAGATGATGGACAAAGATACACTGCTTAAGGAATAGGGCCGCCTCTTTTTGGCATCATTGTATTTCTTTTTTACATTTGTTTTCATTTCGCTCTAATAAACCATGTTGCCTTCCAATTTCCAACCACCATGGTTGAGTTGGGGACACAAAATAATTTCTTCTTATTTTGTAGGTATTGCTTGAGAGAAAGAAGCAAACTTCTAGATCCATGTTTTCGATAATCAAGCTCATATCACCTATGCGGGGAACAGACACTTGTTGCATCACTCTGCGCTTGGAGTTTCAGTAAGGTGGTATAGAGATAATTAAGATTGTTGCCATCACCCAGACACATGGCAGCACTCGTACATAGAGATACGCCCAAAGATAAGAAGAATCTAGAAGACACAACAACTAGTGCCATATATTCAAATATCCCCGATAGAAGGTACGATGTAGCATGCGAGAGAAGGAAGCCGGCTTATACGCAAGGACCAATACAAAGTCGGATCTGACCAATGATAACATGGTTTCTACCATGACCTAGCCAAGAGTTCAACTCTATACAAAGGCTACTTCAAGTCAGACATTTGGATACGGACGCAACACGAAGATTGATGTTGTCACACCCAAATGCCATGGCCTGGGCGAGACAGCCGCCGTGCACCTATAGACCGAGAGGTCCATACACGCAAGGCGCATAAAAGCTGGCATATACCAGCACATTGGATCTCATACAACTCATACACATATTTTTACAAATTTTATTTACATTAGATTAATAAAAACTTTCCCTAGTCGTGTTCCACCAAGGAGAGCGGGTGAGTATTTCCATCTCTTATTCGTACAGTAGATTTCTCCAAAAGGTTAATTTTAAAACATTAAACATACCCAATAACTCAATCTTAACACATTTATTTCCATTTATCAATGGTGGTAAGGTGACGCATCTCAGTCGATAGACTTGGTGGAATAGTATGAAGACAAAGGGGGACACACTATCATTATTTAAAAAATGGATGCCCATGTTTAAAAGTTTTAAAGGAAAAAAAATTACGCATACACGAAGATGATCATATGAATGTGTAAAATTTTGATAAAAAATACATTTTTGTTTGGGCAACACCACAATAAAAACTGTCGTTCTAAGTAGGCACTGAAAAGTGAATTTGGTCTTCAAATTTGTTTTGTGTACGTCACAAATGAAAACATAATTCAGCGAAACTTTGCATCTTTCATACTAGAGACCCATATGTACTTGCACATTTTTAGAAAATTTTCCTTGAAAAATTGATTTTCGATTGAAAAAAGGCTCCCTGGGGCTCATCTCCTTTTGGACTTCGGAAGGTTTCAACTCCAAATTATGCACGTACGAATACATGCATATATATATATATATATATATATATATATATATATATATACACACACACAAAGACTATCAAATATAAAGAAGTGTCCTAACACAAGGTGTTGAGATCTACGAAAGTTCTGAATGGTCTAAAGCAAGCACCTCGTCCATGGAACATGAAACTTGATCGAACAATGATATCACTCCGCTGTTTGAAAGATGTACACGTGGGCATGCGATGTACAAGCGAGGAAAAGGTACACACCGTCTATTACTTGGTGTCTATGTTGATGATTTGTTGATTATGGATGAAAGGACCGTTCAAGATGAGTGATTTGGGACTTCTTAGACATTATCTTGGCATAGAAGTACAACAAAATTGGGTGTCAGCCTGTCAGGGCCGAAACATAGTCTAGAAGTAACATGGGCTGGGCCTCTAACTAGCTCGAAGAATGGGAGAAGCATCGTACAGCCCAAAGCCCAGAAATACAGGGCCATCTGCTCCAGCTCCCGTCCATGGCGTCCTCCTCTCTGCTCCGCGCAGCCCTCCGCCGCCGCGCCCGTATTGCCGCCCCACTCCCGGCCATCTCCCAGCTCACCCACACCCACACCCACACTCAGACCTCCTCTCCCTCCCCCGATCCCATCTCCAACCGCGCCGCCTGTCGCCACCTCATTACCATAACCCGCCGGCCATGCCCCGCCCGCCCTCCTCCGCCTCCACGGCGGCGTCCTCTTACTACGTAGACAGGATCCTGGTCCCCAACATCACCTCCCACCCGCTCTCGACCTCCTCCCAGCCCACGCATGAGGGCAAGGACAGATTCAAGGAGGACAGACTCCCGGCGCCGCCGCCGCCTCCGGCGTCGTGGGTGGAGAGGTGGCTCCCGGAGGCGGCGCATCCGTACGCGATGCTCGCCCGACTGGACAAGCCCATCGGCACCTGGCTCCTCGCCTGGCCCTGCATGTGGTATGCTTTCTCAAGTACTGACATTGCCATCTCTGAACACCGCTCCATCTGAAGAGTTGTTGGCATGCCTAAATTAAGAGCACATTTTATCTGCTGAGTTGAAGAGCTCTTGTGTGCTTCGTAGGTCGATTACAATGGCCGCGATGCCGGGGGAGCTCCCTGACTTGAAAATGCTGGCGCTCTTCGGATGTGGAGCTGTCCTCCTCAGAGGCGCTGGCTGCACAGTAAATGATCTTCTCGATCGCGACATTGATACCAAGGTGATTCTGTTTTCTCTGTAGTTTGTTCTGGTTGCCGACAATGCCTCAGACTTAGTGTGTCTGTGAAACTGCCATTCAGATTCTTCCAATCGTGTATACAGAAAAGGGTCGACTGCAGTTTTAGATGTATTAGGGCATGTACAGCTCAAGGCGCTTGTACAGGCGCTTAAGCGTGAAAAGATAAATACCATAAAACCTAAATATCATCTAAGCGCCGCACGCCACAACGCCAGCGCTAATTTTGGTCGCTACCTAACAGCAAATCACTAGTCAAATCCGTCCAGCTCGGGAAAAAAAGTCTTAGCGCTCGGCGCAACAATTGGCGTCGACGCAAGGTGCGATCCCAGGTTTGGCTGGGATTTAGTCGGAAATGCTGGTATTCTGATCCTAGCGCCGGGCTAAGCGCCCACGCTGTACATGCTCTTATATGCTTATTACCTTTTAAACCTGGAATATAGCTGAAGTAAGTGTCAAATGCCGTGGTCAGTGTCAGTGACAGCTTAAACAAACAACTTAGTTGAAAGTTGATGAGAAATATGCTAACCAAGGTTTTAGGCAAGTTGGATGTTGGTCCTACTCTTAGATTTGTATACTCTGGTTCTGACGCAATGAGGCGATGATGGATATCTTCTGATAATTTCATGGCATTCACTGATCTGTTCCTCGTGTAGGTTGAGCGCACCAAAAGCAGGCCGATTGCATCAGGTGTTCTAACCCCTACTCAAGGAGTGTGTTTCCTTGGGTCTCAGCTACTGCTGGGATTAGGCATTCTTCTCCAACTGAACAACTTTAGGTAACTCGTGTTTTCCTTGCTTGTGTGACCGGAATGCAGATTGGCTGTTGTGGATGCTCCAACGTCTAACCAAACCAAACTGTACGAGTAATTGATATTTTCTGGAATACATGTCTGTTGCTCCATTTTGAATTATTGATTTCCACAAAGTTCAAAGGAATGAAAGCTTGTCAGCTGCATTTTGTTCTACAGTTATTAGTAATACTCACCTCTAAAATTGTCGCATTGTCTATGTAGCCGTGTTCTTGGGGCATCTTCTCTTCTTTTGGTGTTTTCTTATCCCCTGATGAAGAGGTTCACATTTTGGGTATGTAACACACGCATGCTAGCTAGGTTGTACTACCATAATATTGCTTACAGAGAGTGATCACTTCAATCATTTCGATGCAATTTTCAACAGCCTCAGGCATTTCTTGGCCTGACTTTCAACTGGGGAGCTCTGTTAGGATGGGCTGCTATCAAAGGGAGCCTAGACCCTGTAGTCACCCTTCCGCTGTATACTGCTGGTATATGTTGGACACTGGTGTACGATACCATATATGCACATCAGGTAGGGTTTTGTCATATCAAAACTGAGCAAAATCATCTTATTAGATTGTCGTGGTTTCTGATGATCGTATCTGAATACATGCCAGGACAAAGAAGATGACCTCAAAGTAGGTGTTAAGTCAACTGCATTAAGGTTTGGAGATTTGACCAAGCAATGGATCAGTGCCTTTGGTGCTGCATCGATTGGCAGCTTAGCACTTAGTGGCTACAATGCTGAACTTGGTTGGTGCTCATCATAATCAGAATTGCATCTTCTATTAAAAACATATTGTTTTTTGAAATAACATGTATTGACTACTTTGATCATGTTCAACAGCATGGCCCTACTACCCTCTTCTTACAGCCGCGCTGCACAGCTGGCATGGCAGATTTCAACCGTCGACTTGTCCAACCGCGCGGATTGCAACAGGAAGTATGTTTCTTTTTACATTGAAACCGTGGAGATTTGGAACAGACTCAATGTGTTCATTGGTTTGTTACGCCGGTTGTGTAGTGCTTGGACTCACTATATTTAATCCCTACTCTGCAGATTTGTGTCGAACAAGTGGTTTGGAGCTCTGGTGTTCTGGGAATTGTATATGGGCGACTTGCATCGTGATAGATACATCAGGCGTGTATGTTCTTTTCGATAGGATGTTGATAGCTCTGACAGAAGCAGTACTTTTTGTGGACAGACAATTTGTTTTAACCTTGTGATCTGCTAAATGCAGTGTACTGCAGAATGAACATATGTAAGTTCAGTTTCTCCCATGCTTTTGTGAGTCTTTTCTCTACTAAATATTAACGGCATACCCTGATGATAAGTTTTTACGCTGTAGCAGGTTATTTCCTTGGCGTTTCATGGGGGTGCTCCCCATTCTGTCCCTGATGATAAAAGGAAAAAAACAGGGAAACATCATTGTTGCAGAACACATAGCTGTGAATTTATGTAAATTATCATTCCTATATATGTACTCTCCATGACAAAAGACCAATGATAGGCTTAGAGGACCCAAAAAATTAGGATTTGGTTGAAACGCCGAGTATTTCTTGGAGGTGATAAACTGCCGGTCTATTACATGATTTTGTTCACCCATGTAGCCCATCGCTGCTGGAGAAAAACACCTGCTGCGGTAAATCAAGTCTACCAGTTGGTTCATGCTGCACTTATTCATGTTACCACCATGATCATATTTAACAGTATTGTAATGTGATATGTCTTCTACGTTGCCTCGCTGAAATGGTCGTTTATGCTGGCAATTTTACTTAGAATGAGCGACATTATTTATTTCAGAATTTGTTTTAAGAAAGTTTGAGCGCCACTGGAATGGCCGTTAGTCTGTAAAAAAAGAACCACAGTTAATCTGTTCGTAAAAAGAAGGAACAACCAGAAAATGCGACTCCCTCTGTCAAAATAGAGAAAGCGAGACGGGTCGCCGCCGCTGTATGCGTGGTGCTCGACGACGACGACAATCGTCGGTGTGGCCAGCCGTGCCGCCTGGTCGCAGCCACCACATCCTTCCCCGGGATGGACATGATATGTCCAAAATTATCCTCCTGCGTGTCGGTCGGCTCTTCGAAAAGCGAAAAGCAAAATAAAATCTCAACGATGTTTCCATCCGTAAATCTTTTGGAAATGGATAGCGCCATTTGAATCGCCCACACCTTCTACCGGCGTCTAAGACCATCTTCAGCTTTCACGGCATTCATCACACGATGTGGATGCTCTGATCTTGAGCTGCTTGGAGCTGTTGCACTTGCGCCTAATTAACTCGACAATGGGGGTAGATCTCGTAGCTCTCTTTCAAGGGCTCCATTGGAGATAATAAGGAGAGAAAAACAAAAACTCCTCGTCAGTTTATTTGTCACTTCCAGTCGATTATCTCGTTGTTCTGCGTACCAACTTTTGGTACAGTGCATGCACACACATGTACTGTACTACATAGGAAGATGTACACTTGCATTACACAAGGACCGATCTTAATCGCGTTTAACTTGATTAAGACAACACATGCGAATTTTCAACAGTTGGGTGTTGCGCTGCTGCAGGAGATGGGAGAAGATATTCGCGCGAGAATCAATTAGTGCCGGCTGAAAAATCTTGTTTTTGAACAATCAGATCTAAAGATCTACAGTAATACTGTAATATATCCATCCCGTGACCAGATAAAATGGACCGTGATGAATACGGCGACGCTTAAAAAACCCTACATAATTTAAGCTCTCTGACCAGCGTGAATTACTCTGGATTGCAAGATGTGTTCATCTCTCCATGTTCTTTGGATTACTCACCTCTTGCTTAATCTGTGAATGGTTTTGGATTGCTAAGACACCAGCAGTGCACACGTCTAATTATTTTACTACTAGCGTTTACGCTGCTAAACACTGAGCGGCATGACGGAACTACAAAGAAGTTGGCCAGAATTAAGTGAGACATTCATATATACATGTTCTACAAAATGGTCCTTTGCCCCTTTGGAGGGTTGAAGGAGCCACACCTATATTGAGTTTTGTATGTTTGATGCTTGTAAACTAAACGTAGCTAAAGCGTCTTTGCTATTACTTGGATCTCTCCATAAATAAATACACTTTCCAAAGAAAATGACTGTGGTCGATTTTTTTTTGATCCTACGTACCATGACCGATACGTCTGCCCTCTCTGCCCTGATAGCTAACGCCCCTTTTAGTATTTGAGGAATAGGTCTGCTTGCCCGTAATTTGATCAGCCATGAAAATACTTACAACTTTGCTAATTCTGGGTTGACTGAGAATAAAAGAGTCTCGTGATGTCGGATTGCATCGTGATACGTTTTGTCTTGGTAGTCGCACATGAATTGCAACTGATATTTCCCCGTTGCATATGTGTTGCAATAAGATTTTTCAGTTGCATATTGGTTGAAACTGAGAAGAAATGAATAGACCATTGGATTGGGTCGTGGTTCGTGCTAACTTACCAGTTCAGCTGAGACTTTGGTAACCCATTGAGATTTTGTTAAGTCTCGGCTAAGTTCTAGGGTGCCCAAATAGCTATACATTATCCGATTAGCAATTGTTCAGTTGATTTTTCAGCATGAAGATGACAATATCGCAGCAACAACAGATAAGTCTTTACCATTTTTTGCACATGTTTAATTTCGTGAACAAGAACTTGCCTTCATTTCCATACAAAAAGATAAATAAATCTGCTAATTCCTTCCATGTTGGCAATTGGGTTCTGCCACATGAGATCCCAGCGCGGCTAACTACCAGGTAGTTTTCACCACAGCTGTATCAAGGAAAAATCTTTGCTGCGAAGGTGTTGGCCGGTTGGTGTCCATGTCCAAAAGATTTTTGCCTGCGTGCTCCAGTGCTCCACTTAAATATCACTTACATTTCTGATTGGATAATATCCAGGAAATTACAGTTGTTTTGGATAAGCCTGTGCAAGGCACGTGATCGATATGGATGGTCATCTGCAATTAAGCTGATGTATGGAGGAAGAAAGCTACTGGTCTTGAGAAAAGTTTTTGGTCTGGAGTCCAATTTGAGGCGACCTAACAAAAATGGCATAGTAGTAAGGAGTTAAAACTTGTGAGGATGTTGGTTAGTCCATTCGTATGGCTTACTCTAGAGGATTGTTCTGCAAAGTTTACTCTAGGTTAACTCGGCGGATGATTTGGTTAATTTGAAGAAAATATACGTGTATAAGTGCGCCACATTCAGAGAATACTAGTAGAATTTTGCGCGGCGTCACGCCGTGTTTTTTTGGAAGTTTTGTTTGGTAGTGTATTTTGTTAATGTATTGTATAAATGAGATTTATTTGAGTGTATGGTCATTGTTACTGAAAAGGGATAGAAGTGCAAATTTTGGTATATCAAGCATTTTTACTTATAGATATATGTTTGTAATTTGCCTTAAGTAGTTAATTAAGCTCCATAATCAGAAGAAATACAGTGTGTGAGTATTTTTTTGTTGAAGTCAACTACATTCAATCAGAGGTAATGGTAATGCATTTGGATTTTCTCGAAATGTTAACTGATTTAAAATGCCCAAAAATGTTTGTATTATGATATGAATAGTTAGAATTTATTTTCTTGATTATTTTGATATATTTTTCATATTTTTCTAATAGATAGATTGTGAACTATTAATTTTGTAGTATTATTCATTTTTTGCAAATTGTTTAGGTGAACTAGGCCCATATGTTAGGGTTTCAGTAATGTCGTAAAATGATTGGATTTGGAAGAAGCTTATTTTTTTTAGAGGGCTTAAACTTGAAAGTTGAATTGAAATGCTCTAATATGTTTTTTTTTCTTAAAGTTTTCCAAATGTTAACAAATTTGGATGTTGCAAACATGTTTTAAAAATGTTTGGGTTTCAAAAATTGTTTAAATTGGAAAGTTATTAAGATTTGAATTACTGGCATGTTTGCAAAATGATTAGGTGCGAAAGACTTTTAAAATTTTAAAGTACTGAAATTGGGTTTTTGAATTAGAAATTTTCAGTATGGTTGTAATGTAATTTAAGAACGTTTACTTTTAACACGGTTCAAATTTCGAAATTGTTAGAATTCCTTACTGCATATTTGGAGAGAGGTTAGTTATATTATCTATAAGTATAAACGTCACGTCGCGCCCTGGGTGGATATTTATGTTAATAGAATTTGTTTTGTTTTGGTTACGTAATATATTTCTTGTGAATTAAAATGGTGACGTTGTTTGTGTAATATATTTATTTTTGTGTAAATGTTACAACTTATTCAGTTACTGTGAAGAGAAAACAGTCGGTTTACTGGTTGAACATAAATTGCAATGTTTTTTTTTTGCAAATCTGTTAAAGCAAACTGAAATTGGAAAAGGGAATTTATAATTGTTTTGGAAACTTTTTTAGCATTATTGCAATGTGGTTGTAATGCGAAGCAAAAGAAAAGCAAAAAACAAAAGAAAATGGCAAAACGAATATAAATATTTAATTTCAATGTTTATTTGAACTTTGCTACAACAAACTGGAATTCAAAAAGGGAAATTACAGTTGTTTTGTAAGCTGAAATGTGTTCAATTTTTTTGTTTGATGGTGATCATCAAATGTAATTTAATTTAATAAGCGGAGGAAATACGTTGTATGAACATTTATTAAATTCAGTTTGAAATCAATCCATAGTTAGAGGAAATTAATCTGTTTTTTGTCGGAATATATATGTAATGAATCTTTTTTTTAAATGTAACTACGGAGCTAGAGAGATGTAAGGTGTCTTATTGACCAACATAAGCAGAGAAAATATATTATGTTTGTGTCAAAAATTTATGTTTGTATTTCAGCTTAAATTTGTACTGTAGATCTCTGATTAGATGAAATATATTGTATTATTATCTATTAAATTCAATCCATCTTTAGATGAAAATGAAATTGTGATTTTTTGGAATGTGTGTGTAATCTAAAAAAAAATTAAATTTAACTATATACTTAGAGGGAGTTAAGTTCTGTTTCAACATTTATTAAGTTTAATTGTATAATTTGAGGGAGTTCAGCTATATTATTTGTAACTATTAACCTTTTTCGAATTGATGGGATATGTTTGTGTTTTGTCTTAAATAAAATATTTAACTTAACTCATTAATCAGACGAAGTATATTGTATGGATATTTATTAAATTCAGTTTAAAATAAGTTCTTCGCCGCACCCGTGTGGTAGAATGCAAATTTGAAAATGTCGACATTTTTAAAATGTGTATATTTGAGAATCGTCGGAATGCAAAGAGTGTTTGTGTTTGGAAATTGTCTAGATTTCGAAAATTTGTCAAACTGGAAAGTTATGTAGATTTGAAATATTTTAACGTTAGTAAAGTAGGTAGATTTGAAAGGCAGTTGGAAATTTTGAGATATGCAAAGTTTGAAATGTGTACTTTCGGAAGTTGTTTAGGTTGTAAAAATGTTGGAATTCAGAAAATTTGTGTGTTGGGAAGTCTTTTGTTGGAATTCAGAAAATTTGTGTGTTGGGAAGTCTTTTGATTTTGTTGAAGTGGTCAAATTGTCGAGTCATTTATGTTTGAATTGTTTGCACGTTTAGTAAATGCCCAGATTTTGTAGGCATGTTGATATATTTGTAATATTTGTGAAAACCGTGGTGTAAAAAATTCAAATTTGGTAGTGTAGGCATTAAAACTTGTGTGGGTTGCAGTGTACTGAAATTTAGAAAATTGTTTATACCCTGCGTAATTTAATTTTTTTTAAATTTCATTGTGAACAGGGTGGTCTGGAAAGTTTAGGTTTGGAAATGCATGCACCAAAATTTGTTTAGTTTCGAATATATTGAATTTCGTTAGAAATTAAAATTTATTTAAATTTCAGAGTTGTGCAAATTGGGAAGGCATGCATATTCGAATTTGTTTAATGTTTATTCAAATATTAAATTTGTATTTGAGAAGTAACAAAAGTTTTTTTTTCAAAAGAAAAGTGGAGGGAAAAAACAGAGGGAAAAAGGAAAAAAATGGAGAGAAAAAAAGAAGAAAGGGCCGAGCCCAGCACGCAGCCCAGCGAGCCCAGGCCAACGGCGACGTCACGGTGACGACAGCAGCGGTCGCGCCATTACGAGACGCGAAACTCGGCAGTGAGGTGGAGGTGAGGACGGCGGAGGCCGCCGTGTCCATCGATTTGGATGGGGAGGGCCGGAGCGGCCGCGAGGCGCGTCGGCGGCGGCGCGGCGACTTCCGCGTCGCGCGGGAAGAGAAAGGAGAGGGAGGGATGTGAGGTCAGTTTTGCAAATTAGCCCGTCACGTTTTCGTAATTTTCGAGCAGGTACTTCGCTTCGCGTTTTCGTGGACCGCGGGTTAATTTATATTTTTAAGAGGGACTTTTTTGCGAAACCGTCAAGGGCGTGTACTGTGGGCCGTCCGATTGCCCGGCGACGGCCGAGATCGTGTTACTGTTACACTGTAGCAGTGAACAGTATCAACTGTTGCTAAGCACAGTAGCTCGGCCGCTGCGGTGCCGCTATTTCGACCATCTTTCATATAGTTAGAGATTTATCTCTGCTCCTAGGGCAGTATGCTAGGTAGTTCGTATGTCTACAATGAATCAAGTAGTACTCCATTTTAAACCAGTCCAAGCAGGTGAGAGTGATCGTATACCTATTTTATATCGTGAGAATTTCTGCATGCGCGGTTGAACGAACCTTTCACATTAAGACTTCGGTAAAGGCAGAGATCGATACACTAGATATATTGTACTACTACGATAAGTAAACCTCAATATGCCTTGGTCTTGGAAGTGTCGTTTCACCGTTAAGACTCCAAGGTTTTGGCTAACCATCACATTGATCAAGTCATCGATCGACTTAGACGTAGCACTACTCTAGTCCAGTTAAGGTTCTTCCTTAAGCATGCCGCAGCGACATGTACTGGGACATTTCGAGCACTCACAGCCGGCAACTTTCAGTTAACAATATGAGTGATCACCTAAGCCCTTAAAAAAATGGACAACTAGTGCTTTCATACATATATTTTGATCCATTGTTTTTTTAGTAGAACAAATCAATCTAATTATTTTCCACTGTCCGGTGCCCACATGACATGTGCATTTTCCAGCCTCCTCCGATCTGACTGTACATACACGCGATGCCAACTTGGAAAAGACGATCCAGATGCATGCATGTACATAGTTATTTCTCTTCTGATATTCCACGAGAGATTCCACGCAAGCAATATGCCAATGATGGAGAAACGTAGAGCTTGCGCCACATAAACAAAATGGTTAGGCAGGAGAGTAATACGAGAGCATGTCCTACTGTGACGCGAGAGGCGGCCGTTCTGAGTCACTGCCGATTCACGCGACGCGATCACGTACGCTCCGTGCCGGAACTAGCGATGTCGGCACAGTGTGCCGGCCGGTACGAGCATTTCTGGCTACGGACAATGCCGACTGATGGAGTGTGCGTGTGAGTGGATTCCATCGATGAAGGATAGAAAAATGACTCTTCTGATTGGTGGTAGGCTCCGACGAAAGCTTATGGATTCAGCACTTTGCTATAAAGAAAGAAGCAAGTTTGTCCGATAAAACTAGAGTTCTCAGTAAGCAAGAGATTGAGAAATTTTCTTTTGTTTATTGTACATAAGATGATATCTGGATTTTATTTTGTTGAGATCAGTGTTTGCAGCATCCGTTGCCATTGGCCGACCGAGATAATATATAGAGCGGGAGGACACACTCCATTAGGTCACCGTCAAGATGGTTAATTTCAATTTGCCCAGCGTTTCGTTTGGTCCATGGCTCCCGATACTCCACCGTGCCCGTACTCCGTAAACAGCGACGGGGGCGAAATTACGCGCGAAACTAAGCTAGAGAGCCGAAGCAGTTAGGGCCTGTTTGGATGGCGCCCAGACCAGCCCTACCAAAACGGGGCGTGCCAAATTATTGGCGCAGGAATCGGCCGCCGCTGGTTTGCCAAGGCTGGGGCGCAAAAAGTGAACTGCGTGACCAAAATTTTGGCATCGGCCGGAAATTTGGCATCAATCCAAACACATGCCCAGGCTGGTAGTCAATGCCAAAATTTAGGTAGGGCAGCTCCCGGCTGCCATCCAAACATACTCTTAATTCTGACGAGAATTTCAGGCGCGGCAGCAAAAACGTCGTCTTCCTCGCCACATCAGTCGCGCGCACATGCCTATACGGCAATACGGCATCCTGCTAGTAGGTGCGCCACGGGGCCTGTTTGGATGGCGCCCAGACCAGCCCTACCAAAACGGGGCGTGCCAAATTATTGGCGCAGGAATCGGCCGCCGCTGCCGCTGGTTTGCCAAGGCTGGGGCGCAAAAAGTGAACTGCGTGACCAAAATTTTGGCATCAGCCGGAAATATGGCATCAATCCAAACGCATGCTCAGTCTGGTAGTCAACGCCAAAATTTAGGTAGGGCAGCTCCCGGCTGTCATCCAAACATACTCTAAAACCAGGAGCCGATGCGCCGACGAGAAAAAGTCCACAAAACATCAAGCCATGGCGAACCCATCTACGAGTGCCGACGCGGCCTCGAGCTGCAGGGCACGGAAGCTCACCTGCCTCTGCTCGCCGACGAGCCACCCGGGCTCCTTCCGCTGCAGCCGCCACCGGACACCCCGAGCGCGGTCACTGCAGTCTTCCTCCTTCGTCCGCGCCTCGCAGCAGCACGCCGCGGCGCCTGGCGTGACGGGTACCAAGAGCTGCGGGGGAAGCAGGCTGAAGAGCAAGGGGCGGCCCGTCCTGCGAGCACACGTGCAGCGGTTGCTGGCCAGCCCGCCGCCGTCCTCTGGCCGCTGCCGGGAGTTCAAGCCCCGCCTCTCCAGGCTCGGCCGCCTCGCCGCTGTCAGCTCGTGAGTCTGCTTCGCTCGTAGAGTCGTAGGTCGCGCTAGTGGTGGTGTATGGACGGTGCGGTGCGCCTCTTTTTCGCGCGCGCGCACACGCGTCCTGCAGGATTAAGATCGAGTTAGCCAGAGCCTAGAATGCGCCTATGGGATATTACTGCCTTACTGGACAATATTTTTTTTTGGTAGAATATACTATGATTTCCATTCCATTGTTGTTTGGTTACTTTGTTCATTGATTTTTAGCTTACTTTTTTTTATTTGAGATTGATTTTTAGCTTACTAAACCTTGAAAACTATCATATCTGAAACATAACGAGTTCTGCAAACAATATGGATGTACATGTAATCTTGAATTCCATAAACTTATATAATTTATAGTGAGATATGATATCTTATACACAATGCAAAGTTACAAACATTTACCAGAAAGTTTTAGGCCTACTCAGTTTTTGGAGTGACGGAACTGTATCTAAAAGTTTCTCCAACAAAAATGAAACAATTTATGCACAAAACTTATGCGATGAAGTATAGATGTGTAAGTTACGTTTACACCTATAGAAATAGTTTAATACAATCTTGCACATTAAAGAAAGCAAACATATTAAAAAATCGATATCAATAAACTTACTCCATTACGAAGAACTGGTTTGATTTTGTGTGCACTTAGCCTAATCATATGGCTTTGTGAGCAAGTTTACATAGTAAATCTGCAATAACGTTTCCATGCATATGAGGGATATCTCCGCTTACCTTTTACGCGTCGCTGATAGATTTTTTGGTAACAACAATGCTATACCCAGCAGCATGGAAGAAGATACAGGTAGAGGATACATTCGTGTGAGAGATAATTACCTGATAGGGTTTTTATGCACACTTGGCGGTTTGTTATGTCCGATGGAAAAAATCTTGAGATATAATTAAAACATTGGTCTGTGATGCTAATGGCTTGCAAAATCATCATTGTCCATGAGATGTTGCTATTTCGCAGCAGTCGACCAAAAAAACAAAGGTTTCCCTTTTTTGTAGGATTTTCAAACTCATGTTTCTACTTTTCATCTATATATTGCTTAGCTATGTTAATATAATCCTAAGAGTGATAGTCTATATTTGATTATCGAGTATACAACTAACGTCATTACCTATTAGTATGTAGATAGTGTTAACAGTGATTCTGATTTATACAAAACTTTTATACTTTTGTATAATACACACACTCGATCTCTCTTAACACTAAATATTGACTTGTCTGTATGTTTATTATATTAGCAAAATAACTACAGTATCTTAGCTAAAATTAAGATGCATTTCATTGTCACAGCTTCAACATTGTTGATTGCAAATGATATTGTTCAAAAATAAATTTGTAAAATTTTAAAGTACTTCAAAATAATTGCATCTTGAGAAAATCATTTGATCTATTGATCAATCCTTGGATCTAATAAAATTAAGATCACTTCATGAAATCTACACTCCATCTGATCCAAAATAAGTGTCACATCTTTAAACAGGGGTTAGTTCAAAACTGCTACACTTATTATGGATTGGAGATAGTAGCAGAAACTACCTTACGAAATAATTTTTGATGTATTATGTTGTATATATTAATGCTCATATCTAACCTGTTTGGTGACCTTAATATTTTGTAGGGGTTTATGCTGTACCTATCCAACAATAGAGTTTTCATGGATGCATGCGAAAACTAATTATAGAGCCTTCTGGAGTGTATGAACCTTCTCTCATGTGTCTATATTGATATGTACTTCAATTAGCACCATTCCTTATTTTGTTGTTCATTCATCTATATGGAAAAGGTATAACTTGATGGAATCTAAACGATCTATATTATCTAATGCAATTAGATCCAATCCCTCATGACATTAGTTGGCCTTTGCAAAATACCTCACGAATTCATATTTCCTTGATAGTTAAGAGTTAGTCCTCTATTAGGGGAATGAATTAATAAATTGTTCAATTCTTCTCATACAAGAAAATACCAAGACCCGTTCACATCTTAGTTGATATATCTGAATATGACTACCATATATATAGTACCTCTATCTCAAGTTACCATGTTTTTTAGTTGTGGTCAAAGTCAAACATTATAAATATTTGCCCAGTATATTGAAATGATATCAATATCTACGATATCACATTATTATTATTAGAACCATCATGAGATATACCTTTCATATCTACTATATGCATTTAGTTTTGTAGATGTCAATAGTTTTTTTAAACTAAAACATGGAATAATTTAGAGAAAAATGCAGTTTGAACTAAATTTAGGAGAATTTCTTTTTGCATTAATCATACTAGCTATAAAATATTTTTATAGTTGCCACCAGTTACAAATCTAATTTGTTGCACATTCCACTAGTTCTTCGCTAATCCATTGTTTATGTCAGTTTTTTTGAAAGGAATGTTGTAGAGGAAGCCCCTACATCGCATTTTGGTTTTTAAATAATAAGAACCCAAATCCGCATCCGTGAGGACTTGAACCTGGGTGGCTAGGTTGTACATCCACTTCCCTAACCAAGTGAGCTGGGCTCACTTCTTATTGTTTATCTCAGTTAATCCATGTATTTTCGGACATACAATTATTTTCCTACGATATGTTAGTTTAATACAATTATTTGTTTCACAGAAGACAAGACAAAACATTTTTGAGTGAACACTTGTGTTTCATATAAAATTAATTCCAGTATGAGCTATGCACCTACTCAAAAACATTTGTTGGATGGATAATTATTTTTCTAAAAATTGAAGTGTTTTGTGATTTGTGTATAAATTTAGAGCTCTAGTTTAAGTGTTCAACTCAATCGTAAGTTCTGTTGTCAATTGAGTTAAACCGTACATAAATTAAGAATTAGTGAAACAACAAATTGGTTAGACATAGAAGTGGTGGAAACTATAAAAAGTTAGTAGACCTGGTGATCGTTGCAAAACCTTGCGGTGAAGCCGGTCGAAACAACAATTTCCTCAAACTTAAGATATAGATTCTATTTGAAAAATATGTGTCACCCATGTTGAGTTACTAGTTGTTAAGTATGCTCTCGTCCGTGCTAATAGCCGATAGACACACTACTGCGGGATCGATACTGGCTGGTTAAACCCTCAGATCGCGAGGTCTTTGACGCTCACACAAATCACGTACGAGTTCTACACAACTATGACATCCGCTAGCTAGCGCTAAGGTGTCCATGAATGGTTGCCGACATTGGTGCCTCAACTGGCCTATATACCACATTGTCTTGCTCGTTGCGAGACGAACCTACCGACTTGCCCCCACGAGCAAGCGAGCGCTCGGGCCTGGACTATGGCCCAACACCTCCTAGCGCAGGCTCCAAGCGTAGACTCGCTCACGACGACCTCCCAGCGCAGCCTCAGCCGCTTTCCTTTTTTTTTTCATTTTTTTTACATTTTCTGCTTTCAAATACATGAATGATTTTTAAAAATATTTTTTAAAGTTTCAGATTCAAAAAATGTACATATTTTTTCTAATGGTTCACATTGTAAAAATGGTTCAAATTCTGAAAAACGCTGTTCATTTAGAATGGTTAGGATTGTGAAAATGGTTTAGATTTTGAAAAATGCTCATTTATAAAAATGGTTCCGATTTTGAAAATTATTCATTTTTTAAATGGAAAAGATTTCAAAAAAATCCATCTTTGAAAATGGTTCAAAAAATCATTTTTAAAACGGTTCAGATTTAAAAATATATTCAGATTTGAAAATGTTCACTTTTAAATTGGTTCAGATTTAAAAAATACTTCTGTTGAAAAAAGTTCAGATTTGAAAAACGTTTATTTTAAATATGGTTCAGGTATTAAAAAATCTATTTTAAAATGGCTCAGATTTAAAAATATTCATTTTTTAAATGGTTCAGATTTTGTAAAAGATCATTATTTAAAAGTGGTTCAGATTTTGGAAAATCAGAAATAAAAATGGTTCTCATTTTGAAAATATGAAAAAATAAGATGAAAATAAAACCTAAACTGAGAAAACAGAATTAGAAAGAAAAATAAACAGAGAAAATGAAAAGAAAAAGAAACAGGAGAAAACGAAAAAGAAACTGAGGAAAGAAACGAACCTGGCTGGGCTAGCCCACACGACCGATCGCAACGGGCGATATATATCCCGTCAAGATCCCTTAAAATCTCTCACCGAATTATTGAAAATGTGTTGTTAGGATAAATCGTAAACACATTTCTGGTACTCTCTCCGATCCATATTGGTGGGCATAGATTTGTCTAAATTCATATGTATCTAGTTAAGTATTTAGACTAGATACATGTGTATCTAGACAAAGTTGTGCCCAGTAATATGGATCGGAGGGAGTATGAGATTTGATCTGCCAGAACAGATCCACAAAATCATCGAGCGAGTTGGATGGCGCATGCCGCTGTCCGACTCGAATCGTCCGCAGCTTCTACATCGGTCGCTGGTCGGCAAAATCACCGGTTAGCTCCACGGCATTCAACAGATGATGGAGATGTTTAATTTTCACCCTGATTTTCTTGGTACACAGTTGCATTTCGAACCATTCTCCCGCTCCCTTTCAGGGCTCCACTGGCAGCAAGAGAAACAAAAGAACAAGAGACTTCAATTTGTCAATTCAAAGTTTGTTACCGCGATAATTAATTTTTGACAGTTACACGGTAGCTAGCCGGATCCATTTTGGACTTATACACACGGAGCTGACAATTACGGATATACATCACAGTCGGTGCTAAAGAAAGCAGAACGTTTGAAATATTTGGACGGAAATTGAACACGAAACACAAAACATATTTCTGCTCTCATCTGAACAAACAAGAGTGTGAGCTTCTGAACTCGGACTGCTGAATGAGTGGACATTCAAGCAGATTTCATGGCAGCCTTTTAAACATCACGTGCTAAAAGTTTATGCAACTACGGAACTAGTGAGTTCTACCCCTATCTTCATCACCCTTAATTCAGCCCATCTACCCATCGTCGTCTCGCCACCATTCCCCTACACTTAATTATCGCAGTCTCATCGTCCCTTTGTTTCTTCTCCCGCCCGGTCCACTGCACGTGTTAACGTTTGGCGCGTGATTTTTAAATGCACATCATATCAATACTAAAGAAACCAGGCTGGAAATTACAATTGTTAGAGGAAAATCAAAGGCGACCAATATATATTTTTCTTCTCATGTGAACTATTGTGACTTGTGCGAATTTTCTCTAGAATGGATATTCATGCACGACTTAGTAAGCGCCCATTAATTTCTAGGGAGACCTCTTGAACAACCCATGCTTTGAAAACTAGGTAAACAATGACAATGTTTGACCATGTAATTAATGAAAATGGTATGGTGATCAACTGGCGGGAAAAAAATACCAGTATATGTAAGTATGTATCATGGATAGCACGGTGCGGACTCTCCCCCACCCTACCACCCTCCCACAATGTTCTCGACGTCTTCTTTACGTACTGTAGTCTTACTGTAGTCTTCTCACGTCAACTGTTACCCCTTGGGCCTTGTCGGCTCACCCACTCTCCTTACGCTCGGTCACCTCACAAGTCACAACATCTCGCTACGTTGGCATCCAGGCAGATTCCATCTGGTGGGGAGGTCTATCAACCAGGCTTAACCCTCTGGGAAATGAATTGGTCAAATTCACTTGCAAGAATAGGTCTACATTTCATCGCTCATACTCAGATCAAACTAACCCTCTATTCTGTCAATCTATATGATTAGACTCAGTAGTGAGCTGCCTGCTGCTTTGGTACAATGCTCGCCAGTGAAACATTTGCTCTAGAGTGGTTCAGCTGTTGTTACTCTTGAGTGACGACACAGGAGTGATTTCATTCATCATAAGAAAAGGGTACGTGGCATAAACAAGTTTTGTTAATTAGGGGGAAGCTGAACAAACTGTGAGATCTTGACGAGTCAGCTAGATAAACAAGGACTAAAGCACAACGATACGAACAAACACGCCAACAAAGCCCGAGTAAGAAAAATGAGCGAAAAACCGCGTCTTATGGGTCGCTCCTACGACTCACGAGGCGAAACCCAAAACCTAGTTCAAACCCTCCTCTCCGCCGCCCTCCACGCCGCCGCCGCCACCAGCGGCCGCCGGCCATCCTGTCTCGGCGGCGGGCCTCTCCGCCCCTCCTGCTCCAACCCTCCCCAGTTGTTTTTCCAGCAGCCCTTTGGTTTCCCCCCACATCGGCGTTCTTCTTCAAGGCGGTTGGCAGCAGGGTTCACGCCGCCGGCAAGGGAGCCATCCTCCCAGCAAGGGTGCTGGGATGAGGTGCTCCGGCGGGTGCTGCCCTCGCATCTGGCCATAGGGGCTCCCCACGCGCCGGCTCATTTGCTCTAGAGTGGTTCAGCTGTTGTTACTCTTGAGTGATGACACAAGAGTGATTTCATTTATCATAAGAAAAGGGTACATGACATAAAAAAGTTTGGGTAATTAGGGAAAAACTTGACAAAACAGTGAGATCCTGACGAGTCACCTAGATAAACAAGAACTAAAGCACTGCGATACAAGCAAACACGCCAACAAAGCCCGAGTAACCATAACGCAACCAACACGAGACCTTTAGCTAGATGAGCCATATCATCGTCATCTATCGCACTTCAGATGACGCTGACTTCCTCGTAACATTGCCAACAAGATGCACGAGTGGCCAAATAAGTCGAGGCCTACCTAGCACCAGACATATCTTATTGTTGTTATGTCGATGAACGGCCTTTTTTACGCTATGCATCATCTGCATATATCACCTGCATGCAGCATGCATGTCTACCCTTAGTCTAGGGCTGCCTGTGAGGTTCACGATGAATCGGCATAAGCATGCATGGAGTCGGATCAATCTTATCACTCTAACTTGTCAACTTGGAGGGTCAATATGATTTACCCAACTTTGACTTTGTTAAATTTATATAGATGCAGTATGCACAATAAGCTTTTTATAATGTATCCATGCATCATTCTTCAAAAATATCCCTTTGTTGATACCTACCACCTAAGGCCTATTTAAAGGGGACCCTAATCTCCCTCGAAGACCTATGCAATTCCTGACCAAGAGAGGTGTCGTCTCCATCATCTCATCAACAAGCCAAGGCGGTCTAGGGTTTTACAGATCTAAGTCGTCCAACTTTTGATCTTGCTGAGTCCACCGCATACTTAATAATTATTTAGTGTTACAGTCACATAATAAAACTGAGGTAGGAGTTAGCGTTCTTACCTGCACAAGGAGGCTGAACATGGGTATCTCGGTGTTTTTCAAGACCACTGAAGATTTGGCTAATCTAGCGATTACAGTTTGGCCTTAGTATCATGATCATGTACTAAACTTCATTACTCCACTTCAACTTTGATCCTATGTTTTTAGCCATACTCCACCCCCCCCCCCCCCCCCCCCCCTCCAACCCTAGCACCACCACCACTACCTCATCCCTCCCCTGAGCAGTTCTTTTCTCTTTTAGGCCGTTTGATCTAGGTTGGAAAATGTAAATGTTGTCGTCTATTTTATTGAGCATAATAGGAGTCTCCCGTGCGGTAATTTCTCAAAAACAAATAAACGGTGTCCTGTTTTCCATCTATTGATTTGATTTCTCCTATGGTTAAACTAATCGCATGCTCTATTGAGTTCGCTAGGAAAGTTTAACCCCCAAGATTTCCAGGATATTTGACAAAATATCACACCACTGTCACTGACATGTGGGGTCTAGTGTCAGTGACAATGGTGTGTCATTTGTATGAAAGTGAAATAAAAGACGTGTCATTTTGTCAAATGTTTTTTACTCCGTATACGTGGACAACATGCACAGCACAGTGTCATGTCAGTATGTCTTGTGTGACTCGGCATACATGCTAAAGTTGATCCGACTCAGATCTTATATATATCTCCCCTGGTCGGTCTCAGATGATAGCCCCAGGGCTTCTGCATATATGGTCCACGGTTGACATACATACTGAAATTGACTTAGTACTACATTGCTACTCCGTACATAGTATATCCGCGTTGCCATCTGGCTTACTCAGCTCCCCATGCACTAGGGCACTTGTATCTTAACTCCGCACTTTTTGTTAATAATGTTCCAACTTGCTTACTGTTAATGCGGGGTGTCCACTGCACCTTGCCACTTGCCCGTACAAAAAAGTTCATCTGCTAATTCAAAATATCAGGTGACCATGCATGTGGGAATGCTTTCCTTCTATCCAGCATAATGAAACTTCTAACTTCTGTTTTCTTTTTCAGAAGCAAGCTTTCACTCACTGGTTTATGTAGAATCAGTCTGTTCCACAACGTAAACCGTTTTGGCCAGCTAAAACAGCTAGCCAAAACGGCTTATATTATGGAACAAAGTGAGTACTAGCCTATTTCCTCGCGTATCAATAACACAAGAAATGCTCGCTTCTAAACTGGTTAGAATTGTACACAGGATGGAGTTGTCAACTTGTCATCGCCAATTCTAGTTGGCTGTAGATTCTGCAAATTAACACGACATTTTCCGATCGAGTTGCATGGCTCATGCATCATGCTGAATGGCGCTATCTGACTCGAATCGTCAGATCCTTCTACACCGGCCGGTGGTCTGGCACAATAATCTTATAACTCCTCCGCTTTCTTCAACACACGATCATGATGCTTAATTTTGTACAGTTGCACTGGATACGGCCTAATTAGCTTCACATTTTGATCCTTTCTGCGGCTCCCTTTCAGGGCTCCACTGGGACCCTGGGAGCCAAAAGAACAAGACTTCAATTTGTCAATTCAAAGTTTGTTGCCCACGTAGTTAATTTCTGACAGTCACACCGTAGGTAGCCGGGTCCATTTTGGTCTTACATACTTGTACACACACTAACACACAGCTGACAACTACGCATATACATTATGGCCACTGCTCAAAGAAACCAGATTGTTCGAAATGTTTTTTTTAATGTTTGGATGGAAATTGAAGATGAAACAGAAAATACTTTATTATTAGTCTATTAAAGTCACGACGGTGTGAATTTTTAAACCCGGACTGCTTGATAAGTTGAAATCAACCAGATTTCTATGGTGGCCCTTATAAACAATATCTGCTAAAATTTAAGCAACCATGAAACTAGTGAGTTATGCCCATATATCCAGCTCATCTCCCCATCGTGCTCCTACCACCGTCCACCGCCCCCTCACCATCCCATCGTCGCTTTCGTTCTCCTCCCGCTCGGTCCAGTGCATGTATTAACGTTGTGGTCGTAATATCTTAATTCACATTATAATCAATACAGAAGAAACCAGGCTAGAAACAACAATTGTTCGAGGAAATTCAAAGATGACCTAATATAGAGTTTTCTTCTCATGTGACCGTGTAAATTTTCTCTGTAGCATCACCCGATGCTAAAACTAGGTAATTGATAACATCTTTTGCCCATGAAATTGATGAAAACCGACTATGATAGATACAGTGACTGGTGGAAAATAATCTTGATATATGTATGTGTCATGCATGGCATGTTGTCCAACCTCTAACTAGGAGGGAAAACGCTATTAGTAGCGCGTGAAAAATCTAGTGGTAGCGTGGGCCTCCGCGCTACCAGTATCACGCTACAGCAAAAAATTAGTGGTAGGACGAGACAAACAAATTTAGTTTTTATATAGCGGGAACACATTAACATGAAAACGATAGCAATGACGCGCGTAGCATCTGCACCAACACGGTATTAAGAGCTACTCAAAGCATCGAGAATGCACACAACTAAATTTTTTTAAAATGTCATTAACATAACGGTTGAAGAAAACATCAGTAGCAACCACCAATGATAGCAACTCTAAGACTAGAAGAGGAGGTGATCCAACACCGACACCCGGAAGAAGGGAACGACACACAAAGTCGTTGCCGTTGGATCGGTTAAATCGAGGAAAAACTGAATAAAAACATGAGAACCAGACAAGACACCTAGATAAACCAAGTAACCCTGATAGTTCCTACGCCACGCGCATGAGGGCGACGGGCGACGGGAGGCGGCGGCGACTCACGCTGCCGCCCAACGGCCTCTCGCCGGCGCTGGATCCCAGGTCGCCGGAGTGCGGATCGGATTCACGTTTCTCGTGCCTTCAGGAGGAGCGGACGCCGTCGGACGATGAAGACTGTCTCTCCGAGGTGCCGTTTGAAGCTGCCATGGATGTGTTGGAGGAGGAGGTGGAAGAAGCTGCGGATCAGGGGGCTGGGCGACGGTGAAGAGGAAGGGGCGGAGATCCGACGAGGAATTACAACAGGAATTTTGGAACGAGATCGGATTCCCGACTCCGGCGTCTCGCACGTGGGAAAGGAGCCCGACATCGCCACCATCGCCTGCGCCGCCTCCAGAGTTGGGGATGCCCGTTAGCGCTGCATCGGGGGCTGTGCGGAGAACCAGGGCGCCGGCCGCGGCCGCACTTCGCCACCGCCGGCGACCATGGGAGCCGCCATCTCGAAACCCCCAGCCCGTCCTTGGGATGTTTATGCCGGCGACTCCGGCGGCCGGAGGCAGGAACTAAGATAGGCATGAGGCAGCTGATTGCGTGGATCACACGTTCGCTGGGAGACCCCAAGAGGAAGGTATGAAGCAGTGTAGCAGCAGTTTCCCTCAGTATGAAACCAAGGTTTAATCGAACCAGTAGGAGCAAGAAATCACTTCTGAAGGTTGTTGGTGGCGCCGTTACTCGATCACCAACGTGGAATCTGCACACAACACAATCAAACTACTTTGCCCCAACGAAACAGTGAGGTTGTCAATCTCACCGGCTTGCTGAAAACAAAGGATTAAACGTATGGTGTGGAAAACAGTAGTAAATTGCAGAGAATGAAAAGGAACAGTGTTTGCAGTTGGTTGTATTATCAGTGTAAAAGAATGGACCGGGGTCCACAGTTCACTAGTGGTGTCTCTCCATAAAAGATAACTAACATGCTGGGTGAACAAATTACAGCTGGGCAATTGACAAAATATTGAGCGCATGACAATGCATATATATGACATGATGATTACTATGATATTCATGTGGGCATTACGACAAAATACATAGACCGTTATCCAACAGCGTCTATGACTAATAATCCACCCAGGTTGTCATACCGAGTTCCCCGTTGGTATTAAGTTGCAAGCAACGGATAATTGCATTAAGTAATGTGCGTAATGTAAACAAATGCATTAGACCTAACGGCGTACCCTTAAGCTAAGCATCGGTTATTTTATCCCTAGTGGCAACAGCACATCCACAATCTTAGAAGTTATTGTCACTCTCCCAGATTACCGGAGGCATGAACCCACTATCTAGCATAAATACTCACTCTTGGAGTTACAAGCATCTACTTGGCCAAAGCATCTACTAGTAACGGAAAGCATGCAAGATCATAAATAACATATAAGATAGATTGATAATCAACTTGACATAGTATTCAATATTCATCGGATCCCAGCAAACACAACATGTAGCATTACAATAAGATGATCTTGATCATGATAGGCAGCTCACAAGATCTAAACATGATAGCATAAAGTGGAGAGACAACCATCTAGCTACTGCCATGGACCCGTAGTCCAAGGATGAACTACTCACGCATCACTCCGGAGGCAGGCATGGTGATGTAGAGCCCTCCGGTGATGATTCCCCTCTCCGGCAGGGTGCCGGGAAGAGCTTCTGAACCCTCCCGAGCTAGGGTTGACGGCGGCGGCGTCTCTGGAACTTTTCGTGGATAATGGCTCGGGTTTTAGGGTTTTCGCGTCGGGAAGAATAAATAGGCGAAAGGGCGGCGGCTGCGGAGCCACGAGGGCCCACACCACCCCACGGCGCGGCAGGGGGGCCGCGCGGCCCCATGGTGTGGGTGCCACGTGGCCCTCCTCCGTCTCTCCTCTGGACTCCGTCTTCGTGTTGGAAAAATAGGAGGTTCTGTCCAAGTTTCGTCCAATTCCGAGAATATTTCCAGACTAGCTTTTCTGGAATACAAAAACAGCAGAAAACAGGAACTGGCACTGTGGCATCTTGTTAATAGGTTAGTCCCAGAAAATGCATAAAAATGCTATGAAGTGTATATAAAACATGTAACAATTGGTATAATATCAACATGGAACATCAGAAATTATAGATACGTTTGAGACGTATCAAGCATCCCCAAGCTTAGTTCTACTCGTCCTCGAGTAGGTAAAACGATAAAAACAAAATAATTTCTGAGGTGACATGCTACAATCATAATCTTGATCAAATAGTATTGTAAAGCACATGTTATGAATGAAGTGATCCAGGTCAATGGTCTATAGTTTGCTAGCAAGTAGATAATGAGCAAACAACTGAATCATATAAGCAAAAACTTTTCATGAATAGTACTTTCGAGACAAGCATCAAAGAGTTTTGCATAAGAGTTAACTCATAAAGCAATAGATTCTAAGTAAAAGGTATTTAACCAACACAAAGGAAGATTTAAGTTTCAGCAATTGCTTTCAACTTTCAACATATATATCTCATGGATATTTGTCAACACAAAGCATATAATAAGTGCAATATACAGCATATAAAAATTGTTGCACCAAAGTTGACACTAGTGTTTGCTTCTAAGATAGAAAGAAGTAGGAAAACTGACTCAACATAAAAGTAAAAGAAAGGCCCTTCGCAGAGGGAAGCAGGGATTAAATCATGTGCTAGAGCTTTTTAAGTTTTTGAAATCATATAGAGAGTAAAAATAAGTTTTGAGAGGTGTTTGTTAATTGTCAACGAATCAGAAAATGGAAAGTACAATATGACCCCTGCCAACCAGACTTTTAAGAGCGGCTCCCATGAAGGACGTTATTTCTACCAGCAAGGCAGATCATCCCTCTTTCTCTTTTGTTTACACATGCAGATATTTCACTGTTTGTCATTGCTTGACTGATAAATCAGGGCAAAAATGTGAAGAGAATTAAGCGGTTAAAGTTGTAATTAATTGGGACTGGGCACCCCATTTGCCAGCTCTTTTTGCAAAATTAATGGATAAGCGGATGTATATGCCGCTAGTCCGGTGGTAAAGTCTGTTTGACAGTTGACATAAAGACATCCACCCCGTCCTCATGAGCTTGGTAAACATTGACACAAAATAGGAGTAATAATTTTTGAATAGTTTAAAGGTAGCACATGAAAAATTTACTTGGAATGGCAAGGAAATACCACATATAGGTAGTTATGGTGGACACAGATGGCATGGATTTTGGCTCAAGGTTTTGGATGCACGAGAAGCATTCCCTCTCAGTACAGAGTTTAGGCTAGCAAGGTTATTTGAAGCAAACACAGGATATCAACCGACACAGCAAGACTTATATGAAAACATATTGCAAGCATTATAAGACTCTACACTGTCTTCCTTGTTAACCAAACCCTTTTACTAGAAAATATCTAGACCTTAGAGATACCAATCATGCAAACCAAATTTCAACGAGCTTTACGGTAGTTCTTCATTAATAGGTTTTAACTACATGATACAAAAGCTTAAACATGAACTACTTGATAACTCAAAACAATTGACAAGTATCAAATTATCCAATACAGTGATCTACAAGAATATGTAAGCTTTTTCCATTATACCATCTACCACATGCAACATTTTCTGTTCCAACCAAACACCAATCAATTTATTTCAACATAAACTCTCCAAACAATTATAAGTGAAGCAAGAGAGTACTTTCTTTAAAAGAACTAACAGCTCTGAATAAGAGATGCATGCAAAACAGGAGCTAAAAGCATAGCAATAGCTAGATAAGAATACTCAACAAGTATAAGTGAAGAATAGGAGTATTCATATGAAAAAGCGGAGCGTGTCTCTCTCCCAATCAAGAATGCTAGGGTCCAATCAAGTTGACCATAAGAAAAATAAAATACTGAAAATAAAAGCACACAGACGCTCCAAGTAAAGCACATATGATGTGAAAGAATTAAAATATAGTTTCACTAGAGATGACCTGATAAGTTGCTGATGAAGAAGGGGATGCCTTGGGCATCCCCAAGCTTAGACGCTTGAGTCTTCTTGAAATATGCTGGGGTGATCCATGGGAGCATCCCCAAGCTTAAGCTCTTCACTCTTCTTGATCACATTATATCATCCTTCTCTCTTGACCCTTGAAAACTTCCGCCACACCAAACTCAAGTAATTCTCATTAGAGGGTTAGTGCACAATCAAAAACTCACATGTTCTATAAGGACACAAACATGACCGTTACTTTTAACATTAGCTACTGCCACTGATGTTATGTGAAGCTCTTCACCCTAAAAAAGAATTCCACTCAACACTAGTAAAAGAGAGAATGCGAAAAATAAAAGACAGAATCTGTCTAAACAGAACAGTCCGCAAAGACGAATTTTTTCGAGGCACTTACGTTGCTCAGATCGAAAAACTTTAAACTAACGAAAGATGCGTACATATCTGAGGATCACGCACAAAAATTGCAGATTTAAATAATTTTTCTGTGATTTTACAGAATTAAAACGGTGAACAGCAGAAATCTGTTCCTGCGCAGAAATCCAAATCTAGCATCATCTTCCTATTAGAGGCAATACTTGGCACAACAATGCGATAAAATAAAGATACAAAGGAATTGTTACAGAAGTAAACAACTCCTTGACTCAAAAACTGAAAACAAAAGATAATGGGTTGCCTCCCAAAAGCGCTTTCTTTAATGCCTTTTAGCTAGGCTTGAAGATTTTAATGATGCTCTCATAAGAATAAGAGTTGAAAAACAAAGAGAGCATCAAGAGGCAAATATCAAACACATTTAAGTCTAACCCACTTCTATGCAAAGGAATCTTGTAACAAAATAAATTATTGAAGCATAAAGCAACTAGCATAGAAAGATGAAACAAATAAACTTCAAAACTTTCAACATAAAGAGATTTTTTAGTGACTTGAAAACTTTTACAACCATATTTTCCTCTCTCATAATAACTTTCAGTAGCATCATGAACAAACTCAACAATATAACTATCACATAAAGCATGCTTTTCATGATCTACAAACACATAATTTTTATTAAGCTAAAAAACAGTGGGGTTATCAAACCCACTTTTGACAATATAGTATAATAAATATCATTAGGCAATATAGGACCATCATCAAGAGCATTATCATATATAACATTAGGGAGCACATTTTTACTTTCTGCAATTTCCTTTTCTTGAGTCAAGGAGCTTGTTACTTCAAATTTATCAAAAGGAGATATTTCAATAGAATCATGACATTCAACAATATAGCATTTTCCTCCTTAGGTAGGCATGGAGGGTAATCATATAATGTAAGAGTTAAAGAGTTACTATCATTAGAAGGTAGATCCTCCTTTTGTTCATCACTCTCTTCCTCTTTTTCATCCAATGAGCCAGTTTCAGCAATTTCTTCTCCCACAGGTTCCTGAAAAGCAAGTTGTTCTGGAGAATAAGTTTTCTCAAGAAATTCAGTGATATAAGGATTATCATTGTAATATTCAAGGCAATAACCAAGTATAGCAAAATTTCAGATTTATAAGGAGAATCATCATCGTGAATATAACCAGCAATTTCATAGGCACCTTAAAAACAAAAATTCTTCAGTTTGTTCAAGATTACCAAAGTCATAGTTTCCTTTAGCATAAGCAGCCAAGGTTTCATTATCATTATAATCACATTGGAAAGGGAGGTGTTTATGCCTTCTACAACATAATGATTCATTAAAGCAGTAGGATTCATCATAAGTAGAGCACAAGTTCTTAGCAAAATAATTCAATGTACTTATTTGTTTCCATAAATGTACCCTTTTTTAGAAAGCGGTATTCCTTATAATAATTTTGTTGATCTCAGTGAACCCACTTAGCCAACATGATTTTGTTTCAAAGAGAGAAACCATTGATATCAAGTAAACAACTAGACATAATAACAAACCGAAATAAACTAATGCAGAAACTAATTTTTTTGTGTTTTTGATAATAAAGCAAACAAGACAAATAAAAATAAACTAAGCAAGACAATAACAAAGTAAAGAGATTGGAAGCGTGAAACTCCCCTTGCAGAAATCCTCTTGCTCCCCGGCAACGGCGCCAGAAAAATGCTTGATGCGTGGATCACACGTTCGTTGGGAGACCCCAAGAGGAAGGTATGAAGCAGTGTAGCAGCAGTTTCCCTCAGTATGAAACCAAGGTTTAATCGAACCAGTAGGAGCAAGAAATCACTTCTGAAGGTTGTTGGTGGCGCGCTGATCAACGTGGAACCTGCACACAACACAATCAAACTACTTTGCCCCAACGAAACAGTGAGGTTGTCAATCTCACCGGCTTGCTGAAAACAAAGGATTAAACGTATGGTGTGGAAAACAGTAGTAAATTGCAGAGAATGAAAAGGAACAATGTTTGCAGTTGGTTGTATTATCAGTGTAAAAGAATGGACCGGGGTCCACAGTTCACTAGTGGTGTCTCTCCATAAAAGATAACTAACATGCTGGGTGAACAAATTACAGCTGGGCAATTGACAAAATATTGAGCGCATGACAATGCATATATATGACATGATGATTACTATGATATTCATGTGGGCATTACGACAAAATACATAGACCGTTATCCAACAGCGTCTATGACTAATAATCCACCAGGTTGTCATACCGAGTTCCCCGTTGGTATTAAGTTGCAAGCAACGGATAATTGCATTAAGTAATGTGCGTAATGTAAACAAATGCATTAGACCTAACGGCGCACCCTTAAGCTAAGCATCGGTTATTTTATCCCTAGTGGCAACAGCACATCCACAATCTTAGAAGTTATTGTCACTCTCCCAGATTACCGGAGGCATGAACCCACTATCTAGCATAAATACTCACTCTTGGAGTTACAAGCATCTACTTGGCCAAAGCATCTACTAGTAACGGAAAGCATGCAAGATCATAAATAACATATAAGATAGATTGATAATCAACTTGACATAGTATTCAATATTCATCGGATCCCAGCAAACACAACATGTAGCATTACAATAAGATGATCTTGATCATGATAGGCAGCTCACAAGATCTAAACATGATAGCATAAAGTGGAGAGACAACCATCTAGCTACTGCATGGACCCGTAGTCCAAGGATGAACTACTCACGCATCACTCCGGAGGCAGGCATGGTGATGTAGAGCCCTCCGGTGATGATTCCCCTCTCCGGCAGGGTGCCGGGAAGAGCTTCTGAACCCTCCCGAGCTAGGGTTGACGGCGGCGGCGTCTCTGGAACTTTTCGTGGATAATGGCTCGGGTTTTAGGGTTTTCGCGTCGGGAAGAATAAATAGGCGAAAGGGCGGCGGCTGCGGACCACGAGGGCCCCACACCACCCCACGGCGCGGCAGGGGGGGCCGCGCGGCCCCATGGTGTGGGTGCCACGTGGCCCTCCTCCGTCTCTCCTTGGACTCCGTCTTCGTGTTGGAAAAATAGGAGGTTCTGTCCAAGTTTCGTCCAATTCCGAGAATATTTCCAGACTAGCTTTTCTGGAATACAAAAACAGCAGAAAACAGGAACTGGCACTGTGGCATCTTGTTAATAGGTTAGTCCCAGAAAATGCATAAAAATGCTATGAAGTGTATATAAAACATGTAACAATTGGTATAATATCAACATGAAACATCAGAAATTATAGATACGTTTGAGACTTATCAGCGGCGGCGGCGGAATCCGAGCCGGCGGTTGCGGATCACGGCGGAGAGGCGGGGAACGAAATTCAAACTCCTCCTCGCTGCCAGGTGGGCCCCAGTTGCAGGAGAATCCGCACCGTGGATCGCCATGCGCACATCTCACCCGTCGATTCGCCGGGTTGTGGAAACCCTTAGGCTCGCCGCGGGATAGGGCATCTTCATCGACTGGTCTTCGTCTCGCCGCCCACGACAACCCTCGCTCTGCTGCGCCGCCGCCATCGCCATCCACACCGTCGCCAGGGCCCTCCGCTACATCACCTCTCCCATCCTCCACAGCTACTGCCCCTCGACATACTTCTGCTAGCTCCCGAAGGCTCCTCTCACGCACGTTTGCGGAGGTCGCGGCATCGCCGGCGGCTATGTCGGGGCAAGGAGGTATGGGGGGCCAGCCGAGGCGCGGTGCCCAAGGCGCACAGCAACGTCCTGCCCAGCTCCCGTAGACGCGGCCGCCCATGCTCTTCAGCCGGTTCGCTGGGCCGGGGACCAGCACGGTGACGGCAAACGTGGGGGCGCCAGCGCGCACAGGTGGCGCTGTGGTGCGTGCCGCTGCGGCGCCGGCGGTCCAGATGCCGATAATTATCAACCCTACGGCGAGCACGATTGTGCCGTTTGTCGTGGGTTCGGCTACGGCTGCTGTCACGGGTGAGGCCGTCGCCAAGAAGAAGAGCAAGAAAAAGAAGAAGCCGATGACGCCAACTCTGACGGAAGCAGGGTCCGGTCAGGGTATTGCTGCGGCACCAGCGGTGGTTGCTCCTGCGGATGGTTATGTGCCTGTTGGAGTGGGGGATCAAGCGATCAAGACGGATAAGCGGAAGAGATGTTCGAAGTGCAAAGTGGACACCCATGAGACCAAGGAGTGCTCGGTGGATAGACATTGTTATTTCTGTGACAGGGTGGTGCACCCGACTTTTCGGTGCCCAATTCTCCGGGTGCCGAAGCCATATGCTGGGATGGCGGGCATCGGCTGTGAGGACACTATGTTCAGCCACCTACCGGACGGCGTCTTTAGACCCCAGCTGGCTGAGAGTACTACCCCGGTGGCTGTCGTGACGGTGACAGGGGAACCTGTGTCGGCAGAGGTGGTTCAGTCCATGATAGCTCGCTACTGTCCGCTGCAGACCACATGGCGCTGGGAGGCCATCCCACACAATCAATACAAGGAGGATTCTTACTTGGTCAATTTTCCTTCTATGGCGGACTTGGAGAGGATGAATGGATCCGAGTTAGGGTACCAAAGCAGCAGACGGTGATTTCCATTGACATTTGGAAGCCGGATGATGTTGAGCCTATGGCGGAGTTGACACCAACTTGGGTACATGTGATGGGAGTACCAAACTCAGTGCGTCACTTTCTGGGTCTTTGGGCAGTGGGTACTCTCATTGGAAAGACTATGTATGTGGACTTACTGGCGCTCCGGAGACACAATGTGGCTAGGATTCTGGTGGCTATCCGTAACCCCAACCTCTTTGAGACAAGAGAGGTTAAGTCCGACGCCTTCCTGTTACTTAAGGGGTACTCATTTCGGTTCACCAAGGAGGCGGTGGACTATGTCACCGAACCGGATTTTGTGCCCTTCATTTGGAGGCGGTCCGAGAAGGACGATGATGCGAAAGGCATGGAGGATAAAGATCATGATGAGACACACATGAGTGGACAACCGAAGGCCGCAGATGGAGATACACCTATGCCTCAAGCTAATGCTACGGGGCCGGGGTGTTCGACGTTGCGGCTTCTTGGGTCTATGGGGGAGCTACGTGGAATCGCTGTGATGCCGTTCAACAAAAACCCACAGACCCCTAGAGGCAAGGAGATTGTGGAGCAGCTGGTCTCGGCCGGAAATATCACGGTTGTTAATGTGCAGGAAAATGCTGATGTTGCTGTTCGTGAGATGCTGCTGGGCTGCCAGACGCCGCCCTGTGCGGCAGCTAGCGAGATGAGGCAGCCGACCAACCTTGGCCCGCCAGAGCTTGCTGCTGGGCTGCATGTGCAGGCCTCCTCGCAGCCGGCCATGGTGGCGTCAGCCAGCTCGTCGGGCCACGAAGCTGGGCCAAGCGCGGTGGGCCTCCTGGCGCCGCAGGGTTGCCTCCATGCTGGGACGGGCGCCGATGGACTGCTGCTGCAGCCGGGTGGCTTCCCTGCTGGGCCGTGTGCGGTGTCTGCAACACAGCTGCCCAGGACGGAGGAGACCATGTCGCCACATGGGCCGGTCGTGGTGCAGGCGGGACCAGACGGTCCTCTGTCAGCGCAACACCTGCTGCGCTCCGCCGTGTCCCAGCCGATGGCGGATATGGTCATCGACGACACGACGACGACGGCTCGTGAGCTGGCGCTGGGGAGGGCTCTACCTCACCATTGCCTCTCCCGGTGTCGACTCCGTTGAGGAGGAGCGAGAGGCACATTGTGGCCATCGACGACTCATCCACTACGGACGAGGACTACATGGCGAGGGCGATGAGGCGCAAGGCTGAACAAAACATGGACACAACTGGTATGAAAACACCCCCAAAGTCTTTTCTTACATTTTCAAATTCAAGTATTGCTGCTAAATTGAATAGTGTAGGATTTTCTTGGGTAATAATGTTGAAAAAATTACAATGTCGACTAATGCACTAAGACAATTGGAATACGACCGGTTAACGGTCGACCCAAAAGTTTCGTGTAAATCGCACATTGCCCACATGGACGAGGAGGAGCAAAATGACACAATTGATGTCCAGCTCCTCTCACACCTAGTGGGTGATGTATCTGAGGGCGGCTTAGATGAGGCCAGGCTTAGTTCACTATTTGATCTAAAAGCATCTGACCGGAAGTCAAAAGCGGACTCTCATAAGAAAAATAAAAAATCGCCACGAAAAAAGGCGAAGTTCTCCACTACTCCAATTGTTTCCCAATGAATGGCATATTCGACAATAGCAGAGGTCTTCGTGACTTGGCTAAACATGCTCGTATTGCTGATTTGGTTCGGGATCATCGATTGGATTTTGTGGAAATTTCCGAGACAGGTAAACGGGACTTCTCTCCGAGCCTACTCAACCGCTTGTCGGGTGGAGTAGATTTCACATGGAAGTCCCGTCCACCACGTGGTAGATCCAGGGGCATTCTACTAGGCGTACGGACTGAAACCATGGATGTATTGGCTAGTTCGGAAGGGGAATTTCATATGAAGTTTCACGTCCGTAACAAAGTTGATAATTTCACATGGAGTGTAGTTGCTGTGTATGGTGCCGCCCAGGATGAACATAAGTCCGCTTTTCTCATAGAATTGGTTAACCTGGTAAAAAGATAATCCATACCCTATAATTATAAGTGGTGATTTTAATTTACTACGGTTCCCTCATGAGAAAAGTAGGGCAGATTCGACAACCGGTGGCCTCTCTTATTCAACGCTGTAATTGGCAGCCTCAGCCTGAGAGAGGTCTCCATGATTGGGAGGCAATACACTTGGGCTAATAGCCTCCCAGAACCAACATACAAAAAGTTGGACCCTGTACTGATGGACTCGGATTGGGAAATTAAATACCCAATGGTCTCAGTACGGGTCCTCAAATGTATAGAGGCGTTGTCAGATCATGCACCCATACTTCTAACCATGGGAACACCTAGCCCATCTTGTAGACACCAATTCAAATTCGAGTTGGGTTGGCTACATAGGGAAGGCTTTTTCGATATGGTCAGGACAGTGTGGGAACGACCAGTGCCAGGTTTTACTCCAATCCAAAGGTGGAATAACAAAATAAGCGCATTGCGGAAACACCTGAGGGGATGGGCTAAGCATATGGTTGGACAGTTAAAAAATGAAAAGCTTCGGTTATCATCTATTATTGATGAATTAGAAGCTATTGCGGAGATTAGGCCGTTATCTTCGCATGAGATTGAACAAAAATATCAATCTAATACTGTGATGGCGGCACTTCTTCGTGAAGAGGAGCTTAAATGGTACCAACGGTCAAAGGCTCAATTTATCTTGGAAGGAGATTCGAATATGAGATACTTTCATAGTCTGGCTAATGGCAGACATAGAAAGAAACTCATTCATTCCCTTTTTCAGGAGGAGGGTACGATTGAGGGCCATGAGCAATTAAAATCCTATATCACGAAGTTCTATAAAAATTTGTTTGGGGAGACGAGTGCAGATAATTTCTCACTAGATGAAACCCAAACAGATGATATCCCGCAAGTTTCTGATCAGGAAAACGCCTACTTGACAGCCCCTTCTCTGAGGAGGAAGTGAAGATGGTTTTCGAAATGGAACACAACAAAGCGCCGGTCCGGATGGTTTTCCCGCTGAGTTTTATCAAACATTTTGGGAAATAATCAAATCGGACTTGATTGAGATGTTCCATGCTTTGCATGCGGGACAACTCGACCTATTTCACCTGAACTTCGGTGAGATAATTTTGTTGCCAAAAGTTGAAGGAGCAGAAAGGATCCAGCAATACAGGCCTATCTGTCTTCTAAACGTTAGCTTCAAAATATTCACTAAAACCGCTACTATCAGGCTTAATTCGGTGGCTGATCATGTTGTGAGACCAACTCAGACTGCTTTCATGCAAGGACGCAACATACTTGATGGTATTGTGGTATTGCACAAAACGGTTAATGAGATGCATCGGAAAAAAACTCAATGGAGTAATATTAAAAATAGACTTTGAGAAGACCTACGATAAAGTCAAATGGTCTTTCCTCCAACAAACACTCAGGATGAAAGGTTTTTTCGCCGGAGTGGCGCGAAATGATACATAACTTTGTTTCCGGTGGGAGTGTCGCCATCAAAGTCAATGACGATGTTGGTAGATACTTCCAGACAAAAAAGGTTTAAGACAAGGCGACCCATTATCCCCAATACTATTTAATATAGTGGCGGATATGCTAGCCATTATCATTGAACACGCGAAATCGGACGGGCAAATTGTGGGAGTGGTGCCGCATCTTGTGGATGGCGGGCTATCCATTCTACAATGCGCTGACGATACGATTCTCTTTATGGAACATGACATGGAAAAGGCAAGAAACCTGAAATTAATATTATCAGCGTTCGAGCAACTTTCCGGTCTAAAAATAAATTTTCATAAAAGTGAATTGTTTTGTTTCGGCGATGCTCAGGACGAGGCTGCCCAATATGCTGAGTTGTTTGGCTGCGGGCTAGGCCAGTTTCCAATAAGTTATCTGGGCATCCCAATTCACTTTAGGAGGCTAACGTTAGCTCAATGGAAGCATGTGGAGGAAAGAATACAAAAAAGATTAAGTAACTGGAAAGGAAAACTACTATCCCTTGGTGGTCGTTTGGTTCTCATAAATTCTGTACTAACTAATATGGTGCTGTATATGATTTCCTTCGTCCAATTACCAAAAGGAGTCTTGCATCGATCGGATTACTTTCGGTCTAGATTCTTTTGGCAAGGAGATAATGAAAAAAAGAAATACCGGCTGGCTAAATGGGATGTAGTGTGCCACCCCGAAAGACCATGGAGGTCTTGGGATTCATGACCTACAAGTCAAGAATAGAGCACTCCTCGGTAAGTGGCTGTTTAATCTACTGACTAAAGACGGAGTGTGGCAAACTCTCCTTAGGAGAAAGTACCTAGGATCAAAAGCGTTATCACAGGTGTCTTTGAAACCAGGTGATTCCCATTTTTGGTCTGGCCTAATGGCGACGAAGAAATTTTTCTTTCCATATGGTTCTTTGTCCATTAAGGATGGATCAGAGATAAGTTTCTGGGAGGATAAGTGGCTAGGAGCCACCTCTCCCCGTGAACAATATCCAGCATTGTATGATATAGTCCTTGGATGTCACAAGAGTGATTCGCTCGCTCAAGTATTGGTGGATAACCACCCACATGTGACGTTCAGAAGAGATCTTGTTGGCCCTAGACTGGTCGCTAATGTCAATTTGACACTGGGGTCTGATGAGTTTCGGTGGAATTTACACAGTAGTGGAAAATTCTCGATGGACTCTATGTATACAGCACTTATCCAACCAGATGTGCCGGTGGATAATAATAAGAAGATCTGGAAGATGAAGATCCCACTAAAAAACAAAGTTTTTGCGTGGTATCTACGTCGAGGAGTCATTCTTACTAAGGACAACCTTGCAAAACACAATTGGCATGAGAGTAAACAGTGTGTCTTCTGTCACAAAGACGAGACTATCAAACATTTATTCTTTGAGTGTCAATTTGCTAGTTCTATATGGTCTATCATCCAAATAGGTTCTACTATATACCCCCCCAAAAACGTTGCCAATATTTTTGGCAATTGGCTAAATGTGGTGGACAATAGATTTAAACAACTTATTAGGGTGGCAGCGCTTGCCGTAATATGGTCGCTATGGCTATGTAGAAATGACAAGGTGTTTAACGATATAAATTGTTCTCTTATGCAGGTTATCTACAGGACTACTGCTACTCTCCGTTCGTGGTCTCAGTTGCAACTTGTGGGGCATCGAGACCTATTTATGGAGGTCTGTACCAGACTGGAGGATACGGCGAGAGACTTTTTATTCCGACATGGATGGCAGCATAATTTGCGCATTGACCCACCACCATCATAGGCGATCTTACAATTTCTCATTCTGATATGTAACTCGCCTTTTATGTTTTTAAATTTCAGACTTGTTTCGGCTGTGTACATCTTGGTTATGCAGAGGTTAGGTGTAATACTTAAACATTTTAAGTAATAAAGCTCCCTTTATCCAAAAAAAGATAAACCAAGTACTAAAGCACCGTGAAATGAACAAACACGCCAACAAAGCCTAAGGCCATGCACTATGTGGTATCGACTCAACGAAAAAGATGGCAGAGAATTGAACCGCTTCGCGTACGCTGCAATGGTAGCATCGCTTCTGGTCAGAGACCATGTCAGGGCACATGTACCATGCAATGCTATTTTAATCCACTATGTTCTCCTTCTCTCTCATTTCTTTCTCACTGCCAAGTGGGGCTAGTGTACATGGTCCTGCTATAAAGATTCTCTTGAGCCACATCAATATGTTGAGTCGCATTTTTTTATGATTCGCTTTCTCAATTCGCTACTATGTATCGAATCGATTCAAACTGAGGAGAGAGAGAGTGATATGAGTCGCTTTTTCTCCACATAGTGGATGGTCTATAAGTAACCATAACACAACCCACACGACACAACTAGTTAGCCATCACGATGTACACGTGCCCGTCACGTCTAGGCTTACCTAGCACCGGGCATATGTGCGTCCTGCATTTGCATTGACTATACAGTGCATTTGAAAATTATTACTGCTATGTCGATGGGCAGTCTTTGACGCCATGCATCATTAATTTGCATATCTCTCCCGCAAAAAGAAAACATTTGCCTATCTAAGTGCATGCCTGCATGCCCTTGGTCAAGGGATGCATGTCAGGGTCGTGGTGACTCGGCATAAAGGTAATCCTAGTCGGATCCATCTCATCACTATAACTTGCGACTTGGAGGGTAAGAAGTGTCCCGAGGGCTCTGTACAGGACCGCCGAAGACCTTGACTTAGATATTTTTATATATGGATGCAGTATGTACTAAGCTTATGTGTATCCATGAATGTACTAGCTTCAAAATATCAAGGTCAAAATTTCAGCAGACCACTGCAAGCTTGTTAAGCGATTTTCCACGTGCTCAATTCTGAGATACGGAGTACTTCTGTACAGAAAAAATAAAATAAAACTCCTCACTTGTCGATGCCAGTTTCAACGGTACACTTTAATTTGTGTCAAATAAAGGCGCACGCCTCGTAAATACCACAGATCAATGATATTTCTGAAAAAAAAATCCCCCTACATGTCGACTGGGTTGTCGAAAAGTGAAAGAAAATCTCGGCATTTCTCCGTATCAAATCTTTGGAAATGGATGCTGCCGTTCGAATCCTCCACACATTCTACCGTTCTAGCTCTTACTGCATTCATCACACGATTGAGATGTTTTCATCTTTGATTTTTGCGGAAAAGTTGCACTGGATCCTAATTAACTGGACAATGCACTACATATCGTAGCTCTCTTTCAAGGGCTCCACTGGATATAAAAGAGAGGAAAAGAGAAGCATCATCTCAGTTATTCTGTTCCAAGATACGAAATCGATCAAGTTATATATCTGAACTCCTCACAAAAAAGAGTTATATATTATCTTAATTGATCCGCATGTACTCGATCACCCAGTCAGCAGCCATGCACATTCCCCATGCTGTTCTACCAACTTTTGGTACGCACGAACATTTCATGTGCACACATACATCAAGTACGTACGTACTCCCTCCGTTCCATTTTAATTGACTCACATATATCTATATATGGATGTACCTAACACTAAAACGTGTCTAGATGCATCCATATGTAGATATATGTGAGTCAATTAAAATGGAACGGAGGGAGTACTTGCAAGATTGTACATGGTCATTTAATTTGACCGCGACAACGTGTGCGAATTTTCAACAGTGAGAGGGAGAAGATATTCGCCCGAGATGAATTAATGCCAGCAGATTTTCCACACAAAAAATCTAGTCTAACAATCCGTTCTGAAGATCTAGGAAATTAATCTTACGGCGACCAAATAAAACAGAGAGTGATGTAAACCGTGAGGCAATCAGAACAAAAACCCTACAGTTAAGCTCTCTCCGTCCGGCATAGAATTACTGTGGATTGCAAGAGGTGTAAATTCTTTGGATTACTCCTGTTCCTTAATCTTTTTTTTTTTTTTGTAATGTGCATACTTGATTCATACTAAAAAGATTACAACCAGCAACCAGATCAAGCAAACAACCACAGAGGAAAGCGAAATACAGATCGAAACCAGAAGGAAGCACTGCAGCAACAAACCGACTTCAACCTCTATGACACCGAACACGACCGTCCTCCAACGTCGACGACGAAGCAGGCCCCAGCCGCCGGCACCACTTACCCAGAGAGCGGGGGAACTCCTTGCCCAGCGGCGTTGTCGAGCCGCAACCACCACCATCCCCGTAGAGATGGATCTCCTACGCACTGAGGAACATCGGCCGGGGAGGCCCCCAAGCACCCGCCGCTCCAGCTCTGGGGCGAGCGCCCCAGATCTTCAACCCGCTCACCACGAACCCCTGCAGCAGCCACCTCCTCGTCCCTCTGCAGATCGCCCAGATCCGCCGCACACGGATCTGGCCTTAATCTATTGGACGGTTTTGAATTGCTAAGACACCACAGCCCGTATGTCTATTTATTTTTGTAGCGTTTATGCGGTGTAAATGTTGAGCTGAGAGGGGAACTCCAAAGATGCCGGAATGAAGTCCATTCGCCACACCGCAACAGATTTAGATACACCTTTAGATACATCGTAACTCGTCAGACAGTCGGTTAAACGAGCTAAGATATATATATTGATTTATCTATGTTTAATACGTCTAAATTATTCTGAGCTACGTGTTTTCATGGTTACTTTGTTCTATCTGTCAACAAACGTATCGTCTTATTAAGATGGTCCTAGGTGTGCCTTTACCAATATTATTAAAAGTTGTCTCGGAGTCAATTCCCTCGACATGTACATGGTGGTGAAGCCGAGATTTGAATTTTGGCATGATGAACTTTGATGTGAAAATTTAAGATAGGACACAATTCTATTGCATATAATTAATGGTTCAAAATATGTGAACCAATGAAGCAACTACCAAAAACCAAAACTATAACTGCCAAATATCATACAATACAACATGAGAAGTAGTAAAACTACTACAATCGACAACTCTTTGATAGACCGCCAAGAAAGTAGGAGGCTACAGTTCTATTTTTATTGATTGGATTGGACTACTGACAAAAGTTTGACGATAGTTTGATCTTTGGTGGAACTAGTCTAATTCATGGGTACATGAAGCATGCCCATTTCCCAATAATTATTGCACAACCAATTCAGTATACAAGCTCCTATATACATGTACATGTATGATAGGGTTTTTGCCATGTGTTAAAGTCAATAAAAATGAGAAAACGTGCCCTCTTGAGGCACATATAGTCAATGCTGATCGAACCAACCTTAATTTACTTAATTAGATCTTTAATCCTCTATAAAATCAAAGATTTCACTTGTGAAATACTCTTTCAGTGAGACACTTCGTATCAAGGAAAGGCACACGAGTTGTGATCAGCACGTCTCGTAGGCTGCATTGGTGGATGTCACATACGTACGCATCAAATAAACCTCCGGATATTTCTGAAATATCTTTCTGAATGTTGATCGATGCTCTTACGCGCGCATATAGGTACCTACTTGCGCATCGTTTTGTCAGTGTTAGAATATTAAAGGCGGACCGATCTCTCACTTTTAGAGATTTAGTACGATTACAACCCTGTGAAGCTCTGTGGGCGCTATAGAGGTGGAAGAAGACGAGCCGAGAATTAATTAATCGGCAGATTTTTTATTCGATAATGATTTCGCAGATTTTAGACAACAACGTCGTAAAAGATCTAACCGAACTAAAAGATCCTATGGTAATTAATCCATATGTCGACCAAACATAATGGAGTGCGATGTTTAGGAAGGCGTAGAACGTGTTATAATTTGACCCGCAAAGAACAAACTAGCCTACATTTGAAGCTCTATGCCCGGCCGGCATCAGAGCATGCATGCGTGAACGATGGCCAGGTGTTTATCATTCATTTATTTCTTTGGATTGCTCGTCTAGCTACCTAGCCTAATCTACATGCATCTGTTCGTTTTATATGAGTAGTTGTACAAACTATTTGGTCCCCCCCCCCCCCCCCCCCGGCGTAAATAACAATTTCGTCTTTGGGACCCTGCATGACCTGCTGCCTTCCTATACGTACCCTACCACTTTGATAATGTGGATCACTTAATTTTGGGCGGGAAGCAAACTATTGGTTTGGTTAACATTTTCCTCCAAACTTAGCAACATAGTTATCACAAATTCACAACAGCAACAGATTAATCTAGTTTTTAGGTAGATCTTTGTCAATCAATATTGCTTTCCTACAATGACTTTACTGAAAAAGAAAACATTTTCCCATTTCTACACCTGTTTTGATGAAGGGATGGAAACATTATTTCGTTCCCATACCAAAAGTCTTTCGGAGGTGCTCATAGAGGTACGGTGTGCGTGCGTGCGTTTATAGGGGTGAGTGTGTGCGCGTGTATGTGAGCGTCTGCGTTGTACTGGCTGTTGGTTGCTGCCACAGGAGATCATATCCAAGCTAAGAGCATCTCTAGCAGAGCCCGCAAAATGCGGAACCGCAAAACAGTTTTAAGGGTCGCGGAACGCGCATTTTTTGGCTCAAAACGAGGTGACGCGGAACAGAAACCGTATATACAAACTGTAAAAAGGAATATTCCAGAAATATTCTTTATCTTCTTCCCCTGGTCAACAACTGCTCACGCGGCCGCTGCTGCTGCACACGATTCAGCAGCTCGCGATTCAGACAGCTGCTCACGCAGCCGCTGCTGCTGCCCACGCGGCCGTCGCCACCGCTGCTCCTCACGGCCGCCGCCGACCTCGCGGCCGCCGCCACCGCTGCTCCACGCGGCCGGCCGCCGTTGCTGCTGCCCTCGGCCAGCGCCGCCCTCCACACGGCCTCTGTTGCTGCTGCCCTCGGCCGGCGCTGCTCTCGCGGCCACCGCCGCCCATCCTTGCGGCCGCCGTTGTTGCTGCGCTCGCGGCCGGCGCCGCCGCTGCTCCTCCCGATTCTGCCGCCGCCGCTGCTCCTCGCGACTCCGATGCCCATTCTCGCGTCCGCCGCTGCTCCTGTCCAGCGGTTCCAGCGATTTCGGGTGTGTAGGGCGGAAGTTCGTCGAATTCCGGCGAGTTCCGTGGCTGAACGTCACCGGCGGGTGCTGAATGTTCAGCCCGGCAACGCCTCGTGCGGTTTACAGGCCACCTTCGGTTCGGCCACGAAATCTGTGAATTCACGGTTTGGAGGGGGAAATTCACGGGCCCCCGCAAAATCTTTTACGTGTCGGGGAGTTTTGCGGGTTCTGTTCTCCGCGTTTTTGCAGTTTTAAATCCGCATCGGGCGGTTATTATGCGGGTTTGCCCCTTTTGCGGGTTCTGCTAGAGATGCTTTAACCAGGGGCGGCGCCAGGGTATGCCCCTGTATTCACAGGAATACCCAAGATTTGGACGGAAAAAAACATGTATCTATCAACCCAGTCCACGAAGAGGCAGAAGCGCAAAAACAGCCCAGCTCGGCAGCTCGCTGCCTCTCTCGCTTGCTCCGTCTCGCATTGCACGCTCGGTCCCCTCTGCTCTTTCCCCAATTCCCCAATTCCTCACGCACAGACCTAGAACTGCGACCGCCGCTGGCCGATGCAGCCCGGAGCAGGCGACGGACCCGCGCCCGCGGCGGCAGGGACCACGGCGGAGGCGCCCCGCCCCCCGCCGACCCGCGCCCCTCCTCCCGTCCACGCGGCCCCGCCCCAGCGTCCCCGAGCAGCTGCAGCGCAGAAGGCAGTCCAGGTATGGCCGCCCGGCTCGCCCAATCTTGATTTGCTTCATTTCTGCATTTCTCTTCGCCCCAAGGCCAAACTCCCTTCCCTCTCGCTTTTTCCCCAAATCTGCCGACGGCCGGCTGGTGCGCTCCCTGCTCCAAATCCGCGGCGCGCGGCGAAGCAGCCTGGTCCGGCCCCTGCCGCGCTGCTCGGCTCCCCTGCCTCCGTGCCGACGTCGTTCTGCAGTTATTCGTACTCATCATGCGCGGCCCTGCCTTCCACGCCGGCGACGAGGGCCCGAGCTTGGTGCTGCTCCCGGCGCCCGCAACTCGTTCTTCTTGCCGTGCTCCGATGGTGCCGGGCTGTGCTCGAACCCCGCTGTGGCTCTCTGCCTCCGTGTCAACTAGGTGCGTTCCAGTCGAGGCGGTTGGCTGCTGCAGACGTGCAGCTTCGGCCAGGTGAAGCATTGACATGGGTGGCACCATTGCTGGTGGTGCGATTGTGGCAGATCCCCTGTGGTCGAGTTGAGCTGCTTCTCCGGGAGAATTCTCCTCTGACTTTGTGTCTGATTGGTTGGGGAGAGACACCTCCCTTTGGTGTATATCCTAAAATTCCTCTTGTTTTTCTTGTAAAATGTATATTGTAGATGAAGAAAAAATTTCCCTAAATTTTGGTTCATATATTGCATTAAGAGCAAAAAAAAATGGGTGAAAACCCAGCAACCAATTCCTGGCGCCGCCACTGGCTTTAATTACCGGGTAGTTTTCACCACAGCTGTGCCAAGAGGAAATTTTGGCGGGTAAGCTGTTCACGTCCATTGTCGAAAGATGTTTGCCTGCCTCCAGGCTAATATCACCATCACCTTAATTCGGCTTCACATGTAAGCATGGTCCTGGCCCAACCTGCAAGCGGCAATCGTCTCTTTCAGACAGTGGGGCCCATCGCTACCCTGAATGGCCCATGTAACCACCACTTGCATTTCTGTTTTGGATAAATTTCCAGGAAATAGCAGCTGCAATGGATAAGCCTCTGCAAGGGACGTAACCGATGGCTATCTGCAATTAAGCTGCTGGAGAGGATGAAGCTACTGGTCCTGCGAAAAGTTTTTGGTCTGGGAGTCCAATTTGAGGCTGCAGATGGCGACCTAACCTAACCAAACCAAACCTAAACATGGGGCGCCATGGCATTGCGTACACATCGAGTTAACCCGTGTTGGCATGGCGATCTGATCGCCTAGGCATAGTTTACTCACGCGATGATCAGATAACCTAGGTTAACTCGACGGAGGATTTGGTTACTCGGAAGAAAATGTACATGTATACGTGCGTCACATTCAGAGATCGAGTACTTATCTCTGCTCCTAGCAGACTATTTGGGGTAACTTGTACGGCGACAATGAATCAAGTGGTACTACTTTAAGCTAGTTCAAGCAGTTGAGAGTGATCGCATGCTCATCTATTTCATTTCATTAGAAATTCTGGGTGCTCGGTTTAAGTAAGTTTCCTCTCTACCTTATTAAACGCAAAGATCGACACTACACGTGTATACTCCAGTAGGGCGGTAAGTGAACCACCTGGCGCGCGTGTCGTGGTCATGGCGATTAAGATTTATAATTAAACATACGGCGACGTGTGTACTAGACATTTCGAGCACTCACAGCTGGCAGCTTTCAGTAAACAGCTGACATTTCTATCTGCTTGTACATACACACGGTGGTAAGGGCAAACTATAGCCTGTTTAAGATTCCTACTTAAACCTGTCGCAGCAATGTGTACTAGGAGGGCATTTTGAGCACTACTCGATCACAACCGGCAACTTTCAGTTAACGGTAAGATTAATCACCTAACCGGCCAGCCCTTGATCACAACTGGCAACTTTCAGTTAACAGAGGAAATCGAATATTGGTAATTCTTTGATCGATTCTTCAGTGTAGAACAGATCACTGAAGTTATTTTCCATACAGAATGGATTCACCTATCTGACTGTACATACACACGATGGCAATTGGCAAGGACGAGATGCATGCATGTGTGGTATTTTCTTCTGGTTTTCCACAGGAGATTCCACGCAAGCAATAAGCCAATAATGAACTAAGTACGCCGTAGTACTTGCAGAAAATAACAAAATATTGTTAGGCACGAGAGGACGAGGCCTGACGGGAAAGGCGGCCGCGCTGAGTCACGGCCCATGAGTTCACGCGATCAACCTCCGTGCTGGAACTAGAGATGTCGGCGTCGCGGATAAAACAAAGTGTGCCGGTACGATTTTTTGTCAAAAAGAACATGCTTAGCGAGTGGTGGCGTGAGTTAGTGGATTCCATCGGGAACAATGAGAGCAAAAGGAGGCGCAGATCCGAACCTCACGGTTTAATTTAATAAGATCGGATGGTTATTTTTTAGGCCCATGAGCTCAGCTGGTGCAGCGTTCGCCGCCGATCGACATAGAGCAGCAGAGAATATCATAATGTTTTCAGTTTCGATCGATCGGAGATGACATCCAATTTGCATCAGAAATTTGGAGTACGTGGGGCACATCGTCGCCGTTACGCAGTTTTTATCTACAGTGCGTGCCCTGATGGTTAATTTCAGGTTGCCATGCGTTCCGTTTAGTCCACCGTGCTCCTACAACAGCGACGGCGACGAAATTACGCGCGAAACTGAACTTGAAAACTGGAAGAAAGTGAGAACCGAACCTGCAAATGTCTTATCTGCAGTTAATTCCGACGAGAATTTCAGGCGCGGGAGCACAACTGATTAAACTGACTGAGAAAACGTCGCCTTCCTCGACACGCCAGTCACCCATGCGTCGGCAAACGGTCGCCGCGCTTATAAAACCAAGGAGCGCGCCCCCCGGGAAGCCCAGCACACCATCATCCAGCTAACCGCACCCACCTCATCTCCGACGAGAAACCAACCAAGATTCACACACCCCAGCAAGCCATGGCGAACCCATCAGCCTCCGAGGCGGTCGCGAGCTGCAAGGCGGCCAAGATGAGCTGCCTCTGCTCGCCGACGAACCACCCGGGCTCCTTCCGCTGCAGCCGCCACCGGACACCCCGCGCGCGGCCATTGCCGTCGTCTTCAATCGTCCGCACCTCGCAGCAGCACGCCGCGGCGCCGGCCGCGATGGGGATAAGGAGCGGCGTGGCGAGCAGGATGACGACGAGCAAGGGGCGGCCCGTCCTGCGGGCGCACGTGCACCGGCTGCTGGTCAGCCCGCTGCCGTCCTCCAGCGGCCGCGACCACCGCCGCTGCCGCGAGTTCAAGCCCCGCCTATCCAGGCTTGGCCGCCTCGCCGCCGTCAGCTCGTGACGCTCTGACGACGTCCTCGCCGGCCGTCTGGTCTGCTTCGCTCGTGGTAGGCAGCTCGTAGCTGATCACTACTCAGTGTTGGACAGTGCGCTTCTATTTCGCGCGCAATGGCTAGCACCTATAGCTAGGACCGGGTACTTACCACTCTGGAACCAGTGTTTTGTTACTAGAACTGTGATGAACTGATGATGGTCGTTGGTAACCGAATTTGTTTATGATCCTTGTGGTTTTTTCCCCAGAGAAATGGAACGCATCAGCTACGTTGCACGGATACGGCTCAAAAGCCACGAATCCTGTGTCGGATACGCGCGGATACCCGGATACATGGATACTTCACCGGATACATATCCAGCCGTATCAAGCGATTTTTTGTTCTAAAAAATTAATAAAACAACTCGAATATGGGTTACCGGTACAAAAATATCCTAATCCTTCCCGTATAAAGCCACCAACACCTAATCTAGATGGAAACGTGACCAAGATAGAGCTGTGTCGCTGCCGTTATCAAGCTTTTTTGACGAACAGCCATACAAAGGTACTCCTATATATCCCGATCCGTGTTTTAAAATTAGAAATTAGTAATTTTTATATATTATTAATTTTAATTATACATATCTAGATGTATCTTTGTATCCGTGTTTTCAAAAAATCGACGTATCGCGGTATCGCCGTATCCGTATCCGTATCCGTATCCGTATCCGTATCCGGGCATCCTAGCGCATCAGTTAATTCCTGTTTATGTACCTGTGTATGGTACTGATTATCGGTTCTTTTTTAACAGCACAAATTCTCACTTGTTTTTCTGTTGAGGTGAAAATCTCATGGTACATGCATGCCTGTGGGAATCCAGATGAGAATGATTACCTTACTCGTGTTAATTCCCTTTTTCTACAAAAAAAATCTACCGTTCATCTAAAAATCCATATTTCGAACACCATACAAAGAAAATCAAAATAGTTTTATGTGTCTCATCAAAATATTTTCTTTATCTTGATGCGCTAGCACCCGGGATAACTTTTGCTTTGCTTAAGCAAGTTCACTCACGGGAGGCCCATGAGACCCAACTGATCGGAAAGCAAACGTTCTTTATGTGTTGTTGTTCGCGTGTGGGGCTGTGCCTTGTGCGCGTTGTTTGTTTACTAGTCGGCGCCGAAGTTTCCAGATGATCTTACCCGTCTTAATTAGTTATTCTGACTAGGTTAAGTTTCTCGGCATTTTCAACTGCCTTCAGCAAACGCGGTGTAGACACTGCTAGCATATATTCTTGGTACCGTTATTCTCTAACTGACACTTCACCATTAAGTAAGTCTTCCAAGTGAGATTCACTGATTCAGAGAGAGCTTCTTTTCTGAAGTGAGGTGTTGCAGTCCCTTTGAGCTCTATGTTGGTCCTGTAGGAAAACTTAAATATTTGCTGTATTTTGATCTAGATTGCATTTGGGCCTGCGTGCCACACTATTTTGCCGTTAGATTCTGATGTATTGAGACAGTCCGATCCTGGAACTGGTTGTGGTTTCATTATATATGGAGCCGGGGAGGGCCTCCACATGTTTGTCTAAAAAAAGATTCAAAGAGAACTTGTTCACAGTGACTCTTCTAGAACCAAAAAAAAAGTTGGAGAAATAAAACAGATTCAAAGAGAACTTGTTCACAGTGACTCTTCTAGAACCAAAAAAAAAAAAGTTGGAGAAATAAAACAGATTTCTCCATCTAAAGAAAGGTAGAAACGAGACGAGAAACCACATTCCTTTTTCATACTCGCATGTCGTCACACATCTAGTTTTTTCCATCGGCCTCCCGTGTGACGTCAAAGAAAATGGCGATCCAACCCTGGGCGCCCACCATCGTCCCTTCATACTCGCATCATTGTAGGTAGTCGTCCACCTACCTTCTTGCTGTTTCTAGACGCTCCCACATCTAGTTTCGCTGTTGCCGCCTCACATCTCTATTCGTCATCATGGCTCTGACGGTCTATGGTCAGATCCCATCGTCAGATGGTGGATCTAGCAGCCAAGACCGCTCATTGCTCGTGGTAGGTGACGTGGAGTAGAACACGGCATATGTCACGGGTGGCTAAAACGGGTGTGTGGACCGGAAACTGCAACATGGCACCCGGCGGGATTGCGCCTGAGCGCTGACACGGGAAGTACCCAGGTTCAGAGCCCTCCCGGAAGAGGTAAAACTCCTACTCCTGCTCGATCTCTTGATCATCGGTGGACACAGTACAGAGTTGCTCCTTAAGCTGTCTGGTGAGCTCTGCATGGCTCTTGTTTCTCTCTAGCTATCTGGGATGGGGAGGAAGAATCGACCCTTCTACTTGGCATCTAGACAGCCTTATATAGGGCTGGCTGCCTGGCTTACAGGCGGGTCCGGCAGGCCGCGCCAGCCGGTCTATGTCGGCTACAGAGGTGTTTCTTCGTGACGTCGTGTGTCCGCCGAGCAGTAGAACTTCGTATGCTCGCAGGCTTTGTCGGGGTAGACTTGGCGACGTGCAGGGCCGGGCGGCGAAGGGGCCGCCCCCGCCTGCACGACCGACTGCTCCAAGGGCCATGCTGGCGTGCTGGGCGGCGCCCCGTGTCTCCCGCCTGTCGGGGCTTCTAGGCTCCGTAGGAGACGTAGGACTAGACCTTGCTTTAGCCCATGCCTGGATGTCACGGAGGACAACCGGGCGTGGCTCCTGCTCCCGCCCAACACGGGCCCTTGTCTTCTGCTGGTCGTAGACGGGTGGCAGCCGGTCTTCCGGATGCCAGCCGTCCGAGTCTGGCTGCAACGGTTGACTCTGGTCGCATAAGGCGGGCATCGTTTGTCGTTATCTATTTGTCTCTGAGGAACGTGATGATGATGGGCCTGCGGCCCGGCTGCGCCAGGCTAGGCGAAGCCCGACTGCACTCGGGACAGGCGGACCCGGCTTGGCCAGGCAGCCGGGGGTGGCCAGGCTGATGGCTTGCTTTTGATCTTGCGTTTCAAGCGGGATCTTCTATGGGTCTTTGGGTACCCCGGTTTCATCCCCACGACACTAGCCCCCGAACACGTTGGAGCTAAATGCTGCCGGCTACGGTGGGGAGAGCTTCTGCATGTTCACCACCTTGAAATGCTTGTCCGGGTAGGACAGAACGCCGAATGTTCCGCCGACCGGCTACTGTTGATGACGCAGGCGATGACGCTGGCACGTCACATCTGTCTGCCAGGCGGTCGCCCGGCAGTTGAGGCGACGCCTCGATTTCCGCTGCAGGATCTTCTGTGGCGACGTAGTTGAGGCAGAATCTTCTGCGGCGAAACCGCCACCCACGATCTCGCCCACGACCGCGCGTTTGCATGCCACGCGGCGCAAAATCCGGAGGCGGTTACGGGAGCACCAGGCCCATAAATAGGAGGTGAGGCGTCGAGGAGAAGAGTTCGCCTCCATTCTCCTCCTTGCCTCAGCCCTCCCGAGCGCTCCGCCGCAACCACCCGCGCCTCTTCTTCTTCTTCTTCTTCTTCTTCTTCTTCGGCGAGGTCTCCTCTTTGCAGCGCGGGATCCAGCGGCACGGCGACCACGGGCCACCGCCAATCGACACCGGTGACGACGGACACCTTCTTCGACGCACTGGAGCCCGAGATGGCTGACGGGAATGAGGGCGGCGGCGAGTGGCGCGGCTCGCACATCACGATGGAGGACATCAGGGGCCTCCGCGCGCGCGGGCTCCTGTCGACGAAGGAGCGCGTGGGGGTGCGCCTTGCCGCGGAAGGCGAAATCGTTCCTGCGGCATAGGCCGGTGAGGCGGTGGTCTTCAGGGACCACTACGACCGCGGGCTTGCATTGCCGGTGAGCCCCTTTTTCCAGAGCTTTCTCCAGACTTTTGGCTTGCAGCCACACCACCTTGGGGCCAACTCGGTAGCCTCGCTGAGCTACTTCGCCACTATCTGCGAGGGATGGCTCGGCATCTGGCCGAGCCTTCCTCTCTTCTGCCGGCTGTTCTGCCTCCGCGGCCGCTATCTTGGCGACAAGGAGGAGATGGGCTTCGTCGACTGCGGAGCCACGATTGTCTATCGCCGGCCACGGATGGAGCTGCTGGGCTTCAAGAAACCGGACATGGTGAAGGAGTGCAGCGGACGTACTTTTACGTCCGCAACCTGAAGGCGGGGGAAGACCACATCCGCCTGCCCGCGTTCCAGCCGGTCGCGCCCGTGCGGGACAACTGGGGCCTGAAGAAGATCGGCAACCAGACGGACGTCGACAAGATGCTTAACCGGATCGATGCGCTCTTCAAGAAGGAAGGGCTGACCACACAGGACCCGACCCTCTGCTGCCTCTACAATCGGATAGCGCCGCTGCAGAGCAGGACTCACAAGATCTGCCATCTGAGCGGGCGCCTCGACCCCACCCGGCAGACCTGGAAGAGGTGGAAGTTGGAGGCCCTGAACGTCTGGGTTCGGCACGTCGCCAAGGAGGACCGGGTGGCGGAGAACTGGACATACGGCAAATCGCCGTATACTCGAAGGAAGTGGGCCCCCAAGGTATGCTATCTTTGCTCGGACTTGTGCTTTTTCTTTTATGCCTCAGCCGCTGCTCATTCAGCCTGTTGCGCAGCTCTTCAAAATCCAGCTAGAGGAGGATGGGCCCGACGGCCCCCGATTTCTGGCGGACATCCGGCTGGAGACGGCGGCGCCTGGGGAGAGCATCTCCGAGGGCGAGGAGGAGGACGCTGTGGAAGGGGGCAGCGGCAACGTCGAGGGCGGCGACGATGATGGCGCCCGGGGGGATGGCGGCCGCGGCGAGGATGATTAGGCGGGCGACGCGCAGGCTGACTAGGCGCAGGTTGGAGGGGGCGGGGCGGGAGACGCGCCGCTAGATGCTCGGGGTAAGCCGGCTGCCTCTATCTCGAGCGTTGAGGAAGTCAAAAAGCCCATGGTAGTCATTGATCTCTCAGATACTGAGAGTATTGAGAGTGCAGAGACCGCGGGATCGACCTCGGCCCCTCGCCAGAAGAGGACGAAGCTGGCTACTCCAGCCAGCTTGGAGGAGGAGGACGACGACGATGAGCCGGTGATGAGGAAGCGGCCGAAGAGGGTTCCGGCCAATGTGCACGGGTAAGTGCTCATGCGACGCTCTCTCTTCTCTGTAGGTCTTGTTGGGTTTAACTTAACGTCTTCTGCAGGGCGCCGAGGTCTTTGACCGTTGGCGGAGCCGCGGAGACGGCCGCCGCGCCGGCTACTCGGGCGGATGCGACCGCCCGGGTGGCGGAGGAGCAGGAGGCCGGCCGAGGGGAGCGGCGCGAGAAGCCCCCCGCGTCGGCTGTGGGGACCCATCCGGTTGGGCCCCCAGCCGGGGCAGTCCCGCCGCCAGGCGAGGGCGAGGTCGGAGAGGCCGGCGATGCCCGGGGGCAGCCGGAGTCGGAGCGATGGCGCTCCGAAGTCGAGGAAGGCCGGCGCGACGTCGTCCATGAAGAGGGCCGAGTCGGCGGCGAGGAAGAAGGTGGCCCATCGGCCATGGAGAAGGCCAAGGGGCAGTCGGAGGGCACCACCGCCGCCTGGGATCGGCAGCTGCGCCAGCCGACCCTTCCATTACTGCCAACGCCGGGAAGATCCGGACGCCGGGTGACCCCTTCTCCTTCTCCTTGGAGATTGGGCAAGGGGTGCTCCAGGAGCTGCTCAAGGTATGTTACTGCTCTTGGTTTCTTTCCTTGGTGCACAGCCGGCTGCGGGAGCCGACGCTGATCTTGATCCTGATGTCTCTCTTTAGTGGTCCCAGAAGGAATCAGGCAAGAAGGTCCAGCGGCTGGAGACGGAGCTGGCGGCCACCAAAGGTGAGCTCGTGACCCGGCTGCGGATCGCCTATCCGGAGCCGGTTGCTGACTTTCTGCTTCTTTTGTAGAATCCGATGCGACGCTGCATGCCCAGCTGGAGAGCTACAAGTTCAGCGAGCTCTCGGCGGAGGTGGAGCACCTCAGAAGCGTGACGAGGAGCGGCAGGCAGAGCTAGACGGCCTGGCCAAGGCCAAGGAGGCGGCGGAGAAGGCTGCGGTGGAGGCGCGACAAAACTTCGACGTGGTGGAGAAGGGCTAGAACACGCAGCGCGCGGATGACCAGGCAGAGATTACGAGGCTGAAGGACGAGGTCGCCCGCCTGACGGCCAACGAGGATTCCGCGCGGGGAGTTGGCACGGATCGATGTTGCCGTTCGGGGTAACCTTCGCATCGATGCATTTGTCCTGCCGCAGGGAGTTGGATATGTTCTTTCGTAACTTCTTCTTCTGGCTGCAGGCTACTATCCGTCTACGGCCATGGAGGTGGCGAAGGCCCATCTGGCCGGCCTGGGGTTGGAGCCGACTGCGGCGGCCGTCGCCGACTGCTCAACCTCCGTGGCGGACCGAGTGGGGCAGCTTGGGACCGACGCCTGCGTGCTGGCATACGCGGCCAAGCGGCTTTGCCGGTACATCTGGCCCGGCCAGGGGACTCCGATCGTCCTGGCCGAGCTGGCGCGTCAGCTTGGGCTAGCGCCGGCTGGGGTGGAGGGCCTGCAGGAGTCGGCGGCACGCGGGGGAGCCTTGTCGTCAGTGTGCCTCCTGAAGTCCTGGTATCCGGGTGCTAACTTGGAGTTGCTCAAGGAGGGATTCGGGACGATGACACGTACGAGGAACTCAAGCAGCGCCCGGACTTTCGCGATGCCGCCTGCACCATTGCTGACTTCGTCGATCTTGCGGAGTTCATCCCCGACAGGGTCCAGCCGGCCAGGGACTCTGAGGCCGGGTATGCTAACAACGACGGTGGCGACGAGGTCGAGGAGCCGGCGAAGGACCCCAAAGGGAAGGGCGTTGAAGAGACCGGCTGGTCCAAGACCGCGACATGGCCAGCTCCTCCAGCCTGCCGAGTGAAGACCTCGGAATGCCAAGTGGAACTTGTCTGAAACTTGCTTCAGCTTTTCGTGAACTTGCTTTATTTTGTCCCCGGGATGCCGGGTGTGCTTGTATAAAACTCTGGTACTTGTTTCGTGACTTGCATGGAGCTTCGTCTTCTTTGCCTTGTTTCTGCTCGAATTTCTTCTCTGTTATTTCTACTTCTTTGCGTTTCTTCGTGACGTAGTGAAGGCGACAGCCTATTCACCCTCACTAGCCCTCGAGATTTGGCCCGACTGGCATAGCCAGTCAGGCCAAATCTGGACCGTCTTCAAAGAATTTGCCGGCTGACCGCGACAGCCGGGCGTCCGCGCAGACTAGTCCCCGAGATTCGACCCGGCAGGCGTAGCCGGCCGGGTCGAATCTTTCCGGCTAGCCTTTGAGAGCTTGTGAGGCCGGCAAGAAACAACACATTTGAACTTTTGTTAAATTGTTAGTCCACAAAATCAAAGAGGTTGGTAGTTTTTAACTTGGCAGTTTTTATTCGTTTAAGGGCCGGCTCGCCTTTGTTTTACCGCTCGTGCCCCTTCCCGTGCCCGCGGTCAATCGACCCCTGCTCTTGCCGGCTGAACTCTGCAGTCGGATCCGAAGAGAGGGCCGGCCAAGGGCGCACGGTACTGAGATCTTGAGAGGCTAGACTTGGGTGAGCAAAAGCGCGGTTTTCCTGTTGCGAGCCGGAAATCTTTCCTTTCTTATTTGTCTTTTTCGTGTGGCTATAGCTTTGTGCTCTGGCCGGCTGACTCTGTAGCTGATCCGAGAGCTTAGCCTTGGAACCGGGCACGGTACTTAGCTATCGTAAGCGAGGATTGGTAGCCGGCTAGCCACAGTCGGAAGAAAGAACAAACAACAAATCTGATACAACTGCAGCCCCCGAGTGTGCGCTCGGGGGTGCTAACTTTTATTGAAAAGGAATACAAGGTGTTACACTCGCTCTAGGAGTAGAATGGCCTGAGGAGGCTGGCATTCCACGGGCGTTCCCCTTCTTCGTAAGGGGGTGAACGGCTTGTTCTTTTTCTTCTCGCGTGCATCTGCGAGATAGTATGCATTGTTGCGCAGCGCTCTGCTGATGATAAAGGGGCCCTCCCAGGGAGAGGACAGCTTGTGGAGGCCTTTGGTGTCTTGGATCCATCGAAGCACGAGGTCTCCTTCGCGGAATGTGACCGGGTGCACCTTCCGGCTTTGGTACCGGCGCAGGTTTTGCTGATATATGGCTGACCTGGACATGGCCAGCTCTCGTGCCTCTTCGAGTAGGTCTACACCATCTTCATTTGCCCGCTTGGCTTCTTCTTCTGTGTAGAGGACGGCTCGCGGGGAGTCGAACTCGATGTTAGCCGGTAGGACTGCTTCTGCCGTAGACGAGGAAGAAAGGCGTGTAGTTTGTCGAGTGGTTGGGGGTGGTCCTGAGGCTCCAGAGTACATACGGGAGCTCTTCTATCCAGCAGCCGGGTGCCCGCTCGAGTGGGTCCAACAGCCATGGCCGGATTCCGGCTAGGACCAGGCCGTTTGCTTTCTCCACTTGGTCGTTTGATTGGGGATGAGCCACCGAGGCGAGTGATACGTCTCCAACGTATCCATAATTTCTGCTGTTCCATGCTTATATTATACCATTTGCTACATGTTTTATATACACTTCATATCACTTTTATGCATTTTCTGGGACTAACCTATTAACAAGATGCCACAGTGCCAGTTCCCTGTTTTCTGCTGTTTTTGGTTTCAGAAAGTTACTTCTGGAAATATTCTCGGAATTGCACGAAACAAAAGGCCAAGTCCCTATTTTTCCAACACGTACACGGAGTCCGAAGGAGAGACGAAGAGCCACGAGGTGGCCAAACCATGGCGGCGCGGCAGTGGGCCCACCGCGCCGCCTGGTGGTTTGGGCCCCTCGGGGGTCCGCCGACATCGCCCCTTCGCCTATTTATTCCCCGAGACGTGAAAACCCTAAAACACCGAGCCTTTCATCCAGAACATATTCGCTGCCGCCGCCGTCGTCAACCCTAACTCGGGGGGTTCTGAAGCTCTTCCCGGCACCCTGCCGGAGAGGGGAATCATCACCGGAGGGCTCTACATCGCCATGCCCGCCTCCGGAGTGATGCGTGAGTAGTTCATCCTTGGACTATGGGTCCATAGCAGTAGCTAGATGGTTGTCTTCTCCACTTGTGCCATCATGTTTAGATCTTGTGAGCTGCCTATCATGATCAAGATCATCTTATTGTAATGCTACATGTTGTGTTTGCTGGGATCTGACTTATATTGATACCTATGTGGAGCTGAATATTATATTATCATGTCTATGTCATTTGTGATCTTGCATGCTCTCCGTTACTTGTTGAAGCCTTGGCCAAGTGAATACTTGTGACTCCAAGAGGGGGTATTTATGCATGATAGTTGGGTTCAACCTCTATTTAACCTGGGATAGTGACAGCAAGTTCTAAGGTTGTAGATGTGTTGTTGCCACTAGGGGTAAAACAGCAATGCTTTATTCAAGGATGAATGTATTGTTTACATTACGCACATTACTTAATGCAATTGTCTGTTGCTTGCAACTTAATACTGGAAGGGGTACGGATGTTAACCGGAAAGTGGACTATTTAGGCATAGATGCATGCTGGATAGCGGTCTATGTACTTTGTCGTAATGCCCAAATGAATCTCATAGTAGACACCACAACTCACACATGCATGTTATATGCACTTATCAATTGTCAATTGCCCAGCTGTAATTTGTTTACCCAGCATGTTAGTTATCTTATTGGAGAGACACCACTAGTGAACTGTGGACCCCGGTCCATTCTTTTACATCTGAAATACAATCTACTGCAATCATTGTTCTCTACTGTTTTATGCAAACAAACATCATTTCCATTCGATACGTTTAACCCTTTGTTTTCAGCAAGCCGGTGAGATTGACAACCTCACTGTTAAGTTGGGGCAAAGTAATTTGATTGTGTTGTGCAGGTTCCACGTTGGCACCGGAATCCCTGGTGTTGCGCCGCACTACACTCCTTCACCAACACCTTCGAAGCAACCTCGTTTTCCTACTGGTTCGATTAAACCTTGGTTTCATACTGAGGGAAAACTTGCTGCTGCACTCATCATACCTTCCTCTTGGGGTTCCCAACTGACGTGTGACGTACAAGCATTGTTTCTGCTGTTGCCGGGGAGATATTCCCTCGTCAACTTAGCAGCAACACGTTTTCTGGCGCCGTTGCCGGGGAAAACCGAATTGCTTCTGCAAGGGGAGTCTCTCACACCCAATCTCTTTACTTTGTTATTTGTCTTGCTTAGTTTATTTTTATTTAGTCTTGTTTGCTCTCTTTATCAAAAACACAAAAAAATTAGTTACTTGTTTAATTCGGTTTGATTTTGTTTTTCAAAATGAATGCTCCTGAAGTTGAAGTTCGTTCTTTTAGGCAACTAGGAGGTGAAAATTTGAAAGATGCTTGGTATAGAATTAGTGATGCTCATCATAGATGTACTAAGAAACACTCTACCACTATCCTCCTTAGGAACTTTTATGTTGGTATCTCTAGTTGGTATAGGTATGTTCTAGACACTCTTACAGGTGGAAATTTCTTGGGTACTCCTGCTTTAGAAGCCTGTAATATTATTGAAAGTTTGGTAGGAACACCACCCACTAAAGATATTAAAATTGAGATCACCTTGGAGGATGTTATAAATAAGTTAGACTCTATGGAGAATTTTTTTCCAAATTTTCTTGATTGTATTGGTAAGACTAATGAATCAATAGCCACCATCAATGAAAGAATCACTGTTCTTGAGGATAATAATATCCATGACACCCAAAATCATAGAATTGATGAGTTAGAGGAAGCTATTGAAACCTTAAGTTCAACCTTTACTTCTCTTAAGTCTAAAAAGGAGAAAGTTTATGTGGGTAGAGAGCAAAAGTTTATGTATGTTCCTAAAGTGCCAAAACCAAAGACTCATTATGAGCTTAAAATTGATAAAACTTTTAGTACGGTTAAAGGTAATGAAACACCTCCAGGAACATCTAAGATACCCATTGTTACAAGCTGTGTGTTGGAAGAAGCTTTTGATGATTTGAATGATTTGCCACTTGACAACACTTGATTTTCACTTTCTGCGCCTAGCTGAAAGGCGTTAAAGAAAAGCGCTTATGGGAGACAACCCATCGTTTTTATTTGCTGTTATTTTTGTTTTCTTTGAGTCAAGGAGTTTTGTTACTTCTGTAGCAACTCCTTTGTATCTTTATTTTATCGCAATGTTGTGCCAAGTAAAGTTCTATATTGAAAGTTGATGCAAGATTTGGATTTCTGCGCAGTGACAGATTTTTAGCTGTCACGGATTTGAGCTTATCTCCCTGTAGAAAATTCAAAAAATTCTGAAAAATCACGCATATTCCTGAGATATGTACGCAACTTTCATTATTTTAGGCCAGATCCATCTGAGCAACTTAAGTGCCTCGAAAAAATTCGTCATTCCAGACTGTTCTGTTTTTGACAGATTCTGCCTTTTGTTTTGCATTCGCTCTTTTACTGTGTTTGTGTGGATTTCTTTGCTCCACAAAGCATTGGTGGCTGTAGCTAATGTCCAGAAGCTTTGGGATTGATTGTATCATTACAGAATATGAGAATTTTTGATTATGCACTAACCCTCTAATGAGAACTGTCTTGAGTTTGGTGTGAAGGAAGTTTTCAAGGATCAAGCGAGAAGGGTGATATTATGTGATCAAGAAGAGTGAAAAGCCTAAGCTTGGGGATGCCCCCGTGGTTCATCCCAACCATATTCAGAGAGACTCAAGCGTCTAAGCTTGGGGATGCCCAAGGCATCCCCTTCTTCATCAACAAACTTATCAGGTCATCTCTAGTGAAACTATATTTTAATTCTTTCACATCTTATGCGCTTTACTTGGAGCGTCTGTGTTTTTATTTTTGTTTTTGTTTGAATAAATTCGGATCCTAGCAATCCTTGTGTGGGAGAGAGACACGCTCCGCTTTTTCATGTGAATACTCATGTTCTTCACTTATATTTGTTGAGTATTCTTAACTAGCTACTGCAGTGCTTTTAGCTCCTGTTTTTCATGCATCTCTTCGAGCTGTTAGCACTTGTTTATAAATACTCTCTTGCTGCATTATATTATCATTTGGAGAGTTTATGTTTAAATAAATTATTGGTGTTTGTTTGGAAGAAAGAAAATGCTACATGTAGTAGTTGGTATTGGAAAAGACATATGCATTCTTGTAGATCATTGTCTTGTTTCGATTTGATGCTTTGCAATTGTTTTGAGCTCTCAAGTAGATCATGTTTAAGCTCTTGCATCATGTAGTTAAAGCCTAGTAGTGGAGAACTACCGTAGAGCTTGTTGAGACTTGGGATGCATATTTGTTCTCTCTAAGGTCTAGATATTTTCTGGTAAAATGTTTGAGCAACAAGGAAGACAGTGTAGAGTCTTATAATACTTGCAATATGTTTTTATGTGATTCTTGCTGTACCGGTTTATACTTGTGTTTGCTTCAAACAACCTTGCTAGCCTAAACTCTGTACTGAGAGGGAATGCTTCTCGTGCATCCAAAACTTGAGCCAAAACCCATGCCATTTGTGTCCACCATACCTACCTACTATGTGGTATTTCCTGCCATTCCAAGTAAATATTTCATGTGCTACCTTTAAACTATTCAAAACTTTATTACTCCTTATTTGTGTCAATGTTTTATAGCTCATGAGGAAGTATGTGGTGTTTTATCTTTCAATCTTGTCATTTACTTCTGACAGACTTTCACCAATGGACTAGTGGCATATACATCCGCTTATCCAATAATTTGCAAAAAGAGCTGGCAACGGGGTGCCCAGCCCCAATTAATTACAACTTTCATTAATAATTCTCTTCACATGTTTTGCCCTGATTTATCAGTAAGCAACTTAATTTGCAAATAGACACTCCTCCATGGTATGTGAATGTTGGAAGGCACCCGAGGATTCGGTTAGCCATGGCTTGTGTAAGCAAAAGGTTGGGAGGAGTGTCATCTATAAAGAAACTAAAATACATGTGTAAACAAAAGAGAAGAGGGATGATCTACCTTGCTGGTAGAGATAACGTCCTTCATGGGAGCCGCTCTTGAAAGTCTGGTTGACAAGGGGGTTAGAGTGCCCACTACCATTCGTTGACAACAACAAACACCTCTCAAATACTTATTTTGTGCTCTCTATATGCTTTCGAAAACTTAAAAAGCTCTAGCACATGATTTAATCCCTGCTTCCCTCTGCGAAGGGCCTATCTTTTACTTTATGTTGAGTCAGTTTACCTACTCCTTTCTATCTTAGAAGCAAACACTTGTGTCAACTTTGTGTGCATTGATTCTTACATGTTTACTTATTGCACTTGTTATATTGCTTTATGTTGACAACTATCCATGAGATATACATGTTACAAGTTGAAAGCAATGCTGAAACTTAATCATCCTTTGTGTTGCTTCAATGCCTTTTACTTTGAATCTATTGCTTTATGAGTTACCTCTTATGCAAAACTTTTTGATGCTTGTCTTGAAAGTACTATTCATGAAAAGTTTTTGCTTATATGATTCATTGTTTACTCTTTATCTATTTGTTAGCAAACTATAGACATTGCTTTGAGTCACTTCATTCATGACATGAGCCTTGCAATATATTGATCAAGATTGTGTGAAAGCATGTCTCCTCAGAAATTATTTGTTGTTATCGTTTTACCTACTCGAGGACGAGTAGAACTAAGCTTGGGGATGCTTGATACGTCTCCAACGTATCCATAATTTCTGCTGTTCCATGCTTATATTATACCATTTGCTACATGTTTTATATACACTTCATATCACTTTTATGCATTTTCTGGGACTAACCTATTAACAAGATGCCACAGTGCCAGTTCCCTGTTTTCTGCTGTTTTTGGTTTCAGAAAGTTACTTCTGGAAATATTCTCGGAATTGCACGAAACAAAAGGCCAAGTCCCTATTTTTCCACACGTACACGGAGTCCGAAGGAGAGACGAAGAGCCACGAGGTGGCCAAACCATGGCGGCGGCAGTGGGCCCACCGCCGCCTGGTGGTTTGGGCCCCTCGGGGGTCCGCCGACATCGCCCCTTCGCCTATTTATTCCCCGAGACGTGAAAACCCTAAAACACCGAGCCTTTCATCCAGAACATATTCGCTGCCGCCGCCGTCGTCAACCCTAACTCGGGGGGTTCTGAAGCTCTTCCCGGCACCCTGCCGGAGAGGGGAATCATCACCGGAGGGCTCTACATCGCCATGCCCGCCTCCGGAGTGATGCGTGAGTAGTTCATCCTTGGACTATGGGTCCATAGCAGTAGCTAGATGGTTGTCTTCTCCACTTGTGCCATCATGTTTAGATCTTGTGAGCTGCCTATCATGATCAAGATCATCTTATTGTAATGCTACATGTTGTGTTTGCTGGGATCTGACTTATATTGATACCTATGTGGAGCTGAATATTATATTATCATGTCTATGTCATTTGTGATCTTGCATGCTCTCCGTTACTTGTTGAAGCCTTGGCCAAGTGAATACTTGTGACTCCAAGAGGGGGTATTTATGCATGATAGTTGGGTTCAACCTCTATTTAACCTGGGATAGTGACAGCAAGTTCTAAGGTTGTAGATGTGTTGTTGCCACTAGGGGTAAAACAGCAATGCTTTATTCAAGGATGAATGTATTGTTTACATTACGCACATTACTTAATGCAATTGTCTGTTGCTTGCAACTTAATACTGGAAGGGGTACGGATGTTAACCGGAAAGTGGACTATTTAGGCATAGATGCATGCTGGATAGCGGTCTATGTACTTTGTCGTAATGCCCAAATGAATCTCATAGTAGACACCACAACTCACACATGCATGTTATATGCACTTATCAATTGTCAATTGCCCAGCTGTAATTTGTTTACCCAGCATGTTAGTTATCTTATTGGAGAGACACCACTAGTGAACTGTGGACCCCGGTCCATTCTTTTACATCTGAAATACAATCTACTGCAATCATTGTTCTCTACTGTTTTATGCAAACAAACATCATCTTCCATTCGATACGTTTAACCCTTTGTTTTCAGCAAGCCGGTGAGATTGACAACCTCACTGTTAAGTTGGGGCAAAGTAATTTGATTGTGTTGTGCAGGTTCCACGTTGGCACCGGAATCCCTGGTGTTGCGCCGCACTACACTCCTTCACCAACACCTTCGAAGCAAACCTCGTTTTCCTACTGGTTCGATTAAACCTTGGTTTCATACTGAGGGAAAACTTGCTGCTGCACTCATCATACCTTCCTCTTGGGGTTCCCAACTGACGTGTGACGTACAAGCATTGTTTCTAGTGCTGTTGCCGGGGAGATATTCCCTCGTCAAGTTAGCGCTAGTAGCGAGGTCCAGCCAGATTCCCTTCTCGATGCAGAAACGCTTGAAGACGCCGCGAAGTTCGTGCCGTTGTTGGTGATGATGCTGTGTGGATAGCAGTAGCGGTAGATTATGTCTTGGAAAAAGGTGATGACCGTCTGGCCTTCCAGCTTCTTGATCGGCTTGGCCTAGATCCACTTGGTGAACTTGTCCACCGCTACGGGGAGGTGAGTCATGCCGCTTCGCGCCGTTTTGAAGGGACAGACCATGTCGAGCTCCCAGACAGCGAATGGCCATGTGATGGGGATGGTTTGCAGGGCTGAAGTCGGCGTGTGCTTCTGCTTGCTGAAGCGCTGGCAGCCGGTGCAGGCGCGGACCAGCTGCTCGGCGTCAACCAGAGCAAACGACCAGTAGAACCCTTAGCGCAGGGCCTTCGAGGCAATTGATCTGGACGCGGCGTGGTGTCCGCACTCGCCCTTGTGGATGTCCTTTAGTAGGCGGCGCCCTTCTGCCGGCTCGACGCAGCGCTGGAAGACGCCAGTCGCACTGCGCTTGTAGAGCTCGTTGTTGATGATGGTGTACGCCTTGGAGCGGCGCAGAACTTGTCGTGATTGCACCTCCTCCGCTGGGAGCATGCCGTGGGCGAGGAAGTCGAGTAACGGCCGCGCCCAGGAGGGAACTTCGTGGATGGTGAAGACGCTGGCGAGCGCCAACTGTGCGGCTTTCGGATCCGGCTGCGCAGCCCCCGGGTGTGGCGGCGCAGCCCCCGGGTTTCCTTTGGTTTTGTCGATGAGCTCGGGGACGGGTTCGGCTGGTGATGCATGTAAAATGCATACATGAACTTTGCATATTATTACTAGATATTCCTACATATTTGCAACTTATATGATGTTATATTCATGTTTTATAATGATTTCGGGGATTTTCTAAACAATCCCCTCTTTTGGTTCTAACTCTGTATTCCAGAAAACGTCTTTTTCAGTGTTTCGGACTTTCCGGGAGCTTCGGGACTCCAAAAAGGGCAAGGCCAAAGAGCACGTTCAGAATTTTCGAGACGAACGCAATGGGCTAAAAATGAATACTAGAAGCCCAACCAGCTGGGAATTAGGTGGTCCCACGCGGCCAGATTCCATGGCCACGTGAGGCACCTCCTTTTCCCCCTCGTGGCTCCGATGCCGTCCGTTTTCATCTCCGTGGCTTCGTCTTGACCTAAAACCGACTATAAAAATAGTCCCCCGAGGAGTTTCGCGAGGAGGCGGGGAGAAACACAAAACCACGAAACAGAGAGTCAGAAGGCCGCCACCGGAGAAGATTGGAGGGGGGAAACGCCGCCGGATCACCTCCGGAAGGCTCCTCCATCCCCCCTCCGGAGTCTCCATCAACACCCCGTCAAGACCAGCACCATCTCCATCACCATCTTCGTGATCCACTTCACCCCCCTCATAGTTTGAGATTGTTCGAACCCTAGCTATTGTCTAAGTACTATTCTATATGTTTGTGAATTGCTACTTGTCATTGTTTTGTGGGGAGATTATATTTTCAGATTGTGTTGTATCACTTATACCATTGAATCATATCATGTCTTCGCGTTGTGAGTAGTTCTCTCATGTTCCTGGGGGCATAGGATGGATTGGCAATGATTTCCACTTAACATGTATTGAGTATTTGGTCAAGTTTTTATCTTTTATGGTTATCTTATTGTACAACGTATGGGTGCACACATATGTTGAGTAATGCATGAAGGTGATCACACTAATGTTATGGAATGGGTAGGACCTGGGAGGACACGTAAACCTGGGTCTAATACATGAAGTACCATTAGAGGGGATTTATATCGGGGACCTTAGAGTTTAAGGCTATGGTGGGACTCTATGTCTTAATAACTCTTGTGCAGTCATTTACTTGGCCATAAGAACCATCATAAGGGTTTAGTTTATTTATTTAGCTACACCTAATTATGGCTCCGTCCAAAGAAGATTAAAACTTGACAAAATGTTTACCTTGTTCTAGAAATATCTATGCCATGAAATCCATGTAGCCCTTGGGAACGTTTTCCACGCATAAGAAACACACTTAAGCTTGTCCTCTTGCTGCATAGAGGATTGGGCTTTCTCTCTTTGAGAGCTTTCACTCATCATATTTTATTTTCAGCTTTTATTTTATTGCAAACTCTACACCAAAAACCCAAAAACACTTGCATCATTTTACTTTGTCTAGTGCATAGATAATAAGAAAGTGACACTCTTATTTGAAAGGATAAATACTTATACCTTCTACTCCTCGTGGGATCGATACTATACTTACACATTGAAGATTTCAACGATCCCCTATACTTGTGGGTATCAAGACATTTTCTGGCGCCGTTGCCGGGGAGTGTAGCGCTTAAGTTTTTATTCTTGTTTGCATTAGATATTTATTTTCAGCTTTCATTCACTTTATCCATATAAAAAACCCAAAAAAATTAGAAAATGGAAAACTATTATGAAAACGCCATGATAGCTGCTGAATTTAGAAAATCAAATGAAGGGAAAAGATTAGGAGGCTACTTAGAGCTTCTAAATAAAATTGCTAGTGGGCTGCTTAATTATCATGAGGAAGAAATTTGTTGCTCTAAATACTTTAGACACTTTGAATTCCAATGCCCTTCCAATAAAAACATGTTATTGCAACTTATCATACATGGAATTATGCTCACTTAGGGATGGAAGAAGTAGAGCAATTTGTTATTTTTATGGCAGCCTATGAATTATACACCTTCATTGATGAACATGAAACCTGCCCTATAGCTTCTCAATTTAAAGTTTTGATTGCCACTATCCTTGATCTCTGCATAGTTGAATTTAATGAAAATATCTATGTTGTTGACACAAGGAAGAGAGCTGCCCAAGAAAGCTCTAATATTTTGCAGGAAGAAGATGATGAAAACATAAGCTTGGAAGAGGAAGTATGTGAAGAGGAGGATAAAAACCTAAGCTTGGAGATGCCCGTGCAACCCCAAGAAGATGATGAAAATGATGAACAACTAGAGAATGAAGAGAGGGAACTTCCACCTTCACCACCTATGGATGAGGGTAACACTAATTTTTTTGTTGATGATAAACTTTGTTCTTATGATTCTGATAATGAGGAGGAATATCAACCTATGCCTAATGATAACATTATTGATAATAATTTTGATGATGATGAGGAGTATGGTTTAGACATGTTTTATGATAGTACTCTAGATGATGGACCTATGCTTATTGATAATCCTCCATGTTTAGCTGTTATTACTTTATGTGAGGATAAAAATGATATACTTGCTGCTTGTGACAACACTCTCACTTATGAGAGTCCTACTTTATTTTTGAATTCTCCTATTCACACCATGGAGGAGAAGCTTTTATATGTTGAAAAGTACTTATGTGGGCTGAAATTATCTTGCACTAATAACCATTCCACCCACAACCATCATGTTTATGATGTTTCTTGCAATTATTTTGAGAGAGGAAAACATGCTAATATCTTACATGATAGTTTTAATAATCCTTTATATGTTCCTAAGTTTGCAAAGTTGCACCAATCTAATAGTTGTTTTATCAAATTTGGTTCCACTACTTGTAACTATTATGAGAGAGGAAGAAAGACTTATATTTATGTTTCTATGTTATTTAAAATGCAACCTACTGATCATTACATGCATTGGTTACCACAAAATTGCTGCTATTTATTCATATATAAAATGCCAATGCATAGAAAAGGAGTTAGACTTAAAAGTTAATGGTTTAATGTTTTGTGTTGTGCTCTTTATGCTTTTATTTCCTACTGTTTATATCTTGAGAACATGCAAAATAACTTTACCTACTGTTTTCTAATTGCTAGTTTAAGATTTTCACTTTATATAAAATTTGGGAAAGTAAATGAGAAGGATGAGTAATGGAGAAGTTGGGGTCGACCTTGAACATGTGTTGTTCATGCCAATGGAACCATTGCAAAGTCTCTATCATTAAAACTTTTCCCAAAGCTAAAACCAAATAAAAAGAGTGTTTATGTTGTATATATTTGCTTCTTCTTTTGCCCTTTTGCTAAATCAAAAACAACAAAAATATTTTCTTTCTTCTTTATTTGTTTCTCTTGATTCTTTCTTAGTTCTTTTTGTTTCTTTTTTATTTCTTTTTTTAAGTTTTGGTTTTTGAGTCAAGGTGCTTGTTTACTACTGTAACAACACCTTTGTATCTTATTTTTCATCTTTATGGCAAGAATAACCTCTTTTGAGAGGTAGGATCAAACAATAGTGATTTGCTGTCCAGAAAACAGATTCCTAAGCTTCACTGCGAAAAATGTTAAAATCACAGAAGAGGAATTTTGACCTGATATTTTACGACAGCAATATTCAGTTATTATTACACATTTCATTAGTTCAAAGTTTTCTGATTTGAGCAACGTAAGTGCCTCTGAAAATTCACTCTTTACGGGCTGTCCAGTTTTTGACAGATTCTGTCTTTATTTTGCATTACTCTCATTACTTGTGTTTTGTGTGGTTCTATTGATCAAAGAGCAATACACAACCATAGTAACAGTAGCTAATGTTTAGAATCAACTCATGATATGTCTTTGCTGTACCTATGTGGATTTAATTTATGGAGACACTAACCCCTCTAATCAAGTTTTATGATGAGTTTTGTGTAAAGAGAATTTTCAAGTGGAAGAGTTGAGGGTGATGAACAATGATCAAGAGGGACAAACACTCAAGCTTGGGGATGTTACCCCTAGGCTCACTCTACATATATCATGTAAGTACAAGAATTCAAGCTTGGGGATGCCAAGCCACCTCACTCCAACCATCTTGATACCAAGTAAGTAAGCCTAGCTATATGGCTATAAAGAAAGCGCTTTACGGGAGGCAACCCGGTTGTTTTTACTTTTGATTTTCTTTGTGTCCTCTTGCTGTAACAAGAGACTTAGTTTTTAGTTTAGTTTCTGGAATTTTCAATAAAGTGCCAAGTTTTACCTATTTTGGATTGAAAAAGTTGCTCATTATATTCGGAGATTTTATTCCAGCACGAATCTGTGCACGGTATGATTTTTAATTCCTATTCTGTAACTCCGATTAAGCTCAAATTTGAACTGTAGTTGCAACTTTTCATCCTCTGTATGCATGAATTTTTGCTGATTTTTTGGACATGTCTAAGTAGGGTAAATAAATACGTTTTGCTGCTGCTGTTTTTCTGGACAGATTCTGTCCTATTTTGTTTGATGCATTCTTTGAACTTTTAAGTTTAATCTTCTTGATTGACTTGAGTTTATGAGGAAGCATACAACATTATACACTTGCTGGACACTTAATATGAATTTATGTTCATGAATTTCTTGCAGCAAGCATTCTATCTTTTGTACCTACTAATGTCACCCCACAGAAAAGAGATGGGAGAAAATTTTGTGTTGAAGTTTTTTCACAGGGATTAGAGGAGATGCACCAAGAGCTATCTAAGGATGGTGAAGACCATAAGCTTGGGGATGTCAAGGCACCCCACTGGACCAAACACTCTCGGTTTGCACACGTCTATTTTCTGTTTTTCTATCAACGCATTACTATCGCATAAACTTGGAGCGTCCTTTTATTGTTCTTTTTATTTTTGTTTTGCTTTTCGTAAGACCATCACTATCATTTATTTTATGGAGAGGTACTGGAATTTTGGGTTGAATTAAGTTGGATGCTATTAAAAATATTGGGATAGGGATGTTTGAGTTGATTCAAAAAGATACATATAGTTGCATGATTCATGTGCTTTTAATGAGTATTAATTTGCAAGTGTTTTATCAAGAGCTATCTTTTATTCATGTTTTGATGCTGAATGTTACTTTACTTTGTTTAACATGGATTGATTAGTTCTATGGACACTTATGCATGCATTTAGACGGTCAACTTTCTCCCTTTTGCTAGCCCAAAAATTCCAACAAGTAAAAACTTGTTTTCCAACACCTTCAACCAAAGTTTTTCCAGTGAGTCCACCATATCTACCTATTAGCTTTATGCTATTCCGAGTATGTTTATCATGTTATTTTGTATTATCTATACTTCTGAATTAAAATGCTGTTATTGATTGTTATGGGAAAAGTTGGTTAAAAGCTCTCACGAACTTGATGCACACCTTACTTTTATTGCACTTAATAAACATGACCCATTGTGATTAAAATTATGAAGTTGTGAGCTTGACAAGAGTCTTGGTTGGGAGTTAGCTCATATGTGTTGTCACATGGCAAGCTTTCAACATGCTCTTTATATTTTGTTGATATCATGTACTTTTGTTTATGGATGCTTATCATGGTGCCAAATAAATGTGGAAACTTAGTAGTTTAATGAGTTTGTATAAATGGCTAGAGAGACGCCTGGCCGCTAATCTAAGCCATGCATCATTCATGGTGGAAATTTACTTACATGCTATGGTGAACCTTCAGTGATGCACCCACAATAAAAAGCTATACCAATAGTAAAAAAAGGGTGTGGAGATTGTTCATTTTGTTTGTTTGTCTTGTCATTTTGACATGGGCTTGTTCCATGTCCTGGGACAAGAGGTACCCCAGTTGACGCTCTTGATGACGCTATTATATTACTTACAATGACCTTAACTTGAACTTGCTTTTGTGTCCCAAGTTGAGTAACACCGTGGTATAGGTACTCGTATTCACGGGGCATGAGACATTCAACCCATACTTTGTCAAGCATACTACTCATATTTTCTTTCACTTTAAACTTTAACCATTCAAGATGCTATGATAGGGGTAATGAGAGCTCGACACCAATGAATACCACATTGCAAACATTAACTTAAGTAGAAGCATTTGGAAGTTAGATGAAACTTATGCATGCTTTACCTCTGCTCATTATATATCTTTCCAAAGTTTCCACCTTTTATATTCATATTTATAAGAATACTCTATGACCATTATAGGATGTTTTTACTTTTCATTATGCATACATTTGGTCCATAGTACTTTCTTCTATGTTACACTTTGTGAATTATCATTGAACATCCTTACATTGAATATTTGATATCACTTCATAATTATCTTGTATATTGCTACTCCTTTGAAGAATGAATCATTTGACTCTATGTAGCAATAGTAATCATCTTTGATATCCATTGATAGTATTAAAATGCAAAGTCCATGTTAGTTTTATCACCTTCATACTCGAGGACGAGTATAGGTTAAGCTTGGGGATGTTGATGCATGTAAAATGCATACATGAACTTTGCATGTTATTATTAGATATTCCTACATATTTGCAACTTATATGATGTTATATTCATGTTTTATAATGATTTCAGGGATTTTCTAAACAATCCCCCCTCTTTTGGTTCTAACTTTGTTTTCCAGAAAACATTTTTTCAGTGTTTCGGACTTTCCGGGAGCTTCGGGACTCCAAAAAGGGCAAGGCCAAAGAGCACGGTTCAGAATTTTCGAGACGAACGCAATGGGTGGAAAATGAAGACCAGAAGCCCAACCAGCTGGGAATTACGTGGTCCCACGTGGCCAGATGGCCGCGTGAGGCACCTCCTTTTCCCCCTCGTGGCTCCGATGTCGTCCGTTTTCATCTCCGTGGCTTCGTCTTGACCTAAAACCGACAATAAAAATAGTCCCCCGAGGAGTTTCGTGAGGAGACGGCGGAGAAACACAAAACCACGAAACAGAGAGTCAGAAGGCCATCACCGGAGAAGATTGGAGGGGGGAAACGCCGCCGGATCACCTCCGAAAGGCTCCTCCATCCCCCCTCCGGAGTCTCCAGCAATACCACCGTCAATACCAGCACCATCTCCATCACCATCCTCGTGATCCACTTCACCCCCGTCATAGTTTGAGATTATTCGAACCCTAGCTATTGTCTAAGTACTATTCTACATGTTTGTGAATTGCTACTTGTCATTGTTTTGTGGGGAGATTATATTTTCAGATTGTGTTGTATCACTTATACCATTGAATCATATCATGTCTTCGCGTTGTGAGTAGTTCTCTCATGTTCCTGGGGGCATAGTATGGATTGGCAATGATTTCTACTTAACATGTATTGAGTATTTGGTCAAGTTTTTATATTTTATGGTTATCTTATTGTACAACGTATGGGTGCACACATATGTTGAGTAATGCATGAAGGTGATCACACTAATGTTATGGAATGGGTAGGACCTGGGAGGACACGTAAACCTGGGTCTAATACATGAAATACCATTAGGAGGGGATTTATAGCGGGGACGTTAGAGTTTAAGGCTATGGTGGGACTCTATGTCTTAATAACTCTTGTGCAGTCATTTACTTGGCCATAAGAACCATCATAAGGGGTTTAGTTTATTTATTTAGCTACACCTAATTATGGCTCCGTCCAAAGAAGATTAAAACTTGACAAAATGTTTACCTTGTTCTAGAAATATCTATGCCATGAAATTCATGTAGCCCTTGGGAACGTTTTATTTTCAGCATTTTATTTTATTGCAAACTCTACACCAAAAACCCAAAAACACTTGCATCATTTTACTTTGTCTAGTGCATAGATAATAAGAATAGTGACACTCTTATTTGAAAGGATAAACACTTATACCTTCTACTCCTCATGGGATCGATACTATACTTACACATTGAAGATTTCAACGATCCCCTATACTTGTGGGTATCAGCTGGCGCCGTGTAGCCGGATGCGGCAGCAGCCCCCGAGTGTCCGCTTCCGGCTAGGAGGTTCCCAGCCCCCGGGCTTGCTTGTCTGGCTGGGAGGTTGGGGTCCTCCGGGAGGATGATGGATTCCGAGTCGGGTGACGGTGTGATGGACGGCTTGTAGACATGCTCGAGGGAGACGCCAGGGGGAATGGCTCACCGGGTGCTACCGAGTTTGGCGAGGATGTCGGCTGTCTCGTTGTTGGCCCTGGGCACGTGGTGGAACTCGCATCCCTCGAAATAGGCACAGAGCTGCTGCACGAAGAACCGGTAGGAGGCCATGTTGGCGTCCTTGGCGTCCCAATTTCTTGAGGTTTGCTGGCCCACCAGGTCTGAGTCGCCGAAGCACAGGATGCGCGGGATGCTCATTGCCTCGGCGAGCTTGAGGCCGTGGATGAGGGCCTCGTACTCGGTGAAGTTGTTGGATGCTTTGAAGTGGATCTGCACGACGTACTCCAGCCGGTTTCCCTTGGGCGAGGTGAGGACGATTCCGACTCCCAGGCCTTCGTACATCTTGGAGCCGTCGAATTGCATCCGCCGGTGCCTAGAGTCGGGCATAGGCGGCAGGTACTGCGTTTCTGCCCAGTCGACGAGGAAGTCGGCGATGTGCTGGGACTTGATGGCCGCTCTTGGCCGGTACAGGATCGTGTGCGGGGCCAGGTCGACTGCCAACTTCACGACCCGGCCGGTTGCGTCCTTGTTGCCGATGATGTCGCCGAGTGGAGCCGTGCTCACCACGGTGATGATGTGCTCTTGGAAGTAGTGGCGTAGCTTCTTCTCCGCCATGTGCACGCCGTACACGAGCTTCTGGTAGTGGGGGTAGTTCTGCTTTGACTGCGAGAGGACCTCGCTCACGTAGTAGACTGGCCGCTGAACCGGGTGCTCCTTGCCCGGCTGTTGGCGCTCCACCACCAAGACAATGCTGACGCAGCGGTTGGTGGCTGCGATGTACATGAGCATGGGCTCCTTTGGAGCGGGTGGTGCTAGGACCGGCGCCTTGGACAGTGCTCTCTTGAGCTCGGCAAAGGCCGCGTCTGCTTCGTCCATCCAGACGAACTTGCCGGATTTCTTCAGCAGGTGGTACAAGGGTAGGGCCTTCTCGCCCAGCCGGCTGATGAACCGGCTGAGTGACGCCAGGCAGCCGGCGAGCTTCTGGACGTCCTTCATGTCGGTTGGCCGGTGCATGTTCTCGATGGCGGCGATCTTATCCGGGTTGGCCTCGATCCCTCACGCGGAGACGAGGAATCCGAGTAGCTGGCCAGCTGGTACGCCGAAGACGCACTTGTCGGGGTTCAGCTTTATCTGGAACCGGCGGAAGTTGTCGAAGGTCTCCTTCAGGTCGTCGATGAGGGTGCGGCGCTCCTGGGTCTTGACGACGATGTCGTCCACGTAGGCGTGGACGTTGCGCCTGATCTGATTGTGCATGCACCTCTGCATGCACCTCTGGTATGTGGCTCATGCGTTCTTCAAGCCGAAGGACATGACCGTGTAGCAGAAGGCTCCTAACGGGGTTATGAAGGAAGTTTTCAGCCGGTCAGCCGGATTCAGCTTGATCTGGTTGTAGCCGGAGTACGCGTCCAAGAAGGATAGGTAGTCGCAGCCGGCGGTGGAGTCGATGACTTGGTCGATGCGTGGCAAGGCGAAGGGGTCCTTGGGGCACACCTTGTTGAGGCTGGTGTAGTCGATGCACATGCGCCAGGTTTTATTCTTCTTTAACACCAGGACTGGGTTGGCCAGCCATTCCGGGTGGAATACTTCCATGATGAAGCCTGCTTCCAGTAGCCGAGTGATCTCTTCTCCGATTGCCCTTCTCTTCTCTTCTCCGAAACAACGGATGGATTGCTTGACCGGCCTAGCATCCGGCTTGACATGTAGAGAGTGGTCAGCGAACTCCGTCGGTACACCTGGCATGTCTTTGGGAGACCATGCGAAGATGTCCTGATTCTCACGGAGGAATTCAATGAGCTTGCCTTCCTATTTGTCGCTGAGGGTGTTGCCGATGGTGAGGAACTTCCCGTCCGGCTTGCTTGCATCCAGCGGGACCTGCTTGCTGTCTTTCTTGGCTTGGAACTGTGTCTCGCCCGACTGTTTCTTTGCAGCCGGAACTTCCGGGTGCTCAGCTGCTACGGCGCGCTTGATCTCCTTGAACTCTTCAGCCGCCACCAGCGACTCGGCGAGCCTCGAGCCGGCCGAGGCGCATGCCATGGAGCGCTTGAAATCGCCGGCTATGGTGATGATCCCGCTTGGGCCCAACAACTTCATCTTCAGGTAGCCGTAGTGGGGTACGGCCATGAATTGGGCGAGAGCCGGGCGGCCCAGGATGGCGTGGTAGGGGCTACGGTGGTTCACCACCTCGAAGTGGATGCTCTCGTGGCGAAAATTCTTCTTGTCTCCAAACACAACATCCAGCCAGATGGAGCCGATTGGCGTGCAGGACTGCCCTGGCACAATGCCGTGGAAGATCGTCCGGCTGGGAACTAGGTTGGCCTATGTTATTCCCAGCTTGTCGGCGGTGTCCTTGTATAGGATGTTGATGCTGCTTCCCCCATCGATGAGCACTCGGGAGAAGGTGGGATCCAGGAGCATGCTGTAGCCCCCGGGATTCGGCATGATGTCCGGGTGGTCCTCGGGGCCGAAGGAGAAAGGTTGCTTGGCCTAGTCCATCAGCTGCTGGACGGCGGGGACGACCGCGTTTACTTCTGCAACGCGCAGCCGCTGGCTGCGCTTGTCGTTGCGCTCGATGACGGAGATGACGTAAGCGGCATCCTTGTTGGGGTAGACATCGCGAGATGTGCCGGCTCCGGCAGCCGGCTGCCTTGGGCGCTCGTTGTTGCCACCTTGAGGGGGAGGGGCATGCCTTCGCACTGGAGCCGGCGTGTCCAGGTGCAACGGGCTGTCATATGGCTAGCCGGCTTGCCGGGTAGGCTGTGACCGGCACGGGCTGTTCATCATGTCTTCAAACTGGTACGTGAGCTTCGTCCACGCGCGGTCTTCTGGCTTGTTCCATTGGCGAGGGTTGCGGTTCCTGCCCTCGTCGCCAGCCGGCTGGTCAGCTTCGGCTGCGTTGACGGCTCGGTTTTCATACCGCCCGTCTGTCATGCCGCTTCTCTTCCGGCTGTCCCGGTCTCGGTCGTTGCGGCGATCGCGATTGTCGCGGTTGCCCCTGTTGTCCCGGTTGTCACGGTTGTCGCGGCTGCCTTGATTGTCGTTGTTGCTGGGACCGACTAGACCCCTTGCAGCCGGCTTCTCTTGCGCTCGGCCGATCCCCTCCATCTGCACCGGGATCCTCATAGCGGAGTCGGCCGTGGCATACTTGTCTGCTATGGTCATGAGTTCCACCATGGACTTCGGTTCATCTAGGAGGATCGCGTGCTTGATCATCGTGCCCTCCCTGCAGCCGTTGATGAAGTAGCCGACCGCCTGGACGTCGTGGACTCCTTTGTAGGTGTTGCGCAGGCTTGACCATCTCGTGAGGTAGTCGCGGTCGGACTCGGTCTTGCCCTGGGTGCAGCTGGCCAGCTGGCGAGGGCGACCCGGGCGCTTCTACGTGCTGGAGAAGTTCCTGACGAAGACTTGCTGGAAGTCCAGCCAGCAGTTGATCGATGCATCCGGCAGGCTGTTGAGCCAGGTGCGAGCCGAATCCTTCAGCATGAGGGACATGTAGCGCACCGCTACGCGCTTGTTGCCGCCTGCGATGGAGACAGCGGTGACGTAGTCGGATAGCCAGTCCTCTGGTTTGGTGCTCCCGTTGTACTTGGGCGTGTCGCGCGGGAGGGTGAAACCCCGCGGGAAAGGTTCTCGGGTGATGCGAGATCCGAAGCACCTGTGGACCTCGCCCTCTTCTTCTTTGAGCCAGCGAGACTTCTCCAGGTCGTCGAGGCGGTCGCGGGCGTCAGGGCCGGCTGCTGGCCCTAGATCTCCTAGCCGGTCGTGGACGTTTCCCTTGCGGGCAGCTTGCGGGTTGTCGTTGTACCGGCCGTCGCTGGCAGCCGACGCGTAGTTGTAGTTCTGGCCGGCTCCATCAGCCGGTCCGTGGAAGCGGCTTGGCCTGGAGTTGATGCTGCGTGCTCGATCCCCACCCGGCAGAGGGGCTTGCTGGGGCTGGATGTGCGGCGATGAGGCTTGACGGTCTGCCCTTGTTGCGCCGGGTGCGGGGGCGCCAGGCGGAGGAGGTGGAGGGGGTGGTGAGTTCATCGCGGACGTGGCCTGGTTCCGGCGGAACTGGTAGTCGGCGGTGTCGAGGAGATCCTGGACGCGTTGGTGCTGCATGCGCAGCTCGTCCCCTTCCAGGTTGGGCAGCTCTGCTGCGGCGGCTCGCGCTGCCTTCATGTTCTTCGCGGGGGAGCTGTAGACGGGTCGTCGAGCGGGAGGCGCTCCGACTGGAGCGACCGGCTCGCCAGCGGTAGCCGGCCCTCCCGCCATCTCGTTGGCGAGGTTGCGCCTGACGTTGCCCCGCGGGTTGGGCTCGACGGGGACGGGGGTGAAGCCGTGGGCGAAGTTGTACTCGCGGACCCGTGCCTCCATGCGGCGGTGCGTGGCCGCGACGCCCTGCGCGCTGTTGAGGAGGCGCTGGCACGCTTGCTCGAGGAGGATGACGGCCTGCGCCGGGTCTGCATCGGCGGCGATGGGCGTGGCCAGGCCTTGGAGCATGGCCTGGACGGAGTCGATGATGACTTGGTGCTGCTGGGTGCTCGCCACGTCGGACACCATAATTTCCGCGTGGATGCGGATCTCGGTGCTGTTGTCGCAGCCGGCCGTCTCCTCGGGGAGGCGGTCATCGCAGGGCTGGACATTGGCGGGGTAGCCAGGCGTGAGGGCGATGTAGACGCGGTGCTCGCCGAAGTGCACGACGGTGCCATCCTCGGGGAAGGCGGAGCCGGCGAAGCAGTCTGCATTGTCGCTGACGAAGTCGATGGAGCCGAACGTCGAGACGAGGCCGGAGGCAACTCGCTCGCCGAGGCGGGTGCGGGATCCCGCACGGAATGTGACTCCGGATGCTGCTACCGTCCCCACGGTGGGCGCCAAATGACGTGGAGTAGAACACGGCATATGCCACGGGGTGGCTAAAATGGGTGTGGGGACCGGAAACTGCAACATCGGCACCCGGCGGGATTGCGCCTGAGCGCTGACACGGGAAGTACCCAGGTTCGGAGCCCTCCCGGAGGAGGTAAAACTCCTACTCCTGCTTGATCTCTTGATCATCAGTGGACACAGTACAGAGTTGCTCCTTGAGCTGTCTGGTGAGCTCTGCATGGCTCTTGTTTCTCTCTAGCTATCTGGGATGGGGAGGAAGAATCGACCCTTCTACTTGTGCATTCAGACAACCTTATATAGGGTTGGCTGCCTGGCTTACAGGCGGGTCCGGCTGGCCGCGCCAGCCGGTCTATGTCGGCTACAGAGGTGTTTCTTCGTGACGCCGTGTGTCCGCCGAGCAGTAGAACTTCGTAGGCTCGCACGCTTTGTCGGGGTAGACTTGACGACGTGGAGGGCCGGGCGGCGAAGGGGCCGGCCCCCGCCTGCACGACCGACTGCTCCAAGGGCCATGCTGGCGTGCTGGGCGGCGCCCCGTGTCTCCCGCCTGTCGGGGCTTCTAGGCTCCATAGGAGACGTAGGACTAGACGTTGCTTTAGCCCATGCCTGGATGTCACGGAGGGACAACCGGGCGTGGCTCCCGCTCCCGCCCAACACGGGCCATTGTCTTCTGCTCGTCGTAGACGGGTGGCAGCCGGTCTTTCGGATGCCAGCCGTCCGAGTCCGGCTGCAACGGTAGACTCTGGTCGCATAAGGCGGGCGTCGTTTGTCGTTATCTGTTTGTCTCTGAGGAACGTGATGATGACGGGCCTGCGGCCCGGCTGCGCCAGGCTAGGCCGAGCCCGACTGCGCCCGGGGCAGGCGGACCCGGCTTGGCCAGGCAGCCGGGGGCGGCCAGGCTGAAGGCTTGCTTTTGATCTTGCGTTTCAAGCGGGATCTTCTGTGGGTCTTTGGGTACCCCAGTTTCATCCCCACGACAGTAGGCCTCCTAGTTTTCCTATAGGTTGGAGAAGGAGGTTGTCATTGTTCGGTCGTCTATGTTGGTACTACGGCTGGGTCACGCCCATGCTTGCCTTCCCGATCCTTTGTGTTATTGGGTTCCTCAAGTACATGGTGACCTTAACCAACACGATACATCGACACATAGATTTTGTGTTTGATGGTTTTAGTGGCAATGTCGGATCTCTATTCTTTTTTAACATTGTCTAGAGATTGCTGGTTAGATCAAGCGACAGAGGTTCCATGCATTGTCCCCTTCATAAAGCTGACCCTATCGGAGAAACTTTTTAGAGTCCGAGTATTATCAACAGTAGTGGTTATTCGTGTTGTTGCAATTCGTTGATCCGTTCGGTGGAGCCATTTTCCCAGTGTAAATCATTAACGTGTCGACTTGCTCTTAAGATTCCGCTGTTACGGATATTGATGTAATTGGCATCAACTTGATATTAATATGTTGTTTTGATAAAAAAACAAAACACATGATGTGCACGCCTGCTGGGTTCTATTTTATATGAAGAAAGTATATTTTTCTTTCGAAAAGGGGGCACCTCCGGGCACAGTTAATCCAGAAAAACCTGCTTCTGGACTCGTTGGGTAACGTACTTTCTTCCGCTTTTCGGTGTAAATTGTCATATTTACATTTCTACTTTTTTTTAATCTTTTAATTCATTTAAAGCCGGGCCCTAAGTACCCCCTATATCTGAAAAAATTTCAATTCTTCAAGCGCCCAATACTCAAGTCAGATGCGCTTCATCTGCGCATTGCAAATAAAGTCGTTTTGCTCTGTTGTTTCCACATGCCACGAAATCCCACTTGTCACCGTATTAAATCAGCTGCTGAAGATTTATCCCCATATTAGAATTAATAAAGTGGATCGAGTGAGCAATGGTGCTGCGCATATCTTAGCGCAATTAGGCAAAAGTGGAGCTAGTGCTACCCTTAGTGGATCATACCCGGCCTGCGTGTCGGAGGTGGTCACAACTGAATGTAAGAATCTATTTGCCTAATTATTGAAGCTCACGAGTTCCTTCAAAAAAAAAAAAAAAATCGGAGCGTTACGTACAAAGTCTGAAGTTCAGACAACAACTTCAATTCGTTGGCATTGCCCTGGCTGCACAGGCTAGCCATTATGTAGGCCATGGCCATCATCCCTAGCTCATGTCCGGTCTCCGAGTCCGGGACCCTGAGCCCGAGGGAAACTGACTTAACCATGTTGCAAATTTAATTTGAACAAGTCCGCAGCCTAGAAGCGGTGTTGCAGGTCAGAGGGGACATGCCAGTGCACACTAGTGCCAAGTCAATTTCTGAACACCCAAGATGACTATCTGGAAACCAGATCTAATCAGAACACGAGAAGACACAGACGAATATACAGTGTATAACTTGCTTCAACGTGGTTAATATATCCAGGTTAGTGTGACCATGGCTAGTTTGTGTCGAACAAAGTCTCCTGCCGCGCGCGCACATGGCGCTGGTTTACCGGCGGCGGCGCCTGTTTTTGGTTGGTTGCCTCCGGCGCAGGCCGTTTACCGGCGGCTTCTTTCTTGATCTTTTCATACGACTTTGACGGTGGCCTGGTTCCTCCAAACAGGAGCAGCATCGACAAAGTGAAAGCAGGATAGGTTTAAGACTGCGTTTTGCCTGCGCTTTATGGCTGAACTTTTTCTCCCGGCTCCGTCGCCCTCGCGTCCTACCTGGACCTTAGAAACTCGGATTGATCTGTCCCGAGATATGGGAGACCGTAGCCATTACCCGGTGACTATTCCGTACGGGGCGGATCAGAAGTTCAGAACAGTTCAATCAGGGTTAGTAATTGAGTGTTTACTGTGTATGACTTGATCGTGCCCTGGTGACTGGGTAAGCAAGCTTCCTGGCTAGAGAGTCCAAGAATTTATGCGTCCCTGATCAAGTCCAACCTATATAGCTTGCTTAGTTTCGTCGAGTAGCAGTACGGAATACATGGGCACGTCGTAGTCGAGCTATACTGAACCGGGTTTTAGCGTTGGCCTGACGATTGCCCTTGATGCACTTGACGTTCGAGAACTTTTCTTGTTAGCGGAAGCCTGACGAGCTTGCTGACCTAGTGTTAAACTGCTAGCTCGTATGATATTCGACGACTTCGTTTAACTACTAGTGCATTGTCGGCAACTGATTTTATTATTCATGAGTTGGTGCGGCGTTTGTTTATGGTTAAGTTAACCTCTTGTTGATAAATCAAAATACCAGATCGATGGCCTCGTATAAGAAAAATGGGTAATTTGTTGCCACAAAATTCCATACTTCCCGCGTTATTTATTCTCCCGAAACAGATGCTATGCAAAGTCTCAAGTTCAGACCGCATCTTGATTGGCAATACAGGCAAGCCATGCATGGTAGGTCATCGCCCTAGCTAATTGTTCTCCATGTCAGAGACCCTGAGGCCGAGGGAAGCAAATTGACTTTGTGTTGCAGACATATTAGAACCATTACACGTGCTTAGCCTAATAGCCTTGGTAGAACCTGTAATACAGTAGGTCAAAGCAAACACGACAGGGACATGCCAGTGCACACTGAGAAGTCAATCTCTGGCGGCATGGAGTATCAAATCCCAGACGCAGCAGTGCAGCAGAGCCTCCGTTGCCGGCGGCCGCCCATACGTTCGGCCGGTTGGGTTGCCTCCGGCGCAGGCCGTTTACCCGGCTGATCTGTAAAGCTCGCGTCCTACCTGGACTGGACACTGGATATACGCAGCGATGAGGAGGTGGCACTGAAGTGAACTGCTCCAGGTTCCGTGCTAGGCAGACAAGAAATAACTCCGATCCGAGTGTACACTGACTCGATCATGCCCTGCTGCGTCGGCAAGCTCGTGGCAAGATGGCCCAGCCTTCCTGTCGGCGACGTTCATTTGACCTCCTTGGACGTCGACGACGCTGACGTTCTAGAAATTTTCTGGGTTGGCAAAAGTCCGGTTGATATTTTGACGAGTTCTGCTTAATTGCTGCTACGTAGTAGTATAAACTACTAAGTACTCCAGTTGGTTTTCTTTTACTTAGCTGCTGTTCAACGCATCCGTGCTACTAACACCAGTGCAAAACCGTATTTGGTGGAGAGATACGACTCCACTACAAGTGGCATGGCGCCAACAGGTGTGACTTCGGACCAAAAAAACAGATTCGATCAAGTATCAACTTCCACAACAAGAACCAGGTGAGTTGATGGACGGCCAGCTGTGCCCACCGTCCTCCCCACATCTTCTTGCGCAGATGTGGCCGTCCATCAACAAATTACCTACATTAACCGACTACCTAAATTAACCATGCCCCTTTCAGAGATCATTGCCGCTGCTTGGATCCGACCGAGGGGAGGGTTCCCGGAACCGAATGATTTGTGTCCGGTCGATGAACTGAAGGATTATATAGATATATAGAACAAAACACACGGTTTCCCCTGCATACAGCCCAACGGTGGCTCGTGAGTGCCTGCATATCAAATGCACCGTTGGACGTATGTAGGGCTATATGTAGGGTCGCTTGGCTTACGAAGTGGTCGTGATAGTGCAGATCTGACGGCTCACAAGCGCAGCGGTAAGACGTCTCTGATGATCTGCAACCGTTTGGAACGGTCGCATATCATCAGAGACGTCTTGCCGCTGGTTGCCCAAAGATGCCTCTCCGAGTGACGCTGGAATGTTTTGTGTGAGTGAGTAACCTGTCTGAGGTGGGGGGCTATATATAGGGTACGTGTGCTTCTTTAGTCCCGGTTGGTAACACCAACCGGGTCATGTGGCTCACGAAGTGGTCGTGATACTGCTGATCCAACAGCTCACAATCCCTCAAAAGAAACACACCCCTGATCCAACGTCTCACAAGCGCTTGAAAGAAACACACGATCCGTGTGCTTCTTTAGTCCCGGTTGGTAACACCAACCGGGACTAAAGGCGGGCTTTGCGGTCATGACACGTGTCCTCCCCCAGCCCTGCCCTGGGCACGTGTCCTCCCCCAGCGCTGCCCTGGAGGTCTTTATATATTGTCGCCAACGGGGGTAAACCCTAATCCACCATTCCTAGCCACGAACGCATCGTCTCCACGAGATGGATCCGCCACGCCCGCCGCAGCGCCTTCTGGACGAGGTCGAGCGTGCTCGGCAGAGCGCGCTTGGGCGCAACCGCGGGAGCCTATCCCGCTGTATGCCCACGAGCCCGGCGTGGAGAGGAATGCCCAGCTACCGGCCTCCTGACATGTCTGTGTGGTTCTCCACTCCCACGATGTTTCTTTTACCTGAAAGAACTATGTGGCGCTTTGGCTCATCGTATGATGTATTCGCTTGCTTATCTTTTCTTTTTTTGGTAGGGTAGACATGTCCTTCACATAGAAAACCTGAGCCACTTCACTGGCTAAAATGAATGGTTCGTTCTCGTAATGAAGATTCTTGAAATCCACTGTAGTCATTCCGTACCGTGTGTCTACGGCTACACCGCCATCTAGGTTGAACCATTTGCACTTGAACAAAGGAATCTTAAATGAAGGTCCATAGTCCAGTTCCCATATCTCCTCTATGTAACCATAATATGTTACCTTTTCCCCACTGCAGCCATCTATTGCATCAAAGCGAACACCACTGTTTTGGTTGGTGCTCTTTTTATCTTGGTCGGCCGTGTAAAATGTATTTCCATTTATCTCGTACCCTTGAAAAGTCAATATAGTCGAAGATGGTGACTTGGCCAAATAGTATAGCTGTAGTTCATTTGTGGTGACATTCATCAGAAGTTTCTGTAACCAACCGCCAAAAGTCTTGAAGTGTACTCCATCAATCTCATCTTCTGGGTATTGGGAGCGTAAATAATTCTTGTGTTGCTCGATATACGGAGCCACCAAGATGGAATTATGCAGAACTGTGTAGTGTGCTCGAGTGAAAGAATCCACGTCTTCACATATGATTGCTTTCTTTCCTAGCGTGCCTTTTCCACGCAGTCTCCCCTCATGACGCGATTGAGGAACACCAATCGGCTTAAGATCAGGAATAAAGTCAACACAAAACTCAATGACCTCCTCAGTTCCATAACCCTTGGAGATGCTTCCTTCTGGCCTAGCACGGTTATGAACGTATTTCTTTAAGACTCCCATAAACCTCTCAAAGGGGAACATGTTGTGTAGAAATACAGGACCGAGAACACGTATCTCTTCCACCAGGTGAACTAGAAGGTGCGTCATAATATTGAAGAAGGTTGGTGGGAACACCAACTCGAAGCTGACAAGACATTGGACCACATCATTCTCTATATCTTTTAGAGTAAGTGGATTGATAACCTTCTGAGAAATTGCATTCAGGAATGCACATAGCTTCACAATGGGTACTCGAACATTTTCTGGTAGAAGTCCCCTCAATGCAACCGGAAGTAATTGTGTCATAATCACGTGACAGTCATGAGACTTCAGGTTCTGGAATTTTTGCTCTGCCATGTTTATTATTCCCTTTATATTCGACGAGAAGCCAGATGGAACCTTCATACTGCGAAGACATTCAAAAAATATTTTCTTCTCTTCTTTCGTAAGAGCGTAGCTCGCAGGACCTTGATGATTATCAGAATGATCGTCGTCTCGTGAATGCATACGTCGATGGGCCTGTCTTGCTTCCGGTGTATCTTTTGACTTTCCATACACGCCCAACAAGTTAAGCAGGTTCAAGCAAAGATTTTTTGTCACGTGCATCACGTCGATTGCAGAGTGAACCTCTAGCATTATCCAATAGGGCAGCTCCCAAAATATAGATTTCTTCTTCCACATGGGAACGTGGTTCTGAGCGTCATTCGGAACAGATAGTGCTCCAGCACCCTTCCCAAATATTACTTTTAAATCCTTGACCATATCATGTATAACAGAACTAGAAGGTCGAGTAGGCTTCCGCCGAATATCTTCCTCACCTTTGTAATGTTGGCCTTCCTTTCTTACTGGATGCCTCGGTACAAGCCATCGACGATGGCCCAGGTACACAATCTTGTTACCTATATGTTTACCTTGAGTCTCACCTAAACAATGCGTACATGCATTGTATCCCTTGTTTGACTGTCCTGAAATGTTACTAAGAGCAGGCCAATCATTGATGGTTACAAACAAGAGCGCTCGTAGGTCAAATTCCGTTTGTCCGTGCTCATCCCACACACGCACACCTTCATCAGTCCACAACTGTAAAAGTTCTTCCACCAATGGCCTCAGATACACGTCAATGTCGTTGCCAGGTTGCTTCGGGCCTTGGATGAGCACTGGCATCATAATGAACTTCCGCTTCATGCACAACCAGGGAGGAAGGTTATATATACATAGAGTCACAGGCCAAGTGCTATGACTGGAGCTCTGCTCTCCAAATGGATTAAATCCATCTGTACTTAGACCAAATCTTAAGTTCCTAGCGTCATCCGAAAATTTCGGGAACTCTCTGTCGATTTTTCTCCACTGGGACCCATCAGCGGGGTGTCTCATCATCAGGTCTTTTTTACGTTCTTCTTTGTGCCAGCGCAACAACTTGGCATGCTCTTTGTTTTGGAACAAACGTTTCAGACGTGGTATTATAGGAGCATACCACATCACCTTGGCAGGAATCCTCTTCCTTGGACAACCTTGCTCGCCCTCAACTTCACCTGGGTCATCTCGCCCAATCTTAAACCGCAATGCACCGCATACAGGACAAGCATTTAAATTTTCGTGCTTGCCGCGGTAGAGGATGCAGTCATTAATGCATGCATGTATCTTCTGCACCTCTAATCCTAGAGGGCAGACAACCTTCTTTGCTTCGTACGTACTAGAGGGCAATTCGTTTTCATTTGGAAGCATCTTCTTAATTATTTTCAGCAAACTTTCAAAGTGCTTGTCGGTAGTACCACTCTCTGCCTTCCATTGTAGCATTTCCAGTATGGTACCGAGCTTTTTCTGGCCATCTGTACAAGTTGGGTACAACAATTTGGTGTGATCGGCTAACATGCGCTCCAACTTCAACCTCTCGTTTTCACTTCCACAGTCCATTTGTGCATCATGAATGGCCTGACGAAGATCATCGTCAGGCTCATCTTTTTTTTCATCCTCTTCAACTTCGTCTTCCCCCATTGAAGTACCACCGTGTTCATCGAACATAGGATAGTTGTCATTATCCTCTTCTTCTTCATTCTCTTCCATTATAACCCCTGTTTCTCCGTGCTTGGTCCAACAATAATAACCACGCATGAAACCATTTTGCAACAGGTGTTGGTGAAGCTTGGCTGAGGAAGGGTAATCCTTCTTATTCTCACAGAGACTGCATGGACAACACATAAAACCATTTTTTCGCTTGCTTATCTCGGCCAAGGAAATCGTCAGAAACTCGGGAACCGTACATCCATTGACGTCTCATCTGCATTATGCATGCCAGTAATGAATAGATAAGTGACCATAATAATTCTTACAAGTTCTTCAAGCAAAGTAGAGTGGCGACAAATGTAATACATTGTAGCATTAAATATTCATTAATTTAAACTAACATAGAACTATCTAAAGAATTTAAATCCAACAACAAATGCGAACATAATCGCAACTAAGGTCATTATTGAACCAACAGCATAATGATACCAAGCCTCTTGACTAATGGCATAACTTCTAATTTTTTTAAGCTTCAAGCGCATCGCATCCAACTTGATCTCGTAAGCATCAACGACGTCGGCAAGCTTCGAGCGCATCCCATCCAACTTGATCTCGTAAGTATCGACGACGTCGGCAAGCTTGAACTGGTGTTCATCGATGATGTTGGCAAGCTTGACCTCCAATTTCCTCTTCTCTTCTTGGCGGAGATCTTCACTTATTTTTAATTTAGCTTTCAAATCATCGTTCTCTTTCACAAAAAATTCAACAATAGGGTCCATTGGAATTTCCGGTTCAACTACCTCCTAGACAAATATATATTTATGTCAAAGTTGGTCGGCATGATTGTCATAAACACGAAACGAAACAAATATATAGTTATTAACAGTCATACCACATCCGAATAATAGAACGGACGAGAGCCGGTGGGGGTATTTGTGAAAACCATGGCACTATATATATATAAAACAATTATACAACTTATACAAAAAAACAAATAATTATGGAACAAAATCATACAACAAAGATTTTTTTTAAAATAAAAAAGAAGGCTCACCTAGGTGGTGTCGGTGACAAGACGGCGCGGTCTATCGACGACGGTGAGGACGTGAATGTTGTGACACTGAAATACAAAAACATAATTTAGTTTAAGCTCAAACTGAATAAACAAAATTGAGCTAAATAAGCAAAATGAGCTAACTTAGGCATTTCATCAAACACCTACCTAGCACTAGAAATATAAAATGAGCTAAATAAGCTAAACAACTAAAGAAACGGCGCCGGAAGAGAGAGTTTGCAGTTGCTAACCCTTGGATAGATGCACCGCCGTCAATCTTAACAAATGGGGCAAAAAATCGTGGAAGAAATCGAGCTCGGTGGAGAGAAAATGGAGATGAAACTCGAGCTCAAAATGGCCATGGCTGGCTCGGGGTGGAAGATATAGTTGAAGGACCTGCAGTCCCGGTTCCAGCCACGAACCGCGACTAAAGGGTTACAGACAGAACCGCGACTAAAGGTCCTCGCGCGGGCCCCGCGCGGCCCCCGGCCGCTAAAGCCGCAGGCGGAGGACCTTCAGTCGCGGTTCGTGTCTGGAACCGCGACTAAAGGTCCCGCACCAACCGAACACCTGTCCTAGCCGTTGGAGATGTCGGAGCCGGACCCCTCTAGTCGCGGTTCGGAAAGGAACCGTGACTAAATGTCCGGCTCTATTGCCTCTTTTCTACCAGTGATACTAGAATCGATCGGGGCGCCAAGGTGCCATCTCTTTCGGCGTGGGTAGGTAGAAGACTTGCTACATACTCCGCTAGAATAGGAGCTGAGTAGGACGGAATAACTTCCTCGCCGACAGTGCCGACGCGTTGCTCGATCCGTTTCGCTCATCTTGCCGGGACCGTGGGGCAACGCAACGGCCAACCGAGCGGCTTCTAGCTCCCGGCCTGTATAGGAAAGCTTCCAGTTCCGTGCCACGGGTGCACGCCCTGGCCGGTGGCATCGCTACGATACACACGTCACGGCCGGTGTACGTGCTTGTCATGCAAGATCGATCAGTTATAGCTAGCTTCTCCGTGGCGATCAAGTAGTGATCGATTCTACTTGGTCTCTTTCAGAGACGTTTGATTGATCGACGGTATGTAGTTCTTGCCTGTGAGTTGTGCCAGACTGAGCTCGCGGTGGTGGTGCTCGTCAGCAGATCACGCCATATATCGAGCTTTGGTCGGGCCACGCTTAGCCACTACTCCCACATGTATACGTTCGTGATCGATCTGGGGAGATATGACCAACACGTACGATTTCCCCCTTTCGAAACGTAACATGAAGATCTTCTATACGCGGCAGAGGCGGCACGAGCCAAAAGCTACTCCTAGCTAGCTACGGGTTTTCCACCAATTAATTGCACCTCGGATCGTTTCGCAAGCCATTGTTCAGTACTCTGTACGTAGTCCTAATTCGATGATCAACATAAGAAGGTTTGGCTCAACGCCTCAACTCATTAGGTAAGAAAGGAGGAGCTTATTAACAAGTTTGCAGTTTGAGAGTCATATCTCGTTTTTCTCCGCCGCCCCTCGCCTCCCTTCTCTCCGGTGGCTACGGTGCCCGGCGTGGAGATGGCGTAGGAGGTCGTGCTCCCTTGTACATAGTAGTATTAGGTTCTTCTTTTTCCTAGCTGTTGCTTTGCCCTATGTGGAGAAGGAGGGTAGGTTCTTGGGTCTTTGCAGCCAGATCCATAGCGCCGTGGTTTTTTCTCCGTCGAGCTGTGCATCGCTGGTGGCAGGCGGTGGCGCAAGTGAGGCGGCGGAAGCTGCGCATCCCTCAAAATAAGGACTGCATCGAAGCTTTGGAGTCGGGCTTTTCGAGCCGAGCCTGGCTTTGTATGGTCGTGCTTCGTCTTGCAGCGGAGCTCTCAAGGTGGGAGCCAGAAGCGGCGACGGCGAAGGTATCACGCAGCTTCTTCAATAAGGCTTGTTCTTTGGTCTTCTGCTACTGCGATTCTTCTATGCATCTGCCTCCTCCGACTTGTGGCGGAAGTGCGGAGTTTGACGGCGGATTTGCTATAAAAGTGTGGTGGTTGGAGACCGGCAACTGGATCTTGGTGAATGACGAGGTAATTGCTTGCTCTGCTCACGATGGTTGTGTTGAGAGAAGGCAATCTGCCGGGCGCGATGTTGTCAATCAGTTGCCATGGAGTAGAGATACCAAACTTCGCTGTACAATCTCGGCGGCCGTCTGTGGCCGATCGACCCTGGAGGCCATCTGGTGGCCAAGCTCTTCGCCGGAGTTCTTCGGCGTTTGTTCTACCTCCATGCGGATGCCCTTTGCAGAGCTCGCTGTGGCGCTCATCGTCCTCTTCGAGTCAAGTGGCGTTGTCCCCGGCGCGGAGGAAGACGGCTGCGGCTCGAGCTCTCTCGTCTCGGATAATGGCGGAGGACCCAATTGCTTTCCTAATTTTCTCTATAGGGTCTATCATGTAAAAGTCAGGGACTTGGTTGTATTTTCTTTTTTTATTCTGCTCTCTGATGTAAAATGTACCCGCCACTAATGGTATCCAAGCCCTTCGGGGCTGCTCCTTGTTCAAAAAAAAAAGTTTGCAGGTAAGTTTCGTGCATAATACGTACGTCAAATGGTTGGAGCCCGCGGTAATGACCCAAAGGCGGCTGGGCTTCGTCTTTGATCCCGGGAAAACGGTGGTGGACATGGTGGAAGAGTTTCGGAAAACTATTGCATTTATCTCATTTCAAATTTTCCACACTGTTAGCATGGTAAGGGAGAGGCCATCACTTTCTTTCCATGCCACTTGACAGGGTTGCTCCCTCCATTTTACCGTGTCGAAGTTAGGCAAAGTGTCGAGAACAAACTCGGGGAGCCATGGCCATGTGCCTTGAGTATTGTTGCCTTCCTATGCCCACTAAGACAAGGCACTGAGGACATTAGTGTCAAAGTACAGATCATGGTCGATGTTGCAGAAGAAGCTATTAAGCTTGCTCGTGGGGAATCACTAGTTGAATTTCGGCGCGGCGGCACGCCATGCCCTTGGCGAGAATTTATATGTATGGTTTGTTTTCTTGCTCCAGTCGCATAATGCATTTTGTAAATAGGAGTAGTGGTGCTGATTTATAGAACGCACTTATCTTTGTACGCGGTGTAGTTTGCAGTGAAAACCAGTTGTAAAGCTTTTCTAATACTATCATTAGCTGAACAACAGGATGGTTATACATAGTAAGAGATACTTATATATATATATATATATATGTATAGATAATTGCACAGAGCTACATTAGTCGGCATGATAGCTATTTATATAAACATCGAGTTGGCTGGGCATTTGCTATCAAATTGCTGCATGTAATTTATCTATGGAACCTTCGAAAGTAAAGTAAGAACTTGGTGCTGGCCTAATGAACATAGTGGCCAGATCAGCTTTTAACCACGCTAACTCAAATAAAAAGGAGAAGCATGTTACAAATAACAGGACAAATCGAGATGGTACATTTACCTAACTATATTACAAAGCACAAAGACGTACATGTGGATAGGTTGTTTCCTAAACCAGCAGAGAACAACCAGCAGCAATCAATGCTTCATGGCACTGGCAAGAGAAGGAAACGACAATACACTTACTGAATGTAAAGTACTGCATGTAGAAAATGATTGAAAAGAAACTGAACCATTACTTATAAATTGGAACATCTCCAGATTTTAGTACACATAATATGATCCCAAAAATGTCCTTAGTTTAAAGTAATCAAAGTCATGTCTTTTGATGCAAGACAATGAGCTCATTCTAATATATACTGGTTGCAAGAAAATGTTCATGCAAATCGTTAATCAGAACTTCTACAAATTCTCATGAACTAAAAATAGTTTGTATATTACTTGTGGCTGTAACATGCAAAATCTAAAATCATCAAATACCTTCGAGCCCATCAAGTCTCCAAGTCATTGAGGTGGCAAAACATGGCAGACTCGTGCCACGGAAGAACTCAAAAAGTAATTATTTGTGCCCTGTAAATTATGAACTACGTACTGACAGTATTTTTTCTGCATAAGAATATTAATGTGACATCTCATTGTAAATGGAAGATTTGCAATAATTGATAGCATAGTAGTATCATCACCAAGCGTGATGGGCAGTGGAGACATGAACGCTGACCTCTATGCAATAAAATGGAGACTGGCAAGGTGGCTCTCCAAATGCACTTAGGTTAGTAGACAGAGAACAATTTTTCGACATTCGATGCTAGAATATGAAACAATCATCTTATTAGCTACAATAATCATTGTCTCTAGTTTACCAAACCATGTAGGTATAAGCAAAAAAGCAAATGGTATGCAAAATCTATTTTCCGTATAGAACATTTGGTAGCGACAACCAAGAACTTTTGCTCATTTAACGTCTAGATCGAACCATTAGCAGGCATCACTAAATAAAGCTAAATAACAAATTTAGATTCATAGCATGTATAAGAACCAACGGAGGAAAAAATAAACCTTAATCTTTACTGAATCCAAGAACCTATTCACCACTGCTTAATCAAAATATTGTGCAATCTGCTTGGATTTTAGTCAAACATCTTGTGGGCATAGATTAGTGGAATCTGCACAAACAAAAGAACGTATCTACAGATTAAATCAAGAGAGATCATAAAGTAGATGAGCGACACATGACAGGACGAGCAACAGGGTTGAGAAGGAAGGGGGTTAGCGGTTTCTAACCTCGGCTCAGCACTATTGTGGGGTAGGAGAAAGACGTGGCTTCAAACTCCTTAGCTGGACGTCCTCTTTTGATGCGGCGGCGAGCCACATTGCTCTAGCTGAGCGCCGATGAGGAAGTCGGGCTGAGGTAGAGCTTGTGGAGTGTGTGGCTGCACATCAAATCGTGGTGCATCATAGTCGAGGTACTCCATGCACCGTCGTGGCACTGATTCTTTTTCTTTGCTGAACCAAAAAATAAAAAAAGGTATGCACAAAAATATGAGAACAGTAAAGCAGACATGATCTGCTAGATAACATCTTAAACCTTCTATCATATTTCCCTATAAAAATGGATGATCATTGATGTTAGTGTAGGTTCAGTGTATGTGTCAAGATAAAGAAATTAGTATTAGTAGCTGCTAACAATTTAAGCAAACCATCGATAAGTAGAAGCAAAGCATACAAACTGATAGAGGGTAAACAGAAAAGACATTAACATATCTGTATTACCGAATGATAATATTGGAACATAAGTACAGAGAGTTGGACATCTAGATATGATGCAACTCTACTGGCCAAACTATCTATTTTTGGTTCTGAGCAGTATCACTGAACGATGATGTCGGAACCTAAATACAGAGGGTTGGATATATTAAAATTGATGTGAGATTGGCTGTAACTCTACGGACTGAGCTATCTATTTTTGGCTATCAATATTTAGAAATAAGTTTATGTTTCCCAATTTCATTCATATACTTATGAAATTATTAACGAAGATACAGTACCACAAATCTTATCCTCTCATCTCATCTCTTCCAAGATACAGTCCTCCAGAACCAACAATCAACAACTAAAATCTCTCCGACAAATGATACAAATCCAAATTTCGGCTATAGCATGGAGATTTTATCTCTTCTTTCAAATCTATTCTGGAGATTGCACCACATGTTATTTCACATCTGGGATAAAATTTATACTTGGGATGGAGATAGGATGATGGATTACCTGCGGCTGCTTCTGCTCAAAGCTAAACAACACAAGCTATCAGATGATTTGGAGTTATAGATTGAGGGGGGAAATTAGAAATGGGGAAGCGGCCGTACATGGGAACTAGAGCAGTGAGGAGGCGGCGGCCGGCGGTCCCCGTCTTCGACGCTGTCAGCTGCGCGGGGAGGATGCGGTACCTCGGCGAGGCGGCGGCCGGCATCGTAGAGGAGGAGGAGGCGGCGGCCGGCTGCGCATAGGAGGAGGCGGAGGGGAAGCTCGCGGCCGGGGCGGAGCCGGCCGTCCGTCGCGCCGCCGCCCTCGCGGCCGTGGCATTCGTGGTCGAGGCCGGGGTTCGCGCTCGCGGCTCGTGGCCCTCGCGACGCCGCCCGGCCCTCGCGCCGCCGCCCGGCCCTCGTGCATCGCCTCCGCCGGCGGCGGATAACCCTAGTTTGGATGCGGAAAATGAGTGAAATTAGGGACGGTTCAGTTTATATGCACGGAGGACCGATTAAAAATTTCGTAGAACACAGGGACTTTTCACAAAAGTGCCTCGGGTACTGTTCAACAATGTTCATGAACAGTGCCCCCGAGCGCTCACAACTCGCGAATCGGCATGTCTTTGATATAGGTAGTAATGTATCCATCTCATTATAAGAGTATTGTTGACTTAAGGTTAGAGGGTGGCTGGGTTTGATATGTACTTGAGATGTTTAGTGACTTGCTTAAGTGTTATCAAACTGTAATACGTAACTCTATGTTTATGAAATTAATGAGAACAAAACGTGTTGTACCGCTCATTTTTATGATTTTTACTAGTATTTGTCTAAAGCCAAATAAGAGCATCTCCAATCGGAGGCCCCAAAATCGGTCCCCAAACTGCCCGCGGACACGCCCGGACATGTTCGCGGACAGTGACTGGACGACCCCCATAGTTGGTGCTCTACAACCACAATGTTCAAATCTTGATACCCAAAAACATGCAAGCCATGCACGTCGATCACAGAGCTAGTTTGCACGTCCATCACAGAGCTAGTTTGGAAATAAATAGTTCAAATCACCTTATTACAACAAATAATTGTATCTAAACAAATAAAAGTAGCCGGACATAAGAGTTCACATTATTCGGACACAAATCAATGCAAATTAAAATTCACTCCTTTCCCATACAAATCTCGAGTGCCTTTGAGCCTGTCACGGGCCACGGTGATCCGCCCCTTAATTGATCCCTTGAAGTTAAGAACATGCTCCGCCTTCTCAATTTCCTCTTGAATGCTCATCATTGACATGGCGGCCTCCTCGTCTCCGTCATCAAACATGTCTTCCTCACTAGACCCGTCGATGAACTCCTTGTAAACAAACTCATCCATGGTCGAGTAATCGTACTCCTCGTCGGACGAAGAATCCATGGCTACATACATGAACACTTAATCAAAATTCGGCTCCGGCATTTACACAAATACTTTGAGGGCGAGGTGGATGTCGGGCGATGCAAAACGTACCGGGAGCGGAGAGTCCAGATGAGGTTCCTCCGGCGACGGGCTCCGACGACCACAGAGGACTTGGCGGCGGACGTTGTACCTTCGGGGCGGCAGCGGTTAGTCCAAGGGGCCGGCGGTGGAGCAGATTGGTGCCGCCAAACTGGACAGAGCGGAGGAGGAAAGAGGAGAAAGTAAGGGTTTCCGTCTGATTTAGGGGAAAATAGGGTAGGCCCGTGTTGCCAGGTCCGACGTGGCGGACACATCCGGGTCGCGTCCGGGCGGCCCCAAACCCGCCCCACATATGGGCTGGCTTTGGGGTGTGCCAGACCGCCCGGACGTTTGGGCTGACAATAGGGGGTGCGGTTGGGTGGCGGTTTTCGGCCCAAAACGTGTCCGGGCTGTCCGCCCGGACGTTTGGGAGAGGTTTGAGGGCCATGCTTGGAGATGCTCTAAACACAACCATATGCGTGCACCCCAACCGAAAAATTTACAACTTTCGATACCATATAATTGGAAAATTGTGGTGCGCAAAAGATTAGAGAACAACTAAACATGCATATGTATATTATATTTCTTGGAAGCTAGCTAATAACAAGTAAGCAAGGTGTTTGGGAATCAAACATCAATCTCCCTCAAAGTGCCATCATGAACTGTCCCTTCCGGCAGTGCCCGGCACCCTTCAAGTACGTGTTAGCAACGAGGTCTGTTCAAATAATTTTTTGACCCAGGAAAAATTAATGTAAATGATTATATTTTATACTAGACTTTTATACTTATGTTACACTTATTCTTTCCGTTTATCGTATTGATGAGTGTGTACTTTTATCACTTAGATTGCATAGGTAACCAAATAACATTTTGTCAAATCATTGTTCATAGTCTTCTTTGTTTTACAGTTGTAGTGTATATATCCGTAAAGTTTAACAGTTCTAAACTTATATTGTACATTGCAGTAAAGTTCTCCTTGAACTATTTTTTTTTCAATTTTGTAAATTATATAGTGTTATACATTTCTATGTGATGTGTGTTAGTGTATATACTTTATCCTTAAATATCGTGATAGAGAAACCAAAAAGCATACACTAAAAAAATCTAAGTCATGTTTCTAGTGTACTATTTGATAAGCAATGTTATGAAAACTTTTAGACTATATACTGAAACATTGAGAAAATAGAGGTTGCAAGTTGGGTTCAGTGACAACATGTGTGTGTTACGTACATGGTATTGAAATAGGGTATATTATACTAATAATTGATAATAAGGTTCTAGCATATTCCACATTCGATTATTTCGCATGTCCATGTTTAATGTATATGTTTTACCCAATGTATATAAGTGGTAATGTCAATTTCTCAAAAAAAAGGCGTTCACAAATTTAAACACGAATATCTAGTTAACATAGATTTGTTGTCTTAACTCTTTGTGGCACCAACTCATGGACTCTTGAATGCAACCACCTAGAGATGGTCACATGTGATTTAGTGAGATACTGTGGATAGGGGTCTAGTGATGGCATCCATGATGCATACGAGCTACATGTTTTTATTTCGTTTTGCTAGTTAATCTTTGGATTTATAATATTTTGAATGATAAATTTGCAATAAACATGGTTGTATAAATCGATTCTTTAGAGGCCGGGGTATTTCCTATTTTGATAAAAGATAACATAGATTTCAATGCAGCCTATATGGCATCTTGCGGAGACAACTTAGCATCGAACTAAACTCACTATTGCCCGCGATGTGGTCTTCCTCATGCAAATTGAGCATTTTATTCTTTCACATATTCAATTATCCTTTGGTTATGATTACAAATTTAGTATTTTGCTCCCCGCCGCTACTTTAGGACTAGATCTGCACTTGAGTTAAGATTTAAGAAAATGAAGCACTATGTGTCTGCACCTCGGTACATGCATGTGGCCATGGTCATTGCATCACATAGCTGGATATGGCCATGGGGCCGTTGACAGTGAAGAAAAGGAAAAACGAAGAGCTCAAAGACAGGAACCGCAACCAAGGAAAGAAAGAAAGCGAGAGGGAAACGGATAGGCAGCTAACGAAAGAGACCGCCATGTTCGGTACATCGATCGATCAGAATCGAAGGATGAAGGAAGCCAGATGCAGAGTAGCGGCATCAGCGGTAGTAAACAGCGATCAAATCAGACAGAGCATCGTATCGTGGACGGTCGAGCCCGCGATCACGACGCGCTCGTGCGAGGCCTCTTGCCGAAAGCGAACCCAGCATCGGCCGGCGACTCCACGGCGATCCCTTCCTTCATGCGAACTCCACGAACATCGCCGGACTACATGGGCGCGCGCAAAGCAACGACGTCTCACCACCATTATCGCCAGTTGGAGGTCGGCCGCGTTTCACGCGACGGAGTGAAGGATAGATGCCAATACCATGGGCTCCCTCTCGCCGGCCGGTCTGATCGCTGCCGTTGGTTGGGCGTTGGCGGGTCGCGTCAGGTCCTACTCCTGCCAACTTGGCCATACGCTGTCTACTATCTGCAAATTGGAGTATTGGACGTCCCAAGATAGTAACCGCCATTTCCTGGGTCCATCCTTCCAGTATGCCGGAACCGGTTAACTGACGATGACATGGGGATGGAGGTGGATAACCGGTGGGCTGCACCTACACTGCACACAAGAAACAAGTTGGCGCTGCCGAATTTCAGACGAATCGGCACATGCACGGTGTGCTAAAATTATCCGCAGCCGAATATGGTTACTTCTCGTTGAGATACTCGTGCACGCCAGGCTTTTCTCATGGGAAACCCGTGCATATTCCTAGCTACTAGGACATGGTATTTGATACCACTAGATACACTTGAAAAGTAACATAATAAGCTCCAGGGCCGTCTCCAGAAATTGAGGGACCCGGTGCGAATTGTGATATGGGGCCTTGTTTTTTTGAAAAATTGTACTAGCGGTATAATAAAACATGGAGTTATTTGCACTGGTGGTCACACAACTCGACAGCTATGTGCACTTAAGTCACACATCTGGATAACTGAATTTTTTGGTCACACAACTCGTCATCTGGTGCACTTAAGTCACTGACCCCACCTGTCAGGCCGTTTTCCGTTGAAGTTGATACTGACTGGACACGTAATCATAACGGCCTGACAGGTGGGGTCAGTGACTTAAGTGCACCAGATGACGAGTTGTGTGACCAAAAAATTCAGTTATCCAGATGTGTGACTTAAGTGCACATAGCTGTCGAGTTGTGTGACCACCAGTGCAAATATTTGCAAGATTACGTGTCCAGTCAGTATCAACTTCAACGGAAAACGGCCTGACAGGTGGGGTCAGTGACTTAAGTGCACCAGATGACGAGTTGTGTGACCAAAAAATTCAGTTATCCAGATGTGTGACTTAAGTGCACATAGCTGTCGAGTTGTGTGACCACCAGTGCAAATAACTCATAAAACATGTGTTCTTTGTATTAGATAACTTTGAAATATATTAATTTATACAATATTCAGAAATATATCAAATATTAATGCTAAACTATTAAATTTATCACTAAATAAGGAGGGGATTTTTGGCTCTCGGGCTCTAGTGCAACCGAGTTTTGTAAAATTTGAACATGGTATTTTAAAGATTCAAAATATTCCACAAACAATTATGTGAATACAGATACACTATATTTACATATCAGCATAATTTTTCTCGATAATACACTATATTTTAGGCTACACAAAAATCACAAAATCATGACTTTGGAAAAGGTGAAAAAGAACTAATTTTACTTGCTACATTTGTCTTTTTGTACAGATCACATATCGAAATATATTTCTCCAAAATTTTGTTCGTACACACTAGACATGTATATGTACTTGCATAATTTTTTCAGAATTGTTTGAGACGTAAAACTATATTTTTTATTTTTGAAAAAACGAGGTACCCTGGGGCTCGGGAGAAAGAAATGTTTTTTCATAAAATAAGAAACAAACCTCAAGGACGTACTGGGATTGAGATCATGGCCTTTTTTGTGTGCAGCATTTTTTGTGTGATGGAAGCGATCGTGGCTTGCTGGAGTTTACCTATTTTTTTCGAAAAGGGGAAGTCCCAGCCTCTGCATCGATTGATTGCTGGAGTTTACCTATTGGGGTTGAGCTGCTGCCTTCTGGAAACCAAACCGAGCGTACGCATATTGGATTTTTTCTTAACGTGAACTACGTATTGGACTTGAACAACGGTAATAATTTGGGGGCCTCTGGATTTTGGGGGCCCTGTTCGATCGATCATCTTGAACACTCTCATCGACGGGCCTGATAAGCTCTAAGACCTGCTTCGCATTATACGTACCACTACCTGGTTACCACGACTTTTTTCAATGTACAATTGAAGAATCAAAACATGATTAATTAAGATGTTTGGTATGCACGTAGAGTGCATGAATGAAATTGACTAGAAATTTGAGAGAAAATGTTCAAATGAAGCTGGCATGGATCCTAATATTGGGGGAGTGGACCTACCTTGACCCGAATCCAGGACCGGTGCCGGTGTGCGGACTACAGGCCCACTCCGCCCACCGCTTCAAGCCCATAGCTGGTTAGTTAACCCGACCAAACTGGAGCTCTTCTCCCCCACCACCAGAATTTACCGAATTGCCCCTGCCTCTTCTATATATTCCCTGCAACCGCTTGCTCCTGAGTTTACGCGAAGTTCCCCAAACCTCCGCGCCTAATCCAACTGCAAGCTCGCACTCTCTCGTCTCAACAGTTCTCATGGCGACGGCGGCTGCTACTCGGCCTAGCGGGCCGGTCTTGTCGATCCCCGGTTACCGCTCGTCCTCCCCCACCCGCGTCAAGCTCGCCATCGGCGGCGGCACCCGCTCGGCGGGTAAGTCCGTCAGCGTCTCGTCACCGAAGGCGTCGTCCGCCGCCGTCAGGAGCCGTCGCTCCTGCATGTGCTCCCCGACGAACCACCCGGGCTCGTTCCGGTGCAGCCTCCACAAGGAGCGCAAGCAGGAGGCGCCGTCCGGACACGGCCATGGCCAAAGCAAGCCGGCATCCCCGCCTTCCCCTGTTTCGACCTACAGGCTGGGCGGTGCGAAGCGCGTGGGCAGCGCGCTGGTGCGGCTCGGCGGCGTTGTGGAGAGCGGGACGTGGGCGCGCAGGGCTCTCGCGCCGTCGCCGCATCGGAGGCGTGCCGCCGGCGGATCGTTCCGCCCCCGGCCCAGCCGCCTCTCCGCCGTCTCCTTCGCCGGGGACCGCGCCGGCGACAACCGACAGTGAACAAACCAACCAACTGCGTCGACATGCCATAGCAGCAAGATTCTAGTTACATACTGTGCGTAGTTGAGATTTTGAGAAATTGGGGACAAATTCCCCCAATAATTCACCGCCGTAAGTAATTAGCCCGGTGGGTGACTGGAGTTTTAGATCCAGTCGGCCCGCCCATGTAAATAGCGACAGTAGAGTTCGTCATCCTCTCCGATGTGTATTTGGTTTTGGATATATGCATGATGAGTGACTAAATGGAGACAAATCATACATGCGCCTGATCTTATCCACCATGGATGATTGTTGTGTGCCACACACAACAGCTTTCTGCTTCAGTTTCAATTTCTGGATTGGTGACGTCCCGCCGCTGTTTTTGTTTTGGATAAGCTTGCTCGATCGGCGCCAAGTGCAGAGTTCGGTGGCGTCTCGCCGTCGCTTCCTCCCGTCACGCGGCACCCGTATGTGCTTCCCCCCCCCCCCCCAGCCGGATCAGGCCAGCAACTTGGCTTCATGTGAAATTTCATGGTGCAAATGATGAACTAAACGTACGGGGGATTTTGTTCTCCCCGCTGGTGATATTTTTCGCTGTTTCTTCCTTCACGAATATTTTGCTGTTTTTTTGCTAGATCTTTACTGTTGGCGCACATGACGGCGGAGCGGTTGAGACCCCTCTCCAACTCTTGAACTTGCGAAAGAAGATGTTGGGACGAGCAGCTGGCGTAGCGGTTCCATCTGTCGCCTGCTTCTTGTTACTAGAACTTGATTCTGTTTCTTCGCCGGAAATCAGTTGCCGCTCACACCAAATACTTGACCACGTGTTGGCGCCATGACACTTCTAGTGGAGTATAATCTCTCTACCAAATCCTACGGTGTTCCTCTTATATTACTTAACAAATGCACACTGATCATTGTACTGGGGATTCATTTTTTTAACAGGAGCGCCCCAAAGGGGCAGGAAGCATCATATTAATTTCAAGCGGTGGATGTACATAGTTTTACAGAGGACCCCATAATAAAAGAATAACATATAGGTCCCTGGTATATGCAAAAAAGGCCTCGTTGAAAGATGTAGAAAAGCAATTGGGTGCTTCTCTTTCTCCACCACCGAACCGGAAGTCAGCATCGCCGCCGTTGTGCCCGGAAGCGGGACGAAACCACTTACTCCAGCGCAGACGACGTAAGCAGCAGACCTCGAGAGGGCCTTAGAGAGGACGTTAAACATACACCAGCGCCTGGATAGGCGATGGTTTGGCCTTGGATGTCGGACAACTATTACCCGCCGCCGAGGTGGTGCTCAAGAACTGGAGTTGCTTATACTCACTCCGTTCGGAAAAGGATGTCACAAAAATAGTCTATCTATAGTTTATTTTTGTGACATCATTTTCCGAACGGAGTGAGTAGTAGTTTAACGAACTGGTTGAATATCTGACGAGCTGGTACGTGCCGCAATAAAGGACTAGTCAAATTCGCAACGGGCTCTCCTAATCAAAAATATTTCTGGAACGTCAGCGTCGACGACGCCCAAGCAGGTCAAACACATGACCCGTCAGCATAACTAGAAGCACATGCATTGCATCCATGGCGACGCCAACACCCGAGCACGTTCGAAGGTTGGACTTGGTCGCGCGCGTGGACGCACAAATGGGACTTTTGAGGGAAAGCCTGGACTCTGTCGCCACGTCCGGACTTGCCGACGCAGCAGGGCAGGATCGAGTCACTGCACAGTCGGGTACTCGGGTTGGAGTTACTCTGCTCTGCATACCACGGAACCTGGAGCAGTTCGGTGCCACCTCGATGCGTCTATCCAATGTCTTGGGACAGATATGAGACTTCCGTTTAGTCTAGGACTCCAGGTGTTTTTTACCGGTTCTAAGGATGAATCCAACGGGCCGACCCAAACGGACGCGTGTTTGGTCCGCGTTTTGTCCGTTTGGGTCGGGGAACAGATGCGCGTCCGGCCCATGTACGCCCCTTTCTGACCAGTGCCCCAGCGGGGCCGAGTCCGCTTGCCATTTTTTTTAATAATAGGATTACATTTTTAAAACTAAAATTACATAGTAAATTTAGAACTTCCTCCTAACATGAACTTCCACCTAAACCTAAACTTGAAGGAAATTAATAACCGACCACCGGCCGGCAAGGGGGAAGGTCAAAGAAGGGCTGCGGCCTTGAGGAACGTCACGCAGCATGCCCGTTCTGCAACGGACTTGCTGGCTCTTCCTTCATCACGCCCATGGCCAGCCAGGGCTGGCTGACTCAATCTTCTTTGATCATTTTGTAACTACGAAACACGTAGCGGGCGCTGGTATTAGTGGAAAATGAACCGCACATAGGCGGCCACGGCCTCGGCTCCTTTCGCGGTGGAGCTGACATCAGGTGGAGCTGCCTGCTCCTTTCGCGGCCTCGGCCGCCGCCAAGACCTCCCGGTGCCGTTTGCGCCTCGCCGCGCGCTTCTTGGACTCTTCGGCGCGGCGCATTTGCTTCATCTCCTCCTCCACTGCAGCGTCGGCACAGGCGCGCGCGGCGGACATGAACGCGGCCGCCCTCTGCGCGTTCAGCTGCATGTGGGCTGCATCCACCGCCTCCTCCTCGGTGATGTGAGCAGGGCCGCCCACGCCAATGGGAGGCTCCGGCGGCGCGCCATCCCCCGCGACACCGGTGGCGTACTCTTCTTCGTCGTTGTCGGCGCAGTCCGCGAACGCCGCCTCCACCGCACTCCTCTGGGCGTCCGTCAGGCGCGGACGCGGCGGCTGGGGAATCATGCCGGCCCATGCCGGGCTAGTCGCCATCCGGCGCGAGAAGCTGCCGCGATAGCGCCCGCGCGCGCTCATACGCGCTCGCTCGACCTCGTCCACCAGATGCTGCGGCGGCGGCGGCGGATCCATTCCGGCGCGTGGATCTGAGCTTGGAGATGGTGGCCGCCGTGGCTAGGGTTTGGCCGGCCGGCGCGATTGGGGAGGAGTGCCCTAGGGTTTGGCCGGCCGGCGCGATTTATACAGCTGCACCGCCCACAGTTATTACGGGTAGGTGGCCGTTGGGGTCGATGACACGCGGGGCCAGGGCGGACACGGGGAGGATGCAGGAACGGTCCGCTCGCGTCCGGGCCTGACGCATCGGTGACCCAAATTTGGGCCAGGAATGCGTCGCGGCGGACCAAAAACGAATCGCGGTCCGTTTGCGTCGCCCCGTTGGGCCGTGTTTTTGGCTCCCGCGGACAGGGACGGACGCGGACTCGATGGGTCGCCCCGTTGGAGTCATCCTAACTTCTATGTTCGCAACGCAAAGTCCATTTCCTTCCCTCGGGCTGACGGTTTCGAAACTGGAGACCGAAGCTCCGGGAGTTGGACCTATAATGGCTAGCCTTTAGGCAGGGCAATGTCAACAGCTCACTAACTCGGATGCGGTCTAAACTTGCGACTTTGCATTGCTTATGTTGCAGGAAAGCTATTATGGAAAACCGGCAGTAAAAAACACAACCTGAGCGGGTATGCGTCCTCCCGACCCCGTAGCGGCGACTCCCGCAGCGACCACCACGGCCACCGCGGCGGCAGCCATAGCCACCACCACCCAGACCCCGGCCCCTTCCAAGCTGGCCTCGCTGCTGCTTCAGCCTTCCTCGACGAGGTTCTCGTGGGCGGATGAAGTGGAGAAGGAAGTGTGCGTTGACTTCGTGCTGGATTCGCCGGATCTCGATCTGGAGTCTGTGCCGGATTCGCAGGGTGCGGTGCTTGAAGACGGCGAGACCTCGCCGGTGGTCAGGTCTAGGGACCGCTATGTCCTGCCGCAGCGCCGCGGGGACGCGGCAGGCGCCTTCGATGCGGCTTCCCCAACTCCGTTTCGGCAGCTCGAGGAAAAGGCCTCTGCGATGGGCTTCTTTGAGGGTAGGCGGCCGCCCCTCCTCCGCCGGGTCCGCCTCCCAGTGGTCAGCCACGTCCATTTGCTGCTCGGGTGGATGCTGCCTCCTCCTCGATTTCAAGACGAAGCGACGCCGGAGTCAGGAGGCAAGATGGGCCTTCTTTGGAGCGGCATGGCGCACCGCGGGGACTGGACAGATGGGAGACCGTTCGTCCACCGCATTGGTGGCGACGGGACTCGGGCGGAGCTGGGGGCCGGCCTCGGAGCGGAGGGGGCAGCCTGGCACGGCGGAAGCTGCTCCTTAAGAAGATGCGGGGACGCTGCTTCCGGTGCTTGAGCCATAAGCACTTTCAATCGACTGGAGAGAGCCTCGGGTCTGTTGGCAGTGCCACCGCACAGGCCACCTTGCTGGGAGCTGCACCGAGCCTCCAGCCTCCCCGCAGCCAGCCGCCCCGCCGCGTCGGCGCACCGCTACCCCGGTATCTCCCCTGCGCTCCTTCCGCGACATCCTCATGGCGGCACAAGACCTTTCGGAGGAGCCACCAGATCGTCCACGACTGGCAGGCCTTCCCCGACTTTGCTCTTCGCCGGTCAGCCCGCTACGCTCCTTCAGGGGGGTGCTCATGGAGTGCGAGTTTGTCAGGTGCTGCTCCCCGGCGGCGTCGGAGGTGTTGCTGCCCAACGAGCGGTGCCACAAAGAGAGCGTGGATGGAGCTCTCACAGAGGAGAATGAGCGGGCCGGCAGATGCTACCACCAAAACAAGGAAAGGATGGCGACTGCGAGGCAAGGAGCGGTCCGCGGCTGAGTCTGTGGAGAGGTTGGCGTGGCAAGGTCTGATCGGCGAGTTTTCGGAGTGGGACTCGTGTCCGGCCTCGGGGTGCTCCCCGCGTCCGGTTGTGAGAGACAAGCCACCTTCTATCGTCTCGCCAGGCGAGGCGTCCGGCGAGGTGGTGCTGCTGAGCGAGGAGGTGGAGAATGAAGAGCAGTGCTTTGTCGAGCCTGGAGCGGGCTCTACCCTGTTGTCCGCTCGGGGGAGATCGTTGTTGAGAAGGTGGATGGGCAGCAGTTCGTGAAGGACTTTGTCTCGCCGATGCAAGCTGGACCTGGGCAGCAGGACATGGAGGTCAGGGCATCTCCGTGCCCCTTGTTGGGCTTCTTAGCCCGTTCACGATGCCACTTGCGGCCACCGTTTTGGGCACGCCGGCCACGCCGCTGGTCCACGAGATGGAGGTGGAGGCACCATCTGTGTGGAGGAGCGAGAGACTCGCCAAGCTGCACCCGAAGGGCGCCAACATCGAGCAGCTGGCCAGGGAGACCGTGGCGCGCCGTCTCGGCTCGCTGACCGAGGAGGCCCACCCCTCAGGGCGCTGGCGAGAGGACTTCTTGGCATTGTTAGATGTCAGGGACCGTCCCTTCTCGGACCAGGAGGTGGCGGCCATCGACGACCTCGTCCTCGCCGTGAACAAGACCAAGAAAACGAAGAAGACGATGTCAGGGGCCACGATGGTGTGGCAGATGCCGCCAGGGGAGGCGTAGATGGTGAAGCTTCCGTTGCTTGGACACTCCTCCTTGCAAATGCTGAGAGGAGTGTTTTTTGCATCTGTGGGCACAAGGAGAACAGTGCGTTGCTGCTCGAAGTTGTCTGTTGTCATGGCGAGCACTTGTGGGCTCTTCTCATGAGGACAGGAGGGCGCCTAGCGAAACCATCATCCACTTGACTTGGCGGACAGGGAAGGAGAGGAGACAAAGGACCTTCTACAATGTGGCAATCTCGCTTTTGGAGGTGGCGGCTTTGGTGCGGGAGGAGTTGGCGAGACGGGCTTTTGCCCACACACAAGATCCCGGAGACTAGTTTCTGTTTGCGAAGGGATCTTTTCCCTAGCTCAAAATTCTGTACATAACACTCTATTCTTTCTAATCAAATGACGGATACGACCGTTTTAAACCTAAAAAAAAGCTATTATGTCCACTGAGGAATTTCGTAGCAGTGGTAGGCAGGCAGGCTGAATAACAAAACACAATAATCCTACTTCCGTTCGAGTTTATATATAAGACTGCACATAGCCGTGTACTTGATCAACAAAGTCAGGTGGGGATTAATCCCCCCCCCCCCCCCCCCCCCCCCATGAGACTTCATAAAAAATAAACTTGATCAACAAAAATGTGTATTGCTACTAAATTATCGTTAGATTCACATCTACCATAAGTTCCCAATGGATGTCGGCAACCTTAAGCTAAAAAAAATCACAATGGTACACATTTTATGCTATATAACAATATTTCTTTGATAAAATTGATAGCCCGTCTCTTAAACATGTTCTCGACTTATAGACCCAAACGCACCGACTAACAAACATGGTTGGACCATAGGCCCGGCAAACAGGGCTATGGGCCAGCCGAGTCAATGGCACAAGTTTAGTTAGACTGATACTAGTCATACAAGGGTTATTAAAAATTATTAACTAGATATACGTACTTAATTATATGTGTGGACTTTTATTGCACAAACCTAGAAGATTGTCACGAGCACTTGCTTAGGACAATGATGCTGCCAAGTGCATTGCATTCGATTGTATCAAATAAACAAGTCTTGTGTCTATATGCAAAAAACAGTATATTGTATTAATGTTATTTTCGTTGACTACTATTAGAAATTACGTTCCAATACCATGTAGAAAGCATACAGATACGTTTTTGACTTATAATGGATCCATAATAAATCGCATGACATATTTGACCCGAGAAAACTAACAAAAAATCTTGCTATCAATTTAATTTATACTCTAGAATTTTCTACACGTATATATGCTTAACTATTCATATAATCATATTTTTGTTTGGTACTTCTTAAAACATACTCCCTTTGTAACTGAATATAAACATTTTGGTCGCTAAATTTGAGACGTCTTGTATTTAGATACAGAGGAAGTATGATTTAGAGATCTCTGTGAGTGTAATAGTAAATACTTTATGCAATGTAAAAGAAATATGAATGAAATAATGTTAGAAAATTAATTTTTAAATAGCTCATTGTATATCAAATAACACATTATTTAAAATTTAGTAACTTTATTATACGATTAACTATGTAAGAAAGTATGAAAGTTTATTATAAAAAATACATAATTAATTTAGTCTGTCTGGTGTCACAATTAAGTTTAAACCGACCCTTTTAACAAAGTACGTACATGCTCAAATCGTCATTTTTCCGTGCACCTGATGGAATACTATTTACATATCTTTTGGAGGCAGTGTGTTTTTCTCAATTCCCAGAAAACAACATCTTGATATGAACAACTTAGGCATGATTGTTCGTAAAACTCAAGTGCAATAATTTGCAATATTTCAATACATATAAGAATCCATGATTACTGATAAGTGTATTCTATTTATGTATATTTTTTATTCAGCTCATGTAAAATTATTAGGGAATTTCCATTTGAAAATAAAATATTTTGTAATGACAATTGTCTAGTAGTTGAAGTCGAACGTTTGATGAATATGGATTAGCAAAAATAGATGATTAATTCAGCATATGATGAATCTATTCAATTGATGATCTCATTCAATGTGAAATTTGAATATTTTTGAAATATATTATTCATGTTGCAACCGACAAATTCATCTCAAAACTTATCACACCTGTATTAACGATCGATTTCCAAATCATCAACACAACCGAAGGATTGAGATAACTTCGTCACACTTTTCACCAAACGCCTCCAAATTATCTAGCTTTTGAGCATGCGAAATGTACATACCTAAATTCTATCCTTGCGTATCCTAAAACTATGAGGTATTACAGCGAGAGCTCCCGCGTCCGTTCGGACATGGTCGGAAGACTGTCCATGGCAAAGATCAAAACAGATAAAAAAGGTACAGATTTCATGTACGAAATTGGGTGCCCCGTTAGAGTTGCCCTTAAGTCAGATTCGTAAGACGTTAATACAGGATAAGCAAAAATATCGAGCTATTGTGGAAACGACAGAACAATAAAAGCGACGATGCACGCCGATGTGGTGTGGTGCAGCTGGTGCGAGTATAATATACGCTTCACGTATTGAAATGAAAATATACCGAGCTGCCCAAAAGAACAAAAATACACTACTTCTTTTTCATATGTTATCCAAGCTATGTGATTTGAATCAAAAGAAAATCATTATATGGGCATCTGTACTGTCTAGTGTAAACGGTCGTGTAAACCAGATATACACCCCCGCTGGCCAAAAACCATTTCCAGTGGCTCGAGTAAAGGCTAGTGGAAAGTTTCCATCTCCACCCACGTGGAAAAACATACATCACCTTCCCACCTCGTTCTTGTATTGATTTGGCCTAATTTGTACTGATTTACTGGCGCTAGCTTGTATTGACGTAGATAAATAGAGTACTAGCTCATACATCTTTGCTGTTTCCATCTTGTTTGACGAATTTTTAAATAAAATTTAAATCATGTGAAAATTAAATCGTTGTTTAATTTAAATGCACTCTAGCATTTAAACAAGAATTGATATTGTTGGATCAAATACATAGTTGTTAAAAAAATGTAGACATTAAAATGGTAGTTGAGTTGTATAAGAAACTATTAAATATAGGAGAGATTATACACGTCCTGGAATATAGAGCTTCCGCTGGAAAACTGAGTGGTGTAGAAAGGAATATTTTTAAGATGGTGGAGTATATCAAGATATACACTCCAATCTACACCTTCCACTAGAGAAGCTCTAAAGAAGTTGTATTTAGATCTCACTGAGTTTTTTTTTATGGGCTGGCGTGTGGGACCCAGTCCATATCAGCAAATTTGAACATATTTTTTGACACATCAGTCCTGACTGGTGAGTCCCACCTGTCGGTTTCCGTCAATTCGTGATCAATAAAAAATCTGTGCATTTTGCAATGTCCGGACCAAAATATGGAGGTTTTCCGCGATTCGAACGTAAAGTAGTGGTTTTTCACAATTGGATTTTGCAACTCACGTGTGTATCACCCCACCGCTTGTTTTATTGACTCGAAGCGACCCCTCGAATTGGGTCCAGTTTTGTTACATAGCAGCATACATAGGGGGGTGTGGGGAGAGAATACAACAGTAGGAATCACATATGAGCTCGGTGCAGCAGAAGGCCACGCAGGGCATCGGCTGACCCTCGAAATTCCGTGTGTATATTTTCTTCAGAGTAATCGAATCCTTCGCCGAGTGAAGGCCATCAGATCATCTCGTGAGTAAACTATACCAAAAAAAATTATAGTGAACCACAACAATTGAGTAAGCAACATACGGAGTACCTAACAGGGGTTAACTGAAACTCCATTGGTTAGGTTCGGTTAGGTCGACATCAGCAGCCTCAAGTTGAACTCCCAGACCAAAAACTTTCTGCTGGACAAGTAGCTATCATCCTCCATCCAGCAGCTTAATTGCAGATGGCCGTCCATCGATCACAACAGCCATTTCCTGCAAATTTATCCAAACCAGAAATGCAAGGCCTGTACGTGGGCCATTCCATGTAGCGGTGTGGACCCCATGGGTGTGAGATACAACTGCCGGTTGCAGCTTGGCCGGCTTGCATATGTGAAGAGTAAAGTTATGGTAGTGATGGCGATTTTAACCTGGAGGAGGATCTTTTGGACATGGATGCCAACATCTTGCCCGTCAAGATTTCTCCTTGACACAGCTGTGGTGAAAACTACCGGTAGTTAACTGCGCCAGCGCCGGTGATGAAAACGATCACGGTTAATACTCAGTGTAGCACTAGCTGTCAGGGTAGAGGCAATCAGGCAAATGTATCGATCATCACGTAGGATCATTTTCTTAAGACGACGTAATTATCTACGGAGAGAACAAAGTTACCATGAAAATGCGTAGCTCACGCGACTCCGCTCCTCGCGTCGCTCCTCCAGGCGACCGGGGGCGGAACCCTAGCCCGCGCCGCCGCCGACTCCTCCCCCACCCTCCTCTCCCCTCGTTGCCCCTCGAGGCTGCCGGCGGACAAAGGCCGCCCGGCGCCCGTGACGGGGGCGGCGGGGATTCGCCCCTCGCAGCTCCTCTCGGTGGAATGGAGGACGACCACCGCGGCACCGCCGGAGCTCGCCGCTGCCACCCGCCCTCGCCTCCTCGGCAGCTGCCTCCGCCCTTCGCTCCCCCGTTCGTGTCTCGTCCGCCGCCTTGCCGCTGCGGCTCCTCCATGGCAGCCCCCGCCGACGCGGGCTTCTCCGGGCCCGATCTGGGCCCCGGATGGGCCTGGCGGGTCTCCTGGGGAGCGGATCTTCCCCGTCGTCCTCATGGCTGCGGTCTTCGACGACGGTGCTGGGGCGTACCCCCGGTAGCAGTGCTGCTCTTCTCGGTGTCGTCCATCTGGGGCGCGTGTGGGCTGCCGGAGCTGGTGGCAAGGCTCCCTCTAGGGACACGGCGATGCCGACGATCCCTCCATGGCCTGATGTTCTCTGAGCACTAGCTTCAGAAAATCATCTCGATATATTTTCCTTTCTAGTTTCTGGTGCGATGCTTAATCGTTCCTGCTTTAGCTTTCTGAGTTCAGCTCTCTACTGCTTACTCCGAGTTCTGTAAACCCTGGATGCTGTAAGTTTCGTTTTTATGAAATGGAGCTGGGGCGAGGCCCTTTATTTCTAAAAAAAATGCGTAGCTCAGAATAATTTAGGCCAACGTCAGAAATATACAAAGTCAGTACATACGCATGGCAGCTCGTTCAACCCTCCAAGAGCCATTTTCTGGACCAAGGGCCATTTTCTGGAACGTATGTTAATTTGTGCTGTCTGAAGAGTCACGATGTAACTGAATCTGTAGCAAGACTAGAATTGATTCTGGCCGCTTTGCAGTTCCCGTCACAGTGTGTCGCACTACTCAAAGTTTGCACTGCGTAGAGGCCAAATTAGTTAGGTGTGGGTACGGCTTGTGTGTTAGCAATTCAAAGAACCATGCATAGATTAAGCAAGAGACGAGTGTAATCCAGAGAATGTAGAGATAATCATCCGTTTCAAAAAAATGTAGAGTTAACTAAACACCTCTTGAAACCGTTCACGAGTAACCCAAAGAACATAAAGAAAATTGAAGAATATTTTTGTGACGCTATGTATAGTATACACGTCTCAGTCCTTTTTTTTTTTTTTTTGCCAAATATGGCTCCTGAGCAAAACTAAACTCAGTTCTGGCACCTCCGTAAAACTATTTTAAAAAATTAGAGACTTTTGGCGACAAAAGAGGATGACGCCGAAATGAACAAGTTCGGCTCCATCCTCTTTAGCGCCGACCACTCAAGAAGTCAGATTTGAAAATAGTTTTGAGAAGAGGCCATACATATATATAGTTGCTAAAAGGGACCGATTTGTCAAAAAATATTGTATTTGGTCGAAAATGGATTAATCACAGCAGATCTTTATCACGCCTTGTTGACAAAAAATTTCTGTGGGAATTAAATCTGCCGACAATAACTAGCTTACGCGCAAATATCTTTCTCCTCTCTCCTGCGGCACCCACGGTTGAAAATTCGCACGGTTGTAGTAATCAGATTAAAATCGATTAAGACATGAACATAACTACAGTGCAAGTAAGTACGTACGCGTACGTACTCCCTCCGTTCCAATTTAATTGACTTGCTATGCACAACATGTGGATGTATCTAGTCATGTAACATGTCTAGATACATCCACATGTGGTGCATAGCAAGTCAATTAAACTGGAACGGAAGGGGGTACATATTTGTTGTCTGCGTGTGCATGAAGAACAAGACCACCGAGCATCTCGATCGTGTGATGAATGATGTAAGACTAAGAGTTAAGGAAAAATTCAGAAACTGGCCGGTAGAAGGTGTGGACGATTGGAGTGGCGCCATCCATTTCCAAAGATTTCACAGATGGAAACATGGTGAGATTTTGTTTTGCTTTTCGAAGAGCCGATCGATCAAAGGGAGAGGATATTTACCAGAAATATCACCGAGTTATATACCTGCAGAGATACGTACATCTCGATATAACCAAGTCAAGGTCAGGTCGATTAGCATTGACCTGCTTCCGGGCTTGTACAATGTCCTCGGGCCATTTTCCCACTTCTTTTAGATAAAGGGCACATCAATGTCCAATTTCAAATTAATAAAGGCTGATGAGTACTCAGGTGATTACACAAACAGCCGAGAGAACCAGCTTACAAATATTACAGACTGGCCGGCCGGAGAGCAAAAGTTTACGTCTAACACTTGGGCAACACAACCACAAGGGAATACTAAAATTGCCTTTAATTAGGAGAGAGCCGGTGCAGTCCCAGGCGAGCTGCTGGTTCTGTAGAGCTGGCGTAGCTCCGAGACCAGCATATCGACGATGGTGTGATCCTCAAGCTTTGATAGGAGTCTGAACTGCTGGCAAGAGCAACCAACTAGTTAACTACTCCCTCCGTTCGGAAAAGGATGTCACACACTATTTTTGTGACATCCTTTTCCGAACGAAGGGAGTACTTCACTACAGGAATAATATCATATGCCTACGGCCAAATACCGTCGGCATAGGCACAAATGCCGTCGGCATACAGGCAAAATATGTATGCCGACAGCAAAATATATATGCCGACGGCTTTTGCTGTCGTCTTTTGCTCCCTCGGCATATAAGCATAATGCCGTCGGCATACAAAAGCCGTCGGCATATACACCAGTGCCGACGGTTTTCTGTGGCCGTCGGCACAAAAAAGCCGTCGGCACACAAACTAACAGACACGGCCGTCTGACGGCGTCGACATATTTGCCGACGGCCGGTCCACATGTATGCCGAGGGCAAAAGCCGTCGGCATACTTGATAACCAGAAACAAAAAAAATTACAATAAAAGGCTAGCAATATACAGAAAATACTGTCGACCAATACATGAAATACATTAAACACCCGTTGCCCAGCACCTCAACCAAATTGCACGTGAGCTAATTACAAATAAGGACACATGATTCAACAACACACAAAGATTTAACATGATTACAAATCTTGGCGCACTACAAGTAATTTCATGCCTGCTGCAATGGAAAATCAGCTTCTCCTCTCGAATCAAAACAAATGCCTAGTAGTTGCAACAGATAGATAATATTATTGTTCAACCTGACCACCAGAAAACAAACCTGAAAACTTGGGGAACCATCCTATAGAAGTACAGGGAAAAGCAGAATAGGAAATAAATGATATGATCTTGGGAAAGTATCCAATATGATTGTATCGATCATATATACCCTGGAGCAATACCCAAATTCCCAAAAATACCTACAGATCAACAAAAGCGAAGGACCAAGGATGATGAAAACAGCAAGAGAGGTCGAGACTTTGTCCAAGTCAGCCAAGCGTCAAAAAGGTCACAACAACGAGGTGCTCCTGCAGAGACCAAATATTTACTGAGTTAGAGAGGATAGGCACACCATACATAGGTTCATAGACATCAGAGTTACTGCACTTAGGTGCTCACAGAGGAGAGCAATTGAAAACTCATATGAGAACATATCCACCGTACTGATGATTGTTACACAATTAGTCGTCCATAAGATAATGATCCATATATAGGATGTACTGACCATGATCAGCATATGATCTATATATAGGATGTACTGACCATGATCAGAGTTCAGAGCAAGAATGGTGGAGGCATTTATGCTATGCGCAACAAGGAACTATCATCCGACAAAGCAGCAGCTAAGCACTATGAAATATCGATAATACAGTAAAGCTTTTACACAATTTGGCCAATCTCACTAGCTAGTTACTAAAACAAGGAGCAGTCCTATGTACATTATATGTAGAGACGGGTAGGAGCCAGAAACCATAGGTCGAAGTCTTGGTCTTCACTAGCTAGTGACTAAAACAAGGAGCAGTCCTTTTGTTTTATTTTACCGATGGACTGAGATGAGCATTATATTTCCACCCAGCTGGAATGTGATGTTCTGGAGTAGCAAGCAGAATGTGCTAACTAACAATCTCTGAACATGCAGTGGGGAAAACTAAGCTGAATCGTAACTAGATTCCCATATTACTGAATCAGAAATCTGAAGATGCATAGCACCAGAATATCTCAGCAGTACTAGTAGGTCGGAGTAAATCGAAGCAGCAGCTCACCTGCTCGTGGATGGACCTGAATCGACAGGCAACGGATGGTGGCTAGGATCGACGGCCCAGTCGGAGCCACGAAGGTCGCAGCTCGGGGACATGGAATACGCCAGCAGCAGCACGGCGCAAGCCCTGCAGCGTGAGAAAGGACGACGGCCTCGAACGTAGAAGAAGAGCTCGCCACCGGCCGTGGCACCACATAGCAGAGCACGTAGAAGAAGAGCTCCGGCCGAACTACACGCTACAACCAACATCACGACGGCTGTCGTGCGGAGGAGGAGGTGGTCGAATCCGGAGGGCGGGCGAGCCTACGACCGTGCGGACGGGAGGCCAGGCGACGAGCAGCATCAGCAGCTCCACGGCGCGCGGATCCAAGACGAGCGCCAACAGGCTCCATGGCGCGTCAGTGAGCTGCAAAGGAGAGAGAAGCAGATGAGATTGGAGAGCGCGCGTGCAAACATGTATTGGAGCACGGGGATGGGGAAAGGCTTGACCTTTTTTTGCGTGGCGAGCTCCGGAAGTGCGGTGAGGACCTCCTGCGCATCACCGTCGCCGGAGACCCAGCGCCGCCGGTGGACCTTGAGGGGCTGACCCCCAAGGAGAACTTGAGGTGGCGACGGCCTCCCTGCAGCGCGAGGAGGAGGAGAACGGCCTCCGAGGCTCGCATCGGCGCAGTGGATCTGGTCGTCGGGAGGAGGGGGCGGCGGTGGAAGGACATGCCGGCGAGGTGAGAGCGGTGGCGGCGGCTTCGATCTGGATCGGGAGAGGGAGAAGGAGACTGGGGTCGCGCGAGCCGCCTCGATGTGGATCGAGTGGTGGTCTCGTCCCGTGCGTGCGTGTGTTGTGTGGATGTGTACTGGGGGTTAGGGTTTGGGATCGCATTGGTGTGGTGGGCTGGCTGGGCCGGTTGTGGCCTGGCTAGCCTCTGCAATATCTTTTTTTTTTCTGTTTTTGGATTTTACAAAACCTTTAGCAGATTATTATCAGAATATAAAATAGGATTTTTGTTTATTGTAGGCATCATTTTTAGGTACACAATTAGTTATTTAATCAGAGATATATCAAGTTTGTGAAGCAAGTGCAAACAATAGAGTGCAAAATGGCACCCGTCAAATTTTCCAAGTGCCAAAAATTACCTTTTTTGTGAAGCAAGTGCAACAAATATAGTGCAAAATGGCACCCATCAATTATTCACACTAACTAGTCCATATTTTATGAATAAACCCCAAGTACTAGGAATTTTCTCGCTTTCTACCTAATTTCGTCTATTTAAATTACTTTATGCCGATTTTCCGAAAGTAATTCAAATTTGAACTACAACCGTGTGATAGTTTGCTCTGATTTTTCTTCAAAAATCATTTTAAGGTACACAAGTAGTGATTATATCACAGAACCATCGATAGTTTTAAAAAATTCGACCTCTTTCAATGAATAGACATGGCGGTCATTTTGACCATATTTTAAAAATAATCTAAGAAAGTGAAAATATAGTCAGAAAAAGAAATCCTTTGGCATGGAGTCCATTTATGTGTACTAGTTGCTAGGGAAAATTATAAAATTGATTTTTTACAAATTTTGCAAAAATTACTTCACAAAAAGGTCTATCATCTATAAACATGTTTAGGTTTCAACCCAAATAACCAAGTTATGGTCATTCTCGTGCCATAGTTTGTTATAAAGTACTCATATTTGGCACATAGGTGTATCCATGTAAGGGAAACAATGGTGCCAAACAGAGTTTTCAAATTAATTATAGAAATATCATTTTCTATTTTCTAAGTGCCAAAAATAACTTTTTTTGTGAAGCAAGTGCCAAAAATATGGTGCAAAATGGTACCCATCAATTATTCACACAAACTAGTCCATATTTTATGGATAATACCCAAGTATTAGGAATTTTCTCGCTTTCTACCTAATTTCGCCTATTTAAATTACTTTATGCCGATTTTCCGAAAGTAATTCAAATTTGAACTACAACTGTGTGATAGTTTGCTCTGATTTTTCTTCAAAAATCATTTTAAGGTACACAAGTAGTGATTATATCACAGAACCATCGATAGTTTTAATAAATTCGACCTCTTTCAATGAATAGACATGGCGGTCATTTTGACCATATTTTAAAATAATCTAAGAAAGTGAATATATACTCAAAAAAAGAAATCCTTTGACATGGAGTCCATTTATGTATACTAGTTGCTAGGAAAAATGATAAACTTGATTTTTTACAAACTTTACAAAAAATACTTCACAAAAAGGTCTATCATCTATAAACATGTTTAGGTTTCAACCCAAATAACCAAGTTATGGCCATTCTTTGCCATAGTTTGTTATAAAGTACTCATATTTGGCACATAGGTGTATCTAGGTAAGGGAAACAATGGTGCCAAACAGAGTTTTCAAATTAGTTATAGAAATATCATTTTCTATTTTCTAAGTGCCAAAAATAACTTTTTTTGTGAAGCAAGTGCTAAAAATATGGTGCAAAATGGTACCCATCAATTATTCACACAAACTAGTCCATATTTTAAGGATAATACCCAAGTATTAGGAATTTTCTCGCTTTCTACCTAATTTCGCCTATTTAAATTACTTTATGCCGATTTTCCGAAAGTAATTCAAATTTGAACTACAACTGTGTGATAGTTTGCTCTGATTTTTCTTCAAAAATCATTTTAAGGTACACAAGTAGTGATTATATCACAGAACCATCGATAGTTTTAATAAATTCGACCTCTTTCAATGAATAGACATGGCGGTCATTTTGACCATATTTTAAAAATAATCTAAGAAAGTGAATATATACTCAAAAAAGAAATCCTTTGACATGGAGTCCATTTATGTATACTAGTTGCTAGGAAAAATGATAAACTTGATTTTTTACAAACTTTGCAAAAAATTACTTCACAAAAAGGTCTATCATCTATAAACATGTTTAGGTTTCAACCCAAATAACCAAGTCATGGCCATTCTTGTGCCATAGTTTGTTATAAAGTACTCATATTTGGCACATAGGTGTATCCAGGTAAGGGAAACAATGGTGCCAAACAGAGTTTTCAAATTAGTTATAGAAATATCATTTTCTATTTTCTAAGTGCCAAAAATAACTTTTTTTGTGAAGCAAGTGCTAAAAATATGGTGCAAAATGGTACCCATCAATTATTCACACAAACTAGTCCATATTTTATGGATAATACCCAAGTATTAGGAATTTTCTCGCTTTCTACCTAATTTCGCCTATTTAAATTACTTTATGCCGATTTTCCGAAAGTAATTCAAATTTGAACTACAATTGTGTGATAGTTTGCTCTGATTTTGCTTCAAAAATCATTTTAAGGTACACAAGTAGTGACTATATCACAGAACAATCGATAGTTTTAATAAATTCAACCTCTTTCAATGAATAGACATGGCGGTCATTTTGACCATATTTTAAAAATAATCTAAGAAAGTGAATATATACTCAAAAAAAAATCCTTTGACATGGAGTCCATTTATGTATACTAGTTGCTAGAAAAAATGATAAACTTGATTTTTTACAAACTTTGCAAAAAATTACTTCACAAAAAGGTCTATCATTTATAAACATGTTTAGGTTTTAACCCAAATAACCAAGTCATGGCCATTCTTGTGCCATAGTTTGTTATAAAGTACTCATATTTGGCACATAGGTGTATCCAGGTAAGGGAAACAATGGTGCCAAACACAGTTTTCAAATTAGTTATAGAAAAATCATTTTCTATTTTCTAAGTGCCAAAAATAACTTTTTTTGTGAAGCAAGTGCTAAAAATATGGTGCAAAATGACACCCATCAATTATTCACACAAACTAGTCCATATTTTATGGATAATACCCAAGTATTAGGAATTTTCTCGCTTTCTACCTAATTTCGTCTATTTAAATTACTTTATGCCGATTTTCCGAAAGTAATTCAAATTTGAACTACAACCGTGTGATAGTTTGCTCTGATTTTTCTTCAAAAATCATTTTAAGGTGCACAAGTAGTGATTATATCACAGAACCATCGATAGTTTTAATAAATTCGACCTCTTTCAATGAATAGACATGGCGGTAATTTTGACCATATTTTAAAAATAATCTAAGAAAGTGAAAATATACTCAAAAAAATGAAATCCTTTGGCATGGAGTCCATTTATGTGTACTAGTTGTTAGGGAAAATGATAAACTTGATTTTTTACAAACTTTGCAAAAATTACTTCACAAAAAGATTTATCATCTATGAAAAAATCTGTGAGTTTGTATGCCTACGGCTTTGCCGTAGGCATACAAATCACAAATTATTTATGTGGGAAAAAAGTTATATGCCGACGGCCTAAATAAGGTGGCCATCGGCATATAGGTGGCGCCGTCAGCTTGGTAACGTCTGCGGACTTGTATGCCGACCGCCAAACATATGCCTACGGCTTTTTTGTAATGCCGTAGGCATATAAAATTGTTGCCGACGGCAATACATATGCCGACAGCTTTTTAAAAAAGCCGTAGGCATACAAAGTATATGCCGACGGCAAAACATATGCCGACGACTTTTATAAAGCCGTAGGCATACAGCCATATATGCCGACGGCCCCGCCAAAATGCCGTCGGCATACATTTAGCCGTAGGCAACTATCCGTTTTCCTGTAGTACTTAACCCGACTATGCATTATACGCGAGTAACAAACACTTGGTTAGTCATGTTTCGGTTCTTCTGTGATCTATTGTATAGCTATAAAAGGTCGTGCTAACCAACTACTGAACGTGAATGATGTGCGCAGGTATTTGGACCATATATATGTTTCTTTTCTTTTGATAACAACGCTGGTCTACTCCATCAAATAGTGTATGTCCAAGCTACGAATCTGCGTAAAGTTTACATGAAAAGTCTGGCCTGAATATTCTCGTGTCGCCCATTTCCATGACCGGTTCCTAAGAAAAGGAAGTTATCTTGGGAAGTTAGAACGTTCGTTTGCAGGCAGGCAGGTTGAGGATGGTCAAGTTGGCAGGATTAGGACCCGACGTGACGCGCCAACAGTCGGCAACGACCGATCAGACCCGGCGGCGGCCCGGCTCCACCCATGGAATCGTCCTAGGCTTCTACTCCGTCGCTTGAAACCCGGCCGGCCTCTGATCGACACCGTCGGCATCAGTGGCACATGGCCGTGCCCATCGGTCTGCCGAACTGCCGAAGCTTTCTAGTTGGCGGAATGGTGAGACGTCGTTGCTTAATTTTGTTCGTGCCCATGTATGCATGTGGACTGGAGCCCGCCTGAAGCAACGGTGGAGCCGCCGGTGGTGGCGAGCGCGTCGTGATCCTCGGCTCGTCGGCGAAGATGGTCTGTCTGGTCGCTGCCGGCCTGCTGCTACTACTCTGCATATGGCCGTCTCTCGGGCGCAAGCGAGACCACATGCGATTATGCGAATGCGGCACGTCCGGACGCCGCGGCGCGCACCGGATACGGACATGATCCCGCTTCGTGGCACAGATGGGAGGCTGCGTGGCGCGCAACGGCCGGCCGGCCGGCCAGCATGCGCAGCGCTCTGCGCATGGACGGGGAACACGAGAGTCATTTTTGTTTCTGTTTGGATTTGGAACAGCTACCGGTGTCCGGTAGCCAGCTCCACGCACCGGCACCACGGTGGTTGGTTAATTAAGCGCCATAACCATACTACTGAACTCTGTCTTTGTGTGTAGCTGCATGCGCATTGCTGATCTCCAATTTGCAAATACACTGCATTATATCGTGCCTGCTGTTCGCGTAGTGGTGGATCTCCAATCATGCCTGCTGCATTTTGTCCGGATGCTTATTTGCATATCGTGTCGTGCTTATAGTCGTTGATTCTTGGGTTGATTGTGCGCCTCTGATTGTGTAGTGTTTGGCTTTAGACAAATAGTGCTACTAATCAGGTTCATAAACATAAGTTCAAACAAACAAAAAAGTTCATCACATATATAGCAGGCATGTGGTCGATTCCTTGCTTGGTCGTTGGACTTGGACAAGAAAGACTCGAGATTGACGCATGGGTACGGTGTGGCTCTTGCAGACCCAGGATGCCCGGCACCTGCACCGGCCGGTGTACCTACACCGGCACCGGCGTAGCAGCCGGGAAATTCAGACGCCACGCCGAAGAACGACAAGTCGGGAACCCCTCCACCCAAGGCCGACTCAGATGATGACGAGTAGTTTATAGTTACTCCCTCTGTCCCAAAATAAGTGTCTCAAGTTTGCCCAAAAGTAGATGTATCTAGACATGTTTCATGTATAGACGGACGGAGTATTACTTTTAGTTTTATTTAAATTATATGTTAATAAGTTTGAATTTGAGATTGTCTATAAATATGCAATTTTATGTGTCAATGACAAAGGGCGCCCTGGGCGTGTCCGGGCGGTGTCGGGCGCCCCCGAGCAGGCCGCCAAGTTTGGTGGGTGGGTCGGGGATGCCGGACAAACAAAACCGCCTTGGCCCGGACATTTGGGTGCTATTGTGACCCTTTTTTGCGCCCAGACTCCTATTTTGTCTTGGGGGGATCTTTTGACGGGTACAGATGGAGATGCTCTTATGAAATAAGGGAGGACTATCTTCTAATCTGGAGAAAATCAGCATGACAACAAATTCCCCAGTTCCATAATTTCTTTGTTTTCCAGAACAGATGCTATACAAAGTCCGAAGTTCAGACCGGATCTCAGTTGTTTGACATTGCCCTTGCCTACAGGGCCACAGGCTGGCCAGGATAGCTCCAACTCCCCTAGCTAATTATTCGGTCACCGATAAGGATGGCAATGGGTAGGGTATGGGGCGGGTAGACCAATACCCTACCTATACCCGTGTAGTCAATGGGTATAAAATTCTACCCATACCCGTACCCGCGGGTACAAAACTTTACCCGTACCCATACCCGACGGATACCCTACCCAATGGGTAAATCAAATAGTACAAGTTACTCATAATTTTACATTCATCGATAATTTTTTTGATAAAAGAAAAACAATCATCTCAACTCAATAACATATATTTAAGTATGTGACAATTATATCAACTCAAATTGATAATTGATGACAACTTCACATAGGTCCACAAATTCACGAGAATAAATATTAGACCTCCACGAGTAAGGTATATAAACGGGCAGGGTATGGGTATACGCACGGGTACGAGGTTATACCCGTGCCCTACCCGCGACTTAAACGGGTAGGGTACGGGTACTACCCATAGGTATAAAATTGTACCCATACCCTAACCATGCGGGTACGGTACCCGTGGGTACCCGTACCCATGGGTAAAATTGCCATCCTTAGTCACCGAGTCCGAGACCCTGAGCACGAGGGAAGGACAATGGACTTTGGGTTGCAAACATAAAAACAGTTACAGATCAGTATAGGTCAAAGCATGCACGACGGGGACATGCCAGTGCTGCACAGAGCACGCCACCGAGAAGTCCAACTCCGACGTCCCCAGATCACCCAACAGGATCTAATCAGAGCACAACTAGAACAAAAGGAAATTCGCAATAATTCACAACGAATCGAATCTCCATGTTCAGTCCAACGGCACCCAGCATCAGGCGTACAGTAGCATGCACCACGAATAATCAGTCCGAGCCGCCCGTCAGTCACCGTCGCGGGCAGATCCTCCGGCCGGCCAGCCGGTTGGTTGCCTCCGGGCTCCGGCGCACGCCGGCCGTTTACCTTCTGCCCCGGCTGATCGGTCGTGCTCGCTTCTCAACGGAACTCGTGTCAGTCCAAGGACACTGGATAAACGCAGCCAGGTGGCACTGAACTACTCCGTTTGTGCGTGAACCTTCGAAAGAGCTTTGGTGCGAGCTATTCTGACGGGGTCAAGTGTTGACCTGCTTGCGCGCGCGTCGTCGTCGGCGGCGCTGACGTTCCAGCAATCCCGGTTAGCATGCGAAAGCCCGTTTGGTGTTTGACGAGATTGTTCAACTGAGCGCTACCAAGTACCAACTCGATTGTCAGATATTCAACGAGTTCGTTAAACTACGTACGCTGTTCCAGCTCAACCATTAGAACCTCCACTTGTTTTTTTTTTTGCTTGCGAGCTGTTCAACCGTCAACGCATCCGTGGTGTACATCACTACGGGAAAATGCCTCTCCGCCGAGTGGTCAAAAGACTCGGCGAAGACCCAAATCCAGCTCGGCGATGCCTTTGCCGAGTATGAAACTCGGTGACATAGACTCGGCAAAAAACGCTCGGCGAAGACGCTTCGCCGAGTGCTTTTTGTCGGGGGACTCGGCGACGTCTTCGCCGAGTGTCTTTCTACCCAACTCGGCGAAGAAAAGCAGATCCAGCCCGTCGAGTGTCAGGTGTTCGCCGAGTCCGGGGACACGACACTCGGCGAAGACATGCGCACAACCGCGCGACACGTGTCTAGAATGGCGGGCTCGGCAAAGAATTTCGCCGAGATGATGTCTTCGCCGAGTGCCAGCCTTGCTGTTCGCCGAGACTGCTCTTCGCCGAGTGCCTCCTTCGCCGAGTATGCTTCGCCGGGTGCGCGTCGCCGAGTGCCGCGCGCTGACCATGTGCTCGGCAAGAGGGACCAAAAGGTCACCTGGGGAACATCTTCGCCGAGTACAGACTCGGCAAAGAACTCTCGGCGAAGCACGTTCCCAGGTGAGCGTTTTGGCTCCTGGAGCACCGCTTCGCCGAGTGCCTTACTCGGCAAAGGCTCTTCGCCGAGTGCCCAACTCGGCAAAGATGCCCAAATTGTCCAGATTTTTCCTGTTTTAATTGCATTCCCTGCACAGAAACAGTAATATAGTTGTATATGCACATCTGCTTCACTAGCAGGCACAGAAAATAGATAGAACGCAACAAATGCACAAACACAATTTTGGTAGCACATCACACACATCATTTTACAAAAGTTTGGTAGCACATCCAACAAAATAACAATATCCGAAGTTCACAAGAACAATATCCATAGTTTGGTTCAAAGAACTGAAACGACAAAGGCTTCAAGAACGAAGGTGTTGTCGATGCAATCCGTCCTAGAGTCCTAAAAGTTGTGAGAAACATGAGTTTTAGTTAGCAAGTTCCAACATGCATAAGTTAACAAAGAATAAGAATGAGAACTAACCTAGAGTCACTCGGGCCTGTTGGAGGTCGATGGCGCCGACGTTGGGCTTGCTCCTCCGTCTACACCATTCTCTATGTCTCCAGCATTCCCTCCTTCACCATCCGCGGGAGTGTGGGATCCAGCCGATCGATTCTCCTATGAAGATTTGCATTAGACGAATAAGCAAGAAAAGATGAATTGTTACCGAGCTAGTTTCAAGACAACTTACCAAGAGAGGGGGGCTAGTGGAGGAAGAGGAGGAAGCGACGGATTCGCGGGCAACCTCTGCATACCGAAGACGAGTTTAAGTTTGCAAAGTTCAAGCACATGGCTTAGTTGAAAGAAAAAGTGAATGCACTTACTGCCACTACCGCCTGGAGGTATGCCTGCATTTGCACCACCTTCTCATCTGTTGCTTGCGCCCTCTGTTCTGTTGCCTGCGCCCTCGCAGTAGCCTCCGTCGCGGCGGCCCTAGCCTTCTCAAGTTCGGCCTACGGGATTGCAACCATGTAAGAAGCGGTCATCGCAATGGAAACATGTAGAATAGTGGAAAAGAAGGTTCAAAACGACATACATACCTCCAATGCAGCCATCCTTCCAAGTCCGACCCTTGGGCGGCGCTCGATCTCGGGCGCTGAGCTCGTACGGCGAGCACGCATCTCGGCAAGTGATCCACCAGTGCCCGAAGACTCGAAGCAAGCACCGCCAATGTAAGGCCGGCCATTCAGCTTACCTTGTCCCGCGCACATAGCAACCATGGGGTCGAACGGAGCGGTCAAAGGATCGGAAGTCTCACCGTGATCTCCTTGAACTTGGAGCAGTAGTTAACCTTCTGATTCCCCGCGGTGGTGCTGATCCACTGTTCTTCCAAGGGTTTATTCGCTTCCAGTACCTTTGGCCTCCGGGTCTCAATGAATGCTTGCATCTTAGTCAATTTCCGGCCCTCCTTTTTCTCCTACAATTAAATGACATCAAAAGGAAACATACAATTGAGGTCAGGTGGAAATATAAAAAGAATAGCACATAAATAAAAACTTGTATGGAAAGAACAAATATAATTTCTTACCTTGTGTGCAATAACGCCGTCGAGTGAGAGGGGGCCTTGACGGTGGGTTCCGCCTACCAGCTTCCGCCGATCCGATGCGTCATCGTGCTTCCTCTTGAACGCATCCGACACCCACTTGTCTACAATCTTCTTGTAGCAAGGCTTCTGGGCGGCTAGCCACTGAGGAATCACCTATTTAACACAAGAAAGATCCATATGAGTAGATTTTTTTATCAGTCATGTGGAGAATAATAGGAAAATATATGTGGCTACCTTCATGTACTGGGCTTTCGACAAGTGTATGGGCCTTGCATCCTTTTTGGTGACCACCCTATGCATCTGCTCTGCATAGAACTGGACAACACAGCCAACACGTGCCTCGTAAAGCTGGTCGGGGATGAGCTTCTTCGCCATTTTAATCAACACCTGCTTCGCCGCCTCCTCTTTACCTTCACCTTCGACAAGGTGAAGTAATCCTAGAATCATTGAGCATTAGGAAAAAGGAATTAACACGATGAAGTCCAAACTCTTGGTATTAAGTAGTTAAGTTCTACAAATTTCTTACCCAGAACTCAGTGATGAGCCGGTTGCCAAGGTGGTCGAAGGTGGAGTCCGGAACCATCGTGAAGTGGGCCCAAGACCAAGCAGGCACCCTTTGGCCAGTGGCGATTCCATCCTTCTTGAGGTCGATCAAGCCAGGGTAAAGCTGCTTGATAAGACGGCCAAGGACGCCTGAAGGTAAGCGTTTCTTTGTTGAGGCCACCACATTGAATGTCCTGCACATACCGAAATCAAAAGTCAGAATGCTTGTGATGAAAAGGTAAATAAACTAGAAGGTAACAAAAGTCATAATGCTTGTGACAAAAGTCATAATGCTTGTGATTCCACCACTTACCCATCTCCGCCGACATCAAGAAGGCCATTGCACTCACGAGATGGCATCTTGGAAAGACCTCGCAAGTAGGGCTTACGGTCGCGCAGAGTGCCGATCAACGGAAGTGGATGAGCTGTCAACAGATCCTCATCCGCCACGGCATCCTCATCCTCATCCTCCTCACTCTCCTGGGGCAGCTCCTCGTCCTCTGACTCCTCCGAGCGCCGTCCTGAAAGTAGGGATGTAAATGGTCAGGTATGTGGCGCCATATAGTACCATTTATTCCGGTCTACAGTTCAAAACTTTTTTGTTTCCTGAAAAAATGAAGTGTGAACGCATTTATATGGATTAAGTGGTGCCATTAACATGTCCATTTACATCCCTACCTGATAGTCATCCTCACTCTCCTGGGGCTGCTCCTCCTCCTCTGACTCCTCCTCCACCTCGGGCTCCCCGGGCCGCTCCTCCTCCTCAGACTCGGAAGACGAAGCTGCGGGCACAGGACTACTCAAGCGAGCCCGAGGGGCCTTACCCCCGCGCGCATGGGTGGTTGTCGAGGGTCTGCCACGCCGTGCGGAAGAGTCCTTCGCAGCCGAGCGGTGACGCTTTCTTCCAATCATCACCTTGGAAGTCCCATCAGCAGCCTGCGCGTATAGGTTAGAAACAGTCCCAACCTTGAGAGGCCGCTTCTCCTTGGCGACACTCTTCCTCGCCACGAGTCGCTTCTCCTTCGCGACACTCTTCCTCGCCGCGAGCTGCTTCTCCTTCGCCCGGCTTCTCCTTCCCCTTCCCCCCAGCCATGTCTCAATCACCTGTCATCACGAAGAATGTGTTGATTAGTACAAGTAAAAACACAATAGTAATAAATAGGCTTAAAGAAAACTCATAAGAATTTGCAATATTTTGAATAAGCTTAAACAACACATATATGAACATAAGAAGCATGCCAAAACTCATATTAATGCAACAAAAAACAAATTAAGGAGTGGCATACAAAATATTACATCACAAATATTACAAGTTCAGGAGTGGCATACAAATGGTTCATACAAAATATTACATCACAAATATTACAAGTTCAGGAGTGGCATGCAAATGGTTCATACAAGTACAAAGCTTCAGAAGCCATTGTCTACATTGTTTGGATCATAACTTGGACCAGGATCATCATCATCATCGCTATCACGAGTGTACCACCAATCTGGCAAGTAGTCTGGAGGTGGACCGCTCGGCTCCTCTACATCGGATAGGTGCATCCGATCAAGAAGGTCCACGTCTCTCCGGTTGACAACCGGCTCACCGTCCTCTTGCCCGTCGACTACTATGACATCGTCGTCTTCTTCCATTTCATCTATAGTAGGCAAGGTGATGTTCAATCGGCCTGGCAGCCCATCTTCTTGATAAAAATCTCCCTCATATGTGTTCGGGTTTAGGCGGTGGTGGTAGTCGTCATCGTTAGGGGTAGGTGGTTTATTACGCGGCGGTACCGAGATGACTACATCCCAGCCCAGTAGACGTTTCACAGTTTTGCATGGGTACGGAAGATAAAAAACTTGGATGGCTTGGTGTGCTAGGATATAGACATCATCTCCCTCGTAGACGGATTCTCGCTCAATTTCAACCAACCCAATTTCAGGTCTTCGTCTCACTCTTTTTGGATTGAACCAATGGCACCTGAAGACAACGGGGTTCTTCTTTTTGCCGAAATCACAATCAAGTTCAATTATTTCCTTGACTATTCCATAGTAATCAAGATTGTCTCGGCATTGGCATAAGACCCCGGTATTTGTTGTCTTCCGGTTTGGCCGAGAGTTTTCATATTCATCGGTATGGAAGCGGAACCCATTAACGTCATAAGAATTATAGGTCTTGATGGAATAGGTGCATGACGTAAGTTTCTTCAACTCGGGCCTCATCTCCGGGTCAGAAATTCCCTACAGGTGCAATAGGAACAAGTGTGATACATTAGTGTTGACGAAACGGCTTGCACTAAAATGAACGTCGTGTAAGATAGAGAAATACTTTAGCTTTGAACCATGGAATGAAACCGCCGCCTCCTTCACCCCCCTTTTTAAAAAGGACCAACTTGTCATTGTCGGTAAGGGGTCTTCGATGTTTCCAGGTTTCTGACTCAAATAATCTATGAATGGCAACGATCAAGAAACGGAGTTAGTCCACAAACTAGGAAATGGAAGTGTGGCGAACAATACTCGGCGCACTTACTCAATGTAGGGTTGTACTTCCGGCGTGTTCTTCAAGACATAAGATGTAATCTTCGTCCACTCATCATATGATAATTTCTTCTTCCGTTGCCACTTGATTTGCCACCGGCCCCGATGAAAATGCTAAGGTCGGGTAGATCTTCCGGGTTGGCGGTATTGAGACGAGGCACTGGATTATGAACAGTGGTAAGAGTGTCACTATAGAACTTCGTGGTGAAGTTTGACACCTCCTCGTTAAGTGTTGCCTCAGCTATGGATGCTTCGATTTTGCATTTGTTCGTGCTTTTCTTTCGAAGGTCCTTCTGCTCTCTCTCAGTTGCAAACATCCAACGGGTCTGCACAGGCCCCCCCAATCTTGCCTCGGTCGCGAGATGCAACAACAAATGTTGCATGGGATTAAACATGCCCGGTGGAAATATAGCCTCTAGGTCGCATAGCAACTCGGGTGTCTGTTCCTCCAACTCTTTAACCACCGCGACATCTAATTCTTTAGCACAAAGCCGACGGAAGAAATAGCTCAACTTTGCCAAGACTAGCCAAATATCCTCATCGATATAGCCTCGAAACATGACCGGCATTATCCGCTCGATCCATACGTGGTAGTCATGGCTCTTGAGCCCACCTATCCGCAACCCAGGCAAATTCACTCCCCTCATTATATTAGCTGCATAGCCATCAGGGAAGAACAGGTGTTCCAGGACCCACTGGAGAATTTCTTTCCTTTGGGCCCTTGTTGGGGTGAAACGAGCCTTTGGCTTATTCCATTTTCTGACTGTGCCGGGAGGGTCCATATTCATATTTGGCCTATCACATAGCCTGATCGAGTCTAGCCTTGACGTTATCCTTCGACTTCTCGAGGTCCATTAATGTGGACCAAAGGGCCTCAGCGATATTCTTTTCAGTGTGCATTACATCAATGTTATGAGGAAGAAGCAGATCCGGAAAGTAAGGGAGTTTCCAGAAGCATGGAATGTGTGTCCACTGGTGTGTGTCTCCATAACCCACAAAGCCATTCCCATCTGCATTGGGCACAAGAGCTTCTAGCTGAGCCTTAATGGCGTGACCATCCATGGTGGGTACTGGTTCATGGCATCGACAACTACATCTTTCAGGAACTTCTGCGCGTCTCTCTTGTATCTATGACCAGGTTTAAGGAACAGCCGATGTTTATCAAAACAGGAATACTTGCCACCCTTCGTCAGCCAAACGAAAGTCATAGCCTGCAAGCACACTGGGCAAGGCCACTTCCCGTGTGTACACCATCCGCAGAATATCGCACGTGCCGGCAAGTCATGGAGGGAAGTGTGGTACCAAACGAACATAGTGAAGTGCCTCTTTGCTACGGCATCGTACGTCCGTACCCCTTCTCTCCAGGCAAGTAACAAATCATCCACCAACGGCTCCATGTACACACTCATATTCTTCCCCGGATATTCGGGCCCTGGAATTATAAGCGACAAGAACATGTTTTGTCGTTGCATGCAGACGCCGGGGGGGAGATTCAGCGGAATGACAAACATCGGCCAACAGCTATATGTGCAAGCAGACATACCATATGGGTTGAACCCATCTGTTGATAAGGCAATTGCTACACTCCTGTTTAAGCCCGCTTTGGGATGCTTAACAATGAATTTCTTCCATGCTTCACCATCAGACGGATGTACCATCTTCTCAGGACGATACCTCTTCCCATCTACCGCCATCTCATTTGTTGGGCAGATTCCTCGGTCATAAAAAGCCGTTGGATCCGAGGCAAGAATGGAAGATACCGAAGGACTTTTTGCCACTGTGAGCTGCGTCTTCTGACCATCACCACTGTCGACCTCATATACCTAGAGGACTTGCACTTGAGACAATATTTTTCATTTGTGTTCTTTTCTAAATAACATGCAGCCCTTTGGACAAGAATCTATCGGCGTATAATCCATCTTAAGTGAACTGAGGATTTTCTTCGACTCGTACATGTTCTTTGGCAGAATATGTGTCTCCGGTAGAAGGAGCAATAACATGCAGGAATGCATCAAAGCATTAATGCTTACGTGATACTGGGACTTGACAGCCATTAACGACTAATGGAATCAAGTTGAGAAACCTTTGTATGGGCGTGGAGGGTTTTCTGTGAGGCAAACAAAGTATCATAGAACTCCTTCGTGCTCTTGTCCATCTCCCCATCTGCATCTTCGGCTGGAATTTCAGGTGCTCGTGCATTAGCAAATTGATCTAGCATTCTATCAGCCCCGGTATCAAAAGCTGTTGAGGCCTCCTCGGTGCGCTGTCGCGCCACCTTCTTTCTCCGAGGTGCATGCTCGCCATGCAAGGTCCAACGATGATAGCCTGGCATAAACCCATTCTTGCTGAGGTGAAGACCCATATCGTCCTTTGTTTGGTTTCGCTGGTTTTTGCATTTACTGCACGGGCACCAAGTTCCAGCTATCCCATGGTTTTTATCAAATGCAATCTCCAGGAACTCTAAAGTCTTAGTAATCCATTCCTCAGAGATCTGACTCGCACTAGGTCGACCGCTGTACATCCACTCACGATCCTCCATATCCACACTGATTAATGCAGACATATGTACAACGTGTTTAATTTAACAAAGAGATTCATGCATCATCAAATCAATTATTTACAAAGCTATAGATTTTACGCGTTGAATGCACTCACCTATCACTACTAGGTAAAGATAAGTCCTAATCCCACCCGAGTATGTGTAGCTTGTGTTCGTTTCCACGTCTACTCCTATCCAAGACAGAATTTCGGCAGCACCTCCCCGCTGCTCTCCAAATACACGTCTCGACAAATGTCGAGAGGATGTGTATCCGGAGAACAACAGGGAGGCGCCACCGAAATTCTGTCTCAGATAGGAGTAGAACATGGAAACGAACACAAACTACACATACTCGAGCTGTCCAAAAACGTGGACAATTCGAAACGGCCACGGTTATAAAAATATAGCTGTTTGTATATAAATGTATACCCTGGACAAGGTGCATACAAAAATATATACAAACAGCTCTTTGTATATAATGAATACCCTTGACAAGGCGTACACATAAATATACAAAGAGTTTCATCTTTATTAACCATAACCCTTCCGAACGGGAGACGCCTAGGGTTACGCGACTAGTTTGGTGAGCTACAAAATAAATACACCTACATTGGAAGATAGGAAATATATCTTTACCCTTGAAGCGTGATCGGCAAAGCCTATAGGGGACGCTGCACCAAGATCCTACCCTGCGACGACGCTCCTGGGACAAATTCGATCCATGTCCTGCACAAATAAAAACAGCTACAATTAACAACTAACAACTATATAGTAAAACAACTAACAAAGTCTAAATTAACACAACTAATTACTAACCTAACTAACAGAAGCTAAACATCTAACAATTGGTACAACAAATTGCTACAACAAATTAAAATCTAACAATTGCTATAACAAATTGCTACAACAAAGTAACCAAAATCAAATACACCTATAAACATCTAACACAAGCTAAACATCTACAACAAATTAAAAAAAGAGGAAACATCTCACCTTCGGATCGAGCGGCAGGGGCTCGGGGTGGAGGAGCCTGTCGGGGTGGAGGAGCTAGCGGCGCAGGTGGCAGCCGCCGGTGGACTCGCGGCGGCGGCGTGGAGGGGAGCGGCGCAGGTGGCAGCCGCTCGGGGTGGAGGAGGACGAGGTCGCCGGCGGCTCCGGGTGGAGGAGACGGCAGCAGGGGAGGCGGCGAACGGCCGAGGTCGCGCGAAGGGGTGGAGGCCGGCCGCGCACCTAGCCCCTGCCTCCCGCCATTGCTCCGGCGAGGTGGCGGCTAGGGTTCGCGAGTCCACCGGCGCGAGGTGACCTGCAGGGATTCGTGGCGGTGGGGGTGGCGGCGGACCGGTGGGGGTGGCGGCGGAAGCAGCGCGAGCTGGCGGCAGGGGCGGCGTGGGCGGGTGGTGGCGGCGGCGCCGGCGGCGAGCGGCGCGAGAAGGTGGGATTGGGGATTTGGAGAATTTGGCCGATTTCGCGAGTCGATTTCCTTTTGTCCCCCCGTGGTTTTTTCGCCGAGTAGGAACCTTCGCCGAGTGGCTTACTCGGCGAATAATCGTCGCCGAGTGCCTTACTCGGCAAACAACATTTCGTAATTTAACATTTTTTTATATTATTTAGTTTTTCTTAGTTATTTCTATAATTTTATTTTATAATGTGTACTACCACACTCTAACTCATATTATATGTCACCACCTATTTTTTGCTGTGGTTCCGACGCTCCGCGGCCACCGGTTCCGTCGAAACCCCCTATAGTTGACCAGAAGTCCGTGTCGTCTACCCAACCGCGGCCACCAGTAGCTACAAGGACTTTTATACCTGGTTGTGTTTGGGTGGGCCATGTGAACATATCTAACATTATTTGGGCTCATCTTTTGACATGGTTCCCTCCGTCGCACCCGAAACGGGGGTTTCCGCATAGAAGAGCATAACCTTCCGGGGGATAAGTGTGGTTTGTGAAGCCGGTCACACCTCGGAGTCTCGATATGTCTATATCAACCTGCCACCACAACCTAATGCATATATTAGGGCACCACCCATGTTTTGGTGAGGTTCCGACACCCCGAAGCCCCCCGTTCCGTCGAAACCCCCTAAAGTAGACAAGAACCCGACGGTGTCGTCTACCCCTTCGACGGGCGTCGAAAGGGGGTAGCTCCAAGGACTTTTATACCTGGTTGTGTTTGGGTGGGAAATGTGAACATATGTAACATTATTTGGGCTCATCTTTTGACATGGTTCCCTCCGTCGCACCCGAAACGGGGGTTTCCGCATAGAAGAGCATAACCTTCCGGGGGATAAGTGTGGTTTGTGAAGCCGGTCACACCTCGGAGTCTCGATATGTCTATATCAACCTGCCACCACAACCTAATGCATATATTAGGGCACCACCCATGTTTTGGTGAGGTTCCGACACCCGAAGCCCCCCGTTCCGTCGAAACCCCCCTAAAGTAGACAAGAACCCGACGGTGTCGTCTACCCCTTCGACGGGCGTCGAAAGGGGGTAGCTCCAAGGACTTTTATACCTGGTTGTGTTTGGGTGGGCCATGTGAACATATGTAACATTATTTGGGCTCATCTTTTGACATGGTTCCCTCCGTCGCACCCGAAACGGGGGTTTCCGCATAGAAGAGCATAACCTTCCGGGGGATAAGTGTGGTTTGTGAAGCCGGTCACACCTCGGAGTCTCGATATGTCTATATCAACCTGCCACCACAACCTAATGCATATATTAGGGCACCACCCATGTTTTGGTGAGGTTCCGACACCCCGAAGCCCCCCGTTCCGTCGAAACCCCCCTAAAGTAGACAAGAACCCGACGGTGTCGTCTACCCCTTCGACGGGCGTCGAAAGGGTGTAGCTCCAAGGACTTTTATACCTGGTTGTGTTTGGGTGGGCCATGTGAACATATGTAACATTATTTGGGCTCATCTTTTGACATGGTTCCCTCCGTCGCACCCGAAACGGGGGTTTCCGCATAGAAGAGCATAACCTTCCGGGGGATAAGTGTGGTTTGTGAAGCCGGTCACACCTCGGAGTCTCGATATGTCTATATCAACCTGCCACCACAACCTAATGCATATATTAGGGCACCACCCATGTTTTGGTGAGGTTCCGACACCCCGAAGCACCCCGTTCCGTCGAAACCCCCCTAAAGTAGACAAGAACCCGACAGTGTCGTCTACCCCTTCGACGGGCGTCGAAAGGGGGTAACATAACCTTCCTATTATTAGCTATTTTATTAATATTCAAATATTATAATTTATTCCATTATAAATTTTTTTCCATTTTAATTTATTAGCTAGCTATTATTCCGGCGCTCCGGCTAACCTTTTCCAGCGAAACCAGCATTTTACATGAAATTAGTTGTAAATGCAGAAACTCACAACACACTTAAAGTCACACCTAGGAGTAGGATATTGCACATTTCAAACACACAACACACTTGTATACAACTTTAGGTTGCGGCCTTGCCGAAAACATACAACTACAGATCTACCTTACAACTTCACTACTTCTAAATACTGGATAGAACAAATTAAGGTACAACTTGAAATTACGATACAACACAAGTAAAACAAAGACTCTGCCTCCTTGCCTTTGCACTTGGACAAAGCTTCAGCCTCCTTTGCCCTTCGACGAAGATTCTGCCTCCTTGCCTTTGCCCTTGGACGAAGCTTTAGCCTTCTTGCTCAGTGCTTCAACCCTCCTTTCCTTTGACGACGGCATGAAATCATCGTCATCATCGCTGTCAACTACCCAGAGACAGGAACGACCGTAGGAAACACGGTCAGCTTCAGTTCGGTAGAACGGACTATTCGTAACTTTCCTGTCAAACTTATCTTCAAGCCTGAGCATTTCTGCACGAATTTGGAGCGGGGTCCTATACGGAAACCCATCGCGGCATAGCTTCGCCCCGAGCAAAGCGAGATGACTCTCAGTGTCCAAATTTTTTTCAATTGGAACTACCCTACCATCTACCTTCAAATTGCTCGAAAGCCTGGCGAGATGCTCGGATGCGGAAATGTGAAACCCGGACACACACTTCTCGCAAGGACCAATACACACCATGCTTGCGCTCAAGTGAGTACCATGCCTACCTTCGACTGGGTTTTATAGAACTACAGGTGACGCGGTACTGATAGCAAATCTGTGTGCTTCTTTATATAAGGGGACGATCCGTGTGCTTCTTCCGGATCCAACGGCTCACCAGCGCTCGAAAGAAACACACCGCTGATCCAACGGCTCAGAAGCACTGGAAGGAAACACACGATCCGTGTGCTTCTTCCGGATCCAACGGCTCACAAGCGCTCGAAAGAAACACACCGCTGATCCAACGGCTCAGAAGCGCTGGAAGGAAACACACGATCCGTGTGCTTCTTTCGGATCCAACGGCTCACAAGCGCTCGAAACAAACACACCGCTGATCCAATGGCTCAGAAGCGCTGGAACGAAACACACGATCCGTGTGCTTCTTCCGGATCCAACGGCTCACAAGCGCTCGAAACAAACACACGCTGATCCAACGGCTCAGAAGCGCTGGAAGGAAACACACGATCCGTGTGCTTCTTCCAGATCCAACGGCTCACCAGCGCTCGAAAGAAACACACCGCTGATCCCTATATATATGTAGTCATGGCCTCCATTGGCATAGCACATCTAAACTCATACCTGCAACCTCATCACTCTCCCATGGCTTCCACCATACCCACTCTAACCTACTCGGAGGCGGAGGCGCTTTGCGCCTCGAACTACCCTTGCCCACCCGGCTACGACGTCCCCGCTGGCTGGTGGCTTAGCACCGGAGGCGTGCCGGTCCCTACTGTCCCTCAAGGTTTGGCGCGCGGGCGGCCATCACGAACCACTACTACCTCGAGCTCACTCTAGAGCAGCGGATGGATCCCCGCTGGAATCCCAACTACCGCCCGACTTGGGACGCCTTCTTCAACAATCGGCGTGAGAGGGCGCTCACTAGGTACGAGGAGAACGGCCCGCCTCCTTCGAACTTCAACGAGGCCGGCCGTCGGCTGTGGTGGGCCGGCCGGACACTCCAGAGAGTCATGGACTACATCACGGCCGGCGATAACCCCCGCCTGAGCTACCCTCAGTTTCAGTCCAGGCGAGCGCCGCCCCCCGCCCGACGACAGCGACGATGACGGCGGCGACTTCGACGACTATGAGCACGAGTATTATAGGCCTAGGCAGGAGTATGACTAACCTAATGCTGGTTCATCTATGTACCCAAGATTGTTGTCATTCCTAATGCTGGTCTAGCTACGACGACGATCGTGTAAAATGTATTATATATCTCTGCATTTCCAACTAATGATATTTAGCATCTGAATAAGTAATCTGGTAGAATATATGAGTGAGTAACCTGGGAAACAAAACACACGGTTTCCCCTAGCTACAGCCCTACAGTGATTCACGTTCGAATGTCGTTGCATTCACTGTCGGGCATAAGGTTTTGTGTTTGAGCGCCACTTCGATCCAAGCAGCGGTAAGACGTCTCTGATCTACAACCGTCGGGCAAGAGATCGCTGATGATCTGCAACCGTTTTGAACGGTCGCAGGTCATCAGCGACCTCCTGCCGCTGGTTGCCCAAAGATGCCCAAAACACAAGCAGGGTGGGACGTAGCTGGGTAAATCCGGATAATTTGTGTGGAATGTCTAAATATAGCTGAAACAAGACACACGGTTTCTCCTAGCTACAGCCCGACACTGATTCACGGTCGAATGTCGCTGCATTCAGTGTCGGGCATAGCTAGGGAACCCGAATGTTTTGTGTTTGAGCTGGGTAAGCTGGAATGAGTGAGTACCTGCCTGGGAGGTGGAGTATTTATAGGCAGAGCACACTGTGCCGAGAGGACACTCGGTGAAACTACAAACTCGGCGAAGATTAGGTGCGAAACTAAAATATTTTTCCCGCTCACCTACTTCGCCGAGTGACACACTCGGCGAAGAAAAACACCCGGCGAAGAAATGGCGCGAGGCGGAATTTCGTTTCCCGCCCACATTCTTCGCCGAGATATGCACTCGGCGAAGACAACAACCCGGCGAAGAAATGGCGCGGGGGAAAATTTCATTTCCCGCCCTAAACTTTGCCGAGTGCCGGCCACCGACACACTCGGCAAAGGGGACCTAATTCGCGCGGCAAAATAGAAAGTTTCGCGCGCATTCTTTGCCGAGAGGGGCACTCGGCAAAGAAAAGTTCCATTAAAACATTTTTTTACGGTGACATCTTCGCCGAGTAGGACACTCGGCGAAGGGAAGCTCCATCACGACGCCCGTGGGTCCCACTGTCTCGAGCCACGTGTCCCTCCTTTTCGCCGTGAGCATAACTTTGCCGAGTGTCTTTTTTGCTCGTTGCCGACAAGATGCTTCTTCGCCGAGTGCTTGTCTCGGCGAAGGTTGCGTTCGCCGAGTGGTCTGAACTTCGCCGAGTGTTTTGTATCCTGCATCGGCGTAGGTATCTTCGCCGAGTTGGCCCCGCGTTTTAGCACTCAGCGAAGCTGAGACCACTCGGCGGCGAGTCAGTTTCCCGTAGTGCATGAACACCCAGGCTCAACAGAAGACGATTAGCGATGATTTATGTGGACCAACTGCGCGCTTAAAATGGAGCAGGAGTTATTGAATAAATTTGATAAGAGTGATACTATGAGCCAACTGATCGACATGCATGGCGCCAACAGGTGATCGAGAATTTGGTGTGAGCAGAAACTGATTTCTGGTGAAGAAACAAACCGAGTAGATTAAGCATCGCCTTCTGCAACTAACAAGAAGCAGGTGACGGCGGCCGGACGGTCTCCCATGATCCCATCCCAGCTGTGTGTTCGCGCGCGCCCACCGTTCTACCAACATCTTCTGCTTGCGCAAGTTCAAGAGCTGGCCGGAATCCTAACCAACTCCGCCGTCACTACCACGGATCTAGTAAGAAACAGTAAAAATATCACGAGCAGGACAAAATCTCAGTTCATCGGTTGCATCGCAAAACTTTACAGAGATCCCTCCAGAAATTTCTCCAAGTTGCTGGCCTCGACCAATCCGTCCGGCCGTGGGAAAGCACGGGTGTCGCGTGACGGAGGAAGCGACGGCGAGACGCCACTGCTCGATGATCTCTGAACTGGCGTCGAGCTTATCCAAAACAGATCAAGGTGGTACGTCGCCACACTCCAGAAACTGAAGCGGAAACAGAAAGCTGCTGTGGCAACCAACAATCATCCATGGTGGATAAGCCTCCCGGCCAGATCATCAGACGCATGTATCCAAATGTCTCCATTTAGTCACTCATGTATATATGCAAAACCAAAGGCCTTATACACATCGGAGAGGACGATGACGACGGACTATCTACTGTCTATGTACAGTGGCAGTATGTATGTATGACTATGTACACTGGATCAAAAACTCCAGTTTTCCCCCACAGGCCGGCTTCGATTACTTACAGCGGACGGAAGATCGTCCCGGTGGATTATTCGAGGAACTTCTCCCCGGCTTCTTTCCTATGCACAGTATGTACAGTATCTCGCTGCTATGGCATGTCGACGCAGTTGGTTGGTTTGCTCACTGCCCGTTGTCGCCGGCGAAGGAGACGGCGGAGAGGCGGCTGGGCCGGGACGGAACAACCCGGCCGTGGCGACGCCGACGCGTCTCCGGTTCTGCGACTGCTGGGAGGGCGCGATGGCCCTCCGGGCCAAAATACGGGCGCCGGAGCCGGTAGGGACGACGACGGATAGCGGCGGAGAAGGTGGGGCGGCCGGCTTGCTGTGGGCGACCGGGACGTGCTTGATGTGGCTCACCGGGGCGGGCTTGCGGTCCTTATGGAGGCTGCAGCGGAAGGAGCCAGGGTGGTTCGTCGGCGAGCACATGCAGGACCGGCGGCTCTTGTTGGCGACGGCGGACGCCGGCGCCGGTGACGAGACGCTGATGGACGGCGAGCGGGCGCCGACGGCCGCTGCGAGCTTGACGTGGTTGGGGGAGGCGGATCCGTAGTTGGGAACGGAAAGTACCGGGCCGCTGGGCCGAGTCGCAGCTGCGGTCGCCATGGGAGATGGAGAGCACCCGCGAGCAGTTGGAATCAGATGAGCGGACGTTTCGGTGTCGCTCTGGTGGTTTGGAGCTGTTGGAGTAAACAGAGAAGGGTGCGGGCTGGAAGGGATTTATAGAAATCGAGGCAGGGCCGCAGGGGTACTTTGGTAACTCAGAGGGCGGTGGGCCCGGACGGCAGCACAGGAACGGGTCCTAGATTCAGGTCAAAGTAGGTCCACTCCGCAATATACTGAGGTTCCATATGCTAACTTGGTTTGAAAGTTTTCTGGCATAATTCTAGTCACTTTCTCGCATTACAAACCACCACTGACTGACTACATATTCTAGAAAGAACCTAAATAAACATCTCAATTAGTCATGTTTTGATTCTTCCATGAAGTATAAAATCCACGATGAACAATTTCCTAGCATGTCCTTTTTTTAATGGGATATGCTCCGGAGAATCTAAAAGCTATATTAACCACGCTATAGGTACAACTTTACAAAGAGATCACCCCTATAAACTTGGAAATTTACAACAACGGCCTAAAATTTTACATGCTGGTCCCTAGAGCAGAAAATCGAAACGTGATCGACTGCTTGGTTTGTGGCCATCGCATCTTGGTGACCTCCAGGTCCGAGGACCCGCGTCACCGCGGGGAACAAGCCACTTGGGATTGCGCCGATGATCCCACGCCAACATCGAGAAAGATCCTCTGAAGGAGGAAGAGAGGCCGAGGAAGAACAACGCTTCCCAGCGAGGGGTGGCCCCAGTTGCCTTTGATAACCCCGACGCAAAGCTGCCAACATTGATGAACTCCTCTAGGTGTTGAAGCTTCCGTCGTGCACGCTGAGACATTCGCATGATCTCGTCGCCGAGCTTCAAGGCGAAGAGCCACCAACCCCCTCCTTTCTCCCGTCTATCACCCTGACCATATGGAGAGAGAAGGGGAACTGCAAGATCTGTACGCATCCAAGCTCTGCAAACGAGCTTTGTTGAAGGGGTTGTAGAGGGAGCGTCGTCTCTTGCCATCTCTATCCTATGGAGCACCGCGAGCCACTTCTAAACCTCCACCAAACACGAGGAACAACTCAAAAGCTCCGACGATAGAAACTCTAAAGCCATATACCCGACACGGCACGCAAGACATACACTACTACTACTTCTAAACCTATAATCTACATAGGGGCGGCTTTCCCCTCCCCCACCATCTCCGATAGGCGAGGCCGCTGAATTGGGAGGGAGAGAGGAGTGAGAGAGTGAAGAGAGACTCTCAAACGGGGGGGGGGGGGGGGGGGGGGAGAGAGAGAAAGAGAAAAGAAACGAGAGAAACCTCTAGCCTGTATTATTATACGATCGTTTTTTGCTAGAGCTACTTTACGTTTTATTTTCTCTGTTTTTCTTTCACGAACAGTGTACTTGTTTACAATCATTTCCAGTGATCCTGATATTAAAAAAATTAAAGAAAACATTTACGTGTTCAAAAAAATGTTAAAAATCCCGAATGTAGCGAATGGTGTATTCCACAAACATGCAAAAAAATTCAACGTCAGATACACCAAATGTCAAAAGTGTGTATCTTAGTATGTATATTTTCAAATCTCCAAATTTATCGGATATTGTCATTTTTGGGAAGCTCAGAATACAAAGTATTTAAAATTGAAATTTTACATTTTTTGGGATTTACATCCGAAATTGTTTCAAAAAAATAAAACACAAAAATATTTTTTGAATTTTTAAAAATACCGGGATCACCAAATCTCGGGAGCCAAAGACACTTTCGGCATTTCGACTCCTCCATATGCGTAAATTTCCAGTGTGGCGTGCAATGCGAAAGCATGTCAAGGATAACCATATTCGGATGCGGAGAATTCTGGCACATCGTGCATGTGCCGGTTCAGCTGGAATTCGGCAGTGCCAATGCGATTCCTGTGTACGTGCAGCCCACCGGTTAACCGGCTGCGGCACATTGAAAGGATGCTCCCAGGAAAAAATCGGTCATCTTGGAACGATCAAAGGCACGCAGTCAGTCAGGCCGGGATGGTCAAGTTGGCCGGAGTAGGACCTGACGTGACACGCCCACAAATGGCAGCCTTTACTCCGTCGCCAGAAACCCGGCCAACCTATGATCGATCGACACCATCATCGGCGTCAGTCGCAAATGGCCGTTTCTATCAGTCTGCCCAACTGCAAAAGCTTCTAGTTCGAGGGATGCTTCGTGTGTGGAGTTCGCGTGAAGGAAGGTATCTCCGTGGAGCCGCCGCCGACGGTGGCATGCCACGGCGCGATCGCTGTCGGCGAGAACGAACGCAGCACGAGCGCGTAGCGAGATCGTAATTTGCGATATGATGCTCAGATGATCGCCGTTATGCCCTGCACCAATTGTCTTCCGTTGATACTGGTCGACATGCCGAACGTAGGTGGCCATCACTTTCGCTCGCGGCCTATCCGCGTCCATCTCTCTCGCTTTCTTCTTTGGTTGTGGTTCCTGTCTTTCGCTGCAAAAAGATCTGAATCGACAAAAGCATCCTCAGTATCTGCTCCAGTTAAAGGTTTAACTAGTTCTCACAAGTAAATTACAGGCTTAATTACAGCACTGCGCTGAAGTTAACCCTGGAGACGCTGATTGGTGCTGCGTTTTGGTTGCCCAACACGGTGGCAGACTGGGTGGCTGTGCGTGGCGCTCGACGGCCGGCCGGCCGGGACAGATGAGCAGCGCGCGGCGTGGACGTGGGTTACGAGAGTTGATTTTTGTTTCTGCTTCTGGCTGCACCTAGTCGCTTGGTTTCCGAACAGCTATCGTGCCCGGCCGTCGATCGTGCCCGGCCGTCGAGAGCCGGCTCCATGCATGGTGGCTCATGCCCTGAGCCTGACAGGCTAGAATTAATATTTTTGTTAACAGCCGGTCTTAATTTTGCGTAGGATCTGGATCTCCAATTAATCATACTGAACTTTGTCCGTATTTGGTGAGTGTTGAACTTCTGCATCCAGCATTTACATATAATCGTATAGTTGGGTCTCTCTAATCATGTGTACTGCATTTTGGCTGTATACATACTTGCATAATTGTATCATGTTTGGTTATAGATTCTCGGGTTGGTTGCATATATGCATGATTGTGTTTGGTTTTTTGGAGAAATAGTATTAACAATAAAGTTGTTATGTAACGATTATACAAAGAAAATAGCAATAACAATCGGTTGAGAATGGTAAAATTGCTATTATGGTAAATGATCATATAGGTAATTATTTCCCCACCATGAAAGGGTTAAGGCAGGGGGGGCTTTTTCTCCTATTGTGTTTAACATAGCAGTAGATGTGGTGTCTGTCTTGGCGGAGAGAGCAAAAAGTTGTGGGCTAATTAAACCGATGTTACCTCATTTAGTAGATGAAGGGCTAGCAATGCTACAGTACATGGAGGATATGATCTTTATGTTCCAAGATGATTTAGACTCAGCGAGGAATCTTAAGAAACTCCTCTGTATTTTTGAACACTTGTCTGGTTTAAAGTTTAATTTCATGAAGAATGAGGTCTTCTGTTGTGGAAGAGCAAAAGATAGAAGCGTAGAGTATACGTCGATCTTTACTTGTGTAGAAGGTGTGTTTCCTTTTAAATACCTAGGGATGCCTATGCACGATAGAAGGTTAAGGCTGACAGACTGGAACCCGCGGAGAATAAATTAGAGAAGAAAGCCGGGGCTTGGGTAGGAAAGTATACCTCGTATGGGGATAGACTTATTTTTATTAAGGTCATGTCTTACTAATGTACCGTTTTACATGCTTTCTTTCTTTCCGTTACCAAAAGGACCTTGTAAGAAGTTTGATTTCTTTAGGAAGAGAATGTTCTGGCATGAACAAGATGGTAAAAATAAGTACCACCTAGTTAAATGGCAGGAGATGTGTAGACCTAAAGATCAGGGGGGACCTAGGGGTGCTTGACTTAAAAATCATGAACATCTGTTTAAGTGGCTATGGAAAATTGAGAACGAGGAGGGTTTATGGCAGCAATTAATTAGGGCAAAGTATCTTCATTCACATTCTTTAGCCCATGTAAAGCTAAAACATGTGCATTCTCATTTTTGGTCAGGAGTGATGCAAGTATGGGATCTTTTCTTTAGCTTTTGTAGAAAGATCGTAGGTAATGGGTTAAGAACGAGTTTATGGGAGGATCTGTGGGTGGGAGATGAAAAGTTGAAAGTTATTTTTCCTAGGCTCTACAGCTTGTCACATAGTAAGAAAATTAGTGTAGCTAGGGTCTTTAGTGAAGGTTGGGAAGTTCTCAACTTCAGAAGGAATTTGTGGGGAGAATTGGCTGATATGTCGTTTGCTTTAAAAACATGTGTTCAGGGGTGCGTTTGTTAGAAGGAGTAGAGGATAGATGTAAATGGACTTTGACAGAATCTGGTCAGCTTACTGTCAAATCACTTTATTCTGCTCTTAAAACTTCACAAGTAAAGGTTCCGTATAGGAAAGTGTGGTTTTTAAACATTCCTCTGAAAGTGAAAGTTTTTCTGTGGCTGACATTTAGGAAAAGTATTTTGACTAAGGATGTTTTGTTAGCTAGAGGCTGGAAAGGGTCGGGAAAATGCATGTTTTGTTCGGATGCAGAGTCGATAGATCATTTGTTCTTCGATTGCTCAGTAGCGAGATATCTGTGGGGGATTGTTAGGTGTTCTTTTGCGCTAAAGTCTGTTCCAGATAGTTTTCATAGCTTGCCTAGATGGTTAGATTCTTTTTCTGTACACGGCAGGCTCCTGGTTTTGGTGGGAATTGCTGCGTTAATATGGGCAATCTGGAAGACCCGGAATAATGTCTGCTTTAACGGAGTGATTCTTCAGGATCCTACCACCATAATCTTTCTTATGGCTCACTTTGTATCGTATTGGGCTGGTTTGCAGAAGCCAAGACTGCGAAGCATACAATGCAGCGGAGCAGAGCTGCTGGTGGCAGGGGTGGAGCCAGAAAAATCTGTCGCCGGGTCATGTATTATGGTTTCATCTTTAGTATGCTAGATCGATGGTGTCATTAGCTTACCACACACACTATTTCCTTAAGCATTTTCGAAAGTCACCGGGGTCAGTTGACCCCAGTCTTTGAACGTAGCTCCGCCCCTGGCTGGTGGTGGCTAATGAGTTCTTCCACAGGAAGCGAGGATGGGGGCCGTTGGTGCTATGGCTAACCGAATCCTGATGTGAGTCCTGTTGGGGAGACTTCTTCTCTTGGCCTATGGTTATGTTGGTGTTGAGAGAACTCTTGTAATGGTTTAGTAGTGGAATAGCACTAAAAGTTTGGTTTGGTCTAGTTGGCTATGTCCTCGCTGATGTTTGTTGCTGAGATGTTGCTGGGGCTTCAATATTAGATGTAGTAGCTTGCTCTGTAGGGACGGTGTTGTGCCCTGGGGCGGAAAATCTGCGGTTCTACATTCTGTATTATTAGTTTTCATAATAATGAAAATTGGGGCTTCGGCTCCTCCTTTCTAAAAAATAGCAAAAAAATTAAAAAAAAATCTGAGAACATTTGGAGATGAACATATACAAGCGTTCTGGAAATGTGTCAAGTTCGTGGTGAAATGACACTCGTGGTGCTCGGTGCAAAAAACAATCAGTGCTCTCAAAACTAGATTTATATATCTCATTTTGTCAGTGGTTTGTTTTTTTCGCAGAGCGTCACAAATGTCATTTCATCACGAAACTTTGCACACATTTTTAACACTTGTATATATGTTTATCCCAAAATTTGTTCAGTATTTTTAAAAATATTTTTCTATTTTCTGAATTTTTTAAACAGGCGGGAGCATGTAACCTCGGGAGCCAAAGTGAATTTATGCATGCATGTGGCCTATTTTCTTGGGATAAAGAAAAATTGATGAGATTGATTAGTGCATTGGACTGGGAATCGATTCGAGAAACAATTCGATATGTGTGGAAAGCACATATACTGATATACTGCTTTTGCCCCCTGCCGCATATAGAAGATCTTCTTGTTATGGTTGGAAAGAAGGAGATCTTGCTACTCATTCTCGCCCAGATCGTGCACGTACACGTGCTGGATTGGACTATGCATGGCCCGACAGAAGTTGGATACGGCTGTGATCGCCTGACGATCACCACCACTGCGGGCTCGAACCGTCACAAAGTCACAACTCACAACTGACATTCAGGGCGACCTGTCTAGAACGCAACGCTCGCGTCTTCTTTTTTTTGCGAAGATACAACTAGAGCTTACAGCAAGACATTTACAGATAGGACCTCCTCGAAGCAGAAAATTACAACCAAGTCCATCACCTGCAATGCGAAGCCACCGATGAGGCGCAGAACGCACCGACGGCGCGCCGCCGCCGCATCGCCACCTTGACCTTGGAACGGCTGATGTCCCCAGGCGGACGGGAAGTCGCCGGAACTCGGAATCCGAAGATCCTCCATCCTGCACCACCGGTCGCGTCGCGATCTTGCGCCAACTCGAGCTGCATCGAGATCAAAAGCCGGGATCGTCGTCTTCAATCGCCGGCACGGGGACGCCATCCACGGCAGCTGCGCAGAGCTGCGAGGACGGCGGAGGTAGCAGATCCACGCCAGAGCTCCACTGGAGCGCCGTCGTCGGGGGGGGGGGGGGGGGAAGATCTCCACCTGCAAAACGAACACACCACGCCGACAGCGCCACCGCCCTCCTAGCGCCGCCGGCCGAACCCCTAGCTAACCCTACACTATGTACACACCGGGATCCGGCGTTCCCCCACCCTCCCGCTGCCGAAGCAGCCGACGGAGGGGAAGCAACAGCCGGATCCGCGGCGGCGAGGTGGGTTGACCAAGGAGAGCTCACAAATCGCCTATCCCTACTGTAGACGAAGGGAAGGAGACGGCCAAGGTTCCGTCTGATACGCGCAACGCTCGCGTCTTCGACTCATCCCCAACGGTAGCGCGCTTCTAAGCTCAATTCCGGATCAATGGGCGTTGTGGGTTAGCTGTAGAGGTAGGCGTCTAGGAGGGATTCGCTAGGTGGGCTTGAGCCACCGCCCAAAGTGGTGGCATGCCACTATGGACTGGCGTACCCGGTTTGTTCCGGTGTTGCTAATGTTTGAAATCTATTTTTCGTCCCTTTTAAGCTTAATACAATCACGCGCAGACCTTCAGCGGGTTCTTGAAAAAACCGACAAGCAAGAGTTACGAATGACCATATGTCTATGCATGGCTGTTGTGAGAAACACTATGGCCCATTTCTTTTGCTGGTTTATTCCATAAGCCGAGCAGCTTATTACTTGCGGCTTCTAAATTAGTTATTAAACTAGTTATGAGATAACTATTTTAGAATCCCAACCAATAAACTGGACGGCTTATGAGAATCCGGGGCAGCTTATTTTTTAGGATAGCAAAAGAACTGGGGGCCTATATACAGTTGATTAATCACCACGGGAGAAGCTATATAGGTTGCTGCCGACGACTGATCTTGCATAACAACCTACTGCCTGGCGCCCTAGCTAGCGATGCCACACCGGCCGGCCTGGGCGCGTACGTGTGGCAAGGAACTGGAAGTGTCCACTGCCAAGTCATACCGTTGGCCGTTGCATTACCTCCGGTTCCGGCAAGATCAGCGAAACGGATCGAGTGTTGACACGTGTGCGTGGCTGCGTGGTCTTTCTCGGTTGGCCTCGCCCGATCCGTCCGGCTGGGAGAAAGCATGCTCGTCGCATGACGGGAAGATCGAAGGGACGGCGAGACGCCACTGATGATCTCTCTACTGTGGAACTGGACTCAACCTGATCCAAAAAAGATTGAAACTGGGGCAACCAACAATTATCCATGGCGGATAAGCCTCCCGGCCAGATGCATGTTTCCAAATGTCTCCATTTAGTCACTCATGTATATATCCAAAACCAAAAGGGCCTTATACACATGGGAGATCGAGGACGACGGCGAACTCTACTGTCTACGTACAGTGGCAGTATGTATGTATGTACACTGGATAAAAAACTCCAGTCTGATCCCCACCGGCCGGATTCAGTTACTTACAGCGGACGGAAGATCCCGGCGAATTATTAGGGGAACCTCTCCCCAGCTTCTTTCCTATGCACAGTATGTACTGGTATCTTGCTGCTATATATGGCATGTCGACGGCGTTGTTTGGTTGGTTTGCGCTCACTTCTCGTTGTCGCCGGCGAAGGAGACGGCGGAGAGGCGGCTAGGCCGGGGGCGGAAGGACCCGGCCACGGCGACGCGCCTCCGGTTCTGCGACTGCTGGGACGACGCGATGGCCCTGCGGGCCAAAATTCGGGCGCCGGAGCCAGCAGGGACGACCGCGGACGGCGGCGGCGAAGAAGGCGGGGAGGCCGGCTTGCTGTGGGCGCACGGGGCCTGCTTGCGGTCCTTGTGGAGGCTGCAACGGAAGGAGCCCGGGTGGTTCGTAGGGGAGCACATGCAGGAGCGGCGGCTCTTGGCGGCCGGGGACGACGCTGGAGGCGAAGAGACGCTGACGGACTTAGCAGGTGAGCGGGCGTCGGCGGGGGCGAGCTTGACGCGGTTGGGGAAAGTGGAGCCGTAGTTGGGGATCGACAGCACCGGGCCGCTGGGCCGAGTCGCAGCTGCCGTCGCCATGTGAGAGATCCGAGAGCGCGCGCGAGCAGTTGGAAACTTGGAATCAGGCGAGGAAAGGGGAGCGGAGGCTTTGGTGTCGTTATGATTTGGAGCTGTTGGAGTAAACAGAGAAGGGCGCCGGTTGGATGGAATATATAGGGGAGAGCGTGCCAGGGGTACTTTCGTAACTTCATAGGCTGGATTGGAATGTTGTGGGCCCGGACGGCAGCACACCGGAACGGGTCCTAGTTTCAGGTCAAGGTGGTTCCATAGGCCTACTTCCTTTGAAAGATTTCTGGCAAAATTCGTGTCACTTTCTCACATTAGTGCACTATAAACCAGTAGTGACTACATATTACAGTTACACCTAAATAAACATCTCAATTAGTCATGTTTGGTTTCTTCCATGAAGTACATATAATTCATGCTGAACAATTTCCTTTTTTTTCCCATAAAGTGCTGAACAATTTCCTGCCATGTATTATACGATGTTTTTTTTATGGTCATTACACGATATTTTATGCGGTTACTAGAGCTAGCTTACGTATCTTCTTCTTCTTCTTTCATGTACTCGCTCCGTTCCAAATTACTTGACTTGGATTTGTCCAAACACGGATGTATCTAGACACTAAACAAGTATAGATACATCTGTATTTACACAAACCCCAGTCAAGTAATTTGGAACGGAGAGAGTACATGCTTACCATCATTCTACTCATCAAATACTGTAGAATGTCCTACTACTAGATAGGAATATTTTTCAGTGTGGCGTGCAAAAGGCATCGATCTCAAGAAAAACCATAGTCGGCAGCCGGTTTATATTTCTGGCACGCCGTGTATGTGCCGATTCAGGCGGCCGGAATTCGGCGTGCCGATGCCATTGCCGTGTGTAGTGTAGCGCAGATGCAGCCCACCGGTTACTGTCAGTTAACCGGTTCCGGCACACTGAAACGATGGACCCAGAAGAATCAAGTTACTGTAGTATCTTGGAACATTCAGAGGTTGCAGGCAGGTAGAAGATGGTCAAGTTGGCGGGAGTAGGACCTGAGGTGACACGCTAACAAACGGCAGCCACCGATCGATCAGACCAGCCGCCGAGGTAGTGGTGTCGATCCTCTACGCCGTCGCCTGAAACCCGGCCGTCCAACGATCGATCGCCGCCGTCGGCCTCAGTCGCAAATGGCCCTCGACGTCCATCGGCCGGTCTGGCCAACTGCCGAAGATATTTAGCTCGCGGAATGGTCTGTGTGTGGAGTCCGCGTGAAGGAAGGGATCTCCGTGGAGCCGCCGATGGTGCTTCCCGGTGGTGGCAGTGTCCGTGACGCTCGCTTTCGGCAAGAAGGATCGCACGAGCGCGTCGTGATACGATGCTCTGTCTGATCGCGGCTGCCGCTACGACAACTCTGCATCTTGCTTTCCTTTGGTTCTATTCTAGCTGGTCGACCTGCCGAGCGAACGTGGCCGTCTCTCTCACTGCCTAATCCGTTTCTCTCGCTTTCTTGCTCTGGTTGGGGTTCCTGTCTTTTGCTCTTCGTTTTTTTTTACCGTGAAAGGTCCGGGTGAATGGGAAGGTCTGAATCGACACTACAGGAATGGCCTTCTGTGCCGACGGCCGCCGGCTGTGCCGACGGCAATTTGTCGGGGCCGTCGGCACAGGGCGCGTCCAGGCCAACCGGCGAGCTGGCCGTCGGCACAGAAAAGGCCGTCGGCATAGGGCAATCTTTGCCGACGGTGGCCGTCGGCACAGATATGGCTATCGGCACTGGGGCTCGCACGATACGGGGTGACGTCGACGCAATCTTTGCCGACGGCTTCACCGTCGGCACAGGTCTCTTTTTTTTCACTTATCTGGATATGGGGTGACGTCGACGCTCCACTGTGCCGACGGTCACAGGTCTCTTTTTTTTCCACTTACCTGGATATGGGGTGACGTCGACGCTCCACTGTGCCGACGGTGAAGGTCTCTTTTTTTTCCACTTACCTGGATTTGCGGTGACGTCGACGCTCCACTGCCCCGAATGTTTTCAATATTTTTGCTGTCTTTTAATATGTTTGAAAAAAATTTAATTCTTGTTTATTGATTAAAATACACCGAATAACTATGCATGCAGTACCGTAAAATCCAAATGTGCCGTGTGGGCATCTCTCTGTCGTGCGACACGAAAGCTCGGAACACGGCAATGAGCGGAAAACAAGAAATGGGTGGTGCCCTAATATATGCATTAGGTTGTGGTGGTAGGTTGATATAGACATATCGAGACTCCGAGGTTTGACCGGCTTCACAGACCCCACTTATCCCCCGGAAGGTTATGCTCTTCTATGCGGAAACGGCAACATGACGAGGTTCAACATGACGACGGCAACGGCGGCGCGGCTTAACATGAAGAAAGCAATGGCTGCCGTCTCCCGTCTGAACCCCGTAGCGTCGCCCTTCTTTCCGTACAGAAGCAACCAACAAATTTCCCTTTGCTACCCCCTTTGGACCACTTTTCACATTGATATTAAACAAACCCTGTATATTACATTGACAACATAAATTACACAGATAAGAAAATATCGGTAGTAGCGAGAACACAACATAAATTGAAGATACATGGTACTCCGCAAATTAGAAAAAGAAAATTCATCTACCATCTGATGAAGCAACAGAAGAAAATGCAAGAAGAGGCACTGAGAGAACAGAAAAGATGTGAAAAAGAAGATGCTGAAGTGAACACACACAGTACTGAACATAGGTACTCAAACTAACTTTGACCGGGTCCTAAGCCGCGCGGTGCTGAGCCGCGGGCGCTCTGCCTCCAAAGAGCCGGAACCATCACGGGGTCATAGCTGATGTGATAAGGATCCCTCTGAAGTATCGACCAGCGCATGTTGGTCTGAATCTCCAACAAATGCATGTAGCGACGGACGTGCTCGTCCTCCTCCCTGATACGGCGACGTACCACCTCCTCGGGGGCCGGCTCTCTCTGCACCCTCTGTGGCCCCTGCGAATGCCACCAAAGAAGATCCGGGTCGACGACGTCTCCTGGATTCCTCACCAAGGTCCGCTCCCCGGAAGGTAGCACCTCCCAGTGCCAGCCCGGCGGATGCCAGTCCCGGACATTGCCATCTGGGTTGATCAACAGGGGCATCGGAAAGGCTGGCGCGGAAGAGGAGCAGCGCGTGTAGGAGAGGCGGCTGCGCGTGGAGGAGGGCGACGGCTTGGCTCGAATGGGGGACGAGGTCGTGGGTATTTATGCCCAAACAGGAACAAGCACACGGATCAGAAGCGCAGGAAAGAAAAACACGATCTGTGTGCTCTGGCTCAGAAGCGCAGGAAAGAAAAGCTCAGAAGCGCAGGAAGAGCACACGGATCGTGTGTTTCTTTCCTGCGCTTCTGAGCCGTTGGATCAGCGGTGTGTTTCTTTCGAGCGCTGCTGAGCCGTTGGATCAGGAAGAGCACACGGATCGTGTGTTTCTTTCGTGCGCTTGTGAGCCGGTGGATCAGTGGTGTGTTTCTTTCGAGCGCTGCTGAGCCGTTGGATCAGGAAGAGCACTCCCACCTCATCCACAGGTACACTTTCTAATCGCCTATAAATAGCGGCGTCCCTGCAGCGAACGGCACACAACGAGCGTCTACCTTCGCCACCGAATCCAATGGCTGGATTTAGCCTATCTGCTGGCATGTTCCCTGGCATTATTGTGTTCGTCCTTGTTCACCGGCCAGCCATTGGAGCCACCTCCTGTAGGACGGTGAACAATGACAACACAACGACGCTGTTGGAAACACAAACCCTCAGGTAGGTTGAATCCAGCCACTGGATTAGGGTGACGCAATGATGAATTGCCGAAGAGGTGGGAGTGGTGGTGGTGCTGGTACGGATCGTGTGTTTCCTTCGTTTCCCGCCACCGTTTCCCGCCACCGTTTCCCGCCTAATTCCGCCACCGTTTCCCGCCTAATTCCGCCACCGTTTCCCGCCACCGTTTGCCGCCAAATTCCGCCACCGTTTCCCGCCACCGTTTCCCGCCTAATTCCGCCACCGTTTCCCGCCACCGTTTCCCGCCAAATTCCGCCACCGGTAGTCTATAAAACCCAGTTGAAGGTAGGCATGGTACTCACTTGAGCGCAACCATGGTGTGCATTGGTCCTTGCAAGAAGTGTGTGTCCAGGTTTCACATTACCGCATCCGAGTATCTCGCCAGGCTTTCGAGCAATTTGAAGGTAGATGGTAGGGTAGTTCCAATAGAAGAAATTTTGCACACTGAGAGTCATCTCGCTTTGCTCGGGTCGAAGCTATGCCGTGATGGGTTTCCGTATAGGACCCCGCTCCAAATTCGTGCAGAAATGCTCAGGCTTCAAGATAAGTTTGACAAAAAAGTTACGAATAGTCCGTTCTACCGAACTGAAGCTGACCGTGATTCGTACGGTCGTTCCTGTCTCTGGATAGTGGACAACGATGATGACGACGATTTCATGCCATCGTCAAAGGAAAGGAGGGTTGAAGCACTGAGCAAGAAGGCTGAAGCTTCGTCCAAGGGCAAAGGCAAGAAGGCAGAATCTTCGTCAAAGGGCAAGGGTGGCAACACGGCGGATAGGTAGAGTCTTTGTTTCACTTGTGTTGTATCGTAATTTGAAGTTGTACCTTAATTTGTTCTATCCAGTATTTAGAACTAGTGAAGTAGTGATCTCCTTGTCATTTGTATGCGTCTTAGTACTGGGTAGGTACTTTAGAGTTCAGTCTGAACTTTGTGTTAGCAATAGAATGCGCTGGCTAGCTGAGTTATCTGGAGTTGTGGTTTCCTCTCTGCAATGTAGTAGCAGTACTGTTGCTTTGTTAAATTACCCAGTACTTCTGAAGTTCTGAGATGTTTTGTTTTGTAAGCAAACTCTATTAGGTACCGAAAAAGTTTGAAATGGAAAACCAGTTCAGCGGTTACATAAAAATCATTTTCCAGTATATTGAGACACTACAGCTTTCAATAATTACATAAAAAATAACCTGTGATTAAAAAATATGGATTACTTCATACTTAACAAAAAAAATAAAAAAAATTAGATGAGCGGAAAACAAGAAATGTGTGATGCGAGATGGGAGAGTGATGAGGATATGGATGTACAAAAAAAAAGAGCAACAAAAATATTTTTCAATAAATTTAGACATTTTTTCAAAGGATTAAAAAAAATAACCTGTGCCGACGGCTTCACCGTCGGCATAGCCTAAAGAAAAAAAATAGATACCTGTGCCGACGGCGTCACCGTCGGCACAGGCTAATTACCTTATCCGCACGCGCGCCCCGGCCTCCACCTCCCCTGGCTCGCATCCTCCCTCAGCTCTCGCATCCACCTACCCCACGACCTTCTCCTCGCCGCCGCTGCCCCCTCCCCGCCGTCCTCGCCGCCGCCGCCCCGACCCCCGGCCGCCACCTCCCCGCCGCTGCCCCCTCCCCGCATCCTCCACCTCCGCTGCCCCCTCCCCGCATCCTCCACCTCCGCCACCTCCCCGCTGCCCCTCCCCGCATCCTCCACCTCTGCCACCTCCCGCCGCCGCCTCCCCGCCGCCACCTCCCCGCCGCTGCCCCTTCCCCGCATCCTCCACCTCCGCTGCCCCCTCCTCCACCTCCTCACCGCCGCCACCTCCCCACCGCTGCCCCCTCCCCGCATCCTCCACCTCCGCCACCTCCCCGCCGCCACCTCCTCCACCGGCCGCCCCAAGCCGCCCTCGACCCAAGCCGCCCTCGACCCCGCCGCTGCCTCCTCCACCGGCCGCCCCAAGCCGCCCTCGGAGGTAATTTTTTAAAATAGTATTTTTGTTAGTGTAGATTTTTTAGCTACTAGATGTTAGTGTAGATTTTGTTAGCTAGTATTTTTTTAGATGTTAGTGTAGAATTAATATAGATGTTAGTGTAGATTGTGTTAGCTAGTATTTTTTTAGATGTTAGTGTAGAATTAGTATAGATGTTAGTGTAGATTTTGTTAGCTCATATTTTTTTGTATGTAGTATTAGTATAGATGTTTATTTTTGTATAGATGTTGTTTCTCTATATGTTTGTGTCGTGCTAATGTTTATTTTTGTGTGCGTTTCAGATGACGTAGCTTCCCGCTAGCCACCATTGTCGGTTCCGCGTCGTTGCGGGGCTTCTTCTACACCTGAGAAGGGTCCTTCTTGGAAGTGCGTCCGTCGACCTTCTCCGGCCACCGATCACGCTTCGAGGGTATAAATCTTTCGCCCCTCTTATTGTATAGGTTTATTTTGGTCTAGATCACCTAGTTAGTCGAGTCGCGTAACCCGAGTCAGATCCCGCCCGGAAGGGTTACAAATTTATAAATATGCAGGATTGTCCATCTTTGCATATTTATAACCGTAACACTTCCGGGTTGTCCTGTTGGACAGTCGGAGTACGTGTAGATCGGGTCGTGTTCCATGTTCTACCCCTTCCTGAGACGGAGTTTCGACAGCACCTCCCTGTTGTTCTTCGGATGCACACCCTCTCGGCTTGACAAGCTCGAGACGTGTATTCTGAAGAACAGCGGGGAGGTGCTGTCGAAATTCCGTCTCGGGTCGGGGTGGAGCATGGGACACGACTCGATCTACACGTACTTGGGCGGGATAGGCCCCTACCTATTAGAAGTGTAGGTGAACCCTTGCATGCTTTAAAAGATAAATTTTGGCCGTAATTAATCTGGTAACACTTAATATATTAGCTGTTACTTGGTGCATATTATGAAATGCGTTGCTGTTTGGCTCCCAATAAAGCAGAGGATGGCTGATAATGGGTGGATGTACAATGGCCGTATCAGTAAGACTGAAAGAACAGATGAGTGGGAATGGAAGACTGATTTATTAGTGAAGGAGTTAGCGCGTGCAGCAAACCTGACAGGAGTTCGTGCAAAGTGCCCTTGCAAACAATGCAAGAATAAACACCGTGAGGGAAAGGAGGAAATGACTAAACACCTTTGGTTGCGTGGGTATATGCCTAACTACGTCACGAGTGTTGACTTTGCTCGGTACGACCGTGACAGAGATGAGGTGATGCGGCAGCGGATCGGTGGCAATGAGTACGATGGGCTTTCACGCTTCCTAGGTGATTTCTGTGAAGGTCACATACCGGATTCGCCACCTCTACATGAGGAAGCGCCGGAACCGGAGCAACATGATGAACCGGAGGAACCGGAGCCAACCGCGAAGGCCTTCCTTGATATGATGGCCTCTGCTAAGAAGCATCTATACGAGGGTGCAAAGATGTCGGCTGCCGCGTACAGCTGTTGGCCAGTGTTTGTTATTCCGCTCAATCTACCTCCCGGGGTCCTAATGCAAAGGAAGTTCTTATTTATGTCGCTGATCATTCCAGGGCCGGAATACCCAGCAAAGAATTTGAGTGTCTACTTGCAGCCTCTTGTGGATGATTTGCAACACTCTTGGCTCAATGGGACGCTGACATACGATCGAGCATCAAAGAAGAACTTCTTGATGAGAACTTGGTTCCTCTATTCCATGCACGACCTACCCGGGTACGGCCTATTCGCCGGATGGAGTACTGCTGGTAAGTGGCCATGCTCAGTGTGTAGGAACCGACAACCGTTCATGTGGCTAACTTCAGGCCGCAAGTATGTCGCGTTTGACAAGCATCGACAGTTTCTCAAAAGAAGGCATCCTTTCCGAGAAGACAAAAAGAACTTCACAAAGGGCAAAGTTGTGCATGAAGTAAACGAGGTACCCAAGTTCGATGGTGCAGCTGTTGATGCTGAGCTACGTGCTCTCGTGCCTGCTGCGGGAAATGGCCCACGATATGAGGGATATGGTGTCACGCACAACTGGACTCACGTGGCAGGCTTCACGCAGCTGCCATATTACAAGGACCTCCAACTTCCCCATAACATCGATGTGATGCGCACCGAAAAGAATGTTGGAGAGATGCTCTTTCACACAACCCTAAACATTCCAGGGAAGTCAAAGGATAATGTCAAGGCTAGAGTCGATGTTCAGAAGCTGTGTGATAGGGAGAAACTACACATGCGAGAGCCTAACCCACGTCAAAAGAATTGGGTCAAGCCGCATGCCCACTTTTGCCTTGATAGTGTCCAAAAGAAAGAGTCATTCGTGTGGCTAAAAAAACAGGTGATGTTTCCTGATGGTTGCTGTTCCAACATAAGTAATGGAGTCAATCTTCTATCGGAAAAGTCACTGGGCTCAAGAGTCACGACTATCACATATGGGTTGAGCGCTTGATGCCGGTGATGCTTCGAGGGTATCTCCCCGATCCTGTCTAGCGAGCGCTTGCGGAGTTGAGCCATTTCTTCCGCACACTCTGTGCTAAGCAGATATGTCCCGTGGTTATTCAGAAGCTACAGGATCTAGTGCCGGAGCTGCTATGCAAGTTAGAGAAGATCTTTCAGCCAGGCTTCTTTGTTCTGATGGCACATCTGATTGTGCATCTCGCGAACGAGGCACTCTTGGGTGGACCGGTGCAGTTTCGTTGGCAGTTTTGTATTGAGAGAGAGTTTAAGTATATTCGAAACATAACTGGAAACAAAGCAAGGATTGAAGGATGCATAGCTGAGGCAACAGTACTTCGGGAGATGGCAGACGCCGTCACAACGTACTATCCCGATGAGGTTCCCACTCAGCATAACCCGCTCTCTCGTTACAATGTCGACCAGCCCAAGCTTGACCCCAAGAACCTCCTCTTCCAATGTCCCGGTGGCTCGTCCGGTGCAGGTGTAAAACATACCTTGACCAAGGAAGAGAAGGATTGCATAATGCTCTATGTGCTAATGAACATGACAGAAGTAACCGGTTTCATTAGGTAAAATGGTGAACAAATTACTTTGCAACTAATAACTCGGTTTCGGTCTAATACGTATCTTCTCCTTTTAGCCAATTCGCGCATGAACAGTGGATGGGAATGGAGGATCCCTCTGCCGCAGAGTTAGACACTCTTCTGAAAGTTGGTGCTCCCGGAGGAAAAAAATTGTGCATTGGTTCATGGACAAAGTAATTTCTAACCCGTCCTTCTTACAACCTGTGACTTGTCCCTCTTATTACATGTAACTAATGAACAAAACAATTTTAAACCGTACTTGTAGGGAGCTGATCCAAACGTTGAGATGACAGATGAGTTGAGATGTGTTCCCAAGGTTTTAACCGTACCGTCATGAAGTATGAGAAGTATGATGTGAATGGGTTCCGCTTCCATACAGAGTATCACCAGAATAGTCGGCCGAATGCAAAGACTATAAATACTGGGGTCTATACCAAAGGATCCAGAGGAGCCGATGGAGCCAATTATGTTGATTACTACGGAAGGTTAGAAAAGGTATACGGGCTGACGTTCAATCGTACGAGCGTAGAACTCAAGCTCGTTGTGTTCCAGTGCCACTGGTTCGACCCACACATTGGACCACATGGTGGACAGAGAAGTGACCCTTCCATTGGGTTAGTTGAAGTTAAGCCTTCCACCACCTATAACGGAGCCGATGTCTTTGTTGTGGCTCACCAAGCCAAGCAAGTTTAGTATTTGCCCTACCCATGCCAGAAAGAGAACCTCAAGGGCTGGGAAGTCGTGTTCCAAGTATCGCCACATGGTAAGCTTCCCATGCCCTCAAAGGACGATTACAATAACATTGACCCTAAAACATACGAGGGAATTTTCTATCAAGAGCAAGAGGACTTTGGGGACTTTGCCTTACAATCGGGTGGTCTTGAGGACTTCGAGTATGATGCACTGGCTCGTGGTGAAGCAGTGGTGGATCTGAAGGAAATAGATATGCTCTCAAAGTTTAGTAGGGAAAATGACAACGATGTCGAGCCTCCACCGTGTGAGGAGCCTCCAACCTTCTCACGTGATAGTGATACTGATAGTGACGTGGAACTTGATTATGAGAGTGATTATTAGAGGTGACGTCTTTTATGCATGTCTTTATATATTTATGTCTTTACCAGCATGCTTCTTAATTGCATTATGTCTTTACCAGCATGCTTCTTAATTGCATTATATCTTCATGCTTACTTGTTTTCTCTTGTCTAAATGCAGGTGATTGAACAATATGAGCCAAGGGAAGGAAAGCTCGGCGACCGTGCATAGTAGGATGCGCCAACAGAAGCCTTTAGTCCCAGCAAGACAAAGTGAGAGGGAAGCTACTCCCAGTTGGCGTGCCGTCAACCACGATCAGGGAGGTGGAGGAGCACGAGGACGAGGACGAGGAGCACGAGGCCCTCTGGTTCCGCCCTCCGCTTCTGAGTTGCCCTCAGCTTCTGGCGACACGGAGGAGGATGAGGTGGAGCAGGAGGTCGAGGACGAGGAGGAGCACGAGGTGGAGGACGATGTGGACCACGAGGTGGACCACGAGATGGAGCTCACGGTGCAGCCGCGCAACAAGTCTCGTGGTGAAGCGGGAGTCCCTACCGCGGACATGGAGCCTAAGACCGAGGAGGCGAAAACCCTCATTGTTCCACAAGGCGTTGAGTAAGTGTACTATTTTTGTATTTTCTAACTTGTATTTCTTTTTAACATATGTACTAATGTTTTGATTATTGTGCAGCAAATGGACATGGGGAGCATCTAAGATTCCCCGCACTCCTGGGAGCTTGCTTGGAAGTTTGATTAGGAGTCATTGGCCAGGCTTGTACCATGTCGGTCCCAACCCCGAGGACAACAAGTTAGCCCATACATGGGCGGACTATGAGGCTGCCCCTATAGCGGGCTTCCCGTCAGCAGCTGAGGCTGTGATCACCGGATTTTGGGTAAGGGATATTTTCAAGTTCCGGCCATAGTTTAGAACTCCATGCTAACTCATGACTCAATTTTTTTTATGCATGGTTGAAGAAACATTTCCGGGTGCCGGAAGGGCAAAGTGCAAGGGCGGCACAAGTTTTGCGTGCTCATTGCATGAGGCTGACACGACAGCAATTCTACAACCAAAGGCTGACATCCTCCAATCAATTCACGTATGAGAAGACTGGCAAGAGGGCCTCGAAGGCGGAAAATGTCAAGAATGCAATGAAGATGACAAAGGAGGATTACATGTCGGTAAGTAAATTGTCAATGAAATTCTATATTACTGCTAAGTTGCAATTGCATTATCTCATCTTGAATATCATTTTCAGGTTTTGCCCGACTGGGCCGACCGCAGAGAAGACGCATGGGAGCTAATGGCTACGAAGTGGGTCAGGAGCGACCCCGATTTTGTCGCCGTGAGCCAGCGGAACAAGGCAAACCGAGGCAGTGAGGGAACACACAGTGCGGGAAGTCTCAACTTCTTCCGCTTTAAGGAAAGGCTGGTATGTATATACATGGAGCGACCTGCATTTATATTCCCCTCATCTTTCTACTTGGTACATATAACATTTCTTTTCGCGATGCAGGACTCCGCCGTCGGAAGGGTAACCACCGGCTTGCAGTCGTGGCGCAAGATGAAGCAGAAGAAGCAAGACGAGTCGGGGCCTCGGCCCCTCAATAAGCCCGAGTACTACGGCACTGCCGAGGAGGACTTGACAAGGTACTCCGCGACGTTAAAGGGTCTTCGCCCGGAGGTGGAAGACGCGGAGAGCCAGGAGGTCGACCACAGGGCGATGGTCCTATCGGGGCATGGAAGGCCGCATGGCCGTAATCGCATTCTTCACAATGTGGTCGAGCCTACCATGAGCTTCACGCAGGCAAAAGCTACCCTCCCAGAAGGTAGCTCCATTGTCCCGCCTCGTCGACAGCCTCGTCGATCCACTTCCACCGATGTAAGTTTGTCTCATTTTCATCCGCTTACCGACATCCGTTCCTGCATTGCAAAGATATGTTTCAACCTTGATGAGATTTATTATTTTCGAAATTGTAGCCTGATCTTGATGCAGCCTACGCTGCTGCCTATGAGGAGTTTAAGCCCCGCTATGATGAGTGGTGTCAGAGACATGCGGCCTTCGAATTGTATCAACGGTGGTTCCGTCAAGTATGTTTCAACCTTTACCTCCAAACAATATCACAAGTCACAGTTCATTAGTTTGAATCTTTTCTTTTTGCAATGCCAGACCTCTACACAATCTTGCAGTCGATGACGAAGTTAATGACCACTGGAGAGCGGACCACTGAAGCTATGGAGGAGCCACCGGCGCCGGGCCGTGAACCCCGGTTTCCGCACAAGGACGAGTTTGCTCTCAACTACTACTCATCGACATCGGTAAGTTTGATGCCAACCATTCCTTACCGTTTTCCTTTGCCTTGCAAGTTGCTAACTATTGCTCAAACATGTAGGAAAATCCTGGTGCTATCGCTGATGCTCATTGTGACTGGCTATGGGGTGGATCAAGGTCTGAGGCCGATGACGCGAGCACGCCATTACATGGCGGTGGTCCTTCTCCTGGTGCTTCCGCTGGTGCTTCGCGTGCTGCTTCCATTTCTCCCGGTGCTTCTGGTGGTTCTACTGCTGCTGCGCCAAGGCGTAGATCACCTGGCTATGCATGGGAGATTTGGGGTTCAGCCCGTCGCCGCCATCATAGGGCTGTGAATATTTTGCTATGTATGACGATGGTTCTATGTATGTATCTAGTTGATGATGTAGCATTTTGCTTTGGATGATATATGGCTATTTGTGTGTACGTATGTATTGTTCTGTGTGTATATACTGTCATAATTAACTGCTATTTATTGCTATTTTGTGCTGGGAAAACGAGCTGCCAGGAACCAAATTGGCAGAAAACCTGGGAACTCTGTGCAGCTATGTGGCGTGACCAAATGGTCAGAGCTGTGCCGACGGCAAGGCCATCGGCACAGACTACCCATGTGCACCAGATCATGCCACGTCGCCCCTCTGTGCCGACGGTACTGCCGTCGGCACAGACCTTCGCATATGCCACGGGTTGCCAGATCAAGCCACGTGGCAAACCTGTGCCGACGGCAACACCGTCGGCACAGGGTTCGTCTACGCGCTGGGCTATCGTGGGGCCCACATCGCGTGTGCCGACGACAGGTGTGCCGACGGCCAGGTTCTGGCCCTCGAGACAGCCTGTGCCGACGGTGATTGTCTGTGCCGACGGCCAAACGGGCTGTGCCTACCGGGCCCTGTCCCGACCAGGCTGTGCCGATGGCCACCGTCGGCACAGGCTGTGCCGACGGTTTACGTGGCTGTGCCGACGGCAAACGGCCGTCGGCACAGCCGGCCATTCCTGTAGTGCCTCCTCGGAACCTGCGTCAGTTAAAGGCTTGATTATTAGTTCTGGCGAGAAAATTACAGGTTAATTCCAGCAGTGTGGTACAACGACCCTGGCCATGGGTACGTATGGAGGCGCGTATTGGTGCTGTGTTTGCATGGTCCTCAGTAACCCAGCCACACGATCTCGCTACGCATGCAACGGCCGGCTGGGACAGCTGGTCAAGCGCGCTCCAGGGACGGGAGATACGAGATTACCCGAGTTATACTTTTGTTTATGCATCTGGCCACACTTCGTCGTTTCGATTCGGAACAGCTACGCTGGTGGTTCATCATCCCCTAATTCTGACAGACGACTAGTTCGGGCTGGGCGACCTTAAATTAGCCTACTTTGTGTAGGCGATCATAATGCCCTTTGTCCGTATGTTTAGCTGCATACTGCGGATCTCTAAATATACATGCATATATTATACTCCATATTTTCGCGTAGTGGTGGGCCTCCAATCATGCGTAGTGCATTTTGTCTGTATACATTATAATTGTACTCTCGTGTTTATTGTTGCAGATTCTTGGGTTGGTATGCATATGATTGTGTTCGGTTTTATAGAGGAATAATATTAACAATAAAGTTGTTATGTACTAGCATCAAAGCATATGGTCTATTCTTCCTCTGATCGATGAATAAAGAAAAAAGGACGAGATTGATTAATTGAGATTCACTAGGTAAATTGGTGCGGCGGCACCGCAGCACCCGTGCGGTAAAGATTTGATTTTGAAATCAGCGACGTTTAAAAGTTACGTATATTTTGAGAATTGTTTGAATGTAAAGGGAGTTTGTGTTTGGAAATTATTTAGATTGTGAAAATTAGTCGAATTTGAAAGTTTTTTTTATTCTAATTATTTTGACGTTTGTAAAATGGTTAGATTTTGAAGGCAAATGATATTTTAGAATATTCAAATTTGTTTGTAGTGTTAATTCATGCCGCACCCGTGTTGTAAAAAATGCAAATTTGAAAATATCGTTATTTAAAATTTGTGGATGTTTTGAGAGATGTTGAAATACGAAGAGTTAGCATTTTTTGAAGTTTTTTGAATATTCGTATTTGAGTTGTGATTGTATGACGTAAGTTTAGCATAAGTAGTCAGCATGTATTTTGTATGAACGTTTTGATATATTATTCATATTTTTCCGATGGATATATTCAGAGATATTGTTTTGCAATTTTTTTTTGGAAATTGTTTAAATAAATTGAAAAGTTTGGAAAAGATCACAAAGAAGTTGGAGTGGTTATTTTTTCAATTTTTTTTCCAAATTTTTGGAAAGTGATTTGAGTTGAGTTGGAGATCTGTTTCAAAATTTATTAATTTGGATTTTTCAAAATCTGTTAAAAAAATCTGTTGTTTAAAGATTTTGTTTTGGAGTGGATTTTTTTTCTTCAAATTTTTAGAAAGTGGTTTGAATCGGTTTGGAGATTTGTTTCAAAATTCATTGATTTGGATTTTTCAAAATTTGTTTAAAAAATCTATTGTTTTTAAAAATGTTGGAATATTTTAGAAAAGAATCTAGTGCTTCTACATAAACTTTTGATTTGGAGAAATTTTATTGATTTTCAGATATATTTTAAAACTGTTAAAGTTTTGGGAAAAGAAAAAAAAAGAGAAAAAAAGGCCGAGATAGACGCACAGCACGCGGCCCAGCCCAGCAGTCGGCCCAGCCCAGACACGCGGTGACGTCAGCGATGACGTCATCGGCGGCCAGGCTCCGCGGCATTTTTACACAAAGGTCCCTGAGATTTTTTGAATTTACGAATTAGTCCTTTGAGGGGTCTTTTTTGCAAAATGTTGCGCTGCAGTGACATTTTTTGCACGGAAACCCCCGATCTTTTCGTGAATTACAAATTGGTCCTCCCACCGAGCACTGTAGAAGTGCGATTATCTGCGAACGTGGGCCGTTGCCAGCCGATCGGATGGCCGAGAAGAATGCGGGCGACGTGGCCACTTCGGTGGGAGGTTGAAACGGTTGGCTTTGATATATAGTAAGATTAGTTGCATTGGCCTGGGAATCTATCCGAGATACAATTCAATATCGGTCTGGAAAGCGCATAGCTTTTGGCCGCTGCCGCAATTAGAAGATCTTCTCGTTATGGTTGGAAAGGAGGAGATCTTGTTACTAACTCTCTCTAGATCGTGGACGTATACGTGTCATATTGGACTTATTATGTTTATGTGGTAAATCCTTGTGTTGGTTTGCATATGATTGTGTTCGGTCCTGGCGAATTTATATTTACATTAAAGTTGTTATGTAGCATCATTGATGTGTTATATTCTTTCGCTTATTGTCGAATAAAGAAAAAAGGATGAGATCTTTCTCCTCTTTGCAAGTGTGTAGTGGAATCGGTGGACGATCTCCTAGTCCATTGTCGATTCACAAAAAGGGTTTGGGGGCTTGTCAAAGAATGGCTTGGTCTTTCCTCTCTTGACACCATGCTTTGGCCTTCTCTCACGCTCAAAGAGTGGTGGCAACAAATGATCGGACCCCCCTCGCCGAACCGAAAAGCCTTGGCCTCTCTAACAATGCTCATTTGGAATATGTCACAACTCGGACCCCCCTCGCCGCGCTCAAAGAGTAATGCAATTTGTCCATATGTTTAGCTGCTTACTGCGGATCTCTAAATATACATGCATTAATATATTTTCGCGTAGTTGTGGATCTCCAATCATGTGTACGACATTTTGTCAGTAGACATTATAATTGTACTATCGTGTTTATTGTCATAGATTTTTGGGTTGGTATGCATATGATTGTGTTTTGTTTTAGAGAACAATATTGACAATAAGGTTTTCATTTGGCATCATATGGTTTATTCTTTCGCTGATCGTCGAATAAAGAACAAGGACGAGACTAATTAGTTCATTGGCATGGGGAAATCAATCTGGGATACAATTACATATGTGTGGAAAGCACATAGCTTTTATCCACTGCCGTGTTTAACAGATGTTTACTATGGTTCGAAAGAACAAGATCTTGTCTCTCATTTTCACCCGGATCGTGAACGTATACGTGTCGGGAACTATACTAAGCCTAGCCTGACAAAAGTTCGATGCGGCGTGTGATCACCTAACGATCACCACTACTGCGGGCTCTCGATCTATCACAACTCATAAACTACGATAGACCATACGTCTATGTTAGGTTGTTGAGAGAAAAACTAATACAGGTTGTTTGATCACCACGGAAAAGCTATAGGGGCGTCTATGGTGTTGTCTATTTCTTTCTCTCTCCCTTTCTTTGCTCTGTTTGGATTATGTCTTTTGTTGTTCTTTTTTTTACCGTGAAACGTCCTGCTGAACGGCATGATTTTAATCGACAAAACATGCCTTGTAACTTGTGTTGGTTTAAACAATTGATTATTATTAGTTCTCATGAGAAAAACAGAGTTAATTTCATCGATTTGGTACACTGAGGGGGCGCGTATTGGTACTGTGTTGATTTGAATTATCCTCCGTTACCCAACACCGTGCACTGACTATGCCTGCAAATGATCTCCCTGCGTGGACCAGAACCATCTAGTGGTCACAACAACTACATTAAAATTACTTTTGTTACCATAGTTAGCTAGCTCAATGCACCGGCATTATCAGAGTTGTTCCAAACATATTTTGGGATGGGGGAAAAGTAAAAAACAAATATATTTATACTAAATTTTTATACTTCTTTGTGACTTAATTTAGTCATATCCTAATTTTAGCGAATTTATGTTTATGTTCATTAGTTTCGACAATTAACTACATTCAAATGTTCCTAATATTAATTATATTGTTATATATTATACAGTTACAATATATATCAATAGAAAACTCTATTGTGAGAAATCAAAACCATGTGTTGTAAAAAAAATATTTTTTGCATTTTTTTATAATAACATAACTTATATAGTGTATTTCTATTTATATGTGTTTCCATCTATATGTGTGTGTCTGTGATAGAGTCTATTTAATATTCTTCGTATCATGGTAAAGATCGCTAAAGTGTACACTAATAAATAAATATACTAATAGTGGTTACTCGTGTATATATGCTTAGAAGCATAATATATAGACTTTTAGAGTATAAATTTCAACATCGGTAAATTGTCTTGAAGTTATTGAAATGGTTTCGATCAACCATAGTAATCACTGTATAGGCTTCTTTACATATGATTTCATTATTATGATTGTATGCAATGTGTTTGGAATTATCGGTTGTATGTATATGTTATTTCTCTAATAAAGTGTTAAGCATAGAGTTAAATATAAAATCTCATTAAACATAAATTTGACAACAACATGTAAAACATCTTAATTAGAGAGACTAACATTCTAACTAGAACGCATGGTTGTCGATCGAATTGGTTTGGTTTTATGTGGTACACATTAGTCCATTTGTGTCTTCCTATAAACTGATATTTTCATATAATTAATATTTGTTTGGACGTAATGGCAAATATTGCAATGGTTAGTAATATATACTTCAATATTAGAGCCCCTTTTATTCTGTTTCCGGACCTATGGGCCGGCCCTAGGCATCATTGTGGTTCATGCCTTGAGCCTGACTAACTAATTACATTAGACCAGGTTGGGCGACCTTAAATAAACTTACTTTATGTATGCCTTAATATCTTGGGTAGGCTCTGTCCAACTATGCTACACTTAAAAAAAGCGTGTGCAGTAACATTCCCTTCACTACGGGAAGAAGATCCTATGCCGACGGCCAAAACCTATGCCGATGGTGTTTTGTCGGGGCCGTCGGCATAGCGCATGCGGAGGTCAAAATTTTGCCACAGAGCTAAGCCGACGGCAGCCGTCGGCATAGGTTCACCATGGCTAAGCCGACGGCAGGTATGATTTTTTTTCCTATTTTTCATCTAATATGGAATAATTCATATCTTTAAATCCGTAAATCGAAATTTAACAAATAAAAAGTCTAAATCGATTAGAAAAATAAGAGGAATCCAAATATGACATCCATATCATCTTTTTCATCATGTATATGACTTTGTACAACATATTTTTGGGTACTTGCTTAATACAAAAAGTCATTTTTAGCACTTAAAAAATGGAAAATGATATTTATAAAAATATTTTACAAATTGTTTTTGGCAACAATGTTTGCCATACCAAGACACACCTATGTGTCAAATATGGACACTTTATCACAAATTATAGCACGGGTCCATTTTGACCTTTTTTAAACAAAATAAAATAAAGTGAAAATACACACAGAAAATGAAATCCTTCGGCATGGAGTCCTTTTATGTGTACTAGTTGATAGGATAAATGATAAACCTGAGTTTTGATAAAGTTTTCAAAAAACTTCTTCACAAAAACGTCAATCATCTATAAACATGTACAAGTTTCGAGTCAAATGACCTAGATATGATCCTTCCCCTTGCGTAATTTGTGATAATGTGCCCATATTTGACACATAGGTGTATTTTGGTATGGCAAACAATGTTGCAGAACTGAGTTTTTTCAAAATATTTTAATAAATATCATTTTTCTATTTTTTAAATGCTAAAATGACTTTTTTATTAAGCAAATACCAAAAATATGTTGCAAAATGGTACCCATCCAATTTTCACACAAAGTATATCATATTTTATGGATAATCCAGCCATATTAGGAATTTTCTCGATTTCTACCTAATTTCGCCTATTTAAATGACTTTATGCCTATTTTCCGAAAGTAATTGAATTTTGAACTACAAGTATGTGATAGTTTGCTCTGAAATTTTTACAAAATTCATTTTAAGATACACCAGTAGTGGTTATATCACAGAACCTTCGATAGTTTTGAAAATGCGACCCCTTTCGATGAATAAGCACATGGTCCATTTTGACCATTTTTTCAACAAAATAAAAGAAAGTGAAAAAATACTTAGAAAATGAAATCCTTCGGCCTGTAGTCCTTTTATGTGTACTAGTTGTTAGGATAAATGATAAACCCGAGTTTTGACAAAGTTTCCAAAAAACTTCACAAAAACGTCAATCATCTATAAACATGTACAAATTTCGAGTTAAATGATCTAGATATGATCCTTCCCCTGGCGTAATTTGTGATAATGTGCCCATATTTGACACATAGGTGTATGTTGGCATGGCAAACAATGTTGCAGAACTGAGTTTTTTCAAAATATTTTTATAAATGTCATTTTCCATTTTTTAAGTGCTAAAATGACTTTTTTTATTAAGCAAGTACCAAAAATATGTTGCAAAATGGCACCCATCCAATTATCACACAAAGTATATCATATTTTATGGATAATCCAGCAATATTAGGAATTTTCTCGATTTCTACCTAATTTCGCCTATTTAAATGACTTTATGCCTATTTTCCGAAAGTAATTAAATTTTGAACTACAAGTATGTGATAGTTTGCTCTGAATTTTTTACAAAATTCATTTTAAGATATACCAGTAGTGGTTATATCATAGAACCTTCGATAGTTTTGAAAAATGCGACCCCTTTCGATGAATAGGCACATGGTCCATTTTGACCATTTTTTCAACAAAATAGTGAAAAAATACTCAGAAAATGAAATCCTTCGGCCTGGAAACCTTTTATGTGTACTAGTTGCTAGCATAAATGATAAACCTGAGTTTTGACAAAGTTTACAAAAAACTTCTTCACAAAAACGTCAATCATCTATAAACATGTACAAATTTCGAGTCAAATAACGTAGATATGATCTTTTCCCTGGCGTAATTTGAGATAATGTGCCTATATTTGACACATAGGTGTATCTTGGTATAGCAAACAATGTTGCAGAACTGAGTTTTTTCAAAATATTTTTATAAATATCATTTTCCATTTTTTAAGTGCCAAAATGACTTTTTTTAGTAAGCAAGTACCAAAAATATGGTGGAAAAAGTCATATACATGATGAAAAAGATGATATGGATCTCATACTTAGATTCCTCTCATTTTTCTAATCGATTTAGATATTTTATTTGTTAAATTTTGATTTACGGATTTAAAGATATGAATTATTTCATATTAAATGTAAAAGGGAAAATATAAATTAAAATTCATTTTATTGTTATTTATTCAAAATATACTATTACATAATCATTGTTACTTATTCAAACAAAGTTTTAAAATTTAAACAATAAAAAAGTGTAACATCGTAACGAGAGGTTAATATGATTGATAGGATACTAATATCAGTAAGTTCTAACTTCTCATTTGAAATCTAATTTGAAAGGAACTCAAAAATTAAGCGTGCTTGGGCTATTGCCGACGGCAAAGCCGTCGGCGTAGACCTATGCCGACGGCTTTTTGGGCTATGCCTACTGGCATATATGCCGACGGACCTAAGCCGACGGCTACCGACGGCATTCTGGGCTATGCCGATGGCAAAAAGCCGTCGGCTTAGGTTGTCATTCCCGTAGTGCTTCACCAAACTAGGGTTTCGCTAGCGCTGCCGCCTCGATCCACCTTCCCTCTCTTGTCTGATGATTTTGAACTCCATATCGGAATATGAGGTTGTCGGGGATGTAACCCCGGATACCCCGAAGTTAGTGGATTTATTGAATTATTAGTATAAGAAACAGCCGAGAAATAGATAAAAGATAAAGAAAGAGTAGCCGACATATGCCTATGTCGGTGTCTCCTATCACGGTTCAAACCGACACAGCGTAACCTCGGTTGGGCTGATATGTGGCTTACCTCGGCTCGGCCCGAGGCCTGTTTTCCTCGACAGATCCGAGTTCTCTGTCTCGGTTGGGCCAGGCCAAGAGGCCAGCCTCGGATGGGCTCCTCCGCCCCGGACGGGCCAGCGTCCCCCAGCCTCGGCTGAACTGACGCATCGCTACCTCCGCTGGCCAGTTCCTCCAGCGCTGGTGGACCGAGACACGCTGCAGTCTCGGCTGGGCCTAGACCCGCGCCTCGCCTCTCGCATGCGCCCCGCATGGCCCGCTGGGCCGAGATTCCTCCAAGACCCGGCGGACCGATATCTCCTAGTCTCGGATGGACCGAAGCGCACTCCAGCCTCGGTTGAACCGAGGCAACGTGATCGCCACCATCTCTCGATACCAGGAGCAACCCGGATCGGGGCAGGAGGCCCCGACATTCTAACGCTACCTCGACCTCCTACTCCTCCAGTACCACTGCCAGGACCAGCATCTCCGCGAGTAGCACGTCACGTCCCGCATCTCCGACATACCCGGTTGCTACCTCGTCAAGTACAAGAACCCCTGCCACCTACCGAAGATCCCGGAGACAGGAGCTAGAGGACAAGCCAAGGACAAGGACAGGATAGGCCACGCCCATCCTGGACGTGCCTACAGTGCCACGGATGTGACGAGAGTACATCTACGTGACATGGGCAACAGTGAGGACAAGACCCCAGTAGTCAAATCATCAGCAGTGTTTGTATAGTGTTTGCGGGCCACCCCTTGTCCCCTGGGCTCTCCCTATATAAAGGGCACCAGGGGGAGAGCTCTCCTCAGCTCCCGCACGGGCTCTCTTGCCCCGCGGGCTCATTTCCCCCTGGCTCCTTTCTTCCTCTTATGCTAGCACTAGCTCTTCAGCTCATGGAGGTAGACAGATACCGGCAAGAGACATACAACTCGAGGAGCATTTGTACAGACCGTGTACTGAGAGGAGAATACACCGATAGGCTAGATGCTGCAGTAGGGGTTTTATCTCTCACGAGAGCCCCGAAGCAGGGTAAATCCTCGTGTTGATCTGTTCTTCTGTGTGCGCTCTTCAGTGCGCTATCCCTCCCCGAATCCTCTAGCGTCCATCGGCCCCAATCATAAGCCTACCCCTAGACATCTATTGTTTCATACGACGACAGAGGTGATGTCGGTGATAACACATCGAGATAAGGTCACGTTTGTTCTAGCGTCATCGAAGGGTCGATAAGGGTAGGCGTTGACAGATATGTTGGATAACTTTGGATCTTAAGATGTTTCGTCCAAGGAAATTTCTTCGTTTGTTTATGTTGCGACATCATCCATCTCTTCGTTCTTTTGGGTTTGCGGCAAAGTCCGGTTTCTTAAATCTCTTAATTGGTGGTGAAGAAATGTAAGACTGTGCTGCTTGGGTGTACTGCATTATATAATTTTTGTGTAGTTTTTACATCTCCAATCATGAGTGCTGCATTTTATCTGAATAATTGTACGATCGTATTTTTTGTAAATTCTAGGGTTGGTTTGAAGTTTTTCTGTACCGTTATGGACGTAGTCTATTCTTTCGCTGATCGTCGAATAAAGAAAAAGAGATGAGATTAACTAGTCCATATAATGGCCCTTTGGCCGGAGAATCGATACGAGATACAATTTGACATGGGTGGAAAGCACATATATAGCTTTTGGCCCCTGCCTCCGCATTTAAAAGATCTTGTTATGGTTCGAAAGAAGAAGATCTTGCACGTATGCATGTCGGAGATTGTACTCGGCCTGGCCGGACCAAAGCTCGATGCGGCGTGCGATCGCCTGACGATGGCCACGCCTCCGGGCTCGATATGTCACAAGTCACAAGCTAGCAACAGCTGCGATCGACGTCAATGTTCGGTTGCTGAGAGGAACACTAGATGCAGGTTGATTGATCACCACGAGAAGCTGTTTGGTGACGACGAGTGATCTTGCATGCATGCATGGCAAGCACGCGATGCCTGTTGCAGCCAGGGAAGTTTCCACTCGGTTGGTCGTTGCATTGCCTCTGGTTCCGGCAAGAGCACCACGGAGAAGCAAGCACGTGTCGATCGGTGAGGCAGTTATTCCGTCTAGTGTCCTACTCACGCTGTCTATGATTGAGGTGGGACATTCGCGCCTCGGTCGGTTCTCCTTCTCTGCCACATCGCCGGCAACCGGCGAGTGCCACGTACATGCCCCCAGCTTAGTACTTAAGCTAGATAGCTTGTTAATTAAATTCTTTGGGCGTGTCGTGCGGTACAGAGACGTTTGTTTTCATGCAGTACGTACGTGGCACTAGCCGATCTGGACTGGTGACCCGCTACGTCGACCGCCTCTCTCGACGCGTTCGTGCTTTTGTTCGCTAGCTAGCTAGTCATCCGCCACCACGACGGCCTTTGCCTTATTTCACTTTAACATTCTTTGTTTCGATGAAACTTTGTACTCCATCAGCATCAGGTAACATGTTAATTAGAGGCCGTCAACCAATTAATCTTGCTTTTTTTAGATTGCACAGTTAACCCATGTTATATCCGCAAGATCTCTAGGCCAGATCAAACCTGTAGAAAGGATAGATTGGAGAGGAATCGTGTACCTTCTCCTTGCGCAGATGCGCTCGACGTGCCGGCCATGGTGGAGGTGGCCGGCGATGGCAGTGAGTGCAGTGGCGGCGGTGGCAGAACTTCCTGTGAGCACTGCGCAAAACCCTAGATCGAATGGGTGTGTCGGTGGGGTGGAGGAGCACTGCGCAAAACCCTAGATCGAATGGGTGTGTCGGTGGGGTGGAGGAGCACGACGAACCTCGTAAGTGGTATTACATGACGAGTAGGAGATCAACCTAGCATTCTCCCCCTTATCTCAACTTTTACTTTTTAACAATGTACTCTCTCTTTACTTGTTTCATCACAGATTAATACATAGAGCATGTTTCATCGTCACAACTCAATTGCGAATAGAATCAGACAGTTACAATATATCTCTTTGTTTTGAAACAATTTCTGTTCCTTTTGGGCCTCTCATGATTTAGGAATCATAGTCTTTCCATTAAACCCATGTCCGCTACATGTTCCATGAACACACTGGGTGGTAAGCCTTTCGTAAGCGGATCCGCAAGCATATCCTTTGTCTTTATATGATCGAAACTTATAGTTTGATCATGGAGTTTTATCTTTTACAACATAATACTTTATCTCTATTGGTTTGGTAGCATTACTCGACTTGTTGTTGTGAGCATAGAATACTGCGGGCTGGTTGTCACAATACATCTTTAGTGGTTTGTCAATACAATCTACCACTTTCAAGTCGGGTATAAATTTCTTTAACCATATCACCTGCCATGTGGCCTCATAAGCTGCTATGAATTATGCATACATCGTGGACGATGCAACTATTGACTGTTTGGAGCTTCTCCACGAAATAGCCCCTCCAGCGAGAGTGAACACGTATCCTGGCGTGGATTTTCTATCACCTCTGTCTCCCACAAAATCTGCGTCTGAATACCCTCTTATCTCTAGAGAATCAGATCTTCTGTATGTAAGCATGAGGTACTTTGTACCTTGCGCATAACGCAATGCTTTCTTTGCCATTTTCCAGTGCTCTGGGACTGCATTCTCTTGATATCTACCGAGTACTCCGGTGATAAAAGCTAAATCAGGGCGAGTGCACACGTGTGCATACTGTAAGCTTCGAACAGCCGAATCATATGGTACTCTTTTCATTTGATCGATCTCGTATTGGTTCTTGGGACATTGAAATTTCCCAAAACTGTCGTACTTGACTATAGGAACAGGTGTGGCACTACTCTTATGCATATTATACTTTTTAAGAACCTTTTCAAAATATGCCTTCTGCGATAGTCCTAAAACTCTATTTTTCCTATCTCGGTGAATTTCTATGCCCAAAACATATGATGCTTCACCAAGATCTTTCATATCAAAATTTGAGGATAAGTACTTCTTTGTTTCTTGTAGTAGACTAACATCACTGCTAGCAAGCAAGATATCATCCACATAGAAGATTAGGAAAACATATTTCCCATTTTTAAACTTTGCATAAATACAGTTATCCTCAACATTCTCTTTAAATCCAAAACTTTTAATTGTCTCATTAAACTTTAGATACCACTGTCTAGAGGCTTATTTTAATCAATAAATGGATTTCTTCAGGCGGCATCTCATATCTTCCTTACCTTCCATGATAAAACTCTTGGATTGTTTCATGTAAATATTTTCTTTTAAATCCCCGTTTAGAAATGCCATCTTTACATCCATTTGATGTAGCTCTAAATCAAAATGTGCAACTAGTGCCATTATGATTCTGAAGGAATCCTTACACGAGACTGGTGAAAATGTCTCATTGTAATCTACCCCTTCTCTTTGTGTAAATCCTTTTGTCACAAGTCGTGCTTTATACTTTCTACATTTTCTTTTGAGTCATACTTAGTTTTGTATACCCATTTGCAGCCTACAGTTTTGTCTCCTTTAGGAATATCTTCTAAGTCCCAACCATCGTTGGAACTACTCGGTCTCATCTCTTCTTCCATTGCATCCACCCATTTCGATGAGTGAGGGCTTCTTATGGCTTCTTCATATGAAGTAGGATCATTTTTCATATGAACTAATTATGTATTGTAAACTTTATAATCATCAGAAATAGCTAACTTTTTAGCTCTTTTAGACCTTCTAAGGGTCTCATTTTCTGAAAGTGGCTGCTGCACCTCCCTTTCATGCTCAACAACGGGTTCAGTCGGCTCCTGATGGACAGGTTCCGGATCTTCACCCATAGTTGTCACGGGTGGAGTTACAACAGGTGCTTGCACCTCATCCTCAGGAATTGTTGGTGTAGGTACAACAGGTAAACAGGTAGTGCGAAAAATGGCTCTTGAATCATCGGAAAAGGTACACACACCCTCTTCTTCTCAAGATCAATTTTCCGAGCTACTATGCTCCCCTCATCATTTCGCCCTCAAAGAAAACTGCATGTCTCGTTTCTACAAACTTTGTGTATCTGTCTGAATAGTAGAAACGAAAACCTTTTGATCTATCAGGATAGCCAATGAAGTGGCAACTGACCGTTTTGGGATCTAACTTTCCAATATTTGGATTAAATACTTTGGCCTCAGCTGGGCTCCCCCACACTCTGAAGTGTTGTAGAGAGGGTACTCTTCTTGTCCACAACTCGTATGGTGTTTTGGGCACCGACTTGCTTGGTACTCTATTGAGAATGTGGATGGCGGTTTTAAGCGCCTCCATCCATAGTCCCAATGGCAAGGTGGAGTGACTCATCATGCTGCGCACCATATCCATAAGTGTACGGTTACACCTTTCAGCTACTCCATTTTGCTGACGGTCACCCGACATTGTATACTGGGCCACTATGCCAGTCTCCTGTAAGAACCTCGCAAAAGGTCCAGGGACTTGGCAATATGGAGTGTGTCGACCGTAGTACTCTCCTCCACTGTCAGATCTCACTATCTTTATTCTTTTATCATGCTGATTTTCTACTTCAGCTTTGAATATCTTAAATTTATCAAACGCTTCAGACTTTTCTTTGATTGGATAAATATAACCATATCAGGAGTAATCATCTGTGAATGTTATAAACGAGTCATAGCCATCCACACTTTTCACAGGAAATGGTCCACAAATGTCAGTGTGAATGATTTCTAGTGTTCATGTACTTCGGTTTGCACCCTTTTTGATTTGTTTTACGTACTCTCCTTTAATGCAATCTATGCATTGTTCTATGTCTGAGAACTCTAATGAAGGAAGAATTTCATTTTTAACTAGAATTTCTATTCCGCCCCTCGAAATGTGGCCCAAACGACAGTGCCATAATTTCGATGAGTCATGAGTTCACTTTCTTTTCTTTTGTTCTTTATCCGGCGCGGAAACATGCTCATTCACTTTACACACAGAATACATTTTTTCACGTAAGGATAATAAATAAAACTCATTGTGAATTAAAGCAACACCCACATGAGTATTATTACACCATATGGCACACTTGCCATGTCCAAAATAACATTCATGATTTTCTTTGTCCAAACGTGAAACACTAATCAAATTTCTGTGTAATGAAGGAACATATAAAACATCTCTAAGCAGAATCGTGAATCCATCAGCTAACTCCAGGGCGATGTCACCGACAACTTCAACGTCTGCTTGAACTCCATTTGCAATTTCAATGCATCTTTCGCTTCTTTGCGTAGTCCGCGCCGAATAGAATCATTGTAAAGAATTTGCAACATGAATAGTTGCACCTGAGTCAATCCACCAAGTAGATTTCGAAAACTGTGTATACAAGGATTTATTTACAAAGGAAACAATGTTGTTACCTCTCTTTACCATGATGGAGTTTAGCCAGATAGGGCAATCTTTCTTGTAATGTCCAGTCTTCTTACAGTGGAGACATGTATCTTTGTCCACTAGAAGAGGCTGCTTCTGCTGATGCTGATAATGCGTGAGATTTTTTCCATGTGGCTTTGAAGGGGAACCATTGCTACTTTGATTGTAGTTATTTTTCTTGTTATCCTTCACATAGTTCAGAGAACCACCATGTGAAGCTTTAAGCCTTTCCTCTTCTTGCACACACATGGCTATGGTCTTTTCAATGTCCCATTTTCAGGCGACATATTGTAGTTGACAACAAAAGTGTTAAACTGACTTCGTAGTGAAGCCATAACTAGGTGAACAAGGAGCATATGCTTGAGCTCCAAATCATCGTCCATGGGCTTAAGCTTAGCTGTCATGTTGCTCATCGTGAGGATGTGCTCTCTTATGCCATGTCCACCTCCTGTGTACTTTTCTGTCACCAGCTGCTTTAGCAACTGGGTAGCATATATCTTTGAAGAACCAGTGAACTGGCTCTTTATCTTTTCAAGAAACTCCCTTACGGAAGCACACTCTACAATTGAGCCCACAATAGCGACCTCAATTGTGTTCTTTATGAAAGTCATGCACTTTTTATTGGCAGTAAGCCACTTTTTGTTTTCGAGGGTATATGACATCTCCAATGGAGCGTAATCCCTCCTCTTTTTATCCCAAGCATTATCATCATCTTTTTCATCTCTGACTGGCTCTGTAGATTTAACTGGCTGTGGAGTGTTGATGGCCCTTCACGTACTTACCCCACAATGGCGCCAGAAAACAGTTGCTAGCCCCTTCGCGTGGTACCTGCGTGAAAAGTAAATGGGTTAGGTTGAGACTCCAAGTGCAGAGTGTGTAGTAAGTGGAAGACGTGTTTTCCCCACGAGGGTGACTCGAGGGTTTAATATCGAACTCTCGGGGAATCAGTAGTGAAGATTTATCTTCCTATCCTTCTTTTGGTTACCTACAAAACAAAGTAAATGTTTTGGTCCTCAACCTCACCTAGTGGTTGTCAAGCACAAGGTGTTAGAATGATATCAAGATAATATGCAATGCAAACAAGAAATAAATATGCAATGGTGGTAAATAAATATGCAAGGATGGTGGTAGCAATGATAAATGATATTTTTTTTTATGATGAATGCAAGATGTAAAAGTGTTTTTGTATTTTCGGATTTAAAATGGCAGAAAATGGAAAAGTGGTAAAAGTGGTTGGAAAGGTGTTTCTTATGATTAAAAATGGACCGGGGTTCATGGTTTCACAAATGCACTCTCTCTTTAATAAAGTGGTAGACAATGGAACACTAGAGTTGACATATGAGATTGCAACACAACAGTTTAATGACAAGTTATAATTATATGGGCATCACGTCCTAACATAGAGACCTTTTGGTTATTAGTCTCTCTTATACTCCACCAAGATGCGAACTAAATCATAACACCTCAGTAATTAAGATAACTCAGAGTATAGCAATAAGTATCATGACATGAAGTTAAAATAAGAACATGCTAGATCTAGTCATGGAGTAGTGGCAATGGTCACACCCACATCTCCGGTAGCATGGTATTTCTTTTTATCCCTAGTGAGGCAACAAAGTAAGGTAAAACACCCAAGTGGATCGCAGAACTTTCTCTCACGTTCACTGCACTAGCCACCCCCCGTTACTCCAACTAATGCACACGTTCCCCCTCACACGCTCTCATAAACATGCTTGATCATAACAAGTAAATAAGAACGGGGTACATAATATGCATCTACTTTCATAACTGAAACAAAACCATTGCAATCTCAAACATATATTAACTCATAAAAAGATCCACCACAAAGGTATTACATAGATGACCGTAATCATGTTCAGCAGCTCATACGGTACTAATTAGTGAAGCTCGAGAGAGAGAGAGATACATAAGTTACTTCCACAAACCCATAGTCCAGAGGTGGACTACTCCCTCTTCATCATGGAGACGGTGGAGAAGTCGTTGGAGAAGATGGAGACCACGCCGGCAGCGCCCCGCCGGAGTTTTCCCCCTCCAATCTGCAGCTCCAGGTCTCTGTTTCGGTGTTTCTGTGGCGCTCCTTCCAGAGAACGTCGGGGGATATTTTTATAGGCGTTTTTAGGTCAAAACGGAGTCGGTGGAGGAAAGATCGACGGCAACGGAGCTCCGAGGCCCAAATGGGGGTCCCACGCGGCCAGGTACATGGGCCGCGTGGGCCCACTCTTTTGGCCCTCGGGCTCCGTTGTTCGCTTCCTTCGCCCACAAGTCTTCTTCCTTCCAAAATTGACGCTCGTAAATTTGCAGGTCATTTGGACGTCGTTTGGGTCCCTGAAACATTAAAATAAAGAAATAGGGTTTTCTGCCTGCGCAGGGTTAATTCCATAAAAATAGGAAACATGTCAAATATTCCCAAAATCATTATAAAACAGTGATATAACCCTTATATGATGCAAATATGACTGGAATATAAGTAAAATAATGCAAAGTTCATGTATGCATTTTACATGCATCAACATCCCCAAGCTTAACCTATACTCGTCCTCGAGTATGAAGGTGATAAAACTAACATGGACTTTGCAATTTAATACTATCAATGGATATCAAAGATGATTACTATTGCTACATAGAGTAAAATGATTCATTCTTAAAAGGAGTAGCAATATGCAAGATAGTTTATGAAGTGATATCAAGTATTCAATGCAAGGATGTTCAATGATAATTCACAAAGTGTAACATAAGAAAAAGTACTATGGACCACATGTATGCATAATAATAAGTAAGAACATCCTACAATGGTCATAGAGTATTGGTGAAAATCTGAATATAAAAGGTGGACACTTTGGAAAGATATATATATGAGTAGAGGTAAAGCATGAATAAATTTCATCTAACTTCTGAACTTCTCTACTTAAGTCAATGATTGTAATATGGTAATCCTTGGTGTCAAGCTCTCATTCCCCTATCATAGCATCTTGAATGATTAAGTTTAAAGTGAAAGCAATACGAGTAGTGTGCTTGACAAAGTACAGGTTGAAAGTCTCATGCCCCTTGAATACAAGTACCTACTCCATGTGTTACTCAACTTGGAAAACAAAGCAAGTTCAAGTTAAATATCATTGTAAGTAATAATAGTATCATTAAGAGCGTCAACTGGGGTACCTCTTGTCCCAGGATATGGAACAAGCCCATATCAAAATGACAAGACAAACAAACATAATGAACAATCTCAACACCCTTTTTATTTACCATTGGATAGCTTTTTATTGTAAGGTGTATCACAGAAGGTTCACCATAGCATGTAAGTAAATTTCCACCATGAATGATGCATGGCTTAGATTAGCGGCCCAGGCGTCTCTCTAACCATTTATACAAACTCATTTAAACTCACTTCATTTCCCATTTATTTCACCCATGGTAAGCATCCATAAACAAAAGTACATGATATCAACTAAATGAGATGATGTGCAATGTTGAAAGCTTGCCATGTGACAGCACATATGGCTAACTCTCAACCAAAGACATTTGTCAAGTCCACAACTTCATAATTTTAATCACAATGGGTCATATTTATTTATGCAATGAAAGTAAAGTGTGCATCAAGTTCGCGAGAGCTATATAACCAACTTTTCCCACAACAATTAACAACATAAGCATTTTCATTCAGAGGTATAGATAACACAAATATCATGATAAACATACTCGGAATAGCATAAAGCTAATAGGTAGATATGGTGGACTCACTGGAAAAACTTTGGTTGAAGGTGTTGGAAACAAGTTTTTGCTTGTTGGAATTTTTGGGCTAGCAAGAGGGAGAAAGTTGACCATCTAAATGCATGCATGAGTGTCCATAGAACTAACTAATCCATGTTAAAACAAGGTAAATAACATTTAGCATCAAAACATGAATAAAAGATAGCTCTTGATAAAATATTTGCAAATTATTACTCATTAACAAGCTCATGAATCATGCAATTATATGTATCTTTTAAAATTAACTTAACATCCCTTTTCCCAATCTTATAATAGCATCCAACATAATTCAACCCAAATTTCCAGTAGCTCTCTCATATATAAATGATAGTGTGGTGGTCTCACAAAATAAAAATCTAACCTAAACAAACAAAAAGACGCTCCAAGTTTATGCGATAAAGTGTTTCGATCGAAAAACAGAAGTTAGACGTGTGCAAACCGAGAGTGTGTAGGTCCAGTGGGGTTGTCTTCACATCCCCAAGCTTATGGTCTTCACCATCCTTGGATAGCTCTTGGTGCATCTCCTCTAATCCCTGTGAAAAAACTTCAAAACACCGTTTCTCCCATTTCTTTTTCTGTGGGGCACATTAGTAGTGATAAACAAATAGATTTCTTGCTGCATATAATCCTTAGACAAAAATTCATATGAATGTCCAGAAATGTATAATGTTGTATGCCTACTCATAAACTCAATTGGATCAAAAAGATTCATGTTAAAAGTTCTAAGCATGCATCAAACAAAATGGGACAGAATCTGTCCAGAAAAACAGCAGCAGCTAAACGTATTTTTCTACCCTACTTAACTTTGTCGGAAAATTCCGAAAAATTCATGCATACAGAGGATGAAAAGTTGCATACAGTTTAAATATGAGCTCATTCGGAGTTACAGAATAAGAATTAAAAATCATACCGTGCACAGATTCGTGCAGGAATAAATCTCCGAACGCTATAAGCAACTTCTTCATACCAAAATGAGTAAAACTTGGCACTTTATTAAAAATTCCAGAAACTAAACTAAACACTAAGTCTCTTGTTACAGCAAGAGGACACAAAGAAAATCACAAATAAAAACAACCGGGTTGCCTCCCGTAAAGCGCTTTCTTTATAGCCATATAGCTAGGCTTCTTACTTGATGTTTATTGTGGACGAAGCTCATGAGGGAGCTTGAATGATGTGTCCCTCTTCCTTGGGAAGTGTTCCATACATTTCTTGTGTGGAAACTGAAACTTCACATTCCCTTCTTTTGAATCAATGATAGCACCTGTAGTACGAAGAAAAGGTCTTCCAAGAATAATTGGACTAGAGGTTTTATTCCCCATATCCATGATTAGAAAATCAACAGGCACAAATGTCATATGTAACTCTACCAAAACATCACTTACTTTTCCTAAAGCATGTTTAATGGAATCATCAGCAAGTGCAAGTTCAATAGAGCATTTTTCAAGATTTTTCAATTCAAGTACTTCATATAGTTCTTTAGATAAAACAGAGACACTAGATCCTAGATCAAGTATAGCATGGTGTGTCTCTTTTCCAATGGTTACTAGGACTTTGGGAATCCATACATCCCCAAGCTTAGGTGGTATCATAGCCTCTTGGTTGTACCTAGCAATCTTTTCTTTCAAGACATGATTAGCAATATAAGAACCAAAACCAGCTTGGTTAACATTAATAGAAGGATCACTTGCAAATTTTTGTAAGATAGATATTAATTCATGCAAGCTACAATTCTCTAAGTCAAGCAATGGTTCCTTTACTTCACTAAGCATTTTAACTTCTCAACTTTCTTCTCTTTCACACCATAATAGTTTCCTTAGCAATTCTCTCTTGCTCATGAATATGTTCCCAAGATTTATTTATAACCTCTTGACAATATTTAATTGTTTCCTCATGTTTTTGAGCTATAATGGTGTTCTTTAATGAGGAAACTTCCTTAGTGAGCTGATCTACCCTTTCAAACAAAGAGTCTTGTTTTTCAAACTTAGATATAAATTCCTTATTAAGCTCCTTTTGAGTAGATATAAATGATCTAATGGTGTTTTCCAAATCACTAGAAACATTACCACTAGTAGTATATTTGTTTGGCACATATGGGGGTTTATTATAAGAGTTATAATTGTTGTTACCATACCCATTATTACCATAGTTCCTAATGAAGTTGACATCAATATTTTCAGGATTATTACCAACTAGTTCTTGCAAAGGCACATTTTCAATATTTTGTTTATTAATGAAAGCAAGAATAGTATCCATTTTAGATGACAAATCATTTGTTTCTTCTATGGAGTTCACTTTCTTAGAAGGATTAGGTGCTCTATCAGTATGCCATTGACTATAGTTTTGCAAAATGCTTTCCAATATGTTCTTAGCTTCTACTATAGTTTTTCCCATAAAAGCACCTCCAGCAGCAGAATCAAGAATATTTCTAGACATGTAATTTAGACCATTGTAAAAAGAGTGTAATATGGTCCATTCGTTGACCCCATGTGATGGACAAGTTCTAAGCATAAGTTTAATCCTATCCCAAGCCATAGCAACATGTTCATTTTCATTTTGCCTAAAAGAAAGAATGTTGTTTCTATTTTGCAAAATTTTAACAGGGGATAGTATTTCTTAATGAAAGCTTCTTTTAAATCATCCCAAGTTTTAATGCTATCAATAGGTAATGAATGCAGCCACTCTTTAGCTTTTCCTCTAAGTGAGAAAGGAAATAACTTCAGTTTTAGAATATCACTTTCCACATTTTTAAATTTCTGCATGTCACATATTTCAACAAAATCATGAAGATGCATAGAGGCATCCTCCATAGCACTACCGCCAAATTGTTCCCTAGTTATCAAGTTCAACAAACTAGGACTTACTTCATAACTCTCAGCATTTATCTTAGGTGTGGCAATGGGCCTAGCAATAAATTGATCATTTGGAGTGTTTGTGTAATCACACAACTTAGTTCTTTCTCCCATTTTAGCAAGTTTTTATGTGTTTTTTAATTTTTTATGCAAAACTGAAAATAAATATGCAAGACAATGACAAAACAAATAAATTGCTTTGAAGGTAAAGATGGATAAGATGATGCTCACGTAGGTGCAACCTCCCCAAGCTTAGGTGTTAGCACAAGTTGGTGATGAAGTTGACTTGGTGAGATATCCTTGGATAAACCTTTCAGCAATGATTCCCCGGCAACGGCGCCAGAAAACAGTCTTGATGGCCCTTCACGTAGTTACCCCACAATGGCGCCAGAAAACATTGCTAGCCCTTCGCGTGGTTACCTGCGTGAAAAGTAAATGGGTTAGGTTGAGACTCCAAGTGCAGAGTGTGTAGTAAGTGGAAGACGTGTTTTCCCCACGAGGGTGACTCGAGGGTTTAATATCGAACTCTCGGGGAATCAGTAGTGAAGATTTATCTTCCTATCCTTCTTTTGGTTACCTACAAAACAAAGTAAATGTTTTGGTCCTCAACCTCACCTAGTGGTTGTCAAGCACAAGGTGTTAGAATGATATCAAGATAATATGCAATGCAAACAAGAAATAAATATGCAATGGTGGTAAATAAATATGCAAGGATGGTGGTAGCAATGATAAATGATATTTTTGGGTTTTTTATGATGAATGCAAGATGTAAAAGTGTTTTTGTATTTTCGGATTTAATAATGGCAGAAAATGGAAAAGTGGTAAAAGTGGTTGGAAAGGTGTTTCTTATGATTAAAAATGGACCGGGGTTCATGGTTTCACAAATGCACTCTCTCTTTAATAAGTGGTAGACAATGGAACACTAGAGTTGACATATGAGATTGCAACACAACAGTTTAATGACAAGTTATAATTATATGGGCATCACGTCCTAACATAGAGACCTTTTGGTTATTAGTCTCTCTTATACTCCACCAAGATGCGAACTAAATCATAACACCTCGTAATTAAGATAACTCAGAGTATAGCAATAAGTATCATGACATGAAGTTAAAATAAGAACATGCTAGATCTAGTCATGGAGAAGTGGCAATGGTCACACCCACATCTCCGGTAGCATGGTATTTCTTTTTATCCCTAGTGAGGTAACAAAGTAAGGTAAAACACCCAAGTGGATCGCGGAACTTTCTCTCACGTTCACCGCACTAGCCACCCCCCGTTACTCCAACTAATGCACACGTTCCCCCTCACACGCTCTCATAAACATGCTTGATCATAACAAGTAAATAAGAACGGGTACATAATATGCATCTACTTTCATAACTGAAACAAAACCATTGCAATCTCAAACATATATTAACTCATAAAAAGATCCACCACAAAGGTATTACATAGATGACCGTAATCATGTTCAGCAGCTCATACGGTACTAATTAGTGAAGCTCGAGAGAGAGAGATACATAAGTTACTTCCACAAACCCATAGTCCAGAGGTGGACTACTCCCTCTTCATCATGGAGACGGTGGAGAAGTCGTTGGAGAAGATGGAGACCACGCCGGCAGCGCCCCGCCGGAGTTTTCCCCTCCAATCTGCAGCTCCAGGTCTCTGTTTCGGTGTTTCTGTGTTTCTGCGGCGCTCCTTCCAGAGAACGTCGGGGGATAATTTTTATAGGCGTTTTTAGGTCAAAACGGAGTCGGTGGAGGAAAGATCGACGACAGCGGAGCTCCGAGGCCCAAGATGGGGGGTCCCACGCGGCCAGGTACATGGGCCGCGTGGGCCCACTCCTTTTGGCCCTCGTGGCTCCGTTTGTTCCTTCCTTCGCCCACAAGTCTTCTTCCTTCCAAATATTGACGCCGTAAATTTGCATGTGATTTGGACGTCGTTTGGGTCCCTGAAACATAAAAGGAAAGAAATAGGGTTTTCTGCCTGCGCAGGGTTAATTCCATAAAAATAGGAAACATGTCAAATATTCCCAAAATCATTATAAAACAGTGATATAACCTTATATGATGCAAATATGACTGGAATATAAGTAGAAATAATGCAAAGTTCATGTATGCATTTTACATGCATCAAGTGTCCACAACCCAGTCCACCTCAGCACAAACAAAAGCCAAGTCGGCGTTCTTTCTCCATTCAGTGTAGTTGTCACCTCTGAGGGTTGGAACATACTTGATGCAGCTCATCAAGTAGTACCCTCCTGAAAACCACAATGAAGTGAGATCATAACAACAATTGCATGTAATAATCTAACGTTGGTCAAAATTAAAACATACAACTGTTTGTGCGATTAAAACTATATCACCGTTGGGCAGAAAATAGCAACAAATGCACATATTAACAACAGTAAATCATGATTATGTTATTAACAACGTTGGTCATAATAATAACAGAATCATAATCATTTCAATAATCACTTTAACATGCTCTTAAAATTTAATTCACACTTTAGTTCTATTTTACCTTTTAAAAGAGCACTTTTATTTATTTTGCAGCGGAAAACATGAATAAAAAATTCATGAAACTTTATACTTTTCAGAATCATTTCTTTTACTTTTCTGTTCTCTAAAAAAATTTCGTTGGATAATTTTGAATAGAAAAACTGGATGAAATTTGCCCAACAATTGGACAAAAACAAGCTACTGTAAAATAAAAACACGGAGAAAAAACGCGGCCTGTTCTTTTCGCGGCCCAGCCCACGGTCTGCAGTGCGCCATCGCGCCGTGCGCTCCTTTTTCTGGCCGAAACCAGCCCAGCGGCCTGTCTGCGCGCACGGGATTTGCGGCCCACGGCCCGCTGGGCGACCGCCGCTCGTTCGTGACCGTTGGATCCAACGCGCACATCGCTGGATCAAAACCAGTGTACCGCCTGAAACCCGAAAACCCTAGCGCCATTCTATTCCTCTATCCCGCGTTTCTCGCGTCTGTTAGGGTTAGGATTTGCGCCGTTTCTCTGCACCGCCGGCTAGCCGGCGACGGCGATGTGCCCGTGTGCGCCGGCAAGCCCGCCCTGCTTACTCCATTCGCCGCCGTCTTGCGAGAGAGAGAGAGAGAGAGCGCAGCAGCTGCGCTCCCGCAACCCCTCTGCGCCCGTGCGGTCGGCGGCCCGTGGAGAGAGGATAAGGCACCGGTGGCCGGCGGCCCGCCGGTGAGCGACGGCCGCACGCCCCACCACGCTCTGTGTCAATCCCCACCTCCCTGTCTCTACGGCCTGCTCGTGCGGCGTGACGCCGTTGAGCTGCGCCGCTCTGTTTTCGCGCCGTTGCCGATCCCTTCGCTGGTCGCGTGTTCCCCTTGCGGTGAGCGCGCCGCCGTCGAACGGATTTGGCCGCGGTGCTCTTTTCCGGCGAGCCCGAGGCACATCCGGTGAGAAATTCCTTTGCACTTTGCATCTTTCGGGGTTGATTTCTTCTTCCAGATGCCCCAGTTGGTGCGCATCTGGATCGAGAGGAATGGCGCGGCCTTGCGGCGGCGCTCTTTGCCGGCGAACCGTTGAGTTTTTCTTTTCCCCTTTTCTGGTTAGAGTTAGGGTTCCGACGGGAGGGGATTTCTTTGCTTTTGCTTTTCTCTGTTCTTCTACACGAGTAAGATCTAAGCCGAAGTCGCTCTGATACCAATGTAATATCCGCAGGATCTCTAGGCCAGATCAAACCGGTAGAAAGGATAGATTGGAGAGGAATCGTGTACCTTCTCCTTGCGCAGATGCGCTCGACGTGCCGGCCATGGTGGAGGTGGCCGGCGATGGCAGTGAGTGCAGTGGCGGCGGTGGCAGATCTTCCCGTGGGCACTGCGCAAAACCCTAGATCAGATGGGTGTGTCGGTGGGGTGGTGAAGCACGACGAACCTCGTAAGGCGTGTCCCCGGCCCCCACTTGTCTTTATAGTGCAGGCCACAGGGGCTCACCAACCATTGATCGGTTGGACGCCCCCGATCAGGGCGCATGGATCAGGGTCGTTCGACCGTTGGGCGCGCACGGAGATCAACCTAACAACCCATCCATAGATGTCCAGATAATTTTTCTATCTCGATCTTATACTAGCTTAGTTTCTTAAGACGGCCGGTTGCTCAAGGCTAATTTACAGCTCTTCGTTCCGGCATTAGGCTGTTGAAATCTGCACTACATGCCGTCTATAGACAATGGCGACAGCTATATGGCCCGGAAATTACCGTCATGTAATACCTCCTGATGTTGTGAACTCCTTGGCTTTATTAATTTAAGTCGGGCGCGTGGTGCCTTTAGTTTAAAAAAATTACCGTCATCGATCCATAATGCCTAATCGATCCCACCCACACCACGCCGCACGTACTCGTTAACTAACTTGCAAAGATCTACCGATTTGTAAACTCGTTTACTCCGATTAAGCTACGATACGATAGATCGCGACGGCCTAGCAAACTATCGCCTCCCTCGATCTTTGCCGGCCACGTACTTATTACGGGACAGTAACAAGATTTTTTAGCGAGTGACCGAAATATTTTAGTCGTCGCCGACGATGGCGTAACAGCGACACGGTGAGGCGCCGAGAAAGCACCGTCGTAAATTAATCGCGGCAAGTGGGTGGGAGACACAACAGAGTTCAGCGCAGCTAGCGACAGGTCATCGACGTGTAAACTGAGATCAACTTTCCAAATGCAGAGATCACTAGTAGACATATATGGAAAAAACAAGTATCGGTTTTGTAAACACCGTGCTATTTTTTAGTATCTTATATCTTTTGGGTTGTCTTCATTTGTTTTCTCCAGAAACTTCCAGGGTAACATAATCCCATCATCGCTATACATAGCTTATACTGTAATCTATGAATTAAACTATGAAGAAATCAAATTACAAAACATTCACTCAATTTCATCTTGTCTACGAATTGGGAAGAAAATTACGTATTAGAGCAAACAACCGCGGTTAAACGAGCCATCAGGAGCGGCAGTTCGAAAATGTCGATGCAAAATATCGGTCTTGGTGGGGCCGGTGGGTCCGGTATTCCCGACCGTCATGACCTGGAAGGGAATAGCGCGCGGGACCTGGTTCCCACCACCACTGCTTTAGTCGACGTCGAAAGCGGCGTCGGAGTTGATGGAGTTGGCGGTCGCCGGGTGATGCGTGTCACAGTTGACGTCGCTGGTGGTCTCAGCTGCCGGCTCGACCTCACCCGAGGAATCAGAGGATGTCAGTGTAGAGTTCGACGATGCAGCCGATGGAGATGCGGGTGCCGCTGCCATAGGACGAAAAAGATCCGTCAGGCGGAGCGAGCCCTACTATTAGTGGATTTTACAGGAAAAAAGTCAGGCTTGGGGTACCCATAGCTCCGCCCCTGGCTCTGATGCCTAGAAAGGCTCTATTCGGTAGTGGCCATAGCCGCCATGCTGGCTGCATGCTAGTTGGTCTTGAGATGGAAGCTCGTGCACATCAGTAGCAATCATGCTGGCCGCCTGTCCCTAGGGTCAAGGGGCCTCCCTATCATTGGGGAGACGCTCGAGTTCTTCTCAGCGACCCATCTCTCGAGTTGATCCCGTTCTTTAAGCGGCGTCAGGAGAGATAACTAATCAGTACCGGTCTTACTCCAGCCTCATCATTTTCATGTTTGCATATATGAATGGAAGTGATTCAACAATGAAAAAATTGTACATAAAAATAGTGAAGAACACTACATAAACAAGTGGTTTAATACAATATAGCTCTTTCCGGCATCAGAGCACGCGGTTACAGGGCCATGCTAGGTGATATGGGTGTACACAAACACGGCGACGAAAAAAAATGGCCCATGCAAGCTAGAGTGCGCCCAGCCCAACAACGCTCGAGAGCTTCCACAACTCGATTTTGTTGGCGATCTTGCGGTCGATGCATGGTGTTGGCCGTCATTGCAACACGCTGAAAAACTCGGCCATTCCGCTCTTTCCAAAGGGTCTACATAGTGAAGAGGACAAGGGAGTCAAATCCCTTCTGGTGCTGCCAAGGAACGCGAATATGATCGTCAGGCCACCATTCGATGAGTCTTGCACCGGCCACCGGCGTGAGTGCATGCAGGTTACAACGCCGTAGTAGGTTGGGCCAAACTTTCTTGGCGAAGACGCAACCCATGGTGATGTGGTCCGCCGTCTCGAGCTCTTGGTCGCATAGGGGGCATATGGAATGAGAAGTTTATCCATGCCTCGACATACCATCCGCGGTCCACAATCGGCGTGCATTGCCAGCCAAATACGGATTTTGCACTTAGCTGGAGCCTACGTTTGCCAAATGGTCTTGCCGCACGGGGAGAATTCCATGTCGGCACGGAAGATCTTCATTCTTCTATTAATGAACTCGCGGAGTACTCACTCGATGGTGTCCACTTCCACTTCACGCGGTCCGGCGTCCCTTGGATCAGGATCATGGGCTGTAACAAATCAACAACCTCGAGGAACTGCACGAGCACAGGAACGCTGAGAGGGCCAGCGGGCATCCGGCGGTGCAATAAATTTTGTTGAGTTTTTTTAGTTTTAATCGTGATTTTTCAAAAATTTCACCAGTTCACAATGAACGTTGATTTCCACCTCATAATTTCTCCGTATCTCGATCCAGAAGAACGCTCGGTTAAAATAGACTGCTCCGGGCGACACCAACGAGGGCCATGAGCCACATGAGTCCATGACCCAGGCAGCCGCAGGCAGGCGAGGCCGCCGGGCGCAACGGCAGCGCCCGCACATGATGTCGCTGCGTGGCTTCGAGAGGGGGAAGGGTGCCCTGCCGCGTGGCGCTCGACGCCGGCCGGCCGGCCAGGGGCGGACCTAGAACAAAAACCTCCCAGTGTCCACCTTACACGGTGGATACCAAACAATAATGCACATATAAGTAACACAACAACTTATAATGTCCGATAGTCAAAATTCTTACAAGAATGAAGCGTTCTACTTGAATTCTAGGTAATTGTGTAAATTTGAACAACGAAACATAAGAACTACAAGAAATATAAACATATAATCAGAGTCGGCAACATAGATTCCCCTCTAATTTGTCGATTATTATCTCCATCGACTTGATTTTCCATCTAAAATATGGTCTCACTCATTTACATCCAAAAGTCGAAAAGAACACGAAGGTCCTTAGGGCCCTTTTGTTTGGACTTATTTTGGCTTTTTTGGTTTTGGCTTTAAGGCAGAAAAGCACCTAAATAGGTGCTTTTTGACTTTTGGATTTTGAAAGCCAAAAACAATGATCTTTTGGCTTCCAAAATCCAAAAGCCAAAAAAGCACCTATTTAGATACTTTTCTGGCTTAAAGCCAAAGACAAAAACCCAAAATAAGCCCAAACAAAAGGGCCCTTATACACAGCGGAGCAGACGAACCGACGAACTCTTTCTATGTCCATCGACTTATTAGGCGATTGGATCAAAAACTCCAATTTTCCGGACTGCGGCAGCAGATCCCGGCGAAGTATGGTATAGGGGGAGGAATTTCGTTAATTCCTATGTACAAAACTGTCCTAGTATCCTAGTAGTATGTACAGCAGCGTCTCGCTATGGCATGTCGACGTCGGTCTGGTCACTGGTTGTCGCCGGCGCGGTCACCGGCGAAGGAGACTGCGGAGAGGCGGCTGGGCCGGGGCGGAACACGCCCGCGGCGCGTCTCCGGTGCTGCGACTGCGGGGACGACGCGAGCGCCTTGCGCGCCCACGTCCCGCTCTCCACGGCGCCGCTGAGCCGCACCAGCGCGCTGCCCATGCGCCTCGCACCGCCCAGCCTGCCGGTCGAAGCTGGGAAGGTGGGGAGACGGGTTTGCTCCTGCTGTGGCCGTGGCCGGCTGGGGCCTCCTGCTTGCGATCCTTGTGGAGGCTGCACCGGAAGGAGCCCGGGTGGTTCGTCGGGGAGCACATGCAGGAGCGTCGGGTCTTGGCGGCGGCGGACGGCGACGAGACGCTGACGGACTTGCCGGGTGAGCGGGCGGCGAGCTTGACGTGGGTGGGCGAGGCGGAGCGGTAGTTGGGAATCGAGAGGACCGGGCCGCTGGGCCGAGTCGCAGCTGCCGTCGCCATGGGAGACGAGTGATCAGTCGAATTCAGGAGGCGGTTGCTCTGGTTTGGTATGAGTTCAGTTGTGGTGGTTGCTGGTGGTTTGGCGACCTGAGAGTAAACAGAGAAGTGAGCGGCCTGGTCCGTATTTATAGAGCAACAATAGTGGGTGGGGAAGAACCGTGGGCATAAAGCAGTGAGCGCGTGGGCGGCTGTGTACTGCTGCACACCGGAACGGGTCCTCCTGCTTAATTAAGTCATGCCAACTTATTTCGAATATTTTTCTCTCGAAATTCTGGTCAATTTCTTGCACTCCAAACCAGTACTGACTGACTATATGTACAGTATCCTAGTTGTAGGAATAAGCATCTTACCTTTTTTATGCAAGCATCCTAACCATCCGTATTTTGATTCTTCCATTAAATATAGAAGGCATGTTCGGAAAGTTTCTCCCGAGGTACAGTACTCCCGCCACTTAAAAATATTTAAAATATTTAAATGTTTCAAAAAAATCTGAAAGAAATCTTGCATATTATCAACAATGTATACTAGAAGCGTGCAAAATCTCAATGAAAAAATCTTTATACTATAGTCTACAAAAGAGACAAAATTTGTATATTTGAAACTATGCATTGTTACTTTAATCAGATCTGCAAATTTTCATTTTTGTGTAGGTTGAAATATAAAGTATTTCGCAATGTAATTTTGCACGTCTATGTATACATCATCGAGAACATGCATGATTTTTTTTTCAGTTTTTTCTGAAACTTTTAATTTTTTTTAAAAATTGGCAGGAGTACTGGAGCCCTGTGTAAGAAATCTCCACTCAGTCATGTTGAGCTTACGTGTTTCCTTCCATGGACATTGTGCACTGGTTTACTACAGGGACGTATCACGTGAAAATGACATAGTTCCTAAAAATCTGAAAATGTCTATAAGATCCGTTGGATCTTGCACCAACGATCAGATCGCCAAACTTGATCCCACCTCTGGCCATTTTGTAAAACAACCCTCGCAGTCACAAGAAAAGCCAATCCCGACCAGCATCTCTCCCAACCCTCTCTCTCCAGTACCAGCCACCTCCACCGCCGGGCCGTCCCAGCTGCTGCCGACGGTGGAGAAGCGGATCCCGGTGTGGATCTTGGCCACCCGCGACCTAGGCCTCTTGACGCGGGTTCTCCATGAGCGGCTCACGGCCGAGCTCGCCGCCCAGCCCCCGCCGGTCCTCCCCCCCCCCCCCCCCCCACCCCCCAAGACCAGCGCCGCCCAGCCCACGCCATGGAGCTCTGACGAGCCGCTCTGCACTGCACCTCCGATTCCCCTTCGTTTTAACAACCCCTGAGACTCATCTCGCAGCACGTACGCCCCTCACATCTCGATTTCTGTAGGATAATGGAGCAGATCCATCTACAGGCTTTTTTTCTTGATTTTGAGTGGGAGCAAAGCTTCATCTGTTCGGCAGCAATTCCGCCCCCCATTCGTGGTGAAGACAAGTTATTGTTCTGATTCTGCTCTTGAATCATGGAATTTATTTTCCTGTCCAGTATCAATCTGCTAAAGATTTCTTTATTTCCTCTTTTTTGCCATGCGATTCGCTCTTAAATTGTGGGATTTCTTGCCCGATCTAAATTGTGCAAGCTCATGATTTTCTGTATTGTTCAGACGTGATGCTGTGTGTGTGTTCTTGATCCCTCCTTACTCATGAATGGTGATGGCCTACTGCTGCTAATGGTCAGTATGGATGCGATTTTTTGGCTCAAGAACAGGTCTAAAACCAAACAGATAATCCATGTTTGTGTTCGTTCGTGAAATCAAACGAAGCAGCATTTTTTATTTATCTATTTATGCTCAGGATCTTGGAGTTTTAAAATGTTCCTGAGTTCGTGAGTAATCCAAATCTAGATGATATTGGTTCGTCAAGGCATCTCAGAATCGTAAGGATGAGCAATTCGAAAGGTCCAGAAATTACTCGACGGTCAATGTGACTGTACATTTGCACAGGGTGTTTTCTACAAATGTGCATCAACTGATCGGTGGTGGGGTGAAGATTTCAATCTAAACGTTGGTACATGATCCAAGGGCTGAGAACAAGAATTTGCAGATATGTCCCCGGTTTACTACTCCATGTGTTCACTTTTATAAGGTACTTTTAGTTTTGTCTACATGCATGCATATCAAAATGAGTGCATCTAAAGTTGTATCTAAACCAAATTAAAATGTCTACAATGCCTTATAAAAATGAACGGATAGAGCAGTATCATTCTACTCCATCAAATACAAGGAACTTGCATGGCGTGGCATCCGGGATAAGCCATGTCAAACCAACAAAAAAAAGCAAATACAAGCATATTTTTAGCACACCGTGCATGCATGTGCCGACTGGGCCAGAATTCGGCAGCAATGCCGACCCACCGGTTATCAGATGTTACTGTCAGTAAACCGGTTCCGGCACACTGAAAGGATGGACCCAGAAAAAGGGGAGGTTATCTCGGAACATTCAGATGCCGGGAACGTCAATGGATCGAGGCATGGCCAGGTTGGCAGGACAAGGACCTTATCGACGTGAGGTGACGCGCCAACAGACGGCAGCGAGCGACCAGACCAGCCCGCGCTCACCCTGTAAGTGGGCACGCTAGCGGAAGCCCACCAACTATCCACCTGATCCCAGTTAGCGTATTTGGGATTTGGCTTCGTTTCCATATATACCCACCAGGCAGTTGGGTTGCCGTGAGTCCCAAATTAACCCACCTAGGCCTTATTTGCTCTTTGCTTTCGTTAGTTGCCCACGAACAAATCAACGTATATGTAACTCAAAGATTAATCTGACGATCTACATCTGCTCAGGAAAAAACATCTGACGATCTACGTCTGAAGACATTCGTCAGTAAATTACATTTACAGCTCACACAAACAAGGGCAGAAACAAGAAAATAACCCATCCAAATCTACATCTGCTCAGGAAAAAACATCTGATGGTCCACATCTTCGACCGAGATGCAAATTTCAAAAAAAAAGGTCAAGCTTAATTGCATCTCACAGAGCTGGTAGCTGATCGAAGTGCTGTTCCCGAATAAGTTCAGTGCAAAACAGGTAAGATCAGAGATGATAAACATCTACTGCAATCACACATTTGTCCATTCTTCCCGTTGGCTTTGTAAAGGCCTCTCTTCCCGTTGGACATGAGGAATCTGCAGGAAGTTCACATATAAGTTAGTCTTCAGTAGTATCTTGTTGCTTGGTAGTAGTAGTTCAGTTCTTCTGAGCTTGACATCGTCGTCATCCCAGTCGTCCTCCCATTATTCTACAAAAGAGAAGAAAATTTAGTGACACAGTTCATACATTTACTGAACACTACTCTGCAAAATACAGTGTGCAAGACAAGAAAAAATGAAGAGCTGAAACTTGACAGACATAACAAGCAGTTTCAGGTGAAATATGAGATAGAACAGAGCCGGCAGGATGAATAAACCGTTACACAGCAGGATAAACAATCATGTACTTCATTAGAACAACAGAGAAAACACCTCATCAGCTTATAGAAATTATACACAGCACCTAATAGTCTAGTACAATGAAAAGCTAAGGAAGTGAGTGTTAGCTAGTAAACATAAGTAATCAACAGCACCTAGTAAAACATAACCAGAAACAAGTGATGTCTTCAGACATTTTCCACTCCTCTTGCGAAGGACAAAATGTATAACTAGGCTCCTGTTTCAAGGTCTCAAAGGCATTCCTATAGGGTATCGTTGTCTCCAGCATGCGACATGTGGAGTTCCAGCGAGTAGAAACATCTAGTTTAGGTTTTTTCTCTAAAGGTATTCCTTCTTGTGAAACCACTTCAACAAACTGTTTTTTCCTGTACCGAGAGCTCTTAATGTACTTAACAGAATCTCTAATGTTGTCAATAACAGTCATCATCGCTTTCAGACCATCTTGCACTATCAAACAAGTGAGCGGTGCTCCAACATGCCGAGACTTTGAACGAAGATCTAGAGAGGATTGGGGGATTACCTTGGGCCGCTGTTTCTTGGACGAAGCCGGCGACCTGAGCACCTCACCGCCCACCAGTTCTTGCTCCGCATGGCCAGCCGCCTGGATACCTTGCTCCGCCATGCCGCCGCCGACAGCCGGAGAAAGGGATTGGACAGGGAGGACGGGGGAGCGGACAGGGAGGACGGGGGAGCGGCGCGGCGGCGCGGCAGTTTCCCCAGCCATGGAGGCAGAGCTCGCCGCCGTCGCCATGGAGGCAGGGCGTGGCGAAGACATCGCCATGGATCCCCGCGGCGGCGTGGCGGCGGTGGTGGATTACCCTATTTAGCCCGACTCTTTTTTTTTGTCTACCCGTGGGTGTCCAATAACGCAAATTAACTGGGTTCGGCCCACGGCGCCGTGGGCCTCCCATTACCACTTACAGGGTGCCCCGCGCAACATGGCCGTCGCGTGAAACCCGGCCGGCCGACCTCCGATCGACGCCGTCGGCATCAGTCGCAAATGGCCGTGTCCGTCGTCGGCGCTCAAGTTCGGTCGAGGCCGGCCGTCGACACGTACGGTGGTATGTGGCGCTCGCTTTCAGCGGGAAGCAACGCGCGCACGAGCGCGTCGTGATCCCGGCCAGTTCGCGAGATTCTGGCTTCCGTTGTTGCGGTCGACCGATCGAACGTGGCCCATCTCTTTCTCTGCTTAATTCCGCTTCACTTTGGCATTCTTGGTTCTTTGGTTAAGTTAATAGTGCTGTCTTTTGTTAATTATTCCGCGTGTCTTACAAATGAACGGCCGTGGGTGCACGACGGGATGAGCTTGGTCGACAAACCGCCCTGGGAACCTGCGTCAGTTTATAAACAGGCCTCATCACAGCAGTCTAACGGAGAGTGAAGTGGGTCCCTGTTTAACCGACACCATGGATAACAAAGTCAGTGATTAAAGGTCCCATCCGACAAACACACCGTTCTCTTCGTGGCAACATACATCCACAATTTTCAGACAAAAATGTAGACATTCAGCCAGACAGGGACACCAGCAGGTTAAACTTCAGTGTTTCGACTGCGGCAGCAATGGGGCCCAAGACTCACGACGCCGCGCGCAACGGCCTCGCTGCGTGGCGTCCGTTGGCGAGTGGTGCGTGGCTGCGTGGCACAGACTGGGAGGGTACGTGGCGTTTGACGGCCGGCCGGGAAGCGCGTGTAGCGCACTAGGGCAACACGTACATCGTTGCATTAGAAAGAGGAGATTAGATCCGACGCAATTCGAGGCTATATATAGGTTGGTGACGACGACTGATCTTGGATGCCACCGGCCAGGGAACGTACGTGTCACACAGAATGACAGAACCGGAAGTTTCCACTGTCGATTAATTCTCTCGATCTGTTGGCCGTTGCATTACCCCACTGTTCCGGCAAAAGATCAGCGCGAAACGGATCCAGCAACGCGTCGGAACTGGTCGGCGAGCTGAGCAGTACTCCGTCCTACTCAGCTTAGCTAGCGGAGTTCGTCGTATTCTTCCACTCAAGCTGAAAGGGATGCATGGGACGACGTTCGTGCATCGGCCGGTTCTCCTTCGCCGGCCACCAGCGCGCGCCACGTACGTACGCTTTGAATTCTTCGGGGGCATCGTGTCTTCACAGCTGAGTTTTGTTCGCTTGCGGTGCGTGGAGCTTGATCATGTCGACCGGTGTGCATATCTGTACAGACAACCTATATATCTATCCATAGATGTCGATCGAGAAATAATAAGAAACAAATCCGTAAGCAAAGAAAACCAAACAAACTTGCTACCAGGTTTTGATCAAGAAAATTACAAACCAACAAACCAGTTAGGACGATCCATGGGGCCCTGTTTAGACTATCAGCATAAAAGATCTCTTCATGAAACAGAGCTGGGTCCTATACAGTATTTTTAAAATCTGCTTATTTCATGACATCAGTCCCAATTCCCACAAGTACTCAACAAGAAATATAATAGAGGTTCAAATTCAAACGCAGCGACATTAACAGGTACTTAACACTCTTAGAGACAAAGACAATCTTAGAAGCATGCATATTTTCATGATTTGACAGAAAATTTTCATGATACCCCTCCCAAATCACCACATCCTCAAAAGTGTGTGTATTGCTTTCCATATCATATCCTGCAGGGCCAATATAGATGCAATGATCAAGTTGTTTGCTAAGGAAGTACTCGTTGATTCACAAGCAGAATAGGTGATAGACTATTTTGACATCTCCTTGGACAAGAAAAAGCACAAGTGTCCTGCATTACTCACCAAGGCATTTTATATATGCATGGGAAACAATATAAAGAGATGATTAACAGCTGCGAGCAAAGGCCCAATCATCAGAGGCTCACAGCTATCTGAAAATAAGTCATCTACGATAAATTGGCAAGGGTGTCATTGCTGAAACGATGTACTACTACTTTGAAAAAAGAACGAAAGGAAACTACATGACCAGTGTCATGCTATGCCCAAGCTATCTGATATCAATGTACTAGTTGCTTAACACACAGAGTACATACGAGGCTGTTTTGGTATCTCCTTGCGAAAGCATTACTACATACGATGGAAAATAATACAGCGAGATAATTAACAGTTTGGTGCAGCCTCATTTACCTGAAAAATAGCCATTCATGAAAAATGGCCACGTGACGCTGAAACAATGCGATGATAATATAAGTCAATAAGGGCCAGAAACCATGGAGTACCCATTGCTAATACAGGGGCAATATCTCATAACGAAGATCTACAAAGTATAAACCATGGCTACCTTTGCCCAAAACCTACGCATTATATGCCCTCTGACTCAATGCGTTTCCTGTTAATTGGCACATTTTCAGAGATGCAATGAACTGAGAAAACAGGGCCAAAATGAAGCTAGTTTTTGCATCTCAATGGCTAATTAGGATAGACGCGGCCATATACTACTAGAACAGTTACCTGATTACATTAGTCTAGAAACCATGATTCACCATTGGTATATCACTGGCACCCATCTCTCAGCTGGTGTGCCAAGGACATGGCCATGAGTTCGACCATGACGGAAGGACAGCTCTGGCTCAGATGCTGGAAGCCGTCAGTGGCAATGACTGCCTTCAGAGTCGCAGGAGCAGCGAGAAAGTTCAAGCATGCCTTCTTCAGCCCCTCACAATTGTGCTGGTCGCCTAATGCCATTATGGTCGCTGCCGAGCCCACGTTGATGTACTCACACAGCTTCTCCTCGCAGATCAGCTTCAGGCGCTCCATGCCGTACCTGTCCGCTGCGACGAGCAGGTGCGGGTAGGTGACGTCATCGTCTTCGTTGTGTGTCTCCGGCAATGAGCCCGTGTACGCGAAATGGAGCAACGCCTTGAACACTTCTGCATCCATGTCTTCTATGCGCACGGCACCGGCGGCATTGCCCTCCTTCATTTGTCCGAAGAGCTTGGTGTTGAAGACCGAGGAGCGGGCTGCGAGCACGCACCGGTGCGCGGCGACCTCAAAGACAGGGACGGAGCTAGCGGGGGGCGAGCTGGGGCCACGGCTTCCCCATGCTGAAACAATTTGTTAGATTACGCTCCAACTTAGGTGTATTTGCTCTACAAATTAACCTTCATTAACCTTTATGGCCCCCTCCAAGTGTTATCATGTTCACTTGGCCCCATCCGTGTAGAATTCCCGGCTCCGTCCCTGCTCAAAGACCACGTCGGCGCCCTTCTTGGTCTCGAAGAGCTCGCCCAGATGGCGACGCAGGTCACACGGGGGTACGGAGACAAAAGGCGCCCCTGTGTCCTCGGCGCGGCAACCGTGGACGACGGCGATGTCGCAGCGGACCGTGAACGAATCGTTCCTGAGATGATTTGACCTCTCCAGGACCTTCCTTTTGATGAAGGTCGTGTAGCTCCAGCCTTGCTGGGAGGCAAAGTCGTCCACCGGTACAGATGCAAGCATCGCCTCCTCCTCCTCGCCGGCGAGGCAGATGTCCCACTGCGCCTTCACCACACCCGCGACATCTTCGGCCAGGAATAAGGCGAGGGATATGTACTCCGCGACCTTGGAGCTTTTGCCATTGGGGTAGTAGTCGATGCGCCAGCGACGGCCGCCGATGGTGAATGAGCGGGATCTGACGGACTCTCCGATGGGAATGCCCTTGGTGCTGGAGTACCCGTGGATCGTGAGAAGGTGGTGCCCGCTCTCCGTGTTAGCCATGATGGCGGACCTTGACCGCGTGCGGCCGGCGCCGGCGGACGACACTGCCGACCTCTCTTCGCGGAATTGGGAGCTCGCAACTCTCGTAGATCGGGGTTTTGCGCGGTGGCGGAAGGGGAGGGGAACGGAGGAAGGCTAGGCTTCCTCTGGAAGATTCGCCAGCACCAGGTCCCACGTGTCATAGCCAGTGTGTCTACTGGCTGAAGCAATTTTTATGCACAAACTACTTCCTCACGAAACTTTTTTCTGAGAAACACATTACGACGCTCACAGTAGAAACTTTTAAATGAAATTGTTATCTACAATTTAAAGTTTCCAATGTTTTATTAAGTCCACGATTGCAACAAAGGTTTACACTAAATTCCCTTGAATCAGAAAAAAAAATAAAGACCACTTCACGCTGCATTGCAGCAACTACTGTAGGATTTAGGATTGTGGACACAAGAACTCATTCAAGGGTGGTCTGCCATCCTCAAAACATTTTGTTGCATACTGGGCATCTTGGTACCAAGAGAACTCGTAAGAACATTCACACAGATGGAACAAGACTCAAGAAGAAAACCTGACTCACTTCCTGGAATTTCATACTGTATTTTAAAAATCTGCCAATTTCATGATATCAGTTCCCAATTCCCATAAGTACTCGACAAGAAAGATAATAGAGGTTCAGATTCGAACGCAGCAACATTACAATCCATGTTAAGAAATTCAAACTGATGCAATACCACTTAGTTCTAGTGTTTCACCAATCCCATGACAAAGGCTAGTGAACAGGTATAGATGCTCAACAAGGAGCACATCATATCGCATACATGGGTAGAATCAAATGAATTTAGGCTCGACAGGTCCCTTCGACAGGCCAAGGCGAACCTCCATCCCATGGTGCATGTCCGGAATACGAAGGCTGTCAGAGTCTTGGGGCACTGCAAATAGCCAAGGAAAGAAGAATATTAACGCAAAAACTGAAGGCATTTCTAGCCATAGAGAAAAGGGTTAGTTGTAACTTGCAATGACAAAAGTGGAGAAGAAAACTGACAAAGCAAAAACTAAAAACATTTCTAAAGACATAGAAAAGGGTTAGTTGGAACTTGCAACAAGAAAGTTGGCGGTCAAAGTTACCGAAGCAGGATTCAAATGGTCAGCGCAAATAATAATTAATGGACAAAAGGCAGGCCTTGCCACATAAACAGGGCCAAAGTGAGTAGTTAAACTAACAGGCACAATTTACCATATAATAACTTGTGAAAAGCATTTCACAAATATCAAAAGCGTTTCATCAATCCAAGATCATTTAGAGTGACAAATTTGTGAAAAGCTTTTGATATTTGTTGTTAAATAGATTCCTTTAGAAAATGATTCGAGTACCACTAGTTACTTACCATATAATAATGTAATTATCGTTACCTCTCTGAATATATCCTACAGCACAAACTATGTATTACTTGGCAGTAGCTAGACGGAAGAATGTGGGCAACACGGACATTTTAAAATATTCATAAAACTTGATTTTTCAAGAACTTCTGTCTTATAAGGCCATGTCAGCTCAGATGATTTTCTCAATTGCGTTCTATCGTCAGCACAAGAACTACTGCCGGACAAAGCTTAAGAGAGTTCAGAGATAACAGTATTGCTAACTCGGATCAGGCAATACATATACTGAAAGTTATTGCACAAACACTTGCACAAAATTGTGAAACAGCAAGCAAGAGGATTGATGAGAACAAAAGAAAGGAATACTTACTGTTAAGATAATCTTCAAATCCAAAATCATCCAAAGCACCTGTCATTGCCTCATATCCTAGCATAGATGATGGCCCAGTACCTGGGGGCCTTTGGAACCTGTCAATACAGAATGCTGTCAGACATCACCTATTCAAATTTCCAGAAATCCAAAGGAGACAAGTGCTTAGGGTATTCAAAATTTAAATCTGGCAATACAGAATGCCATCAGACAAACATAGCTAACGCATATCACCTATTTAAATTTCCAGAAAGCCATTTGGAGACAAGTGCTTAGGGTATTTGAAAGAAAAGACGAAACCAGATAAGAGGTGCATCCTTATTGTTCTTTGCATTCTTGTACTTATTGTTCGTCACAAGAAAAATGTGAAAAAGAAAAACCTTAAGATATGATTGTCTAATCAAATAGAGCAAAAAGATTCAGGCATTCCACGTTATCTATGGTATATCTACATGAAGAATATCTTGAATACCATCCTATTGTAGCAACCCTTACATTTGTTCGATGATACCCTTGAATTTTAGATACAATTAACCAGGTATCTTAAAAACTATCCTAGGGAAGATTAACAGAAGACCTCATGCAACAGTCACGGATTGCAACAATTCACTAACATAAGAAAGCATACAATTTAAGATAAAATGAAGCATGCAGCAAAAGAACCAATGTAGTGTCTGGTCATAAGTACCTATCTTGTTCATATGGTGGCAGGAAAAACAGCATTGTGCAAACTAACTATTACCAAAATCGGAGCTGATGATAAACAACAAATCATCAGGAATAAAATGAATATGGAAATAAGAGCACTGGAATTGCAGTAAAAGCAAAAGATTAACATCATTAAATTTTATTACTACTATTTATATAGGCTGTTTAACAATATGATGCAAAACCCATGAAAACAGACCCATACTGGTAAGCCAGGTATCCACACAAGTAGCTCAATTTCTGCCTAGTGCCCACTTCCAGCAAGAACAAAACCTAACATGAGCAAAATATAGTTCACGCACAGGCTATCCATCTAACACGGTACAAGGGAAAGCTAGCGTATCACTACCGACAACAAAAACATCAACACATCTCGAGCTCAGAGCACTGGTTAAGTTCGCCCCCAAATTCCCATGGACACTTCGAGCAAGACACACGATAGGGCTAAATCCTCTAACGCCAACATCAGCCGCCAGGGACTCAACTCACGGAAGCGGCATCAGAACCCTAATTTTTTCCGGGAGGGGGGAAGGAGGGGCGGGGAGCGAACAGCGGCTACCTGGCGAGGATTTGGGCGTCGAGATCCCTGCGGATGTTGAAGGCGGATCCGTAGATGGCCTCCGTCCCGAACTTCTTCTTGTCCTCCCAGAACTTGTTCTCCTGCGTCAGCGACACAGGTTAATCAGCGGCGGCGTTAGGGTTTCGAGGGCGGGTGCGGGGAGATCGGGGAGGGAGGGGGCGGGTACCGAGTGGATGGTGGCCTGGAGCGGGTGCGGCGGCGCGAGGTCGCCCTTGACGCTGTCGTTGACGCCGAAGCGGAGCACGTCGTGGCTCCCGCCGATCTCCTTCTTCGTCATGTTCGCCATCGTCGCCGCCGAGCTCTCTCTCTCTCTCTTCGGAAGTTCTTTCTTTGTGGAGAAGAAAGAGAGGAGGGTCGGGGCTGGGCTTGATATATGCGTGACGAGTCTTCTAGGCTTTCAGCTGTGTCTGACTCGATTTCCACTTGTTGGGCCGGCCCATCAGCCGCCACACGTGTTTTTCCGTCGCCCTTGCGAGAAAAAAAATCATATTTGTTGAACTTGAATCAGAACTGAGCCCGGAATATAAGTTTTAAACAGAATAATTGCATTTTTCAAAAATTTAGTTTAGTGAAGCACAAACTATAGAGACCTTGCAGACAGAAAAATTACATAGTACAACAAGGGTAATAATAACAGTGGTAGTACACGAAGCAAATTACAGGACAGTATAAATCTCTCAGAGTTGAAGGTCACGTTGCGACAGCGTGCATTACATCGAGGCACGGTATACAGCTGTGAAGGACACGACGACGGCGAAGGTTCCAAGGATGGTACTGTTCCCAAATCTATATACAGATCGGACATTTCATGCTAGTTCGACCAAAAATATAAGTTTCGGCTTCCCGAGGGTAAGTTCTGCAGCCGCAAAGCTCAAAATCATGAAGCTGGAGATCCATCCCGTGCGCGTAAGCTCTGGGGTCCCTTGCTCACTGCTTCAGTAGGCAATCCTTGAAGCCTGTCTCCAGCTGTTCGCGCTTGAGGTGCCTGCCGATGAACACGATCTTGTTGATGCGTGGCTCGTTTGGTTCCCACATTCTGTCGGGAGATCCCTGGAAGATGTCGTGCACTCCCTACAGATGCGAAACACGGATGCAGTTAGGTCATACAGAATGCACAGCATTTTTAAACACCACGATTGCAGAACACCAGCAATTTGATCCTTAGACATGGGTTCTTCAGACAGGTCATAAAATTGTCCATTCACACTCTAGCATCAAGAACACAAGCCTTGATAGAAAAACAAAAGGAGCTATTTAGATCAAGCAGACGATGCTTGATCGCAGGGATGTTGGTACGATAAATAGCAGGGTAAAATAGAGAGCCACTTTGTAGCACCATGGCTTTTTCAAATGTTAAAATGGAAAATAAGAACATGGAAGGAAAGACAGGCTGCTTTCTTTATAAAAGAGAGACGCCTTGCCTACCAAAAACTGATCTTATAAGATGTCTTTAACATGACACTAGAATAAATCATCATTTGTATTCACCAGCTTAAATGGCAGAACAGGAGACTGAATAGACCTGCATAAACTATAGGCTAGAGTAGCAAACACCTGAAAGACAAAGCGTTGTGGCATTCCACTGACAGAGAGTATCCCCTTCATCCGGTATATGTCATCGCTGCGGTCCAGCAGCAGGTTCCCCAACCACATGTCAGCCTGCACGAAGTGCATGTAAAATGCTTGTCCCAATATGCATAACCCCATCATGTGCAGGGACATAAACAAATGTCTAGAAATTCATCTTAGCCATCTTGAGAAAAATATATTTGCATGTTGCAATTTTAAGTCTGACCTTTTCAAGATCCATCTCCCCTTCGCAAACAATGCTTACGGAAGAAACACCAGGATCATGGGTGTGATCATGCGCATGATGGTCTACAAAAAAACAACCAACATTGAGTTCAATCCTTCATATTATTGCGCTTTATGATATTTAAGACGTTTACATTGACGCATAAGTAAGATCTGCAGAATTAAAGACTTTCTTGTGAGAAGTTCTCCAGCATATCTATTATGACAGCATTACCATGAAATTAGATATGGCCTATTAAATTTACTGCAATTAAGTAAAACATTAAAACTGTTCTATCTCTTCTTTTGAACAGCACCCAAGCAGATGATTTTAATTCCAAGATAAAGTCCCAATGAGGATTTTACAATGTTTCAGGTACCCCCATGAACAAAAAAGATTCCGGAACTCATGAACTCAGAGTAATGTACAAATATCTAATTATGTATTTGGCAAAAGCATACCTTGGAATCTCCATTTGTACAAGATTTGATAATATATTGTACTCCCTCCGTTCCACAATATAAGCCTTTTTACCAAGCTGAACTAGCTAGCTTAAAAGGCTTACATTTTCGAACAGAGGAAGTAATACACAACTTTACACAAGATTTAGCGTCAGCTATTAATCTTTTCATAAACAGTAGGTTGATCTTAGTGTATAACTGTATACTGCCAAAAAGAAGAGTGCAGCACAAAATAATATGTACTGGAGAATGGGTAAACATTGTCCTTCTGGAATGACTGCCGTCCTGGCATCCAAGTGATAATAGACCGGTTATGATCCAGACATGGATCAACACGTCTACAAAATATTCTGCAACTAAACCTCAATCTATATTGAGTCATGAAGCAGGCTTGGCACATTTTCTTCCTCACTACTCTTACAATTCATAAGGGTAACCAGATTTAGGGGTGTACAATAATACTACACTCACCATGTTTGTGGTCATGATCATGATGATGGTGATCGTGGTCGTGCTCATGGTGATGTTCATGCTCATGGTCATGTTCATGTTCATGTTCATGCTCATCATGTGGCTCTTCAGTGACAGCACTCTCAATCCTGAAAGATAAACAAAATCCAGTTTCCTTATGGCCACATTTCCTAAATTTAGAGCTAGATTTGAAGGGAAAATAGAGAACAATCTCTAGGTGTAGTATGCATGCACTGCTCGGTGATTGTAAAGATCTAACTAAACAATTAAAGTACAAGTATCTATCAAGCGTAAAAATTAATACGTGGAGTAGTGTCTCTTTACTATTCCAAACAGTATATATCCAACAAATAACTAATTTATATTGGATTAAACCATCTATATGTAGAAAAACAACTGGAGGTTCAAATGCGTAAATAGTTCATTGATGACATGATTTTAAATGAACTCTAGATGTCGTCCATTTAATAGTGACACCCTTGGTCGCACTGTAACCCCATCAAGTCAGAGTGACAGTAAAAAAATTGATCTCTCAATGCTAGTAGACAGAACGTGCCTGATATCTTGTAACTATACTAATACATTTAGCATAACGTGTCATTTATTTAAGGTTGAACAATTCAAAGTTCCGTCCACCTAAGAAGTATGGATCTCCCAGTGTTAGCAAGCAGCTCCATGTGGCTCTACCATAGTTATACTTGCAGGATAATGTATCATTCCTGTGTGCTTGAATAATTTAGATAAAGTTCAATACGTGATGTGGTTATCCTGATGTCTTTCTTTCTTTCTTTCTTTTCCTTTGAGGTATAGGACTGCTTTAGGAAAGGCATATAATTATCTGAAAGATGGTACTCTTTCCATGAAAGCAGAAGGTCCAAAAAAAGGAGATGAAAGAAAGGAACCTCTCTAGATCAAAGCCTCCAATTCCAAGCACATAATCCAAATCAACTTTACCATACTGAGCTCGTTTCAAATTAGCCATGCTGTTGATACTCTGCGTGCACGAAACATGATGTAAGGAACAACCACATGGCCAAGAAAGAGCAAGCTGAATGTACTGTACTGACCCTTATGCGCTCAACCAAGGAAGAAACTTCAGGCTCGCTAACGAGGTCAGTCTACAAGAGAACAAGAAATTAGCTCTTCCAGCAGCAAGGATCAAAACAAAATTAAGAAGGCACAGTACTTAGAAACGGCTAATATAGATTAACCAACTTGTGTTGGCTACAATACAATTACCTTGTTAATAATAATTCTGTCAGCATATGCAATTTGCTGAACTGCCTCATTGACTATACCCTTGGGCTTTACTTCATCCAAATGCAACCTTGCATGCTTTGAATCTACTAGAGTAACAACACCATCTAGTTTGACATCATTAAAAACTGCATCTTCTGCGTAGAATGTTTGTATAATTGGTGCTGGATTTGCTAAACCTGAAAAAAATACGGATAGACAGAGGTTGAGAGAACTTCACAAGATAAAGCAATCAAACAATAACTAAAAAACAAATTAAGTTGAAGAGTTTTTTTTTGAAGTTGAAGAGATTTTTTAACCTCGAAACTTTTACACCTCACAGGTTTTCTTGATTGTAGTATAAATCCTACCAAGTTGCTTACCTGTGGTTTCAATAACAAGATGGTCAAACTTTCCCTTCTTCTTGTCAACCAATTCACCGATCATTCGTACTAAATCACCACGCACAGTGCAGCAAAGGCAACCATTGTTCAGCATCATTATGTCCTCAGCTCCAGCAGTTTGTGCAGCAACTAACGAACCATCGATGTTGACTTCACCATACTGCAATATAGACAATGAGATCAAATCAGCTTCACCTTTTGCGCACTTTAGTAAAACGATTGCTCACTGATGTGCTAAGCAAATTAAGATGGATTTTTCAGATTGAGAAGACTGGCATGTGTGTGACAAGCTGACCATGCTCAGGCACTTCAAGAATAAGCATACAACAACAAATTACTCATACAGGCATACCTCATTCTCAATGACAGCGATCCGCTTCCCGTGGTGAGATGTCAATATGTGATTTAGTAAAGTTGTCTGTGGATAAGAACAAAAGGCAGTTCGTGAACAGAAACAAAGACAAGGATAACACAACTCATTAAACCCTGAACAGGATAAGACTATGTACAAGGTGCATGTATATATAAGTAGAACTCTTTCACGATGCTCCACTTACGTCGTAAGAGAAGTATGTTGATCTTAGACATCCATCGATCAAAAGTTCAAAACGGTTGGCTCTATAAAACATTCTGCCTATGAAAAGTTACTAGCTGCTATGTCAAAAGGGATGTTCTATATGAATTAAATTACCCCTTCAATTAATAAGAATTGGCAAATTTGGGTGCACTGCAAATTACGACTGCGTGTTGAAGTGCCACAGCTACATGGCTGCACAACTGGTCTTACTTGCTGTCATTTCCAAATCCATTCTACAAAGTTCTACAGCTAGCTGAAAATGCTCAATAACGATGTGCTAATCTCTCAATCAAATGCTCAATACCGCCACGCGAAGTGTGTGTATGACTCATACGCATCATGACGCTCGTTCCCATCGGCGCTATACTATACATAAACGTTGGGGACCGGACCCTAACTAACCTTGCCGGAGCCGAGGAAGCCGGTGATGATGGTGGCGGGGATGCGGTTGTCGGGCGGGATCATCGTGTCGACTTCGTCCGTGTCCTCATCCGTAGTGGAAGCAGCCGACGCGGCGAAGCGCCGCTGCGCTCGCCACGACGCCGCAGCCGCAGCCCGCGGTGCAGCGTAGCAGGAGCGAGAGGCGGCGCGCAGGCGGAGGCGGAGGAAAGAGGCGGCTCCGCGTGCGGAGAGGCCGAGCGCCGCGGCCCTGGAGATGGCCGGCGAGGCGGCGGAGCAGAGCGCCGCCATGGCTGTGGGGGAGCGAGCGGGCGGGGGGAAAGCACAGTGGATATTGCGGCACGGAGCGACGGCGTGTGCGCTCCACTTGGAGCGTGCTGGAATTATCTCGGGCTGCACCGCACGTGCGAGTGGTGGCAAGGTTAGGAAATGGGCCGCCCGAGCAATTGGGTCGAGCTACCAAGAAAAGAATTCCTCTTCCTATTTCGTTTGAAGATGGCCGTCGTAAGCTGGTGCTGCCATAAAGGCTCAACGTTACAAGCCCAACCTTGGAGTTTAAACTTCTTGGTTGAGAAAATGAAGCCTAAACTATTTTTTCCGAAGACGAGTACAACATATACGTGCGCACACAAGTACCGCCAAGCAAATGTACTCAGACCTGTGCCTCGCTGTTGACGTAAATTGATAAAGTCTCCAAGATGTAAATCGAGAAATACTTCTCTGATCCAAGATATATGTAGTTTTTGAGCTAGGTACAAAAATAAATTATGTAGGTAAACATATCATTGTTACCCTTCATCATTTATCGTTTTTATCTCTAGTATATATAGTAAATTTTAAAATTATAGGCTCAATTCTTGATCACTTACTGAGGACTGAACAAGAACAACAAGAGAAAAAGAAAGTTGTTACTGAAGTTAGATTACATGTCCATATACAGTAAAAAAACCAATACATACATATTAGATCGTGGTGATATTATCTATGGGCACATTGGGAAATATATTTTCAGAAAAGCATTAAATATTGGCTTGATCAAGGTGTCCAGACAGGAGAAGGCAGAAAAGGATTGAATTTTTTCATATTAATTTCAAAATATCCGTGCAAATTTTCAACTATGTGTGTTGCCTGAGAGTTAGTACGTGGCACGAGAATAGTTAACTAAAGTTTATAGATTTACCAAAACAACTTTACCACAGAAAATCTTTCTAAACAATTGCGCTAAAAAATTAGGGTAAACGAAATGGACCGCGATGTATAGGTACAGCGACACACAAAAATATGAACTCCACAGTTATCTTAAGTTATATGTGGCCAATGTGGAATCACTCTGAATTGTGGGAGGTGTTTATCCCTCCATTCTTAATTTGGATTACTGAACTTGCATAATCTATGGATGGTTTTGGATTGCTCGGACACCACCAACATGCCTAATTATTTACTAGTGTTTAGGCTGTAAAAACGTGATTGGCCGGGTGCATGACGAGAACAACAAGTCAAGTCTAATCTAGCCAAAGATTTAGTTACACCGTGGGTGATGAGACAATAAAAGTGTTCTAGAAAGTGGCCCTTCGAGGGGTAAACGAGTCCCACATCCATCGATTTTTGTATGTTTGAATTTGATGTGTGTAAACTAATCAGTGTAAGTACCTATTTTTCTTCCAAAAGCAAGCCGACATATTTGATGCTGCACTGCAGATGTCGACCTAACTTAACCTAACCCGTGGCGCGTAATGCACGCATCGAGTTACCCGCTGTTAAAAATGCAATCAGTAGTTAATTATGCCCCATTGGTTGCTATATATAGTTTTTTCACTAGTAGAAGATGATGATGGTCTGATGTCCTAGGTCAAGTCGACCGGGCAATTGATTACTCTCGAGAAAATGTGTACGGGTAGCATACCCGTCGTGTTCAGGGACCGCCGTTTCTTTGCTCCTTTCTAGAACAGCATCGTCTTGCACGGCGATAATCAATTGGTTTGGCGCTGCTAAGTCAAATCAAGCAAGCAGGCGATCGATTCCTAATCTTATCGTGGAGAAATCCTGCGTGCGCTGCTGAAACAGTCGTGTACGTAATCTGCAGAGTAAACTGCATGTCGTAGTCGTGGAAATAGCCTCTGGCGCTAAGAGTCATAGGTTTTGGCTAAGTACTATAGTAATCAGACTAATCATCAAGCCATCGACTCAGACGTAGCACTAGTCTAGAGTCTAATTAAGGTTCGTGATTAAGCATGTCGCAGCAGCATGTACCAGGACATTTCGGGCACTGCTTCACCGATTGTGAGTTTCTGTCCGAAATTCAGAATAGTAGCACGTGTTGACGCTGTCACGAAGTTTTATTTACCCAGACTGCCAAGTTCAGTACTTCAGTCCACAGAGATCAATTTTGGAACAGAAATAGTGTGCCCTGCGTTTAGTTTGTTCCACGGTCTTTATACTTTCCATACTTCACCGTGCTCCTAAAAGAGACAGGTGGAAGAAATTACTCGTGATAATCAGCTGACTAAACTTAGCCAAACTGAATGATGATGAATTGGCAGGTCAGCCCATTTGTGTGACTAGATTTTCTATATATTGTTATACATATCGTTCTTCAGCTCAGGTGCAAGATTTACCTACATAGTGTGTTTTTTAAGAAAGAAAAGATACCTTTTTTTAGACAAAAAGAAGAGTTACTACCTGCTACTAGTGGTTTGTAAGCTGACGGGTTGTTAATCTTCTTCTTGTCATGGTTTTCTAGTGATTACCAGGAGACATTGTTAATCATCCAGGCCAACAAATAGGCCCAACGTTACAAACAAACAAACAAACAAACAAACAAACAAGGCCCATGCTAACTTTGGAGCCTGAACTGTTCTTCTTCATACAAAAATAGACATCACTTCCCCAAAGAAATATAGTGCAGCATGCAAAAAAACTCGTGTTGAGAATATTTGTCGCTGTTACGCCTCACCGTGTCGCTGCTACGCCGTCGTCGGCCGCGACCATATACAAAAAACAGATCTCCGGTAAGAAAATTAGCTGCTGTCCATATATAAGTTGGATTATGCCAGATCGCCTGGATTGTAATCCCGTCGCGATCGTTGCTGAATCGGAAAGAATTGACATATTTTGAGCTCGTCCTCGTACGTGCATTCCGGTGGGAGTATAATTAACTGCTTACTAGCTGCACGGACGTGGTTAGTTAACGAGTACCTGTAGGCTGTGGCTGTGGCTGGGATCGATTCGACAGAACGGATATATTGACGGCAATTTTCAGGCTATAGCCGTGTCGTCAGTGTGTGTACATGCCGTTACTCCACCCTCGAGCAGCTTTGAACAGCTCGCCGTCTTCAACGACAAAGACACTTATTGGTTGAATAAGATGATAAAAAATATGAACTGGTAGGGAATAGGATCGACATGAGAAAGTATCCAGTGCAAACCAAGTTTCAGTGGAAACATGGAAACTCTAACCTGTGCCATCAGATGTAAAATGAGTGCTCTAGATCCATCTCCCTTCAGGTCGGCACATTTTGCAAAAAGACGCCCGCCTTGCTGCTGACATTTTAGCACAGAACCCCTTGCACATGTTCCAATCATTCAATCTTGTCCTCGACCTGTACACCTTCACCGTTGGGGATCTGGAGACGGCAGTGGCCGCTCGGGAGACTGCAGAGGCGGCTGCACAGAATACTGCAGAGGCGGCGGCGTCTCCGACTCGGGAAATTGCAGCGGCTTCGCCGGAGGGAAACAACTGGGAGTCGAGATCTTGGCTGGAACTGCTTTGCTCCACCATCAGTCTAGGTCTTCTACGAGTTGGTTGTTCCATCAAATCACCTGTTGAACAGGTATGTGTTGTTGCTCAAAGGACTTTTTGGCTTTTTTAGTAAGCTCCTGTCTTCTTGTAGTTCTAATGTATTCGGAGGTGTAGCTAGTTCCTGGTCGTGGGTGGCTGCGGGCCGTAGCTAGTTCTAATGTTTGCTCAGAGGATTATTTAGATTCGTAGCTAGTTCTAATGTTTGCTCAGAGGATTATTTAAGTTTGTAAGCAAGTTTAATAGAATGAAACGATGGTGGTTCCTGCTCGTGGTGGCTCTGGTTCTATATAGCTCGACAAATTGAAAATAAGATTTTGTACAAAACGTAGGTAAATATGTGCACATGCTACTTATTTTGTCACTATCAAAGTTTGTGGAGGAGTTCATTTTAGTTACGGGTATTATCTTATCACACACATGTGCATTCTCTTATATCTGGTTAGACAATACACATTTTGCAGCAAAAATGGAGTCTGGCCGTGAGGCGAGCACTGCTATGCTGTAGAGTTCAGTGATGTGCAGTCTGATGCAGTTTTGAGCAATTACATAACCATATACTTGTGTCGCCTAGTAAGCAGCAATTCCTTAAGTCAAACTGGAAAGTCAACTTCAAGCCAATGAGTACATTGTTCAATTGCCTTAGCGCTTGCATTGGGACTTCTGCTGCATACTGGTTCCTTCGTGTAGGTTTGGGAGAGTTTCAATAATGTCGGATGTACAAAAAAGATCAGCAAAATTTTCATAGAACCCAAAAAAGGTATACTAGTAGTACACATGAATAAGTTTTATTACTTTCCTGTTTATTTTTTTCTAACCGACTCTCACTTTCTTTGTTATAGGTTTTAAGTTTTCGTACTGGATGACAGAACTCTAGTCTAATGGTTTGGTTCATTGTATACAAAGCACCTGCAGTACTTTCTTGGCTTGGTCTGAGTTGTTTTTAACTATTGGTGTACGTCGTGGGAGCAGAAGATGGGAGGATACATGAACTCCTTTAGATTAATTGCTGTGAAATCTGTGAGAGATCTCTAGTGAACTTATATATGTGCATTTACTCGATTTCTGTCCAGCTTATATATGGATGCTTAAGCTTTTGTCTACATGCATCTGAGATCTCTAGCTGTGGCAGTTCATTTTCTTATATTTTCAAAGTTTGCTGGTATCCTGATGTATGGAATATTATGTGCGAGATTAGTCTAGCCTTGGATAAGTTCTTTTGTTTATTCTTGGATCAGCCAGTGATATTTCATTACTTGACTTACACAATAAACCATGCTGCAATTTCCAAATGTGAAGCGGTACAGGTTGAGGGCAGGATGCATTTTTTCAAGCAACATGGTACATTTGTGAAGCAACAACCTGATATATCTTGCACGAGAAATTACTCAAAAATACTTCTAGCTGGCAATAATGCATTGGTGATAATAAGACCCACATCAAAATAATTTTTATATGAATTCTTCTCTTAACTGGACCTCAAATGTATAGCTAAAAGGTACAGGTTCAGACTGAAAAGAACAGACTAGTGCCACTTTTCACATATTTGTTTCAGCATATTTAGAAAGAATGAGGACTTTTATGCAAAATGCACAACTAGGCAGCGGGCGTTTCTTTGTAAAATGCATGGAACAACTCGATGATCGATCTGGACCAGATATTGACGATCCTACGGCCCATATTTCGGTTTCCATGTTTCCACTGGAATTGGGTTTGCACTGGATACTTTCTCTATTAATTGAACTGCTTCTGTGAAGTTAATTCTTCCCTTTTCTTGTGGGGTTTTGTGAAGTTAATTCCGAATTCTAGGTTCCTGCAAAAAAAGTAATTTGTATGAAAATCCAGGAGGTTCGTCAGTTTTTCTTCTTAAATCTTGTTCCATTTGTGTGAATGTTCTTGCGTGTTTTCTTGGTCCCAAGATGCCCTGTATGCAAACGAAATGTTTTGAGGATGGCACACATTTTTTCCTTCGTTGTTCGAACTGAAGAAGGCGTGGCTTTCTCTGCTCCCTGAACTGTTACGGTTCAAGCTAATGGACTGCAAATCCACTCTTGATCTCCTGCATGAGGTTCTTTACCTCACCTATGATGACAGCTGTTGCTATTTTCTGGTGTTGGATCGAGAGAAACAAAGGAAATTGTGGTAAACATAGAATGTCAGTGGCAGACTGATTTTCAGTTTACTGCTCGAAATAGGGGTGAATGGTCAGAGTTCTTTCGAATGGTTCATGATCAATCTTGAAGGTGCTTTCCACCCGGACTCTTGATACGGGAAGGATGGGGTTGCATTGCCCATGATCATAACTGCTAGCTTGCGTTTGCTTCTGCTGGAGCCACTTCTAATGCAGGCAAAGCTCTTCGGACAGAAACTGAGGCACTTGTATTGGTCGCTTGGCTGACTTCTTCTATGAAAATGATATACTTTTACATAAAGTATTACATGAAAAAAAACTCATGTTCTTCGAGTGACGATCATGTCTAGTCCAGAGCAACCTTAGTAGCTTCTAAGGCAAGCGCGGAAGGCGAGCGTCATTTGCATCATCAACTTCAGGGATGCAAAGAATACTTGCTCCTGTCAGCCTTCTTTAGTTCCTTTTGCTTACTTTGAGCAAGTCAAGACAGAGGAGATCGTTGATAATACCCGAGTTCGCAACTACAATTGTAAGAAGTAAACATTAGCATTTGTGGTGAAGCCACATTTGATAAATTCAGGGCACCAAAGTTAAGTAATCACATACCCTTATTAAGGAAATCATCAGGGAGATCACACCTGGACCCAAAGCTTCTCGGACGAGTGATCAAGGTTTCCTTGGTTTGTGAATCGAAGGCAGGATTGTCGATGAGCGCGTTAACAAAGACCCATAAATGGTTCTTCACGGTATGTAATTTCATATTAGCATTTTTGTTCCTCCTGTTCACAATGCTCATCAAATGGGAGGCGACCTGGTTAGCCACATAGTCAACGTGAGTTCCCCCTCTTATGGTTGCAACTTCATTTACAAAGCTGACCTGCAATTGGAAAAGAATGTGTGAGGTATAACTGAAATTACATCAGAAAAAGTAGCTGCACAGAGCCACACTAACCTGCCGAAACTGCCCTTCGCTTCGACTCACGCACACCTCCCAACGATCATTTACCTTTTGGTAATACTGAAAGATGGAAATTTTTGAATGATCAGACAATAGTGTCTAGGAGCTTCTCAAGGTCAAGGACAAACCTAAACTGGTCGAAACTATGTCTAACCTCGGCAGTTCGCGTCCGTGTTTGGAAGCTGAGTCGGTATACAGTTTCACGTATTCCGAGAAGCTTTTCGCTGCCACCTCCTCGCCATTTAACTTTACTGTCATGGTTTTGCCGAGGTGCCTGCCATATCAACTGCTCTCTTCCTCATGAGTGCCACGATATCATCTTCGAGATGGGTCATTCTGAACTTCTCAAGGTCGGGCTTGAATGTAACTCTGGTCCAGTTCTCCGATTGCATGTACTTTGTAATCTCAGGTTTCGACTTCTTCCTCATGTTTTCAGAGAAAATCTGCAGAAGAAAGTAATAGAGGATGAATATGTCATGCTATATCATACTCTTCATAATTTAGGTGGTTCTCCTTGAATGGAGTACAAGAGGAATCAGTCAGCACTAAAGCAGATAAATGTCTACATTGCAATCTTTATTGACCGATGCTGCAAGCTACCGTCATACCAACAAACAAGATTCAGATTACAGAATATAAACGTAACTTCTGTAACAAGGTCATCATTAAAGGATAATCACTGGACTTGTCAGATGACTCCATTTCTAAATACCAGACCATTCGATCCTGTCGGTACCTGCTTGTACTTCTTCTGCCGGCGAGCATCAGCTGTCTCGACGACGAACTCCGTTGAGAAGATGTTGGCGAGTTTGGCGCCGTAGCCGTCCGTCCCGCTGCCGCTGGTGAGGAGGTGGCCGAACATCATCTCCGCAGGTAGACGTTCTCCTCCTGGTGGAGCACGACGGGCATGCCGTCCCCGTTGTTGTAAACGGTGATGCAGCCCCGGCGACGTTAATGTCCACCCAGAGGGAGTCCATGGAGGAAGGGTCGCGCCGCTTGTTGTCGCTGCGTTGACGAGTATCTCGTCGAATATCCTGTAGAGGCCGGGACGTAGACGATCTCCCGTTGCACCATGCGCCCGTCTTCTTCGTAGACCCAGCTGCCTATCTGCGTGTGCCTCTCCACCGAGCCGATGTAGGCGTCTGGGCGAGCGAGGATGTGCTCCAGATGCGTCTTCTTCTGGTACGTCTCCTCGATGGTGTTCCCGGCGCCGGCCCCTGCGGCGGAGTTGGACGAGAATCTGGACTTGAGCTTCGTGGCGAGGGCGCCCATGGCGGCACACGGTGGATGTGCGCGCTAGGTTTTCGGTGTCGGTGTTCAGGGAAGACGCATATGCTTATATTTCAGCATATAAGATAACTAGTTGAAATGTAAGTGCAACGCACGTTGTCACAAGTAGGGAGACAATTTAGAATTAGGAAAGACCATCCAAGGTCTACCTAGATTTCTTTATTTTTTTGCACCGGTCCTATATTTTATATTACAAAGAAAAAGATATTATTGTAAGCAGTATGGAGCACACAAACCTCACACCGAAGCCAACGTTCCAGCCGATGAAGGCGTGCTCCTTTGCTGATTTTGCTCATATCATGTAATATCCTCATGTCATACATATATCTTTCGACACGATGACCCTTCAGTGGCGGCACCGTCTCAGGCATCATCTCTTGCATGTAGAGGGAAAGAGGAAGATCACACATCGCATGCATCAGACATGAAGGTTATCACCATCCTCATACTTGCTGTCGCGTATATGCCCTCAGCACCGTGGGATTCAGGTGGTGCTCGCCGAAGCTACACCCGCGGGCAAGGAAGGATGAGCAATTGTGGTTAGTTGGAGTGACATCACGCCGGCGCAAAAGCGTACGAGTGCAAGGTCGTGGTCTCTGCTCATCGAGAAAGTGTTCGTGCGTTGCTACGAGTTGATTTTTATTTAATATTTTTAGATTAATTAAAATTACTCCCTCTGAACCGAAATAAGTGTCGGAAGTAAGTATTGTACTAATTACGTTGGTTTCCAGCGACGTTTTTAATGGATCCGACGGAGCAGTATAAGTTCAACCATAAGTTTAGTTTTCTTGAGTTTTAGCTCGGCATCTGATAATAACATTTTATATTGTTCAGTCTATATGTAAATCTTGGAAGATAAATTAGCTCTTTGCTTCAAGATCGGAGGCTTGGAGATACAACGTTTACAAAATTGCAGTTTAACAAAAAAAATTGTCATTGATTTTTTATACAATTAGACCACTACTGTGGTAAAATAATAATTGTAGCTGTGATAAAATGATAATTAGCCCTGTACTACTGTGTCGATCCAGACACACATATTTACACAATGGAGCATTGGAGCCTGCGACGGCTACCAGTTGTTCCCCTCGGTTCATCCACCTGCCAGAGAGGTAACTGCGTGTTGATCAGATTCATGATTAGACGTATTTATTTTGATCAGAAGAGACGGTTAACCAATACACAATTGATTTTTCCTGGAGGCATTTGATCCAGCAGTTGAAGCACATGCAGGCGTACTTCCTCCTTGACGTTGTTGGAAACGTCGATCAGTGACTCAGTGAGTACGGCATGCGGTTGATCATCAGCTCAGCTCAGCTTTTGTAGGGCTTGCCTAACGCCTGGCACATCTGAAAGAAACAAACATTGCTTGATTACTGCTACAGCGCTATGCCTTTTATGTTCCGCAGCGATGGAAATCCTACTTACAGCTCGGCGGAGTAGGGTGGAGGCTCTCTGGAGTTGAGGTCCGACGACTTCCCGTCTGCAGGGAGGCTTCTTCCGATCCAGGTTCGAGTGGAGAAGTAGCGGCGGCGCGCCATCGGCACGTCCTGTTCGTCGTCGGCGACATTGGGTTGTAGAAGGACTTGGTTGTAATTTTATATTTGTTGGGGTTCTTTCTGTAAAACTCTTGCTTTAATATTATCAACTGTTTCACGCAAAAAAAAGAACTTATACTTGTCGGCGTCCGGAACCCAGGGCCCCCCAGGATCCCGGAGAAGGAGGACCCACCCCTCGGAGCCGGAAGCTTCGAGGACCAGAGCCACGGAGGACCCTCCTCCCCGCCCCGGGGAGATAAGCTAACCCGAGGCGGACCACGCGGCGGGAGGCTCCTGCGTGGTCCTCCGGATGGATGGCTTCGCCAGGAAGGAAGCACAGCAGGCGGCCGAGACAAGACTGCACGGGCCTGCTACCCGATACCGCCGAAACGTCGACAAGACCAGACCCGCTGCTTCAATGGGGCCCATTTAGCTGTCATGTCAGACCGGCGGATACAGCGGCATGGAAGGCAGCACGGCCTAGACGGCGCTACGACCAAGACCAGGAGCTGCCACTTGGAGGAAGGGATTCGACGCGTGACGGACCACGATGGGAAGCTTCTAGAGCGGCCACCTGTGGTGTCCCCTTTGTATAAAAGGAGGCCCGAGGCCGTGAAGTGGGAAAGATTGACTACTAGACACATAGCTCGGGGGCTAGCTGACTTCACCTCGAGACCTTCCCGGGGAGAAGCTTGGAAAGGCCCGGAGCATAGAAGGAAGCATTGTAAGACACACCCTGTACTACTTCACCGACGATCAATCAAGCCAGACAAGCAGGACATAGGGCATTACGCGGCGACGCGGCCTGAACCTGGGTAAAATCTCGTGTGTTCGTGCTCGTTCTCCGGGGACTGACGTCGGAGCACCTCGCGCCCTCCTACCGAACAACTAGGAGGTGTTCGCACCTCCGTGTCCGAGTTCCGTAACTCGACAGCTGGCGCGCCAGGTAGGGGCGGCGCTCATGCTTCGCCGGGGTACGCCCGACGGCTTTGGCCACGGAGTCGCCGGGGGCTACCGCGTCCCATGCGATTGAGCCCAAACCGGCGCGAGGAACGCGGGCAGATGCCAGATCGGGACCCCGCGCCCCCGCGCGGAGATCCAAGGAGAAGCGGCAACCCAACTCTCGCCGGAGTCACCAGGCTTTGCGACTCCCTCTCGATGTCTCGGGGACTGCTGCCATCCGGACCCTTCACCGGGACACGCCCGGCGACCGCGTGTCGGAGAAGCTCGGCAAGCAAGGAGCTGAAGGCTTAGAGGAGCCGTACACTGCGGCGAAGCGTGGGCAAGATGTCCCAGATTGCGCCGCGGTTGCCGCGGCCTCGACGCGGAAGAACCCACGGAAGCGCAGGTGCCCAATGACCCCCAACACCGAAGATCAAGACCCAATGAAGATGCCGGGAGCATGGTGTCCCGTCCACGAGATCAGCTCCCATGACGCGCGCGACTGCCGTCCGTGCGCCACCTCGCCGCATCCCACGGGAAGCGGCGCGCTGCGCGTAGGGCTGGACTCATCACCAAGGGGTCCTTCACGGATGAAGACCCGGACGCCGACCCCAAGATTGCTCGGGGCAACCAAACATCAGAATCCACCCGGACAGGCAAGATCGTCAGAAACGCCCGAGAAGAAAGGGAGCAGCGGCGCCGACAAGATGGCCGCCCCCCCCCCCCCGTTGGACACCTGCGACCCGTGAAGGAGCCACAACCGCTCCCTGCGCTGCCCCCACGAAGTCGCAAGAAGCCAAGAAGGAGAGGACCCCCGAAGAACTTGTCGTCTGTATGGCGAAGATCTCCCTCCATCCACACACGAAGGCATCCCGCCCCGCGGGGCTCAAGTTATTCACCCGAAGCAACATCACACCAAGCTCCCCGCCGGCATCCCCGTCTCCTTAGGCACCCGGAGAACAGCTCACGACCTCGTACCCCAGGCGTGAAATGGGAGCAGCTGGAGTCCCCCGGTCGCCCCCGAAAAATTTCCCTTAAGAAAATCCAAATAGGACCTCGGGAGGTGAGGAAGCGGGGGAGGAGAGCGCAACGCGCCCCTACTGCCCTACTTCCTTCACAGCAAAGGCGGTGGGGCCAGGATCCACGAGATAACGGCACCTCGGGACAGAGGGCGGCAGGGTCAGAGACGCCTCCGACCCGGAAGCCCCCCACTCCGCCCAAGCCAACGCGGCGGAAAGCGGAGGCATTCGGAGCACAAGATCACGCGTGCCCCGGAAGTACCCCGGCGGTCGACCAGGTCTGGGTTCGCCGGGTCAAAACGTACTCGCGTCAACTCCTTTCCCCGGACAGGAGGGAGGGGGAAGAAAGGGAGCCCCAGACACACGATCCCGGGCGCCCCGGAATCCCCCTCACCCGAAAGCCCTACCTTGCGTAGGGGCAGGATCTGCGGCTCGGGTAAGGTTGCCGGCCCCCAGAAAAACCTGCATTCGGAAAGACATCCCTAGGGATGAGTGTGTCGCAAGGCCAGGGTTCGCCGTGTCCAATGAGGCTCGAGTCTGGAAACGGACCCCTAGCGGCCAGAGGGGAAAAAGTGCGGCAAGGTCGAGTTTGCCGTTGAAAGGACATTTTGTGATCTCTTAGTTTTGTGTGTTAGTTAACAACACTTAGGATGTCTAATCTGGTGCTAAGTGATGCAGGTTTTATTGTATACAACATGTGCATCAACACCAAAAAGGAAAAGAGTTTCTGGAGCATTTCAGGCCGGAGTTTCCGGCCTCCAGGCCGGAGTTTCCGGTCCCTGGACTTGTCCTCGAAGAAACAGCAAGCTGCTGAAGTGTTGCTCAGCCCCTGGTGTGGGGCGGAGTTTCCGGTCCTCAGGACCGGAGTTTCCGCCCCTGGCCAAACATTCCGGCCCCAGGGCACCGGAGTCTTTGCCCAAGTCTCTGCTGCTGATTGTTGCTCAGCCCCTGGTGTGGGGCGGAGTTTCCGCCCCTGGCCAAACATTCCGGCCCCAGTGCACCGGAGTTTTGGCCCAAGTCTCAGCTGTGAAGAAGTTGCTCAGCTCCTGGTGTGGGGCGGAGTTTCCGGCCCCTGTAGGCCGGAGTTTCCGCCCAGGCCGGAGTTTCCGGTCACTAGGACCGGAAACTCCGGTGTGATTCTTCTCTGCAACGGCTACTTTTCTGGGAGGGGTATATATACCCCTCCATCTACCTCCAGCCAGCTAGCTCGCCCAGAATTCAAGATCCCCATTGTTGCAAGCTCAAGAATCACTAGATCTCCCAATCCCTCCACCCAAACTTGTTGATCTTTGGAGGATTGAAGGAGAAGGCCCCGATCTACATCTTCACCGAGCCGTTTGTCATTTCCCCCTCATTCACTTGAGGGACCATTTGCTAGGGTTTCCACTAGGAAAACCTAGCCCCCTATTGTACTCACTTGATTGTCTTTGTGACAGATTGTAGCTGTTTGGGAGCCCCCAATCCTTTGTGGGTTGTGCCCCAAATCGTTGTTGTAAAGGCTCCGGACTCCGCCTCGAAGGTTTCCGATAGTTGAAGTGAACCAAACCTTTGTGGTGCGGTTCACCGGAGAAGAGGGTGAGGCCTTTGTGGCCGTTGAACCATTGTGTTGGTTCACACCTCTCCAACGAGACGTACTCCCCTAAAAAGGAGGAACTCGGGATTACATCCGTGTCTCCGCGTGCTTTGACTTCGGTTACCTCTATCCTTGTTTACCGCCTTATTATATCGTGCTTAGTTGCTAGCTTGTCATATAGGTAAATTCACCGTAGTTGCATATCTAGAGAATTTACCTTTTGTGTCAAGCCTAAATTGAAAAAGACTAAAATTGGAGTAGCACCTATTCACCCCCCCCCTCTAGGTGTCATACCGATCCTTTCAATTGGTATCAGAGCTAGGCTCTCTTGTTTTGGGTTAACCGCCTAAGAGAAGTATGACACAAAGTGAGGATGAGGCCGATCTTGCCAAGGCCAAGAGACCATGGCATCCATGGCCGATATCAAATCGTTGGAAACAACATTGACATCGTCCATGAATGACATGAATGTCAAATTTGATGAGTTGCGTGACATGCTCATGAAACTCACAAATGCCAAGGTTTCGGAAACCATCCCACTAGAGGGTATCTCTAACTCCGATGAAGGTGATTCCGAGGAGGGTAAAAAGAAAAATGAGAAGGGGTGGAAACCACCTCCGGATCTAAACCATCTCCTCCTCCTCCTACCAAGCATGAAGATGGGAAGGAAGAGTACCATAACGTTCCGGGATGGTACCCTATCGACCCACCTATCACCACCCGCATAAACCCCATTGGTCCTCCACCTAAGCTTAATGCATTAGCCTTTGCTAGTTGGCAACGCTCAATGAAATCTCATATTAACAGTGCCTCTATCGAGCTTTGGAGGATCATTGAAGATGGGTACAAGGTTGCGGATCCAAGCAATGTGACAAGAAGAGAATTTGCCGAAAAGCAACTCAATGCCTCCGCACTCCATATGATTGAACTTTCAGTGTGAAAGTGACAAGCATTATGTTCTCAATGCCACCACCGCCAAAGAAGCTTGGAATTGTCTTGAGGTTGCATTTCTTGGGAATGAAAGCATGAAGAGAAACCGATATGAGTCTTTGAGCAATGATGCCGAAGGCTTCTACATGTTTGACAATGAGACTCATGAAGACATGTATGGAAGACTCAAGACTCTTGCAAAGGCCTTCTTTGATGTGGGGGCAACCTATGTGGATGATGCTTATGTCAAGAGGAAGTATGTGAATGCTCTCTTGCCTTCCGAGCCCATCGAGGTGAAGGCCATTCAAGGAAGACACAACTACAACGAAATGACATCCAATGAAGTTATGCAAGAAGTGCAAGCCTCCAAGGTTGCCACCAAGAATGCCGAAGATAGCCGTGCTAGGGCCATGGGGATGAAACAAGGCCCCTCACTTGCTTTGAAGGCCAAGGTGGTATGTCTTGATGAGGTTGAAGCGTGCCCAAGCAACATTGCTCCAAATGATCTTGAACCGGCTCTAAATGGTCATATAGCTCTTGCCACAAGAGAGTTTTGGCAAGACCCGGCAAAAGCTAAAGCCAAGGTTGATAAAGAGAACAACTCAAGTGGGAAGAAAGAGCTAGCCTCAAAGTGGAAGACGTGCTACAATTGTCATGACAAGAACCACTACATAAGAGAGTGTCCTTATGAGAACCGAGAGCAAAATGGTGGGAAGCTCATCCCCAAGGACCATTCAAAGTTGATCCAAAAGAAGCCCGCAAGACCAAGGAAGCCTTTCTTCAAGAAGGCACCAAGAATTGTGTTGGTGGCACAAGAAGAATATGCCACAAGTGATTCCGAAGATGAAGATGCACCTACTAAAGAGGTAGCCGCATTGGCTATTGTATCAACTTCATCATCTTCTCTCTTTGAATCCCCCAATGAGAACTTCTCCACCAACAACGCTCGTTGCCTCATGGCTAATGTCACCGAGGTATCATCTCCTTCTCCCAAGACTATGCATGAAATGAGTGATCAATCTAGTCTTGTGATTAAGAAAGAACTTGTTGCTTTCGATACTTTCATGACTAACTTGCAAGGTGAAGCTAAGGAACATGTTGAGTCTCTCATGAGACAACTATGTGCGGCCGAAGAACTTCTTCAAGAAAAGAGTAAGATTGAGAGAGAGGATTCTCTCACCATTGCCTCTTTGAATGCTTCCGTAGCATCCTTGAATGCCTCTCTTGATGAAGAGAGTGAAGAAAGATGTTCTCTTGAGGAAAGACTTGAGTCTCTTGATGCTAAAAATGATGATATCATTAATAAAATCATTAAGGATAGAGATCATGTCGTTGCTAAATATAAAGTGCTTAAAAAGGAGAAAGTTGAACTTGGGGTTGCTAATGCTAGACTTCTTGAGGATATGGAGAAGCTTGACAAGGCTCACAAGGCCTTGGAAACAACTCACTCCCTTTTAGTCAAGTCTCATGAGCAACTTCAAACTCAACTTTCTAAATCTAGCTCAACTAGCATATCTATTCTTCCTCGTGTTCATGAAAATGTTATTGAAGAAAATGTTAGTGCCAAGACCTCTATTCCCAAAGGTAAAGATAAGGGTATTGCTTACTTATTTGAGCAAAAACCACACAAAGGGAAGGAGGGTCTTGGTTATGTAGCCGAGCCCAAGAAGAAAGTGGGCAACAACAAGAAGATCAAGACCAAGCCCGCACAAGCCGAGACTTCCATTGCGGGTGGTAGTGCCACAAGGGGCAAGACCACTCGTAGTGACTTTGCGGGGCATAACAACCCCAACTATATTCTTTATGTTGATTATTATGGGGATGTTTATGCTCAATATGTTGGTCCATATGATGGTTACATTGATTACTCTATTTGGGTCCTAAGACCCTTGTTGCTAACCAAAGAGGACCCATTGAGAAATGGGTACCTAAATCCAAGCAATGATTTCTTGTAGGACTATGCTTCCGGTGGATCGAAATGGGTGGTTGATAGTGGATGCACTAGTCATATGACCGGAAGCAAGGAGATTATGACGGAGTTGAGACCAAATCTAAATAACTCATCCGTCTCTTATGGTGACAATCAAAGCCGAGGTAAAGAGTCTCGGCAAGGTGGTAGTTGCAAGGGATATCACCCTTGTAAATGTCATGCTTGTTGAGTCTCTAGGTTACAATCTTATGTCCGTTCGTGCTCTTAATAAGATGAACTTTGATGTCCATTTTACTATTGATATGGTGGTACTCTTGAGGAGCAAGACTCTAAAGGTCATGTTCGTTGGGTATGTTGAAAATGAGTTGTTTGTGGTAGACTTTTCGGGGTCTACCAACACTCAAGCAATATGCCTATTCGGAAAGGCCGACGTGGGGTGGTTGTGGCATCGCCGCTTGTCCCATGTCAACATGAGAACTTTGCAAAGTCTTCACAAGGGTGGCCACATTCTTGGACTAAAAGAGGATGTTTCTTTTTCTAGAGATCGTCTTTGTAGGGCTTGTGTTGAAGGAAAGATGCATGATTCTCCCCATCCGGGCAAGACCATTATTTCATCAACGAGGATTTTGGAACTTCTTCATGTTGATCTCTTTGGTGCCGTGCCTCAACCTAGTCTTGGTGGGAAGAAATATTGTTTGGTGATTGTTGATGACTATTCAAGATTTACTTGGGTTTATTTCTTCAAGACGAAGGATGAAACCCAACAAACCATCATCGACTTTTCCAATATTGTTCAACGCCAATACAATGTCCCTATTTTGGTCATTAGGAGTGATAATGGCTCCGAGTTCAAGAACTACACCTTAAATGAGTTTCTTAGTGAAGAGGGGATTCGTCATCAATATTCCGCTGCATATACCCCTCAACAAAATGGTGTAGCCGAAAGGAAGAACCGGACTCTCATGGATATGGCAAGGTCTATGTTGGCGGAGTTTAAGTCTCCGCTATTCTTATGGGCCGAGGCTATCTCCACGGCGTGTCACTCATCTAACCGGTTATTCTTTCGTGTTGGCAAGAAGTTTACATCTTATGAGATGCTCACCGGCAACAAGCCCAATGTCTCCTACTACCGAGTTTTTGGTTGTAAGTGTTTCTATAAGAACAAAAGTGTTCGTTTGTCTAAATTTGAATCTAAAGCTTTAGAGGGTGTTTTTGTTGGTTACGGTGCCGAATCTCACACCTATAGAGTCTATGACAAGACCGTTGGGAAAGTCATAGAATCTTGTGATGTGAGGTTCGATGAGAATGACGGCTCCCAAGTGGCGCAATTTCATGTTTGTGATGTAGATAATGAGGAACCTCAAGAAGCAATAAGAAGAATGGGGGTTGGTTTCCATCGCCCCATTGAAATCCATCATGAGCCTCCTCAAGCAAGTCCTAGCTCCACTCATGTGGAGACTCCATCATCACAAGTTGAAGTTGCACCTTCTATGGAAGCAAATGATGCACCTACCAAGAACAAGTTCAAGGCCCTCCTCAAGTTGACCAAGTGCTATTCAAGAACCAAGTTCTCCTATTGTCAACTAGCCAAGGTCAAGACCAAGATCAACCCTCTCCTTCCTTTGTTGAAGATGAGCTTCAAGATGATCAAGGTCAACACTCCGGTCAAGACGGGGACTCAAATGATCAAGATGATCAAGCGAAATTCCTCGCATCAATGAGGATATCGAAACCCGTCGTATAGCAAGAGTCAAAAAGGATTGGAGAAGAAAGAGTCTTCATCTAGAAATATCATTGTTAATGTCAAGAACAAGGTCACCACAAGAAAACAATTGGCAAATTTCAATGAACATCAAGCCACATCTCTATGGTGGAACCAAAGAAAGTCTTTGAAGCTCTTGAAGATCCGGATTGGTTGGAAGCCATGCATGAAGAGCTCAATAACTTCAAGCGCAACAAAGTGTGGAATCTAGTGGAGAAGCCAAAAGATTGCCTCAATGTTATAGGCACCAAGTGGATATTCAAGAACAAGCAAGATGAGCATGGAATGGTTGTGAGGAACAAGGCAAGATTGGTAGCTCAAGGGTTCTCTCAAGTTGAAGGCATTGATTTTGGAGAGACCTATGCTCCCGTGGCTCGCCTTGAGTCCATCCGTATCCTTCTTGCATATGCATCACATCATAATTTCAAGTTGCAACAAATGGATGTGAAAAGTGCCTTTCTTAATGGTCCTTTAAAGGAGTTGGTATATGTTAAGCAACCTCCGGGATTTGAGGATCCACACTTCCCTAACCATGTCTACAAACTTGATAAGGCGCTCTATGGTCTCAAACAAGCACCTCGTGCTTGGTATGAGCACCTAAGAGAGCTATTGGTAGACCGTGGCTTTGAAGTGGGGCAAATCGATCCCACTCTTTTTACCAAGAGGGTTAAAGGGGAGCTTTTCATATGCCAACTTTATGTTGATGATATCATATTTGGCTCTTCTAACAAAGCTTTTAATGATGAATTTTCAAAGCTTATGACCGATAGGTTCGAGATGTCCATGATGGGAGAGTTGAAGTACTTCCTTGGTTTTGAGATCAAGCAATTGAGTGGAGGGACCTTCATCTCTCAAGCCAAATATATCCAAGACATGCTCAAGAGGTTCAAGATGCAAAATGCTAAAGAGAAGAAGTTTCCTATGGACACCAAGTGTCATCTTGAACTTAATCCAAAGGGTAAAGATAAGGATGTTGATCAAAAGCTCTATCGCTCTATGATTGGTTCTTTGCTTTATCTTTGTGCATCTAGACCCGATATTGTGTTGAGTGTAGGAGTGTGTGCAAGGTACCAAGCGGCTCCCAAAGAAAGCCACCAAACGGCGGTTCTTCGAATCTTTCGATATTTGGTTCATACCCCAAGGTTTGGTTTGTGGTATCCTAAAGGCTCAACTTCTCTCTTGCCGGTTACACGGATTCGGATTGGGCCGGTTGCAAGGATGATAGGAAATCAACTTCCGGGGCTTGCCAATTCCTTGGTAGGTCCTTGGTGAGTTGGTCTTCTAAGAAGCAAAATTGCATATCTCTCTCCACCACCGAAGCCGAGTATGTGGCGGCCGCTAGTTGTTGCACTCAATTGTTGTGGATGAGGCAAACTTTAAAGGAATACGGTGTCCATTGTGACAAAGTGCCTCTTTTATGTGACAATGAAAGTGCTATCAAGATTGGCCACAACCCGGTGGAGCACTCAAGAACGAAGCATATTGAGATTCGCTATCACTTCATCCGTGATCACATCATCCGGGGTGATATTGAGCTTGGTTATATTCCCACGAAGATCCAACTTGCCGATATGTTCACGAAGCCACTTGATGAAGCAAGGTTCACTTATTTGAGGCATGAGCTAAATATCATCGATTCGGGGAGCGTCGCTTGAGTATCTTGCATACACACCTATATCTTAGCTATTTGTTTGGTTTAGGTGTAGGCATGGACATAGGGGGAGTGCGGTCCTAATCCATTGGACTATCCCTCCCCCCATTATGCCGATAGAAAGAACTCATTTTGTCTCTATATTGTTCATTTTATGAATTGTGAGCTTAAATGACGAGTAGTGGCGGTGAACCCAAGATATATCTTCGCGGTGTCACACCACATACACTCATACATGGTGGCTTAGGCCACCGCCATCTTCTTTGTGAAGATTTGATCTTGTTGGAGCTTTATGGCCTTTTTGCCTATCCGTTGGTTTTTATGGAAAACACACTCAAATGATGCTTCTTAATGTTTTCTTTGTGCCTCTTACCAAGTTTGAGTGTGAAGTACCATTTCCAGTGACTTTGTGTCCATCCCAGGCCTATCCCTTCTGAAAACTTGCTCCTCTTGCATCTTGCATGTTCAACAACAAAATCTGGCATTTTTGAGTTGGTGGGGCCGGAAACTCCGGTCCTTTGGGCCGGAATATCCGGTCTGACTGAAGTTTCCGCCCTAAACCCGGAATCTCTGGCTTAGGCCGGAGACTCCGGTGTTTAGGCCGGAAACTCCGGTCTGGGCAGTTCTCGCAGGGGTCCAAAAGGGGATCGGGGTGGGAGTTGACTTCACAACTCCCACACACCCCCGACCCCCAACCTCTCCCCTGCAGCCGCCGCCGCCTCGAAGTGCCGCTCCGGCTGCTCCCCGCCGCCGGAATCCGCCGTGCCTCCGGCCTACTCCTCCTCACCAACGCAGGGGACCTTCCTCTCCTTCGTTTGGGCTGCACCATGGACAAAAAGGGTACCTCCTCTCTCTCCTTAGGTTTTTCACCTCGATCTAAGTTTGGAGAGTAGTTCCCCTAGTTTTTCATGGTGTAGAATCTTCTAGATGGCAAGGTGTATCCTAGATTTAACCCTAGAATTCTCAGCACAAAGTTTCTTGAACTAAATCGAGGTTCCCCATCTCAGGGCCGGAGACTCCGGTCTTCCAGGCCGGAAACTCCGGTCAGGGCCGGAATCTCCGCCCCCTGAGGCCGGAAACTCCGGTGTAGATCAGACACTTTGTGCCCAGAATTCTTTGGTTACTTCTTCTTTGGTTCCTGGACATGCAAGCTTATCCCCATGCTTTTCTCCTATTCTGTTATTCACAGGTGTGCAGAGGACAAAGTCTTCCATGAAACATCCTGAAAAATCACCAAGAAAAGTCATCCGTGCTCAAACAAGGGACAAGCTTCTTTTTGACAGCAGCGCTGGCCGTCTGAGACAGCAGAGTACCATAGATGAAGAAGCCACAAGACATGCTGCCCTAGGTGGGTTTGATAATGAAGAAGAGGCCGAGAGAGCTCATTTTGACTCCTTGACCACTGTTTTGGGCATGGGGAAGATCGAGTTTCGTCGATGAGATCTCAGCAGTTCTATGACTTGCCATCCAACACCGATGATCCTAGGTTTCCAAGGAGAGAGCAGCAGCTGATCATGAATGAGATATATGCCCGCATTGAGAAGCATATTGTGGCGCCCCGACCCGACTACTATGCAGTGATGCTGCGTGTCACCGGTTAAGCGATACAAGCGGAGGTTACAGGTTTACCAATCCCCGGCCAAAACCTTTGGCAGGCGTTGCTGGGTACACCTCACTCCAGACAACGCAACACCCCGATTGATGCCTTAACACAGGCACAACTATCAAAGCATAATAGTAAGATCAAGACTTGTGAAACAACTGGCACATCACAGACTCTACGACACAAATCATATAGTTCAACTCTTATACAGAGAAAGATAGCAAATGACAACCAGAGGTCACAGACCCAACATTACATCAAGCGGAAGCAAAGTAGGTTGTTCTAAACAACAAGAACCAAAATATGGCCTAAGAGGCCTACAGATAAACATCACAGCGCCAGCTGTTCCAGGATGTCCCAAGCTGCCACCTGGGAACCCCAGACTACTCGTCGACGTCCACAAAGAACCCACCTTCGAGGTCGGTGAAGTCCTCTCCTGAAAATAAGCAAACGACGTTGAGTTCGACGAACTCGCAAGATTAAGAGCTAATATATGCTCCATGATTGGCTCTCAAAGGTTTTATGGTTGTTTTGCATAAAGCTGATTTTATTTATAAAACACAACTCCATGGCATCGACTAATCAGAGTATTTTCAAAGAGGGGTAAGAAGTAACTCTTTTCTTGTATCACCTTTCTCAATCATCAACCACTGTACCTATTCATCAAAGGCACCTCCCCGAATCACCCTCGAGGAAGCTCACCTTGCATTCGTGAGTGGTACCTCTAGTACCCAGTTTTTTTAATCATTCCGTTAAAGTTATTCTATGATCTTACCTTCACTTCCCAAGTCGTCCATAACCGCGGACACGGCTTTTCGAAAAGATTTACCCTGCAGGGGTGTACAAAGTTGAAGTCCCCGGAGTCCCGAAGGGCCCCAGCTCCTTCGCCACGCGTACCGTCCGGCCCATTACCTAGCTTTTAGCCCTCTTCCTTGGAGAGCCGGCTGGGTGGGAGCGGTGTCGACTTCTCCCTCGTTAAGGACTCTCCAGGATCATCAGTGCCGGTAGGACAGGTTTGGTGACTCCTCCAACCCCCTGTCCCGCGGACACTTATTCTTCCTAATACCATCATCCTCATACCATTCTCAGCCACCAACTCACGCACGCGCAAATGGAAGCCCGAACTAGAGGACCCTGGCTAGCCCCGCTCGAGTTATTTAGTCTATGAGGGTTCCTGCAAATGCATAGGCCTCACGCATGGTTGCACGCTCAGTCTTGGTTCAAGAGGTATAGCACTCGCACCTAGGCGGCGAGAACGAGACAAAGCACCACAACCACAGTGGCCTCTCATCCCCACCTTTAAGCAAGTTATTAACCACCACCATCACTTTCCATCACATCCGGTTATTCCATACCTGTTCCAACCATTGAAACATCCACCGGACCTGCAAACCTTTAAACTAAGCATGGCTAAGCGTATACATAGCAAATATACTTATCTTTGGCCAACACTTCAATCCTATGGATATTAGGGAGGATACAGGTAAATTGGCAATAGATTTCTAATGCAACTAGTAGGATACTCTAGTCCAAGCAAAAGACATTTGGAACCGAATGCAATATTATAGTGGGGAAAATAATTGCAAAATATAGGAGGAGACATGCTCAGAGGGGGATTACGCTTGCCTTGTTCAGAGTGCTGGTAGTACGGATCCTCGGGGTATTGTAGAGTAACCCCGGCTGCTGGATCTATCGAAGCACAACAACGGGAGAACAAATCAATCACCACACATATGCTTAACGAGTGCAATGCGCAAACATATGATGATATGACATTTTAAATGCACCCTAATAGCTTTGAACATGTTCAACAAGTTAAAAGGGGTCCCTATTATATTATTTGCATTATTTGGAGTAACCCCATATTAAAACTTAGTGATGATAGTGCTACTAATAAGTACATTATTGTAGTTGTGCTCAAATATGCATGATGATGATGATTCTGGATACTTCATATTTTTCTGAACATTTTGGTATAAGAAACACAATTTTCTGAAGTCCGGATAAGAAGTTATTAATTTTATAAATTCTCTTTTTAATTATTTACTTTTAAATATTTTAATTCCAACGATAATATTTTATTTCCTCGACTCGAAAGGGGGAGCGGAACTAGTAGGAATCATCGAGTCGAGGTCCCTACGTTGCGAGGAAGGAGCGGGGAAACAATTGCTATCGGAGAGGAAACAGAAAAAGAAACCCTAAAAAAAACAGTACTCCCAGCCTCCAGCCCGGCCTGGGCCGGTTTGTGGGCCGGCCTGCTAGCAGAGGGAACCGGCCCTCTGCCCGGTCTGGCCTGGCTCCGAGGCCGGCCATGTAACCGAGGCCACCGGCCGTCCGCCCGGTCTGGGCCGGCGAAAAGGCCGCCCATAGCCCAGAGAGGAACGGCCCCTAGCCCGGCTTAGGCCGTCTCCACGGCCGGGCGTGCGCGCGACGAAAATCACGGCGACGGGCGTCGACGGCGTTGAGGGCTACGGCGAGGCGAGCTAGCGCGAGGGGGAAGGGAGAAAGGGGCAGCAAGGCCAGGGCTCACCCTCGGGCACCGTGGAGAGGTCGGGGACGGCGGGGGTGGACCGCAGCGGCGACGAACTGGTGCGGCGGAGCTCGGGCGGCCGCGGCGAAGTTGAGGACGGCGACGTCGATTGGCAGCCTCTCCGGTCGATTCCTCTGGCGGGGAGGGAGCAGGCGTCGCGGCGGTCCTAATGGACTGCTTCGATTTGTTCGGGATGCTCTCAGGCGACGGTGACGAGCACGGCCGCCATGGCCATGGTGCGGAGCTCACGGGGAAGAGGAAAAGAGGAGATGGAGCAGGTGGGGAACGGGCATGAGCAGAGGAGGGCAGGGCAGCCTCGTGCGCGTGCTCTCCTTATCCACCTGGGAGCCGGGCGGCATGGCGCCGGGGCTGGTGCGGCGCGAGCTCGTGCGCTTCGGTCGCTACAGGGAGGGGATGAAGGTTTTACAAATTGCCCCTGGAACTTTTGAACTCCTCACAGACAGGTCCCTCCCTGTACTGGATATAGAATACAGCAGGTCTATTTGACTTATTTGGTGCATCTAGACACCTCCAAAAATTATGCAAATTTTTGTGTAACCTCCCTGTACCTTGAGCAACAACTCATAAAAATTTCAGAGCCTTAGGAGTTCATTTGCTTGGGGAAATAAAGTAAGAAGTTGCTTATTGGCGTTTTTGAAAAATTCCAAAATATTTTTATTTGGAGTATTTGAGCACTTCCAAAAATAATGAGAATCTTCATGGAGGCTCTCACAATACTATTTAAGCTCCACATAACTTTAGTTGGAAATTTGGGAAGTATAACTTGGGTTCAAAAATAGGATTTGATTTGAACCAATTTTGGGATTCTCGAATTCCTTTCTTATTTGGCATAAGGTGGAATTTGAGAATTGGTTAGAAGAAGTAACCTTGGAACTTCCTTGACCGATATAACATGTCAAAGTAAAATTTGTTTTGCAAGTTTGAACACTTCCACTGATTTGAGATTTGTTTAGTCAAGTTAGCAATTTGTTTTCCAATGTTGCCAAACCAATTTGTGTGATGTTTAACAAAGGAAAAAGGATGCCATGATGCAAAGATGCATGTATGAAGCAAAAGTGAAAATTTTATACTGATTTTCAGGTTTCAAACATTGGGCTGTTACAACTCTACCCTCCTTACAGGAATCTCATCCCGAGATTCTAAGATTGCGAGAAGAAATCGGGATACTCTTCACGCAGACTAGACTCTCGTTCCCAAGTAGCTTCTTCCTCAGAGTGATGAGACCACTGAATCTTGAGAAACTTTGTAGTCTTGTTACGGGTCTTTCTTTCGGCTTCATCCAGGAGACGGATAGGATGCTCACGATAAGTGAGGTCTTCTTGTAGATCTAGCTCTTCATGATTGACCCCATGGATAGGATCTTTGAAACACCGGCGAATTTGGGATACATGGAACACATCATGCACATTGGGAAAGATGACCGGTAACTCCAACTTATAAGAAAGATCTCCTCGCTTGGCCAGAACGGTGAAAGGACCAACATAGCGAGGGGCCAATTTCCCTTTGATTCCGAAGCGGCGAACGCCACGAAGTGGAGAAACACGGAGGTATGCTTTATCACCAATTTCATAGTGAACCTCCTGATGATGCTTGTCATAGTAGCTCTTCTGCCTAGACTGAGCAATCTTCAGATTCTCTCTTATGATTCTGACCTTCTCCTCAGCTTCATTGATCACATCCGGACCAAGGAGTGCCCTCTCTCCGGTCTCGGACCAATTGAGAGGAGTGCGGCATTTTCTTCCATAGAGAACCTCAAATGGAGCCATGCCCAGACTAGCTTGATAGCTATTGTTGTAGGAGAACTCCGCGAAAGGGAGATACTTTTCCCAATCCTTACCAAAAGAGATGACACATGCCCGAAGCATGTCTTCCAAAACTTGGTTCACTCTCTCGGTCTGACCATCAGTTTGAGGATGGAACGCGGTGCTGAAGTTAAGACGAGTTCCCATAGCAGTTTGGAAACTAGTCCAAAACTTGGAGGTGAATAGGCTTCCACGATCCGAAATTATCTTCTTGGGAACGCCGTGAAGGACAACAATCCGGGAAGCATACAGGTCTGCCAACTTGGCAGCTGTAATGTCAACACGAACTGGAAGGAAGTGAGCCACTTTTGATAGTCGATCAATGATGACCCAAATGGCATCATGTCCCTTTGGAGACTTCGGCAGACCAGTAATGAAATCCATACCAATTTCATCCCATTTCCACTCGGGAATAGCAATAGGGTGAAGAGTACCGGCAGGCCTTTGATGTTCAGCCTTTACCCGTCGACAGGTGTCGCATTCAGCAACATACCTAGCAATTTCCCGTTTCATACGGTCCACCAGAATTGTGGCCGAAGGTCTTGGTACATCTTGGTACTACCGGGATGAATGGAGAGAGGTGATTCATGAGCTTCTTGGAGGATCAACTCCCTCAATTTTCGTTTCTTTGGCACTACCAAGCGGTCACCAAAATAAACAACTCCAGATTCATTGACAGAAACATTTTGCCTTCCCGCTAGCAATGTTCTCCTTGATTTTAGAATTCCCTTGTCACGCTTTTGGGCATCCTTAATCTGGTCCACAAGAGTAGATTTGATCTCCAGATTTGCTAGATAGCCGGAGGGAACCAGTTCTAAGTTCAAACGAGAGAACTCTTCATGGAGAGCAGGTTGAGCCTCTTCAATCATCAGATTGTTGCAATAGGACTTCCGACTTAGCGTGTCAGCCACGACGTTTGCTTTGCCGGGTTGATAGTTCAGACTCACATTGTAGTCCGTGATTAACTCCAACCAACGCCTTTGCCTGAGATTTAAATCCGGCTGGGTGAAGAGGTACTTCAGACTCTTGTGATCCGAGAAGATCTCGCAACGGTTACCAAATAGGTATGGTCTCCATTGCTTCAAAGCATAGACCACCGCGGCAAGTTCTAGATCATGAGTTGGGTAGTTGTGCTCATGCGGCTTGAGTTGGCGAGAAGCATATGCCACCACATGGCCATCTTGCATTAGCACACAGCCCAACCCTTGCAGAGAGGCGTCACAGAAGACGACGAATTCCTTGCTCGTGTCCGGCAGGACAAGCACAGGAGCAGAGGTGAGTTTGGCTTTCAGGGTTTTGAAGCTCTTTTCAGCTTCGGCCGTCCAGATGAACTTTCTATCCTTCTTGAGAAGGTCAGTCAATGCCTTGGCTATTTTGGAGAAGGCTTCGATGAATCGGCGGTAGTATCCTGCCAATCCGAGGAAGCTACGGATGTCCTTGACTGACATTGGAGTTTTCCAATCCAGAATGGACTGAATCTTGTCGGGAATGACAGCCACGCCATCCGCGGATATCACATGACCAAGGAAGATGAGATTATCCAACCAAAACTCACACTTGGAGAACTTGGCATAGAGGCGGTGTTCTCGAAGTCTTGTCAGAACCAAACGAAGATGTTCCTCATGCTCTTCATTGGTTTTGGAGTAGATGAGAATGTCATCAATATAAATGACGACAAACTTATCAAGATAATCCATGAAAATGGAGTTCATGAGCCTCATGAAAGTAGCTGGGGCATTTGTGAGACCAAAGGACATGACGGTATACTCATATGAACCATATCGAGTAACAAAAGCCGTCTTTGGATATCCTCCTTTCTGATTTTTATCTGATGGTATCCTGACCTCAGATCCATCTTGGAGAATACCGTTGCACCAGCTAGTTGATCCAACAGATCATTGATGCGAGGAATAGGATACTTGTTCTTGATTGTCACCGCATTCAACGGTCTATGGTCGGAGACCAGACGAGGCACGGTAGAATCCCTCTTCTTGACAAAGAGTACCGGACAATCCCATGGTGAACTGCTAGGCTGGATGAACTCCTTTGCTAGCAGCAGATCAATTTGCTCTTTCAACAGAGCCAACTCTTCCACCGGCATACGGTAGGGCTTCTTGGAAATTGGAGCAGTACCGGGAAGTAGATCTATGACAAACTCCACACTTCGGTCAGGAGGCATGCCAGGCAATTCTTCCGGGAACACATCCGGGAAGTCACACACCACGTGAATGTCCTGGATTTCCGGAGGGGATTCGCCTTCCATAAAGCAAAGGAGAATCTCAGGTGAGTTGGGTATGACGGCGGACGGAGGTATTGATGTTGCAGGCCAATACTCCACAATGTCACCGGAAGGAGCGGTCACAGTAATGGTCTTGGCGGCACAGTCGAGATTAGCCTGGTATTTGGTTAGCCAGTTCATGCCCAGTATGACATCAATGCCCTTGGACTTCAGAGCTACCAAGGCATAAGGAAAGGACAAGGAACCTATATTAATCTGGACCTCAGGAGTAACACCATCGGTTTGCCATTTGGAACCAGGAGTAGCGATCACCAAGGATCGGCTCATTTTCTCGAACGGTATGTTGTGGTCTTTTGCAAAAGCTATGGATATGAATGAATGCGATGCTCCAGAATCAAACAAAGTTGTCGCTGTATTGCCGTTGATTCGTAACTCACCCATGAGAACGCCGGGGTCCTCTTCAGCTTCTTCAGCAGAGATGTGGTTCAGGCGACCACGCACCATAGGTCCAGCCTTGCCAGTTGGAGTGGCAGGGGCTCGTGCAGGAGTTATCGCGAGAGGTGCCTTCTGGGGGCACTCCCTGGAGTAGTGACCAGCCTGGCCACAGGTGTAGCAAGTGAGTCCAGGTGGAGCAGGTAGCATAGGACGGTACCCACTTCCGCCTATCCCAAGTGTCGAAGTAGTGGGGCGCGGAGGAGGTGGCCTATATCCTGCTGCTCTCGGCATGAAGGGAGCACGAGGTACGGCGCTGTAGGGAACAAACACCCTGCGCTTCTTGCTCTCAGAACCCGAGGAACTCTGGTGATCCCCATGTGCGGGCCTCTTGGAAGCTTCAAGTTCCTTTCTTCCTTGCTCAAGGTGAAAGCCTGGTTGAACAGCTCCTGATAGGTCTGGAACCTGAAGGGCAACAACTCATACGGAGCTGCGGATTCAGACCCTTGCGGAACAGCTCTTGCTTGTCAGCATCATTGGTCACGTCCCTTGGGGCGTAACGAGAAAGATGGTTGAACTCACGACCATAAGTGCGGAGGTCCATCCGTCCCTGTTGCAAATCCAGGAACTCCCTCCTCTTCAAATCCATGATTGGCTGGGGAATGTACTCAGCACGGAAGGCAGTGCGGAAATCAGTCCAGTGAAGACATGGTTGGCTGGAAACAAAGCCACATGGCTTTCCCACCAACAGCCAGCAGCACCAACCAAGAGATAGGTGGCAAAGTTGACTTGCTCCGCCAATGGGACATGAAGCGCGGAGAACTTGCGCTCCAAAGCACGAAGCCAATCATCAGCTTCCAGTGGTTCCTTAGCATCAGCAAAGTGGGTGGCTGTGAGCGCAGGAACTCAGTGAGAGTGTTGCACTCGTTCCTCCGTGCATTCTGCTGCACCAACTGCTCAAGCAAGCGCTCATTGCGCCCACGGTTCTCCTCAATGGCCATCAAGACTTGAGCCATTGTGGGTGGTGGCGGCAGATCATCCTCATCACCATTGTGGTTACCGCGACCACCACGGCCTCCACGACCTCCTCGAGCCATTCTGGAGATTTGACAATGACACGTTAGTATCTTTCCCGAATGGTCGAACAATAGCATTAGCGTCTACACAAGTACACAGACTAGGGACGATAATACTTTGCGAGAAGGAAAACAACAAGATAGAACTTGGGTCAAAGATCAGCATCATGTGCTACTAGTGAGAGTTAAGAAATCACAACTTAACACACTCTAGTTGACACAATCCGGGACCTTATGTTCAAGTCCGTGGGTTAAAACCCAAAGAAAGGATCAAAGATTTGACTCGGTTGAAACATCTGAGTTGATTTGGGATTGCAGCGCAGCGGGAGCAACTGGACACATAACACTAAAGGTCGAACCCCCCACGTTTCTAATTTTGAAGTAACAGACGAGAAGTAAAACCTTTAACTCAAATGAGGTAAGATTGCTCCGAGATTAGAGGGTAACCAGATAAGGAGTAAAAAGAATCCTAAGATGGTTTTCACAACTCATTTTTAGGTTAAAATATTTTCACAAACACTAGACTCAACATCGACCAGTAGAAGGGTTTCCTACAGGCAGTACTGCTCTGATACCAACTTGTGGCGCCCCGACCCGACTATACAGTGATGCTGCGTGTCACCGGTTAAGCGATACAAGCGGAGGTTACGGGTTTACCAATCCCCGGCCAAAACCTTTGGCAGGCGTTGCTGGGTACACCTCACTCCAGACAACGCAACACCCCAATTGATGCCTTAACACAGGCACAACTATCAAAGCATAATAGTAAGATCAAGACTTGTGGAACAACTGGCACATCACAGACTCTACGACACAAATCATATAGTTCAACTCTTATATAGAGAAAGATAGCAAATGACAACCAGAGGTCACAGACCCAACATTACATCAAGCGGAAGCAAAGTAGGTTGTTCTAAACAACAAGAAAAATATGGCCTAAGAGGCCTACAGATAAACATCACAGCGCCAGCTGTTCCAGGATGTCCCAAGCTGCCACCTGGGAACCCCAGACTACTCGTCGACGTCCACAAAGAACCCACCTTCGAGGTCGGTGAAGTCCTCTCTGAAAATAAGCAAACGACGTTGAGTTCGACGAACTCGCAAGATTAAGAGCTAATATATGCTCCATGATTGGCTCTCAAAGGTTTTATGGTTGTTTTGCATAAAGCTGATTTTATTTATAAAACACAACTCCATGGCATCGACTAATCAGAGTATTTTCAAAGAGGGGTAAGAAGTAACTCTTTTCTTGTATCACCTTTCTCAATCATCAACCACTGTACCTATTCATCAAAGGCACCTCCCCGAATCACCCTCGAGGAAGCTCACCTTGCATTCGTGAGTGGTACCTCTAGTACCCAGTTTTTTTAATCATTCCGTTAAAGTTATTCTATGATCTTACCTTCACTTCCCAAGTCGTCCATAACCGCGGACACGGCTTTTCGAAAAGATTTACCCTGCAGGGGTGTACAAAGTTGAAGTCCCCGGAGTCCCGAAGGGCCCCAGCTCCTTCGCCACGCGTACCGTCCGGCCCATTACCTAGCTTTTAGCCCTCTTCCTTGGAGAGCCGGCTGGGTGGGAGCGGTGTCGACTTCTCCCTCGTTAAGGACTCTCCAGGATCATCAGTGCCGGTAGGACAGGTTTGGTGACTCCTCCAACCCCCTGTCCCGCGGACACTTATTCTTCCTAATACCATCATCCTCATACCATTCTCAGCCACCAACTCACGCACGCGCAAATGGAAGCCCGAACTAGAGGACCCTGGCTAGCCCCGCTCGAGTTATTTAGTCTATGAGGGTTCCTGCAAATGCATAGGCCTCACGCATGGTTGCACGCTCAGTCTTGGTTCAAGAGGTATAGCACTCGCACCTAGGCGGCGAGAACGAGACAAAGCACCACAACCACAGTGGCCTCTCATCCCCACCTTTAAGCAAGTTATTAACCACCACCATCACTTTCCATCACATCCGGTTATTCCATACCTGTTCCAACCATTGAAACATCCACCGGACCTGCAAACCTTTAAACTAAGCATGGCTAAGCGTATACATAGCAAATATACTTATCTTTGGCCAACACTTCAATCCTATGGATATTAGGGAGGATACAGGTAAATTGGCAATAGATTTCTAATGCAACTAGTAGGATACTCTAGTCCAAGCAAAAGACATTTGGAACCGAATGCAATATTATAGTGGGGAAAATAATTGCAAAATATAGGAGGAGACATGCTCAGAGGGGGGATTACGCTTGCCTTGTTCAGAGTGCTGGTAGTACGGATCCTCGGGGTATTGTAGAGTAACCCCGGCTGCTGGATCTATCGAAGCACAACAACGGGAGAACAAATCAATCACCACACATATGCTTAACGAGTGCAATGCGCAAACATATGATGATATGACATTTTTAAATGCACCCTAATAGCTTTGAACATGTTCAACAAGTTAAAAGGGGTCCCTATTATATTATTTGCATTATTTGGAGTAACCCCATATTAAAACTTAGTGATGATAGTGCTACTAATAAGTACATTATTGTAGTTGTGCTCAAATATGCATGATGATGATGATTCTGGATACTTCATATTTTTCTGAACATTTTGGTATAAGAAACACAATTTTCTGAAGTCCGGATAAGAAGTTATTAATTTTATAAATTCTCTTTTTAATTATTTACTTTTAAATATTTTAATTCCAACGATAATATTTTATTTCCTCGACTCGAAAGGGGGAGCGGAACTAGTAGGAATCATCGAGTCGAGGTCCCTACGTTGCGAGGAAGGAGCGGGGAAACAATTGCTATCGGAGAGGAAACAGAAAAAGAAACCCTAAAAAAAAAACAGTACTCCCAGCCTCCAGCCCGGCCTGGGCCGGTTTGTGGGCCGGCCTGCTAGCAGAGGGAACCGGCCCTCTGCCCGGTCTGGGCTGGCTCCGAGGCCGGCCATGTAACCGAGGCCACCGGCCGTCCGCCCGGTCTGGGCCGGCGAAAAGGCCGCCCATAGCCCAGAGAGGAATGGCCCCCAGCCCGGCTTAGGCCGTCTCCACGGCCGGGCGTGCACGCGACGAAAATCACGGCGACGGGCGTCGACGGCGTTGAGGGCTACGGCGAGGCGAGCTAGCGCGAGGGGGAAGGGAGAAAGGGGCAGCAAGGCCAGGGCTCACCCTCGGGCACCGTGGAGAGGTCGGGGACGGCGGGGGTGGACCGCAGCGGCGACGAACTGGTGCGGCGGAGCTCGGGCGGCCGCGACGAAGTTAAGGACGGCGACGTCGATTGGCAGCCTCTCCGGTCGATTCCTCTGGCGGGGAGGGAGCAGGCGTCGCGGCGGTCCTGATGGACTGCTTCGATTTGTTCGGGATGCTCTCAGGCGACGGCGACGAGCACGGCCGCCATGGCCATGGTGCGGAGCTCACGGGGAAGAGGAAAAGAGGAGATGGAGCAGGTGGGGAACGGGCATGAGCAGAGGAGGGCAGGGCAGCCTCGTGCGCGTGCTCTCCTTATCCACCTGGGAGCCGGGCGGCATGGCGCCGGGGCTGGTGCGGCGCGAGCTCGTGCGCTTCGGTCGCTACAGGGAGGGGATGAAGGTTTTACAAATTGCCCCCTGGAACTTTTGAACTCCTCACAGACAGGTCCCTCCCTGTACTGGATATAGAATACAGCAGGTCTATTTGACTTATTTGGTGCATCTAGACACCTCCAAAAATTATGCAAATTTTTGTGTAACCTCCCTGTACCTTGAGCAACAACTCATAAAAATTTCAGAGCCTTAGGAGTTCATTTGCTTGGGGAAATAAAGTAAGAAGTTGCTTATTGGCGTTTTTGAAAAATTCCAAAATATTTTTATTTGGAGTATTTGAGCACTTCCAAAAATAATGAGAATCTTCATGGAGGCTCTCACAATACTATTTAAGCTCCACATAACTTTAGTTGGAAATTTGGGAAGTATAACTTGGGTTCAAAAATAGGATTTGATTTGAACCAATTTTGGGATTCTCGAATTCCTTTCTTATTTGGCATAAGGTGGAATTTGAGAATTGGTTAGAAGAAGTAACCTTGGAACTTCCTTGACCGATATAACATGTCAAAGTAAAATTTGTTTTGCAAGTTTGAACACTTCCACTGATTTGAGATTTGTTTAGTCAAGTTAGCAATTTGTTTTCCAATGTTGCCAAACCAATTTGTGTGATGTTTAACAAAGGAAAAAGGATGCCATGATGCAAAGATGCATGTATGAAGCAAAAGTGAAAATTTTATACTGATTTTCAGGTTTCAAACATTGGGCTGTTACACATATGGTGTGTGAGCAAAAGGTGTTGAGCCTTGAGAGCTTGGACAAGAAACCTTATTTTCAAGAGGCCGTGTGGATTGCTCGGAAGCTTGGACTTGAGAGGCTCATCTCCCATGTTCATGAAGATTATGATATTCAGCTTGTGCATCAGTTCTTTGCCACAGTGGTTTTTGATAATGATGAAGATATCACCATGACTTGGATGACCGGTTCTCAAAAGTGCACCTCTAACTTTGTGGAGTTTGGAAGATGTTTGGGATACAAGTTCAAGGGTGCCACTACTTGTGTTAGGAAGAGGATGCATGTGGATGGGGTAGCTTACAACAAACGCCGCTTGCGCCCTTTATATTCAGTTGCATCATCCGTTGGCACCAATCAAGACCTCCTCCCCACCTTCAACATTTTCCTTCGCATGGTTCGGCTCAATCTTGCTCCTCAAGCCGGAAATGTGGATGCCATTCGAGGAGGGCTTGTCAATCTCTTATACCATGCTTACAAGGTGCTCCAAGCCGGTCCGGATTGTGAAGGCCAAGAAGTTGATGTCATGGATTTCATCAAGTGTGAATTACTTTGGGCCATTTTTGAGCACAAGAACCCTCTCTATGCACCTTATGTGATGAAGCTCATCCTCTCCAAGGTCTCCAACATCGATACCTCTCGCCTCACCAAGCATGCCAAGGGGACTCTCCACCAACTTAGCAAGCACACCAAGCAACCGTCTTCCTCTCGTGCACCTCCTCCGCAATCTAGTAGTGAGGAAGCGGAGACGAGGCCCCAATGCCTAGAAGGAGAAGCAAGAATGCCGACCCTCCCTCATATCTTCAAGGAAGGGCTCAAGTGAACTCGAAAGTGAGTAAACTCTCTTGGTGGAAGAGAAAGTTGCTTTGCATGGATGTTGCACTTCACAAGGAGAACCATGCCTCATATGTGAGAGAGAAGCATATCATTGACAACCAACAAATCATGATCAAGGAGTTGCGCAAGCTCAACAATGGTAGTATCACTCCTCCGGAAGAAGATGAAGATGGCAATCCTATTATCTCCTCCTCGTCGGCCGAGACTATCCCTCTTGAGAAATGGAACGAAGACGTCTTTCCTTGGTCGGATTATGCGGATGTGACTTCATTGCCTCCACTTCTCGCAACACCGGCAAGGCTCCCATGAACCTTTCCGATGAGGACTACAATCAAGAAGGGGAAGGTGATGATGACATGGAAGAAAGCTCCGGGTGATCTCCATGGGTTTCGTGTAGTTATGCTCTTTTTCCCTTTTTGGCGTCTCGATGCCAAAGGGGGAGAAGTAGTTCTATTAGGTTCTCTCCGGGATTTGCATGGGTTGGACACAAGCATGTGCTTTTATCATTTTATTGCGCTTGTGTCTCTTTTATGTTATTTGGAACTTATTTGCATCTTGTGTTGTGAACTATGTGAGTGTAAGACATATGGATTTCTATTATGTATGGTTGAACCTACATTATTGTGCTATGGTTATATGGATGTTTATCTACATTTATATGAACAAGGTATGGTTTTTATCTCTAGGCTCAACCTACTTTGTGATATGTCATGTTTATGAAATGTTTCGTTTACATATCATGTCGCCTTGTTGTGGAACTTGTTTCTATATGTGTGCATTTGCATTCCAAAGCAAATGAGTTATATGCACACATCTAGGGGGAGCTTTCCTTTTGTTAAACATGATAGTATGGTGAACGTTATTGCAAATCCGTGCGTTGTCATCTAACAACAAAAAGGGGGAGATTGAAAGGACATTTTGTGATCTCTTAGTTTTGTGTGTTAGTTAACAACACTTAGGATGTCTAATCTGGTGCTAAGTGATGCAGGTTTTATTGTATACAACATGTGCATCAACACCAAAAAAGGAAAAGAGTTTCTGGAGCATTTCAGGCCGGAGTTTCCGGCCTCCATGACCGGAGTTTCCGGTCCCTGGACTTGTCCTCGAAGAAACAGCAAAGCTGCTGAAGTGTTGCTCAGCCCCTGGTGTGGGGCGGAGTTTCCGGTCCTCAGGACCGGAGTTTCCACCCCTGGCCAAACATTCCGGCCCTAGGGCACCGGAGTCTTTGCCCAAGTCTCTGCTGCTGATTTGTTGCTCAGCCCTGGTGTGGGGCGGAGTTTCCGCCCCTGGCCAAACATTCCGGCCCCAGTACACCGGAGTTTTGGCCCAAGTCTCAGATGTGAAGAAGGTGCTCAGCTCCTGGTGTGGGGCGGAGTTTCCGGCCCCTGCAAGCCGGAGTTTCCACCAAGGCCGGAGTTTCCGGTCACTAGGACCGGAAAACTCTGGTGTGATTCTTCTCTGCAACGGCTACTTTTCTGGGAGGGGTATATATACCCCTCCATCTACCTCCAGCCAATGAGCTCGCCCAGAATTCAAGATCCCCATTGTTGCAAGCTCAAGAATCACTAGATCTCCCAATCCCTCCACCCAAACTCGTTGATCTTTGGAGGATTGAAGGAGAAGGCCCGATCTACATCTTCACCGAGCCGTTTGTCATTTCCCCCTCATTCACTTGAGGGACCATTAGCTAGGGTTTCCACTAGGAAAACCTAGCCCCTATTATACTCACTTGATTGTCTTTGTGACAGATTGTAGCTGTTTGGGAGCCCCAATCCTTTGTGGGTTGTGCCCCAAATCGTTGTTGTAAAGGCTCCGGACTCCGCCTCGAAGGTTTCCGATAGTTGAAGTGAACCAAACCTTTGTGGTGCGGTTCACCGGAGAAGAGGGTGAGGCTTTGTGGCCGTTGAACCATTGTGTTGGTTCACACCTCTCCAACGAGACGTCTCCCCTAAAAAGGAGGAACTCGGGATTACATCTGTGTCTCCGCGTGCTTTGACTTCGGTTACCTCTATCCTTGTTTACGCCTTTTATATCGTGCTTAGTTGCTAGCTTGTCATATAGGTAAATTCACCGTAGTTGCATATCTAGAGAATTTACCTTTTGTGTCAAGCTTAAATTGAAAAAGACTAAAATTGGAGTAGCACCTATTCACCCCCCTCTAGTGTCATACCGATCCTTTCAGCTGTGCCACCCCAACTTGAACTCAGGGGTAGAAGCTCTAGTGGCGCGCAAGTCGGTGGGACCGGGACACGCCGCGTCCTATTGACTCGCAACCGGAAACGGGGCCCTAGCGGTGAGCTTACCAGAGCGGGGAGAACCCTGTTTATTCCCCCTCAGGTCAAAAGCGTGCCCCCCCCTCAGGAACAAGGGCTCCCCGCTGCACAATGCGGCTAGGTCAGGGTTCGCCGAGCTATCGTGCAGTTGGGAGCAATAACACTTTGATTGATATGGTTTTTTAGGAAATTAACATTATCTGGGACCCACAGGGGGCCCGAGAAGAACCACACGGGAAGAAGCCCCTCGGGGAGAGGGCCTGAAACTAGGGGTCCTTCCGGGAGGACGAAGGGCTCAACCAGGATGAGGGCTTGGGCTTCGTGGCCTCAAGGGCAGCCCGCAGGGCAGCGATCTCCGCTCGCGTAAGCTCCGCGGCTTCCCGGGAGGCCTCCACTTTGCCCTGCGAAATAAGTGGAAGGAGGATCAGAGAGGGACACACCCCGAGAAGACACCCGCGCACCCGGGGAGAAAAGGTTTACCTCCAACACCTTATCCAGCACGCTCACCAACTGAGTCGGGCCTGGGAGGCCCGATACCTCCCTCCTCAACGCCCCCGCCACCGCAACGCTGGGTAGAAGGTCGTGGGCTGGTACATGGAGAGAGGACCCTGGTACACCAGGCCCGTCCGGAAGACTGCATCCCCTAACCAGAAGGGGCCCCGAGGAAGAAGCTGGAACAAAGAGCGAGGTAAGTACAGGCATCGGAACAGGGGTCATAGGATGGAAGCAAGGCGTACCGGTGGGGGAGGATTAAGCGCGGAGTACGCTCGGAGCCCGGACCGGTACGGTCGAATATGAGGGAGCGCTGAAATGGATCGCACCCAGTCTTCCATCTCATGCGACCGCAACTCTCCCTCCGCGATCCGGGTGAAATCCCCCTCCGGGACCACTTCCCGATCAGATGAATCCGAAGCTAGAGCGGTTGCACCCTCCTAGTCATCCAAGTCACCAGGAGGTCCAACCCGGTAAGCCCTTTGTCTACTACCTCCTTTAGGCGATCAAATAGGGCGTGCACCTCGTTGGGATCACCATGCAGGTTGGAGGACCAGCTCTTCCGAGAAGCGGGAGGACGCGGGAGAAGGCGGGGAGGCCGGGGCCACCCAAAGACGGGGGAACTTCCGGGAAATAAAAGAAGGAGCGCTGCCAGTCATCGCAGGCTCCTTTCAAGGCAAGATCGGGATAAATAGAAGGGCGCGAGATTATCCGCACCACCCCACACTCGAGTTCGGGGTCACCTTCCCCGGCGATCCTGTCCTGGAGGATGAAGAGAGAGCACCAGAGACCAAGATGGGCAGGGACGCCCAGGAAGGCCTCGCAGCAAGTAATGAAGCAGGAGATGTGGGTAATACAGTCCGGGGAGAGTGGTGAAGCTGTATCCCATACATGCGAAGAAGCGATCGAAGGAATGGATGCACCGGAGGGGAAAGGCCCCGCTCCAGTAGAGCGGCGAATAACACGCATTCGTCGTGAGATGGACGTGGATCCACCTCTCCCTCCTCTGCTACCGCCAGCAAGATCCACCGGAGCGCGAAAGGTAGCCCGCAGCGGCGAGAAGACCCAGCTCATCGCGCGTCAACTCCGGGCCGCGCCACGGAAGACCCCCTCCCCGAAGATGCACGGAGAATACATTTGCCATGTGAAGGGGAAGGGGACGGACCCGCCGGAGAGAAGAAGGGAGGAGTCATGCCTCTAGCCTCCCACGAACGGAGGCGGGAGGATAGCGGAGCCGGCAAGCTGAGGCCGATGGACGAAGAGGAACGCTCGGAGAGGGGCATAGCGGTGGAAGAGTGCAAGGTCCAGGTCCCGGCAGAGGGAAGAAGCATTTAAGGACGAAGGAGTGCACATGCGCCTCTTTCCCTCCTTCGGGAAATGAAGCCAGCTCAACCGATGCATCATTACCCAATAACCACCCCATTGGGGAGGAGAAGAGGCGGAGGTGACGGCCCCTGGAGATGACTCCACGTGGGCGAGAAGACCGACGGACGCGGCCACGCGTCTTGCTTCCAAGGGGGCGGAGGGGCGGCTCCCCCGCGCCTCGGAAGAGGGGCGCCCTATGGCCGAGGGCAGTTTCCTGGGCCCCAGAGCGCCCGAGGGCTACTGTCGGCGTCCGGAACCCAGGGCCCCCCAGGATCCCGGAGAAGGAGGACCCGCCCCTCGGAGCCGGAAGCTTCGAGGACCAGAGCCACGGAGGACCCTCCTCCCCGCCCCGGGGAGATAAGCTAACCCGAGGCGGACCATGCGGCGGGAGGCTCCTGCGTGGTCCTCCGGATGGATGGCTTCGCCAGGAAGGAAGCACAGCAGGCGGCCGAGACAAGACTGCACGGGCCTGCTGCCCGATACCACCGAAACGTCGACAAGAACAGACCTGCTGCTTCAATGGGCCCATTTAGCTGTCGTGTCAGACCGGCGGATACAGCGGCATGGAAGGCAGCACGGCCTAGATGGCGCTACGACCAAGACCAGGAGCTGCCACTTGGAGGAAGGGATTCGACGCGTGACGGACCACGATGGGAAGCTTCTAGAGCGGCCACCTGTGGTGTCCCATTTGTATAAAAGGAGGTTCGAGGCTGTGAAGTGGGAAAGACTGACTACTATACACATAGCTCGAGGGCTAGCTGACTGATGCATGTAAAATGCATACATGAACTTTGTAGTATATTACTTGTATTCCAATCATATTTGCATCATATAAGGGTTATATCAATGTTTTATAATGATTTTTGGGAATATTATATGTATTTCCTATTTTTATGGAATTAACCCTACGCAGGCAGAAAACCCTATTTCTTTATTTTAATGTTTCAGGGACCCAAACGACGTCCAAATGACCTGCAAATTTACGAGCGTTAATATTTGGAAAGACGAAGACTTGAGAGCGAAGGAAGCAAACAAGCGGAGACCCGAGGGCCAAAATAGGTGGGCCCACGGGCCATGTACCTGGCCGCGTGGGACCCCTCCTTTTGGGCCTCGGAGCTCCGTTGTCGTCGATCTTTTCTCCACCGACTAGGTTTTAACCTAAAACCAACTATAAAATAGTTCCCGACGCCCTTCGGAAAGGAGCACCGCCGAAACACAGAAACACCGAAACAGAGACCTGGAGCTTAGATTGGAGGGGAAAACTCCGGCGGGGCGCTGCCGGTGTGGTCTCCACCTTCTCCAACGACTTCTCCATTGTCTCCATGATGAAGAGTAAGTAGTCCACCTCTGGACTATGGGTTTGTGGAAGTAACTTATGTATCTCTCCTCTCTTTGAGCTTCACTAATTAGTACCGTATGAGCTGCTGAACATGGTTACGGTCATCTATGTAATACCTTTGTGGTGGATCTTTTTATGAGTTAATATATGTTTGAGATTGCAAATGTTTTGTTTCAGTTATGAAATAGATGCATATTATGTACCCCGTTTCTATTTACTTGTTTTGATCAAGCATGTTTATCAGAGCGTGTGTGGGGTGATGTGTGCATTAGTTGGAGTAACGGGGGGTGGCTAGTGCAGTGAACGTGAGAGAAAGTTCTGCGATCCACTTGGTATCTTTACCTTACTTTGTTGCCTCACTAGGGATAAACTAAAATACCTTGCTACAGGGGTTGTGGGTGACCATGCCACTTCTCCGTGACTAGATCTAGCATGTTCTTATTTTAACTTCATGTCATGATACTTAAAGCTATACTCCGAGTTATCTTAATTACTGAGGTGTTATGATTTAGTTCGCATCTTGGTGGAGTATAAGTGAGACTAATAAACAAAAGGTCTCTATGTTAGGACGTGATGCCCATATAATTAGTAACTTGTTACTAAACTTTGTGTTGCAATCTCATATGTCAACTCTACTGTTCCATTGTCAACCACTTTATTAAAGAGAGAGTGCATTTGTGAAACCATGAACCCCGGTCCATTTTTAATCATAAGAAACACCTTTCCAATAACTTTTACCACTTTACATTTTCTGCCATATTTAAATCCGAAAATACAAAAACACTTTTACATCTTGCATTCATCATAAAAAACCCAAAAATATCATTTATCATTGTTATCACCACCTTGCATATTAATTTACCACCATTGCATATTTATTTCTTGTTTGCATTGCATAATTATCTTGATATCATTCTCACACCTTGTGCTTGACAACCACTAGGTGAGGTTGAGGACCAAAACATTTACTTTGTTTTATAGGTAACCAAAAGAAGGATAGGAAGATAAATCTTTCACTACTGATTCCCCGAGAGTTCGATATTAAACCCTCGAGTCACCCCTCGTGGGGGAAAACATGTCTTTCACTTACTACACACTCTGCACTTGGAGTCTCAACCTAACCCCGTTTACTTTTTCACGCAGGTAACTACTGAAGGCTATCACATCTACGGGTATCAAGACTGTTTTCTGGCGCCGTTGCCGGGGAGTCATAGCTGAAAGTTTATCCAAGGGTGCACTTGCTTCCCTTGCACAGCTCTGTTTTCTGGCGCCGGATTTGTCCAAGGATATCACACCAAGTCAACTTCATCACCAACTTGTGCTAACACCTAAGCTTGGGGAGGTTGCACCTACGTGAGCATCATCTTATCCATCTTTACCTTCAAAGCAAATTATTTTGTTTTGTCATTGTCTTGCATTTTTTTTTCGGTTTGCATATTTTATTTTCAGTTTTACATTTTATGTTGCATTTGTTATTTCAGTTTGCATTTGTTAGTATCATTTTATTTTCAGTTTTGCATAAAAAATTAAAAAACACATAAAAACTTTGCCAAATGAATTCTAGTGTCGAAATGTACAATTTTGGTCAATATTATGGAGAGTCATTAATGGATGCTTGGTGTAGAATTAAGGGCATTAGTAAAAATGGTGTCAACAAATATACCCCTGCTACTTTGATTAAGAACTTTTATAATGGTATAGATGGGTGGTCAAAATGTTTTCTAGATCATTAACTAGTGGAAGATTTGCCTCTGAAAATCCCTCACATGCTAATAATTTAATGGAAAATTTATTTGGGAATTCTATAGAATCAAAAGATGAAATGATCAAACAACTAAAAGTTTCTATGGATAGGTCAACATTATGTCTACAAACTTATATGGAAGATTATCCTACTAAAAATGAGATGCATTCATTTATCCTTCATACAAAATCTAGTATGAAGAAGACAAAACACTCTTTCTAGAATTTCTTTGAAAATGGAAACAATATTGAATTATGCCAAGTCTAAAAAGAAGTTGACTAGGGAATTGAATGAAAGAATATCTTCTATGTTGGACCTTTAGACAAGGATATTAAGAATTATGTTGAAAGAGGATGACCTCCAAATAGCCTTGAATCTGCTTTAAAGAAAAGAATGAGAATTTGTTTGGAGTTGAGGAAGTTAAAATGCTTAGTGAAGTCAAGGATCCATTGCTTGACTTAGAGAATTGTAGCTTGCATGAATTAATATCTATCTTACAAAAATTTGCAAGTGATCCTTCCATCAACACTAACCAAGCTGGTTTTGGTTCTTATATTGCTAATCATGTCTTGAAAGAAAAGATTGCTAGGTACAACCAAGAGGCTATGATACCACCTAAGCTTGGGGATATATGGATTCCCAAAGTACTAGTAACCATTGGAAAAGAGACACACCATGCTATACTTGATCTAGGATCTAGTGTCTCTGTTTTATCTAAAGAACTATATGAAGTACTTGAATTGAAAAATCTTGAAAAATGCTCTATTGAACTTGCACTTGCTGATGATTCCATTAAACATGCTTTAGGAAAAGTAAGTGATGTTATGGTAGAGTTACATATGACTTTGTGCCTGTTGATTTTCTAATCATGGATATGGGGAATAAAACCTCTAGTCCAATTATTCTTGGAAGACCTTTTCTTCGTACTACAGGTGCTATCATTGATTCAAAAGAAGGGAATGTGAAGTTTCAGTTTCCACACAAGAAGTGCATGGAACACTTCCCAAGGAAGAGGGACATCAAAGTTCAAGCTCCCTCATGAGCTTCGTCAATAAACATCAAGTAAGAAGCCTAGCTATATGGCTATAAAGAAAGCGCTTTACGGGAGGCAACCCGGTTGTTTTTTTTGTGATTTTCTTTGTGTCCTCTTGCTGTAACAAGAGACTTTGTTTAGTTTAGTTTCTGGAATTTTTAATAAAGTGCCAAGTTTTACTCATTTTGGTTTGAAAAGTTGCTTATAGCGTTCGGAGATTTTATTCCTGCACGAATCTGTGCACGGTATGATTTTTAATTCTTATTCTGTAACTCCGAATGAGCTCATATTTGAACTGTAGTTGCAACTTTTCATCCTCTGTATGCATGAATTTTTTCGGAATTTTTCGACAAAGTTAGTAGGGTAGAAAAATACGTTTTGCTGCTGCTGTTTTTCTGGACAGATTCTGTCCCATTTTGTTTGATGCATGCTTTGAACTTTTAACTTGAATCTTTTTGATCCAATTGAGTTTATGAGTAGGCATACAACATTATACACTTTCTGGACATTCATATGAATTTTTGTTAAGGATTATATGCAGCAAGAAATCTATTTGTTTATCACTACTAATGCACCCCACAGAAAAGAAATGGGAGAAACGGTGTTTTGAAGTTTTTTCACAGGGATTAGAGGAGATGCACCAAGAGCTATCCAAGGATGGTGAAGACCATAAGCTTGGGGATGTGAAGACAACCCCACTGGACCTACACACTCTCGGTTTGCACACGTCTAACTTCTGTTTTTCGATCGAAACACTTTATCGCATAAACTTGGAGCGTCTTTTTGTTTGTTTTGGTTTGATTTTTATTTTGTGAGACCACCACACTATCATTTATATATGAGAGAGCTACTGGAAATTTGGGTTGAATTATGTTGGATGCTATTATAAGATTGGGAAAAGGGATGTTTGAGTTGATTTTAAAAGATACATATAGTTGCATGATTCATGAGCTTGTTAATGAGTAATAATTTGCAAATTTTATCAAGAGCTATCTTATTCATGTTTTGATGCTGAATGTTATTTTACTTGTTTAACATGGATTAGTTAGTTCTATGGACACTCATGCATGCATTTAGATGGTCAACTTTCTCCCTCTTGCTAGCCCAAAAATTCCAACAAGCAAAAACTTGTTTCCAACACCTTCAACCAAAGTTTTTCCAGTGAGTCCACCATATCTACCTATTAGCTTTATGCTATTCCGAGTATGTTTATCATGATATTTGTGTTATCTATACCTCTGAATGAAAATGTTATGTTATTGATTGTTATGGGAAAAGTTGGTTATATAGCTCTCACGAACTTGATGCACACTTTACTTTTATTGCATAAATAAAACATGACCCATTGTGATTAAAATTATGATGTTGTGGCTTGACAAATGTGGTTGGAGTTAGCTCATATGTGCTGTCACATGGCAAGCTTTCAACATGCACTTCATTCATTTAGTTGATATCATGTACTTTTGTTTATGGATGCTTACCATGGTGAAATAAATGTGGAAAAGAGTTTAAATGAGTTTGTATAAATGGTTAGAGAGACGCCTGGGCCGCTAATCTAAGCCATGCATCATTCATGGTGGAAATTTACTTACATGCTATGGTGAACCTTCTGTGATACACCTTACAATAAAAAGCTATCCAATGGTAAATAAAAAGGGTGTTGAGATTGTTCATTTGTTTGTTTGTCTTGTCATTTTGATATGGGCTTGTTCCATATCCTGGGACAAGAGGTACCCCAGTTGACGCTCTTAATGATACTATTATTACTTACAATGATATTTAACTTGAACTTGCTTTGTTTCCCAAGTTGAGTAACACATGGAGTAGGTACTTGTATTCAAGGGGCATGAGACTTTCAACCTTACTTTGTCAAGCACACTACTCATATTTGCTTTCACTTTAAACTTAATCATTCAAGATGCTATGATAGGGGAATGAGAGCTTGACACCAAGGATTACCACATTACAATCATTAACTTAAGTAGAGAGTTGAAGTTAGATGAAACTTATTCATGCTTTACCTCTACTCACATATATATCTTTCCAAAGTGTCCACCTTTTATATTCAGATTTTCATCAACACTCTATGACCATTGTAGGATGTTCTTACTTATCATTATGCATACATGTGGTCCATATACTTTCTCTATGTTACACTTTGTGAATTATCATTGAACATCCTTGCATTGAATACTTGATATCACTTCATAAACTATCTTGCATATTGCTACTCCTTTTAAGAATGAATCATTTGACTCTATGTAGCAATAGTAATCATCTTTGATATCCATTGTTAGTATTAAATTGCAAAGTCCATGTTAGTTTTATCACCTTCATACTCGAGGACGAGTATGGTTAAGCTTGGGGATGTTGATGCATGTAAAATGCATACATGAACTTTGCACTTATTACTTATATTCCATCATATTTGCATCATATAAGGGTTATATCATGTTTTATAATGATTTTGGGAATATTATATTTTCCTATTTTTATGGAATTAACCCTGCGCAGGCAGAAAACCCTATTTCTTATTTTTAATGTTTCAGGGACCCAAACGACGTCCAAATGACCTGAAATTTACGAGCAATTTTTGGAAGGAAGAAGACTTGGGAGCGAAGGAAGCAAACAAGCGGAGCCCGAGGGCCAAAAAGGTGGGCCCACGCGGCCATGTACCTGGCCGCGTGGGACCCCCCTTTGGGCCTCGGAGCTCCGTTGCCGTCGATCTTTCCTCCACCGACTCGTTTTGACCTAAAACGCCTATAAAAATAGTCCCCGACGTTCTCTGGAAGGAGCGCCGCAGAAACACAGAAACACCGAAACAGAGACCTGGAGCTGCAGATTGGAGGGGGAAAACTCCGGCGGGGCGCTGCCGGCGTGGTCTCCATCTTCTCCAACGACTTCTCCACCGTCTCCATGATGAAGAGGGAGTAGTCCACCTCTGGACTATGGGTTTGTGGAAGTAACTTATGTATCTCTCTCTCTTGAGCTTCACTAATTAGTACCGTATGAGCTGCTGAACATGATTACGGTCATCTATGTAATACCTTTGTGGTGGATCTTTTTATGAGTTAATATATGTTTGAGATTGCAATGGTTTTGTTTCAGTTATGAAAGTAGATGCATATTATGTACCCCGTTCTTTTTACTTGTTTGATCAAGCATGTTTATGAGAGCGTGTGGGGGAACGTGTGCATTAGTTGGAGTAACGGGGGGTGGCTAGTGCAGTGAACGTGAGAGAAAGTTCTGCGATCCACTTGGGTATCTTTACCTTACTTTGTTGCCTCACTAGGGATAAAAAAAATACCATGCTACCGGAGATGTGGGTGTGACCATTGCCACTACTCCATGACTAGATCTAGCATGTTCTTATTTTAACTTCATGTCATGATACTTATTGCTATACTCTGAGTTATCTTAATTACTGAGGTGTTATGATTTAGTTCGCATCTTGGTGGAGTATAAGGAGACTAATAACCAAAAGGTCTCTATGTTAGGACGTGATGCCCATATAATTATAACTTGTCATTAAACTGTTGTGTTGCAATCTCATATGTCAACTCTAGTGTTCCATTGTCTACCACTTTATTAAAGAGAGAGTGCATTTGTGAAACCATGAACCCCGGTCCATTTTTAATCATAAGAAACACCTTTCCAACACTTTTACCACTTTTCCATTTTCTGCCATTTAAATCCGAAAATACAAAAACACTTTTACATCTTGCATTCATCATAAAAACCCAAAAATATCATTTATCATTGCTACCACCATCCTTGCATATTTATTTACCACCATTGCATATTTATTTCTTGTTTGCATTGCATATTATCTTGATATCATTCTCACACCTTGTGCTTGACAACCACTAGGTGAGGTTGAGGACCAAAACATTTACTTTGTTTTGTAGGTAACCAAAAGAAGGATAGGAAGATAAATCTTCACTACTGATTCCCCGAGAGTTCGATATTAAACCCTCGAGTCACCCCTCGTGGGGAAAACACGTCTTCCACTTACTACACACTCTGCACTTGGAGTCTCAACCTAACCCCGTTTACTTTTTTCACGCAGGTAACTACCTGAAGGCTATCACATCTACGGGTATCACTGACTTCACCTCGAGACTGATACGTCTCAAACGTATCTATAATTTTTGATGTTCCATGCTGTTATTATATCAATTGCTACATGTTTTGGTTACACTTCATATCATTTTTATGCATTTTATGGGACTAAACCTATTAACAAGATGCACAGTGCCAGTTCCCTGTTTTCTGCTGTTTTTGGTTTCAGAAAATCTATTAAGGAAATATTCTCGGAATTGGACGAAACAAAAGACATCGTCAATAATATCACGAGGAGATCACGGAGTCCAAAGGGGAGTCAGAGCAGACCCACCAGGGGCCACGCCACACTAGGCGCGACCCAGGGTGGGCCCGCGCCCCCCTATGGCATGGTGGCCCCCTCGGCCACCGACGCCGTCTCTTCGCCTATATATTCTCCGCGATGCGAAAACCCTATTACGGTCGATCATATTCCACGAAAAGTTCCGTCGCGGCCGTCATCGTCAATCTCAGATCGGAGGAGTTCTGAAGCTCTTCCCGGCACCCTGTCGGAGGGGAGATCATCACCGGAGGGCTCTACATCACCATGCCTGCCTCGGAGTGATGCGTGAGTAGTCCACCCCTGGACTACGGGTCCATAGCAGTAGCTAGATGGTTGTCTCTCTACCTTGTGCCTCCATGTTTAGATCTTGTGAGCTGCCTAACATGATCAAGATCATCTTATTGTAATGCTAGCTGTTGTGTTTGCTGGGATCCGATGAATATTGATACCATGTTTATTCAAGTTGTTTATCTATGTGCTCTTGATCTTGCATGCTCTCCGTTGCTAGTAGATGCTTTGGCCAAGTAGATGCTTGTGACTTCAAGAGGGGGTATTTATGCTAGATAGTGGGTTCAGTCTCTAGATATCTGGATCAGTGACAGAAAGGTCTAAGATGGTAGATGTGTAGTTGCTACTAGGGATAAAACATTGGTGCAGTGTCCAAGGGCACTTGTATTGATTACATTACACACTTTACTTCATGCAATAATCTGTTGTTAGCAACTTAATACTGAATGGGATGCGGATGCTGCCTTGAAGGTGGATTATTTAGGCATAGATGCTGTTGGAATAACGGTCTATGTACTTTGTTGTAATGCCTAACTAGATTTCATAGTAGACATCTTGGCATGTATTGCATTGTTATGCCCTCTCTGTTTGTCAATTGCCCAGCTGTAATTTGTTTACCCAACATGCTAGTTATCTGTTCTGAGAGAGACACCACTAGTGAACTCTGGACCCTGGTCCAATTTCCTCATATTGTTTACACAACCTGTTACAATCATCTGTTTCCTGTTACTTGCTGTGTTTCCTGCTGTTTTCCACACCATACGTTTAACTCTTTGTTTCTGCAAGACCGGAGAGATTGACAACCTCTCTATTTGTGTTGGGCAAAGTTCTGGTTTGTGTCTGTGCAGATTCCACGTTGGTGCAAGCTCCCTAGCGCCAGGGGAGCCAACATCAACAACCTTCCGATAGATCATCAAGTCCTACTGGATTGATAACCTTGGTAGATTATTCAAGGGAAAACTTCTGCTGTCTACATCATAACCTTACTCTTGGGGTTCACCAACACGTAGCCATCAGAGACCTTCCCGGGAGAAGCTTGGATAGGCCCGGAGCATAGAAGGAAGCATTGTAAGACACACCCTGTACTACTTCACGACGATCAATCAAGCCAGACAAGCAGGACGTAGGGCATTACGCAGCGAGGCGGCCTGAACCTGGGTAAATCTCGTGTGTTCGTGCTCGTTCTCCGGGGACTGACGTCGGAGCACCTCGCGCCCTCCTACCAAACAACTAGGAGGTGTTCGCACCTCCGGTGTCCGAGTTCCGTAACTCGACAATACTGGCCTACTATACCTCTTTGGTGTACGACCATGACGTACACGGCAAGCCGGCTTCAAAGCTGAAGCTATCGCTGCCAGGCGTGGCTGAGGCAAGCGCAAAGTCGAGGTGAGCGCCGCCTTGAGGGCGTTCGGAGCCACGCCGGGGCCGCTCCTGCCGGCGTCACCGCAAGGGCGTGGGGAGAGCTACGTCAGGAGGTTTTGCATGTTCCATGCATGTTTATACCAATTGCTACATGGTTTGCATCTACTTTATATCATTTTATACATTTTTTGTGACTAACCTATTAACAAGATGCCGAAGTGCCAGTTCCTGTTTTCTGCTGTTTTTGTATTCCAGAAAAGCTAGTCTGGAAATATTCTCGGAATTGGACGAAACTTCACGGGGATCCCTATTTTGCCAGAACACACCTGACGGACCAAAGGAGCAACGGAGAGGAGCCACAGGGCCCCACACGCCACTAGGGCGTGGCAAGGAGCCAGGCGCGCCCTAGGGTGGTGTGGGCCCCTCGGGGGTCGTCAGCCGCCCTTTCGCCTACTTATTCCCCCCGACGCGAAAACCCTAAGTGCCTGAGCCAATATCCACGAAAAGTTCCAGAGACGCCGCCGCCGTCAACCCTAGCTCGGGAGGGTCCAGAACCTCTTCCCGGCACCCTGCCGGAGAGGGGAATCGTCACCGGAGGCTTCTACATCGCCATGCCTGCCTCCGGAGTGATGCGTGAGTAGTTCATCCTTGGACTACGGGTCCATAGCAGTAGCTAGATGGTTGTCTCTCCAATTTGTGCCATCATGTTTAGATCTTGTGAGCTGCCCTACATGATCAAGATCATATTATTGTAATGCTACATGTTGTGTTTGCTGGGATCCGATGAATATTGAATACTATGTCAAGTTGATTATCAATCTATGCCTATGTTATTTAAGATCTTGCATGCTTTCGTTACTCGTAGATGCTTTGGCCAAGTAGATGCTTGTAACTCCAAGAGAGAGTATTTATGCTAGATAGTGGGTTCATGCCTCCGGTAATCTGGGAGAGTGACAGCAAGTTCTAAGGTTGCGGATGTGCTGTTGCCACTAGGGATAACCTAACGATGCTATGTCCACGGTCATATGTATTTGTTTACATTACGCACTTTACTTAATGCAATTATCCGTTGCTTGCAACTTAATACCAACGGGGGACTCGGATGACAACCCGGCGGTGGATTATTAGTCATAGATGTTGGATGACGGTCTATGTATTATGTCGTAATGCCCAATTAAATATCATAGTAGTCATCATGTCATATATATGCATTGTCATGCGCTCACTATTTGTCAATTGCCCAGCTGTAATTTGTTCACCCAACATGTTAGTTATCTTTTATGGAGAGACACCACTAGTGAACTGTGGACCCCGGTCCATTCTTTTACACTGATTAAACACCACAAACTGCAAACTGTTCTTTTTTCATTCTCTGCAATTTAATACTCATTTTCCACACCATACGTTTAATCCTTTGTTTTCAGCAAGCCGGTGAGATTGACAACCTCACTGTTTCGTTGGGGCAAAGTAGTTTGATTGTGTTGTGTGCAGATTCCACGTTGGTGATCGTGTTGCGCCGCGCGAGCCACCAACAACCTTCTGAAGAGTTGCTGCTCCTACTGGTTCGATAACCTTGGTTTCTTTCTGAGGGAAAACTTGCTGCTGAACTGCATCATACCTTCCTCTTGGGGTCTCCAACGACGTGTGATTCACGCCATCAAGCTCTTTTTCTGGCGCCGTTGCCGGGGAAGTACTCATCATCACCATCATCATCATCCTCGAATACTCTCTCAACCAGGCGCCAGCATCTTTTTCTGGCGCCGTTGCCGGGGAGACAGCAGTCTTCTGCAAGGGGAGTTTCACGCTTCCAATCTCTTTACTTTGTTTTTGTCTTGCTTAGTTTATTTTATTTTATCTTGTTTGCTTTCAATTATCAAAAACACAAAAAAATTAGTTACTTGCATCTAGTTTACTTTCAAGTTATTTTCTGTCCTGTTTTTAATTCTGCTAAAATGAGTACTCCTGAGAACACTAAGTTGTGTGATTTCACTAGCACGAACAACAATGATTTCATATGCACACCTATTGCTCCACCTGCTGCTTCAGCAGAATTTTATGAAATTAAACCTGCACTTTTAAATCTTGTTATGAAAGAGCAATTTTCTGGTGTTAGTACTGATGATGCTGCTGTTCACCTTAATAACTTTGTTGAACTTTGTGAAATGCAAAAGCTCAAGGAAGTAGATGGTGATATTATTAAACTGAAACTTTTTCCTTTCTCCTTGAGAGGACGTGCTAAAGAATGGTTGCTATCTTTGCCTAGAAATAGTATTGATTCATGGACTAAATGCAAAGATGCTTTTATTGGAAAATATTATCCTCCTGCTAAGATTATTTCTTTGAGAAGTAGCATAATGAATTTTAAGCAATTTGATAATGAACATGTTGCTCAAGCATGGGAGAGAATGAAATCATTGGTTAAAAATTGTCCCACTCATGGACTGACTACTTGGATGATCATCCAAACCTTCTATGCAGGATTAAATTTTTCTTCAAGGAATTTATTGGATTCGGCCGCTGGAGGTACCTTTATGTCCATCACTTTGGGTGCTGCAACAAAGCTTCTAGATGATATGATGATTAATTATTCTGAGTGGCACACCGAGAGAGCTCCAACAGGTAAGAAGGTAAATTCTGTTGAGGAAACCTCTTCCTTGAGTGCCAAAATTGATACTATTATGTCTATGCTTGCAAATGGTCAAACACATGTTGATCCAAATAATGTTCCTTTAGCTTCTTTGGTTGCTCAAGAAGAGCATGTTGATGTGAACTTCATTAAAAATAATAATTCAACAACAATGCTTATAGGAATAATTTTGGTAATAGCAATTATAGGCCCTATCCTTCTAATAGTGGCAATGGTTATGGAGATTCCTATGGTAGAACAAGAATGCCTAGTGAGGAAAGGATGCTAGAAATTGAAAAGGCCACTAAATTTTTATGCAAAAGCAATATGAGCAAAACCAACTGTTTACTAGAACTATGGATGAACAATCTGCTATGCTAAAAAATATAAGCCATCAACTTGAGAATTTAAATAGGGAAATTTCTGGTTTGCAAGGTAAAATTTCTCATGCTGAAACTTGTATTTCGTCGATGTCTGAAACACAATCCTCTTTGATTAATAAGATGGCAGCTAAGCCCGAAACAATTGAGAGTAATACCTTTGCCGTAGCCAATGCTATACAAGTTAAAATTGATAACAATGTGAGGATGTTAGCTGAATTGCATGCTAGATGGGAAAGAGAGGATGAAATTGCTAGAAAGAATAATATTGCTAGAGTTTATACTATTACTACTTCTGAAAATGCTTCAAACTCAAGTGTTAGCAAACCTCCTACCATTAATGGCAAGATAATTGGTGTTGGTAATGTTTCCACTTCTATTGCAAAATGTCCTAAATTGCCTGATAACTCTGAAACTGTCCTTGATAAAGATGCTGAAATTTCTAGCAATAAGGAAGATAATAACTCCATTACTTTTGATGATAATGACTTTGATTTTGATGGTTGCAATATTTCTGAAGTAATTAAGTTCTTGCAAAAGCTAGCTAGAAGTCCTAATGCTAGTGCTATAAACATGGCTTTTACTAAACATATTACTAATGCTCTCATACAAGTTAGGGAAGAAAAATTAAACATGAAGCTTCTATCCCTAGGAAGTTAGAAGATGGTTGGGAGCCCATCATTAAATGAAATTGAATGACTTTGATTGCAATGCTTTGTGTGACCTTGGTGCTAGTATTTCTGTTATGCCTAAAAGATTTATGATATGCTTGATTTAGCACCTTTGGAAAATTGTTACTTGGATGTTCACCTTGTGATTCTACTATTAAAAAACCTTTGGGAAGAATTGATGATGTTCTTATCATGGTTAACAACAATTATGTCCCCGTTGATTTTATTGTCTTGGATATTGAATGCAATCCATCATGCCCTATTGTGCTGGGAAGACCTTTTCTTAGACTGTAGGTGCTATTATTGATATGAAAGAAGGGAATATAAAATATCAATTTCCTCTCAAGAAAGGTATGGAACACTTTCCTAGGAAGAAGATTAAGCCACCTTATGATTCTATTGTTCGAACAAATTACAATGTTGATGCTTCTTCACTTGGTAATACTTGATGCATGCTTTGTGCCTAGCTAAAAGGCGTTAAAGAAAAGCGCTTATGGGAGGCAACCCATTATTTTTTTTCTGCAATTTTTCTTTTATTGAGTCAAGGAGATGTTTACTTCTGTAGCAACTCCTTTGTATCTTTATTTTCTCGCATTGTTGTGCCAAGAGTAGCCTCTAATGTTAAGATGATGCTTAATTTTGATTGCTGCGCAGAAACAGATTTTTGCTGTTCACTGTACGAAATTCCTAAAATCACCAGATTGTTAATTAAATCTGAAATTTTTGTGCGTAATCTTTATGAATGTCTGAATCTTTCATTAGTTCAAGTTTTCGATCTGAGCGTCGTAAGTGCCTCGAAAAAATTCGTCTTTGCGGACTGTTCTGTTTTAGACAGATTATGCCTTTTTATTTTGCATTCTCTCTTTTACTAGTGTTGAGTGAAATTCTTTTTTGGGTGGAAGAGCTTCACATAACATCAGTGGCTGTAGCTAATGTTTAAAGTAACAAATCATATTGCGTCTTTATAGAACATGTGAATTTTTGATTATGCACTAACCCTCTAATGAGATCTACTTTGAGTTTGGTGTGACGGAAGTTTTCAAGGGTCAAGAGAGAAGGATGATATAATAGGATCAAGAAGAGTGAAGAGCTTAAGCTTGGGGAGGCTCCCATGGATCTCCCCAGCATATTTCAAGAAGACTCAAGCGTCTAAGCTTGGGGATGCCCAAGGCATCCCCTTCTTCATCGTCAAAATTATCAGGTCATCTCTAGTGAAACTATATTTTAATTCTTTCACATCATATGTGCTTTTCTTGGAGCGTCTGTGTGCTTTTATTTTCAGTATTGCACTTTTATTTTCAATAAAGCTTGACTGGACCCTAGCATTCTTGATTGGGAGAGAGACACGCTCCGCTTTTTCATGAGAATACTCCTATTCTTCACTTATATTTGTTGAGTATTCATATCTAGCGCTGTTCAGCTTTTAGCTCTTGTTTTCATGTATCTCTTGTCAGAGCTATTAGCTTTCTTTTGTAGAAAGTACTCTCTTGCTTCACTTATATTTGTTTGGAGAGTTGATAAATAAATTGATTGGTGTTTGGTTGGTTCAGAAAATGTTGCATGTGGTAATTGGTATAAGGAAAAACTTGCTTAATCTTGTAGATCACTAATGGATAACTTGATGCTTGTCAATTGTTTTGAGTTAACAAGTAGATCATGATTAAATTGTGCATCACATGAGTTAAGCCTATTAGTGAAGAACTACCGTAAAGCTTGTTGAAAATTTGGTTTGCATCGGTGGTATCTCTAAGGTCTAGATATTTTCTAATAACAGGGTTTGGTTAACAAGGAAGACGGTATGAAGTCTTATAACGTTTGCAATATGTTTGTCATATAAAACTTGGTGTACGGGTTGATATTCTTGTTTGCTTACATAACCTTGCTAGCCTAAACTCTGTACTGAGAGGGAATGCTTCTCGTGCATCCAAATCCTTGAGCCAAAATCCATGCCATTTGTGTCCACCATAACTACCTATATGTGGTATTTCCTTGCCACTCCAAGTAAATTTTTCATGTGCTACCTTTAAATTATTCAAAATGTTATTATTCCCTTTTTGTGTCAATGTTTACTAGCTCATGAGGAATTAGTGTGGTTATTCTTTATTCTATTTGTCGAATGGACTTTTACACCTGGACTAGTGGCATATACATCCGCTTATCCAATAATTGCAAAAAGAGCTGGCAACGGGGTGCCCAGTCCCAATTAATTACAACTTTAACCAATTAATTCTCTTCACACTTTTGCCCTGATTCATCAGTAAGCAATGACAAACAGTGAAATACCTGAATGTGTGTAAACCAAAGAGAAAGAGGGATGATCTGCCTTGCTGGTAGAAATAACGTCCTTCATGGGAGCCGCTCTTAAAAGTCCGTTTGACAGGTAGAATACTGTTCTCACCCGCTACCATTCGTTGACAATTAACAAACACCTCTCAAAAATAGATACTCCTCCATGGTATGTGATTGATGGAAGGCACCCGAGGATTCGGTTAGCCATGGCTTGTGTTAGCAAGGTTGGGAGGAGTATCAAATATTTTATGCAATCTCTATATGCTTTCAAAAACCTAAAAGCTCTAGCACATGATTTAATCCCTGCTTCCCTCTGCGAAGGGCCTTTCTTTTACTTTTATGTTGAGTCAGTTTTCCTATTCTTTCTGTCTTCCACAAGCAAACACTAGTGTCAACTTTGTTACAACATGCGTTATATGCAATGTATTGGACTTGTTATACTACTTTGTGTTGACAATATCCATGAGATAAATATGTTGAAAGTTGAAGCAAATGCTGAAACTAATTCTTCCTTTGTGTTGATTAAATACCTTTTATTAGAAACTATTGCTTTATGAGTTAACACTTATGCAAAACTGTTTGATGCTTGTCTCGAAAGTACTATTCATGAAAACGTTTAGCTTGTGTGATTCATTGTTTACTCATTATCTATTTGGTAGCAAATTATAGACCATTGACTTGGATCACTTCATTCATTTACATGTGCCTTGCAATATTATATGATCAAGATTATGATGGTAGCATGTCACCTCAAAAATTATTTTGTTTTTATCGTTTACCTACTCGAGGACGAGTAGGAACTAAGCTTGGGGATGCTGATACGTCTCAAACGTATCTATAATTTTTGATGTTCCATGCTTGTTTTATACCAATTGCTACATGTTTTGCATCTACTTTATATCACTTTTATACATTTTTTGGGACTAACCTATTAACAAGATGCCGAAGTGCCAGTTCCTGTTTTCTGCTGTTTTTGTATTCCAGAAAAGCTAGTCTGGAAATATTCTCGGAATTGGACGAAACTACACGGGGTCCCTATTTTACCAGAACACACCTGACGGACCAAAGGAGCAACGAGAGGAGCCACAGGGCCCCACACGCCACTAGGGCGCGGGCCCCTGCGCGCCCTAGGGTGGTGTGGGCCCCTCGGGGGTCTCAGCCGCCGCCCTTTCGCCTACTTATTCCCCCCGACGCGAAAACCCTAAGTGCCTGAGCAAATATCCACGAAAAGTTCCAGAGACGCCGCCGTCAACCCTAGCTCGGGAGGGTTCAGAACCTCTTCCCGGCACCCTGCCGGAGAGGGGAATCGTCACCGGAGGCTTCTACATCGCCATGCCTGCCTCCGGAGTGATGCGTGAGTAGTTCATCCTTGGACTACGGGTCCATAGCAGTAGCTAGATGGTTGTCTCTCCACTTTGTGCCATCATGTTTAGATCTTGTGAGCTGCCCTACATGATCAAGATCATATTATTGTAATGCTACATGTTGTGTTTGCTGGGATCCGATGAATATTGAATATATGTCAAGTTGATTATCAATCTATCTATGTTATTTAAGATCTTGCATGCTTTCCGTTACTCGTAGATGCTTTGGCCAAGTAGATGCTTGTAACTCCAAGAGAGAGTATTTATGCTAGATAGTGGGTTCATGCTCCGTTTAATCTGGGACAGTGACAGAAAGTTCTAAGGTTGTGGATGTGCTGTTGCCACTAGGGATAACCTAACGATGCTATGTCCACGGCATATGTGTTTGTTTACATTACGCACTTTACTTAATGCAATTATCCGTTGCTTGCAACTTAATACCAACGGGGGACTCGGATGACAACCCGGCGGTGGATTATTAGTCATAGATGCTGTTGGATAACGGTCTATGTATTATGTCGTAATGCCCAATTAAATATCATAGTAGTCATCATGTCATATGCATTGTCATGCGCTCACTATTTGTCAATTGCCCAGCTGTAATTTGTTCACCCAACATGTTAGTTATCTTTTATGGAGAGACACCACTAGTGAACTGTGGACCCCGGTCCATTCTTTTACACTGATTAAACCACCACAAACTGCAAACTGTTCCTTTTTCATTCTCTGCAATTTAATACTCATTTTCCACACCATACGTTTAATACTTCTGAAGAGTTGCTGCTCCTACTGGTTCGATACCTAGGGAAAACTTGCTGCTGAACTGCATCATACCTTCCTCTTGGGTCTCCCAACGAGCGTGTGATACACGCCTCAAGCTCTTTTTCTAGCGCCGTTGCCGGGGAAGTACTCATCATCACCATCATCATCATCATCCTCGAATACTCTCCCGTCAACCAGGCGCCAGCAAAGTGCTCGACGAGGTTCTGCCACCCTGGCAGGACGCACATGGGCTCTGCGCCCGCCACAGAGTGACGCGCGCGTCTGCGCGCGATGGCGAAGACGCCGCAGTTGCCACTCTCGTGTATAAAGGGGGCGACAAAGCTGCCCCAAGCAAAGCGGACTACCAAGCTTACCATTTCGGTGATAAGGGGACAGCCTGTCGCTCCGCTCCAAGCACGACGTCACCGGGGGGACGCCATGGATCTCTGCAGCGCCGGCCACTGTCCTGGCCGGACGGTGGCTTTATCTGATGAAGACTAGCAAGACCACCGCGGTGGACTGCGTCCACGGCGCCCTGAACCAGGAGTGCGCCGTTCTCCTGCACTGGTGCCATTGTGGAACCCTAGCTTCCACCCCTGCGCCTATATAAGGAGGAGGAGCACCGCTGGAGAAGGGGATCGATCATTCTACACCCAAGTCGACTACGTCGCATAAAGAGCAAACAGCTCCCACCATTGTAGCTCTTCCATAGCTGTAGCTTCGCCCTCGGCAAGCACCACTGTACTGTAACCTCTCGAAGCAGTGCAATACAAGACAGCAGGAAGTAGGTCTTTACTCCTCCGGGAGGGCCTGAACCTGGGTACGAGCTCGTGTTCCATCTCTGCCGTGATGTACTTCATCAAGTTCGTCGAGCTTGGTCGCCGAGGTTGATGAGGGTTAGTTTGACGTCGTGTTCAGCCCCTTACGATTCCTAGCAGAGAGACATACTCCCTAGTTCCTGGGACTAGTCCCCGACATTTAGCGCGCCAGGTAGGGGGCTGAGGCGCGCTTTCGACCTCTTCTTCAACCTCTCCGGCACCATGGCTCGAATCCGAGCTAAGCGTCTTGCACGCCGCACGAATGCCAACAGCAGGGCCACCACCGAGCCTGTCCCGACCGCAACGCCGACTACACGAACTTCTTCTCTCAAGGCGGCCATGAGACTGAACTGTAGGTTTCTTCATAGCTACAAATGTTCGAAGTAGCATTCTTTGCGCTCCAAATACGTATGCTGTAAAAATATAATATGTTCTTACGGTCATTTTGACTCCTTTCTGCATGATGCCTTTTTCAACTCATGAACGGTAGTAAATCTGAAAGTAAGATTTTTGTTGATTCTCAGCAAGGAATTATCCAGATTTTTGTGTGCATAAAAATTGCTTCAGCCAGTGGACACACGGACCATGACATGTGGGACCCGGTGCTTGGGATCTAGGCGAGTCTTCCCGTGGAAGCCATCTGCTTCGTCTCCTTCCTTCCTCCATTCCTCTCCCCTTCCGCCGCCGCGCGAAACCCTCGCCCATAGCAGCAGCACCAAGCAACGCCCCCAAATCTACGAGCTTCAAACTCCGCTAGGAAGCTTTGCAATGTCCTCCCCCGGCGCCGGAGGCGAGCCGTCAAGGTCCGCCATCGTGGCGGACACGGAGAGCGGGCACCACCTTCTCACGATCCACGGCTACTCCAGCACCAAGAGCATTCCCACCGGAGAGTGCGTCAAGTCCCGCCCCTTCACCATCGGCGGCCATGTCTGGTACATCGACTACTACCCCAATGGCGCAGATTCCGAGGTCGCGGAATACGTATCCCTCAGATTAATCCTCGACGAAGATGTTGCAGCGGAGGTGAAGGCCAAGTGGAACGTCTGCTTAGCCGGCGAGAAGGAGGAGGAGGCGAAGCAAGTGGCGACGCTGGCATCGGCATCGGCATCGGTGTTCAGCTTCGCCTCCCGGAACGGCTGGAGGTACAAGAACTTCATCAAAAGGGAGGTTCTGGAGAGCTCCACGCATCTCAGGAACGATTCGTTCACCGTCCGCTGCGACATCGTCGTCGTCCATGGCTGCCGCGCGGTGGAGGAGCATGGGGCGCCCTTCGTCTCCGTGCCCCCGTGCGACCTGCGTGAGCATCTGGAAGAGCTCCTCCAGAGCGAGGATGGCGCCGACGTGGTGTTCAAGGTGGGTGGCGATACCGTTGCTGCGCACAGCTGTGTGCTCACAGCCCGCTCGGTTTTCTGCGCTGAGCTCTTCGGACTGGTGAAGGAGGGCAATGCTGACCACGTCGTCGTGCACATACAAGACATGGATGCAGAGGTGTTCAGGGCGTTGCTCCATTTCGTGTACACTGGCATATTGCCGGAGATGTGGAAGGAAGAAGAAGATGTGATGTGCCAGGACCTGCTCGTCGCGGCAGACAGGTACGAAATGGGGCGGCTGAAGCTGACTTGCGAGGAGAAGCTGTGCGAATACATCAATGTCAGCACGGTGGGCACCATCCTGGCGCTGGCCGAGCAGCACCATTGTCAGGGGCTTAAGAAGGCGTGCTTTGATTTTCTAGGCTCTCCAGCGAATTTGAAGGTGGTCATCACCACTGACGGATTCCAGCATCTGAGCAGGAGCTGCCCTTCCCTTATGATCCAAATCGTCGCCATGTCCTTGGTGTCTTAGCTGAGATATCGGTGCCCAGTGTTAGAGCAATTGTGAATCATGGCTTCTAGACTAATGTAATCAGGTAACTGTCTTACTAGTATGTGGCTGCTTCATATCCAAATTAATGATCGGTGTGCAAAAATTGGCCCCATTTTGCTCCTGCTTTGTCTGTTGATTGCATCTCTACCAGTTACAGGAAGTGCTGTGGAATCAGAGGGCATAGAATGCTCAGGTTTTGGGCAATGCAAGCTCATAGCTTCCAGGTCTTTGCCATGACATATTGCTTGCTCCAGTTTTACCAATGGGTACTCCATGGTTCTTGAAGCTTATTTAACTTGTGTTATTGTCACTTACTTCTCGTGATACATGATCAAATTTACTCTAACTTCCTAAGGAGATGCAAAGTTGTGTCAAATTGTTTCAGCAATCCTTGCAAACTTTTCATGGATACTATTTTTCAATTGAACCTCCACTTGGCATGTTACTGTTAGTCCTCTGGTTATATTATTTCCAATGCACATACAGAATGATTCGGATGAGTTGTGCAAAGCTTTTGCCTTCTCATTGCTAAAGAGATGTGGACTCTCATCTGCCCTGCATGTAATCAACAACTACTTCGTTATCAGATAGCTTGATCATTGCATCTATACATGCTTTTTTAAATATCTCCCTTTTAACTAGTTGGACATGAAGAGATTTAGTTACCAACGAATTCTGCAGGGTATGGTATACTAATCAATACCCACGCCTTTGCGGATGTGATGATTTGGGAACAGGGGCATCATGAAAATTCTCTGTCAAATCATGAAAATCAGTTTGCTTCAACGGTATGTGCTAAGTACCTGTTAACATTTGCTAATGTTTCCAGTTTAGGTGCCACGTTGGTAAAGGGCACTGGGCATTCTCCACACAAGTAATTTGCATGTGGATCATAGGATGCTACCTCAGTTCAGAAAATTAAAACATCCAACATTTTCTTGTCATGTTCTACATGTAGTCAAGGCTGGCTGAGGTCAATATTCAGCGGCTAGCAGTAAGCCTTAATTTTTATTAATAGTAGTAGATTAGCCAGATTTGCTTTCAGTTTCATATGACAGAAAATGCACGAGATTGTGGCTACTGCTGTACAATGTTTTTTTTATATTATATTGAGTGCTGTCGTTCGTTTTAAAAAGAGAGCAGAATCGTGTGGAAGTTTGATTGTCAAAGCTATGTTTCATTTCTCTCTACTTTCAGCCAAGAGCCGGCCTTAAGCAAAAGTTTGAGTGTAACGCTTTTTTCTGCATTTCACTATTTTCTTTCTTGTTTATCTATATTTAAGAGGTAGTATACCAGTGATGGCAAGGGGACCTGGTTGAGGTTCCACGGGATCTAACAGGGCCATCCATGTTAGAGCAACAAAGAGGTTCTAATTTGTATGCAATCCTGTATTTCATTACGAAGTACATTAACTTGCAAGTGTCTTACTAAAGCAACACAAACAAATGTGGTCGTTTCCCTATTTCGTCTTTAAATAGTTTGGTATACTTGGATCATAAACACATCAAGTGAGCATAACTTCTTTTCTGTAAAAAGATAATATGCAGTTTAACATCCAGATGATATGAGCTCTGTTTATCCTTGGGCCTTTGTTATCTATGACCATTTTTTGCAAGAGTTATTACTATCATTTTGACTCCTTTCTGCATTATGCCCTTTTCAAGTTATGAATGGAAGTTGAATCTGAAAGTAAGATTTTAGTTGATTCGATACACAACTCGTCCATGCTTAAGGTTCTTATCATAGATATGACGCTGATAGTTTCTCGAGTAAAAAAGCAAACCTTATTAGCTGCTGTGGTTGTACTGTTTACCAATGTGTCTTCCACTTGTCATTTATAAATTATTATATGCTTAAAGTACTATATTTACCTAGGATGCACTGGAAATATGTACTGACCTCTGTTCTGTACTGCCGACTTTGTTATGTACTGACCTCTGATATCCTTTTGACTATTTATACACTAGTATTATCGTGTGATGATGTGCTTTCAGATCATCAACCACCCTGGCCTGAAGATGGAGGTGGAAGTACTGACTGATCGACTACTCGAACGGCTCATGCAGATTTCAGCAGACTATGATGCACGTTTTGTCTTCCAAAAACAATTCTTCATAGCCAACAGAGCATGAACCGAAGAGACTGGGCACTCACCCTTGGATGCGTTCTTGTGCATTTGTCCACATTCCTAAATCCTACAGTAGTTGCTGCAATGCAGTGTGAGTGTAGTCTTTATTTTTCTTCTAGTTCGAGGGAATGTTGTGTAAACCTTTGTTGCAATAGTTAACTTGATAAGACATTGTAAACTTCGAATTGTAAATAACAGTACTCGAGTTCATTTAGAAGAGAGGAAGTAGTGTGTGTGTGCATAAAATTTGCTTCAGCCAGTAGACACACGGACTATGACATGTGGACCTGGTGCTGGGGATTCTGGCGAACCTTCCAGAGGAATCCATCTGCTTTATCTCCTTCCAGATTAATTGGGCCTCTTGTGCAGTTTTGCTTTTCAGTGAAGAAAGCCCAAACGCCAAGAAACAACCGCTACCAGGCCACAGCCCGCCCAAAGTCCAAATTACGGACAGAATGTCAGTGCCGAGACCTCTTCGTGCTCGTGCTAGCTAGGTCTCGTGCCCCGCCGCCACCGCCCTCGCCCTCGCGGACCCCGCTTTCTCTCGCCGTCCGCGTGGTTCCCGGGTCCCCTGCCGTGACCGAACTCTCCGGATACCTCGCCGCCTTCCGCGCCTCGCCACCATGGGAGACGGCGAGGATGACCGCATCAGCGACCTCCACGACGACCTCCTCGGTAACATCATCTCCCGCATCCCCGTCATGGAAGCCGCCCGCACCGCTTCCCTCGCCTCCCGCTGGCGCCACCTCTGGCGTTCAACCCCGCTCGTCCTACACGATGCGGACCTCCCGGAGCACATGCGCGCCGCCACCGTTGCCCGAATCCTCGCCGACCACCCGGGCCCCTTCTGCACTGTCGTCATCCACAGATGCAGGTTCGTCACCCAGTCCCCTGAGCTCGATGAGTGGCCACACCTCCTCGCCGCCAAGACCATCCAGACACTTCTCTTCGCCAATGAAACGCCCACCGGCGCTCGGGCCCCATTCTTGTGCCTCCCCAACGATATCCTCCGCTGCACCTCGCTCCAGCAACTCGCCCTGGCCTTCTGGACGTTACCTGACCAGCTCTCCCGCAGCCTAGTAGCATTTCCCCACCTCCGGATGCTCTTGATGACAAACATCACCATGTCCGAACAGGCCCTCGGCCACTTGCTCGCTGCCAGCCCCGTTTTGGAGACCCTTGTACTCGTTTGCCCCGTAACGCGCTTCCATCTCCGCGGCCAAAAGCTCCGGTGCGTGATAGTTTATCCTTTGGAGGAGTTTGTGGTGGTGGAGGCGCCGCTCCTGGAGCGGCTCATCTTGTTGAAGCCGTTGCGTAGTGCTGGTCCCGTGAGAGTCAAGATCGCCTCTACATCAAATCTGCGGGTGCTCGGCTAAATGGAGCCAATGATTCACAAGCTGCAGATCAATGGCAACATCATCAAAGTGCGTACAACTTCCTTTCTATCTCTCTGTCAACACGACCTTTTCTATGAAAATTTAACAGTTAACGAGTATGGTGTCCATTCTTAATTGCAGTCTGACACAGTGGCAAGTCCAAGCACTGTGATTCCAGGCATCAAGATATTGGCACTCAAGGTGAACTTTTCTGTCTTAGAGGAGGTCAAGATGGTGGCCAGCTTGCTCAGATGCTTTCCCAACGTGTACACGCTGCACATCCAGGTGTTCATTTAGTCAGTAGTTTAGCAATCATGCCATTAGTTATTAAGTATTTAACCGAACTATTCTCTCACTGGTGTGAATTTGCAGTCTGTCATGTGTGATCCATCTGAAACTGCCTATGAACCCAGTGGGAAGCACAATGCTCAGTTCTGGCAGGAGGCAAGTCCAGTCAAATTCTTGACATCACACGTCAAGAGGATGGTCTTTGACAATTTCCGAGGGCATCAAGACGAATTTGAATTCCTCAAATCAGTTGCCAGGGATACGAAAGAGCTGGAGTCTTTGCTGCTTGTGCCGTCCAGGGAAAAAGTTCTTTCGGCAGACGAAGTGAATGAGATGATAGACAAATTGGAGTGTCCATGGTTTCGAGCATGGACCTCTAAAGTTTTGCTGGTGTTGCCTAATGGGGAGAATGACTGGTGCCCCGTGAAAGCGTCCAGTCTCATGGTTGACGACCCCTTTTGCTGTTGAACCCATTGTTGGCTGTATGTTTCATGGTCCGAGTTTTTTGTGGAATCACTGACCTTTGTACTGCAAGAGCATGTTGTTCTGTTTTTAGGCATCCATTATCCCAAGTGATGTCAAATTTAAACTACCATGAGTATACATGGGAGACTAAGAGTTGAAGCTAGCAGAACTACCTGGAAGAGTAGTGTTATGTAATGTCTGTGTGTTGGTGATATAATAGCTATGTTCTTCTGAATATAGTGTCCCTGTTTTGTAGCATGTCATTTTCTTTTTGCCTTGCCTTTATAGAATGTCACCTCTGTCTGTTTGGTTCATGGTTATCAGAGTACACAGAGGTTGATTGACATGTAGTGCGGTCACCTAAGGTGGGTAATGTTTGGAGCATCGAGAAAGATTATGCATCTTGGTGACCAGGGTACTCTGAGTGCCAATCAGATCAGTGGAATTTCTCTGGGTACAAATCCCCCTCCTATTCATCTCTCATGTTGGCAGATGATTTAAATGTTTGAGGATCTACTTGTGATCAAGATACTCAGACCATTGCTCTGGTATTATTTCTCAGGGTGGTGCTTGCGAATTACTCGCCACTAGAGCACACCTGCATTTAACGGATCCTAATTAATCAGCATTCATGTGCTTTCCCTTGGAAATGTCTAACCGTACAGTATTACTTCTGTATGGAAATTCGCCTTGCTCTGTATTAATTCTACCATGGAAATTTGAGCCTATATGTGTATATGGACAAATCAAACTGTTGCTTCAGTTGGTGGTGCCTCTGGACGTCTTTGCGTTGATCCTTATTCCATTTATGTTGAACTAATGAAGCAGCCCAATTATCTCCATATGCCAATCTGCAGGTACAATCAGGTGAATGTATCTACTTTGTTCTCTAGGCACAAGCTAACATGAAGCAGGGGAAACATTCTGCACAAAGTTACAACCAGACACTCCATTTGTTCTTCTGTTGCATGGATGATTGTATCTAAAATTGTTTGGTTTGCTTATGTGTGTGAATTATGGCAATTTAGGACTGTTGCATGAGGTCTTCTGTTAATCCTTGCATTCAAGAGCATTTCCATAGATCAAATGCAAGGTTGGTACTCGAAGGATATTATTTTAGATGCCGTTCCATCTCGAATGGTTCACTCGGGATATGCATGTATCTCTTGCTTTGTTTGAATTCACAACCTTAACTTGAGGTTCTTCTTCTTTGCATATTCCTTGTAACAAACAATGAAAGGTTCGGCAATGCAAGGACAAAGGAGGGCAGGCGAGCAGCATCTTTTTATATTGTTTCTACCTTTCTTTTGAATAACCTGAGCACTTGTCTCCAATCTATAAAATGTTTGACTGGTGGAATTCTGCATTGCCAGGTTCCTAAGGCCCCCAGGTGTTTCCATCATCGATGCTGGAATACGAGGCAGTGACAGGTTCCTTGGATGATATTGGATCTGAAGATTATCTTAACTGTAAGTATTGCAATCCTTTTGTTCTCCATCAATCATGTTGCTTGCTGTTTCCAATTTTGTGCAAGCATCTATGATACAATTTGCTAATTTCTGTACTGTCTGATCTGAGTAAGGGAGAACTGGTAATCCCAAACTTTCTAGTGCACGCGAGCAGATTTTTTTTTAATCTGATGTGACCTTTGAAGACAGAAGCTCTTGGAAAATCAAGATTTATGAACATACTAAAATGCTGTTGTTGCTCACTTGTCATACTTCCGACTTGTTACAACATTTGTTCTGTAGAACATACCCGCAGAGGTGATGGTAATTATATCGTAAACACAACTTATTTACACAAGGCAAGTAGCTGTTAGCTATAAACCTGCACACGATTTATTTCCTTTGTTTACTTAGCATTTTACATGCAAATAAGGTAGCACGTGCATGAGCCCACAAATTCATGTGTGCGTGCCTTGCCTTGTGTGTAGTTGAGTCCAGGGTGTAGGTTTAATGCACGTTGAGTCGGCACGATCTCGTTAGTCGTGGGATGGCACGGCCGTATCGGATCAGTGAACAACAGAAAAGCTGCAACGTACGCAGCACAAAAAAACCTTGTCTAGTCCGTTCGTGTGTGTCTCCTCCTGCCTCGTGTTCTTCCACCTCCGGTGAGCGAGCTAGATTCAAGGTCGTTGCTAACAGTAGCCAATTAGAAGTGTATTCTCTTAAGGAATATATTTCACAACGAACAACAGACTGTTTCAACAATTTTGTCACACTAAATGATCCAAGCTTGTTGCTTGTTGCTCTGCTTCTGGGTATTTAGGGAGCTTGACTCTTTTTCATGACTTTGGCAATCTTTTAGAATACTGTCTATATCGGGCCTTGTTTCATGCTGTTGGTTGTCTCGTTTACACAGGTGCTGTGAGCCACCGGTTGAGAAGGCAGCAGCATGCATGTCGTGAAATGCGTAACTGCCACTCGGGAACCAGAGCCACATGTCCTGTGTTCCTTCTTCTACTGCATATTTTCAGCTAACCCATTCAAAGTTTTTTTTTGCGTCCAACACTTTGCCCGGCCTCTCCATCACTCCAAAAATAGCGCAGCCAACATTGCAGCCACTCGCTCGTCCCAAGATCTCACTAGCAATCATTCAATGATTATTGACATCGATCGGTCCTGTTACCCTCTTGTGCAAGGTCGATTTTCATTGCCCTTTCTTCTCCTTCTTGATTGCCGATCGAGGTACCGTAAATTGGTTTGCAACAGAGGTTGATCGGAGGCACGAGCGCGGTGGGATAGGTGCATGGATGGCGAGCTACGCGTGCCGGCGTCCCTGTGATTCGTGCAGCACGAGGGCGATGGCAGGCAGCGTCGTTGGCCAGCCAGTAGCACCGGGGCATAGGGTGACGGTCCTAACCATCGACGGCGGCGGCATCCGTGGCCTCATCCCTGGTACCATCCTCGCCTTCCTTGAAGCCAAGCTGCAGGAGCTCGACGGTCCGGACGCGCGGCTGGCGGACTACTTCGACTGCATCGCCGGGACGAGCACCGGCGGGCTCATCACCGCCATGCTGACTGCGCCCGGCGAGCATAGGCGCCCTCTCTTCGCCGCCAAGGACATCAACCGCTTCTACCTCGATAACGGCCCATACATTTTCCCCCAAACGTGAGTCTCTCTATCTATCACACATCTAAGAATACTATCACAGGAACAATCTCATGGATTTATGCAAGTTAAAGTGGTGATTAATTGATTGATGAATTGTTAGTTGTGTCAGGAGGAGCGCACTAGCGGCTGTGATAGCGTCGTTGAGGCGGCCCCGGTACAGCGGCAGGTACCTGCACGGCAAGATCAGGAAGATGCTGGGCCAGACGAGGATGTGCGACACGCTCACCGATGTTGTCATCCCCACCTTCGACGTCAGGCTCCTCCAGCCCATCATCTTCTCCACTTACGACGTAGGCACGCTAATTTTATGATAACTAATTATAAGTATCCCATTGATCCAAGCTCGATCAAAACCGATATCTGGCTAAAAAGGTGGATCGGTTATACAGGCCAGGAGCATGCCTCTGAAGAACGCCCTGCTCGCGGACGTCTGCATCAGCACCTCCGCCGCTCCGACCTACCTCCCTGCGTACTACTTCCAGACCCAAGACAACAACGGCAAGACGCGCGAGTACAACCTCATCGACGGCGGTGTTGCGGCCAACAATCCGGTAAATTAATTAGCTGTCTCTCGTGTAATATTCAGATGAGCACGAATGGCTTGGGTAGTGACGAGTTGATGAATAATTGTCCGGCTCTGTGTGTGAGACATGCAGACGATGGTTACGATGACGCAAATCACCAAGAAGATGATTTGCAATGACAAGGAGAATTTGTACCCGGTGAAGCCGTCGGATTGTGGCAAGTTCCTGGTGCTGTCCATCGGGACCGGCTCGACGTCCGACCAGGGGCTGTACACGGCGAAGCAGTGCTCCCGGTGGGGCATCATCCGATGGCTGCGCAACAAGGGCATGGCACCCATCATCGACATCTTCATGGCGGCCAGCTCGGACCTCGTGGACATACACGCCGCCGTGCTTTTCCAGTCGCTGCACAGCGACGGCAACTACCTCCGGATCCAGGACAACTCGCTCCGGGGCGCAGCTGCCACGGTGGACGCGGCGACGCCCGAGAACATGAGGGAGCTCATCGGGATTGGCGAGCGGATGCTGGCTCAGCGCGTGTCGAGGGTGAACGTGGAGACCGGGAGGTACGAGGAGGTGCAGGGGGCCGGGAGCAACGCAGATGCGCTCGCCGGGTTCGCCAGGCAGCTCTCCGAGGAGAGGAGGACCAGGTTCGGGCGCCAGCGCGTGAGTGCCGTTCGCAGCACGGGCTGTTCGAAATCTAGGCGCTGATCTTGAAAGGTTTTGTATGTGTGCGAACTTGTCAGCGCTCGATGTAAAGATGTGATTGATTAGAAGTTGAACGAAATCATTTTTAGGAGCCGAAGCTACATTGCTGTCATGTTTATCTCTCCTCTTTAACCGTGCATTTTTATCCTTTGAGTCGGTCTTAAACGCCATCTTTTTGGTGGAAACTACAATCTTTTTTGGGAAAAAAATGCAGGTCCTATTTTAGGATAAATGCAGTCTTAGAATCTATTTTTTTGGAGAACTTGTTCCGGTGCAGTTTGACTGGCCTCCATTAGACTGTACTGCATGTTTTCAATTTGTTTTTTGCCTGCAACACTTTGAGCTCCCTGTCGCTCCAAAAATAGGGGCATCCCGCCAACATTGCACATTGCAGCCACTCGCTCGTCTCGTCTCCAAAAGAATGCAACCCTCATATTTTGCAGGTATAATTTTATACAGTTGCAAGAAACTGGTGCCGTGGATATTGTTTTTATGCTTACTTGCAACAAAACATATCAACCGGCCTGTTAGGCTAGTCAATGTATCTACCCCACCGATGTGTATAATTGTAACTACCCCTTGCCTGATACGGGATCGAGGCGTGAGCTCTGGTTCGAGTTGGCTTGAGGAAGAAGAAGAACAACGAGGAAGAGACAGAGAGAAGAGCAGACACGGAAGAAGCAGAGATAGGCAGAGGTTGTAGTTTATTCAATCAGGTCATACCCATAGCGTTGCCCAGGTTTGGCTTATATCTCACACACGACCTTACAGGTTGACCCACCGTCACACCACACAGCTGACGCAGCAGCAATGACAACATACAACTCAAATACGCCATCGACGTCACACGTTATGTTCAGACCCAGTCGTGACAATAATTAGAGCTTGAAGTGCTCTAGATTTTAAAAAAATACATATGTTTGTGTTCATATGTTATATTCTCAAACAAATGGCGTGTACTGTTCTACATCAGTTTCCGATGCTAATCCTGACCCAGCTTTTAGTCGCCAATGTTGATTGCAGCATTGCCCATCAAGTAAATTGGTGATAATTTTTGAAACTACTATGTTTGAGTATAGTCAGACGATTCCAACTTTAAGTTTCTTATTTTCCGTAACAAAATTAAATGCCGTCTAAGATTAATTGTAATGAACATCATATAATATGAACTTCTTATTGAAGGACATACCTCCGGGCTTTGAGATATTTTACAAGTTATCTCCTACTTAACTTAAATCATATCAAGTGGCAAATGGAGACCTAAAATTGCCATGGTAGACTAAGGTCCATTTATATGGTTTCAACCCGTCGCAACACATGGACATATTTGGTATTACTAATAAAATAAAAGGATTTAAAAGGGACAACAGATCCTACTCTGAAGGATTGCTCAATTACTCTTCATCGTCGAACCAAATTTTCTAGGTCGGAGTGTCAGATAATCCTTTCCGGTTGGCACTTCCTCTCGACGTCTTCCGATTGATTGCCTCGTTGATCTTTGTTCCAATTCTGCAGAACTAATCGAGAAGCCCAACGATCTCCATATGTCAATCTGCAGGTAAAAGCAGGTGAATGCATCCCCTTGTCCTCTTGGCACGAGCAAACACCAAGCAGCTCCACAAAGTTACAAACCGAAGCTTCCGAGGTCGTTCGATCTGCTGTCTTCTGTCCCGTGGTTTGTCCCCGGTTACATTTCTTCTACCATATTTTTTCTTCTGCTGAAACGGTAGCGTTAAGCGTTTGGCTTACCAAAATCAAATTAATCAGTACTGCCAGCTGATTTAGCATCTAGTAGAGGATGCTAATGTTTGGACTGAAACTACTACAGTCCTAACCAACAGTTGTGCAGGCTTAACATTTAGTCAAAAGCCTTGTAGCATGAAGCGCCCCAGATAACACTAATTGAGCCAATCATTATGGCTTGCAAAGAGAGCCTCTAGGCTATACCCCAGTACCTTTACACTAACAAACAATAGCTAGCTCCTACCACTCCTAGTCTGGATTTTGTAGAATAATTACCTCTTTTCCAGCACATTTCATTAATATAATATAATACCACTGTGGAGGTGATTTGTTAGTTGCCACCGAAAAGGCTAGCATGGAGATGACAAGACAAGGGCCCTCATTTCTTGCCTCTAGATTGGCGCAAGTGACAAAAAAGATTAGTATAATTGCTATTACTTTGAAATTATGGTGCTTTTGGCCTTGCTTGTCGAACTAAAAAGGTTGTGAATTATGGCGCCTTTTTCGAATTATGTGAATTCTGGTGCTTTCACTTGAAAGAGGGACTTGAGGACTTGAGGTGTAGCAGTTGCATGATGAGGTAGTCAACTTCTCACCAACTAATTATTTAAAAATCCTCAATTCTCGTGTTTATCCCAAACAAGCAAGGTCAGGTGGATGCTACAAACCCTGGTCTTCTCCTTTTGGTAGAATTATTAATTAAATAGATCAGTAGTAGTCGCAACAACTAGATTTGGTCTAACTGTCATCATTGCATATGTTTTATTCAGACAGAAATCCAATGGTGTTTCCATTCTCATGGTATTATATATAGCCAAAGGACCAATGTACGTGAGTACCACCAGAGTTTAGTTTTGACTCAAACTAGTACAGTTCTGATCCTTCTTTGCCATAAGAAAGTAAAGGTCAGAGCCAGCAGCCATTACATACTGGAGTTGGACGCATGAAATTTTGTATATGGACAGGAATGTAACTGGAATGTAAGTACACTAGAGTACGAGTGCTTATTATGGGTGTACTGTAGCGCGATGTTTGTGGTCCAAAACTCCAAATATTGAGCCCACTGAAACGTCCTAATCCGACGGACGTATTATCGTGTTCCAAATGTTAAGTCCATTCTCTTGTAACACTTCTAACCCTTTCGATCCCATGATTGACATTTGCCACACGCAGAACACCACAATGTTTTGGCCCTGCTTTATAGGGGAAAGCAAGTTTTAAACAATGTCACAATGATACTTCTCTATCTTGAACACCACAATGTCACAATGATACTTCTCTATGTTACTGTTGTTGAAGTACGTAGTTAACACGTAGGTATGTGCTATTGTGCTGTTGTTGTTATTGTTGTTGTTGTCGTTGGTGTACTACATCTTACTAATTAGTCATGAAGCTCATTTCTCCCTTCACCTTTTCTCTCCTCCGTTCCCTTCCCTTGAGAGTCGCCTCGCCAAGTCCGACTCCTCTCCCTCTCCTCTGTGTCGTCCACGCCAGCCGGAGTGGGTGGGAGAGGAGGCTGGTCTCTTACTGTATATAATAGGGCTAGATGTTTAGGTCCAGTTTTCCCTAGGTGGTAGGGTTTCATGCGGCCATCCCGCAAAGGCTTGCATAATCAAGAGTTAGAAGTCCCAAAATCTGAGCAAGAAAATAATCAACTAAGCTAGCTCATTTTCGATACTTTGCGGGACGGGTCTGGGTGCCGCCCTGCAACCCTACTAGGTGGGGTATGATGCTATGGGAAATATTCCGCGGGAGCACGCAAGCTGCTCGTGGTCGCGCGTGGTGCTTCTTATATCTAGGCTGCTCTAGAGGTTGGAGCCTAAGATGGATGTCAGAACCCTCTCTGCCTCGAGTCTTCCCCAGTCGACGACGTCGAAGCCAGTGTCGGACATTTGGTGGGGAGACTGTAGGGGCCTTAATTAAGTAGAGCGGGGGAGCGAAGCGGACAAGACTGGATAGGGTTTGGTCCGATCTGAGGTGGCAAACGCGCATGGACGTGTCCGGACCATCCGATATCCGCCCCACATATGGGCTGAATTTGAGGGGTGCCGAACAGACCGGATATTTGGGCTGGATTTGAGGGGTCAGGTCCAATGAGCATTTTTTGTCCGGTCACAGTCCAGGCCATCGATCTGCCCGGATAATTGGGGAGGAATTATGGGTCGGCTTCGAGATGAGCATACATGGCTACACGCACTTGCTGATATCTCTGCCCATACTCCAATAAAGGACAGGGTGATGGACCCAGTTACACTTGCCATGGGCAGCCCAGACCGAACGGCCTGACCCAACTCGGCCCAAAAATGCTAGGACTGGCTAGATCATGCCTTTGGCCCAATAATACAAGGTTTTACCTATTCCTTCCTATTGATTAGTTGTAATCCTACAAAATATCATAACCGCACCCCTCCTTTGCCATCATTAGTGTGAATTTTGAGCTGAGCCTTACAAACCAGAAGAGAGGGTATAGGAGTAGCCCCTAAAACAGGGGCCTTAAACAACTTTTAGGGCTGACTCACTTCATCAAACCCTAAATAATGTACCAACTCCATATTTTTTTATTTTGATTTCTTGATCCTGTACGAAGGTTGTCCCTAGTTATCTTGGTCCCAACTGGCCAGAAGACTGATGGATATTTCGGAATACCCTGCATCGTCAAACCAAAAGGGCACATCGTGTACCATTGAGGCGATCAAATGTGTTATGTTGAACTGATCAAGGACACTACTAGCTGACTAGCATGTCACATATGCCAGTCTGTGGGTATAGTCAGATGAACGTACATACTTGTCCTATTTGCCAAAGCAAACAAGAAGCACAAACGCTGCACAAAGTTACAACCCCAAGCTTTCGAGATTGTTCTGTCGCGGGGTTTGCCTCCCGTTACGTTTCTACCTTCCCGGGCAGAAACAAACGAGAGAATCGGACGAGTGTCGCCGAATAGCGTCAACTGTTCAGCTTACACAAATCATATCATTCAGTACTGCCAGCTGCTTTAGCATCGACCAGGCAATGCTCCGATTTGGAGTGAAACTACTAACTAGTAATTGTGTAGGCCTGAATTTAACCTTTAATTAGTGATGAAGAGCCTTGCTTGCATGAGACGACGATCCGGATAGCACTACTTGAGTCCATCATTGTCTCTTGAAAAGAAAGTCTCTATAGGTATATCCCATGCATTACTTTTACAACAGAAGCTACCTCCTCTCAATCTAAAATTCAGAATAATTACCACTTTTCCAGCACATTTTAGCAAATACTCCCTCCGTCCAAAAATAAGTGTCTCAAGTTTGCCCAAAAGTGGATATATCTAGACATGTTTCATGTATAGATACATCCACTTTTTAGCAAACTTGAAACACTTATTTTTGGACGGAGGGAATATATTATAACTAAGGCCACAGTAGGATCCATGGTTTGCTAGTTGCCAACAAGATAAGGGTCCTCAGTTCCTGCCTCTGGATTGGCCTTAATGTCTACGAAAAAGGTTAGTATATAATTGATATTACTTTTGAATTTTACCTTGGTTGTCTAACTAAAAAGGTTGTCAATTATGGTATTACTTTCGAATTATAGATAGTCTATGGTGTGCTTTCACTTGAAAGAGGGACTCGAGGCGTGTAGCAGTTGCATGATGAGGCAGTCCACTTTTCACAACCTAATTAGTTAAAAAATCCTTTATTCTCGCGTTTATCCTAAACAAGCATGATCAGGTGGATGCTACAATCCCTATAGCCTTCTTCTTTTGCTTTTGTCAGAGTTAATTAAATAGAGTAGTAGTCTCACCAACTAGATTTGGTCTAACTGTCATGGTTGTTGTTTACTCTTTATTCAGATCGAACATGATCAGGTTCAATGTTCTTTCCAAAAAAAAATTTATTGAAACGGGAGCAAGATATTTGTCCCAATCTATTAATTAAGGAGAGAATTACCCCGTTAATTAACGGAAAACCGGGCGAAACCAATCAAGTCCACTGTTCCGAAACGTTCCAATCCAACGCACGCATTATGTCATGTAATGTCCATTCTCTTGTAGCATCTTGAACGCTGTTTGATTCCACGATTGGCATTTGACACACGCAGCACAACACAATGCCACGACGATACTTCCTCTATCCTAAGCTATGAGTGAAATGCATCGGTGGTCATCGAACTTGTCCGCCTAGCTCACTTTCATCATCGTACTTCAAAACGTTGTAGTTACGGTCACTGAAGACACCCCAGTAGCTCATCTACGGTCACTCCCTCCAATATCCTACGTATTTTGATGATGTGGCATACGTTTGACCTGGTTGACCATCCTCTTGAGACTCCACCTCACTTTAAAGGACTGTTGTCAAATAATAAAACATAAAAGGGCAAAATTGAAAAATAGACAGAGAGATAAGATCCCAACGACGGTGCTCGTCCCTTGCGCCGCCGCGACCGCCCCTGATCTTCCCGACGCGTCGCTGCCCCTGCTCCAGCCGGTGCGTCGCCTATCCCAGCAGTCGGCGCTGCCTCCCAGCTAGGTGGTTCCCGTAGAACTGGAGCACGGCGAGGCTGCCGGACTCGCAGATGTCGGCGGGCACGGGGCCGTACAGCCCGCTGCTCTGGAGGTCGAGCACCGTCAGGTTGTCGAGCAAGCCAAGCTTCGGGGGCAGATGCGTGCGCAGTTCGTTGCGTGAGAGGTTGAGATAGCGGAGGTTGGAGAAGAGAGCCATTTCGGCCGGGATGCCGCTGGCGAGCTGGTTGCCAGAGAGATCGAGCCACTGCACCGTCTGTGCCAGCCTCGTCGACCCGTCTGTCAGCACGCCGTGGAGCGCGTTCAAGGCCTAGCCTGATCCTATTGCCCCTCAGGAACAGCTCGGCGAGCCTGGTGCATCCGGACATTGCTTCCGGGATGGAGCCGGCAAGCTGGTTCCTGGACAAGCTGAGGTCCTTGAGGTCTCCGAGCGAGTCGGGGAATGTGCCGGTGAGCGCGTTGTCCGAGAGGTCGAGCCGCGGCAGCGTGGCGAGCTCACCGAGACACGCGGGGACCTCGTCTGAGAGCCTGTTATCGGATGCGGAGAGGCGCACCAGTGACGCAAGACACGCGATGAATCATGGGAGGTCGCCCTCGAACGCGTTGTTGCTGACGTCGATGGCGCTCAGGTGCGGGCATATGCCGATGTCCTCCGGTACTGCACGACGCCGGAGAAGCGGTTGTCGGTGAGGTTGTGGAGGCCGCCGACGTTGGCAGGGACGGGGGCGGAGAGCCTGTTCCGGGAAAGGTCGGAGCACGCGGAGGCGGGAGAGCGGCCAGAGCGATGCGGCGAAGTCAGGCGCGCCAGAGAGCTAGTTGCCGGACAGGTTGAGATGGAGGCGTGGAGCATGAGGGAGCTGCTGGACAGCGCATTCGGGGTGTTGGTTGCCGGAGAGCACGAGGAACCGGAGGATGGGCGGGAAGGACGCCGGCAGGTCGCCGGAGAATGCAGTCGGGTAGCATCGGCATCTCGCCAAACGAGAAGGCGCCCGTGAGCGCCGCCCAGGTCAGCTTCTGGCCAACAGGGAGGAGCGGGGAGATTTTCGCCGGTGGAACGGTGAAGAATGGCGTGCACACACACGATGACAGTTGTGACGTGCATGCGAACGGAGGAAGCGCTGCAGCTCACGACGGAGTGGTGCACGAACCTGTGGTGGGCCTGGTGGCTCGGTGGAGGTGGAGTAGTGTGGGGGCTTTTTGCAAAAGAAAAATTACAATGTTAGAGCCTTACGTTGGACAGATGGACTTGTCAACGTTGCCACATCATCAAAATACGTAGGATATTGGAGGGAGTGACCGTAGATGAGCTACTGGGGTGTCTTCAGTGACCGTAACTACAACGTTCTGAAGTACGATGATGAAAGTGAGCTAGGCGGACAAGTTTGATGACCACCGATGCATTTCACTCCTATCTTAATGTCGTACGTTGAGGTGGTTAGTGCTCACGTGCATATATGCATCTGTCGTGGACGTGCTGCACCGTTCAAGCTATAGATTGATATCCACTAACTTGATATCAATATGCTATAGAAGCAAAAGGATTTGACGCATCCGGCCGGTACACCAGATGAAACTCACACGATACAAGAGCCTCCGGCCCGCAGGCAACATCTACCTGATGTGATGTGATGGGGAGCCATGCACGAGGCCATGGTCGAGCAGAGCTTGGTTTGGTGGCGCGTCAACTTCCCCCGTGGCGTCTGGCGAGCAAACAAACCAACCAACCAAACCCTATCTGTCTATCACTTACACTTGATCGTTCGGTTATGTTATGGGGCTATATACGCTTGTCTCTCTCGCCCACAAGCAAAGCAAAACAAAGCAATGCATGATGCACCAAAGGACATGCTACATGCCTACATGTGTGCTGCTACCTACGGATTTACAACGATGCATCCATCACCTGAGCTGAACTCAGCGAGTCCCACTCTCATCAGCACGATCAAGCTCCAGTCAGAGTGGCGGGATCGATGATTCCACCGCTAAATTACTGGTCGCAACGAGATGACACTATGACAGCAACTAATATGGGACAGTAGATACATCCCACTCTCCACGGCGAACAAGCGTTACTATCAGTGAAATATGGCAGTTTCGGGTTAAGTCTATATGTTCTGTCGGCTCTGTCTTGTCCACTTCTCCTCTTACTCTCTTTCTGCAGGTCCATGCCTTGCGTGGATAATCCCATCTGAATCTTAGCATACAAAACAGGTCACTTCCGACCAAAGAAATGGGAAAAATTCTGGTCATGGTCACGTAACGCAGCCTTGATACTCTAGTCTGCCTGTGGCGAGCCTTATGATCAACAGTTCAAAATGTCTAGCATTAGATACCAAATCTTCTTCCTCTCTCTTTACTCCATCCCTTACTTCAGGAAGTGATAATTGATAAACAAACTACTGAAGGAATTGACAGACTGACGGAAAGTTATAGAAACGATTATTTGCGGTGGTTTCAGTAACCCGGCGCCGCAGATTCCGAGTTTTAAAGACGAACCAGACGACGATGCAGGTGCACCAACGTTGTCTGTTGGACGGGGCAGGTGTCCCGTTGTGGCCCAGCCATATATGTGGGACGATAGTGGATAGACAAGAATATGTGTGGTTTGGCGTCCCCAATCAAGTCCTGCGGTGCAAGTTTGGTATTTGGCGATCTCTACCGGTGAAGCAACCTAGCTTGTTACACATATTCGCGATTTGTTGCGCCTGATCGTGCAATCGAAAATTCAAGGGTAGATTTTGTTTTTGAGAAAGTGTAAGCTATCAGCAAAATGTCGCACAAGATTTGAGAGAGTTACCGGTATGATCTTTAGAAACCATTGGACAAAACTCATGTCGTTCTAGTTCTCAATAGTACCGTATCCAATTTCTTTTCAAAAAAGATTCACATATGCACCAAGTTTTTGTACCGTTAGAGCGTCTCCACCGGTGTCCCCATAGCCCTAGCCATTGGCCCAATGGGGAAGGAGGGACACGAAAATTGATCCTAGTGGCGGCCCCATTGGTTCGGACGGTTCGAAAACAGTTCGGCCACCCTTTATCCGGTCCCAACCATCTTATATAAATCTTCTAAACAAACTAGTATGCTAGGTCGCGAAAACTCTTCCACTTGCTCAGCGGAGTATTAGAGAGCTGTACAATTGCATCATCTATATATAAGAACATGAGGTCATACATATGCTAGACATGCATATATAATAAAAAGTTGCATTGAGTCTGTTAATACTATAAACGCACCATGTTGACGATAGATAGGTCAGTTAAACCCAAATCATGGTTCACTTTTGTAATAAAAACACTTTTTACATTGGTGCAGTAGATTTTACAATTCCGTTAATAATCAAAAAAATGCTACAATTAGATTTACATTTTTTAATTAGCATCACTCCCGTGTCAATGCCTCTTTCTGGGACCATTGCATTAGTACTTACATTTATTTACGTTTGTTTCCATCTTGTTCTAATAAACCGTGTTGCCTGACAACCACCACGATTGAGTTGAGACACAAAACTTATTTTTCTTATTTCTTAGGCATTGCGTGAAGAGGAACAAGGGACATTGGTAGATCTCTGTGTTCGTTAATAAACCCAGAGTCGGCTATGTGGGAAAAGAATCACTTGCTGCATCACTATGAGCTTGCAGTCCCAACAAGTTGATAATATTCTTACATACTTGAGCAAGAATTTATAAAACGAGTTGATAATATAATACAGAGAAGGGCGGGTACCATCCTAGTCTTTTCTATAGTTCATGTGTTTTGTTTCCTACTGATTCAACACACCATTACACTTGAATCTTGGGGTTTTCATACACCTGTTTTTATAAAATACTATATCCCAGTATGGCAATTCCTTTGTACCGAACATTACAAAAGAACCATTCCTACGGAAATTCTATCTTTCAACATCCCTATGCATTCACTTTCTTCAAAGCACAGCCTTAGTGCAAATATAAATCGACAAAAAAATAGTACCAACTAGAAAATATGTCGTGGTGGGGGGGGGGGGGGGGGGGTACTTATAAAATGAAACAAGCTAATCCTCTCGAATCAACTCATTTGACACATGTATTGCCGTAAAGACTATCTACTTGGAATTCACTAGTTGGATTCACCGACTTGGCTATACCATTTTAGAACTTGCTCTATTATGATGTTTGTTAGACCGTACAATTCAGATATCTTCACGATGATATTTAAGAACATTGAAAATATATGTGGATACACATAGATATACACACACTACAACTAACCCCGAGAGTATGACAATTTAATATGCATGCAATTTCAGCATTTAATTATTATGAAGTCCACAAATAAGGAGATTGGGTTTAAAGATCATTTAAGCCAAACAATGTTTATTTATGATGAGCCTAGTATCTTTTTCAATGATTTACATTCAAACTTTATAAAATAGGACATGTAATTAACGTGTTAGTGACATTATTATGTGTTTAATCATGCTAACTAAGTACTCTCTCCGTCCCAGTTTATAAGTCCTCCCTGTATCCCTAGGTTGTGAATTTGACTAATATAATATATATTTTATAAAGCAAAGAATATACCGTTATAAAATATAACATCTGAATTCTCTAATGATATTTTTTCATAATATATTTCACGTATTATCTTTGTCAAATTCATGACCTAGGCATACGCGTATGCCTTATAAACTGAGACGGAGGGAGTACAAAGAATGATCCAAATTAAATAACAATTTAACAAAGATAAATTATCCATAAGTGTAAAAGTTTAGTATAACTACTATTAATTTTAAGGAACAACGGGCTGAAGTGCTGATTGAACTAGCTCTAGGTGATAAAAACACTAACATTCAACAAAAATGACTTACGAGAAGAAACAATTATGTTTACTTAATTTCAGGTCCTCCCTAGCTTCCGAAATCCTCATATGTGTCTCCGTGAGACGCGAATCTATATCCTCTGCCTTGGATGGAGCAGCAAATGTTTGGTCCAAAATTTGTTTTTAGAATGTGCTAGGATCCTAAGCAGTTTTTGGCCGTTTGGTTGGGAGAAAGTGTCATAAGTTTGCTCCTGATTGGGAGGAAGTGACACCATTAGGGAAGGACGAGACAAGAGTAAAATGTGTCTAGGGGGAGAAAGACGATTCTAGATGACGATGAAGAATAACATCTTACATGCTTCATACGACCAAAACATCACGTTTGCAAATCAAATCTGGCACATATATCCAACATAACTTTGAATACCAACTTAAAGCAATCATGGTCGCTGGCCGATCTTTAATCTCATCCATGTCCAGACCACTTGCCTTTGGAGTTTATTTCTTGAATTTCTTGCACACAATCCAAATCTTTGTCACATCTTATAAAATGGAGATATTCTTTTTCATGTACGGGAATTCCAATACCCGAGTGACAACATAAGGGCAAGATGTACAATGTGTTGTTACCACTAATTAAGGATAAAATAATGGTTTCTTTATCACACTTGGATGATCGTTTACTGTTTAAATTATGTATCTTGCTAGCAATACTATGTTTTTAACTTAATACTTAGAGATGCAAGCATAAAAGCGGTCTCGAAGTGGAGTATTAGTTATAGATGCGGTTCAGTAACGCATATGTATTTTTTACGTAATGCCTATATGAAATATTTCCATGAATTTTCTGTAATAGTTAGTTGAAGCATAATTCTGTCAATTGTCTAGATGTAATTTTGTTTACCCAACAGTGTTCTATCTGTTATATTGTTTACAACCTCGTTTACTTACTTTTGATCGTCACTTGTTCCCTGTTACGTTTTTACTTTGATTGTCTTCCATCAATTCCATCTACACTATACACTTAACTCTATAAGTTATAACTGGCAGGACAAGAAGCTTGACAAACTTTCTAGACATTGGAAACACGTTGATTTTGTGTTTTGTGTGTAGGTACCATTAATTAGTTGAGGACGTCGCATTGCTTCGATAAAACACGGTTCTTAATCGAGAGAATAATTGTTTCTTCTGCATCATTCCCTTCCACTTGGTGGGGATTACAACAACTTCTACAGGAAGCATAGCCACCCTATGTCTGATCTAGGGTTGCACCGTGGGAGAGGGGGTGGTGCGTCGGAATGAGGTCGGCCAGGGGAGGGGTGCATCTTAGGTGCTTTTCTTGGCTGCCCCTTGGTGTGCCTCCCTCCCTTCAATAGGGGCAAAGGCTGGCAAGCCACCCCCGAGAATGAGTTGTCGTCTTGACCAAACAAAGTAGTACCTCATGGGATTTCTGTTGGATAATATTTGTTGCAGGTTTGAAATATTTCTGGGTTATTTTATTTGATTCACTCCCTCGAAGGTCTACAAAAACATAGTAAGAGACTTATAGCTACTAAAAAATGATACATGGTTGAGGCCATACTGTTCCATCGACAATTCATGAAGATCAAAGAAAACCCTTGCGGTGTCCGGGTGTGATTAATCCATCAGAATCATCCTAACACACTAAACATAGATGTCCTAGTCTTCATCACTCGGTTTTCATAATACATCCCAACTTTTGGTTGATGGCTTGATCCATCGTAACAAATGACGTGTATGATGGTAAATAAACATTTTCTTTATTTCATAACAGTTTTCATCCTATCAATTCTTACCCAAACAAACTCTCAATCGAAACAATATTTCTACTACATTTTCTAGCAATTGTGTCATCTGAGACCGGGTAGCCGCCCATGGTCGACATGTGTTGACTCCACCACTCTTTCAATTTTCCTCGGTTGTTCCTCGGTTGGATTCTTCGGGGAAGTAGCAATATACACGGTCCTAAAGGTGTTGCAGCCTAAACAAGGTGGACCATGAAATGGGATGGACTGTTAGAGACCATGGCGTGCTGTGGCGCCCCGACCTGACTGTTATACAGTAATGATGTGTGTCACCGGTTAAGCGATACAACCGGAGGTTACGGGTTTACCAATCCCCGGCCAAAACCTTTGGCAGGCGTCGCTCGGAATGGATCATCGGCAACGCAACACCCCGATTGATGCCTTAACACAGGCATAACCCTCAATGCATAATAGAGAGACCAAGACTTGTGGAACAACTGGCACATCACAGACTCTACGACACAAATCATTATAGTTCAACTCTTATAATAGAGAAAGATAGCGAAAATGACAACCAGAGGTTACAGACCCAACATTACAACATGCGGAAGCGAATTAGGTTGTTCTAAACAACAAGAACCAAATTATGGCCTAAGAGGCCTACAGATAAACATCCAGCGCCAGCTGTTCCGGGATGTCCCAAGCTGCCACCTGGGAACCCCAGACTACTCGTCGACGTCCACAAAGAACCCACCTTCGAGGTCGGTGAAGTCCTCCTCTGAAAAAAAAACAAATGACGTTGAGTTCGACGAACTCGCAAGATTATATATAGAGCATTAGCTCGATGAAGCCTTCAAGGTTTTATGGCTGTTTTGCAGAAAGCTGATTTTATTTATGAAACATAACTCAATGGCATCGACTATTCAGAGTATTTTAAAGAGAGGTAAGAAGTAACTCTTTCTCTTGATAACCCTTTTTCATCCTCAACCATCATCAACCACAGTACCTATTCATCAAAGGCACCTCCCCGAATCACCCTCGAGGAAGCTCACCTTTCAATCTTGAGTGGTACCTCTAGTACCCAGTTTTTAATCATTCCGTTAAAGTTGTTCTATGATCTTACCTTCACTTCCCAAGTTCGTCCATAACCGCGGACACGGCTTTTCGAAAAGATTTAACCCTGCAGGGGTGTACAAATGTTTGCCACGCGTACTGTCCGGCCCATTACCTGATCATTAGCTCTCTTCCTTGGAAAGCCGGCTGGGTGGGAGCGGTGTCGACTTCTCCCTCGTTAAGGACTAACCCAGGATCATCAGTGAGGACGGAGCAACGATCCAACACACTGCCCCGTGGCCACTCATTTTCCTAAACACCACAATCCTCATCCCAGTTCATCCCACCATCATCACGCATGCGCAAATGGAAGCCCGAACTAGAGGACCCTGGCTAGCCCCGCCCGAGTTATTTAGTCTATGAGGGTTCCTGCACTGCGAATGCATAGGCCTCACGCATGGTTGCACGCTCAGTCTTGGTTCAAGAGGTATAGAACTCGCACCTAGGCGGCGAGAACGAGACAAAGCACCACAACCCCAGTGGCCTCTCATCCCCACCTTTAAGCCTTTTATTATCCATCACCACAATTTCTCCACCATCATTCTCATCTCAACACCTGTTTCCATCATGAACCATCCATCGTATAGCTATGCAATTAACTAAGCATGGCTAAGCATCAACATAGCATAGTAAGTATCTCAGGCCAACAATACAAACCTATGGATAATAGGTGGGAAACAGGTATTGGCATCGGAAACTTAATGCAACTATAGGATACTCTAATCCAATAAAATTGACATTTGGAACCGCATGCAATATTATAGTGGAGAAAATAGTTGCGGAAACATAGGATAAGATATGCTCAGAGGGGGATTACGCTTGCCTGGATCAACGTGCTGGTAGTACGGCTCTTCGGGGTATTGTGGCGTAACCCCGGCTGCTTGATCTATCGAGGCATAGCAACGGTAGAGCAATCAATCACCACACAAGTTTTAACAGATGCAATGCGCAAACACATGATGACATGACATTTAAATCCTCGAGACGAGGATGATTCAACTATTCAGATTAAACGGAGTTCGAGTGCTTAGAGGGGTGCATCCCGGATATACCGTGAAATTAGGTCATGAATCATCTTACTTGTCGATTAAGGAAGATGGAACCCTATGTTGCACTTGGATAAGAGATGTCATGATCAGATGATGCAATACATGGTATCGGTGATTTAATAAACATGATATCCTTTTAAAGGTTGGTTCACAAATTTACGGACATTTGGGTATATTACACATTTTTAGGGTAGACCGAAAGAATTACAAGTTCATACATTTTATTTCCTCTTTTAGAGATGCCCTGGGTATTATTTGAGTCCAACACATTACCAATACTTAACCAAAATAGGAAGAAATAAAAGAAGCAGTACATTTTCTTTTGTGCTGGGCAAAAATCGGAATATCCGGTTTAATTACACTCGGAATATCCGATCGAGGAAGCAGAGCAAAAATTCGGCTAAGGACTAGCGAGAAACCAGCACTGGAACACTTCGGAAGTTCCGATCCTTTCCCATATCGGAAAATCCGAGTGAACTGTAGACGCGAAAATTTGGCTAAGGACTAACTCAATCTGCGCACTGGAACTGATCGGACAATCCGATTGCTAACGAACCGGAATATCCGACCCAGCGGCAACGAGCGGCGACGGCGACTTCACTGCACCACGGCGAGGCTACGGACCACGATCGAACCAAAGATGGGCGGGGGAGGGTCGCGTGCTCACCCTGGTGGCGTGGAGGTGCTCGGCGTGGTCGGGATGGGAGGAAACGGCGGCAATCGACCGCGGCGGAGCTTCGGCCGGCGGCGGGAAGATGGAGATGGAGGGCCCGATTCACCGTGCTCCCGGTCGATTCCTTCAGCGGGGTCGTAGAGCACGACACGGCGGAACTTGTGGCGGTCCTAGCTCGGCTTGGGAGCTCCGAACGTCGGCGATGCGGCGGGGACAGCGAGCTCGGTGGTGAGCTAGTGGGAGAAGAACCGTGGAAGAGGGAGCAGGTGCGCGAGGAGAGAGGGGGAGCAGGTGAGGTCGTGGGGTCGTGGGGGTGCTCTCCTCGTCGCGGAAGGCAGGGCAGAGGGGGCCCGGCGATGGTGGCGTGCGGCATGGGAGCGCGGCGGCATGGCGCCAGTGTCCAGGAGAGAGACGGCAGTTTTCCAGAAAACCCCTGGTACTTTTAAGTTCATCACAACCAGGTCCTTCCCTCTTTAATTAATAAAACCAGAAGCATTTCCTTGATTTAATTTAGGTACTAAAACATTTTCAAAAATTATGAAATAATTTGTGTGGCCTTTTCATCTCATGTGGGAGCTCCACAAAAATTGGCGCCTCCAAATAAAATGTTTTGAACCCCTTTTGTTTAGAAAGTTGGATATGGCATTTTTGCTAAATTCAAAGATGTTGCCCTTTAACAATTTGGAGTAATTGCAAAATATTATTTTGGAGCTCTTGGAACTTCCTTGACAATATAAGAGGACAAGGCATTTGTGTTTTGCAAGTTTGAGTGCTTTCACGGTTTTGAAATTTGTTGAAGCAAAATTGGCATTTTGTTTGAAGTGGTGCCAAACCTCCACAATTCCCTAGCAACAACCACAATTCCTAGCAACATCAACAATTCCCTAGCACAACATGATGCATGGATGCCATGATGCAATGAACACAAAAGCGAAAAAATTACACGGTTTTTAGGTTTCCACTTCGGGCTGTTACAATTCTACCCCCTTACAGGAATCTCGTCCCGAGATTCTAAGGTTGCGGAAAGAAGTCGGGATACTCCTCACGAAGACTAGACTCTCTTTCCCAAGTCGCTTCTTCCTCGGAATGGTGAGACCATGAACTTGAGGAACTTGGTAGTCTTGTTCGGGTCTTCCTTTCGGCTTCATCCAGACACGGATAGGATGCTCGCGATAAGTGAGATCTTCCTGGAGATCCAGCTCCTCATGATTGACCCCATGGATAGGATCTTTGAAACACCGGCGAAGTTGAGAGACATGAAACACATCATGTACATTGGGAAATGACCGGTAACTCCAACTTATAAGAAAGATCTCCTCGCTTGGCCAGAACGGTGAAAGGGCCAACATAGCGAGGGGCCAATTTCCCTTTGATACCGAAGCGGCGAACGCCACGAAGGGGAGAGACGCGGAGATAAGCTTTATCACCAATTTCATAGTGAATTTCCTGATGGTGCTTATCATAGTAGCTCTTCTGCCTAGACTGAGCAATCTTCAGATTCTCCCTTATGATTCTAACCTTCTCCTCAGCTTCATTGATATATCTGGACCAAAGAGTGCCTCTCTCCGGTCTCGGACCAATTTAGAGGAGTGCGGCATTTTCTTCCATAGAGAACCTCAAATGGAGCCATGCCCAGACTAGCTTGATAGCTATTGTTGTAGGAGAATTCCGCGAAAGGGAGATACTTTTCCCAATCCTTGCCAAAAGATTACACATGCCCTAAGCATGTCTTCCAAACTTGGTTCACTCTTTCGGTCTGACCATCAGTTTGAGGATGGAACGCGGTGCTGAAGTTAAGACGAGTTCCCATAGCAGTTTGGAAACTAGTCCAAAACTTGGAGGTGAATAGGCTTCCACGATCAGAAATTATCTTCTTGGGAATGCCGTGAAGGACGACGATACGAGAGGTATACAGGTCTGCCAACTTGGCAGCTGTAATGTCCACACGAACGGGGAGGAAGTGAGCCACTTTTGATAGTCGATCAATGATGACCCAAATGGCATCATGTCCCTTTGGAGACTTCGGCAGACCAGTAATGAAGTCCATACCAATTTCATCCCATTTCCACTCGGGAATAGCAATAGGGTGAAGAGTGCCGGCAGGCCTTTGATGTTCAGCCTTTACCCGTCGACAGGTGTCGCATTCAGCAACATACTAGCAATTTCCGTTTCATCCGAGTCCACCAGAATTGTGGTCGAAGGTCTTGGTACATTTTGGTACTACCGGGATGAATAGAGAGAGGAGATTCATGAGCTTCTTGGAGGATCAACTCCCTCAATTTTCGTTTCTTTGGCACTACCAAGCGGTCACCAAAATAAACAACTCCGATTCATTGACAGAAAACATTTGGCCTTCCCGCTAGCAATGTTCTCCTTGATTTTTAGAATACCCTTGTCACGCTTTGAGCATCCTTAATCTGGTCTACAAGAGTAGATTTGATCTCCAGATTTGCAAGGTAGCCGAGGGAACAATTTCCAGGTTCAAACGGCGAACTCTTCATGAGAGCAGGTTGGGCCTTTCAATCATCAGATTGTTGCAATAGACTTCCGACTTAGCGCGTCAGCCACGACGTTTGCTTTGCCGGGTTGATAGTTCAGACTCACATCATAGTCCTTGATTAACTCCAACCAACGCCTTTGCCTGAGATTTAAATCCGGCTGGGTGAAGAGGTACTTCAGACTCTTGTGATCCGAGAAGATCTCGCAACGGTTACCAAACAGGTATGGTCTCCATTGCTTCAAAGCATAGACCACCGCGGCAAGTTCTAGATCATGAGTTGGGTAGTTGTGCTCATGCGGCTTAATTGGCGAGAAGCATAGCCACCACATGGCCATCTTGCATTAGACACAGCCCAAGCCTTGCAGAGAGGCGTCACAGAAGACGACGAAATCCTTGCTGTGTCCGGCAGGACAAGCACAGGAGCGGAGTGAGTTTGGCTTTCAGTGTTTTGAAGCTCTCTTCAGCTTCGGCCGACCATACGAACTTTTTATCCTTCTTGAGAAGGTCAGTCAGGCCTTGGCTATCTTGGAGAAACCTTCGATGAATCGGCGGTAGTAACCCGCCAATCCGAGAAAGCTACGATGTCCTTGACTGACATTGGAGTTTTCCAATCCAAAATGGACTGAATCTTGTCGGAATGACAGCCACACCATTAGCGGATATCACATGACCAAGGAAGACAGATTATCCAACCAAAACTCACACTTGGAGAACTTGGCATAGAGGCGGTGTTCTCGAAGTCTGTCAGAACCAACGAAGATGTTCCTCATGCTCTTCATTGGTTTTGGAATAGATGAGGATGTCATCAATGTAAATGACGACAAACTTGTCAAGATAATCCATGAAGATGGAGTTCATGAGCCTCATGAAAGTAGCTGGGCATTTGTGAGACCAAAGGACATGACGGTATACTCATATGAGCCATAGCGAGTAACAAATGCCGTCTTTGGAATATCCTCCTTTCTGATCTTTATCTGATGGTATCCTGACCTCAGATCCATCTTGGAGAATACCGTTGCACCAGCTAACTGATCCAACAGATCATTGATGCGAGGAATAGGATACTTGTTCTTGATTGTCACCGCATTCAACGGTCTATAGTCAGAGACTAGACGAGGCACGGTAGAATCTCTTCTTGACAAAGAGTACCGGACAACCCCAAGGTGAACTGCTAGGCTGGATGAACTCCTTTGCTAACAGCTGATCAATTTGCTCTTTCAACAGAGCCAACTCTTCCACCGGCATACGGTAGGGCTTCTTGGAAATTGGAGCGGTACCGGGAAGTAGATCTATGACAAACTCCACACTTCGGTCAGGAGGCATGCCAGGCAATTCTTCCGGGAACACATCCGGGAAGTCACACACCACGTGTATGTCCTGGATTTCAGGAGGGATTCGCCTTCCATAAAGCAAAGGAGGATCTCGGTGAGTTGGGTATGACTGAAGATGGAGGTCTTGAGTGCAGACCAATACTCAACAGTCACCGGAAGAATGGTCACGGTAACGGTCTTGGCAGCACAGTCGAGATTAGCCCGGTATTTGGCTAGCCAGTTCATGCCCAGTATGACATCAATGCCATTTGACCTCAGAGCTACCAAGAAAAAGGAAAGAGTAGTAACCGATAGTAATCTGGACCTCAGGAGTAACCCCATCGGTTTGCCATTTGGAGCCAGGAGTGGAGATCTCCAAGGGACGTCTCATTTTCTCGAACGGTATTTTGTCTTTTGCAAAAGCTATGGATATGAATGAATGCGATGCTCCAGAATCAAACAAAACTGTAGCAATTGTTGTTGATTCGTAACTCACCCATAAGAACGCCGGGGTCCTCTTCAGCTTCTTCAGCAGAGACGTGGTTCAGGCGACCACGCACAATAGGTCCAGCCTTGCCAGCTGGAGTGGCAGGGGCTCGTGCAGGAGTTATCGCGAGAGGTGCCTTCTGGGGGCACTCCCTGGAGTAGTGGCCAGCCTGGCCACAGGTGTAGCAAGTGAGTCCAGGTGGAGCAGGTAGCATAGGACGGTACCCACTCCCGCCTACCCCAAGTGTCGAAGTAGTGGGGCGCGGAGGTGGTGGCCTGTATCCCGCGGCTCGGCATGAATGGAGCACGTGGCACAGCGCTGTAGGGAACAAACACCCTGCGCTTCTTGCTCTCAGAACCCGAGGAACTCTGGTGGTCCCCATGTGCGGGCCTCTTGGAAGCCTCAAGTTCCTTTCTTCCTTGCTCAAGAGTGAGAGCCTGGTTGAACAGCTCCTGGTAGGTCTGGAACCTGAAGGGCAGCAACTCATAGCGGAGCTGCGGTCAAGACCCTTGCGGAACAGCTCTTGCTTGTCAGCATCATTGGTCACGTCCCTTGGGGCGTAACGAGAGAGATGGTTGAACTCACCATAAGTGCGGAGGTCCATCCGTCCCTGTTGCAAATCCAGGAACTCCCTCCTCTTCAATCCAGGTTCGGGAGGGATGTACCGCACGGAAGCAGTGCGGAAATCCTCCCAATTGAAGACATGGTTGGCTGGAAACAAAGCCACATGGCTTCCCACCAACAGCCAGCAGCACCAACCAAGAGGTAGGTGGCAAAGTTGACTTGCTCAACCACTGGGACATGAGCGCGGAGAACTTGCGCTCCAAGCACGAAGCCAATCATCAGCTTCCAGTGGCTCCTTAGCATCAGCAAAGGTGGGTGGCTGTGAGCGCAGGAACTCAGTGAGAGTGTTGCAGCCATTCCTCTGTGCATTCTGCTGCACCAACTGCTCCAAAGCGCTCATTGCGCCCACGGTTCTCCTCAATGGCCATCAAGACCTCAGCCATCGAGGGTGGTGGCGGCAGATCATCCTCATCATCATTGTGGTTACCGCGACCACCACGGCCTCCACGGCCTCCTCGAGCCATTCTGGAGATTTGACAATGACACAGTTAGTATCTTTCTCCGAATGGTCGAACAATAGCATTAGCGTCTACTCAAGTACACAGACTAGGGACGATAATACATTGTGTAACAATTAACAAGGAATCAACAAGATAGAACTTGGGTCAAAGATCAGCATCATGTGCTACTAGCGAGAGTTAAGAAATCACAACTTAACACACTCTAGTTGGCACAATCCGGGACCTTATGTTCAAGTCCTTGGGTTAAAACCCAACAATACGGAATTGATTTTGGATTACAACGCAGCGGGAGCAACTGGACACATAACACAAAAGGAAGAACCCACCCACGTTTCTAATCATTTTGAAGTAACAGATGAGAAGTAAAACCTTTAACTCAAATCGAGGTAAGATTGCTCCGAGATTAGAGGGTAACCAGATAAGGAGTAAAAAGAATCCTAAGATGGTTTTCACAACTCATTTTTAGGTTAAAAATATTTTCGCAAACACTAGACTCAACATCGACCAGTAGAAGGGTTTCCTACAGGCAGTACTGCTCTGATACCAACTTGTGGCGCCCCGACCTGACTGTTATACAGTGATGCTGTGTGTCACCGGTTAAGCGATACAACCGGAGGTTACGGGTTTACCAATCCCCGGCCAAAACCTTTGGCAGGCGTTGCTCGGAATGGATCATCGGCAACGCAACACCCCGATTGATGCCTTAACACAGGCACAACCCTCAATGCATAATAGAGAGACCAAGACTTGTGGAACAACTGGCACATCACAGACTCTACGACACAAATCATTATAGTTCAACTCTTATAATAGAGAAAGATAGCAAATGACAACCAGAGGTCACAGACCCAACATTACAACATGCGGAAGCGAATTAGGTTGTTCTAAACAACAAGAACCAAATTATGGCCTAAGAGGCCTACAGATAAACATCCAGCGCCAGCTGTTCTGGGATGTCCCAAGCTGCCACCTGGGAACCCAGACTACTCGTCGACGTCCACAAAGAACCCACCTTCGAGGTCGGTGAAGTCCTCCTCTGAAACAAAACAAACGACGTTGAGTTCGACGAACTCGCAAGATTATATATAGAGCATTAGCTCGATGAAGCCTTCAAGGTTTTATGGCTGTTTTGCAGAAAGCTGATCATTAGCTCTCTTCCTTGGAAAGCCGGCTGGGTGGGAGCGGTGTCGACTTCTCCCTCGTTAAGGACTAACCCAGGATCATCAGTGAGGACGGAGCAACGATCCAACACACTGCCCCGTGGCCACTCATTTTCCTAAACACCACAATCCTCATCCCAGTTCATCCCACCATCATCACGCACGCGCAAATGGAAGCCCGAACTAGAGGACCCTGGCTAGCCCCGCCCGAGTTATTTAGTCTATGAGGGTTACTGCACTGCGAATGCATAGGCCTCACGCATGGTTGCACGCTCAGTCTTGGTTCAAGAGGTATAGAACTCGCACCTAGGCGGCGAGAACGAGACAAAGCACCACAACCACAGTGGCCTCTCATCCCCACCTTTAAGCATTTTATTATCCGTCACCACAATTTCTCCACCATCATTCTCATCTCAACACCTGTTTCCATCATGAACCATCCATCGTATAGCTATGCAATTAACTAAGCATGGCTAAGCATCAACATAGCATAGTAAGTATCTCAGGCCAACAATACAAACCTATGGATAATAGGTGGGAAAACAGGTATTGGCATCGGAAACTTAATGCAACTATAGGATACTCTAATCCAATAAAATTGACATTTGGAACCGCAAGCAATATTATAGTTGAGAAAATAGTTGCGTAAACATAGGATAAGATATGCTCAGAGGGGGATTACGCTTGCCTGGATCAACGTGCTGGTAGTACGGCTCTTCGGGGTATTGTGGCGTAACCCCGGCTGCTTGATCTATCGAGGCATAGAAACGGTAGAGCAATCAATCACCACACAAGTTTTAACAGATGCAATGCGCAAACACATGATGACATGACATTTTAAATCCTCGAGACGAGGATAATTCAACTATTCAGATTAAACGGAGTTCGAGTGCTTAGAGGGGTGCATCCCGGATATACCGTGAAATTAGGTCATGAATCATCTTACTTGTCGATTAAGGAAGATGGAACCCTATGTTGCACTTGGATAAGAGATGTCATGATCAGATGATGCAATACAGGGTATCGGTGATTTAATAAACATGATATCCCTTTTAAAGGTTGGTTCACAAATTTACGGACATTTGGGTATATTACACATTTTTAGGGTAGACCAAAAGAATTACAAGTTCATACATTTTATTTCCTCTTTTAGAGATGCCCTGGGTATTATTTGAGTCCAACACATTACCAATACTTAACCAAAATAGGAAGAAATAAAAAGAAGCAGTACATTTTCTTTTGTGCTGGGCAAAAATCGGAATATCCGGTTTAATTACACTCGGAATATCCGATCGAGGAAGCAGAGCAAAAATTCGGCTAAGGACTAGCGAGAAACCAGCACTGGAACACTTCGGAAGTTCCGATCCTTTCACATATCGGAAAATCCGAGTGAACTGTAGACGCGAAAATTTGGCTAAGGACTAACTCAATCTGCGCACTGGAACTGATCGGACAATCCGATTGCTAACGAACCGGAATATCCGACCCAGCGGCAACGAGCGGCGACGGCGACTTCACTGCACCACGGCGAGGCTACGGACCACGATCGAACCAAAGATGGGCGGGGGAGGGCCGCGTGCTCACCCTGGTGGCGTGGAGGTGCTCGGCGTGGTCGGGGATGGGAGGAAACGGCGGCAATCGACCGCGGCGGAGCTTCGGCCGGCGGCGGGAAGATGGAGATGGAGGGCCCGATTCACCGTGCTCCCGGTCGATTCCTTCAGCGGGGTCGTAGAGCACGACACGGCGGAACTTGTGGCGGTCCTAGCTCGGCTTGGGGAGCTCCCGAACGTCGGCGATGCGGCGGGGACAGCGAGCTCGGTGGTGAGCTAGTGGGGAGAAGAACCGTGGAAGAGGGAGCAGGTGCGCGAGGAGAGAGGGGGAGCAGGTGAGGTCGTGGGGTCGTGGGGGTGCTCTCCTCGTCGCGGAAGGCAGGGCAGAGGGGGCCCGGCGATGGTGGCGTGCGGCATGGGAGCGCGGCGGCATGGCGCCAGTGTCCAGGAGAGAGACGGCAGTTTTCTAGAAAACCCCCTGGTACTTTTAAGTTCATCACAACCAGGTCCTTCCCTCCTTAATTAATAAAACCAGAAGCATTTCCTTGATTTAATTTAGGTACTAAAACATTTTCAAAAATTATGAAATAATTTGTGTGGCCTTTTCATCTCATGTGGGAGCTCCACAAAAATTGGCGCCTCCAAATAAAATGTTTTGAACCCCTTTTGTTTAGAAAGTTGGATATGGCATTTTTGCTAAATTCAAAGATGTTGCTCCTTTAACAATTTGGAGCAATTGCAAAATATTATTTTGGAGCTCTTGGAACTTCCTTGACAAATATAAGAGGACAAGGCATTTGTGTTTTTGCAAGTTTGAGTGCTTTCACGGTTTTGAAATTTGTTGAAGCAAAATTGGCATTTTGTTTGAAGTGGTGCCAAACCTCCACAATTCCCTAGCAACAACCACAATTCCCTAGCAACATCAACAATTCCCTAGCACAACATGATGCATGGATGCCATGATGCAATAAACACAAAAGCGAAAAAAAATACACGGGTTTTTAGGTTTTCCACTTCGGGCTGTTACACGTGCACTTAGGGTTAAGGCATTAAGCAACATATAACGATACATCTCTCGAGTCCTCATGCTACACAAAATAAAATCCCTTATACTGTCTAAATATTTATGGAGCAACTTATGGGTAACCACGCAATAGGTGGCCAATGGCGTCGGTGCTCGACCCACGACTAATCGGATTATCCATTACTTTTATCCCATAGGCAAGAAATCTAACTCGCACCTTACTAATGCGGTCTGGATATCCATGGATATTCAAATATTTGAGTAAAATTGCCACCTCTAAACACGGGTTCCCAACACAGAAGAAAATGACACCATGCTCTAAAGAAGAAGAAGAATAGGACAACTGATATATATTAACGCGGGTTGGAAATTTATGGATATTCAAATTTATGAGTACAAATGTCACCTTTAAACACCAGTTCCCAACACGGAAGAAAATGACATCACGCTCTAAAAAAGAAGAAGAATAGGACAACTGATATATATATATATATTAATGCGGGTTGGATGTCCATGAATATTCAAATTTACAATTGTCACCTTTAAACACCAGTTCCCAACACGGAAGAAAATGACATCATGCTCTAAAAAAGAAGAAGAATAGGACAACTGATATATATTAATGCGGGTTGGATGTACATGAATATTCAAATTTATGAGTACAATTGTCACCTTTAAACACCAGTTCCCAACACGGAAGAAAATGACACCGTGCTCTAAAAAAGAGGAAGAATAAATTAGGTCAACTGATATATATTAATGCGGGTTGGATGTCCATGAATATTCAAATTCATGAGTAAAATTTTCACCTTCAAAACGCCAGTTCCGAAGAAAATGACACCATGAGAAGAATAGGGCAACTTTTTTTAGGGAAAGAAGAATAGGAAAACTGATATATAGATATATATAAGGAAAATGGTTCTGTACTCCTAGGCGTACGTACTCTCACGTTCAATATACCACATAGGTGAATCATATATACCTCTTTATCATTTTTAATATCCTTCATTATTTAATAGTAGATACCCCAAAGTGAGTTACATGAAATTTTTCATTTGAATCTATATATTTTATATTATTTGCACATATACTGCTTTTTTGTACGTAATAATGGTATATAAAAATTTGAGGACTATGGTGATAGTTTTTTTCATACTATTTGAATTGAGGTATCTAAGAATAATTAATGAGGTATATAAAAAATTATAAAGAGGTATAATACCCTCGTATGTGAGGTATATTGAGTATGGGAGTATGTACACCCAGGAGTATAAACCCTATTTGGCACCCAAGGTGCATAATAGTTATTTTGCACTCACGATTTGTTTATGTCATCACATAAAAAATTATGTTACGTATATACATATTTACGTTCATGTTGACCTATAATAGAAAAAATTGACGTAAAATTGCAAGATATATGTCAAAATAGTGTAAAGCTCATAAAAAACAGCATAAAAATGTGCATTTTTTTCATATTTTTGTAACGCCGCGTAAATATATATTTTTTATGCCATGTCAATATTTTTTTATGTTCTCTATGACTTACGACATAATACAAAATTTACATGACGTAAAAATCATTTACGGTTTAGAAGATACGGGGTGGGTGTAGAATAACTTATTCTATACCGGGTGTCAAATAGCGCGTCCCTGTGTGGTTGGTGATGGACCGTATCATTTCCGCACACCAAGGGCTGATTCCTTTCCGGTCGGCATGGCGAGGATCATAGCAATGTTTTTTACCGGATAAATTATGATTAAGCCGCAGAGGCTCCAGATGCATCCATGCATTCAGCTAGCTGTAGAGCACGGTGGATTTGGATTCCTAGAACCTTTCTGCCCTGCTCCGCTAGCTTCGTCCTCTCACGGCCGCCGGCCAGAGAAGACGAGCTTTCCAGCTCCAAAAGGCAGCTTCGTCAAAAAGAGGGTATTGTCCATGGACCATGATACGAGCCACTTGCATGCAGAAACCAAAAAGAAGAAAAAGAAAAAAGCCTTAATAATTACCTGTGATTTTTCTCCAGCTCATTTAACCATATTATTGCTTATCATTGCTACTACCAGTAGTACTCGAAATAGGCTTGTGCCCCGCTATATTAATATAGCAACCACACGAAACAACTTGCGAGACCATTGCTGGGGCCAAACAGCACCTGAAGCCCAAGAGAAAAAACAAGAGAACTAGAAAAGAAACAAAAGACAACACCGCCGGATCAACGAAAACGAAAATAGCTCGCGACCATGGCGCCCTCCGAAGAATTCCCACCGCACACCAAAGCCTCCGACTTGCCGTATACCAAGCAACACCTTCATGAAGGAAAGCGACGATGCCGACGCTGCTGCCCGGACTGATCCTAGGATTTCTCCCGGTACACGTAGGGGAGTGGGGAAGGGGTACACCCGACGCCCTTCAAGAAGGACGGCAGCGCCCGCAGGCGTCACCGCGCCGGTGCCGGCAAGAACCAGCAAGGATTTCTCCTGACCCCCAAAAAACCACCACCCCAAAGAATCCGTCGGCTCCACCCATCTACCCACCAACCAGCATACGCCACAAGTCTTGAAGCCATCCTCGCCGTCTCACCATGGCAACCGTAGCGAGGCCGGCCGAACCGAGAAGAAGCATCCGTAAACCAGGCAAGGCGAAACCGCAACCATGTGGGAGGGCACAACCTCCACCGCCAATGGCAGTAGCAGACCGGACGCCACAGACGGAGCAAACCAGGCCACACTGCCCGGCCGGGCCCACGTCGGGCCCGTGAAGCTCCTCCGTCGCGCTGCAGCAGACAATGGCGCCGTTGCCGCCAGCCCCGTCCCGAGCTTCTCAGCAGTCCAGCCAGAAGCGGCGCAATTACGGCAAACCAGTAGTACTTAATTACACAATTTCACTAAGCACGAAAGCTTTTTTTGTTCACGAGACCAAAGCACCAAGATAAGCTTAATTACGGCATAAGCATACGACACCTGAACGGTGCAAGAGAACAAGTGTAACCGTACAAGAGGTAGTGCCATTTCTGTATAACACTCCCCAAAATACCTGAATATTTGGGTATAATAAATTAATACTAATACTCTGCTCTGCCTCCCCGATGGCCAGTGCTATGCTTTCGCTCTGTTGCCTCCCAACCTGCTGTGCCCTCTCCCTGCCCGCCCCGCCTGAGCTCCCTCCTTCCCCATATAAAGATTCCAAGCTTCCGCCCCCTACCAAACAAGCAAACCCATTAATATCTTCCACCCCCCCCCCCCAAGAAACCACCACGCCAGACCAAGAGGCCAGCAGCTGCAGTCGTGAGCTTTCCCTCCCCGCCGAGCTTCCTCCTGTCGATGCCATCCATGGCGTAGCAGGCCGCGGCAAGAAGCAAGGGACATTGTGTTTTTTCTATCCTCTGGTTCAGCAGCTCTCCGTTCTTCGGCATGGCACCGAGGCTGCTTCTGCAGGTGGTCGGGCTCTGCCTCTACTGGTTCGTCTTCTCGCTCGGCGGCTCCTCTGCCGAGGTGAGCACGACCGCTGTCGCCGCCGCCCCGGCCGCCGGGGTAGTCTGCGAGGCTGTGGCGGTGGACGCGCGGGCGGCGGTGGCGGAGACGGACGAGGCGTTCGTGTGCGCGACATTGGACTGGTGGCCGCCGGAGAAGTGCGACTACGGCACCTGCGCATGGGGCCTCGCCTCCCTCCTCAATCTGGTACTTGCCTGCCTGACGTCACCTCCCTTTCCCTCTCCTTATTTTTAGTACTAGTAACTTTCTTTTGGAATTATAAGGTGCTTATTATTTTTACTATTTTTTCCATGAGGTTTGAAACTAAACTTGCCAAACTGAGTGATTTTTAAAATCCGGTTTTCGAACTCGGCCCTGTAAAATATGTGGCTGAACACGGCAGCGTTTATGGAGGATGTTTGGCTGATTGTTTTTCTTCGTGTCGGCAACGGCACGGATCTTTTGGGGGAGGTGTGTTGGAACGGATAAGAATTCTGTCGGGCAATTTCCCGTTCTGGCGGTACCAGTCATGCGCAAACGCAAAAGCCTAGTGCGGTAGTGCTTACTGGCCACTAATAAACTACCACTAGCCTAACCATCCTTCTTAAAGAAATGGTTAGGCTTCACTCAAGCTTATTAACAAAGTTTCCGTAGCAGTACTCGTAATAACTCAGTTGCTTTTGGCGCGCGCCGCTGTTGTGTTTCCTGTTTCCGCGGGAAATAAATTGTCCCATGTGAAATTTATTTAAATTTTTATGTGATTTGATCATTTGACAATTGCCATGAATGCTTTCCTCCCTGCAGGATCTCTCCAGCAAAATCCTGCTGAACGCCGTGAAAGGTAAGCCACGGCCACCGCTTTTGCTTTCATGAATGCTGGTACTCATATCCATCATTAAACAAAAAAGGACGATCACGGCATCTCTTTTTGAGTGAGCTCCACGGTACCCAACCAATTCCGGCGATTTTTTCTTCCTTTGCAGCGTTCTCCCCTATCAAGCTCCGGCTCGGTGGCTCCCTGCAGGACCTCCTGGTCTACGGCACCGGCAATACCGGGGAGCCGTGCCTTCCGTTCACCAAGAACGCGTCGGCGATGTTCGGGTTCACCCAGGGTTGTCTGCCGATGCACAGATGGGATGAGCTCAATGCGTTCTTCCATAAATCTGGGTATTTTCTCCATCAAATCCGTACCAAAAGTATCAATGTTGACAGATAAATGAATGCAGATAAAAACATTTGGATTTTCTGGACTCACCGTTTTTGTATGATTGCAGTGCACAGATTATCTTTGGGTTGAATGCTCTGAATGGCCGGGTTCCAATGCCTGATGGCTCTTTGGGAGGGCCATGGGATTACACCAATGCAGAGTCTTTCATTCGCTACACTGTCAGCAAGGGATATGATATGCATGGCTGGGAGCTTGGTATGTGTATCAACATAATCTGTATATATATAAACATATAGTCACAAAAAGTAACCTTTTCCATTTTGCTATAATATTGTTCTGAAGTTACTTGACGGTAGGAAAGAAATCGTGGTAAGAATGACAAACAAATCCTGATAGGTTTGAGCTAAAGAAAACCCAGACAATAATGTCGGCATCGATTAGGTAATGCTTCGCTATCATCACTTGTGAAGAGCAAGGGAATGATCATAAATGATGCTTACCTTGGCTTTTTTCACGCGTCAATGTACAAAAGGGATACTTTTCGGAAACATCCTGCACTTCACTAGCCAAAGATTTGCTTAAAAATCAATCTTTCTAAGCAGTACCTTTTGTACAGGTGTTTCGGGAACTTAATTTATCTGCTCTCACTGTAGGAAACGAACTCAGCGGCACTGGAGTTGGAGCACGAATTGATGCTGACCAATATGCCGCGGATGTGATCACTCTGAACCAAATTGTTGACAAAGCCTACGAAGAAGGATCAACACCGCTTGTACTCGCGCCGGGAGGCTTCTTCGATGCGTCTTGGTTCACCGAACTCGTCGCCAAAACAAAGCCAAAGCAAATGGATGTCATCACTCACCATATCTACAATTTAGGCCCTGGTATGCTCGCCATAACTGACCATCAATTCGGCACATGAATTGGAAACCTGCAATCCACATAAACGGATACAAATTTCGGGTCTACCAGGTGTTGACACGCATCTGATTGAAAAAATTCTCGACCCGTCTTACCTTGATGGCGAGGCAAGCACGTTCAGTAATCTTCAGGGGATACTGAAGTCTGCAGGGACATCTACCGTCGCGTGGGTCGGTGAAGCTGGAGGGGCTTACAACAGTGGCCACCACCTTGTAACTGATGCATTTGTGTTCAGTTTCTGGTAAGCCAAGGACTGACAGCAGTTGAAGTTACATTTTGAATTCTGAAGTACTCGTATTTATCGACCACGACATGGTGGTGTTTCAGGTACCTGGATCAGCTCGGGATGTCAGCGAAGTATGATACAAAGAGTTACTGCAGGCAAACCTTGGTCGGAGGGAACTACGGCCTGCTCAACACTACAACGTTTGAACCAAATCCTGATTATTACAGGTAAACTGACATGCCTGAATTTCATGAAAAAATTTGCAACAAGAGAAATTACTGCCCTTTTATCCTAACTCCTAAGGCCATGAACACCATAAACCATACATACTCAGTGGCAAACCTATTCCTGCAAACCTATACCTGCACAGCAACTTTGGGATGCGTCCATTGGCATGTATCTGGCAGCACATACTTAGTATTCAGGCCAATAATTGGATCCATCCACTGAATGCAGCCTTGTGGAGTGAAACATGGTGCCAAACTTGCCGTCTTCATGCAACTTATTCCTGCCTTTTCCTGCAGTGCTCTGCTATGGCATCGCCTCATGGGAACCAAGGTTCTCTCCACAACATTCAACGGCACAAACAAGATCCGTGCTTATACACATTGTGCAAGAGATTCGGTAACAATCACCGGCACCGTCCACTGTACTAACTAACTGATCTATACTTAATTTCCCCCCTTTGAATTTTGCAGGAAGGGATCACACTGCTCCTGATCAACCTCAGTGGCAACAACACAAACCATATCTATGTGACAAGCGAGGGGGCATATGAGGGTGTGCACCCGCACAGCGCAAAGAAGGAACACAGAAGGTTCAGACACGTTCCAAAGTTCAGTGAAGCAGCTGCACTCACAAGAGAGGAATACCACCTCACCCCCAAAGATGGGAACCTGCAGAGCCAACATATGCTGCTCAATGGCAAGGTGTTGGCAACTGATGCCAATGGAGGCATCCCCAAGCTGGAGCCTGTGCAGGTAGAGGGAACACAGCCCATAACCGTGGGCCCTTACTCCATTGTGTTTGCTCACATCCCCAGCTTCTATGCTCCTGCCTGTAGGTAGATTGTTGATTGGTTTTGGTGAGAAATGATTCTGTTATCATAGGTTAGAGAAAGTGTAGGTGAGAAGCAAAGCATGCTCACCTGCAAATGAAGTAAGCTGTAAGGCTGAAATGTTCGTGATTTGTCATTGTTTCAGGAAACGAAATGTTATGAAAATTTCTGTGCAAACAAAACGAAATGAAAAGGAAAAATGATTTCTAATATTTGGTCGTAGCACTGTTATTTTGGATAGAGAAATCAGAGAAAAGACAGGTGTAAAAGGCACACACAACATAAACTCAGGCAATTCTGGTAGATAGGAAAAATTAAAATGTACATCAGTAGCCAGAATCTCTCATGCATTATGTCATATGAACTGAGAGCAAATCAGACAAAAACTAACTGGCTTACTGTTACTGCTGGCCACTGAATATCGTTTTATAGTTCCACAGGCAGCCTTGACAACATGCAGAACATGAAAAGAAAATTTTGGATGTTAAAATTCTCTAAAGTGAGATAAAACACCCCACGATACCCATGTAAATTCCTAGTATGGCAAATTATCATTTACCAACATGGCACCTCTAATGGAAACAGAAGCAAAGTGTCAACAGGTACTTAACACATATCTTTGAAGCAAACTGTTTTTCATGATTAGACAGAGAATTTTCATGATACCCCTGTTCCCAAATCACCTCATCGTCGGAGGTGTGTGTATTAATTATTATACCATACCCTGCATAATTCGGTGGCAACAAGATCTGTTTATTTTCTTTCCAACTAGTGTCAAAGCCTATTGATTGCCAACTAGTGTTAAAGTGAGATAACACCCCATGATACCCATGTAAATTCCTAGTATGGCGAATTGTCATTTACCAACATGTACTTAACACATATCTTTGAAGCAAACTAGTGCCAAGCTTGAGTTTTGATGCACAAGGACAAGTAAAACGGGAGAGGTTTACAGGAATAGTGTAGATGCAAGGATCAAGCTATCTGATACAAAGTACTTGTTGATTAATAGGCAGAGTAGACAAGAGATTGACGAGCCTTGGTCGTCTACCCCTCTCCCGCTACAGTAGAGAGGGGCGACTTTTTCGCCTCCCCGCAGATCCACCGAGTCGCCGCGGATCCAGCTGATCCCTCGCCCTCCGCCGGCCGCTCCGGCGGCGGGAGGGCGGGGGATCCCTGCGTCGCGTGTGTACATAGTGTAGGGCATGTGGGTTCTTCGGCCGGCGGCGCCATGGAGGGTTGGTTTCGTCGGTGTTTTGGTGCAGGTGGGTTCCTCCTCTCGCGGCGGAGCTCGGTGGAGGTCCGCGGCGCCGCACCTGCCCCTTCACTCTCTGGGATCTCTGGATCCACTGGGAGTGCCTCCCCCTTCCCGGATCTGGCGTGGCGGCCGATCTGGGTCGACGACTTCGAAGCTGGAGCAGATGCAGGAAGACGATGGAGAAGAAGCGGGAGCTGGATGGAGGCTCCTTCGAGCTCGAGGACCGGCGACTTCCCGCCCGCCTGGGGGCGTCTTCCCAACCAAGGATTGATGGAAGATGCGGCGGCGGCGCGCCACCGGCACGTACTGCTCTTCGTCGACTTCTCCGGGTTGCAGATGGACGGTTTTGTATTTTCTATCCTTCTCGAGGATCTCTCTGTAATGCTTTTCCTGTAATTGCTCTGGTTTCATCGCAAAAAAAAAAAGAGTAGACAAGAGATTATTTTGTCATCTCCTTAGGAAAGAGAAAGCACAGATGCTTTGCATTACTATATAAGTATGTATGCATGGAAAATAATATAACCAGATAACTAACACTAGCCAGTGGATGTTCAATCAACAAGTCTGCCTGAAAATTAGCCATCCATGCTAAATTGGCAAGGATGTAACTGCCGAAACAATGTGACACTACTTTGTAACTCCTTACAAAGTTAGCGCAGAAGAAATCATGACCACAAGAACTAAGTGATAATTGTCAAACTTCATGCTCTGACCACTATTCCAAAAGACCGATCTAATGGAAAGGGAAGGTAATCTACTTATACACTCAACACCCCTCCTCACATGTGACGGGAAGACCGGCCAACATGTGTAAACTCAGAGGTAGGCGCCTGAAGAGAAAGGGGCCTTGCAACGTGGACGGAGGGGCCATCAGCAATTTTTAGAAAATTGCGCCATATAGGATTCGTATTCGAGGCCTTGGCTCTGATACCATGTCAAGTGGGCTAGTACAATCAACTTCAACAATAATAACCTAAGTCGATAAGGTTAAGAAACCATGGAGTACCACTGGTAAAACAAGAACAATATCTCAAGACAATCTGCAAGCCCATTCTAAGCCCTCTGATTCCAGTATACTATCTGGTTGTCTGACAGAGTTGCAGAGATGCAATGAACTGACACGAGATGGGCCAAATGTGGCTAAATAGTCTAACACCATTGCTATAACATTCAGTGGTAACAAGATCTGTTTACTTCCTTTCCAACTAATCTCAACCTTGAGTTTTGATGCACAAGGACAAGTCAAAAGGGAGAAATTTACAGGACTAGTGCAGATGCAAGGATCAAGCTATCTGATATAAAGTACTTGTTGATTAATAGGCAGAGTAGATGAGAGATTATTTCGACATCTCCTTGGGAAAGAGAAAGCACAAGTGCTTTGCATTACTATATAAGTATATACCCATGGAAAATAATATAACCAGAAAACTAACAGTAACCAGAGGAAGTTCAATCAGCAAACCGACCTGAAAAATAGCCATCCATGCTAAATTGGCAAGGATGTCACTGCTGAAACAATGTGATACCACTTTGTAACTCTCCTTACAACGTTAGCGGAGAACAAATCATATACGACAAGAATTAAGTGATAATAACAGAAGTCTTTAAGGTTAAGAAACCATGGAGTACCCACAGGTAAAACAAGAGCAATATCTCATGACAATCGACAGGCCATGGGCTACCATTGCCCAAAACCTGACCATTCTATGCCCTCACATTCCAATGTACTTTCTAGTTAACTGACACAAGTGCAGGATATGCTATGAACTGACAAGAAATGGGCCAAATGTGGCTAAATAGTCTAACACCATTGCAATAACATTCAGTGTCCATCACTCAACTAATGTGCAGGACATGGTGATCACCTCGACCATAAGAGAAGGGCAACTCTTGCTCAGATGCTGAAAGCCGTCGGTGGCCACAACCGCCCTCAGGTTCGCCGGAGCGGCGAGAAAACGGAAGCAGGCTTTCTTCAGCCCCTCACAATGGTGCTGTTCGGCTAGCGCCAAGATGATCGCCGCCGAGCCCACATTTATGTACTCTCGCAGCTTCTCCTCGCAGATCAGCTTCAGCCGCTCCATGCCATACCTGTCCGCAGATGCTGGTAGGTGAAGTCTTCATCGTCCTTCCGCGTCGCCGGCAATGAGCCCGTGTACACGAAATGAAGCAACGCCTTGAACACCTCTGCATTCATGTCTTCTATGCGCACAACGACGCCGGCGGCATTGCCCTCCCTCATGGGTCCGAAGAGCTCGGCGCTGAAGACCGAGGAGCGGGCGGCGAGCACGCACCGGTGCGCAGCGACGGTCTCGCCGCCGACCTCGAACACCACGTCGGCGCCCTTCTCAGTCTTGAGGAGCTCGCCGAAGTTCCGGCGCAGGTCGCAAGGAGGGACGGACACCAAGGCCGGGGCGTCGTCCAACGCCCGGTAGCTGTGGACCACGACGACGTCGCATCGGATGACGAACGAGTCGTTCACCAGATGCATGGACCCCTCCCTTTTGATGAACATCGGGTACGCCGAGCCGCCCCTGGAAGGGAACCCCTCCACGGACGCCGACGCCAGCGCCGCCACGTTCTCGGGCTCCTCCGCCTCGCCGGCGAGGCAGAAATCGTACTGCGCCTTCACCGCCTCCGCGACGTCCTCGTCGAGGATCAAGACGAGGGACACGTAGTCCGCGACCGCCGGACGTATGCCGTTGGGGTAGTAGTCGATGCTCCAGCGGTGACCGCAGATGGTGAAGGGTCTGGACCTGACGCACTCTCCGGTGGGAATGCCCTTCGTGCGGGAGTACCCGTCGATCTTGAGAAGGTGGTAACTGCTGGACGTGTCGGCGACGATGGCGGACGAGGACATCGACGGCTTGCAGCCCGCGCCGGCGGACAACATTTCCGGCCTGATCTGCGGAACTGTGTGCTCTTGTGAGGGTTTAGCGCCGCCGGCGGCCGGTCAAAGGGGAGGGAACGGAGGAAGGGAATTCCGGAAATGAAGCAGATGGCTTTTTTCGGAAGATTCGTCAAAATCACCGGCGCTGGGTCCCACATGTCATTATCTGTAAAGTTCATTTTCTCACTTCAGATCCGATTCATGCTAAGGAAACAATTAAGGCTGAGACTTGAGAGCAATCAACGCTCAATAAAACCAATTATAAAAGTTTACAGAAAAAGACATACAAAAAATCAACAAATAAACGTAGGGTTTTTGGCTACCTCAAGTGAAGCCTGTTCATAGAGACAGGACAAAGATGATCGAACATTGTTACATTGGTGGGTCATCCCCAAGGTTGTCGGGGGAGAAAATTGCAAAAAACAAAAACACCACATTTGTGATTTTATGAAACAAATGTTAGGACGAACGGTGGTATCTTGCGACATTTTTGAGAAGTGTCGGTTTTTTGAAACCCTAACCACAAATGTGCTGTTTTTTTTGTTTTGCAATTTTCCCATTGTCGGCGCTATGTCTCGAAGCCACCACTCTTGAAGAGGTTGGATGAAAAGGTTGTGCCCCAAGGGTGCCGAATCGATGGGAGCTCATCCTCGCTAGCATTTCACTTGTGTTGGATACTTGGAGTGAACACCGTCAGGGTAGGGAGAAAGCTGGAGAGACCTATCTCGTCGCCACAACGACACCACCACCTCAACATCACTGCTAGGACACGAGAACCAATAACTACAAGAAATGGAATACACATGGAACGAATAAATAAGTTCCCTCCGCATCACCGCGCCTAGATGGCGACCAGTACGAAGGGAACAACGGTCGTGTGGGAGAAGATGATGCATCTTTAGCGTGACCGGCTTTAGTAATGGAAGTTTCGACCGGAAAGAAAAGGCAGAGAGTAAAACCATGAAAAATAAACCGACACAAAGGAACGATAAGTTGGAACGGATTTATTCAACAAGCGTACACATTACTGGAATTTTCTAATGTAAGGGTTCTTTTTTTCGAGAAAATGTAGGTACAATGTAAACGTGCACATGAGTGCCTTGCTATCGTGAACATCCAAGACTCACAGGATGCCCAACCTGCATATTGATCTATGATGGAGATGGTTTATATCAGCTAGATGCAAATTACCTTTGAAACGATAACATATATCGAGGGTAGTAGGAAGCACCTACATGGCTGGCCAACAAATATGATAGTTTTTTTAGCTGAGAAAAACTAATTGAAGTTGCATAACTTCTATCGCAAAGTTTAGAAGTTTGAAGTATTATACTACCGCAAATGATCATATATTTTCTCAAAACGACATATGATTTTTCCTCAAGATATATCCAGTTCATATGAACCCAAGATTAGATTATGATTTCCATGTATTGGCAAGCCTCCTGTTGTGAACGACCAGTCCATGGTAACTTGATAAGCTCACATTTGTGTTCCAATCACAAGTCGAAGTTTAGAATGTGTAATTAAGTCTGCAAATTGTAACAAAGGTTCACTATAATGACACTGCATTTTCTCAAAACAGAAAGAAAACAATAGTCAGTGGGCACTCTCCTGTTCACGCAGGCTATGGACAATTGTTTTCAGGCGACAAAGCCAGAACGAGTCTGCATCCCCATCTGCTGAAATCTTCAAGACCTGTTCATTAGTCGCTCGATCGGTATTTAGAAGTTAGAACAGAAATAACAGTCTTCTGCCTGCAGGGTGATCGACGATCTGAAACCACATGACAAATAACAGTCCATAAATGACTCCAGAGAATAATAGAGCCACAGAGGACAAGAAATATTAAGTCCAGCAGTACAAAGTAACAAAACAGAGGACAATATACAGTTCAGGAATGCTAGTTCCAATGCATCCTAAATTAAATATAGTACTGCAAACACAGTTTATTAATGAGGAGCGGCAGAACATTGGTTAACAATAATACAGTACAACCATAGAAGCTGATTGGGTTTGTTTTTACTAGAGAAACGGTCAGTGCTGTATCTATGACAAACACATTAAGCAATGTTTACCTCTGTACCGTCTTACATATTCCATTCCAGCCATTGACAGCAACTCACTCTTTTCGAACTGCACTTTGAAAGCTAAATCCAATAAAGACCATATCAACTACTCTCCAAATAGCAGGATAAATCACGGAATTCAAATGGAAGACAGAAAGAGAAGGCAATTCAAACCTAATGGCCAAACGAACCCAAGACATGAATACTTATAGCCATAAAAGAATAACAAGAGAACGAAAACAAATCCATATTCTACTCGCCTACCTCCCTGACCTAGTACATCTTCTAACGATAGCGTGGAATCCCTTGCATAACCGGGCTCTTCCAATACCTCTGTTACTACCGAAAGGCATCAATTAAAGTCTACTTTGAGACTCTTTTTCTGTCCATAACTTGAAATAAACGTATGATTCAGAAAGGGGTCAAAATGACAGGATAATAAAGCCTAAGGATTAAAGGATAAATGCACATCATATCATCTGGATACTGAACTCTTAACTACTCACGGACGAGTTCTCAATAGTTCTGTATTTCGAACTAATGGTAAGAGGATGTGTTAAAGTCGGCATTATACTACAAATGTTTACTTCAGAGCTACAAATGTTCTAAGTAGCATTCCTTTACCACATGCTGAGCATTAAAAGAAAGTCTTCGATAATTGTAAATATCAAAACTGAGATAACATCCAATAATCCCATTGCAAATTCCTTCCAATACAATTGCCCTTAACCAGCATGGCAACTCTACTGGTAAACAGAAGCAAAATGTTCAGTTTGGCGACAACGACAATCCTAGAAGCGAACTTATTATCATGATTTGACAGAAAAATTTCATGACACCCATATTCCCAAATCACCACATTGTCATAGTTATGGGTATTGATTGTTATACCATATCTGCAGAAATTTTCGGTAACAATATCACTTCTTGTTCTTCATCCAACAGTGCCAAACCTGAGTTTTGATGCGGAAGGACAGAGCAAAACCGAGACATTTACAGGGCGTGTAGATGCTATGAGCAAAGCTATCTGATGACAAAGTACCTGCTGACTACAAAGTATTCTATATATGAATGGCAAATAATATAAACAGACAAGTAAAGTCACCAGCGAAGTCCAATTATCCCAGCTATCTGCGAATTAGTCATACATGGTAATTCACAAGGGTTTCATTGCTGAAACGATGTGAAACTTTGCAAAAGATGGGGCAGATGAAATCATGTACCACAAGAACTAAGTGATAATAATAACATAAGTCAATAAGGTTCAGAAACCATTGGAGTACCAATTGCTAATACAGGAGCAATATCTCATGACAAAGATCTACAGACCATGAGCTACCATTGCCAACAACGGAGAACCTGAGCTATCTATGCTCTCTCATTCCAATGCAATTCCTGGTTAATTGGCACAGTTGCAGAGATGCAATGAACTGACAAAACAGGGGCAAAATGACGCTATTTTTTGCATCTCAGTTGTTAACTAGGATAGATGGAGCGATACACGAAATAGAGTATATTTCTAGAAACCATGATTGACCATTGGTATATCACTGACACCCATCTCTCAGCTAGTGTGCCAAGGACATGGCCAAGAGCTCGACCATGAGAGAAGGGCAGCTTCGGCTCAGATGCTGGAAGCCGTCGGTGGCCATGACCGCCCTCAGAGTCGCCGGAGCATCAAGAAAGTTCAAGCACGCCTTCTTCAGCCCCTCACAATGGTGCTGCTCAGCTAGCGCCAAGATGGTAGCAACCGAGCCCACATCGATGTACTCGCACAGCTTCTCCTCGCAGATCCGCTTCAGCCGCTCCATGCCGTACCTGTCCGCCGCGACGAGCAGGTGTTGGCATGTCACCTCTTCGACCACCTTCCCCATCTCTGGCAACGAGCCGGTGTATGCGAAACGGAGCAGCATCCTGAACACCTCCACCTTCATGTCTTCTACACGCACGACGGCGCCGGTGGCATTGCCCTCCTTCATCGGTCCAAAGAGCTCGGCGGCGAAGACCGACGAGCGGGCGGCGAGAACGCAGCGGTGCGCAGAGATGGTCTCGCCAGCGACCTCGAATACCACATCGGCTCCCTTCTCGGTCTTGAGGAGCTCGCCGAGATGCCAGCCCAGGTCGCACCCGGGCACTGAGACGAAGGCTTTCGCGTGCTCCTCCACCGCGCGGCAAGGGTTGAAAACGACGATGTCGCACCGGACAGTGAATGAATTGTTCATGAGATGCTTGGAACTCAGCAGGTCCGCCCATTTGACGAAGTTCGTGCAGGACCGGCTGCTCCGGGAGGCGAAGTTGTCCACCGATTTCAATCCCCGCGACAGCACTTGCCTTATCTCATTCTCCTCGCCGGCGAAGCAGAAGTTCCACTTCGCCTGCACCGCAGCCGCGACATCTTCATCGAGGATTAAATCGAGGGATATGTACGCCGCGACATCTAATCTGACGCCGTTCGGGTAGTAGGCGATGCGCCAGACATGGCCGCCGATGGTGAAGGGGCGGGACTTGACGCACTGCCCGATGGGAATGTTCTTGGTGTTGAGGAACCCGTGGATCGTGAGAAGGTGGTACCCGCTCGTCGTGTCGGCGACGATGGCGGACGAGGACCCCGAGGGCTCGCCGCCGGTGCCGGTGGACAACATTGCCGCCTGCTCCGCGGAATTTGGAGCTCGGAGGAGTTGCTTGCTGCTGCTTTGACTAGGGTTTGGCGCCGCCGGCGAAAGGGAAAGAATGGAGGAAGGGGATGAAGCAGAGGGCTTCCGCTGGAGATTATTCTTCCAATGAAAGATTCGCCAAATTCCCCACAGTGGGTCCCACATGTCGTAGTTAGGCCATCTCCAGCCGTTCGCCCCCCAGGTTTCGATCCGGCGCCTTTTTGTCTTAGCGCCGGCCGTCTCCAAAACCTGGGGGGGGGCGAACTCACCAGCCGTTCGGCGGCCCAGGAAACGCCACAGTTCATATCATTTGAAACGCCTTCTTCCCGCCCCCAAAATATAGACCGAGTTCGGCGATCACGGCAGCCACAGTTGGGGCAATATTACAAAAAACGCCACAGTTGAGTCTCGATCTAGCCACAGTCGGGCGATCCCGTGAGGAAGGCGAGGTCGTGGTTCCTCTTCTTCGCCACGGTGCCGGTCCTGAGGAGCTCGATCTTGACCTTGGAGTTGGCCATGAGCGCCGACCACCTCTTCGCGGTGATGTCCTCCCTCTTGCCGGCGTTTGCCTTTGCGTCGGCGAGACAGGTCTGGATGGACGCCTGGAGCTTTGCCGCTGCCGGCTCGGCATCCCTCGCCGCCTTGGCTTTCTTGTGACCCATCGGTGGACGGCCATCAGACGCATCAGACGCACCAGCGCCCGGGAAGTACTCCTTGCCCTTGCCGAGCCCACGGCGTGTCTCCGCCCATTTCTCGCACCCTCGATGACGACGAAGACGTGGAGGTACTTGAAGTCGGTCTTCTCGTCCTCCTTGTACGCCTCGAGCATCCGGACGATCTACATGGCGGCAGGACCGGCACAAATGAGCTACATGGCGGCACAAAGAAAGGAATCACGGCGGAAATTCTCACCTCCATCTCGCGGTTGGCGCCGCTCTTCGGCCTGTGCGCCACCTCCTCTTGTATGCCGTGCCACTTGTTGCAGACGGCCTGGATGTTCTGTCAATGGTTGGCCATGGCCTTCTGGCCGCGATTGATGACGCAAGAGGCGTAGTCCGGGTCGATCATCCGGCGCTCGTCGTACTCCGTCTTGACGCGCTTCCAATAGTTGTCCAGGGCCTGGTTCGCGCCGATGATCGAGTCGCAGCTGACCACCTTCCATGACTCGGCGAGCAGGATATCCTCCCAGCATGACCACTTGATGCGCGGCTCGACGGGCGGCTTCGGCGCCGTCTTGGCCGGCCCCTTCCTGGGACGGCGGCCTCCTCCGCCATCATTGGCGGGTCCTCTTCCTGCGTAGGCGCCGTCGCGTCTCCTTCTTCCGCCTCCGCCTCCGCATCCTCTGTGCCGTCGCCAGACGCACCTTGACCGTAATCCCCGCCGCCCTGCGAGAAGAACTCCACACCGCCCTGCGAGAGGAAGCCTGGGCACGCCGCCGCCGCCACCGAGCCGGCGGTGATGATCTCCTCCATGAAGGGGGCGGTATCTTGGCCCAACAGGGACTGCGCGGCGAAGGGGAGGGAACGGCGCATCGATGGCGAAGTTGCGTAGCCCGGGGAGCCGACATACATCATCGGCGCATGGTGGGGGAAGGTGGTGTTGGGGTTGAAGCCACCATGCTCGTCGGCGTACCCGGGGGAGTACTGGGGGGCGTGATCCAGCGCGGCGACGGCGACGGCGACGGCGAGGCGACAGAGTTCTGGCTCCAGCCGGCGAACTGCGCAGGAGGACGAGGAGAGAAGCCCGCGACCCTGCGCTTGGCCGGCGCCGGAGTTGGCGCCTCCTCCAGCTCCTCCACCTCTTCTTCCTCGTCGACGGCCTCGGCCTCCGCCGCCAGGTGCGCGGACAGCTCCCTCTGCCGCTGCGCCTTCTCCCTCGTCCGGCGCTGAAGGTTCTCTTGTTTCAGGCGCGCCTCCTCGACGATCCAGGCGGCGTTGCTCATGCCCGGTGGCTTCTCCTTCGGCGCCCTCGGCTTCCGCGGCTTCTTGCCGATCATGGAGGCGCCGACCATGGAGGAGGAGGAGGCGGAGGAGGCGGCGACGGCGCGGGGGCCTATGAATCGGGCGGGAGCCATGGCGGCCAGATCTGTGCAAATGGCAGGAACGGGGCGGGGGAGAGGTATATGTGGGGGGGAAATTGGAGGGAACGGCGAAATTATGGAGGGAAATCGCCTTCCCTCGCTGACAAGCCTGGCCCGCGGACGCCTTTTGCCCCCCCCCCAGGCCGAACCCAGCAGGCTGGGGTTGGGCTGGGTTTGCCGGCGCGAAACGGCGCGAAACGGCGCTAAAACCGGCGCCAAATCGACTTCTGGGGGGCCGGCTGGTGGATTTTCGTTGCCGCCGGCGCTAAAAAGGCCTCCTGGGGGGCTCTGGGGGGGGGGGGGACGGCTGGAGATGGCCTTAGTATGTCTACAGGTTGAATCGAATTTCCTTTTTGATGAAATATCCGATGGCATTTTAGATCTGATTTCATGGTAAGGAAATAAACAATGTTGGAAGCAACAAACACTGCAATTTTTTTAAAACAAGCTAGTGACATATAAAACATTAAAAAACTCTAAACACCATGTGGATTCGAACCTAATTTTGAGAACCAGTCAAGGGAAGGCATCTAGGTCCAACATTGGTGAGTCATGTCTTAGACTTGCCGTCGCTCTATCTCGACGCCACCACTCTTGAAGTTCCCCGACAACGACATTGAGGAAACCACCTTGCATGCAAGTAAAAGTATAGTTCATCCCTATATTTAGAAACAGAGGGATCAAGAAGTAAAGAACCTGTCAAGGGAAGGAAACATAATCGAACATTAGTGAGTCATGACTACACTTGTCGTCGCTTTATCTAAAGGCCACCACTCCTGAGTCTTGAAGTGCCATGACGACGACACTGGGCCGAACACCTTTCATGCCAAGCAAAAATATAGTTCATCACTATCCTCAGCTAGACCTGATAGACCTGATGCGACTGCATACCTTGCATAACCTGTCACGAACGAAGTACTCACAAGATAGAATCATATATCTTCTTGGCAATTTCACATGATTTTTTCATATATTATTTCAAACTTCTAGGCATGATTCCGGTCAAGTTATATCTGCTCCCTCCATTTCTAAATATAAGATTTTTTTAGTTTTTTTCAGATTCAGATGTATCTACATGTATGTAGACACGTTTTAGTGCGTATGTTCACACACTTTTGTCTGCATCTAATAAACAAGTGTAATACCTAAAACATCTTATATTTAGAAACAGAGGGAGTAGTTCATATGAACCCAAGATTAGCTTTGCATGTATTGGCCTCCTGTTGTGGACGATCAGGATAGGGCAAGCCCAGACTTGTGTGTAATATCCCGTGGCCTCGGTGAGGATCGAGACGTGAGATCGATACAAAGATGATACTGGTGGCTTGTGGTAGCACCGGACCTTGGGTACTTGTGGTAGCACCAGACCTGAGAAGATCAAGATCAGAGGAAGAAGATAGACAGGAAGAGGCGACGGGAGCAACCCGAATAAGTCAACTCATATCTGTTTCCTTCGTTCCTTGTGGAGCTCGTGTCTTCTATAGACTCCGATGCGGCCATCTCCCTCCAACAAGGCTGGCCCAGTGGCCCAAGGCAACAAAATTCCAGTGCATCTATATGTGTGGTCATGACATTACCGCCCCCAAAAAACATTGCTTGCCCCCAAGCAATGGCTCGGTGAGGTCGACACGGTCTGAAGGCAGCATATATATATTCTGAGCAACCCTGAAACCTGGCAGCGAGTATTTATTGATATTGCTTCACGAAGCATTCTAAGTCCTTCCGGCCAATACCAGGATCCCATGGCATTCCATCAGGCGTTGACATGTTGCACAGCTGAGAAATAGTGAAGCCAAACAACCTGGACTGTGGATGGAAATAGTATCCAGAGCCAGCATCTTGTTGATTCCTGTGAACTATTCCCTCCGGAATTAATGAATGCCTCTGGCCAATATGATACTGCCAATTGACACACTGGAAGAGGTCATTCGAAGCAGTAGCAGCACTGCTCTCATCCACCAAACTAAACTCAACTAGGAATATATGAGCTGATCGGCATATCATCTGCACCTCCACAAAAATATGTTGCTTGTGTGCTTTGAACTCACCCACTACCATGCATACAGATCCCATATAGATTTCATGGAACATGTCCAAAGGGCTCACTGCCAAACTGAAACTCGTTTGTATCATGCACACTACCTCTCCGAAAGTGAGGTTAAGCAAGATGTACACTGCAACTTTGGCAACACTGAAAATGCACTTGTACAAAGCTAACCCTCCACTGAACACGTCAATGATTTTGCAAGGATCAATATCACAATTCACAAGGGATTGCCTCAACGCATCAGCAAGTACTGCCTTCTTCAGAGTACTGGCCATCAAGGAGAAGTATGCAAATCCGCGTTTTCCCAAGGGAAGCTTGTTCAGAAAAATAAGGCCTCTCGTCTGCACCAAACATAGGAAATGTTGGACTGCTGAGTATGGAGTCCAGAACAAAGCAATTCCACTCCAGTCTTGGTCTATATTGTTCACAATGCCACCTGCACTTCCCACGGCAGCTACGTATCCATGTGATAGTGTAAGAACAGGCTGAGTGCTCACTGTTCCATGTTGGCAAGACCAGGAAATAATCTTCACGATACCTGGGTCCCAGAGTTGTGCAAAAGAGTTTAGCTTGAGCATTTCTTTATTGAGACATAGAAGCTGCTAGCTGAGTAATCCGTGGACTTCATCTGAATATCAGTAGCATGTCCTCCTTTTTGTGCATCACAGATCATCAGTCTCTGCCATGATACAGAGTGCCACCGGCCCCTGTTCCAAAACCAACAAGGAAGAGGGGAACCTTGCATTGCTGATGGTAGCATTGTGTGTGCACGGCAGCGACCTGGGTGAGCATTGCATCAGATCGTAGCTCATCCTTCAGTAGCTGTGCATCCAACACTTGATCTGTGGTATCCATGCTTGGTTGCAGAAAAATAGAGCAATCTCCAACACAAGTTAACACCTCAAACTCCATATTCAGGTCGAGGAACAGAGGGATACCTCCAACAGTAGTGAACACATCATCCTCAAAGACCTTGTTAGCTGAATCGAGATCCAACTCCAGGAAAAGTGAGAAGCCACCAATGTGAGTGAGTTGATCGTCGACCTTGAGCTCCGTGCCACTGGCTGGAAACGCCACTGCGGCATGGTTGCTGCTGACATTGACAGTCGAGCAAATTGTCGAACACCTTGTGGGCGTGAAGGAAGTGAGGACTGTGCCCGTCTATAGAGAAGCAGTAGCCACGACCCTGTGCGCGGAGATGATCGAGGGCGATGAAGGCTTGGTCGCCTGCTGCTCTGGTACGCGACCCAGCATGAACACCGACGTGGTTGCGGCGGTGGGCGCAAGGGCCGTCGTCCTCTTCTTCCAATCTGTCAGCATAGTCTCCTGCCTCGCGGCTATACGACCCAACGATACGGTGAGCTTCACCAAGCTCTCATGGATGGCGCTCAAGGTCGCCTCCGTCGTTGTCGTCGCCACCTCCATCGATTCGGCACAAAAAATTTGGGAAATTTTCTGGGATTTTCGGTGGGGATAACCTAGCTCTGATACCAAATGTAATATCCCGTGGCCTCGGTGAGGATCGAGACGTGAGATCGATACAAAGATGATACTGGTGGCTTGTGATAGCACCGGACCTTGGGTACTTGTGGTAGCACCAGACCTGAGAAGATCAAGATCAGAGGAAGAAGATAGACAGGGAAGAGGCGACAGGAGCAACCCGAAGAAGTCAACTCATATCTGTTTCCTCCGTTCCTTGTGGAGCTCGTGTCTTCTATAGACTCCGATGCGGCCATCTCCCTCCAACAAGGCTGGCCCAGTGGCCCAAGGCAACACGGCCCAATGCATCTATATGTGTGGTCATGACATTGTGATCCCGCTACAAGTCGAAGTTAACAATATTTTATTAAGTCTGGTAATCGCAACAAAGGTTTACACTACATTCCCTCAAATCAGAAGAAAAACAAAGACTACACAAGAAAGCAAGTACTGTTGAATTTAGGAATGTGGACAAATACGCATGAAAGCATCCTACAGTGAGCGCCTACTCTCTTCTGTTCATGCTCTATTGGCCGTTCCGTTAGTCAATGAGTCGGTACTTCCACCTCCATCTTCAGGTTGATGATCTGAAAGCACATTATAAGATAATAGTTAAGAAATGAATACAAAGAATAACAGAGTGCAGTACATAACAAGTCCAGCAGTACAGAGCAGAGGGCAATGTACAGTTCACGGCTGACAAGGATGTACCATTCGGGTCCCTACTATTGGTATACCTGGTGTGGCCCAGACGGACAAACCTGGAAGCCCAATAAGCTATAACTTGTAGTCCAAGACAACAACTCTTGTAAACCCTACATGACTCCCTTTATAAAGCCAGGCAGGGGCACGCCCATAGGGCCAGATAGACACGAGACTAGATCCACAACACGCATAGACATAGAGACATCATGTCTCACCACCACAATCGCCATTACGGCCACCATGTAATCTCATATATATCATAATCAGACAAGTAGGAGTAGGTCTTTACCTCACAATGAGGGGCCAAACCTGGGTAAATCCTCGCTTGTCAGCCGTCCGATACTACCAGCGCGCCATCTTCTCTCTCTATACGATTTGCCGTGGCACCCCCACGTCAATTGACGCCGTCTGTGGGAAGAATACGTGCTGGATTCACGGTTTCGACGGCTCCAATCTTCATCGGCGAAGGCAGCTAGATCGCATCGGACCGTCTCATCTACTTCGACAAATTCGAGTACGTCAACGACTACTGCGGCGGCGGCATCTCGGGTGCGTGGCACCCGCGATCGAAGCTGGCGGCTGTTTTCCGTTCCTACGATCGCCTGTGGCGGCGTTACGTGCGGAGCTACACACCATCCAATCTCATCGGCCTGTCGGTTGAATTGCTACTACTGATATTCAAGTCCCATCCGCTCCAGCTAGGCACATGGTCGCATGCATGCGCATGCTTCACGCATGGATTGATCGGCCTTTTCCTTCAAACTAGCTCATCAATCTTTCTCTCCGCATCATGTGAGATTATTTTAAATATTCTATTTCATACGCTAATCACCTTGTTTACATCACTACCAGAAATCACAGATTTGCCGTGTGGTGAAAAGACAAGGCAAAGCCTCTTCGGAACACGGCAAAGGCTTTGCCGTGCGATTTGGCAAAGCCTCTTCGGAACACGGCAAAGGCTTTGCCGTGCCAAATCGCACGGCAAACACCACACGGCCTAATACGTGTCGGTAAAGAACTTTGCCGTGTGCTTCTACGAAAACAACACGGCAAACGCTTTGCCGTGTACCTTCCCAGACGAGCACGGCATAGTCCTGTCAGAATAGGTCCGACCTGGTCAACCATCCACACCATCTTTGCCGTGCGCTTCGTCGAAAACCACACGGCACAGTTTGAATCTTTGCCGTGCGCCGCGGCAAAACATCACGGCAAAATGCCAGGCTTTGCCGTGCGCTCTTTCACAGCATGCACGGCAAAGACAAAATCTTTGTCGTGCGCTCTGCCTAACACCGCACGGCACACACCCCCTCTTTGCCGTGTGCTCTCTTCCACGCATCACGGCACAGCTTCTTTGCCCAGATGCAGGAAATGAGTTGTTTGCCGTGTGCTTAGTCAAGGCAGCACGGCAAAACGACCATATGGTCATCAGGCAAAATGCCAGGCTCGCAGGTGCGTGCCACGTAGAGCCTTTGCCGTGTGGCTTGGCACGGCAAAGATCTTTGCCGTGTGCCTGAACACGGCAAATTGACAATATGGCGCAGATTTGTGCTGTTTTGTGGAAAATCCCTGCATTTTCCAGAAATTTCAAGCAAATATGATAATTCTCACACAAATATGACTAAATAGAGCTCCAACATAGTTCTAACTCTACATAGCATAGACATAGTTCAACAAATAAGATCAACATAGTTCTAACTCCAACAAAATAAGATCAAACTCCTCCACAACATAGTTCAAGCATCCACATAGGTCAAGCATGCTACATAGCATAGACATAATCTCAAACACCACATAGACATAATATGAACATAGCATCCACATGAACTCCACAACGATGGACGGATGGCGAAGATGGACGTCATTGTTGATCCTCCTACAAGTTCATACAAAAATCATGAGTTTGACAATTAAAATAGCTAAGTGCCAATGTCATGTGCATCATTAAACTAACAAAGTGGAAATGGCAAGTTTACAAGTTTACGATACCTAAGTGTCAATGGCATAAGCATAGTTCAACTAACTAAGTGGAAATGACAAGTTTGATTGGCTATGTCGATCTAAGTGAGACATGAAGTAAGTTTTCGAACGAGAGTGGTAGCAAGTTGAAATGGTAACTAACCTCTACTGGCCTTCCGGCGGCGGAGTAGGATTGTCCTACATGTTTGCAAAAAAATGATGAGTTCGACAACTAGGTGGAAATGGCATAGTCATGTCATTAAAAGAAAGCTAACTAAAATTTGATGAGTTGAACTAACTAAAATTTGACAAGTTCAACTAATGGGTAAAATTTGACAAGTTCAACTAACTAAATTTTGACAAGTTCAACTAAAGTGGCAATGGCATGGCAAGCTAAATTATGAGTCATGCGAGCATACCCACGGGAGCCTCCGGACAACGCTAGGGTTGGAGATACGGGGCTGCCCCTCCGGATTGTCCTGGCCACCAAGCGGCGGCGCCATCGAGTGAGATCCACCCGCCGATCCTGGATTCACCTACAACATGAAAAAAGTCTCGCATTACACAAGTAATTTAGTTACAACAATAAGATGGATAGAATGACAAGTTTGAGAACATACCCATGGGAACATCGGTGGAGGCGGTGGAGGGAACATTCCCATGGCAACAGCCCCGTCCCCAGGAGCAAGGCGCTGCATCGTGCCATACATCCACTCCATCATCTGCTCTGATGCTCCTGCTGCTGCCTGCAATACTCCTGATGCTGCTCCTGCTGCTGCCGCATCTGCTCGTCCTGCCGCCGATCTGCTCCTGCTGCTGCTCCAGCTGCTGCTCATAGAGCACCTGCTTCTGCCGGAGCTCGTCGACAGCTAGACTCGAAACTCGTGGGCGGGTCTCCACAGCAGGCGCACCGGACGCCCTCCCACGGCGGACCTGGCGTAGAGACGGGACGGTGCGAGGGTCGATGGAGCCGTCACCTATCCACAAGCGGCCATTCGCCGCGCCTTGCCCCGCAAGCACGACAGCCTCGACGTCAAGTGGACTGGTGAGAGGGTCAGCTTCCTCACCGTTGCGCTCCTTGAACTTCTCCCTGTACCCCTTGCTCCGGAGCTCGGCGGTCTGGCTGATCCACATCGACCCTGTCTCAGGATCCGGCGTATCCCTGGTACGCATCTTTTCCCAAACGGCGAAGGGCGAGGGGTCTACGCCGGTCTTCAATTTCTGCAAAGATGGCACGAACATAGGTGAAAAGGAGACGATATTGCAAAAGAGAGCACGAACATAGGTGGATTAAAGAATGCATTTGCTCACCTCATTTTGTATGCATTGGGAGAGGCTGAGGTTGCCTTGGCGGTGTGTTCCACCCTTGTTCTCCGCCCGCTTTGCCTTTCCCTCCGCGTGTATCTTGAGATACTCCGGGCTAGTCCACCACGCTACCATCGCGAGTGGCAGCCTTGTTGTTACCGACGTACGGAGGAGGCACCTACGTGCACAGAACACACATATTAATGATATTACACGGCGGTCAACAAAATCGATAATATAGAAATGACGCTACCTGCAGGTACTGCCATGGCTGCATCAAGATGTCCCGAGCACGCTTCTTTCCAGCGCAATGTTCTTTTCGGCGTACCAAGTGCGGACAGAGTTCACGCGAGCCTCGTAGTGCATGTCCGTCACCATCTTAGAGGCCATCGTCAAAAGGATGGCCTCGCACTTGGCCTTGTCCTCCTCCCGACAGGTGAAGAAGTTCTACAAGCATGCACACATAGGTAAAATAGGGTCAAAGCCATTAGTGCAATCTCGGATTTATAGAATGATGAGAAGTCAAACAAACTTACCCAGAAATAGCCGAGTGTCTTAAGCGCCATGTTGCGGTACTCGCCATCGGGATCCTCCGCGTAACAGTAGTGCCTGAAAGTCCAAGCTACACTCCTGCGACCCTCTGGTTCGGTGACAATCCCTGGGAAGAACTTCCGGAGACAACATCCAAGGATGCTCGCGTAGGTACGCTGTCCTTCACTTTAGGAGGCTGGTACTCAAATGTCCTACACAATGAGAAAACCAAAATTAGTATAGTTAGCGGGTCAAAACACAATGAGAAGCTAAAATTGAACAAAAACTATAATAAGTACCTTTTTCCAACAGGCACGAGAAGAGTGTTCTTGTAGGCGTAATATCGGGGATCGGGGAGTCCCGCCGCCCCCCGCTGATACACCGGCCTGGTCCGTGGCTCAGGGATATCCTCCTCAGTCTCAACCCACTCCGCCGGTGGGTCCCACTGCAGCGTCGGGTCAAGCTCAAACCCGTCCTCCCCAGGTCCCTCCTCCTCGCGCCCCTCGTCCTCCTCCTCGCTCCCCTCCTCGTCCTCCTCAGAAGCCTCCGCCAGCAGCTCCTCAGAAGCCCAGCGACTCGCTCTCAGAGTCCGACTGCACCTCCTGATCGTAGTCCGAGTCATCCTCGTCGGGCTGCTCGGCAGAGAGGAGGCGGAGTCTTGCTAGGCCTCCTTCTCGTCCTCGTACTCCTCGCACGTGGAGGTGAGGGTGGAGGTGGAGGTGGTGTGCCGAACTCGATCCCACAATGAGTGCCTTCACGCTGCCCACCTTTTTGACAAGGCCTTCTTCAATTGTTTCCCCCCATGTTTCCTGCATTGACAAAAAAATAGGTTTCATCAGTATACATGATCCAAAATTAAGGTAAATAGATGAAGCAACAATGAGTAAAGCGAAAATGAATACAATTAGATGAAGTAGCGACAATTAAGGTAAATGGAGTATCGACAATGAGTTCTCACAAAATAAGCTAGACTGACAATCACTATTACATAGAGTAGCATTGACCTATTACATATAAGCTAGACTGGCAATTACTAATACATGTGTCCTCATCGCTATCAGTAGCCTGTGTCGAGATCATCGGGACCAACTATTGGACCACCCGTGTCGTCATCACTGTCAGGGTCGCCACACCACCAACCATCCACGGAACCTGGAGGTGGTCCCTGTGGCTCGTCGACGATAAGTCCTGCGTGGAACGCTCTAGCAAAGTCACGTCGGCTTGGTTATGAACCTCCTCGACTTCGTCATGCGCGGTGTCTTCCTCCATTCCAGCATCTTCGTTTCTTCGCCGTATTCCATGTCATCATCGGTCGGCAAGTTGATAGTGAATTTCCCAGGGAGCCCTCCATCCTGATAGAACTCGCCGTCAGATGTTGAGGGGTCTAGGCGGCGGTAATCTTGACCGTTAGGCATAGCCGGCCTACTGTGCGACGGTACCGTCACCACAACATCCCACCCCTGTAGACGCTTTTGATATGCTTTTGATGTCTTCTTGCACGGGTACGGGAGATAGAATACTTGGAAGGCCTGGGTAGCCAAAATGTAGACGTCGTCTCCCGAATACTTGGAGCTTCGTTCAACTTCGACCAATCCAATTGTAGGATCCCTCTAACCCGACGCGGGTCTAACCAATTGCATTTGAATACAACGGGATCTAGCCCTTTACCAAAACCATAATTCAACTCGTATATAGCCTCAACTCTTCCATAGTAATGGAGTTTATCTGAGCCTTCACATAACACCCCACTATTTATTGTCTTCCGGTTGCCCCGGTTTGTTGTGTGTCATGGGTATGGAAGCGATATCCATTCACGTCATAAGCATGGAATGAGTTGACGGAATGGCTAAAGCCATGGGCAATGTTTCTAAGCTCTGGCTTCATCTCTTTGTCCTTTTTTGCCTACAAGTTAGCACGAGAAGTTTAGAACGAGGAATGATCGATGAATGTCCACGGTACTAGAAAAGTTAGATAGAACAGTACCAAACCCGCGAACCAGCTAATGAAACCACCACCCTTGCCAAAACCACCACCGTTGTCAAAAAGATCCTTCGACTCTTTCGGGGTAGGGTCCCTTCTCAGCTTCCAGAATTCACGAGTGAATCGTCTACCCAATGAGAAAAGAGGAGTTAGCCACGAATATAGGAGTGAATGTTTGTGAAATACTAAATGGTGAAAGACTTACTCGCGGTACGGCTTCACTTCCTCCATACTCATCAAGATATACGAGGAGATCATATCCCGCTCGAGCTTTTCATGATGAACTTCTTCGTGCCACTTGATTTGCCACCGAGCCCTATGAAGATGCTAAGCTTGGGTACATCTTCAGGGTTGGCTGCATTGTAGCGAACGACTGGATTGTGGATTGTGGGAATGTTGGCATCATAGAAACCTGTCGTGAAGTTGACACCTCCTCGTTAAGGCATGCCTCGGCCATGGATGCCTCGATCTTGCATTTATTCCCGCAATTCTGGCGTAGGTCTTTCATTTTTCTCTCAGGCCCAAACTGCCAACGGGTCGACACAGGCCCCCCCATTAAAGCCTCGTGCGCGAGATGCAAGATCATATGTTGCATCGGATTAAAAAACCCTGGCGGAAGTATCGTCTCTAGCTTGCAAAGCAACTCGGGTGCCTGTTCATGCAGCTTCAGAACCACTCACGATCTAACTCCCTTGCACAAATCTGCCGGAAGAAAAAGCTCAACTCCGCCAGTACTCGCCAAGTCTCCTCATCGACATAGCCTCGAATCATCACCGGCATTATGCGCTCAAGCCACACGTGGTAGTCATGACTCTTCAGCCCTCCTACTCGCTGCGTGTCCAGGTTCACACACCTCGCCCAGTTAGCTGCATACCCATCAGGGAAGTACAAACACTCCACGAGCCACTGTAATATTTCCCTTTTTTCCGGCCTTGTAGGGCAGAACCGAGCCTTTGGCTTAGACCACCTAGTGCCGTTGACTCCAGGAGGCTTCATTTCAAGATCTGGCCTGTCACAAAGTTCTTTTGGTCCATTCGAGCCTTGACGTTATCCTTCGTCTTCTCAGTGTCCATGATGGTGCTATAAAGAGCCTCGGCGATATTCTTTTCGGTGTGCATTACATCAATGTTGTGTGGAAGCTCGACATCCTCCATGTAAGGGAGCAGCTTCCAGAAGCACGGAATGTGAGTCCACTGGTGCGTCTCCCCATAACCCACGAAACCATTCCCATCGGGGTTAGGCACGAGAGCTTCTAGCTCAGCCTGATTTCTCTTCCGGTCATCAGACGTGGTTTCGGAGCATGGATCTCGACTCCTTTCTCGAACCGCTTTACGTCACTCCTGTATCTATGACCTGGCTCAAGGAACTGTCGATGTTGATCAAAGCATGAATACTTGCCTCCCTTCGTAAGCCATGAGAAAGTCACAGCCTGTCTGCACTGTGGGCAAGGCCACTTCCCATGTGTACACCAGCCGCAGAACAAAGCACGCGCTGGTAAGTCATGCAGGGATGTGTGGTACCAGACATACATATCGAAGTGATCATTTGTTGAGGCGTCATATGTTCGGACCCCGCGACCGTTCCAGCCAACAGCCAAGTCTTCAACCAGCGGTTCCAGGTACACGTTCATGTTCTTACCCGGGTATTTCGGTCCTGGGATTATCATCGACAATAACATGTTATGTGATCTCATGGACTCGCCGGGGGGGAGGTTCTGGGGTATGACAAACACAGGCCAACAGCTGTATGTTGCCGCCGACATGCCATACGGATTGAACCCATCGGTTGATATAGCAACAGCTACGCTCCTCGGGTCGCCCGCTTTCAGTGGATACTTCGCTACAAAGTTCTTCCATGCGTCACCATCCGACGGATGTATCATCTTGTCCGTGTATCTCTTCCCTAACGCGGCCCATCGCATCTGCTGGGCAGTGTCTTTGTTCATGTAAAGCCGCTGGATCCTCGGTATAAATGGAAGGTACCGGAGAATCTTTTGGGGAATCCCGGTCTGCCTCTTCTGTCCACCACCGAGGTCGACCTCGAAGTACCTAGAGGAATTGCAATGGATGCAATAATTTGTTCCAGCATGTTCTTTCCTGAATAGCATGCATCCCTTTGGACAGGCGTCTATCTTCTCATATGACATCTTAAGGTCACGGAGGAGTTTAGTCGCCTCGTAGAAGCTCTTCGCCAAGATATGCCCTTTCGGTAGAAGGCTGCCAACGACGGCCAGAATATCATCGAAACCATCCCTGCATATCTTCCTCTGGCACTTCACGGCCATAAGGCGAGCGATGGCATCTAGAAGGGTAACATCTGTATGTTCATGAAGGGGTTTCTGCGAGCCAAACATAGTCTCGTAGTACTTCTTCGTGTCTTCATCCGGCTGCTCACTTGTCTCCGCCTCCTGAGGTGTCTCCGCCTCTACACGACGGCTTTCAGGCGCATTAGCATTGACAAAGGCGTCTAAGCAGTTGTTGAACCCAGTGTCAAATTCTCCCGCTGGCTGAATCTGACGTGGCTCGGTTCTAGGACGTTTTGCTAACTGTTCACCATGGAATTCCAAACATGGTAGAATGGTGTGAACCCATTCTTGATCAGGTGCGTACTAACATCTACCTTCGACTGTCGCCTTCGGTTATCGCATTTTGAACAGGGGCAAAACACTTTCATGGGTCTGCTGATGTCAAACGCCTTGTTCACAAACTCCTCGGCCTTATCTCTCCATTCATCACTGTACTCCCACTGACTCTTTCTGCCAGCATACATCCACTCACGGTTCTGTCTCGGATCCATCCTTTAATCGGTACCAAAAAAGACATACACAATGCTTTCAGTTCAACATGTCACTGAATTTTAACAAAACCATTTTTTACGGCCAAATTTTATCTTTTACAACATGCAAGGGTTCACCTACACTTCTAATGGGTAGGGGCCTATCCCGCCCGAGTACGTGTAGATCGAGTCGTGTCCCATGTTCTACCCCGACCCGAGACGGAATTTCGACAGCACCTCCCCGCTGTTCTTCAGAATACACGTCTCGAGCTTGTCAAGCCGAGAGGGTGTGCATCCGAAGAACAACGGGGAGGTGCTGCCGAAATTCCGTCTCAGGAAGGGGTAGAACATGGAACACGACCCGATCTACACGTACTCGGACTGTCCAACAGGACCCATGTGCAGTCTGCACGGCAAAGAATTGTTTGCCGTGTTCCGAGGTTTTCAGGCTCACGCAGAGACGCCACCTCACGGCAAAACTCGATTTTCCGGTAGTGCATTACGAGGGCGAGGATCATATTGGAGATCGATGCCGTCGCTGCGGACACACAACGTCACCATCATTGCCAGATCACATCTGGTCAACTTGCTCGCCGGTACGGCCGGCCGGCTTCTTCACCGCAACAGCGGCGACTCGCCGCACTAGATCGACATTCGGGGGCTCGACATCACCATCGCCTCCGCACGCGCTGCTGATCGGATAAACAATGGCGGATGCGTGCCGCGCTTATGCTCCCGCGATCCCATCGGGCGGCGGCAAATCGCGCGTGGCGGCGTTCTGCCCGGAGCTTCTACGCCCGATCCAACCTCATCGACGGAATTGCTACCGCTGATTTCAAACCACACATGCCCGCGTCGAGTACGCGTTCAGCCAGGCACATGGTCGCATGCATGCGCATGCATCATGCATGGATTGATCGCCGTTTCTTTCAATTAGCTTTTTATCTCACGTACTACTCTATATTAATTTTGCATGTACTAATCTTCTGATTGCATTACAAGGGCTTGACATCAGTACTGCCCGTACGCGTGGCTACTCGGATCAACGAGACAAGGCGGAGTATTCGAGTGGAGCAGGTAACCTTCACAGCTACCGGCCAATCGCCGGCACCCTGTGCTCCCTCGACTCCGGTCATCATATGACCTCCCGCACCCTTTACATCAACACGGGCTAGGCAGGGCCAAAATCACTGGACGCTGCACGCACAATGCAATCTCCTCGGCTGCCGCGGCCGGATCGCTACCGCTGCACCCGAGCGGACCAAGGAAGCCAACGAGCCGACGAGTTCATATCTTATTCACGTACATCGGAAGGCAAAGGAGCAACAAGCACATGCAATGCATAGATTCGATCTCTATCATAGATCGATCCTTGTCTTATTCCTTTAATCATTATATTCACTATTTCTGCTAACAACTTTATCTCTTAAGCATGTGTGTTCGTGTACACGGGGAACCAAGTCCCAACGATCAATCACAAGGAGAGAAGCCGGCTTACAAAAAGCTGTGCATGTCGACAGACCGGCGTCTCGGAAGATACCAACGTACGCACGCCATCAACAACTCGACAGCCCTGCTGTGTGGGCAAACCTCGGCATCATCGACCACAACGGCATCGACCAGCGTCGACGACATCGGTGCAGAAAGCCTGCTCCCTGGAAGAGCACTACGTATCCTCGGGGGCTGGCACTCGACATCAACAACGACATCAGCTTCCACCGCGCGTACCCAACAAATCGTCGACTCTGGAAGAGGGCGGCGTATGCACGCGCACCCGAGGATCGGAGGCTGGCGCTTCATTGTCAACGACAAACAACAACAATTCAATCGCTGCACCCTGATACGTCTCAAACGTATCTATAATTTACATGTTTTGCATCCACTTTATGTCACTTTTATATATTTTTTTTGGGACTAACCTATTAACAAGATGCCACAGTGCCAGTTCCTGTTTTCTGCTGTTTTTGTATTCCAGAAAAGCTAGTCAGAAAATATTCTCGAATTGGTCGAAATTTCACGGAGCCACCTATTTATCAGAACACACACAGAGTCCAAAGGAGCAACGAAGAAGAGCCAGGAGGGCCCCACACGCACCCAGGGCGCGGGTTCCCCCTGGCGCGCCCTAGGGGCATGTGGGCCCCTCGGGGCTCTCCAGCCGCCGTCCTTTCGCCTACTTATTCCCCCCGATGCAAAAACCCTAAGTACCCGAGTCATATTGCACGAAAAGTTTCAGAGGCGCCGCCGTCGTCAACCCTAGCTCGGAGGGTCCAGAAACTCTTCCCGGCACCCTGCCGGAGAGGGAAATCATCACCGGAGGGCTCTACATCACCATGCCTGCCTCCGGAGTGATGCGTGAGTAGTTCATCCTTGGACTACGGGTCCATAGCAGTAGCTAGATGGTTGTCTCTCCACTTTGTGCCATCATGTTTAGATCTTATGAGCTGCCTAACATGATCAAGATCGTCTTATTGTATTGCTACATGTTGTGTTGCTGGGATCCGATGAATATTGAATACTATGTCAAGTTGATTATCAATCTATCGCATATGTTATTTATAATCTTGCATGCTTTCTGTTACTAGTAGATGCTTTGGCCAAGTAGATGTTTGTAACTCGAAGAGGGAGTATTTATGCTAGATAGTGGGTTCAGTCTCCAGTAATCTGGGCGAGTGACAGCAACGCCTAAGATTGTGGATGTGTTGTTGCTACTAGGGATAACCTAACAATGATATGTCCACGGTCATATGTATTTGTTTACATTACGCACATTACTTAATGCAATTATCCGTTGCTTGCAACTTAATCCTAACGGGGAACTCGGATGACAACCTGGCGGTGGATTATTAGTCATAGACGCTGTTGGATAACGGTCTATATATTTTGTGGTAATGCCCACATGAATATCATAGTAATCATCATGTCATATATATGCATTGTCATGCGCTTAATATTTGGTCAATTGCCTAGTTGTAATTTGTTCACCCAGCATGTTAGTTATCTTTTATGGAGAGGGCAATGTACAATAGAGAAACAGAGAGGGTGTACCTTGGAATCTGTTCTTTTCTACCGAGGGTTAGTAGAAAAATAAATGGAGGAAGTACCTTGGTTAGTACTAGAAATAAGCAGGGGCAGATTTTTGGGACTAACCTATTAACAAGATGCCACAGTGGCAGTTCCTGTTTTCTGCTGTTTTTGTATTCCAGAAAAGCTAGTCAGAAAATATTCTCGGAATTTGACGAAATTTCACGGAGGCACCTATTTTATCAGAACACACATGGAGTCCAAAGGAGCAACGAAGAGGAGTCAGGAGGGCCCCACACGCACCCAGAGCGCGGGTTCCTCCTGGCGCGCCCTAGGGGCATGTGGGCCCCTCGGGGCTCTCCAGCCGCCGCCCTTTCGCCTACTTATTCCCCCCGATACAAAAAACGCTAAGTACCCGAGTCATATTGCACGAAAAGTTCCAGAGGCGCCGCCGTCGTCAACCCTAGCTCGGGAGGGTCCAGAACCTCTTCCCGGCACCCTGCCGGAGAGGGGAATCATCACCGGAGGGCTCTACATCACCATGCCTGCCTCCGGAGTGATGCGTGAGTAGTTCATCCTTAGACTACGGGTCCATAGCAGTAGCTAGATGGTTGTCTCTCCACTTTGTGCCATCATGTTTAGATCTTGTGAGCTGCCTAACATGATCAAGATCGTCTTATTGTAATGCTACATGTTGTGTTTGCTGGGATCCGATGAATATTGAATACTATGTCAAGTTGATTATCAATCTATCTCATATGTTATTTATGATCTTGCATGCTTTCCGTTACTAGTAGATGCATGTAACTCCAAGAGGGAGTATTTATGCTAGATAGTGGGTTCAGTTTCCAGTAATCTGGGCGAGTGACAGCAACACCTAAGATTGTGGATGTGTTGTTGCTACTAGGGGTAACCTAACTATGCTATGTCCACGGTCATATGTATTTGTTTACATTACGCACATTACTTAATGCAATTATTCGTTGCTTGCAACTTAATACCAACGAGGAACTCGGATGACAACCTGGCGGTGGATTATTAGTCATAGACGCTGTTGGATAACGGTCTATATATTTTGTCGTAATGACCACATGAATATCATAGTAATCATCATGTCATATATATGCATTGTCATGCGATCAATATTTGGTCAATTGTCCAGCTGTAATTTGTTCACTTAGCATGTTAGTTATCTTTTATGGAGAGGGCAATGTACAGTAGAGAAACAGAGGGTGTACCTTGGAATCTGTTCTTTTCTACCGAGGGTTAGTAGAAAAATAAATGGAGGAAGTACCTTGGTTAGTACTAGAAATAAGCAGGGGCAGACTAGTCCATCGAGACTAATTTAGTCTCTGAGGGTTACCTTGGTATCTGTTCTTTGCTTAAAATACAAAGTAAAAATAAACGGAAGGAGTACTAGTATAGCTGGTTGTCATGAAGAGAAAGACACTGCGAATTAGTAATCATTTAATCCGGTTAGTTTGACCTCCAACTCTTCGTACGTAATGATACTAATTCTCGCCCGATTTATATGCAAACTTGTGGGTGAAATATCACGGTCATCTATCATAATTACAGAACATCTCATAATTACAGAACAAGCTAGAGTCGTAAACACGGCATATGAGCGAGACGCCAAAAAACGCCACCATATCTGGGATCTTCCTATTGACAAGCAAGTAGAAACGCGTCAATTTGTATGTTTCCGTGATAAGTATGACTTGATTTTTTGATAAGGACTAGGTAATATGCCCGTGCGTTGCAACGGGTGAGAAAAAATATGTGTTGCAGTTATCACGAGCAAGGAGAAATTAGAAATAGGTTGAACGAGATGACAATCATTGCGGTCATAGAGCTCATAGTATATGGTGTCGCATGTGAGTTTTCTTGAGCATTACCTCGGCTTCTGAGATGTTCTTTAAGTACTACTTTACCGCATGTTTTTTTCATGAGAAAGATAAGGATATCTTGAGAACAATGTGCAATGAATCCTATTATACAAAATGCACATTTTAATCCTAATTAACCATTGGTAGAATACTTTATGTGGCCAATTGTATGAAAAAAAAAATTAGGCTGCGATCTTTTCGAGTAAGGAAGTACGCTCAAATTCGAAACAAAAACTCAAAAGAAAAAATTCAATTTATTTTCAATTCCCTATTAGCCGGGCTGCAGTTGTTGGCGGCCGGGCGCCAAGCTGCACACCAGTGAAAAAGAAGAACATGTGTTCGAGCACCGAGTGGAGTCTGTGCGCCGAGCTGGTTCGATATACCGAACTGCTCCTGTACACGGCGCCGAACCGCACATGTACGTCAAACGCCGAGCTGCACCCATCTGTCGGGGAACAGCCTATACAAATCCGCCGGGGAAAAGACTGTACGCTGATACACCTGTGCGTTTTGGCACCTCCGACGGGCGACGACTTAACACAGTGAATACTTACTAACTTCCGAGTCGCGCTGTGTATGCATCGTGTCACACACGAAAGAAATCAAAGCACTTTGTGCGTTTTGGCACCTCCGACGGGCGACGGCTTGACGCAGTGAATACTTACTAACTTCCGAGTCGCGTTGTGTATGCATCGTGTCACACACGAAAGAAATCAAAACATATAATTCAGACGAAACGAAGCAAGAGTAAAGAATGAGTGAATGTGAAATAATGTGATGCGTTAATTCAGTCAGGTTCAGAGAAGAAAACATGCAAAGACTGACCTCTCTTGGTGACCCTCATGCTTATAACCGACACAGGTGAAGATCAGACTCCGAACCGACAATCCCCGACGGCAGCCTCCTCTCCACGCCGGCTTGGGTGATTGTTCTTGCAAAATCTAAAACCTACAAAATTACCAATGGCTGTTAATTTCATTCATCCATTGACCATTTAGGAAGTTCAGAAAATCTATGCAATATACCTCCCTGAGCTGTTGGCATCTAAGGCAGGACCTTGATCTGAGCCACTACAAGTGTCGTTTCTGCTGAACGGGGCCGACCATGATCTGAGCAGCGCGCTGTTGTCGCCTAAGCTGCAGTTGGCGGCACCGGTACTGCCGCTCTAAGGCTGTATGCTACACTTGAAGCTGCGTGCATGCATACATAGCAACCTTAGCTCGGTCAGAGAATATACAATTTTCCTTGAGATCAAATCTTCGGTGTTCATGGTGGGAAATCAAAGCTAGTCCTGAATTAATGTTCCGTTTACCTTTGTGTGATCGCCACAGGGAAAGAGATACCGATGAAGAACCCAAACGCCACGGTGGTAACGTCGTCAGGGCTCAGGAGAGAGATAGATGTTAGACATGGGCTTTACCATTTGGGAGCATCAGCTTTGCGTCCATGGTCTCCAGACTCCAGCGCACGTTCACGTCTTCCTTTGTTCGTCTCTGGCTGCGTACGTCTCCTCGACGCCTAGCGTGATGTCCAGTTTGCCGCCCTTAGCAAGGCCGACGCCACCGCCATGGAGGAGCCTGCTCAGGCTGCTGTTGGGCTGGTAGCTGTAGAACAGCAGCCGGGTGTTGCTGCCGCCGTTGGCCGCCCACCCAAGCAGCCGCACGACACTTCGTTGGCGGATGGATCCCAGCAATCTCCGATGGTAACTAATGTTGATTGATTGCCAGCTAAGGCGAAAATATGGCAAAAAAAAAGGGGCGATATTCGTGCCGATTTGATCTTTAATGACGATTTGTCGAGAGAGAGTTTGACGAAGGGTAAGTTGGACAAAGCACTCTGCGCTATTGGTGGTGGACGAAAATTTTGACGTAAACGTGGGAACCAAACTTTTTTTGTTAGATAGGAGAGAAGTATGACTTGATATATATTTTCATGGTTTGTCTGTTTGATGATCAATGTCTTGCTCGCCCCCATGGCCAAATCCTGGATCTGCCTCTGTCAAGGACGCCTCTGTTGCATGGAGGTCGTGTGTCCGCCGCCATCACAACACGCTCGCCTGCAGCCTACCGCAGCACCGCGCTGCCAAGATCCGTCAAACCCCATGCGACGCCGACATTGCCACCCGGGAGGCTCATTCTTGCAGAGTCACGGGATGTCAAACATGGTACAAGTTCCATTGCAAACTTGTAGTTCAGTTCAAGTGCGATGAACATTCAGTTTCTCTGTCGAATATTATCAGTTTGGACGTTTGGTCTGTCACATCAATCTGGTCTCAATCAGGTTAGGTGGAGAACATATTTGATAGTAACTACAGGTTTGCCACTGAGAGATTTGCCTCGTCTTGCATGGATATTTTGGGCTAGGAAAAAAATAAACAAAAGGATAGTTTAGAAAAGAAATGGGTATAGCGATCAAATTCGTGTAGTGCAATCTGGTGTACGCAGGCTTTAAAAAAAAAATATCGTGTGTGGGGAAGAACACGTTTTGCACATCCAACGCCGAAAAAAGGCAGCGTCTTCTTCCTCACTCACCCACCGTCCCCAGTTCCTCACTCGCCGCACCCTCCGCTCCCCATTCACCGGCGCGGCGCCAGCCATCTCGCCTATGCGTCCTCCACCTTCTTGCTCGCGATCCCCTCCCATGGCGGAGGTGGCGAGCAAGATACCCAAAGCCCGCACTCCTCCTGCTGCCGATGAGGACGACCCGGACCTGCCACCACGGGAGGCACCCCCCGGCATCGCGGGACGGCTGCACGATTGGAATCGCGCGGGGGCGGTGGAGCGCCTCCCCAAATTCCGCGCCAACCTCCGCCTCCTTCCCCCGCCGCCCCCCGCGGCCCCGTCCGCCGCGCGCAAGGCCGGCCTCCGAGCCCAGCGGCGGATCCAAGGGGGGGCGAGCGGTGGCCAGGCCCCCGCCATGCTTCGGCCTCCCCCAAGGATACGTAGCAGGGGCCACTAACTGTGGGCTTGTATTACGTAGCTTAATACACTGGCAGTTAGCGCTGGCTAATCCTAATTCTGCCCTGCCCAGCGACAAGACCTACCAGCGAATTTGCATGGGCCAAGTCCAAAACCATTAGTCATCCAAGGGCCGAAGCGCACCTACATAATAGCCTAAGCAAATCTGAATCCATGGATTGGTGCATCTACGCTCGGTGTCTCAAAAAACAAAATCTACGCTCGGACTTCCTGTACTGCACATCTACACGCACGATTGCATCTATGTTTACTCGGTTTTCTCCGCATTTGCCGCTCCCCAGCCGCACAACTGCCGTGATTGAGCATCGCCGCCGGGCCGCCGCCGCCAGGCTACACATACAAGATCATCTCTGGCTTGACATCTGTTTCGATTGCCGACGACAGCTACAAACTGCCGCCGTCCTGCGCGCCACGCCCCCGACACAATTCCTAACCTGATTGATCCAAGGTACCATTATCCTATTTGTATTGCTACGTGCTAGTGCTAGCTTGATCCAATCCTATAATTACTGCTTGCTAGTTTTATGTGCTAGTTATAATAGATTATTCTTTATTTTCTACTAGTATAGCTGCTTTTCATGAAGAGAAAGACACTGCCAATTAGTAATTTTTTAAGCATGTTGGTCTAACCTAGTCCTAGCCCGGTTTATATGCAAACTTCCTGGCGAAATATCACGCCATTTATCGTAATCCCATAACAAGCTAGAGTTATAAGCACGGCATTTGAGAGAGATCCCTAGAATAGCCAACTGATTCGGGATAGCCAACTAAGGACGGGGCAGTGGCCCAATGGTCTGGGGGCGCAGTGGCAAACCCAGAGACCCGAGTTCGATCCCTATCGGGGGCAATTTTCGGGAATTCTCACGCGGGTGGGTTTCTACTATATCAAAAAATCCTGGGTGCTAGTGCCCAGCGATCTCTTTTTTTTTTTTTTGATAAGCAAGTAGAGACATGTCAATTTCTATGTTTTTTTGATAAATACGACTTGATATTTTTTCATCTTTTCTCACTTTGATGTTCGATGTCTTGTTCGCCCCCCCTATGGTCAAATCCTGGATCCGCCCCTGTCCGAGCCCTCGGCCTCCTCGGCTTCGTCCGCCTCGACCTCACCTCCTCCGGCGCCCCGCGCCGCGACCTCGTCGCCGCGCTCATCGCCAACTTCCTCCCCACTCGCGAGTGGAGCTACGTCCGGGGCGCCAGCCTCGAGGTCTCCCCCGCCACCTTCGCCGACGCGCTCCGCCTACCGGCCCCGGGGAGCACCGCATCCTTCTCCATCGAAGAAGGTCCTCCGGCCGGCGTCGACCCCGCCGCCGTGGCCTACGCCGCGACAAAGTTCATGAAGACGTATATCCTGAAGCCGTTACAGGCCACCAACGAGGGGAAGCTGCCCAACTATGTCGATTCGGCCGCGCGGAGGGTGAATGGTGATATGGCGCATACCGTTGACTGGACACTTCTCATCTGGCGCCTTGTCGTGGACGAGATGCTCGACCTGAGGGAGGGGAAGAGGGCTGATTGGGCATGCTACTACGGTGCGTACCTTCAGAGGCTCATATGGGTGAAGAGGCCTGACCTCTTCTTGCTACCACCTGTGCCACCGGTGGCTTATGCGTTATCGGAGCAGGCAGCATTGCTGCGCCGTCAGCAGGAATGTAAAAGTCCCTGGTCAGAAGTTGATGATAGTCAGAAGCTGGAGTCCAAGATGCAAGAGCTTGAAGCAAGATCAAAGCTGATCCATGAGAGATCCAAGCAGAGTGACGCTAGATCGGAACAGCTTGAAGCAAAATCCAAGCAGATTGATGCACTAGCAGCGCCATGTGATTACGACAGGAGGAACCTTGACCAGGAAAAGGAAATGTTGCACGATGTGATGCAATCAACGGAGTCACCGAACCAGGCTCTGCTTTCTAAGGAATCAGACAGCAAAGATGATAGGATCAACCTTGAGCAATACAAAGAATTGCATGATAAGATGCATGCAATGGAGTTGCTTAACCAGGCTTTAGTTACCCAGCAAAGACAAGGAAATGATGAGTTGAAGCGTGTACAAAAAGAGCTGGCAGATTTAAGCGAGCAACTAGCACACTTGCAGAATGACCGGGAAGCAATGGATTCACTCAATAATGTTTTAGTAACCAAGGAAATAGACAGCAATAATGAGTTGCAAGTCGTCCGGAAAAGGCTGATAGATGTGAGGGACTTGTACCTTGTTTGTTTGCTAACCTTATTGTGATCGATCCGTTCCAACAATGTCCGGCACATGTGAATTTGGTGCTTTTGTACATTTCATTCTCTTTCATTATATCACCACTAATTCCCCTGTGACTGATTGCACCTGTTCATGTGGTACTTCTGCATCATATATCATTATATGTTCACTAATTATCCTCACGACCACATCTGCATGCTTTGTAGGGTTTGCAGAAGTGTACGAATGGACGAACAAATATAGGGGTCAAGAGAATGGGCGAGATTGACATGAAAGCATTTGCAAATGCCTGCAGACTAGATTTATCACAAGAGGATGCGCACGTTACTTCTGCTTATCTTTGTTCGAAGTGGCAAAATGAAATTTTGAACCCAAAATGGCACCCTTTTAGGGTCGTCATGGTTGATGGTAAATGGACGGTATGGAGAATCTACCTGCTATTCTTTTAGTCTTTTACATCACATGTAGTATTATTCCTAATTTTCTAGCTCTAGTAGCTTCTTTGTAACAGCTCTTGTTGTGTCAACGTTTCCAACTCTTTATGAGACTGGAAAGCGTTTTCATTATTCCATCTCATTGTAGATACATTATCTCATTATTTGTTGTAGGAGATTCTCTCAGAGGATGATGACAAGCTCCAGATGTTAAAAGAAGAGCATGGTGAAGAAATATGCACCTTGGTAACAAAGGCGCTACTTGAAATCAATGAATACAACCCCAGTGGTCGTTATGTTGTATCGGAGCTGTGGAACTATAAAGATGGCCGGAAAGCAACACTGGAAGAAGTCATCGAGTTCATCCTGAAACAGTGGCAGTCACATAAGAGGAAGCGCTGAGCATCCATTTATCTGCAGGCCTGGTGTTCTGCTTCTGCCTTTGTATAACTCGGTACTTCCACCTTGAACTAGACATGGTGTAATTTTAATGTTAGTGGGCTAAGGTATGTAGTGGTTCATTAGTTCTTACTGATTGTGCAACTATAATGAATGTGATCACCCTGTCGTAGCTACTCCACCTTGAACTAGACATGGTGTAATTTTAATGTTAGTGGGCTAAGGTATGTAGTGGGCTAAGGAGTAAATGTTAGCTAGATTCTTCTGCCGTAGAATTGGGATGGATGCTAGTACTGATCTAGAATGTAGATTGCCTCTTATCTTTGCATTTGTGATGTTTGACCTTAGAATCTGCTGCAAGTATGCTCTGTTGTGTATGTCTCTGTTACTCTGTGTGTGCATGGCAAGTGCAATTGCAGTGTAATGGAAGTGAAAGCGCTCTTTGTTATGTCCTTGAACCCTGAAGTGTATTGGACAGCTAAAACATTTTCTGGAAGTTCTTATGTTTTGTATAACTGCTACTATAAGCTTTTCCGGGCCTTGCCAATGTGGTTATCAAAGCAACGGGGGCTTCAGACTTGCATCACAGCCAGCGAGTATCGATTTTCTGTATGTGCTTTTACACGTATCTGATTCCTTTATGATATTCCTCCATTGATGTACATGGTACATTCAGCTGGTAATTTCATTTGTTTTTATGCAACATAAAAATAGATGCTACTTTCAGGGCCGCTCCCTGTGTACCGCTCTACATAAGAAATGTCATCAGGTGACGGGCTGGTGCACCTCTTCGCTCTCATTCCCCTTATCTCTACAGTAAAGGCGACCGGGAGGGCGACCCGTTTTCCACCGGTTGGGCATGTCGGACACAAAAATGGGCCGCGCCGGACCGAACTCGCGTTTGGGCGCCGCGAGTGGGGGCGATTTTGTGTCCGGCATGCCCCAAAGGCGTTTGGGCGGCCGTTTGGGCGCCGCGAGTGGAGATGCTCTTAGTGGACTCATAGTGGTTTTTTTTTCTGCTTAGTTGGCAAGGTGAACGGCTTGCAGGTGCAAAGAAATAGGAAAAAGTCTGGTGCCGTGGATGGATGAGAACATAGGAACAATGTTTAGGGGTAACAATGGAAACGGACGGACTGATGACTGAAATCGGAGGGCCGTGATTATGTGATGATGTGGCTATGCTGCAAGGGGTTTGGCTTTATAAGAGGTATAGATTGCTGAACCCCATAACCCCATATTTCCCTAAAATATTTCCGCGCAGCTAAATACAAATATTCCTCTGATCGTCCTACACTCTTTCCCCTAAACTTGAGGCAGCAGCAGTCCCAGATCCCTCACGACTCCCGTCCCAGTCGCTCCCTACTTCTCAATCCCGCCGGCCAATCGTATCCTCGGACCTTGCCGCGGCACCGCTGCAATGGTGGTCTCGTACATGCAGGAGCATTTGTACCGGCACTGTCACATCCCAAATTTCGGAACTAAGAAAAACTTAGTTTTATAAGTGGAAATTCACAATGGAGCTCGGGCTCATATTCTCCCGTTATTTTTGGGAGCATAAATTTTTTTGAAAACTTTTCAAAAAATTCCGAAAAAATCATGCACGTGCTTGTCCATGGTACGCACCATCGTGTAAAATTTCGCACCGAAATGACATCGTATGCGCTCTGTACAAAAATGACAAATTTCTGACAGAAATTCAAATTTTTAGATCTCATTTTCCTGACAGAAATTTGTCATTTATGTACAGAGCGCATACGATGTCATTTCGACGTGAAATTTTACACGGTGGTGCGTACCATGGACAGGCACGTGCATGATTTTTTTCGGAATTGTTTGACAAGTTGTCAATTTGCTAATTTTTTTCGAAAATACCGGGAGCATATGCTCCCGGGAGCCAAAACGCTGCTCTCTACAAAAACTTTTTGAAATGCTTTACTAATGGTTGTGGTTTCCTTCCCATTGCTCTGTTTGACCTTGTGTGGCTTGTTGATTAAGTTGTTTGATCAATAAATGTTAACCTAAAGACCCAACCAAGATTAAAATATATTCAACCTTGGTGATCATGTCATGACAAGAAAAATAATTTCATATATCTTTTTCCACTCTTATTCTAGTCAAATTCCATTTCAATAATACTTTGGTTTAGCAACAACCAAAATACCCATTATTTGAGAAAGTAAAAGTGTTTCCAAAAAATTATGTGTTTCCAAAAATATGGGGATCTATATGCCATCTCCTACATATGCTTCAACCTTGATATTTTGCAACTCCTATTTTATAAACTCCTATTTTCACTCTTTTGGAAACAACAAAAGTGGGAAATATACTACCATGTATTTTAGCAACCCTTCTTGAAAAACATCAAAATTATTGAGTCAAGCTTGCTTCAACATTATTCTTGTCATGGTGATACTTGATTACCATCCCACCACCCATCTGAATATTTGAAATTTGGTTGAAAACTTATATTGTTTGCTTGTTTGACTTAGGTTTGTGTTGATTGTTTTACCTTATTAGATTGTAGCTTGTGTGAACAATGAACTCATTTGTGCTTGATCTCTAAAATTAAAATCACACTTGACGGCAATTTGGTATGTGACTTAAATAAAACAAACTCCTAAAATTTTTCAACAACTTGAATAATTAAGATCATGAGTTAAAAAGAAGTGACCTTAATAAATTATTCCCTCTACCTAATTCTCTATTTCTTTCAAACCAATACTTTCTTTATGAACTCCATGGATGAGATGAAAATATAATCATCTCATTTCCATACACCTCTCTTCTCAAAATTATATAGCTGCCATTTAATTTTATTTAAATTATGAAATTCTATTTTATTTCTTTTAACTCAAAGAATATTCAAAAACCATAATTTCAATGTTTTACATGAAATGATAAATATTTTCAAAAAAGAAAATTATTAAAAACCAGTCTTGTGTTCTCCACTATGTATTATCTCACCTCCCTTTAACAAAAAGTGTTTTTGGCCATTTTTAATAATCTTTATTAATTCTTTTCAAAAAGGGCAGAAATGAATTTTAAACTATTTAGTGAATAAAAGTATTTCTGAAAAATTGGGGAAAATTCCCTGAACTGCCTATGGTCATATAGGACCTACCTGTGCAAAAACCTCATCAAGTTATGTAAAAAAAAATTGGACTTATTTCAAAAGTTCACTTCTGGACATTTTGCAAATTCACTTAAAATAAGGCCAAATCAATTCAGAAAAATGTGAGACCACTTTCCCTAGACCCAACTTTTCATCCTGCATCTACTAGACATCATTTTGGCACCTTGTTGTATTCAAAATTTTGGAGTAAATCCTCTTTTCTTCACTGGACAGAAATAGGGATCAACCTTACAACCACAATAATTGATCTCTCTCACCTCCCCTATCCCTCCTTGTATCCAGGGCATGCCTAGTCTGCCAGGGCCATGTTCCAGTGACGGGGATCAGGTGACATGCGGCTTTTGCATGTCACCGGGTGACATGCGGCCAAAATTCAAATTTAAACATTGCGAAAAATTCTGAAAAAAATCATGCATGTTCACAACACATATTTAGATAACCCCTAAAAATTTCAGATCAAAATTCGAAACATACATCGAGAAACAAAAAAGAGAAACTTAGATGTGAATAAAACTATTCACATCTAAATATGTGCTGTGAACATGCATGATTTTTTTCAGAATTTTTCGTAATGTTTAAATTTGAATTTTGTCCGCATGTCACCCGGTGACATACAAAAGCCGCATGTCACCTGATCCCCGTCCCTGTTCCAGCCTCCCAGCACCCTTCCCTTCTCCTCCAAGCCTCGGACAACAGCAAACCGCCAAGCTGCAGCGCCCTGGACATGACTCAGCACCATCCCTCTCTCCCCTCTCTTCTCAACCATATGAGCGGGCTTCAAAAAAAAAAAAAACCATGTGAGCGAGGAAGAAGGAGGTCGTACCACAGCCCGTGAGCGCGCTGCTGCGCTCCCCTGCTTCCCCTCTGCCGACGGAGCAAGACCACTCAAGGAGATGCATCCCCTCTGTCCCATTTCTTCTTCGTCCTGTCCCTGTCCGCCGTGTACCGGACGCCGACGCCGGCCGTCGTCGCCGCTGCACCCCAGCACGCGCGCCTCGCCCTGACCACTCCTGCACCTCCCCGGGACCCCAAGACACCGCCCCTCGCGCCCAGTCGCTCTCCTTCGACCACCCCCACGCGCGCCCGTGCACCCTGTCCACCGAGCACCGGCCACCCACCTGGTTAAAGCAGCCAAGACCCCCATTCCCCTTCTCACCTTGCCATTCCGCCCCCTCTCCTCCACCTCTCCCACGCCTAGAGAGATCGCACGCTCTCTCGCCCTCTGTCGCCGGAGAAACGCGAGACCTCCCAGCTCGGACCCGAGGGCTGCGAGCACGTTCGCCGTCGCCACCGTCCACATATCTCTTTCTTTCTTGCTTCATCGTGTTCCCCTTGTCGAGCTTCAACTCACGGACCTCCTATTTTTCCCAGGAGACCTAGGAGATCACCGCTGCTGCTTCGCTGCCGTGTGTCGAGCACGGCCAAGCTCGGCCGGAGCCAAAGTTGAAGACGGCCACGCGGCTACGCTGCTGCTCTCTCTTCCACCACTCCCTAATTCTCTCTCCGTGACTCTGCCGCACCCCCGCACTCACACGCCACCCTTTTCTTGCACAGGAACGCTTCCAGGAGCTCGCCGTCGAGGTGCCAAGGCCGTGGTCGCCGCGCAGCTCGCTGGCGCCGTACAGGACGTCTCCGGCTACTTTTCCACCACCCCCGGGACGCCCTAAACCTCCTCCGCCGCCCAGCGGCCTCTCCGTCGACCCTCAGCCTCCCCACGGTGAGATACCAGTCGCCCGAGGCCTCCCTTTTCTGTTTGCTGTGTGTCCCCGCGTCGGGAGGATGGAGACGCACCAGAGCCGTTGATCTTTAGATCAACGCTAGCATGGCTGCATGCATGCTGTGTGCCCTCCTCTCTCTCTAAAACGCACTGAGGGGTGGGTCCCGTCGGACCCGCTGTCAGTTATTTATCCATTTCCGGACAGGAAATTTTCTGTACGAATTTCCTCTCTGGACCCTCACAAAAATATTTGTTTCTGACGTTTTAGATGTCCAAAAACTATGAACTAAAATTCCCTGGAAAGGTTATGAAAATATTTAGCCTTTGGCGTTGGTCTCACTCAAAAATATTTAACAGGCTAAGATAAATTAAAAGTTTTCCACAGAAGCTTTTCTGGACTAAATGATTTTTAGTTGTTGATTTAAAAGTACAAATGAGTTGAATCCAATTTTGTTAGTTTAGTATTGTAAATTTTTAGCTACCCTAAATTGGTGGGATTTTAGGAGCAACAGAAACTCATTAGTAATTCAATTAGTAGTTTGAACCTTTCTGTAGTAAAAGAATTATAGAGGGATAGATATTAATCCAATTGGACCTAGGTCAATTTTGTTGAACTTGCACTAGCCAAGTTTATCTATCCCTAAATTGGTATAATTTTGTGATCAACAGAACTTGAGAGATGTATTAAAACTTGAGTGACTAGATTTCTGTCATAATAAAATCATATGCAAATTATGGTTAATTAAAATAAATTAAACCCAATTGATTTGTCTTATTTGTGACAGTAGCTTTCTGTAGAATTTTTGGTATGTATGTTTGTGATCAACATAAATTAAATGGTGGATTAACTTGTGTGTAACTAGTTTATGAAATTAATAAAAGTATATGAAATTAATAATAATAAAAATTGAACTAAATTCAATTGTTTTGACTTCAATAGACCAAGTAGGTGTTTGTAGATGTTCAGCTTGAGTGTTAGTGTTGCCTGGTTGAATTGTGTGGTAATTGTGTGTCTTGTTTGTTTTACGACGTTTAGACGAGAACGTTGCCGGGACTTGCGAGGAGGGGGAATTTGTTGAACCAGAAGAACAAGACCAGGTCACTTTGCAGAGCAAGGCAAGCTACTTCTCTGAGCCTGCATTTATATACATCTATTTTGGTTCACCTGCTTTACTTATAAAGAACATAAGTGATTTATGTGATGGTTGCCACTAAAGTTATGATTTGGAAAACCCTTTCTTCCAAAATATAAGGATGTTATTTTGACACCTTTTATGGAGGTATGAGATGGAAATTCTTTTTCAAACTGTCGGATGGGAAAAAGATTTGTCTATTCAAACTTCTTTGAAAATCCTTGATGGATTGTGGTGTGCCGAGATGTCGGTACTGAAGTGGAGAAATGGAGAATGGAGTTGTTTATGAAAAATGCACATTGTGTCTTTTTACTATGACTACCAGTCGATAACCTGTGCGACCACATTTACCCACATATGGGCAAGGGCGTAGTCATATAATTTGCTCATATTAGTATGGGATGCCTCATCAACGGGATGACTCCGTTATGCATGAGGGATGGTTTGGTGACCTACCCCTGACCTGGTTCTCACACGTTGGTGTGGAGGATAGAAGGCTCCACCATAAGCCGTCGGGAAAAACTATGAGTCCTCGCACTTAGATTCCGAAGGGCTAGGTTAAGTGTGCTGGAAAGTGTCATAAGGGCAGGGTCCTATACTAGTATGAGCAAAGGATAGGCTATGGTCGGTGACTCAACTCCGCATACACCTGTATGGCGGGACGTGGCTGACACGATGAGTTACCGGATGGATGTGGGAAAAGCGTGCTACCTCTGTAGAGGGTAAAACTATTCGAATAGCCGAGTCTCGGATATGGACAGTTGGAAGGCTGTCCTCTGACCATGTGCACGTTTTACAAGGTTTTAAGATTTGAAAAGAAAATGGAGATGTTGTATTTAGGCAACTATACCGAAGGGCTAGTATGAGTTTGCTGGAGATGAATGACCATGAAAGGCTATGGTCAAGAAAGTGCAGAGTTTTGGAGAAATAACCCAATGGTGGTTTTCGGGTAAAATGTTTATAGAAGAGACTTCTTACCTTTTTCAACAGAGAGGTACTTTCGGAAAAAGATTTAAGGTGACTTCTTACAAAGACAGATTATGGGAAAAGTTTTAAAAGCCTTCTTTCCTTTTTCAACAAGATATAGAGATGTCTTTCGAAAAATAAAAGTCTTGAGATAAAAGCAAAACTGGTGCCTGATCATGTTGGGAGTAGTTTGCGAGTACAATTCCAAATTGTACTCATATTGAATTCGTCCCTGACTATTGTCTTAGCCAGGTTTTGAAGAAGAACAGGTTGAAGAAGAAGGTTCACTGACGTCAATGCGAACTAGGGCGCTTCCCAGTCAGCTGCCTGTAGGGTTATGACAAATGACTTGGGATCCACATGGTTTGATGATTTTCGCTGCAAGTGCATTTGAAGTTATGTCTTCAATCAAGTAAGTAAATTTATTCGGTAATTATGGATGTTCTTTTGATATCAGTTTGATTGTGCTCGGCGACACACTGATCATGGGATCGCTGATATTGTAGGCACAAGGGAATTTCAGACGTTTAGTCCGGGGTCCCCACAGGCACCCCTGGCACCGCGTGACCGCCGCGGCGTGGCGCAAGTTCACGGACCCGCCGGCGCCCGCCTCGCCCTCCCACACCCTCGACGTCGAGACGCTCTCCCGACGCGTCGACCCGCGCGCCGGCCGCCTCCACGCTGTGCGCGCCATCGCGGGCCGCCCCCCGACGCTCCCGCTCCTCCTCCGCGGCCTCGTCGCCAGCCTGGGCGCCAGAGACACCGTGCTCTGCGTGGAGCGCACCACCGTGGACTGCGCCGCGCGCGCCATGCGCGTGGTCTGCCGCAACGCCACCTTCCGGCGGGTCGTGGACGTGGAGGAGCGGTGCAGCTACGCGCCCCACCCGGAGCGGCCCGACGAGTGGACGTTGTTCACGCAGGAGACGCGCATCCGGCGCGCCGATCGCCGCCGTGTCGGCCACGGTCGCGGAGATGGTGGAGCGCAGTGCGCGGAGAGCTTTGCGCAGAACACGGCCCAGGGGACGGAGACCGTCGAGCGGATCTGCGAAGGTCTGGCCGAGGGAGAGAAGTAGGAACAGAGCACTTTTTTTTTTGATGGTAACGGGCCAGGAGGGAACAGAGCATGTATTTGCTTGCTCTCTGTTTCTGACATGTAAATACCGGCAGACAACAATAAGAAGTGAAAATTTACAAGGATCGTTGATCCATTTCCTTGTTCTGTCCTCTGTCAAGGTTCAGATTCGTAAAAGTTCAGCTAAAGTCCAAATGTCCAATTCAGAACCGAGTACGCGGTGGCCAAACAACTTCGCAAAGTGCTTTGACTTCTACAGTATCACCGAAGATAAACCGTGACAGGTGTTCTACCGGGAAACACGACGGTGACGCCCACTTTATCGCAACGTGCCGCGTGTTGTTCTTTCTCCCGCGCTAAGTGGCAGGCTGACCGGAATCCATGGCGACGATCACACACGTGTGACTGAAAGCGTATTTCAGCCGCGACGTGTGACCGTGTGCAGTTCCGCGTTCAATCCAGGATCGCCGCGTCTACTCCAGTAAAATACTGTGCTATGGGATTTCTCAAGGCTGAGCGGAAGATCTTTCTAGGATGCGGAAGATATTTCTTCTTTGTAGGGCGCACATATGTTGGGTCCCAAGAACCATTATCTGATTCGCTGGGTGTTCTAGCTAGCTAGCGGCAGGCACAACTTGGTGACATACTGACGTGTCGAGTGGTTAGCGACCCAAATCTATTTTCTGGGGTTGTCGTGCGTGCTTTCAAAAGCTAGGATTGTTATTATTACTACTCTCCGTCTCGAAATAACTGTCTTAGATTTTTCAAAAAGTAGATGTATCTAGACATGAAACAAATATAGATATATTCACGTTTGTACAACTTTGAGACACTTATTTTGGAACGGAGGGAGTAGTTGTAATTGGCGCGGCGACACGCCGCGCCCTTGGTGACGAATTTGATTTTTTTTTGTTTTTTTTTGTTTTAGCTCGAAACTATATATTATGAAAAAATGTTGGAGAGTTTGAGCTCCGCAATGTGTTTAATTTTGACATTAGCTGAATGTCAGTGGATGCAAGGTTGCAATAGACCTGAGAAGATTTGTAATGAGCTGCAATAGAGATTATAGAAAGTACGTATGAAAGTTGCATGAACTTGGTGAGCACAATCCCATCTAAGTTTCAAAAATTAAGATTGCAATACCTAACATTTATTTACTCCTTCGTAGTCATCCAGGAAACAGAGGGTAACGCAGAAAGCAAAAAGAAATACATATCAACAATATACGTATGAAACTGGGAGGAACATACGTATGGAATTCTCACAACAGATCAAGAAAGAGAAGATTAGCAAATAACTGCTATGAGATCTGACCTCAGAAACTGAAAATTTGTACGTGCAAAAAGTTGCAGCAAAAATACTGCACCGCTTGTGCTGCGTGCTGAATATCCTCATTAATATCTTCCAAGCAGTAAGGAGATGAACAGATGGAAATAAAAATTAGACATGAGACATCCCACACCGCTTGTGCTGCGTGCTAAATGATGCAAACAACTGTATATATGTAATCTGGCCTGAGGACACATATGCAATGAACAATGCACTAAAGCAGCTGTAAGCGAAATACAAATGGACAAAGGAGCAGAACCAAGATATTCGAGTAAGCAATAAGACTACATTGCGCCCGACCCCGAACGTCGCAGCAGCAGGCTCGCGGCGAAGCCACAACTCCCAGCGGTCGGCAAAGCGCAGCGTGTCCTCCACAAGAAAATGGGGCTCGACTTTGGAGATATGCCCCTGGTGGAGGCTACGAAAAAATTCGCGAACACCTGCAAAAAGGCTCCGTTCTCTGATTCGGCAATCAACGGGTTGAGGACCCTCCTCAGGCTGAACCTGCTGTCCATGACGGCAGCGGATGAAGCTTTGATTGGCCTTGTTGGCCCAGGGGGAAGCGACTTCCCGCCACCGACGGCGCTAGACGTCTCCGCCTGATCTGCTTCTCGATCCTCTGATCGCGCCGCGTAGTTGCGTTTTGAACATATGACGATATATCTTTCTGAGAGATTAGACGGTGTTGGATGAGATCCTTTCGTCTAGCACGCCCTGTCCTGTTTGACTTTTTTCTTTTTGGCCTCGGCCGTGTCATGTTTGCTTCTCCTATATCAATATAAAAGGCAAAGCTTTTGCCTCGTTTCAAAAAAAAAAGACTACATTGCAGATCAATTAATTTGCTAACATACTAACAAAAAAAATAGCCACAAAGTGGCCATGAATTGTGAACGAGAATAAATGAAGGAAATTATAATGTGTGAAACCCTGTATTCTTACTTTATAATGCACACACTATGAAATTAGAAGCTTGGGCAGTAAAATATAATAGGAACATGGGAAATAATCCAGATGATAAAGCCTTTGCATTTGACTATAATTTATAATCGCACCATGATATTGAACATAAACTAAGAACCTCTAATAAATAGAGTAAGGTAAATTGCCGCACCAAATTTACCTAGTACTATCTTAGATTCGAGCGAAGGAAATGTATGTGCTAATGCCTAGCCACAAAGTGCATAATATGAGTGGGAGACTATACCCAGTTTCGATGTAGAGCTCTCAACATTTCTTTTCCTTTGTCCTAAGCTATTCATATACAGTTGCAATGTCAGATAATCAATTTGAAACTCTTACATAACCAAGAGCACTCTTGCTAATCTAATAGGATTGAAGGGGGTGGAAGAAAAATTGGAAAAAGTATAAGCTATTTGAGTTTATTTTTACTTGAGAAACTATATGATAAGAACGTCAAACAAGGAGTACTTCTGTAACATCGTAGGATCTTCTAATGATAGCATGAAATCCCTTGCTGCCTGTCTTAATACTTGCTGAAAGGCATCAACTAAAATAGTACTTTTGAGATAAAGGTATCATGTAGAAAGGGTGAAAATCACAGTAAAAGCTCTTTATCAACAAATACTACAAGATAGCGAAGGCCTAAGGATAAACACGCATCATATCGTCGGGATACTGAACTCTTTAACTACTCACAGATGATTTCCAAATAGTTCTATATTTCAAAGTAATAGCAAAAGGATGTTACTGTCTATTATATTTGTACACCATATGCATTTGCCCTGCAAATAATGAAAAAATGCTGCTTCAAACATTTGCAGCTCTGGAGAAACCTACAGGTTAGTGTCAGGGTCGCCTTCAGAAAAGAAGCTACTTGATGTGCTTATGATAAGAATATCAATTTAAGAGAAAAAAATAAAATAACCATATTTTTTTGTTGCTTCTGTAGGTTACTTGCAAACTAAGATACCATGTAGTTAAAACAGATATGCGCTACATTCGTCAGCACGTTATATTCCTCGTATCGTGTCCCCATGATATCTGAGGCTCTTTGAGAGACCCTGTTATTCTCTTTTGTTGCTCTGACATGGATGACCCTGTTACGTCTTGTAAAATCTCAGCCAGATCCTTGGAGGTTACTTTCCCCTTGACATCAGTATCATACACTGATCAATAAAATAACGCTTTTCCTAGCGCTCGGCTGCCCGAGATCGATGTTAACGCTCGGTCGAGCATCTTGACCGCGTGATGGATTGATCACGTTGCACCATCGTTGACGCGATAGGGCTGTGGATAGGACCGGGTTTGTGGCCCGTTAACATGTTTTTTTTCGGCTGTGTTTTGTTTTTGGTGGGCTTTTATTGGGCTTTTTTTTTTCCTGGTTATCCCGAATTTTTGCAGTTGCACATAAACATTGTTAAAACGGCAATTACACATTCCCTTTTTTTTTTGCTTTTTAGCGTGCAATTGCACATGTTTTTGTTTTGCGTGTAATTACACATGATTAGTGTTTAGCGTGTAATTACACATTATTTTATATTTTGGCGTGCAATTGCACATGATTCAATTTTCTAGTGTGTAATTGCACTTGTGTGTAATACGTTGTGTAATTACAATTTTTTGTTTTGTGTGTAATTACACATGATTAGTGTTTAGCGTGCAATTACACATTATCTTATTTTTTAGCGTGCAATTGCACATGATTCAATCTTTCTTGTGTGTAATTGCACTTGTGGGTAATACCTTGTGTAATTACACATATTTTTTGTTTTGTGTGTAATTACACATGATTAGTGTTTAGCGTGCAATTACACATTATCTTATATTATTGGCGTGCAATTGCACATGATTCAATTTTCTAGTGTGTAATTACACATTATCTTATATTATTGGCGTGCAATTACACATTATTTTTATGACTTTTTAGCGTGCTCTCTTTTGCGTGCAAATACACATTACTTTATGTTTTTAGTGTGCAATTGCACATGATTCTCATTTACTGTGTAATCGTACTTTTTGCATGCAATTATTGTGTGATTGCATTTTTTTTACGTGAAATTGCACATGATTCTCATTAGTGCATAATTGCACATGTTTTTGTGTGAACATGAAAGCCCAGATAAGAAATTTGAACTTGCGCTAGGAAAAAATAAGGTTAAAAAATGCAGCCCACAAACGGACGGAACAACAACATTAAAAAAGCCCATAAATGAACAGTACAAGTGGACAGGAGGGAAGCACGCTCGTACGAAGGCATTGCCTGTATTGCTGACGTACTTTGACCGAGCGTTAATTTGTTTCTCGGTTACTCGAGCGCTAGGCACTCCCATAAAATAAACAACCAAATCAATACAAGCAAATGGATTATCAGGAGGACCAAGGAGTCCATAACCAACTATAATAGTACTGAAGATAAATACGATTGAAATGGTGAAATTCAAACATAAGCATTACACTTAATCCTTTGCTGAAGGCTGACCCTTGCGCTGAAATTAGAGATAAATGAAACATAGCTTTGACATTCAAACTTCCAGGAAATTCTGGTAATCAAAGGGAGTGTTGTATTTTTCTTGACAATGCATATCACATGAGTAAACTATGTTGTAGGTGTGGATCCGAGGAAGATGACATCCATTTATTTTTTACTTGTTTTTATATGAAGGCAGTGTGGTTTATTGTCCTTGGTTTATTCACATAGATACCCTTACTCAGGACTGCAACTCATTAACTCAGATTATCTTAAAGATGCTTAATATGAACCATCCACATGTCTCTCTTCAGAACATACTCATTTTTATGTGGTGTATTTGGAAGTCCAGGAATGACCGCCTATTTAATAGAACAACATGTGAGCCATATCAAACTAGCATGCAAGCTTGTGCTCTTTCTTCTAACCTGGACTTGTGTGATATTGGTACTCCAAACCTTCAGGTTCCAGGGGAGAGGCAGGTGCAAAGGAAGGCAAATCAGCAGCCAGACCTTCAACAACCGGCAACCATGGATACTAACACAAGTTTTGCAGGCCCGATTATTTTTCAGATGCAGCGTGGAAGGCGAACTCAAATACGGGAGACAGCCACCAGCGGGCCACAGGGATTGGGCTCTTCATCAAAGTTTGCAGGGATAGTGGCGCAACACCTGCAGATTCAGAGGCCTACATTTCTCACAGACAATCAGGTTCTCGCGATGGTGGCGGCCTCTAGATGTTTAAACCACCCCCTCTTACATTGGAACTCCAGGATGCAATTGCAGACTTCTTTTTGGCCACTTCAACCTCAACAATACAGGTTCATCACATCAAAAGAGGCTCCGGTGAGGTGGCACACAGCAGTGCTAAACAGGTCCTTAGGTATGGCCTAAACCAACCTAATTTTAGATGCAACTTTTCAGCTCACAGGGAGACAGATTGTCCTGTCATTTTTATTTTACAACCTTTCAAGAAGCAGGACTATGTATTAAACGCTGTATTTTGAAATATATTGGGCGCCTCCGGCGCCATCAGTTGTTCAAAAAAAAAAAAACACCAAACACATACTCCTTTTTTACAACACAACAATTGCATTGCTTTCAATATAAGATAGAAGAAAACAAATTAAATACCGGCATCCAGAATCTCGTACATTTCTTGTCATATGAAACCAAGAGAAAATCAGGCTAATCCAGTGCTACTAAAAAAAAATAGGCTTAAGCCACTGAAGATTGATTTACAATTCATCAGGCAGCCTTGACCACATGCAGAACATGAAAATAAAATGTTGGATGTTTTAAACTTTGTATATTGGAATAACATCCAATGATCCCATGCGAATTCCTAGTAGTACGATTGCCCTTAACCGATGTGGCAACTCTCCTGGTAAACAGAAGGAAAATGTTTACCTTACAAGATACTACCCCTGTTCCTGAATATAAGACGTTTTCGGAGTTAATACTTATTAGCGACAACAGCAATCTTACAAGAAAATTATTTTTTATGGTTTGACTGAAAATTTTCATGGTGCCCAATCAGCATCATTCCACCAGGGCAAGAATCCACGACTCTAGATATCAGGGAGGCAGAGTGGGGCTTGAAGGCGAATGAAGACACGGAGAGAGATTTCACCCTGGTTTTTTTACCCTTGGCCCTAAACAAGGCCTCAATATTTTGCTGAAGGCTAGCCCTTGCGCTGAAAGTAGAGAGAAATGAAACATAGCTTCGACATTCAAACTTTCAGGCTATTCTGGTAATAATGGGACGAAGTGTTGTGTTTTCGTTGACACTGCTTATCACCAACACTGAACACATGCTCCCTTTGTTCTAACAAACACAACACTTCCGCTGTTTCAGTATAATATAGGGGGGGGGGAATATGTACAAGCATAGCCAGAATCTCATATATATTCCGTGATACAAAACTGAGAGTAAATCAGGATAATGGGCTGCTACTAACAAAAACAAATTGGCTCACCGCTGAACACTGAAGATTGACTTACAACATGCAGAACATGAAAAGAAAATGCTGTATGTTAATAATTCTAAACGAGATAACATCCAGTGATCCGCATGCAAATTTCTTGTAGTACGATTGCCCTTAACCATGACCAACGTGGCAACTCTACTGGTAAACAGATAAAAAAGTTTACCTTAACAGGTACAACAACACTTATTGGCGAAAACAACAATCCTACAAGCAAATCCTGCAATCTGATAACAGAGAAATCTCCATGGGAAAAAGAAAGCTTAAGAAGAAAGCAAAAGCAAGAAATATATAGGGCCAGTATAGATGTTATGATCAAGCTATCTTATAACAAAGTACTTGTCAATTAACATGCATAGTAGATGAGAGGCTGTTTTGACATCTCAATGGGAAAAAGAAAGTACAAGTGTTTAGCATTACACATCTAACATGTATGCATGGAAAAGAATATGAACGGATAACTAGCAGTCGCCAGGGAAAGTCCAGTTATCACATCAGCCTGCAAATTAAATCATCCATGATAAATTGGTAAGGTTGTCATTGCTTATAACAATGTAAATCTTTGCAAAAAAAATGGCGTAGATGAAATCATGTACAACAAGAAATAAGTGATATTAACATAATTCAATAAATTTGAGAAACCATTGAGTACCCATTGCTAAAGCAGGAGCAATATATCATGACAAATAACAAACACCTACAAACCATGAGCTACCATTGACCAGAACCTGACAAGTATGCTCTCTGATTACAATGCACTTCCCAAGTAATAGGCACAGTTGCAGAGATCCAATGAACTGACAAAACAGGGGGAAAATGAGGCTCTTTTTTTTGCATCTCAATGGCTAATTAGGATAGACGCAGCCATAAGCTAGTAAGACAGCTACCTGATTATATTAGTCTAGAAGCCATGATTCACCATTGCTATATCACTGGAACCCATGTCAGCTAAGACGCTAAGGACATGGCAACGATTTCGATCATAAGGGAAGGACAGCTCCTACTGAGATGTTGGAATCCGTCGGTGGTGATGACCACCTTCAAATTCGCTGGACAGCCTAGAAAATCAAAGCACGCCTTCTTCAGCCCCTGACAATGGTGCTGCTCTGCTAGCGCCAAGATGGTCGCCACTGTGTCCATCTTGATGTACTTGCACAGCCTCTCCTCGCAGATCAGCTTCAGCCGCCCCATGTCGTACCTGTCTGACGCGATGAGCAGGTGCTGGCACATCACATCTTCGTCTTCCTTCCACGTCTCCGGCAATGAGCCCGTGTACGCGAAATGGAGCAACGCCTTGAACACCTCTGCATCCATGTCTTCTACGCGCACGGCAACGCCAGCCACATTGCCCTCCTTCTTCTGTCCGAAGAGCTCAGCGCGGAAGACAGAGGAGCGGGCTGCCAGAACACACCGATGCGCGGCAATGGTCTCGCCGCCCATCTCGAACACCACGTCGGCGCCCTTCTCGGTCTGAAGGAGCTCGCCGAGATGCAGGCGCAGGTCGCACGGGGGCACAGAGACGAAGGCCACGGCGCGGCAACCGTGGAGGACGACGATGTCACATCGGACGGTGAATGAATCGTTCCTGAGATACTTGGAGCTTTCCAGCTCCTCCTTTTTTATGAAGCTCTTGTACCACCAGCCGCCCCAGGAGGCGAATTGGTCCACCGTTGCCGATGCAGATGCCAGCGACGCCACTTGCTACGTCTCCTCCTCCTCCTCCTCGCCGGCGAGGCAAATGTCCCACCGCGCCTTCACCTCCGCATCGACATCTTCCTCGAGGATTAATTCGAGGGATATGTATTCCGCGACTTCTGTGCTTAGGCCGTTCGGGTAGCACCAACCAGCTGGTTAGGGATACAAGATACGGCGACTTCTTTCAGGTGTGTCGATTTGGTTTAGTCCCCTGTTAGGGTTTTGTAGTCCTCGGGCGACGCTCCGCCGCCGCCGCGAGTTTTCACCGACTCTCTGCCGATCGTGCCTGCGATCGAGCGCTGTTGACCATGGCGGAGCCATCTTTGAGTGGTTCCCGTCGGAAGGAACAGATGGACCCGACCCAGCTCCTGGATCGGCTTCACCTGGAGGATGATGAACTTGACAACCTCGTGTGGGAAGACGAGGTGGATGACCCGGAGTTGAAACCGAAGTGGCTCGCCCTAGCGCGAGTTTTGACGGAGAAGAATTACAGCCAAGGCGCCCTGATTGGGGACATGCGGGGAGCTTGGAGCCCTACACGCGACATAGTCTGGAGGAGGATAAACCCTAATATGTTCTCCGTTCAATTCAATTGCCTCGCCGACTGGAACAAAGCGCTGCATCAAGGACCATGGGACTTCCGTGGATCGGCCCTGATCATCCAAGAGTATGATGGGTTTTCCAACCCAGAATCTGTTAACCTTGATCGTATTGAGACCTGGAGTCAGATCCACAAGCTCCCCGATGGTGTGCTGAAGAAGCGTGAGTTCGTGGAAAACATGGCGAAAAGAATTGGAGAGGTCAAAGAAATACAAATCGAACTTCCCAATGGCTTCATTGGACAATTCATCAGGGTCTGAGTTCTGCTTGATGTTAAGAAGAAATTAACTCGTTTTGTCAGCTTCTCCAGAGCTGGTAAGGTTGAATTCTTTCAGGTTAAATACGAGAAACTCTCAACTTTCTGCAATGCTTGTGCTATGTTGGGTCCTTGGCATGAGGAGGGCGGTACAGGGGAGCATGACGCCTCTAAGTTTGAATGGGGTTCCTTTATCCTAGCCCCCAGGAGAGGGAGAGGAACTGGGCGAAAATTTGGTAATGGCCGTGGCTCTGCGGATACGGAGGAGACTAATAATCAAGCTGGCCGTGGGAGAGGTCGTTACCCGATGAGGGGACGTGGTTCTGCTGACAGAGGACAGTGGATTACGGAGTACAATAACTCGGGCTTCAATTCGGGTGTGATGTCAGAGGAAGATGATATTGGTAACGTAGAAGCTATGGAGGAGGTTCCCCTCCATACCAAAAGAGTGCCCCGTAAACGTCTGGCACTTGAGGAGCAAGTAACTGATAATACTGTCTTGGCTCAAGATAACCCTGCTGTCGCTGATGATGACAGCTCGGAGGAGGAGGAACCTCTGGTAAACACGGATGGAAACCCACACACCCCGCAGAAGGCGAAGAATAAGAAGAAAACTAAATTGTCTGATGGCACGACACAGGACAATAGCTCAACCATGATATCGGCGGCCTCTGTTGAGGCTGACCGGACGCAATGAGGTTCCTAGTGAGGAACTGTCGCGGTATGGCCAGTACCGTGGCCTGGTGCGCCTTGATGGAACTCCAGGTTAAACATAGTCCAGATGTGATCTTTTTGTCCGACACACATTTGAACAAAGCTAGGGCAGGGAAACTAAGGAGGAAGCTGGGAATGGATCACTTTGTGATCTTTGAAAGCGATGGAGCGAGTGGGGGTCTTCTCCTATTTTGGAAAGCCCCAGTTGTGATTCAATCCATGGATGTCCAAAAGAATTTCATTGATGTTGCGGTCTGCCATACTCATGACAATCCCTGGAGGTTCACCGGCTTTTACGGAGAACCGAAGTGGGAGGATAAACACCTCTCTTGGGACTATCTAAGAAACTTGAGACAGAATGCCAATTTACCGTGGGGGTTATGGGCGATTTTAATGAAATTTTATACTCCCATGAAAAAGAAGAAGGGGCTCCGAGACCCCTTCGTATGATGCAAGCTTTCCGTGATACTTTGGCTGAATGTGGTTTGGAAGACATGGGATACGAAGGAGAGCAATTTACCTGGAGAAGGAGAAGGATTAAGGAAAGGCTCGATCGTGGTGTTTGCAACGGTGGTTTTCACGGGTATTTCCCGGGAGCAAAGGTTACCAACGTTGCACACCACAAATCTGATCACAGACCTCTGATTCTGGACACAGACGGCGACGAGAACGTTGTTTTTCAGCGAGCTGGGGGTACAAGGCCCTTTGAGGCTCGTTGGTTAAAGGAGGATTCGGTGCATGAAATAGTGAAACAAGCCTGGGACAGTACGGTGGAGGGGTCTGTTTTTTCGAACCGGACTGCAACCATCCACCGAGAGCTACACCATTGGGATAGGACGGTCCTGAAGGAACCTCGTAACAAGTTAAAATATTTGAATAAAGAACTGGAAGAGCTGCTAGCTGGCCCAATGACGGATGAGAATTATGACCGCCAACGGCAGGTGCAGCTCCTGATCGAGGATTTACTAGAGAAAGAAGAAATCTACTGGGTGCAGCGTAGCCAGGCTGGTTAGGGATACAAGATACGGCGACTTCTTTCAGGTGTGTCGATTTGGTTTAGTCCCCTGTTAGGGTTTTGTAGTCCTCGGGCGACGCTCCGCCGCCGCCGCGAGTTTTCACCAATTCTCTACCGATCGTGCCTGCGATCGAGCGCTGTTGACCATGGCGGAGCCATCTTCGAGTGGTTCCCGTCGGAAGGAACAGATGGACCCGACCCAGCTCCTGGATCGGCTTCACCTGGAGGACGATGAACTTGACAACCTCGTGTGGGAAGACGAGGTGGATGACCCGGAGTTGAAACCGAAGTGGCTCGCCCTAGCACGAGTTTTGACGGAGAAGAATTATAGCCAAGACGCCCTGATTGGGGACATGCGGGGAGCTTGGAGCCCTGCACGCGACGTAGTCTGGAGGAGGATAAACCCTAATCTGTTCTCAGTTCAATTCAATTGCCTCGCCGACTGGAACAAAGCGCTGTATCAAGGACCATGGGACTTCCGTGGATCGGCGCTGATCATCCAAGAGTATGATGGGTTTTCCAACCCAGAATCTGTTAACCTTGATCGTATTGAGACCTGGAGTCAGATCCACAAGCTCCCCGATGGTGTGCTGAAGAAGCGTGAGTTCGTGGAATACATGGCGAAAAGAATTGGAGAGGTCAAAGAAATACAAATCGAACTTCCCAATGGCTTCATTGGACAATTCATCAGGGTCCAAGTTCTGCTTGATGTTAAGAAGAAATTAACTCGTTTTGCCAGCTTCTCCAGAGCTGGTAAGGTTGAATTCTTTCAGGTTAAATACGAGAAACTCCCGACTTTCTGCAATGCTTGTGGTATGTTGGGTCATTGGCATGAGGAGTGCGGTACAGGGGAGCATGACGCCTCTAAGTTTGAATGGGGTTCCTTTATCCTAGCCCCCAGGAGAGGGAGAGGTACTGGGCGAAAATTTGGTAATGGCCGTGGCTCTGCAGAGATGGAGGAGACTAATAATCAAGCTGGCCGTGGGAGAGGTCGTTACCCGATGAGGGGACGTGGTTCTGCTGATAGAGGACAGTGGATTACGGAGTACAATAACCTGGGCTTCAATTCGGGTGTGATGTCAGAGGAAGATGATATTGGTAACGTAGAAGCTATGGAGGAGGTTCCCCTCCATACCAAAAGAGTGCCCCGTAAACGTCTGGCACTTGAGGAGCAAGTAACTGATAATATTGTCTTGGCTCGAGATAACCCTGCTGTCGCTGATGATGACAGCTCGGAGGAGGAGGAACCTCTGGTAAACACGGATGGCAACCCACACACCCCGCAGAAGGCGAAGAATAAGAAGAAAACTAAATTGTCTGATGGCACGGCACAGGACAATAGCTCAACCATGATATCGGCGGCCTCTGTTGAGGCTGACCGGATACAATGAGGTTCCTAGTGTGGAATGTCGCGGTATGGCCAGTACCGCAGCCTGGTGCGCCTTGATGGAACTCCAGGTTAAACATAGGCCAGATGTGATCTTTTTGTCCGAGACACATTTGAACAAAGCTAGGGCAGGGAAACTAAGGAGGAAGCTGGGAATGGATCACTTTGTGATCTTTGAAAGCGATGGAGCGAGTGGGGGTCTTCTCCTATTTTGGAAAGCCCCAGTTGTGATTCAATCCATGGATGTCCAAAAGAATTTCATTGATGTTGCGGTCTGCCATACTCATGACAATCCCTGGAGGTTCACCGGCTTTTACGGAGAACCGAAGTGGGAGGATAAACACCTCTCTTGGGACTATCTAAGAAACTTGAGACAGAATGCCAATTTACCGTGGGTGGTTATGGGCAATTTTAATGAAATTTTATACTCCCATGAAAAAGAAGGAGGGGCTCCGAGACCCCTTCGTATGATGCAAGCTTTCCGTGATACTTTGGCTGAATGTGGTTTGGAAGACATGGGATACGAAGGAGAGCAATTTACCTGGAGAAGGAGAAGGATTAGGTGAAAGGGCAAGGCGCCCCCATGTGTGGTTTTGGTAATTAATGACAATCCCTATGGACTAATGGTTGCATTGAGTTATACTTGTAGTGTTTGTCCATAGACCATGCTTGAACTCCATATGTTGGATTCAAGGTTGATGCCATAAATATATTGATAAAATGAAGTATTTGGCATCAAGATCATCGAGTTGAGCATATTGCTAGCATGTATTGAAGAAAAGAATTATGTGGTCATTCATGGTTATCTTCAAGACATCATAAAATGAATAGAGAAGAAAAGATACAAGGTTGATCAAGCTATTGATCAACACACAAAGTTACAAGATGTACCAAGTTGGATCATGTATCTCTTGGTATCTTGGTATGGTAAGCAATTGTCCATATAGCTTTGTGATCTAACCCATGATATGTGTGTGGCATTTATATGTATGGTTAGGTATCTTTCCATGGGCGTGCATCAAATGAAGTTTTCATATAGCCCATGAAGGATGACGTCAAGTGGTGATCGTCATCAAGCTTGGGTCGTGCAAGTTCAAGAGAAGTATCTCGAAGATATCATATGCTTGAAGCTTGCAACCCTGTTGGGGAATCGGATTATCCGGTCCTAGCTGACTCGGATTATCTGATAATGGTCATGTGAAGATGTTCCCAAGAGTGGCTCTCCCATCTTGGTGTATGGGGGAGCGTTATGTGGGTCTTCACCAAGCGAAGCGCAATCAAGAAAGGTGGTCCACTTCAAGAGATCAAGATCATCATCATCTAGCTCAAGTGGAATGCGCAAGGCAAAGGTATGATAGGGTTTCTATTTTACCGGTCTCGTGGTCTAGTAGGGAGACGGGTTATAGGATAGATACCGTACTATCAAGAGGGGCTCTCGATTCAGTTTTAGCATATCAGTTGGTGAGAGCTCAAACCTTTGCATACTTGCCTTCATCATCTTTCTTGGTTCTTATTTGGCTTTTTCCCTAGTTGGGTTTTGGTGCTTGTTGTGATCTCCATGACAAGCCTAAGTTCTCCGAAAACGGATTTCGTATGGAAAACTTGTTGCGTTTTCGGGTTAGAAATATTATCGGTTTATCCGTGAGGAAAGTTCCACACCTTCCTATGTTGACGGCTGAGGTGACTTGGTTGCGATGGTTACTAGAGGATTTTGGTGTTTCAACTGCTGCATCGACTCCTCTATTGTCAGACAGTATAGGTGCCATCAGCATTGCGCGTGACCCGGTGAAGCATGAGCTCACCAAGCACATCGGTGTGGATGCCTCCTTTGTGCGTGCTGTTGTGCAGGATTAGATTCTTGCTCTTCACTATGTGCCTTCTGAGTTACAGTTGGCGGATTTCTTCACGAAGGAACAGACTCAAGCGCAGCATGGCTTCTTTCTCTCCAAACTCAGTGTTGTTGACCCACTGATGCATGTAAAATGCATACATGAACTTTGCATTATTTTACTTATATTCCAGTCATATTTTGCATCATATAAGGGTTATATCACTGTTTTATAATAATTTTGGGAATATTTGATATGTTTCCTATTTTTTATGGAATTAACCCTGCGCAGGCAGAAAACCCTATTTCTATATTTTAATGTTTCAGGGACCCAAACGACGTCCAAATGACCTAGAAATTTACGAGCATCAGTTTTTGGAAGGAAGAAGACCTAGGAGCGAAGGAAGCGAACAAGCGGAGGCCCGAGGCCCAAAAGGGGGTGGCCCACGCGGCCAGGTACAGGGGCCACGTGGGACCCACCTTCTGGAGCCTCGAGGCTCCGTTGCCGTCGATCTTTTCGCCCACGACTCCGTCTTGATCTAAAACCGCCTATAAAAATAGTCCCCCGAGGTTCTCTGGAAGGAGCGCCGCAGAAACACAGAAACACCGAAACAGAGATCTGGGGTTGCATACTTGCCTTCATCATCTTTCTTGGTTCTTATTTGGATTTTTCCCTAGTTGGGTTTTGGTGCTTGTTGTGATCTCCATGACAAGCCCAAGTTCTCCGAAAACGGATTTTGTATGGAAAACTTGTTGCGTTTTCGGGTTGGAAATATTATCGTTTTATCCGTGAGGAAAGTTCCACACCTTCCCATGTGTGGTATCCCATTGCTTTTGTAGGGTAGCTCTTGTCGCTACCTTTCCAACAGAATTGGATTCACCTGTTTTGGAGTTCGAACGAGAAAGTTATAGCATTTCAGGTTTTCCTGTTTCTGTCTGTTTTGCTCAAGCAGGGGAATCGGATTATCCGATTAATGTTGTTTCAGATAATCCGATTCTCAAGGTTTGCTCGAATTCGGCTAAGGACTTTAAAAGTAATGCATACTGGAGTTTTTCGGAATATCCGATCAAGGATGTTTCGGATTATCTGATTCTCATGTTTTGCTCGAATTCGGCTAGGGACTTTAAAAGCATGGCGTACTGAAGATTTTCGGAATATCCGATATATGTTGAATCGGATTATCCGACTCAGTCGGATTATCCGATACAGACTTATATCGGAATATCCGACTCTCTTGTCTGCAACGGCTCTTTTTCTGGGAGGGGTATAAATACCCCTCCACCTAGCTCCAGCCAGCTAACTCTTGCAGCTCATGTTCTTCCCCATTGTTGACCTTCTTGAGCTTTGCTAACTCTCTATCCCTCCATGATTCTTGCCTCCATTTAGTGGGAAAAGAGAGAGGAGATCTAGATCTACCATTCCACCAATCAGTCTCTCCTCTAAGTGAGGGGAAGCTTTTTGGATCTAGATCTTGGAGAATTTGGTGTTCTTCTTTGTTCTTCCTCTCTTCTCCCCCCAATAGCATTAGTTGCTTTGGTGGGATTTGAGAGTGAAGGATTTTGAGCACTTCTTGTGTTCTTGCCCATTGCATCGGTTGCATCGGTTTGAGTTCTCCATGGTGATACGTGGAAATCGAAGTTGAGAAGCTTGTTACTCTTGGGTACTTGGGGTGCCCTAGAGCTTGTCCTCTTGGGTACTTGGAGTGCCCTAGACGGTCCTTATTGATCTCAGAGTTTTGGTAGCTCGTGGGATAGTTGGGAGCCTCCAATTAAATTGTGGAGTCGCGCCCCAACCTTGTGATTCTTGTGGCTTTGGGAGCCGCGGGAATTCGGTGAGAGCCTCCAATTAAGTTGTGGAGTGTGCCTCATCCTTGTACGGGTTCGGTGACCACCCTCAAGTGTCCCATAGTGGATCGTGGCACTCCGCATTGGTGGAGGTGCGAAGGAGATTACGGTGTGCCATTTGACGGCTATTCGGGGATCACTTTGTGACTCCGCACCGCTCCAACGGAGACTAGCTTCCATTGGGAAGTGAACTTCGGGATAAATCATCGTCTCCAAGTGCCTCGGTATTTCTATACCCGACCTTCTTACTTATGCAATTTACTTGGTGATAGCCATCGAGCTTGAAGTAATATATCTTGCTATCACTTGGTTGCTTATCTTGCATAGCATAAGTTGTTGGTGCACATAGGTAAACCTAGCTTGTTTAGGTTTCGTGCTTGATAAATTAAACGCTAGTTTTATTCCGCATTTATTCAAGCCTAAACCGTAAAGAATTTTAAATCGCCTATTCACCTCCCCCCCCCCCCTCTAGGCGACATCCATGTCCTTTCATTAGGGAAAGGCTCGATCGTGGTGTTTGCAACGGTGGTTTTCACGGGTATTTCCCGGGAGCAAAGGTTACCAACGCTGCACACCACAAATCTGATCACAGACCTCTGATTCTGGACACAGACGGCGACGAGAACGTCTGGTGAACGATGTAACGATGGATGGTGTTTGAGGCGACAGGTAGTTGACGCACTCTTTCCCTAACCAGGGTACCGAAAGGGACTGGCAGGGTTTTAATGAGGCGGCCTGTCAACCTAATATATGCGGGAAAATTCAAAAAAAAATAGGCCGTTCGGGTAGTAGTAGATGCACCAGCGATGGCCTCTGATGGTGAAAGGGCGGGAGCTGACGCACTCTCCGGTGGGGATGCCCTTGGTGCCGGAATAGCTGTGGATCGTGAGATGGTGGTACCCGCTCGTCGTGTCGGCGACGATGGCGGACGAGGACCCCGAGGGCTCGCGGCCGCTGCCGGTGGACGACAATGCCGACCTGCTCCCCGGAATTTGGAGCTCGGAGGCGTTGCTTGCTGCTGCTTTGACTAGGGTTTGGCGCCGCCGGCGAAAGGGGAAGAATGGAGGAAGGGGATTAAGCAGAGGGCTTATGTTGGAGAATATTCTTCCACTGGAAATTCGCCAAATTCCCTACAATGGGTCCCACATGACATTAGTCAGTATACTGGCTGAATCGAAATTCCTTTTTTGTAGTTGAAGCATAAATTCCTTTTTTTTACTGATGAAATATCCGATGGCATTTTAGGTCCGATTTCATGGTAAGGAAATAATTAATGTTGGGTGCAACAAACAAAACACTGCAAAATTTAACAAAAAGCTAGTGACATAAAAACATTGAAAAACTCGTAAAATCCTCTTTGACTCCCGAGCTCACCTGCTCCTGCCTGTTTTCGAAATTCAAAACAAATACGAAAAATTCAAAAAATCTGAAAAAAGGAGCAAACATATGCTAATTTTTCCTATATGTCCAAAGATTTGTGACGAAATGACATTTGTGATGCACTGTACAAAAAAGACAAAATCAGTGCTCAGTTTTGGAATTTGTTATTTCCGCAAATGAGTACTGATTTTGTTTTTCCACATAGCACCACAAATGGTATTTTTCTTCCTGATACTCTACACATATGTGAAAATTTATCATATGTTTCCCCCTATTTTTTCATATTTCTTGTGTTTTCGTATTTTTAAAATTTCGAAATGAACCTGGAGTAGACCAAGGAGTCCATAACCAAATATAATAGTACTGAAGATAAATACGAATGAAATGGTGAAATTCAAACATAAATATTTCACTCAAATCATTTGCTGAAGGCTAGCCCTTTCGCTGAAAGTAGAGATAAATGAAACATAGCTTTGATGTCCAAACTTCCAGGAAATTCGGGTAATCAAATGAGTGTTGTATTTTTTTGACAATGCCTATTACCAATACCGAGCACATACTCTTTGTTGTGAACACAGCAATTCGCTGCTTTCAATATAAGATTAAGGAAAAAAAATTAGATAGGAGTAGCCAGAATCTTATACATTTTCTTTTATATGAAACTGAGAGGAAATCAGGCTAATCCACTGCTACTAACAAAAATTAGGCTTACTGCTGGCCACGGAAGATAGACTTACAATTCCTCAGGCAGACTGACCACATTCAGAACATCAAAATAAAATGTTGTATTTTTCTAATTTTGTATACTGAGATAACATCCAATGCTCCCATGGGAATTCCAAGTAGTGCAATTGCCCTTAACCGACGTAGCAACTCTCCTGGTAACAATCTCTCCTTTCTCTTCATTTCCGGCTAGTGTCAAACATGACTTTTGACGCGCAAGGAGAAAGCAAACATGAGAAATTTACAGGGCCAGTGTAGATGCAATGATCAAGTTATCTGCTGACAAAATACTTGTTTTTTATTTTAAACAAAAGGCAAAATACTTGTTGATTAACATGCAGAATAGGTGATAGACTATTTTGACATCTCCTTGGGAAAGAGAAAGCACAAGTGTTCTGCATTATGCATCCAAGGCATTTTATAAATGCATGGGAAACAATATAAACAGATAAGTAACACGTGTGAGCTGAAGCCCAATCATCAGAGCTAACTGCAAATAAGTCATCCATGATAAATTGGCAAGGGTCATTGCTGAAACTATGTGATACTTCTTTGCAAAAAAGGGAAACTCCAGGACCAGTGTCATGCTATGTCCAAGCTATCTGATAACAAAGGTACTAGGTTGTTAACACACAACATAAGATACTGTTTTGACATCTCCTTGTGAAAGCATTACTAGATATGATGGGAAATAATACAATCAGATAGCTAACAGTCAAATGCCTAGTTGAAGTTCGATAAGCACATTTACCTAAAAAAGAGTCATCCGTGAAAATTGACAAGGGTAACATTGCTGAAACAATGCGATGATAACATAAGTCAATAAGGTTCAGAAACCAGGAGTACCAATTTCTAATACATGAGCCGTATCTCATAGCAAAGATCTAGAAACCATGGGCTACCATTGGCCAAAATCTGAGCATTATATGCCCTCCGGTTCCAATGTGCTTTAATTGGCACATTTGCAAAAATGCATTGAACTGACAAAACAGAGGCAAAATGAGGCTAATTTTCGTATCGCAATGGCTAATTAGGATAGACGCAGACATATATTACTAAGACAGCTACCTGATTACATTAGTCTAGAAACCATGGGCACCCATCTCAGCTAGTGTGTTAAGGACATGGCCATGAGCTCGACCATGAGAGTTCGGCTCAGATTCTGGAAGCCGTCGGTGGTCATGAACGCCTTCAGAGTCGCGGGAGCGGCTAGAAATTTCAAGCTAGCCTTCTTCAGCCCCTCACAATGGTGCTGGTCGGCTAGCGCCAAGATGGTCGCCGCTGAGCCCACATCGATGTACTCGCAAAGCTTCTGCTCGCAGATCAGCTTCAGCCGCTTCATGTCGTACATGTCCGCCGCGACGAGCAAGTGCTGGTAGGTGACGTCTTCATCTTCCTTCCGCATCTCCGGCAACGAGCCCGTGTACACGAAATGGAGCAACGCCTTGAACACCTCCGCATCCATGTCTTGTATGCGCACGACGACGCCAGCAGCATTGCCCTCCTTCATCGGTCCGAAGAGCTCGGCGCTGAAGACCGAGGATCGGGCTGCGAGCACACACCGGTGCGCAGCAACGGTCTCGCCGCCCACCTCGAATACCACGTCCGCGCCCTTCTCGGTCTTGTAAAGCTCGCCCAGATGCCAGCGCAAGTCGCACGGGGGCACGGAGACGACCGTGTCCTCGGCGCGGCAACCTTGAAGGACGACGATGTCGCAGCGGAGGGTGAACGAGTCGTTCCTGAGATGCGCGGACGTCTCCAGTTCCTCCCTTTTGATAAGGGCAGTGCTGAGCGTCCTCCGGAGGATTGGAGCTTCCTATCCTCCGGGTCCCTTGAACGACACGTGTCCCAGTTTTCCTCCCAACTCCCTCCCAATTCCCGCAATTGCTGCGATGGTGCAAAACAAGGGTCGGCGGTAGCACAATTTTTCTTCTATAGTAGCAAAAAACGTTTCAACCGGGTTTGACCAAAAAAACAAAAAAAGACCCGACGGACATAGAGCTCGCCGGATACTTCGCCGGAGACCTCGTCGGAAACCTAGTAGCAATTTTTTTTTGCTATTGTAGCAAAACAAATTATGCTATTGCAGCAAAACCGACCTCCTCAAAGGCATCGACGAACTTTTCATTGGAGACATCATAGCAAAAACTTTGTACAATTGTAGCAAAACCACATAACCATTGTAGCAAAATAAATTAATCGTAGCAAAAAGATCTTCTGGCAATTTCCTCCGAGATGCAAAACAGCAAAACAAATGTAGCAAAAAAATACTTGTTGTGATGCAATTCCAGCGAGGTCCTCCATGCAGCACCACCGGTGGCCGGGTGCCGTTGGCAGCACCATCGTCCTCCCATGACAACGCAGCCCTCCCTCCTCTGGCAGCACTGCCACACTTCTCCGGCAGCACCGCTGCGACGCCATGGGAGCATCTCCACCGAGCCCTCGTAGCTCCGCCGTGACGCCATGGGAGCACCTCCGCGCTCCTTCAGCAGCACCGCCGTGACGCCATGGGAGCACCTCCGAGCCTGGTGTCGTTGGTAGCACCATCGGCCGCCCCTTGCAGCACCGCCGGCAGGTCTGCTCCGGCTCGCCAGCATGGCCGCAAACCGACGGGAGCACCGCCGTACTGCCAGGGCAGCATGGCCACGAACCGACGGGAGCACAAGTGGAAGCAGAAGGCGCCGGCGAGCTGGTCGGAGTATAGTCTCAGGTGAAAGAGCCAACCCCGCGTCCCCGCGGTGCTCGAATATGTGCTCCGCTAGCGGGAGAGCCTCCATGATCGGGGTCAGGAGGTCACACGGAGGGAGGGAGGGTGAATTTGGGGAGGCTGAGATTCGATGGATTTGGCGACCTTGCACGACGGCGGTGGTGTGGGAGCGGGGGACACCGGCGGCGGCGTGGGGGCACGAGTCAACGGCGGCGCATCGCGCGAGCTCTCGCATGGAATTGGGAAAGGGGCGCTAGTCCCTGTTCTATCCTGTGCGAGGAAGAAGATGTCTCAAGACGAAGGGATATGTGGAGGAGAGTGGTCCACGGAATATGTGCAGGAGAGTAGTCCACGGAAGGGGGACGCGTGTCATCGCGCGGAGGCGGAGGATGGATCCTCCGGGGGCTCAACAGCATTTTCCTTTTGATAAAGCTCATGTACCACCAGCCGCCCCGGAAGGCGAATTCGTCCACCGACTTGGATCGCAGCAAAGCCACCTGCTCCGCTTCCTCCTCCACCTCGCCGGCGAGGCAGATGTCCCACTGCGCCTTCACCACCGCCGCGACATCTTCGACGAGGACTAAGGAGAGGGATATGTATTCCGCGACCTCGGAGCTTTTGCCATTGGGGTAGTAGTCGATGCGCCAGCGACGACCTCCAATGATGAAAGGGCGGGACTTGACGCGCTTTCCGGTGGGAATTCCCTTGGTGCCGGAGTAGCCGTGGATCGTGAGAAGGTGGTGGCCGCTGGCCGTATTAGCCACGATGGCGGATCTCGACGGCCTGGCGCCGGCGCTGACGGGCGACATCGCTGGCCTGCTCCGCGGGATTGGAGGCCTGACGGGCGAGGGTTTTGCGCGGCGGCGGGCGGAAGGGGAGAGGAACGGAGGACGGAGGCGAAGCAGATGGATTCCTCTGGAAGGTTCGCCAAAAATCCAAAATCCCCAGCAGGCCAGCACTAGGTCCCACATGTCATAGTCTGATTGTCTACTGGCTGAAGCTTTCCGCGCGCCAATTTTTATGCACACACACTACTTACTCGCTTGTAAATGAACTCGAATACTGTTATTTACAATTCGAAGTTTACAATGTTTTATTAAGTCTCACAACAGCAACAAAGGTTTACACTACATTCCCTCGAATCAGAAGAAAAACAAAGACTACACTCACACTGCATTGCAGCAACAACTATAGGGTTTAGGAATGTGGACAAATACACAAGAAAGCATGCAAGGGTGAGTGCCCATTCTCTGCGGTTCATGCACTATTTAGATATGAAGAATTGTTCCCAGAAGACAAAACGTCCATCCCCATCTGCTGAAATCTGCATCCGTTCAATTAGTCAACCAGTCGGTACTTCCACCCCCAGCTCCAGAGCAGGGTGGTTGATGGATGATCTGAAAGCACATCACAAGAGAACAGTTAATGAATGAGTCTAAAGAATAACAGAGGGCAATACATAACAAGTCCAGGAGTACAGACTACAGAGCAGAGAACAATGTACAGTTTAGGAATGCTAGTTCTGTATCCTGGCTAAATATAGTACTGTAAACATAATTTGTAAATGAAGAGTGGAAGACACATTGATTAACAGTATAACCAGGGAGGCTAATTGAGTTTTTTTTTTACTCGAGAAACTTGTTAAACAAGGATTAGTTGCGTAACGTCATAGGATCTTTTAATGATAGGATGCAATCCCTTGCTGCCTTTGTTAATACTTGCTGAAAGGCATAAACTAAAATCGTACTTTGAGATTCTACTTCTCTTCATAAATTGAATTAAATGTATCATGCAGAAAGGGTGAAAAATACGTTAAAAGCTCTATCAAAAAACAAAGCTCAAACATAAAGAAGGCCTAAGGATAAACACACACCATATCATCTGGATACTGAACTCTTAACTACTCACAGCTGACTTCCCAAATCACTTGTTAGCGACAACAACAATCTTAGAAGCAAACTTATTTTCATGATTCGGCAGAAAATTTTCATGACGCCCCCCGTTCCCAAATCACCACATCCTCAAAAGCATGTGTATTGCTTTCTATATCATACATATATCCTGCAAGGCCAATGTAGATGCAATCATCAAGTTATCTGCTAACAAAGTACTTGTTGATTAACATGCAGAATAGGTGAAGGTGATAGACTACATGACATCTCCTTGGGAAAGAGAAAGCACAACTGTTCTGCATTACTCATCCAAGGCATTTTATATATGCATGGGAAAAAATATAAACAGTATTTAAAAGTTGTGAGCAAAGGCCCAATCATCACACCTATCTGCAAATAAGTCATCCATGATAAATTGGCAACGGCTGGTGTCATAGCTGAAACGATGTGATACTACTTTGAATAAAAAGGAAACTACAAGAACAGTGTCATGCTATGCCCAAGCTATCTGATATCAAAGTACTAGTTGCTTAACACACAGAGTACATACGAGACTGTTTTGATATCTCCTTGCGAAAGCATTACTATATACGATGGAAAATAATACAACCAGATAACTAACAGTATGATGCAGCCTCATTTACCTGAAAAAATAGCCATTCATGAAAAATTGGCCAGGGTGACAGCTGAAACAATGCGATGATAATATAAGTCAATAAGGGCCAGAAACCATGGAGTACCCATTGCTAATACAGGAGCAATATCTCATAACAAAGATCTACAAAGTACAAACCATGGGCTACCTTTGCCCAAAACCTAAGCATTATATGCCCTCTGATTCCATGCGCTTCCTGGTTAATTGGCACATTTTGAGATGTGACAAAACGAGGTCGGCGAATTTTCGAGGGCAAAAACCTTGTTGCAGCTTCGGTTGCTGCCTTGGTCAGAAGTGATGTGGAGATGCTATTCACCGTAGCGTCTAGTGTGCATAATGTTGGATAAACACATGTATAGAGTGTTTGAGTTGCTCATCCTGGAGCGTGTGTTGTAAAGGTTTTTTCAAAACCTATTTGTACCTGTCTTTCTCTCTCTCTCTCTAATAATGCAAAAGCAGAACGCCTGCTGTTACTTTCAAAAAAAAAAAAAGATGTGACAAAACAGGGGCAAATGAGGCTATTGCATCTCAATGGCTAATTAGGATAGACGCGGACATATACTACTAAGACAGCTACCTGAACATTATTCTAGAAACCATGATTGACCATTGCTATATCATTGCCACCCATCTCTCAGCTAGTGTGCCAAGGACATGGCCATGAGCTCGACCATGACAGAAGGGCAGCTCCGGCTCAGATGCTGGAAGCCGTCAGTGGCCATGACGGCCTTCAGAGTCGCTGGAGCAGCCAGAAAATTCAAGCACGCCTTCTTCAGCCCCTCACATTGGTGCTGCTCGGCTAGCGCCAAGATGGTCGCCACTGTGCTCACATTGATGTACTTGCACAACCTCTCCTCACAGATCAGCTTCAGCCGCTCCATGCCGTACCTGTCCGCCGCAACGAGCAGGTGCTGGCACGTCACGTCTTCGTGCTCTTTCCTCATCTCTGGCAACGAGCCGGTGTACGCGAAACGGAGCAGCATCTTGAACACCTCCGCCTCCATGTCTTCCACGCGCACGACGACGCCGGTGGTTGCGCTGCCCTCCTTCATGGGTCCAAAAAGCTCGGCAGCAAAGACCGACGAGCGGGCCGCGAGAACGCACCGGTGCGCGGCGAAGGTCTCACTGGCGACCTCGAACACCACGTCGGTGCCTTTCTTGGTCTCGAGGAGCTCGCCCAGATGCCGGCTGAGGTCGCACGGGGGCACGGAGACAAAAGCCGCCGCCGTGTCCTCCGCGCGGCAACCGTGGACGACGGCGATGTCGCAGCGGAGCGTGAACGAATCGTTCCTGAGATGCCCGGAGCTCTCCAGTTCCTTCCTTTTGATGAAGGTATCGTACCTCCAGCCGCTCTCGACGCCGAATTCGTCCACCGAATTCAATTCCAGCGACGCCAATCGCTCCGCCTCCTCCTCCTCCTCCTCGCCAGAGAGGCAGATCTCCCACTGCGCCTTCACCACCGCCGCGACATCTTCGTCGAGGAATAAGCCGAGGGATATGTATTCGGCGACCTCGGAGCTTCTGCCATTGGGGTAGTAGTCGATGAGCCAGCGACGGCCGCCGATGATGAAAGGGCGGGACTTGACGAACTCTCCGGTGGGAATGCCCTTGGTGCGGGAGTACCCGTGGATCGTGAGAAGGTGGTGCCCGCTCTCCGCGTCAGCCACGATGGCGGACCTTGACCGCTTGCGGGAGGCGCGGACGGACGACATCTGGCCTGCTCCGCGGGATTGGAGGTCGCAGCTCTCGTAGATGGGGCGTTGCTCGCTGCTGCTGCTGCTGCTGCTGCTGCTATGGACGAGGGTTTTGCGCGGCGGCGGAAGGGGGGAGGAATGGAGGAAGGAGATGAAGCAGATGGCTTACACGGGAAGACTCGCCTAGATCCCGAGCACTAGGTCCCACATGTCAGTGTCTATGTGTACTGACTGAAGCAATTTTTATGCACACACGCTACTTCCTCCGTGCTAAATGAACTCAAGTACTGCTATTTATAATTCGATGTTTACAATGTTTTATTTAGTCTCACAATCGCAACAGAGGTTTACACTATATGGCCTCGAATCAGAAGAAAAACAAATACTACACTCACACTGCGTTGCAGCAACTGCCGTAGGATTTAGGAATGTGGACAAACACACAAGAAAGCATCCAACAGTGTGTGTGCACTCTCTTCTGTTCATGCAATATTTAGAGCATCTCCAGCAGCTCATCTAAACGGACATCCAAAGCATATATAGATAAACTAGACCCAAAAAACGTGCCCAACAGCTCATCTATCACGTCATCTATCGATAGATGATCCTCCAACTCTTGTATCCGTCATCCACATTTGGGGGACGCATGGATGATCATTCAAACCAAACTGCTAGCTTTCATTGGTCGGATTCGAGAAGGTGGAAAGAAAACTATTGAATCATAGTTGTAAAATAATACTAAAATATATGAGAGAATATAGATGTTCTAAATGTAGACGTTCTACTGGAAAACTGAAAACATCTAAAAATTAATCTTTTTAGATGACCTTCTATATGGAGATATAGATGACCAAATTTGGATGAGATGCTGGAGATGCTCTTAGATATGAAGAATTGTCTCCAGAAGACAAAACGTGCATGTTCATCTGTTTAAATCTGCACCCATTCAATCAGTCAACCAGTCGGTACCTTCACCTCCAACTTCAGGCCAGGGTGGTTGATGATCTGAAAGTACATCACAAGATATATAATAGTTTATAAATGAGTCCAAAGGATAAAGAGAGCAATACATAACAAGTCCAGCAGGCTTTCAAAAAAAAAAAAAGTCCAGCAGTACAGAGCAGACAATAATGTACAGTTTAGAATGCTAGTTGTGCATCCTAGCTAAATATAGTACTGTAAACATTATTTGTAAATGAAGAGTGGAAGACACATTGGTTAAGGTTAACAGTATAACCACGGAGGCTAATGGAGTTTTATTTTACTCGAGAAACTTCGAGTGTTGTATATATGATAATAGCAATAAACAAGGATTAGTTGTGTACCGTCGTAGGATCTTCTAATGATAGCATGAAATCACTTGCTGCCATTCTTAATACTTGCTGAAAGGCATCGACTAAAATCTTACTTTGAAATTCTACTTCTCTTCATAACTTGATAAAGGTATTTTTGGGATAAAAGGGCTTTTCAGCCCTGCTTTTTTATGAAAGCATGGCACCAAATTCACTGTGGCGCAACAGGTTAAAAGAAGAAAGAGGTTTAAGTCTGGGAACAAACCCAATTAAAGAAAAAACTCCAAACGGAACCCAAACTAGTTAACAAGAAAACCTGACACTAGAAAAGAAGTTTGGATCAGCACAGAACTAAGATGAATTCAGCTTACGCACTTCTGGGACCACTCCCTTGCATCTTGAGCGTCAGCAGCTTCAGCTTCTCCACCATTTCGGGTCATGCTCCTTCAAGCTTTGCCGGCAAGATGCACACCCACTGTGATAACAGGAAATCATTTTGAACATGGTTGTTAGTACAGAGGTTTTAATTTTCTTGTTAAACAGTGCATCGTTACGGGTAGTCCAAATAGCCCAGGCAAGAGAGCCAAAAATCACACAGTTTACATTAAAAAAAAATCGCCCAATTGAGAGTTTTCATTTTTGTACCAGCAGTGGGCAAAGTACATAAGAGGAAATCATCCAATGACTGGGGGACGATCCTAGTTTAAAGCTTCCTTGACACACCACCACAAGAATCTGGAAACAGGGCATTAAAAAAGGAGATGAGCAGCTGACTCCAATTCTCCACAATAGCAACAGCCAGTTCCCCAGGCCACCCTTTCATCGACAGGTCCTATGTGACTTGAATTCTTCCCCGGAAGCACATCCAAGTGAAAAATTTATTTTCTAATGGCATATGAATTTTCCAGATATCAACCATTTTTGCATTTTTCACCCCTGTGTTTAACAGCTCCATATTTTTTTTAGAATAAAAGAGGAGTTTCCCCCTCCGATTTCTATTAACAGAAACCAAGAGTAGTTCGTTACAGGAAGTAAAGCATGAAGAAAAAAAATAAGACGCAAGGTCCGGCTTTCAGCCCCTGTAGCCAGGAGGCAAAAGACGAGCAACAGCGTTCTTAGGGGTTGAGGGCACAGGCCTCCGCAGCGACAGTTTAAAGCTAGACAAACGAACAGCAAAGACTGCTAGATCAAAGTTACAGAAGCCAACATCTTCTTCAAAACTTCCTAGGAAAACAACTATCCTCCTCTCCAGTCTTCAAGTCATCAGGCGGAAACTTTTTCTCTCTCCTAGGCATCAATGCGAAGCACCCCCATTCTTCATCCCTTCGAAGCGTTGAAGGCTTCACTTGCCACCCTTTCTAGAAGTCTTGCCCCCCAAGTCATTACCTCTTTGTTTTCCTGCCTTTTCTGCAGAATTGACCACGAGTTAATCCAATTCACCACCATATGAATCAACACAAAAGGATCATGAAACTTTTTGTTCTCAAAACATATGGCATTTCGAACATTCCAAATTGTCCAAAATACAGCAGCCATACCAACTGTAACCATTTTCTTTTTCTCCTTGCCGAAACTGTTTAGCCAAGCACCAAACAGTCCATGAATTGAATTAGGAACAGCATTAAAATCAAAAGAACATTGTAAGATACTCCAAATCAATTTGGCGGCCGAGCAGGAAATAAGAAGATGCTCCACAGTCTCAGGTTTACCACAGAAATGGCAAAGGGGATTTCCTTTCCATCCTCTCCTCAGTAAGTTATCCTTTGTAAGAATGCTATTTCTCAGGACGAGCCACAGGAAAATCTTGATTTTGTGTGGAATTTTTGCTTTCCACATAAACTTATGTGGAAAGCTGATGATGTGAAACACACGTTCCTTAGGAGACCCCAAGAGAAAGGTATGAAGCAGTGCAGCAGCAAGTTTTCCCTCAGTATGAAACCAAGATTTATCAAACCAGTAGGAGCAGTATCACTTCAGAAGGTTGTTGGCGGCGCCGTTACTCGATCACCAACGTGGAACCTGCACACAACACAATCAAACTACTTTGCCCCAACGAAACAGTGAGGTTGTCAATCTCACCGGCTTGCTGAAAACAAAGAATTAAACGTATGGTGTGGAAAACAGTATTTAATTGCAGAAAGTAAAAAAGAACAATGATTGCAGTTGGTGGTTTTATCAATGTAAAAGAATGGATCGGGGTTCACAGTTCACTACTGGTGTCTCTCCATAAAGATAAACGACATATTGGGTAACAAATTACAGCTGGGCAATTGATAAAATATTGAGCGCATGACAATGCATACATATATGACAAGATGGCTATCATGATATTTAATTGCGCATTACGACAAAATACATAGACTGTTTATCCAACCGCATCTATGACTAATAATCCACCTTCAGGTTGACATCCGTGTTCCCCGTTGATATTAAGTTGCAAGCAACGGATAATCGCATTAAGCAATGTGCGTAAAATAAACAAATACATATGACTGTGGACATAACATTGTTATGTTACCCCTAATAGCAACAACACATCCACAACCTTAGGCGTTGGTTTCACTCGCCCAGATTACTGGAGACTGAACCCACTATCTAGCATAAATACTCTCTCTTGGAGTTACAAACATCTACTCGGCCAAAGCATCTACTAATAACAGAAAGCATGCAAGATTATAAATAACATGTATGATAGATTAATAATCAATTGACACATTTGCAGAGATGCAATGAACTGACAAAACAGGGGCAAAATGAGGATAACTTTTGCATCTCAATGGCTAATTAGAATATACGCAGCCATCTACTAGTGTAACTAAGGCAGCTACCTGATTACATTAGTCTAGAAACCCACTTGATTCACCATTGCTATATCACTGGCACCCATCTCTCAGTTTCAGTTAGTGTGCCAAGGACATGGCCATGAGCTCGACCATCACAGAAGGGCAGCTCCGGCTCAGATGCTGGAAGCCGTCGGTGGCCATGACGGTCCTTAGAGTCGCCGGAGCAGCAAGAAAGTTCAAGCACGCCTTCTTCAGCCCCTCACAATTGTGCTGCTCAGCTAGAGCCAAGATGGTAGCAACCAAGCCCACATCGATGTACTCGCTCAGCTTCCCCTCGCAGACCAGCTTCAGGCGTTCCATGCCGTACCTGTCCGCCGCGACGAGCAGGTGCTGGCACGTCACATCTTCGTCCTCTTTCCTTATCTCTGGCAACAAGCCGGTGTACGCGAAATGGAGCAGCGTCTAGAACACCTCCGCCTCTATGTCTTCCACACGCACGACGACGCCAGCGGCATTGCCCTCCTTCATCGGTCCAAAGAGCTCGTTGGCAAAGACCGACGAGCGGGCCGCGAGAACGCAACAGTGTGCGGCAACGGTCTCGCCGCCGACCTCAAACACCACGTCGGCGCCCTTCTCCACGCAGGTCGCACGGGGACACGGAAACGAAGGGCGCCCCATGCTCTTAGCCATGGATGACGACGATGTCGCAGCGGAGGATGAACGAATCGTTCCTGAGATGCCCGGAGCTCTCCAGGTCCTTCCTTTTGATGAAGGTCCTGCGCGAGCAGCCGTCCTGGCCGAAGTTGCGCACCGATTTCGATGCCAGCAACGCCACTTGATTCGCCTCCACCGCCTCGCCGGCGAGGCAGATGTTCCACTTCGCCTTCACCGTCTCCGCTTCGTTGAGGTACAAGGAGATGGATGCATAATCAGCGACCTCGGAGCTTCTGCCGTTGGGGAAGTAGTCGATGCGCCAGGAATGGCCGCCGATGATGAAAGGGCGGGACTTGACGTGCTCACCGGTGGGAATACTCTTGGTGCCGGAGTACCCATCGATCGTGAGAAGGCGGTGCCCGCTTTCCGTGTCAGCCATGATGGCGGACCTCGACCGCTTGCGGCCGGCACCGGCGGACGACATTTCCGACCTCTGTCCACCGAATTGGGAGCTCGCAAGTCTCGTAGATTTGGGGCGTTGCTTGGTGTGCTGTTTTGGGCGAGGGTTTTGCGTGGCGGCGGAAGGGGAGAGGAACGGAGGAAGGAGAGACGAAGCAGATGGCTAGGCTTCCTCTCGAAGACTCGCTAAGATACCCAACACCCAGTCCCACATGTCATAGTCTATGTGTCTACTCGCCGAAGCAAATTTTATGCACACTACTACTCACTCCATTCCAATTTAATTGACATGTCTAGATACATACACAAGTGGTGCATAGCAGGTCAATTAAATTGGAAAGGAGGGAGTACTTGTTGGAATATTAGCCAATTTTCGTATTACCAAAGTCAACATTAGCACATCTAACCACATATGACAAACTGACATATCTATCAGATCTATATATGGACCAAATACTAATGCAAACAAAAAGAGAAGTTTGACGGGAAGGTTCCCACCACATCGTTGTGTCGATATCGGCCATGGCGGTGACGAGGAAGCAGATGTTCATCCGACTTCGATGTTGCAGCCGGCTCAGCCAGAGCCGGACAGTCGGCGTAGCTGGAGCCAGACGGAATCGCGCAGTCGCGTTGAGACGCTCCCTAAAAACTTTATCGCCCATCTCCCGGTGCAGGATCTCAACGGACGAGATTTCAGAGTAGGCAGAAGAGAAAAAAAAGTGGTCGAGCTAGTATATGTTCGTTTTCTTCTCTAAAGGAGAGAAGCCAAACGCCACACGCTGGAAAGGGCAGTGCACGTGTCAAGCATGCACATGCCTATTGACACGTACATATAGTTAGTGGGCACCAAAAAAATAAATTTTTCACCAAAAACGAGCCGTAACTCGAACTTGATTCACGAAACGCAGACGTGCGTGCGTGCCAGGCATGGCGTGGCGAGGCGGGCGGCGGAGTAGGAGAGCGTGTGTGCTGCTCGCATTCTCACTCACTTTGTGATAGTAGAATAGCTCACCTTATAAGCTGTGTAACTCTCTCCAAACTAGTAATACTAGACTAAACTTTAGTTCCACTCCAACGAGTGGAGATTTTTGGCTCCTGCCACTTAAAACAATTCGAAAATCATATTAACGAGATTCATAAAAGTCTGGAAAAAATTCTGAATGTAGCCAATGGTGTATCCAACAAACGTGCAATTTTGTTTTTGAAATACATTGTATTCTGAGCTATACAAAAGTGACAAAAGTGTAAATTTGGGTATGCATAGTTTTAAATCTCTAATTTTTAACAGAATTTGTCATTTTTATGTAGCCCATAATAAAAAAGTATTTAAAATTTGTATTTTGCAAATTTGTGGGATACACCATTACTTACATCCAGAGTTGTTTTCATGATTTTTTGAAACTCGGAAATACAATTTCCGAATTTGTTTTAAGTAGCAGGAGCCAGGAGCAACTTCCCGTACACAACATGCACTAGACTAAGTGGCTATTTGATTTCAAATTTGTTAGGCTAACTTAATGGGCTAATCCCAATAAATCTAACACTGCGTCTTCCGTTCTAAATGAAATCGAGTACTACTATTTACAATTTGAAGTTTACAATGTTTATTTTATTTAGTCTCACAATCGAAACAAAAGTTTACACTATATTCCCTTGACTCAGAAGAAAAACAAAAACTATACTGACGCTGCATTGCAGAAACTTCGGTAGGATTTAGGAATGTGGACAAATGCACAAGAAAGCATCCAAGGGTGAGTGCACAAGAAACAAAAGTTTGGTTATAGATGGAAAGTAGGCAATGGTAGATCAATTAGGTTTTGGGAGGACGTGTGGTTTGGTACTTCAAATCTTGCCACACAGTTCTGGGACATTTATGTAGTTTCTAACCAACAAACCAAAACCAGAGCTGAGCTATGGGATGGAACTAATTTAAGGTGTGATTTTAGGAGAACTTTCACACAAGACATGATGGAGCAGTGGCTTGAAATTGTAGAAATTGCTAGTTCCTTAGTGATTAGTCAGGAGGATGATCAAATGGTGTGGCATATGAAACCAATGGTCTGTACTCCTCAAAAACCATGTATGCCTTGGTGAATTTTAGGGGGATTCAGCCAATCCATCTAAGTACCATTTGGGGCCTTAAGGTACCACCTAGGATTCATGTTTTCCTGTGGTTGTTTTCCCAAAACAAAATCCTCACTAGAGATAATCTGAGGAAAAGAGGGATCCCTAAAGAACTAGAATGTACTCTGTGTAAGGATATAGAATCGGTTTATCATCTTTTTTTTTAATGCATTGTAGCAAAAACCATTTGGGATGAGGTCTTTACTGTTTTCAGATGTAGGATTACAGATTATGTTTCTTTAGCTTCCAAATGGTTATGTAACAAGAGGCACATGCATTTAAATGTAGTTACCTCTGCTGTTTTGTGGGGGATTTGGAACAATAGGAATAATTTGGTATTTAACAGAAAAACTTGGATTAATATGAAACAGGTCTGGTCCCTGGTTCTGGCATATCTAAGAAGCTGGAAATCGGTCTACAAGGAGCTGGAGGGTGGGGAGATAGACCTGTTCATGGATCTCTTGGTGACAATACTCAAGGAGCCGCTCTGCCTGATGGTGGGGTGAGGACACGAGACACCAGTTTTGACTGGATTGCATCGTGGTGGCGAACGCTGGCTCGGCGTATGGAGGTCGCGCAACGCTGCAGTACATTCAAGATCGTCCCGGTGGAGAATGCTGATATCTTAAGCGGTGATCTGAAGAAAATGTAACAAGCGAAGCCGTCTTTGTGTCGCCGACATCGTCACAGCTTCTTGGAGGAGAATGTCATCTATTTTTGCTGCTAGTAGGAGTAGAGTGTAGACTGATCTAGATGGTGGTGCTTTCGAATTTTGGGAGTGCTTTTGGAGCGCTTGTCACAGCGCTGGGGCTGTTGCCCAGGCTGATCCTTTTGGGTAGGAGAGTAGTGGACTGTAATAAGCAGTAGGTTTAATCCTTTTTACTTTTGTGCATCTGGAACCTTGCTCAGCAGGGTCTGTAAATTCGAACGCCAAAGGTTTCGTTTATATATAAATGGAACCGGGGGGCGCCCCCTTTAAGTCTAAAAAAGGGTGAGTGCCTACTCTCTTCAGTTCATGCTATGTTGGTTATGAAGAATTTTTTTTTTCGAAGAGAGAGCTACATCAAGCTAACCATGAATCATGCAGAAAAGCCCAGGAAATAAAGAAAATACAACAAGATCCTCCTGAACCCCAGCTTCGTCTTCGTCACGCAGGACGACACGCCGGCGAAACCCGCCGCTGCTCCACAACGCTTTGCTTGGACTGGACGGAGCCCCCTTGCAGCCAGGAAGGCGACGCTCCTTGGTGCCGAAGCACCTCCACCATGCGCTCCGGACGACGATGCTGGCTTGGTCAACGCGAGCAGCACCCTCAAGATCTTCAAAAGTCGGATCCACTGATACGTCTCAAACGTATCTATAATTTTTTATGTTCCATGTTGATATTATACCAATTGTTACATGTTTTGCATCCACTTCATATCACTTTTATACATTTTTTGGGACTAACCTATTAACAAGATGCCACAGTGTCAGTTCCTGTTTTCTGCTGTTTTTGTATTCTAAAAAAGCTATTTTGGAAATATTCTCGGAATTGGACGAAAATTTACGGAGGTCCTATTTCACCGAGACACACACGGAGTCCAAAGGGGAGACGGAGAAGAGCCACCAGGTGGCCACACGCACCCTCGGCACGACCAGGGTGGGGCCGCGCCCTAGGGTGGTGTGGGCCCCTCGGGTGCCCTCAGCCGCCGCACTTTCGACTATTTTTTCCCCCCGATGCAAAAACCCTAAATACCCGAGTCATATTCCACGAAAAGTTCCAGAGGCGCCGCAGTCGTCAACCCTATCTCTGGAGGGTCCAGAACCTCTCCCCGGCACTCTGTCGGAGAGGGGAATCATCACCGAGGGCTCTACATCGACATGCCTGCCTCCGGAGTGATGCGTGAGTAGTTCATTCTTGAACTACAGGTCCATAGCAGTAGCTAGATAGTTGTCTCTCCACTTTATGCCATCATGTTTAGATCTTGTGAGCTGCCTAACATGATCAAGATCATCTTATTGTAATGCTACATGTTGTGTTTGTTGGGATCCGATGAATATTGAATATTATGATTAAGTTGATTATTAATCTATGATACATGTTATTTATGATCTTGCATGCTTTCCGTTACTAGTAGATGTTTTGACCAAGTAGATGCTTGTAACTCCAAGAGGGAGTATTTATGCTACATAGTGGGTTCAGTCTCCAGTAATCTGGGCGAGTGACAGTAACGCCTAAGGTTGTGGATGTGATGTTGCTACTAGTGATAACATAACAATGCTATGTCCACGGTCATATGTAATTGTTTACTTTACGCACATTGCTTAATGCGATTATCCGTTGCTTGCAACTTAATACCAACGGGGAACACGGAAGTCAACCTGAAAGTGGATTATTAATAATAGATGCGGTTGGACAACGGTCTATGTATTTTGTCGTAATGCCCAATTAAATATCATGGTAGTCATCTTGTTATATATATGCATTGTCATGCGTTCAATATTTTATCAATTGCCCAGCTGTAATTTGTCTACCCAACATGTCATTTATCTTTATGGAGAGACACCACTAGTGAACTGTGGACCCCGGTCCATTCTTTTACACTGATAAAACCACCAACTGCAATCATTGTTCTTTTTTATTTTCTGCAATTAAATACTGTTTTCCACACCGTTTAATCCTTTGTTACAGCAAGCCGGGAAGATTGACAACCTTCCTGTTTCGTTGGGACAAAGTAGTTTGATTGTGTTGTGTGCAGGTTCCACATCAGCGCTGGATTCCCTGGTGTTGCGCCGCGCCATATTCCACCACTGACAACGTTCTGAAGTGCTACTACTCCGCCTGGATTCGATAACCTTGGTTTCATACTGAGGGAAAACTTGCTGCTACACTAATTCATACCTTCCTCTTGGGTCTCCCAACGAACGTGTGTTTCACGTCAGAAGCAACATCCACCACCACTCGGACTCCGACGCGGGGACGCGACGCAGCGCCCCTCCGAGGAGACGCGAACGACGCACAGACGGCAGATCCGTTGCTGGCCTCCACCGGAGCACCAACCACGAAGGAGAGGACCGCCGCCTCCAAAAGCCACTCCGGCCACGCCACCAACTCCCTAGCGCCGCCGGCTAGCAACCTACTGCTACCTACACTATGTACACGCCGGAATCCGGCGATTCCCCAACCTCCCGCCGCCGGAGCGGCCGCCGGAGGTGGGGAATCACGCGAATCGCCAGCGGCGAGGTGGGAGCAGGAGGTGGTTTCAGAAATCCGCCTCTCTCTACTGTAGCGGGAGGAGGGGAACGGTCCAAGCTCGTTATGTGTGAGTGGTTATGAAGAATTGTTTACGGAATACAAAACATGCATCCTCGGTCTGCTGAAATCTGCATGCGCCGTTCGATTAGTCGATCAGTCAGTATTTCAACCTCTATCTTCAGGCTAAGGTGGTAGATGATCTGAAAGCACATCACAGATAATACGAGTTTATTGAAGAGTCAAAAGAATGTTAGAGGGCAGTGCAATACATAGCAAGTCAGCAGTACAGAACAGAGGGCAATATACAGTTTCAGGAATGATACAAGTGCATCCTAGGTAAATATAGTACTTTAACCATAAAATTTATAAAGGACAAGTGGAAGACACATTGGTGAACCTTATAACCACATCAGCTAATCAGCAGTACTTCAGTAAAAAGCATGTGATCCGAGAACCGCTGATACAGAAATGGCAGCCTCCCCCGATCGACTGGGTTATGATAAATCTGGACGGCTCTTTCTTCGCTGAAAATGGCACAGGAGGCTGGGGTTGCATCGCCCGAGACAATCTAGGGGAAGTTCTGTTCGCGGCTGCTGGCAGCTTAAATCACCTTTCAGAAGCCTTGCATGCCGAGTCTGTGTCACTACTAAAGGCAATTGAGCTCGCGGAGCAGCAGGGGATGGGACGGGTCATCTTCTCCACTGATTGCCTTGAGCTTAAACAAGCAATTTCTTCAAACACCCAAGACCATGCAAGGCTGGGGACGCTCTTCAGAGAAGCAAAGTTCCTTCTAAGATTAGGATTTATTGGGTACCAAGTTGTTTTAAGCCCCGTGTTTGTAATGGGCCAGCGCATGTGCTAGCAAATCTTGGTGCAAGTGAGACCTCTGTCAACCATGCTGTATGGTTTACTAATCTCCCGAACGATGTATCCCGTGCAGTGGCCGACGATGTTGTCGAGTCAGTTTAACAGGTGTTCCACGTCAAAAAAAAAACTAATCATGTTTGCTTTTTACTCGAGAAACTATCAGCGTTGTATCTTTGATAAGAACCTTAAGCATGGATTAGTCGTGTACCGTCACAGGATCTTCCAATAACTTGCTGGGAATCAACAAAAATCTTACTTCCAGATGCTACTTCCTTTCATAACTTGAAAATGGCATAATGCGAGAAGTGCTACACAACGCTTCGGGCTCTCGCGTCGCTCCGACCCGAGGGCGGCCCAATCCTAGTCGCCTCCACCCCCCCCCCCCCCTTCCTCACGCGACACCTGGCAGCGCTTCTAGCCTGGGTTTCGGACGCCGAGGCGGCGGCTTTGGATATTTAACATATAGATGGGCATGTAGATGAAATCATGTTCCACACAAAGTGATATTAACATATAAGTCAACAAAGCTCAGAAACCATGAAGTGCCCATTTTGCTAAAACAGGAGCAATATATCATGACACACACCTAAAACATGACCAGAACCTGAGCAATGTATGCTCTCTGATTCTCATGCACTTCCGTTAATAGGCACAGTTGCAGAGATGCAATGAACTAACAAAAAAGAGGCAAAATGAGGCTTTTTTTTGCATCTCACTAGCTAATTAGGATAGACGCAGCCATATAATACTAAGACAGCTACCGGACATGGACGAATTGCACCTGGGTGCACCTGCTCCTGCCCGATTAAAAAAATTTAAAAAAATAGTAAAACTTTTTAAAAAATTCTGAAACTTTTTGGAGATGAACATATGATAGTCTTCTAGTAGCATGCCAAATTTCACAGTGAACTCACACTCGTGGTGCTTGGAGCAAAAAGAAGAAAATCGTACTCTGAAAAATCTATACTTAGAAGAAAATCATTGTCAGTGATTTGTTTTTTTACACAGAGTAGCATGAGTGTTAATTCACAGCGAAACCTAGCATGTTTGTCAAGAACTTGTATATGTTCATCACCAAAAAAGTTAAGAATTTTTTTAGAAGTTTTACTATTTTTTGAATTTTTAATTGGGGCAGGAGCATGTGCACCTGGGTGCACTTTCGAGTTTCCGGACAGCTACCTGATTACATTAGTCTAGAAACCATGATTCACCATTGCTATATCACTGGCACACCCATGTCTCAGCTAAGGTGCTAAGGACAGGGCGACGATTTCGATCATGAGGGAAGGGCAGCTCCTACTCAGATGCTGAAATCCGTCAGTGGTGATTACCGCCTTCAAATTCGTTGGAGAGCCTAGAAAATCAAAACACGCCTTCTTCAACCCCTCACAATTGTGCTGCTCGGCTAGAGCCAAGATGGTCGCCGCTGAGCCCACGTTGATGTACTTGCACAGCCTCTCCGCGCAGATCAGCTTCAACCGCCCCATGTCGTACCTGTCCGCCGCGACGAGCAGGTGCTGGCACATCACATCCTCATCTTTCTTCCACGCCTCCGGCAATGAGCCCGTGTACGCGAAACGGAGCAGCGCCTTGAACACCTCCGCCTCCATGTCTTCCACGCGCACGACACAGACGGCATTGCCCTCTTTCATTGGTCCGAAGAGCTCGGCGTTGAAGACCGAGGAACGGGCTGCGAGCACATACCGGTGCGCGGAAACGGTCTCGCCGCCGACCTCGAACACCACGTCGGCGCCCTTCTCGCTCTCGAGGAGCTCGCCCAGATGCTGACGCAGGTCGCATGGAGGCACGGAGACGAAGGCCGCCGCGTGCTCGTCCACTGTACGGCAATCTCGGACGACGACGATGTCACAGCGGAGGGTGAACGAATCGTGCCTGAGATGTTTGGACCTCTCCAGGACCTCCCTTTTGATGAAGGTTGTGTAATGCCATCCTCTCCAGGAGGCAAAGTTGTCCACAGATTTCGATGTCAGCGACGCCACTTGCACAGCCTCCTCTTCCTCGCCGGCGAGGCAGATGTCCCACTGCGCCTTCACACCCGCCGCGATATCTTCGTGGAGTATCAGGGAGATGCATAAATAATCCGCCAACTCGGAGCTTACGCCATTGGGGTAGTAGCTAATATGCCAGCGATGGCCGCCGATGGTGAAAGGGCTGGACTGGACGCGGCATCCGGTGGGAATGCCCTTGGTACGGGAGTACGTATCTTCGGGGTATCCTCCTTTCTGATTTTGATTTGATGGTGCCCTGACCTTAGATCCATCTTGGAGAATACTGTTGCACCAGCTAACTGATCTAACAGATCATTGATCCGAGGAATAGGATACTTGTTCTTGATTGTCACCGCATTCAACGGCCGATAATCAGTAACTAGATGGGGAACGGTAGAATCCCACTTCTTGACGAAGAGTACCGGACAACCCCAAGGTGAACTGCTAGGCTGAATAAATTCTTTTGCTAACAGCTCATCGATTTGCTCCTTCAACAGAGCCAATTCTTCCAGCGGCATACGGTAGGGTTTCTTGGAAATTGGGGCAGTACCAGGAAGCAATTATATGACAAACTCCACACTTCGATCAGGTGGCATGCCAGGCAATTCTTCGGGAAACACATCCGGGAAGTCACACACCACACGAATCTCATGTATTTCGGGAGGAGTGGTACCTTCCATAAAGCATAGGCGGATTTCCGGGGAGTCGTGATTGACGGAGGATGGAGGGCTTGATTGTGCAGCCCAATACTCAACAGTGTCGCCGGAGGAGGTGGTCGCGGTAATGGTCTTGGCAGCACAGTTGAGATTAGCCTGGTATTTCACTAGCCAGTCCATTCCCAGAATGGCATCGATGCCATTTGACCTCAGAGCCACCAACGAGAAAGGAAAGGCGAAGGACCCTATATTGATCTGGACCTCAGGAGTAACTCCATCGGTCTGCCAGTTGGAGCCAGGAGTGGAGATCGTCATGGGACGTCTCATTTTCTCGAATGGTATGTTGTGCTCTTTTGCAAACGCTATCGAGATGAAAGAATGCGATGCTCCTGAATCAAACAAAACTGTAGCAAGATTGTTGTTAACTCGTAGCTCACCCATAAGGACACCGGGGTCCTCTTCAGCTTCTTCAACAGAGACGTGGTTCAGGCGACCACGCACAATAGGTCCAGCCTTGCCAACAGGAGTGGCATGGGCTCGTGCAGGCGTACCCGAGATAGGTGCCTTCTGGGGGCACTCCCTGGAGTAGTGGCCAGCCTCGCCACAGGAGTAGCAGGTGAGCCCATATGGAGCAGGTAGTAGCATAGGACGGTACCCACTTCCGTGATGGTCGGAGTAGAGGGGCGTGGCGGTGGGGGCCTGTATCCCGCGTTCCTTGGCACGAATGGCGCACGCGGCACGGTGCTGTAGGGAACAAACACCCTGCGCTTCTTGCTCTCAGACATGGGCTCCGATGCGCCACAGAAATTCATGTTTATGTGGCGCACTCAGAACCATGCGCCACAGAAATGTGTGGTGGGCCTCGAAAAGAAACGTGGGTGGTGGGGCCCACGGTATTTCTGTGGCGCATGGGACTAAATGCGCCACAGAAATTCCATATTCAGTGGCGCATGGATATTTTATGCGCCACTGAAATGTATGGCGCACTTCTGGGGATGCGCCACTGATAAATTTCTGTGGCGCACCGAGAAAAGGTGCGCCACAGAATGGTCATCCACCTATAGCTAGTTTCCTAGTAGTGCGTGTACTGCACGACAAGCACGCCTCTTGTGATCTCGTACAGGAGAGCGGCAATCAGGTTTTTGGGGAGCGCACTCACACGCGACTACTAGGCCGAGTACTTCCCCAACGATGACTTCTTCTCCGATGTCGACAACCTCTTCATCGACGACATGGCTGACAAGCAGAAGGCCAACGGTTCCGCTGCTGCAACGTAACTGTTCTTGATATTTCGGTTGGAAATACTACTAGAGTTTCTGCTTGTAGTATTTGTTCTAGATTCTTTTTGTTTATCTACTGTATTAGTAGATTGCATGATTAGTTATTCTGATCATGATTTGTTTACTGTTTTCGTGGATTAAATCATATGCTAAATTGGTTATATATTCTAGTTATCTTTCATTTTCTATGTTGAACACTCTGTTTGGAGTTATGGAAGTATGGTTTCGACCGGGTCTCTACAGGCTGTCCAGTTTTGGTAGATTGCAGTTTTTATTTATGTTTCCTCTTACATAGGCATACTTTGTGATGAATTTCTGGTCAGAATTGAAGTGTCACGAGTAGTTAGTATACAATAGCTTATCATATATATCATATTTCAATCATTCCTTGTTGTACCAAAGTGGATTTTATTTAAAGGATACTAACCCCTCCACTAGTAGGAAAAGGCCTACCGCTGGCGGACGGAAATGGCCTACCGCTGGCGGGCGGGCGCCCGCCAGCGATCATTACGCCAGTGGTAATAATTACCGCTGGCGGGCGGCCGTCCGCCAGCGATAAGGGCTGTTACCGCTGGCGGGCATCCCATAGCGCCCGCCAGCGGTAGATGCCACAGCGCTGGCGGACATGCATCCGCCAGCGGTAATACAGCACGCCTGCCAGCGGTACTAGTCGCTGATTAGGGGTTCTGGGTGCTCTGTCCGCCAGCGGTAATCCTGTGTGTCCGCCAGCGGTAGTATTTCGTGGTATTATTTTTTTTAGAAAATCCTATTCCAGCAGTATATTTAGTATAAATACAGTATATTCAGGTGTACAGGCGAACAAAACAACAGGAATATAGACAAATCCACATACATCGATCACATGCATTACAAACCACATAATAATAGCCTAAATGATAAAAGTTGTCATACATGAATACATGTCCATAGATTCATCCATGGAGGTTTTCAAATCAACTACTGTCATCTAAACCACAATCACATACAAGAGAATGACAATGACGATGAGTAAGAAGGGGATCACGATGAAGTTGGACTTCATCCGCTTCTTCCTCTCTTCCGCAAGCAGGTGATTCAAGTATGTAGCGTCTGTCTCCGCTTTACTGTTGTAACTATTGTGGTTGTTCACGATGATGTTGGACTTCATCTGGTTCTTCCTCTCTTCCTCAAGAAGGTGGTTGAAGTACCTAGCTTCCGCCTCTGCTTTACTCTTTTAGCTTTTGTGGTTGTTGCCTTTGTCGTGGGTTTGTCATGTCAGGTGTCATGGATGACTTCGTAGGTGTGGGATTGCGAGTCAAGCATCTCCGAGCTTGGGATCGCAGGAACAAAGATCAACACAGATTTACCCAGGTTCGGCCCCCTCAATGCGAGGTAAAAGACCTACTTCCTGTCTACCCTAGATTGGTATTGATATGATAATCAAGGTGTTACAATGGAGGCGACCCGATCTGGTACTCGCCGTATGAGCTAGGGTTTAGGACTTGTGGATTCTGGATGCTTGATCCGTTCTAAGTCCTACGAGTCCTCTTTATATACACAGAGGCTCATCAGGTTACAAGAGTTCTACACGAAGCCTGATTGTATTCTTGTCTTCCAAGGCAAGTTTGCACCGACCTTCTGGAGCTTTCCTTTATGGAGTCGCGATGCGAGATTGGCCCATCTCTCTTGTGGCCCAACAATGATACGCGGCCTTAAGTCGCTGTCGCTAAATTTAAATAAGTCGCGGGTTAATTATTCCCCCGACATTAGCCCCCAAGTGTGGCCTGAACTTCATGGGATATTTTGTCAGAATGTTGAGGCCGCACTTTTCTTTATTTCCTTGCGACTTATAATTATGCTGGATTGGCCTTGACTCGCACCTGGAACACCATTTGGCTTCGTGAGCTTCTTTGTCAGATGATGATTCATCTTAAATTTTTGATGATGATATGATGTAGCCCCCAAGGATTGAGAGGATGCAACTTGATAGTCGTCTCAATTCTTCTCAGAAGGTTTTTGAAGGTCATCACCTGTAACTTGATATCATGAATAAAACAATTGTTAAGATACAAGTAATTGTAATTGGTGTTGCCGTACTATAAGCAGTACATCGACCTCTCGTTAGGTCATCTGAATCCTTAAGTGGGCACCCGCGTGACTCGTATTTCCCAGGTAAAAATGCGTGTTCAGGGTCGTTGGCGGCCATGATAGGCAATCACACTCGATTGACACCGCACCCCAGTACTTTGGCCACATAATGCGAGTAGCAATCCGACTTAAGGTAGGGTTGCCAGTAAGTTGGCTGTTTCAGGGTAACAAAGTCCCCCAAGAAACATAATGATAAGAGCCATGATAGGCTAAGCTATGATAAGCTTGGGTTATGATGACACATAAGGTCGCGCCTTGGTGGCAACCGAGTGTTATTCATAGGGTTGGATCGCGCGTAGGTGGCGATCCATGGTGATACATGGGGTCGGTCGCGCCTAGGTGGCGACCAGAGATGATACAAAGTTTTACGGCCGCGCCTAGGTGGCAGCCGATTTCTGATACAAGGGTCGATCGCGCCTGGTGGCGATCTGATGTTGCATAGGTCGCGCCTAGGTGGTGACCAAAGTTGAAGTTCTAGCCCTGAGTGGCTGTGATGATACTCAGCTATAAAGCTGGAAAGGTGATGCTTGGCTCTATTAGCCTTTTCTTATGTATAGTACGGTCGCAGGTGTGCGACGTTCCAAGGGCGAGGCGCTTCCAAACGATCTTCGAAATCGTGGCGATCGCTTCTTTCTTCCCTGGCGTCCAGTAAATAATATGAGCCATTGTTTAGCTTCTTGCTGATAATGTAAGGTCCTTCCCATGGAGATGATAGCTTATGCATGCCCTTATGATCTTGCTTGAGTCGCAGTACTAGGTCGCCTTCTTGAAAGGTGCGGGTTTTGATGCGTCTGGCATGATAGCGTCGCAGACCTTGCTGATACACCGCTGACCTTGAAGCTGCCAAATCTCTGACTTCTTCTAATGTGTCCACCGAGTCTTGCCGAGCTGTCTCATTATCTGCCTCGACGTAAGCCGCAACTCTTGGTGAATCGTGTATGATGTCACTGGGCATGACTGCTTCTACTCCATAGACCATAAAATATGGTGTGAACCCTGTGGATCTGTTAGGGGTTGTTCTTAAGTTCCACAATACTGCTGGCAATTCCTCCACCCAACATCCTGGAGATGCTTCAACCTTTTCTATAAGGCGCGGCTTAATTCCGTGTAGGATTTCCTGATTAGCTCGCTCAGCTTGTGCATTGCTCTGCGGGTGTGCAACTGACGTGAGGTCCAGCCTTATGCCATTGGTAGCGCAAAATATCTGTGTAGCTCCTTCAGAGGTGTTGCTCCCGTTGTCTGTAATGATACTATGAGGGTACCCAAAGCGGAATATGACCTTCTTCAAGAACTTACTGCTGTTTCAGCTTCACAATCTCCCACAGGTTCTGCTTCTATCCACTTTGTGAACTTGTCCACCATGACCAGGAGGTGAGTCTTTCCGTTTGAAGACCGTCTGAAGGGCCCTACCATGTCAAAACCCCATACGGCAAAAGGCCATGTGATAGGTATTGTGCGAAGCGCTTGAGCCGGCATATGATCCTGCCTGGCGTATCTTTGGCATCCGTCGCACACTCTGACAATTTGCTCTGCATCTGCTAGTGCTGTTAACCAGAAGAATCCATGTCGGAATGCCTTTGCCACCAAAGATCTTGACGAAGCATGATGGCCACAATCGCCTGAATGAATTTCGTGCAAGATTTTTCGTCCCTCTTCTGGTGAGACACATCTTTGGAATGTTCCTGAGACGCTGCGCTTGTATAGTTCGTTGTTGATGATTGTATAGGCCTTGGATCGCCGTATTATTTTGCGCGCCTCAACCTCATCGCCTGGTAGCACTCCGCGACTTAAATATGCCATGTATGGCTCTGTCCATCCGGGCTGTTCATGCAGGGCTGCGACTAAAGTCGAATCATCCTCTGGCTCCGCAATGTCAATCTCTGCTGGAGGCTTAACTGATGGATTGTGCAGCTCATCCAGGAAGACATTGGGTGGGACTGACTGTCTATTGGATCCAAGTCGAGACAAGGCATCTGCCGCTTCGTTTTGTCTCGATCAATATGTTCAACTTGATATCCAGTGAAGTGCCCAGCAATTCTGTCCACCTCCCTTCTGTATGCAGCCATATTTGCATCTTTGCTGTCCCATGTTCCAGAGACCTGCTGTGCCACCAAGTCTGAATCGCCAAAACAGCGTATGTGACTGATGTTCATCTCCTTTGCTATACGGAGTCCATGAAGCAATGCTTCATATTCTGCCACGTTATTTGTGCAGTTGAAGTGTATCTGTAGCACATAGCGCAGCTTGTCTCCCTTGGGGGATGTTAGAACAACTCCAGCCCCCGAGCCTTGTAACTGTCTTGACCCATCAAAGTGCATGGTCCAATACTTTGCTTCAGCCATGCTGGGGCGACTTGGATTTCTGTCCAATCATTGATAAAATCTGCAAGAGCCTGCGACTTAATTGACGTGCGCGGCTCATAACTGATATGGTGTGGCCCCAACTCAATCGCCCACTTTGCAACTCTTCCAGTAGCTTCTCGATTGCGTATGATATCTGCTAGAGGCGCTAAACTGACCACATTTATTGGGTGCTCCTGGAAGTAGTGCTTCAACTTGCGACTCGCCATGAATACACCAAATACTAGCTTCTGCCATTGGGGTAGTGCTGCTTTGAGGCTGTGAGTACTTCGCTTACATAATATACCGGTCTTTGGACGGGGTACTCCTTTCCTGGCTCTTGTCTTTCTACGACCATGACGGCGCTGACAGCACGAGAATTTGCTGCTATATATAGCAGCATGGGCTCTTTATCCTTTGGAGCCGCTAGAACCGGAGCATTTGTCAACTGTTTTTTCAAGGCTGTGAGGGCCTCATCAGCCTCTTTATCCCAAACAAAGGTATCTGACTTCTTTAGCAACCTGTACAAAGGCAATGCTTTTTCTCCCAGTCTTGATATAAAGCGACTCAACGCCGCAACGCACCCGGTAAGTCGCTGCACATCCTTGATTTTTTCTGGTTTCTGGAGGTCCATTACAGCCTTTATCTTGTCAGGGTTGGCCTCAATGCCTCTTTCTGACACTATAAATCCCAACAACCTTCCCGCTGGCACTCCAAAGACACACTTTGTAGGGTTGAGCTTCATGTTGTACTTCCTGAGGTTTGTGAATGTCTCCGCCAGATCACTGATGAGGTCCTGGCCAACTTGCGACCTAACCACAATATCATCCACATAGGCGTGAACGTTGCGACCTATCTGCTCATGTAGACAATTCTGAATGCACCTTTGGTAAGTCGCTCCTGCGTTCTTCAACCCAAAGGGCATGCTGACATAACAAAAAGCTCCAAAGGTGTGATGAAGGACGTCTTTTCTTGGTCCTCTTTCTTCATCTTGATTTGATGGTAGACTGAATAGGCATCCAAAAAGCATAGCAGCTCGCACCCAGTGGTTGAATCAATCACTTGGTCAATCGTGGCAAGGCAAATGGATCCTTTGGACAGGCTTTGTTAAGACTGGTGTAATCAACACACATTCGCCACGTACCGTTCTTTTTCATAACCAAGACTGGGTTTGCCACCCATTCCGGGTGGTATACCTCCGTGATGAATCCTGCAGCCAGTAGGCGAGCTATTTCCTCTCCTATTGCCTTTCTTCTATCATCATGGAAACGCCGTAGCGGCTGCTTCACGGCTTAGCCGCAGGGTTCACTTGAGGCTGTGTTCTGCTAATTCTCTTGGTACTCCTGGCATATCTGATGGCTTCCATGCAAAAATGTCCTTATTTTCTTGAAGGAAAGCGACAAGAGCCTTCTCCTGTTCTTCTTCCATATGTGCTCCAATGCTGGTTTGCTTGGATGAGTCGCCAGGGACAAGATTTATCTGCTTAGTGTCTTGAGCCGCTTTGAATTTCATTGGTGGCTCCGCAGATGGCGTGGTGACTACGCTCATGTCATTTGGATCCACCTGCGACTTATAACCTTTTAATTCTTCCGCGGCACAAGCCGATTCTGCGAAGGCCGCATCTCCTTCTTCGCATTCTATTGCTTTTTCTCTATCTCCGTAAACTGTGATTACCCCTTTTGGTCCTGGTATCTTCAACTGTAGGTACACATAGCATGGCCTGGCCATAAACTTAGCAAAAGCTGTTCTTCCAAACAAGGCATGATATGGGCTTTTGAATTTTACCACTTCGAAGCATAGGAACTCGCTCCTGAAGTTCTCCTCTGTCCCAAAAGTTACCCCCAGGGTTATTTTTCCCACTGGCTGGGCAGACTTTCCTGCGACAATGCCATGGAACACGGTTGACGTGGGCTGCAGGCTGGAATCCTTGAGTCCTAGATGCTGAAACGTGTCTAGTACAAGATGTTTACTGCTCCCTCCGTCCATAAGCACTTTGGTTAGCTTGTATCCTGCTACATATGGTGCCACAACCAATGCCAATTTTCCAGGTTCCCGTACTTGTGGTGGGTGATCGTCGCGACTCCAAGTCACTGTGTGCTCTGACCACCTTAGCCAATTGGGCGTTGCTGGCATCACGGCGTTTACCTGTTGACTTCTGCGACTCAACTTCTCTTCCCTTTTGGAGGTGTCGATGACTATTGTGTGGTACTGCCCCGCTTGCCTGGGGTTACTCGCGCTGTGCTGTCCAATATTTGCATCATGAGCCGCACCAAGGCTTCCCTCGTGGGAATTTCCCCTATTGTGTTGGTTTTCTTCTCTCCACTTCTTATAATAGTTGCATTGTGCCTTGGTATGGTCTGCTGGCCGCCCATCACCTGTTGTATGAAGGTCGCAGGGCCGGTTAAAAATTTCTTCCATGTTGATTGGGCGGGAGCCGTATCCTCGACCCCTACCCCGCTGGCCTCTGAATCCTCCATGTTGATTGGCGACGAGACCTGAGTGACCGTCCTCATTCTTGCGTTTATTTTGATTCGCATTGTTGTGGCTTGTTTGTTGCTGCTGCGGTTTGTTGGTGTTTTTCTTTCCTTTGGCAGCAACCTCCTCCTCTTCTCCTTCTGACGCGTCTCTGGTTTTATCCGAGCCGGCATATTTGTTAGCCGTGGCCATTACCTCGCGAGGCTCTTGACTTTATCCTTCATGCGACCCAACTTATGAATCAGCGGCTCGAACTTGCAGTTTTTCTCCATTACCAGGACGGCCGAGCTTGGTGGTATGTTATCTGAGGAGTGTATTATTTCTGCCACCCTTTTCATCCAGTGGCGACTTGACTCGCCTTCCTTCTGAACACAACGCTCCAGATCTTCTATATTGCAGAGTCGCTTGCAAGTTCCTTGAAAAATCTTAACGAAAGCATCCTTCAGTTCCTCCCAAGTATTTATAGAGTTGGGAGACAAATTTTGCAGCCATATATGTGCTGCACCTTCTAGCATCATGTTGAGGTACCTTGCACATATTTCTTCTGAGGCGTTTAGAATGCTCATCCCCATCTCATAATTATTCAGCCAGGTGGTGGGATCCATGCTGGCGTTGTAGTTTGCCACCTTGCGTGGTCCTTTGAAATCTTTTGGGAAAGGTTCCGATCTGATCCTTTCAGTGAAACATGCTGGGCCCTTGAGCCGCGAGGACAGGGCTGTGGGCGTGCCCGTGGGGTTGTTAACTTCCATGGGCCTTGTCTGCAATGCTGGCACATCCGCACGTGTTCTGCGACTTGCTCCTGCTGCCTCCGTGCGACTCCTGATACGTTCTCTGGTGGCCTGCTTTGGACGCTTCTTTCTGCAGCAATCCTGCGGTTGATCGGCGCGGGGGATAGTTGTCTTGCGGCTTCTGACCGGTTGGCCTGTTGTAAGACAGCAGTGCTTAACATCTGTATCGCGCGTCGTGCTTCAGCATTGACCAGGTCGTCGCCTGTTGGTACCATCTGAGTCAAGATACTAGCCGCAGCATACATGTTATCGACAGGGTTTTGGTAGTGACCCTGCGGGGTGTGAAACCTCCTTGGTTGTTGCTGAGCTTCTTGATTTGTTGGTTCCAATCCTTCCGCAGTTGCCTGGACTCCTGCTCCCGTGGCCGGGGTAGGTGGAAATTCCACTGTTGGTTGAGTCGCACGAAATTGCGCTTGCGAGTCAACCTGTCTTTGAGTCGCAGCAAGGGCGGCCACTCTTTGCCGCTCCTGCTGGATTCCTTGACTGTCTGATCGAGCCTGCGGCGCTCTTCTTCCATCCTCTGGTCCTCGTACAGGAGCTCGGCCCTGGCGGCCTCAATTTCTGTTGCGCGAACGGCGGCGTTTCTGGCTAACACCGGGACAAGTAGTGGGTTGCTTGGGGGTGCCGATACTTCGGCTTCTCTAGCGGTTCCTGATGCACCCGCTCCTCCGGTCGTGTAGACCGCGACTTGCGCCGTCTCCCGATCCGGTGATAACGCGATTTCTTGTGGGTTGCCCCAGCGACTTTCTTCAAAGGCGGATATGATGAACCCGAATTCTTGCGAGTCCATGCTCTCCATGGATTCTTCTCCATCATTGGCGACTTCCTCCGCTGAGTCGCCTTCTTGGATCGAGCCAACGGACCCGCCACCAATGAAACCAACAAAGACGATGATGGATCCAAACGGGATAATGTGGCCGGTTTCCAAGTAATCTGCTTCCGGCCCCCAACTTGAATCATCGATGAGAGGTGTGCGTCAACCGTAATGATACGGCCAACGGCAGATCTTCGGCTCCCTTCATGGATCCTGCGTGGAATGTGACGCTCTTGATCGTAGGCCCCACGGTGGGCGCCAACTGTCGTGGGTTTGTCACGTCAGGTGTCATGGATGACTTCGTATGTGTGGGATTACGCGTGTCAAGCATCTCCGATCTTGGGATCGTAGGAACAAAGATCAACACAGATTTACCCAGGTTTGGCCCCCTCAATACGAGGTAAAAGACCTACTTCCTGCCTAACCCTAGATTGGTATTGATATGATAATCAAAGTGTTACAATGGAGGCGACCCGATCTGGTACTCGCCGTATGAGCTAGGGTTTAGGACTTGTGGATTCTGGATGCTTGATCCGTTCTAAGTCCTGCGAGTCCTCTTTATATACACAGAGGCTCATCAGGTTATAAGAGTTCTACACGAAGCCTGATTGTATTCTTTGTCTTCCAAGGCAAGTTTGCACCGACCTTCTGGAGCTTTCCTTTATGGAGTCACGATGCGAGATTGGCCCATCTCTCTTGTGGCCCAACAATGATACGTGGCCTTAAGTCGCTGTCGCTAAATTTAAATAAGTCGCGGGTTAATTATTCCCCCGACAGCCTTTGAAGTTGTTCACATGCTTTAGACAGTCTTCCCAGTATTCATAAAACTCCTGGAAACTATTTGTACACCACATACCACTTCTTCATTTCTCTGTACACAAGATGCATATAAAAGTATAAGCAAAATAAGAGTTGTAAGAAAAAAGATTTGTGTACATAAGATAGAAGAAAATATAGCATCGATCCACAAAATCAAACGACTTTCGAAACTAGGCAAGTTAATTTAGGGATGTAGTTTACGAAGACTGTTAATTGTTGCTCACCTTCTCTTCGGTATACGGGAACGCGTTACAACATCTAACAAGTTGAATAGCCTATCATCACCCAAACATCTTATGCGATGTTCTATCTCGGCGCTAGGTGGTGGTTTAAAGCCGAAATAGAACTCCCCATCTTCTTCTAGGACGTCACACATGATGATTCGTGCGATCATCTTCTGGATGTAACGGAACTCATTCTCTGATAACATAATCAGTGGGTTCCTTTAGCCTTTGGCACCAGTTGCTAACATCACCAACAAATTGGGCCTCGTCGTTGAAACTTTAATAACCACCGCATTTGATAGATTAGGTACCATGACTCATAAAACTCCTTGAATCCTGCTTGATGCAGGGGGAAATACGTTCTGGGGAGAATTTATAGCTTTCATCATATGTTGTTTTTTTTAATCGGCCACCCTTTAAGGCGTAGCCGTTGAGAGCATTATTCAGAACAATCTTGATGTCGGTGTAGTCCCTTCTAGTAGCCTTGTCTTCATAACGATCCCGCTGTCGAGATACACGGCACTCAAATTTAACCATGTCCAACCAGATGAGGGTGCCATGTTTGTTTCTGCGCAAATTTCACCATTGTAGAAGCAAATTCAACGAGGAAATCTATGGAAGCATGTTAATTACGACAGGTATGAATGACTTACTCGGGAAAATAAGGCAAGAGATAGGTGCGCTTGGGAGCATTGTCGAGGAAGAGATTTTTGAGATAACGCGTCGCGTGTTTCCTACCCTCAGGGTTGTTCACGAACATTTCTTGTAAATAGTAGGGGTCAACTACCACGATATCGGGTGTATCATCCATTTTGATTTGGTTCGCATATGGAGCGCAACAAGGCGGACCATGGATGGGTGGAGCGGGAGCATATGGAACATTCTGAAGATATCATCAAATCTCACAAAGAGCAGGTCTGCACCATATTCTGTGACAAAGCCAACCGTTTGGTACCTTTGCAATAAAAAACTGGGTATGTTGGATTTTCTTGCTCGAGAAGTCTCGTCTCCATAACAAGAACAAGTTCATGTAGGTCCAACAAATGTCCAGACAACTTTTCGACCAAATTCGCCGGCAGGATCGATTTACCCAAGTGATGCGTCGTATGCCAGTTCTTGATGGGTATCCTGTCCACAAACCGGAAATCAGTCCCCTACTCCGGCCGGCTGTTGGAGTCGTCCAACTTATGTTTCTTGTATCTTTTCCGTGCCTTCTTAGGCTTGTTCACCGGCGCATCCTCTGGCGTATCATGATTTCGCACAATAGGCATCAAATTGTGATAGAGTTGCCATAGCCATAGCCGATCATGGGGGGAGGCCCTACTTGTCCTCCATTCATCCAAGTCCGAAAGAACTCACAGACGGTAGGAAACATGGATTTGAAGGTGCTTGTGAGTTCGTTCTTGACGAACGCCTGCATCGGATCCTCGCCTCTATCTGAGAACCCCCGGCCTCGTCGTTGTCAGCCATGTTCACACTAACGATCGAGAAAAGTCGAACTTAGTTATAACAGGAAAAAAATTTACTTAATTAACTACTAAGATACCCATGAGTCTAAGTTTGCCGGAATGTCCGTCACGGCAAATGCGGGCACTCAAATATGTCCTAATTTTAGAAATAGTCATGCCAAAATTCACGAAATTTTTTGGCATGACCTTTGCTAAAATTAGGACATATGGAGTACCCGAATTTGCTGGAACGGAAGCTAATCAACGTTCCGGCAATCTCAAGGGACTCAAGGGTACCTGCAAACATTTTATATTCATCACAAATGTCGATCACATTCCGACATCATAACACCACCACAATTGCATCACACAACAACCATCATATTCATAAAAAATCCACCATATAGTCACCACAAATTCACCGCACATCCACACAAGTAACAGCAGTAGAAAAAAAAGTTTAGTAATTTTACAAACACCTTGTGTGCGGTGGTGGTGCTCGGCTTGGGGAGGAGGCCCGGGTGCAGATCGTCGGCAGCGGTCCGGGTGCGGGAGAGGAAGGAGAGAGGGGGACGGTGACTGCGCACGGGGCGGAGGCGCTCGGGGCGAGGGGGCGGCTCGGGGTGAGGGGCCGGTAGAGGGCGAGGCGGCGGTGAGTGGGGGTGGCAGGTGGATGGGGGTGGCGGCGCGCGCGGCGGACGTGGGGGGGGTGGCGGGTGGATGGGGCCGCGCGGGGTGGCGCGGGGCGGCGCGGGGCGGCGGCGGGGCGGCGCGGCAGGGGGAGAGAGGTTGGGGGTGGCCGGGGACGCGCGTTGTGTGGGAGAGGTTGGGGCCGGCCGGGTGGGGTACGTGTGTGTTAAGTGGGTGGCCCACGTTACGTTGGCGGACAGTGAGATGCGTCCGCCAGCGGTAATTATTTTCTGTTTTTTTTTTGTTATTACTTAGTATTTTCAAGTACAATTACGCATAGCAAAATACGTTTAAAATATATAGTTGAGTGCATTTACAAATATTCTACACATCATGCATTGTTCAAAACACATGTCAAATATATACAAATTAAAATAACACACACGTTCTTATGCTTCTCTCTTAGCATTTGGCCGTCTTCTTGCCTTTTTTGGTCTTAGTTGCATAACTTAGGCCCACATTATGACTTCTTCTTTTGAATGGAAGACCTCTGTAATGACCCAGCACACCACTGCATGTTGTAGTGTACAAGTCATTGACATAATACTCACGGAAGGACCAATCCGTAAATTTAAATCCTTCAGAGTAGTACAACAGAAACATAGTCGGTCCAAGGTAACACTATAGGATTACAACACTATTCAATACAAAATCTTGAGAACCTCCTTTACAAACAGAGTAGGTCTCGTGCAAATGAAACTCCCGAAAGACTCAAGTCGAAGCACTAAGCTGGATACCAGCTCTACTTCTAACTCTTAATCCACTACTGCTGTTGTCATAGCCCTAATCTATCCATCTGGAATATCTTTGTCTGGAGTTGTGCTCCCCATCCAATTATAGTTGTCTTGTCTATAGGTATTGTTGTCGACGTCTCCACCGTTGCACTGTTGTCGCCACTCATTTGTTGGCAAAGTAGAGGTTGACTCCTTCAGACTCCACCAGGTTGATTTGACTCCTTGTCGAACATCTCACCAACACGTTATGGATTCCTGTCCTTCTTCTGCTGTCTCCAATAATCTAAGCAAGGGGTCAACGGAGGAAAGAGTGAGCAACACGAGCGTTACTCAGCAAGTTCATATAACAGGAATAAGGTGTTTTATGCACTAGCTACCATCCATACCAAAAGGTCATGGATGAACATGCATCTTTGTAAAACATTTTTAGGAAAAGATTTATTTTTATCTTCAGAAAACTATGCCCGTCATCGATTCACAGGTGCTAGGGCCTTGAGGAGCCTCCTTTCCTGCAGCGTTCGCCGTTCCTTCCTGGAACGTGGGAGTAACATGTCACATTTTTACACTCTGCAGAGGTGCGTTACTTTACCCATAAGGACCAACATCATGTTGCAAAACCAGGCGTACTTTCCTGTCCACACTTCCTATGGTGTGGGGCCCGATTGTTGATCCAAGCCATTCGCCGTGCTTCTCCAACAACCCCGCATGCCCACCCAATTCATGCATAGCAGAATCACCCTGGTTCTACCCCCACGATAGATACCTAGGTGTCCCCTTGCAGACCATCATAGACCCCAGTTACCGTTGGAATTAAGGGATCCCACCCATGTGCATGTAGTCCCGCAAGATCTACAGCGTAAGGACTGGCAGTCCGTTGACATGCGAAAGGGAGAAGATCACAGATGACTTTCCCGTCCCATTCCAAGTCTCATGGTTAACGCTTCATTTACGGCGCAAGAACGCTGACGGCATTGGTTCTTAAGTCCTAGGTAATTACTTTCCCGTGCAAATGGAACCTCCACCAACCACATCATACCATGGTTCCATCTGCCAGCCAACAATATATTTAGCATTCACATCATTCGAAAATATGTGTTTCTTTTCATGCAATGATAAACCATAGTATTTTGCATTTACTTTGATAAACCTAATCAAGTAGGACATGAGCAAGAGTGAACTTGCCTTTTTGACTGCAAGATTATGCAGCCAAGGTCTTCGATACAATAAAGACTCCAAAATCTGGAAAAAAATCATTGGTCCGGTAAGGACTAATGTTTGAAGAAGCAATATGCTATTATGCATAAGTATGAGATGCATCGCTTTAAACCACGTAGCTAACTCTCGATGGTTGAGGTTTGTTTGAGTTTGGTGATTACTTTTAGATTTGTTTTATCTTCAAGTTTACTTCACAAGAAGATGAATTCAAAACTTTAACCTTAGAGTATCATGTTAAGCATAAGAATAAAGTAAAACAACATCATAATACTAAATGGTTATTTTGGGGTTGATTATCATCTTTATGTTTATAAAGAACATGTATTGACTTGAATTAATTAAAGAAATGGTGTAGTATTATTATTTATGATTACAAAAAGAATAACTTTTGAAGAAAAAATAATATATTACATTTGCTGGTATCAACACATCATCTAAGGGTATTTATTTTACTTACTCAAGTACTTACTAGCTTATACATAGCTTTGTTTATTTTTGGATGAAGGATTTGTTTTTAGAGTAGAACATTTTGCATTGCTACATTAGTGTTTATGAATTTTTAAGTTGTTTCCAATTTTCTTTACTTAACCAAAATGTAAATGAAAGGAAGTTAAGTAATAAATGAAGTATGTGAAACATTTATTCAAAGGAAACTTAGTGGTTCAAAGTGTTGTTAGATTTTTATTCATAAACAAAATGGTTATTAAATAATAGTAGATCAAATTTCATAAGCTTATATCTTCATTTTCACCATTCTGAAAAATAATCCTTATTAATTATTTTCTTAAATAAAGTATCATTTTAAATTAATCAATTATTGAAATAAAACATTATATGTTATGGCGAAAACATATTTTAGAATTTGAAGTGAAACATGTGAAACATTTTACATGAAATTAAAATGTATCCAAATTAGCATTTTAAATTAATTCCATAGTTCAAATAATAACCAAATTGTTGTTTCAATTTTAGAATGATTCAACTTTAGTCAAATAAACATTTTATTTAAACAAACAGATAAATTTTATTTTTCTGATCATTTTGGTATATTTGTATTATTATTCTGATTTAAAATGATTTAGTTAGGAATTTCTAAAGTTTAAATTCAATTATAAACAATTTCTGGAATTTATTTAAATGAGTTTGTCGGGGGCTGCCCCCGGGTAGGGCAAAGATGATGTGTTATGAACAGTTAAGTTAGCCGGGTCACTTGGGCCGGATCTCAAGGCGATTCGGTCAGTCCTACTTCAAGCCAGTGAAAGAAAAGACCAAAGGGGATCCGGTGAGGTTTAACCGGATCCAGGAAAGAAGAGCCGGCTAAGTTATCCGGATCGGTCAGGAAGGACCCGGGTAGGGCAACTCGGATGATGCACAGGGCCAAGTAATGTCAGTAAAAGTCACGGGCACTGTAAGGTTGCTGACCGGGGCTCAGAAGACAGCAAGGTGCTGCCACAGGTTTTCCGGGTCACAAGCCCCTAGGCGCTGACTCGGCCTATTCGGGAAAGGGGCAGTGGCTAGGCTACTGTGGTCTACACTGCCTTAAGCTCAAAGAGGAAAGATAAGCCTGTGGTGAACAGAGGGTGAGCTGGGCTGAGTGACAGTGGCCAGTGTTTGTCCTGTTCTCCTTGTCCATGCCATTGTCCTCTGCGGCCAGGGGCAAAAGGGTAATTCGGTTACTGTATATAGGCAACACCACCTCCTCCTGTGGAGAGGATCGACCATTGTGAGCATCATTTCCCCCCCAAGCTTCATCTTCTACCTGGAGCTCTCTCCATTGTTCATCATACAGCTCAAGGAGCGCTTTGTACTTGTAAACACTTGAGATATAAGAGAGTAGGCTAGAGCTGCAGTAGGGGTGTTACCTCCACAAGAGGGCCCCGAAGCAGGGTACATCGTGGTGTTCTTCGCTGTTCTTGGTTTGCTTTGTTCTTCTTGTTTGGTCTTCATGCGTGCTTCGTAGGCACGCAAACCCTCCCCGGTTCCCCCAACGCCCAAGCGAGCCCACACTTAAGCCATACCCATGGCATCTGCCGTGACACCACCACGACAGTTGGCGCCCACCGTGGGGCAAGCATTGGCGTTGGCTGGGGTTTCCATCCGGACGGGCTCCGTCACTGGTGCCGGCGAGCGGGTCCTCTCCGGGCTCGTGTGCAAGCTCGGCGAGTTCAACTTCATCAGCGACAACGCGGGGTGCTTCTCCAACAAGCCCTTCCCCGCGGATGGCTTCCTCATGACGCTGGGCAGCTTCGTCACCTACGTCGCCACCGAGCCAGTTCGCGAGTACCCGGCGCAGGTGCTCGTGGCTGCAGATCCTCCGTCTTTCCGCGCAGCTCGCGGAGGGCGTAGCGCTCGCCCTGGGAGCAGCGTGGAGGTCATGGTGGCTGCCGCAAACGCTGCTGCAGGCAAAGGAGGTGCCAGCACGAGCGTGCCAGAGGAGCTGGCCACGCCAGTCGATCCGGATGACATGCCGACTCGGACAGCTAAGTTCCCTAAGGAGAAACCCGATCCGGTTGGTCCCCTTGGCACGTCAAGCAGGGGTGCTTCCTTAGAGGGTATCTTGGAAAAGCTAGCTCGGCCAGTGGCTCCTGGAGCAAATGTTGATCTTACTGTAGCTCAGCTTGAGGCAGAGCGCCTGAGGTTGCAAAAAGAGGCTCGGTTAGTGATAGAGTCTAGGCAAGAGTTTGATAGAGACCTGAGAGAATACAATGCTGCCAATGGTATCACAGATGGCTTTACTCCTGTAGTGCACCGCTCGCGCAAGAAAGTCGAGCTACGTAACAGAGGCAAGGACCTCAACGACGAGTTGGCCAGAGCTGCAGGTTCGAGCTCAAGTAAAGCCACTAGTCATAGGTCCGGAACAGGCAAGCCGGTTTATAGCTCCCCGGCTAAGAATCTTAGGGCTGCAGCAGCAGCGCGAGCTGAATTAAGTAACCTGACCGGGGATGCTTGGCGCAAGCAGGCGGAGAGAGTGAATGAGCTAGTGGATGTGTGCAACAGGCAGAATGAGGCCTACAGGAAAGCTAATCCGGATGCTGGTGGTTCCCGGGTAGTTGTCTCGGTTAGGGCTGCTAGCCAGAAGTCTAAGGGGCAAGCGTCCTCTCCGCATGTTGGGATTGACCGAGCCCAAAGTGTGAACTCGGGTAAGAGCAAGCAGCTGCAAACTTATGATGCGGTATACGCAAGCAAGCAACTTGCAGCCCAAGGAAAAGGCGGACAAGGCAGAAACCGTGGTGGTCAAGGCAATCCGGGTACTGGAAGGGAGAATTCGGCTGGCCGAGGTCAACCGCCTCGCCACCCCGGACAGCAAATGATGGCACAGGTGCAGCAGCAGAGTGGTGGCCAGGTGGGCTACCATTATGACGATGGCAATTCGGCTATGGCGCGAGCCGGATACCAGACGTATGACAATGCACTGGCGTCGAGACTGGGGCCTCGGATGTTGGATCCGGATGATCAGCGTCTCAAATTGGACAGAATCTACCAGTCCGAGAAGCTGGAAGAGCAGGGCCCACCGGGTCCACCATGCTTTGGACCTCGGATAATGAATGAGCCAAGTGTGCCTTTGTTTCAGCTCGGCCGCAACACGAAGCCGTATAATGGCAGCACCAAGCCACAGGATTGGCTGACGGACTATGTATCATCAGTGCACATTGCGGGGGGCAATCGCCGATGGGCGGTCCGGTATCTCCCGCATATGTTAGAAGGTCCAGCCCGAATCTGGCTGAATAACTTGCCACCGGGTAGTATCAATTGTTGGATGGATTTGGAACAGGCGTTTAACAGCAACTTCTCCAGCACCTACAAGAGGCCAAACCGACCTCAGCTCCTGGCTGCGTGCAAGCAGGAAGAGAGGGAGACAGACCGAGAGTATTTGACTCGGTGGAGCAACATGCGCAATTCTTGCGAAGGTGTAGTGGAGGAGCAGGCCATTTCATGGTTTGCACAGGGATGCAGGCATGGTACACCACTTTGGCAGAAACTCCAAAGAGATATGCCGAAAACCCTGGCAGATATGATCCGGATAGCAGACACGTATGCGCTGGGTGATCCAACACAGCCCGCATTGGATGCAGTGGGAGCAAACAGGAGGCAACCAGTTAATAACCGAGTTGGACCATTAAGGCCTAGTGACCGACATGAATTCGGTTACAAGAGAAGAGATCCGGATTACAGATACGGTTCTGATCAAGTTGCTGCGGTAAACATGGATCAACCCGGTGGAGGAGATGCGCAGAGGCAGAAAACTGATGGTCCAGCTTGGAGGCCGAATCAAGGTGCTTGGCCGAAGAAAGTGTGGGAGGGACCAAGTCCACCTCTAACTTTTGAGTCCAGATTAGATGGGCCTTGCTGTTATCACACCACCGATCCGCGCAAACCGGCTAATCATTCGACCCGGAACTGTAGTTGGCATCACCGCGTTCAGGCGGAAGGTCAAAGAGGACCACCTCAAAGAGGTGCTCCTAGACCGAATTTCAGGCCAAACATGCCGCTAACCGGAGCCAATGCGACCCCGGTCAACGCTGGAACTCCAAGGCCAGCAGCAACGAAGCCGGTTAACCTGGTGAACATGGGAGGCAGTGACAATGGTGATGGCCCAAGTAGGCAAGGTGGATACCCTGGGAATGATTACAAGGAAGCACATCAGAGTTATGTGGTTTTCGTGACCGAGCCGACTGACAAGAAAAGTCAGTTGAGACGAGCAAAGGAGGTGAATGCCGTGATGCCAGCAGTTCCAAAGTACTTGAACTGGTCTGAGCAGGAGATCACTTGGAGCAGGGCGGATAACCCAAGGATCATGCCAAGCCCAGGGAACTATGCACTGGTGGTGGATCCAACTTTGGTTGGACCCAAGCTGAACGTGAAATTTAGCCGAGTCTTGGTCGACAATGGCAGTGCCATAAACATCATGTATCGGGACACAATGATCAAGTTGGGTATTTCGCCGAATCAGTTGCAACAGAGCAGCTGTACTTTCCATGGCATAGTACCCGGGGTATCTTGTTCCCCCATGGGTAAGATCTGGGTAGATGTGTTGTTCGGTACCAGGGACAATCACAGGCTTGAGAGTCTCGAGTTCGAGGTGGTGGATTTGGAAAGCCCATACCATGCTCTGCTTGGCAGGCCAGCATTAGCCAAGTTCATGATATCTACTCATGTGGCCTACCTCAAGATGAAAATGCCTGGCCCGAATGGTGTTATCACCGTTGCGGGAGACTACAAGAAGGCCATACAGTGTGCTACAGTTGGTTCTAACTTAGCTGAATCACTGGTGATACAAGCTGAAAAGAGCAAGATGCACGAGGTGGTGGCAATGGCGAAGTCAGCTCAGCTCGGCGTGCTGGCCATGACTAATCCGGATGCGGGTGCAACATTTGAGGTGCCCAAGGAGACGAAGAAGATCCCCATTGACCCGGAGAACCCGGAGCGCTTGGCCATCATTGGTGCCGGGCTGGGTGAGAAATAGGAAAGCGCGCTCTGTCACTTCCTCCGTGAGAATCGGGATATCTTTGCATGGTCAGCTAAGGACCTGCCTGGTGTTCCGAGGGAGTTGGCAGAGCATTCTTTGTTTGTCAGGCCGGATGTGAAACCGGTTAGGCAACCGACTAGGCGGCTTTCAGATGATCGAAGAAAGGTGGTGCTCGATGAGCTGGCTAAGCTGCTGGCAGCCGGATTCATTATGGAGGTGTTGCATCCGGACTGGATATCTAATCCAGTTCTAGTAGAGAAGAAGAAGGACGAACCAGCTGTGGTCAAGGTGTGGCGCATGTGCATCGATTTCACCAACCTAAACAAGGCGTGTCCAAAGGATCCATTTCCTTTGCCTCGGATTGATCAAGTGATCGATTCTACTGCTGGGTGTGAGTTGTTGTCTTTTATTGATGCGTACTCTGGTTTTCACCAGATACCACTGAACCCTAAAGATCAAATAAAGACTGCTTTTATTACCCCGTATGGGGCGTATTGCTATCGTGTCATGTGTTTCGGTTTGAGAAATGCTGGTGCAACTTATCAGAGATGTATGCAAAAGTGCTTGCATTCTCAAATGGGTAAAAATGTGCAGGTGTATGTGGATGACATTGTCATCAAAACAAAAGAAAAACGTACTCTCCTCGAGGATCTCGAGGAAACATTTGTGAACTTGAGAAAATATCGGTTAAAATTGAATCCGGACAAGTGCACCTTTGGTGTCCCAGCTGGAAAGTTGCTTGGTTTCCTTGTATCGAGCCGAGGTATTGAGGTGAATCCGGCTAAGATCCGAGCCATAGAAAGAATGAAATTGCCTAAATGTCTAAAAGATGTACAAAAATTCACCGGGTGTTTAGCCTCGTTGAGTCGGTTTGTGAGTCGGCTAGGAGAAAAAGCCTTGCCCTTGTATCAGTTAATGAAAAAGAGCACCGGGTTCACGTGGACCCCGCAAGCAGATTCGGCTTTCAACGAATTAAAAAAGATGTTGTCCACTGCTCCAGTTTTGGCATCACCTTTGCCGAATGAGCCAATGCTACTTTACATTGCGGCCACTAACCGGGTCGTAAGTGTGGTCATGGTGGTAGAGCGAGAAGAGGATGATAAATCTGTGCAGAGGCCGGTGTACTATTTGAGTGAGGTGATCTCAACTTCGAAGCAAAATTATCCTCACTACCAAAAGATGACATATGGTGTGTACCTGGCGGTCAAGAAGTTGAAACACTACTTTCAAGAGCATCCGATTACAGTGGTATGTGAAGCTCCAATTGCGGAGATCATTGGGTGCAAAGATGCAACTGGCCGAGTTGCCAAATGGGCGATAGAAGTGTCTCCTTACACACCGCATTATGAGAGAAGAGATGCTATCAAGTCTCAGGCTTTGCCGGATTTCCTTTGTGACTGGGCTGAGATGCAATATGAGCCACCTAAACCGGATTACAATTACTGGAGGTTGCACTTTGACGGTTCCAAATGCAAAATCGGGCTAGGTGCTGGAGTGGTGCTCACATCACCAAAACAGGATCAATTGCGATATGTATTGCAGATTCATTTCTCAGCGTCAAACAATGTAGCCGAGTATGAGGCACTGATCCATGGGCTTAATGTGGCTCGGGACATCGGCGTTCGCCGAATTGAATGTTTCGGTGATTCGGATTTGGTCGTACAGCAATCTTCTGGAAATTGGGATGCTCTTGATGCCAATATGGCACTGTATCGGTTTCATGTTCAGAAAATTTCGGGATTTTTTGAAGGCTGTGAATACAAGCATATACCTCGGCTGGAAAACCAAGCTGCAGATGTTCTGTCAAAACTCGGGTCGTCTAGGGAGGCAATCCCACCTGGAATATCCTTGAATCATCTAAGGGTGCCTTCAATCAAACCGTCGCCTGATTCCGAGTCGATTTTTATTCCCAAGCAAGAATCCGAAGCTATTCCTATGAATGTTGACGTTGAGTATATCGAGGAAGACCCGGGGACTGCATGCCCGGACTCGGGGACTCCTCACGCAGATTCGGAAAATGCTAACCGAGTCTTGGGAAAGAGGAGTAGAGATGATGATGCTAACCGGATTGTGGGGAATGGACAGAAGCTGATAGAAGAGATAATGGCGGCCAAACCTGTGGAAGAAAATGAGCACTTGTTCCCTTTGCATCCAGTACCAGAGTGGGCTGAAGAGATCATGAAGTTCATCGAGGAAGGAAGCTTGCCAAGCGATGAGACCAAGGCTAGGCGTGTCCAGAGGAGATCCAAGGCTTATACCATCATCAACAAGGAGTTATACAAAAGAAGTGTAACCGAGGTGTTGCAGCGCTGCGTGGAGCCAGCAGAGGGCAAGGAGATGCTCCTAGAGATACACCAAGGTGAATGTGGACATCATTGCAGTACAAGAGCCCTGGTGGCTAAAGTGTTCCGGCATGGATTTTATTGGCCCACTGCTCATGCAGATGCGGAGGACATAGTCCGCAGGTGTGAAGGATGCCAGAGATTTGCTAAGCAAACACACTTACCCGCATCGGCACTGAAGACAATTCCTATTACTTGGCCATTTGCGGTGTGGTGTTTGGATATGGTGGGAGATTTCAAGCCGGCTAGGGGCAACATGACACATATGCTGGTGATGGTGGATAAGTTCACCAAGTGGATAGAGGTGAAACCAATACGGAAAGTGGATGGCCGTTCGGCTGTAATCTTCTTGAAAGAAATCATTTTGAGATACGGATACCCTCATAGCATCATCTCGGATAACGGCACAAACTTTGCTGTCGGAGAGTTTGCCCGATTCTGCATGAATAAGGGGATCCGGTTAGACATAGCCTCAGTGGCACATCCAGAGTCCAATGGGCAAGTGGAAAGATCAAATGCTCTAGTGTTAGCCGGCATCAAGGCTCGTCTCATTGAACCATTGTTGAAAACTCCAGGGTGCTGGATAGATGAAATCCCATCAGTTCTATGGGGTCTAAGGACTACACCGAATCGGTCGACAGGCTATACGCCATTCTTTCTGGTGTATGGGGCAGAAGCTGTCCTACCCACTGACATAGAATATGATGCACCAAGGGTGGCAATGTACACTGAAACCGAGGCAAAGGAGGCCCGGGAAGATGCAGTGGATCTGCTAGAGGAAGCAAGAGAATTGGCCCTGTCTCGGACAGCAATATACCAGCAAAATCTCAGGCGTTATCATAGCCGAAAGATCAGTCCTCGAGTGTTTCATGAGGGTGATCTAGTGCTGAGGCTGGTGCAGCGCAGCAAAGGCCGACACAAATTGTCACCTCCATGGGAGGGACCATTCATTGTGAGCAAGGCTATGCACAATGATTCGTACTACCTTGTAGATGCACAGGAATCAAGGGAGGATGGCTTGGACAAACCCGGACAGGAAACCAAGCGACCTTGGAATGTAGCTCTGCTTCGACCCTTCTACTCTTAAAGGGCGCAATGTATGTATTTCAATTTATCATGAATGAAATCGCGGTAATCCGAGTCTGGACTCGGAGACTGCTTCGTCCTTATGCATGTGTTGTTTATTACTGTTTTGTTTTTTGCCGTTCGTGTGCCGAATCGCTTTGAACCTTGTTCTAAGCTTCAAGTAATGTATGTTGTGTTGTTGATCTCGTGACTCGACTGACAAACACCAAAATGGTAGTCAAGAGCAGAGATGAGGAATATGGGAAACATGAAAATGGACACGGGGACTCGGTCCAAAACCGATTCGGCACATGTCGTTTACTAACCCCTGTTATTTCTTTTTTCGTTTATGTTGAATGATTCTAAACCACAACTCGTGCGTTTCAAGTATTGTATGCTATGATTCCTATCTTGTGACTCGACTGTCAAAACACCCAAAGAGGTAGACAAGAGCAAAGATTTGGCAAAGTAGTAAACAAGAAAACAAACTCGGGGACTCGGTTTGAGATGATCCAACATAAACCTTGTCCGGATCGCGTTAAGCATGATAAACATAGTCTCGAAAGAACTTAAAATAGTCTATTACATCTGCTCCCGGCATACCGGGGATTTAATGTTTTTGTTAAGTACTTCAGGGTGCAGCGGACTCGGTCGCGGCGGACTCGGTCATAGGAGTTTCGGTTGCAGGAACTCCTGTGGTAGGAGCTTCGGTTAACGGAGCTTCGGGGGCACGGGCTTCAGCCACGGGTGCTTCGGTTGAAGTGGACGCGGTTACGGGAGGTTCTGTTGCTGGAGCAGACTCAGAAGATGGTGGCACTTCGGAAGTAATCTTGACTGGAGAGCTTGAAGGATGGGCGGATTCGGGAATATCCGGATCAGGTGAAGCCTGTTTAGTGATCACAGTCAAGTTAGTGGCTGGAATCACACGAGACTCGGTTGGAGTTTGTTCGGTGAGCTTGGCCGAGTCGGAGGCTGGTACCTTGCTGGATTCTTCTTCTTCATCAGACCCGCCCTCAGAATCGGCGTATTCTTCAGCGGAGGCATCGTCCGATTCCTCTTCTTCAGTGTCTTCTCCATCCGAGTAGACTGGAGCCTCCAGATCAAGATGCTTGGTGCGTGCAAATTCGGCCATAAAGTTGGCGGCTTCTTCACGGATCTTGATCCGATTGGGATCTGAAGCCCATGAAGAACCCTCGCGAAAGGAGCGCACTTTGGCAAGATCAATCAGCTCATACCAAGACATGATGAATAACAAAGCTGCATCAGCACCAGCGCGGGCGGACGAAGACCTCCACTTCTGTAGCCGGGTCATGGCTTGGTCCAGGTCTCTGATCAGCTCCTCCACAGGCACAACTTGCCGCGCTTCAGGAAATAAGATCCGGTGAGCCTTGAGACTTGCATTGAGCAGACCAATATGGGAATCCTTCAAAGGAGCAATCCGAGCCTTGAGTGCTGTGATATGATCTTCGATGTCCCATGTCTCTGGTAATGGAGCCTCGGTTAATTTAGCTCTCTCAGCTCGGGCGTCTCTCACAGCCCTGGCGGCTTGAAGCCGGATGCTGGTAAACTCTCCTACAAACAAATAAGCTAATACTGAGTTCAGCAAGAAGGAACACAAGCATATGTATCGGTTAAGGGCAGAAAGAAAAAGGGATTCGGTGAACTTACGATCCATGACATCATTAAGGCTAGCAAGTGCAGCAAGCCATTTCGCACTGGCCGCTTTGTGAGCACTAAGTTCTTCTTTAGCCGCTTTGACTTCGGCTTCAGATTCGGCTATGGTCGTTTGAATTTGCTGGTCCAGTTTGGCCCGCTTCTCAAGTCCGGCTTTGAAAGTATCCCGCTCCTTCTGGATAGTATCTTTTTCACGCTTCAGCGTATCCCGCTCTCCTTTAACCTTGTTCTTCACTTTTTCAACTCGGTCAAGCTCTCGCTGGAGCCGAGTCACTTCTGATTTTTCCTCGGATAAAGCACGCTTCTGCTCTTCCTCTTTGTTATTCATCTTGAGGACCAAGGCATCAAATGATTTTTGGAGCTTGTGGTACTGGTTGGCAAGCTGCTTAAAGAGGTCGCTGCGAGCGCCCGTGCTTTCCTGAAAGAAAGTAGATAGCGTCAAAAGAGACTCGGGGACTGATACCCGAGACAAGGTGGAGCCAAAACAAATCTCGGAGATTGGTCGAGACTGACCGAATCGGTTAAAAAGAAACCCGGGGACTGGGGGTCTCAGTTTTTTCAGTTAAGAAAAAGATCATGATCAAATTTTTTAAAAGATTCAAGCCGAATGACTTTCTTACTCGGAGGAGTATCAGTCGTTCGACCCGAATCTCGGGGACTGGGTGTATACTATTTGATCATGACGAACTAAAAGCAAGATTCGGCAAACTTACCTCGAAAACTTGGTGCGATGCAGTAAACGCAACCTTCACTGAATGAAGAGATTGCATCATTCGGCTAGGACCAGCAGGGTGCGGTGTTGCAGCGGAAAAGCCTGGTGCAAGGTCCACGGCGTTCCAGGCCTCAATAAAGTCATTGGCAGTACTGAGCTTAGGCTTGGCTTGGCCGGATTGAATGGCAGAGGAGGTAGCGGTGGTTTGCTTGACAGCAATCACTTGCTTATCCGGAGTGGAGGAAGTTGCGCCAAAGACAACTTGAGTCGGCTTGGGTTGCGGTGACGCACCAGAAGTCTGCTTCGGATGTGGCTCCTTATGCTGCTTCTCGGAAACTTGCTGTTGCTGTTGCTGTTTCTGCTTCTTTTTCTTCTGCTGCTCTTGGTTCAGTGCAGTTTGAGCTGCAGGAGCAGGGCGGGAATCAGGCTTAGGCGAGGACGTAGCCGATGTCTTGGCCTTTTCCTTCTCCAGCTCCTTGAGAGGACGTGGCCAACTTGAATCTCGGATTGGAGCCGAGGTTTCCTCACTCTCCAAGTCGATAACCGGCTCTGAGATGGGAGTCGGCTGGGGAATATTGGTAGTGGTGACACGCGTTGGTGAGGTGGCAGTTCGGTCAGGAAATTGGGTTTCCATGGCCGTATCCAGTGGAGGGATAGGAGAAGAGATGGATGAATGAGTCTGCGCGGTGATGAGGACATCACTGCATAAAGTAAAGCAAACGGTTAACTCGGATAGATATGACTCGGTTGATAGAGGAAGAAAGCAAATAAAGTTCGCTCAATGTTACCCCTTGGTGGTGGGCATCGGTTTGACGCGATTTGGCTTGTCGCCGGACTTCTTCCTTCTTTTTGTCTGTGGGGCATCTGTTTCGGGCGCCTCAGCGCGTTTCCGAGAGGCCTCTCCAGTATCTTGTTTGGCTGGAACACAAGGAGGTGGTTTCCATGAAATCGGAATAGCGTCGATGGGTTCTAAGATGCAGCAATCTTCATCTTCCTCGTCGGAAAGGTGGTGAATGTCTGATTGCTTACCCTTGCGGACTGGCTTGGCACGCGGAATTGGCAAGTAGTCATCCGAATCCGGATCCTCTTCGCCCTCGCGCGGCGGGCTGAGATCCGGTGTCCATGCCTTGGTGGAAAGATCTCCGTCTTCAATAAGTTGACGGTCAAACAGCTACAAAAAAGACAATGCGAATCCGGATCAGGCCAGGATTATTCGGATGAAGTAAGAGTGGATTCGGAGAGTGGTGAGCTAACCTGTGGAGGAAGTTTTTCCCGGTAGAATGGCTTTACACCCCACCGCCATTTATCCGACATCTCATTGGCAGCAATGGCGTTTACCCGTCTGAAGACGGAAGCTTTGTCAAGCTCGTGTTTGCTGATCCGGGTAGGATCTAGTGCGCCACGCGTGTGGCATATCTTGTGGTCACGCCTTTGAAGAGGGCTGACTCGGCGAGAGATGAAGGTCCGGACGAGGTCGTCAGACACCATACCCTTCTTCAAAAAATCCTCCAGAGTGGTATGCACTGTCTGAAGTTCAGCAATTGTTTCAGCCGGATTGTAACCGAAGTTCAGTTCGGCTGCGGGCGGCTCCATCCTGAATTCGGGCAGGTTAAGAGCGTCATGGCCCTCAGCGCTCTTTATGTAAAACCAGGTCCTTTGCCATTTCTTCACCGTGTCTAGGCCGGTGACTCGGGGAAAGGCGGATCCCTGCCTTGGCGTGATGCTAACCGAACCGCAAGCGGTCAGCTGTTTCGGCTTAGTACCTGGAATGGTGTGCTTGCGAAGGTGGAAGTACTTTGCCCATATATCCACACTAGGCCAGAGACCGAGATAGCCTTCGCAGAAGGAAGAGAAAGCTGATAAAGAGACAAAGGCGTTCGCCGGGAGGTGGTGAAGCTGCAGTCCGAAGAAGTCCAGAAAGGCCCGGAAGAAGTCACTGGCAGGTAACCCGAGCCCGCGCTCGAAATGCGCTATGAATACCACGCGTTCACCAGGTTCGGGCGCCGGTGCGAGTTCTTTTCCGGGTCGGCGGCAAATGGCTTGGGGCGGTATACGCCGGGTGGCTCGTAGCCATTCCAGATCGTTTTTGGTAACATCAGATCCTTCCCATCTGCCAGGGGGAAGTTTGGCCATAACCGAATTAGTCCTGCAGCAAAAAGGCGGATAACCGGGTCAGGAAATTCGGAATCCATGGGACCAAAGAAGAATCGGATGACATTAAAGCCGAATCAGATCTATGGTGACTCAGCTAATCCTATCCCGGGTAGGGTTAACCGGGTCCGGTGGAGAAGGTGAAGCGGTTGGAAGTCGCAAACATCTTTCCGCAAGTTTCTAGGGTTGGGAAGATCTACAGCGGTGGTAAAAAAGAAAGAAAATCACGGGTAAAAACATGGTTGAACTGCTCCAACGGGGACAAGTGTATCTAGGCCAGTCTATTGCGGAACTTGGACAGAAAATTTGCGGAGTGTGCTACGGCAGGAACACGGGCTTAGATACGCATCAATCTACCAAGAACAGGTGTGTGTATTCCGAGAGTATGAACTCGCCACGGTGGCTATGGCGAGAGGAGGAAGAACTTACAGTGCGAGTCGCTCGAAGGAGGAGTTCGACGGAGAAACGTCGGAGATGGGCGCGAGGCGCGGCTCCGATGGGGCTCTGGTACGCTGTGCGTCCCTGGCACGGCAACCTTGAATGGCGAGGTTGCGGCGGCGTCGATGGAGCGGGTTAGTGGGAGTTGAGAGGAAGAAGAAGGGGAAAAACCACCGCGCCCTCTTTATAGCCTCCAGCGATAACTGCCCCCCACTACCGCGCGGTTACCGGAGCACGATTAGATCCCTTGCGTCGCGGAACTCTGTGGCAGCTTGCTGTGGCCGTGTATTTCAAGCACACGTGGCCACGCCGCAGAATTGGAAGCGGTGGAGCGGATCCTATGTGCCGGTCAACGGAGAAAACGAGGAGACGTGGTCTTCTGGTCAAACACACTCAAGTACCCGGTGGATCCGGATAACGAGCTGACAACCCGGGTTATACGGCTTTGCACAGGCTTTTCCTGCCAAATGTCCCGGAAAATTCGGTGACAGCTAGAAGTGATCCGGTTAGTGATGTTGGTTTTGAATCTGGAACGGCCCTTCAGCCGAGGCTGTAGGACCATACCAGCTTCGGGGACTACTGTCGGGGGGCTGCCCCCGGGTAGGGCAAAGATGATGTGTTATGAACAGTTAAGTTAGCCGGGTCACTTGGGCCGGATCTCAAGGCGATTCGGTCAGTCCTACTTCAAGCCAGTGAAAGAAAAGACCAAAGGGGATCCGGTGAGGTTTAACCGGATCCAGGAAAGAAGAGCCGGCTAAGTTATCCGGATCGGTCAGGAAGGACCCGGGTAGGGCAACTCGGATGATGCACAGGGCCAAGTAATGTCAGTAAAAGTCACGGGCACTGTAAGGTTGCTGACCGGGGCTCAGAAGACAGCAAGGTGCTGCCACAGGTTTTCCGGGTCACAAGCCCCTAGGCGCTGACTCGGCCTATTCGGGAAAGGGGCAGTGGCTAGGCTACTGTGGTCTACACTGCCTTAAGCTCAAAGAGGAAAGATAAGCCTGTGGTGAACAGAGGGTGAGCTGGGCTGAGTGACAGTGGCCAGTGTTTGTCCTGTTCTCCTTGTCCATGCCATTGTCCTCTGCGGCCAGGGGCAAAAGGGTAATTCGGTTACTGTATATAGGCAACACCACCTCCTCCTGTGGAGAGGATCGACCATTGTGAGCATCATTTCCCCCCCAAGCTTCATCTTCTACCTGGAGCTCTCTCCATTGTTCATCATACAGCTCAAGGAGCGCTTTGTACTTGTAAACACTTGAGATATAAGAGAGTAGGCTAGAGCTGCAGTAGGGGTGTTACCTCCACAAGAGGGCCCCGAAGCAGGGTACATCGTGGTGTTCTTCGCTGTTCTTGGTTTGCTTTGTTCTTCTTGTTTGGTCTTCATGCGTGCTTCGTAGGCACGCAAACCCTCCCCGGTTCCCCCAACGCCCAAGCGAGCCCACACTTAAGCCATACCCATGGCATCTGCCGTGACACCACCACGACAGAGTTGGTCCCACTTGTCATAATTTTAATAAATACCAACCTATTTTACTAAATTATTAAACATCTGACATGTGGGTCCACATGTCATAAATTTATTTATTTTTGAAAAGAAAATCAGGAAAATTCTGATTGGTCCGCTGACGTCACGATGACGTCAGCAGAAGAACCTCCTCTGCTGAGCACGGATTCGATGAATCCGCTGCGATTCTGGCTTTGTTTTCTTGTTTGCTCGATGGCAGGGGATAGAGGAGACCGAGGCGAACCTATTGGTGGCGGCGCCGCTCCAAAATGGTCACCGGAGCTTCGCCGGCGACGAGCTCGCGCGGCGGCCGGAGATGGCTCTCGGTGCAAACTCTTCCCCGAACGAATTGAATTAAATTTAGAGCACGAGGAGATGCACAAGCTCACCACGAGCACGTAGGACAGCTCGGAGAAGAACGGCGTGGATGGACGGCGACGCATCCATGGTCGACAGCCGGCGGCCGGAGTTGAAGAAGATTGCGAATTTCTTCCGCTCCCGAGCTTCCCAGCACGCGCGAGTCGATGAGGAGGACAATACAACCACGGAGGACCTCCCCAGCAACTCAGAGCGGCCTGGGGTGGCCGGAATCGACGGCAAACGGCGCCGGCCCGACGAGCTAGGGTTTCGTGGGGTGCGAAATAGCGGACACGGGAGAGAGAGAGAGAGGAGTGGGGTGAGAGAGAGATGCGGACGTCTCCTCTTCGTCTTATCCAGGGAAGCAGGCGAGCACAGAGGAGGTGGCACGCGCGAGGTCGACACGGCGACGGCCTCCTCATCCTTCTGGCGGGAGGAAGAAGAAAGAATTAAACATTTTTTTCACAAAACCCCCTGTAGTTTCTGGAAATTGCAAGAACAGTTTTAAATAGGCCCCTGGTTCCTGTTTTAACTGGTTTGAGGACCTTTTTGTAATAGGAAAATTATAGAAAGGTCCTGGAATGTTTAAAATTTCCCAAGAAAGTTTGTTCCAACTTTTAAATTTGAATATTTAATGGATTATGCATTCCTTTAACATATAAAGTGAATTTGGACATATTTGGATTTATTTCCTTTAATAAAATGTGAGGCTTGTGGTTTCTATTTTTGTTGTGCATGATTAGTAACATGAATATGTATTGCTATATTCATTATTTGTGACTATTTGTTATTTTGATTTACTAAAGATTATTTTCTTACCTCACTTGTGGATATAAATTTTTATATAGGTGTTTTAAACTTGTGCCCTGGATGCTTTAGGATTTCCTGGGCAACACCATGTGGTTTTCCAACCATATTTATATGATTTGCTCACTGTGATGTCTTCAAAGAGTATTCTCATTGTTTTAGTTCAAATACATGCCAAGCATGATATATTGCCACAGTGGCATTGATTTGTGGTACCTGACAACTAAATCATGTGAAAACATGATCAAATGTCTGTGGATGCACTAATTACAATTGTCCTGCCTGTGATTAGGTCTTATGGTAAGATAAATGGGTAAAATGATGAGAACAGAATCTTGCTTAATTCCATAGCTCATTCTGATGATCAAAAGGATGATATACTCCTTTGATAAAGATAGATGATCATGTTTCTGTGGAAGCAAGTTGCTAACACAATTGCTAACTAAGTAGTCCATGTGGTTCCATTACCACATGTCCAGATTTATCTCCTCTTGAGAATGATTCTAGAATAAACCAAATGGTCTTGGTCACATGATGAACTTGTGAACCCCTCTCGTATGAGACATGTCCACACTCACATGAATTTGAGAGTTAACTCATGTGATGATTACATATGGATGATGATCATATGGTTTTATACTTTGGCTTTATTTTCTCCCTGATAATCATACTCTTGGAGAAATACCAAGTATTATCTGTCCTTTTGTTTATTTGTATATGACACTCAATTGTTTGAGCATACAAAAGTGATTTGTTAACAAGGTTGCAAAGCTTGTCACCCAACTACTTCTATATAACACAAACATTGGAATATCACACTATTTCTTGAGAGATTAATAAGAACATAACAGATGCAAGAGTTTCCATTGTCTCTGTGATAGATTGGCATTGCACTACTATGCATATCTAATCAATCCTTCTTCATAATCTTCTTGTTGACTTCCTTCTTTCTTGTGTTGCCTTCTCTTGTAGAAAGAATTGGAGGAGATTGGGAGATAAGAGGATCAGATAGTCTTGATAGGATAAGTAGATCTAGATTAAGATTTAGTTTAGTCTTTTATCCACCTTCCATATACTCCTTCTTTTCTTTTCTTTAAGATATGTACTTATTCGATTAATGATGTAAGTCATACTCATCATTTCATTTATAGTTTCTTATATTATTCGTTTGTAACCAAATGTTTGAGAATTTAGATAAGACAAGATTTTGAAGTTTATAGCACTCAGGTTGATGACTAAGTCTAATCCACCAACATCAACGAAACCTCGATGTATGTTTCACAAATTTGGTTCCAAGTTTTTTAGTTACTCGTCAACTAACTGCATTCTCAACTAGCCTTTCGAGTGGTGGTTGAACACTCTATGACTTTGTTGAAAAAGTTTTAAATTTTTCCGGATTTTCAGATGCATGCTATGCAAATGCACAAATTTAATTTAGCCCCTTTCCACTCTCTGAACTATGGGTTATTACAGTATCTCCCCCTTAAAATCAACTTCGTCCCGAAGTTGCGGTTTCCCTCACGTATTGATGGGTGTAAAGCACTTCTTCCAACATCATCTTCTCTAAACCATCTTCCAACAACATCATCAGTCTCAAGTAACAACCAAATCTATACTGCTGAATGGATCTGCTTTTACTTTCCACTTTTCAATTCAAACGTCCATCAAATTTACCTAATGGTTTCTCGAAGAACACAGGGTACTTCCACAAGGTTGTGATTCCCCCATAATCCTCTGGTTAATAGATATCCTTTCCAACATCCAATAACTTCCCGGAGAACAATTGATAAGTCCACCATGACGTGAACAACCAATAAGATCTCCCGGTAAATCAGATAATCACGCTCACTAGCAATCCAATTGGCTTACCTAGAGTCTAGAGAAGAAAACCTATCGCACAACAGGGTGCAATTGGCGATAACGTAACTCTAGAATAGAATTGGTTGTTGGTTATCTAGTCATATGTCTGTTGCTGGAATTTGATTCCTTTCTTTTGGTTTATGAGACGATGTGTCTCCTCAATCTTATGTTGGTTCAACCTCCATCTGAGTCCTTGGATCTAGGATGTCAATCCTATGGCAATTCATCCTTCTCGATAGTTACCCCATATAGACTGTGACTTTACTATATCTTGACATCACATGTCTCTATTGGCGACATACAAAATAACTATTTTCTTGGGCTATCGACAATCTAGGAACTCATCTCCCATGGTCCTGATATTTGTCATTTGGAACAATAAACTTTGAACACTTGTTGCCTTGTGCTCGATGATACTACTATCTTGCCTTGCTTGAAATCTCTGGCTTTGTTGTTGTCTGCTAAGTATTGGATTGTTGCTTCATACTCCTTTATCTTCAACTTCATGGCTCTTTTAGACATGTAAGTCCTATACAACTTCTTCTCGTACTTTCTCCAACTATCAATTATGCCTTCTGGTTCACCCAACACCAACTTCTTCCGTCAAGTTATGACAACTCCCAACTATACATGACTACATACTGTGGCTTCTTAACCCAGCGTTTTTCAATTTTTCGCTCGATATCCTTCACTCAATAATCGTCATCCTTGGATAAGTCTCGGTAGAATTTCTCATGTAGCTTTCCTGTCATCATTGTTGATTAACCTTTCTCCCAATGGTAGTGGTACTCTTCCTTGAACTTTCGTAGTTCCTCCATTCTTCTATGTTGTGATATTGTTGACCTCCGAATCCAAATATGATATGAGTTGTGGTCCATCCCCACGTGTAGCTTCGTTTACATCGATCATCCCGTCTTTCTTCTCTTCCTAAGCTTTGATTGCTGGTTGGAACTTCTGAGAGCACGTCTCTCCCTTACACGAATCCTATCTACCTCTAGATCAGTATCATCAAGAAGAGAACTCAATGTGACAATCATGCCATTGTACATCAAATTCTAACTTCATGTACCAACCTAGTCAATCAAAAATCCAATAAGATCCAATAACTCACAAATGCAGTTATATATCAATCATGCAACATAAGCCCATAAAATAAGTAGTACCTTGAGTCAAAACATCTCAAGTACCCAGGCTTAGATGCTATACACTACAAGATAGGTATATATTACCTTATAGTTCTATGCTAAAACAACTCTTTGCCTCAGTAGTTACACCAGTTACCCATTTGCAACGGAATAATCCTAGGACAAAGTACTCAAGGAATAGTTGGGGTATGGCTTGGTTTCTTATGGAACTAGACTCCATGTAGCTTGGATCTTCCGTCTGGCTAGAACATCTATTGACAAACATATCTAGATCCTTCATGTAGTTACTCATGGTACATCAGAAATAGTAGTGTAGCTTCCGTCATTGTTTATGCCATCTCCTAATTACTTAACACCTTATATTATACTCAGGTAGATCCCCTTTCACATGCATCATTAGGGTATTGGTAGGCTTTCCATAATTTGAATGTCGATAATTCTTCACTATCATCAAACATCTCCTGACCTCCTCCATCACGAACTTATGATAGGGTTCTACTTCATAGGATAGGCTATCAATGATACCATATAAGTAACACTGACGTGGATGTAATCCATTTGGTGTATCAACTGGTACAAGACAGTCTTAACTAGTCATACCAAGTTGAAAATTAAATAAGGTAGATGAATTATACCTACAGAATAGTAAATAAGAATATCTACTCCAATTGGGAAAGGAGATGTGTATACAAGTATGACAGTTTTATTCTCAGGTGAATAACCATCATAGTTGTAGAAATATAGAGTTTAGTTAAAAATATGATAACTCCCTATAGTCTTACCAACCTACAAGTCTCCTAAAAGGGTTTTAATCCTAAGGTCGTTCGCTCTGATACCACCTGTAATGACCCAGCACACCACTGCATGTTGTAGTGTACAAGTCATTTACATAATACTCACGGAAGGACCAATCCGTAAATATTACATCCTTCAGAGTAGTACAACAGAAACATAGTCGGTCCAAGGTAACACTATAGGATTACAACACTATTCAATACAAAATCTTGAGAACCTCCTTTACAAACAGAAGTAGGTCTCGTGCAAATGAAACTCCCGAAAGACTCAAGTCGAAGCACTAAGCTGGATACCAGCTCTACTTCTAACTCTTAATCCACTACTGCTGTTGTCATAGCCCTAATCTATCCATCTGGAATATCTTTGTCTGGAGTTGTGCTCCTCCATCCAATTATAGTTGTCTTGTCTATAGGTATTGTTGTCGACGTCTCCACCGTTGCACTGTTGTCGCCACTCATTTGTTGGCAAAGTAGAGGTTGACTCCTTCAGACTCCACCAGGTTGATTTGACTCCTTGTCGAACATCTCACCAACACCGTTATGGATTCCTGTCCTTCTTCTGCTGTCTCCAATAATCTAAGCAAGGGGTCAACGGAGGAAAGAGTGAGCAACACGAGCGTTACTCAGCAAGTTCATATAACAGGAATAAGGTGTTTTATGCACTAGCTACCATCCATACCAAAAGGTCATGGATGAACATGCATATCTTTGTAAAACATTTTTAGGAAAAGATTTATTTTATCTTCAGAAAACTATGCCCGTCATCGATTCACAGGTGCTAGGGCCTTGAGGAGCCTCCTTTCCTGCAGCGTTCGCCGTTCCTTCCTGGAATGTGGAGTAACATGTCACATTTTTACACTCTGCAGAGGTGCGTTACTTTACCCATAAGAGACCAACATCATGTTGCACAACCAGGCGTACTTTCCTGTCCACACTTCCTATGGTGTGGGGCCCGATTGTTGATCCAAGCCATTCGCCGTGCTTCTCCAACAACCCCGCATGCCCACCCAATTCATGCATAGCAGAATCACCCCTGGTTCTACCCCTCACGATAGATACCTAGGTGTCCCCTTGCAGACCATCATAGACCCTAGTTACCGTTGGGAATTAAGGGATCCCACCCATGTGCATGTAGTCCCGCAAGATCTACAGCGTAAGGAACTGGCAGTCCGTTGACATGCGAAAGGGAGAAGATCACAGATGACTTTCCCGTCCCATTCCAAGTCTCATGGTTAACGCTTCATTTACGGCGCAAGAACGCTGACGGCATTGGTTCTTAAGTCCTAGGTAATACTTTCCCGTGCAAATGGAACCTCCACCAACCACATCATACCATGGTTCCATCTGCCAGCCAACAATATATATAGCAATTCACATCATTCGAAAATATGTGTTTCTTTTTCATGCAATGATAAACCATAGTATTTTGCATTTACTTTGATAAACCTAATCAAGTAGGACATGAGCAAGAGTGAACTTGCCTTTTTGACTGCAAGATTATGCAGCCAAGGTCTTCGATACAATAAAGACTCCAAAATCTGGAAAAAAAATCATTGGTCCGGTAAGGACTAATGTTTGAAGAAGCAATATGCTATTATGCATAAGTATGAGATGCATCGCTTTAAACCACGTAGCTAACTCTCGATGGTTGAGGTTTGTTTGAGTTTGGTGATTACTTTTAGATTTGTTTTATCTTCAAGTTTACTTCACAAGAAAGATGAGTTCAAAACTTTAACCTTAGAGTATCATGTTAAGCATAAGAATAAAGTAAAACAACATCATAATACTAAATGGTTATTTTGGGGTTGATTATCATCTTTATGTTTATAAAGAACATGTATTGACTTGAATTAATTAAAGAAATGGTGTAGTATTATTATTTATGATTACAAAAAGAATAACTTTTGAAGAAATAAATAATATATACATTTGCTGGTATCAACACATATCATAAGGGTATTTATTTTACTTACTCAAGTACTTACTAGCTTATACATAGCTTTGTTTATTTTTGGATGAAGGATTTGTTTTTAGAGTAGAACATTTTGCATTGCTACATTAGTGTTTATGAATTTTTAAGTTGTTTCCAATTTTCTTTACTTAACCAAAATGTAAATGAAAGGAAGTTAAGTAATAAATGAAGTATGTGAAACATTTATTCAAAGGAAACTTAGTGGTTCAAAGTGTTGTTAGATTTTTATTCATAAACAAAATGGTTATTAAATAATAGTAGATCAAATTTCATAAGCTTATATCTTCATTTTCACCATTCTGAAAAATAATCCTTATTAATTATTTTCTTAAATAAAGTATCATTTTAATTAATCAATTATTGAAATAAAACATTATATGTTATGGCGAAAACATATTTTAGAATTTGAAGTGAAACATGTGAAACATTTTACATGAAATTAAAATGTATCCAAATTAGCATTTTAAATTAATTCCATAGTTCAAATAATAACCAAATTGTTGTTTCAATTTTAGAATGATTCAACTTTAGTCAAATAAACATTTTATTTAAACAAACAGATAAATTTTATTTTTCTGATCATTTTGGTATATTATTTGTATTATTCTGATTTAAAATGATTTAGTTAGGAATTTCTAAAGTTTAAATTCAATTATAAACAATTTCTGGAATTTATTAAAATGAGTTGGTCCCACTTGTCATAATTTTAATAAATACCAACCTATTTTACTAAATTATTAAACATCTGACATGTGGGTCCACATGTCATAAATTTATTTATTTTTGAAAAGAAAATCAGGAAAATTCTGATTGGTCCGCTGACGTCACGATGACGTCAGCAGAAGAACCTCCTCTGCTGAGCACGGATTCGATGAATCCGCTGCGATTCTGGCTTTGTTTTCTTGTTTGCTCGATGGCAGGGGATAGAGGAGACCGAGGCGAACCTATTGGTGGCGGCGCCGCTCCAAAATGGTCACCGGAGCTTCGCCGGCGACGAGCTCGCGCGGCGGCCGGAGATGGCTCTCGGTGCAAACTCTTCCCCGAACGAATTGAATTAAATTTAGAGCACGAGGAGATGCACAAGCTCACCACGAGCACGTAGGACAGCTCGGAGAAGAACGGCGTGGATGGACGGCGACGCATCCATGGTCGACAGCCGGCGGCCGGAGTTGAAGAAGATTGCGAATTTCTTCCGCTCCCGAGCTTCCCAGCACGCGCGAGTCGATGAGGAGGACAATACAACCACGGAGGACCTCCCCAGCAACTCAGAGCGGCCTGGGGTGGCCGGAATCGACGGCAAACGGCGCCGGCCCGACGAGCTAGGGTTTCGTGGGGTGCGAAATAGCGGACACGGGAGAGAGAGAGAGGAGTGTGGGGTGAGAGAGAGATGCGGACGTCTCCTCTTCGTCTTATCCAGGGAAGCAGGCGAGCACAGAGGAGGTGGCACGCGCGAGGTCGACACGGCGACGGCCTCCTCATCCTTCTGGCGGGAGGAAGAAGAAAGAATTAAACATTTTTTTCACAAAACCCCCTGCAGTTTCTGGAAATTGCAAGAACAGTTTTAAATAGGCCCCTGGTTCCTGTTTTAACTGGTTTGAGGACCTTTTTGTAATAGGAAAATTATAGAAAGGTCCTGGAATGTTTAAAATTTCCCAAGAAAGTTTGTTCCAACTTTTAAATTTGAATATTTAATGGATTATGCATTCCTTTAACATATAAAGTGAATTTGGACATATTTGGATTTATTTCCTTTAATAAAATGTGAGGCTTGTGGTTTCTATTTTTGTTGTGCATGATTAGTAACATGAATATGTATTGCTATATTCATTATTTGTGACTATTTGTTATTTTGATTTACTAAAGATTATTTTCTTACCTCACTTGTGGATATAAATTTTTATATAGGTGTTTTAAACTTGTGCCCTGGATGCTTTAGGATTTCCTGGGCAACACCATGTGGTTTTCCAACCATATTTATATGATTTGCTCACTGTGATGTCTTCAAAGAGTATTCTCATTGTTTTAGTTCAAATACATGCCAAGCATGATATATTGCCACAGTGGCATTGATTTGTGGTACCTGACAACTAAATCATGTGAAAACATGATCAAATGTCTGTGGATGCACTAATTACAATTGTCCTGCCTGTGATTAGGTCTTATGGTAAGATAAATGGGTAAAATGATGAGAACAGAATCTTGCTTAATTCCATAGCTCATTCTGATGATCAAAAGGATGATATACTCCTTTGATAAAGATAGATGATCATGTTTCTGTGGAAGCAAGTTGCTAACACAATTGCTAACTAAGTAGTCCATGTGGTTCCATTACCACATGTCCAGATTTATCTCCTCTTGAGAATGATTCTAGAATAAACCAAATGGTCTTGGTCACATGATGAACTTGTGAACCCCTCTCGTATGAGACATGTCCACACTCACATGAATTTGAGAGTTAACTCATGTGATGATTACATATGGATGATGATCATATGGTTTTATACTTTGGCTTTATTTTCTCCCTGATAATCATACTCTTGGAGAAATACCAAGTATTATCTGTCCTTTTGTTTATTTGTATATGACACTCAATTGTTTGAGCATACAAAAGTGATTTGTTAACAAGGTTGCAAAGCTTGTCACCCAACTACTTCTATATAACACAAACATTGGAATATCACACTATTTCTTGAGAGATTAATAAGAACATAACAGATGCAAGAGTTTCCATTGTCTCTGTGATAGATTGGCATTGCACTACTATGCATATCTAATCAATCCTTCTTCATAATCTTCTTGTTGACTTCCTTCTTTCTTGTGTTGCCTTCTCTTGTAGAAAGAATTGGAGGAGATTGGGAGATAAGAGGATCAGATAGTCTTGATAGGATAAGTAGATCTAGATTAAGATTTAGTTTAGTCTTTTATCCACCTTCCATATACTCCTTCTTTTCTTTTCTTTAAGATATGTACTTATTCGATTAATGATGTAAGTCATACTCATCATTTCATTTATAGTTTCTTATATTATTCGTTTGTAACCAAATGTTTGAGAATTTAGATAAGACAAGATTTTGAAGTTTATAGCACTCAGGTTGATGACTAAGTCTAATCCACCAACATCAACGAAACCTCGATGTATGTTTCACAAATTTGGTTCCAAGTTTTTTAGTTACTCGTCAACTAACTGCATTCTCAACTAGCCTTTCGAGTGGTGGTTGAACACTCTATGACTTTGTTGAAAAAGTTTTAAATTTTTCTGGATTTTCAGATGCATGCTATGCAAATGCACAAATTTAATTTAGCCCCTTTCCACTCTCTGAACTATGGGTTATTACACCTCCTCTCGTGGGTAGCGTGGTTCTGCTTCTTCTTAATGTGTATGGCGTGTTATCATCATCTTCAAAATAAGGGTCACCATACTGGTCGAACCCGTCCTCGTTGGCGATTCCATCCATTCCAATGATGTTTCTTTTGCCTCTCCTCACGACAACACGGCTAGGCTTTGATGGGTCGGTTATGAAGAAGCATTGAGACACGTGCTTAGCCAATACCCATGGCTCATTTTCTGCGGTGACGTTCGTACTGCTTGATGAAGTGTCGGCTTCGGGTAAAACCATGGTGGTGAAGTATTGGTCTTCTTTTTTCACGGTGGATAACTTAGCCCATCTCACACGGAACATCGACACCTTCTCTCCAGAGTAGGTAAGCTCCCAGATCTCATCTATCCTTCCGTAGTATCTGAACTTTTGTCACCGATGTAGGATTTCATCATTACCCCTGAGTTTTGATAGTCAGAAGTTTTGTCCTTTTCCTCCGTGTAGAAAGTGAACCCGTTGATATCATATGCTTGAAACGTCGTGAGGTTGGGGGCGGGGCCACATGATAAGTCGTATAAGAGTCTACCTTCTGCACAATCCGTTGGCAGAGCGACAAGCTCATCTTTGAACCAACGCAAGAAAGAGGAGTTGTGCTCTCTGATTATTTCTCCTTCCGTCGTTTGCCTGCCCTGGTCAATGTACTTCTGCTTAATCGTGCTTTTGTGCTTTTCCACCCAAGTATCGACCATTTGAAGGTGTTGGAGAGCTACTAAGTTTGCCCTGTTAAAGTCGGCCATTCGATGAGCGAAGCCCACATGTAAGTCCCGCGCCCATTTTTGTGACCTGACCCACCTAACTTGCCAAAGTGCTTGTTAGGGGGCAAACCAACAGGGTTATCAATTATCTCTAGATGATTGGTGCAGAAAGAGATGCACTCTTCAGTGAGAAAGCCTTGAACGATGCTTCCATCCGGACGGGCCCTGTTTCGAACAAATCCTTTTATGACCCCATTCATCCTTTCGAACGCCATCATGTTGTGGGTAAACAACGGTCCGAGATGGATGATATCATCCACGATGTGGACCAACAGATGCACGCAAATGTCAAAAAATGCGGGCGGAAGTACATCTCAAGCTCGCATAGTATCACAACAATTTCTTCCTGCAGCCTTGAGAGTCTCTTTGCTGTGATTGACTTTCGAGAGATCACGTCAAAGAAGTTACAGAGGCCAAAAAGGGTGTCACGGATGTGCTTGTCCATTATCCCTCGGATCGCAACTGGGAATATTTGCGTCATCATCAAGTGACAATCATGAGACTTCATACCGCTGAACTTCTTTTTCTGCCAGTCTAAAAATCTGCTTATCAGCCCCGAGTAACCCATAGGCACTTTGACTCCTAGAAGGCACTTGAACAACTGTTCGATCTCATTTGGACTAAGAGTGAAGCAAGAGGGGGGACAGTAATAGTCATTCTTCTTTACCCTTTTAGCAGGGTGACCGTCCGTCTCCTCATCCGACTGGTCGTCATCCCCATTTTGGTACCCCCTTGAAGCTCTGCCCTAATGTTCATATGTTTAAGGTCACGTCTTTCTTTCGGCCCATCTTTGGTCCTGTCCGCCATGTGGAGCACAGTGCCAAACAAACTCTCGAACACATTCTTCGTGATATGCATTAGATCAAGGCAATTTGGCGTACTGAAGATGGGCCAGTATGGCAAGTCCCAAAACACAGACCTCGTCTTCCAAACACCATGGAGCGGTTTTGGCGTCTGTCGCTTCTTTCCCGGCTCAGGGCACTCTTCCCAACCATTCAGCAACTCGTAAATTTCATCGCCGCTCCTCTTACGTGGAGGTCCTCGGGGCTCATCTTTACCGTTGAAAAGGTCTCCACGTTTCCTCCATGGGTCTGTATTGCGTAGCCACCTTCGATGGCCTATGTAGACGGTTTTCGAAGAACCGGCTTTCTCGAGCTGGTGGAATGTCGGATCATCCATGCACCTGATGCATCCGTTACGTCCGTGGGACACCTGGCCAGCAACGTATGCGCAGCCGGGCAAATCGTGCACCGTACACAACAAGGCAGCTCGCATAGGGAAATACTCTTCTGCGACAGCGTCCCAAGTGGAGACCCCTTCTGGCGCCCATAACGTGTCTAGCTCATCTTTCAGTAGCTTCAGATATAGATTGATGTCGCTGCCTGGTTGTTTCGGCCCTTGAATTAGCATGCTCATGTGTATGTACTTTCTTTTCATGCACAACCAGGGGGGAGGTTGTATATCCATACAAACACAGGCCACGTGCTATGTGTACTGCTCTGGTTGCCAAACGATTGAGACCGTCGGTGCTCGCACCCAACCTGATGTTCCTTGGCTCGTCTCCAAACTCTGCATCGTAAGCGTCTAATGCTTTCCACTGGCTTGCATCCGAAGGGTGTGTCAGAATTATCTTTTCACTCCGCTCTGAATCTTTCAGCACTACCGCCCTTCTTTCCGCGTGCCAGCGCATTCGCTTTGCTTCCTTACGGTCTGCGAAATATCGCTGCAGACGAGGAATGAGCGGAAAGTACCACACAACTTTGCGAGGGGCTTTCTTCCCGGTCTTGTATCGATCAGCATTGCACACTGGACATTTGATCATTTCCTCGTCCTCTTTCTGAAATATGTAGCAGTCGAAGATGCACACATGGTACCTCTCGTGCGGTAAATCAAAGGGGCACACGACTTTCTTGGCTTCGTCACAATTTTTAGGACACATGTTGCCCTTCGGAAGGAGACCGTGCATGTATTCCAGTTTAGCGTTGACGCTTTTATCACTCCATTTGTGTCTTGTTTTCATCTGCAAAATATCTAGCGATACTTTCAAGCGGGAATCTTCCGGGTCGTAGCCTGGATACAACGGAGTATTTGAGTCTTTCTCCAATTGCGCCAACTTAGATTCCCTGTTAGTCGTCTTCTGAAGAAACAGTTCTTTTAGATGAGGGTCCCGCACGACTGAAGTTAGCGGTGTCCGTGTGTCCTCCTCTTCTGGTACCACCTGATGATGATCATCATCGTCTTCTTCAACGTGATCATGTTGGAGATCAGGCTCTTCATCTTCTTGCCCCTCATCTTTATTGTGATCTTGCTGCCCTTCCTGATCATTTCCTGCCGCCGCACCATCATTTTCATCATCTTCTATCCAACGAGTGTGGCCATCCATGAAACCACGCCTGAGCAGGTGTTCTAGCAAATCTCCGGTAAATGGAGAGAAGCCGACCTCCAATTTGCATGTTCGACACGGACATTGTATATCTTTGCGTTTATTCTGCAGCATGTCTTCCGTCGCGTGTCTCATGTATGTATTCACGACACGTTCACTCATAATAACCATGATCAACTGCACGTTGTAGAATCAAGACAATAATTAATCACCATTTTATATTTTATCGGGTTTCACGAAAAAATTCGCCATGACCTTCCTACAAATAGGACCTAAGGAGAGTGCCAAAAGTTGCCGAAACGGAAAATGAATCAACATTCCGGCATGGTATTGGCACCCTCATTATTATTTTTACACATCACAACAAAATTTCACACATACCAAGGTGCATGGTTACGAGCGCATTTTATCCGACCAAATTTTAAGAATATGCATTTATATCGATAAAAGATCACCTTAAAAAGTAAAACATACGCCAAAAAAACCGTGGAAGTCGACCGGAGATGAAATCTAGATCTTGAGATAAGAGTGACTTGAGTGGATTTCTTTTGGTCAAAGTTGGATGTGGGCGAGAGATTTAGTGGGATCTACCAATTAAATAAGTTTTTATTGGCTAAAAGTGATGAATTTGATGGGGGAAATTAGCCACAAATGAGCAAAACTCGAGGTAGTGAGAGAAGGAAGTGTAAAGTGCAATAATAGAGGGAGGGGGCTGGTGGCTGGCCGCACTTATTGCACTTTCCAGGTTATCGCTGGCGGACGCTTATAAGTGTCCGCCAGCGGTAGTTAACTTACCGCAGGCGGCTGGTTTGGACTGCCCGCCAGCGGTAACCTGGGATATTTTTTCCCACCTGGGTATAGCCGAGCCAGTTACCGCTGGCGGGCAGCCCGAACCGTCCGCCAGTGGTATGTTTAGTACCGCGGGCGGGCACGGATGCTGTCCGCCAGCGGTATTTTACCCCACCTCCTCGCAAATTCCTGCTTCTACCGCTGGCAGGCAGAGTGGGCGTCCGCCAGCGGTACGTGTAGAACCAGTGGCAGGCTCCGAAACCAGCCCGCCGGTGGTAGTAGCGCTGGCGGACGGAAATGCCATCCGCCAGCGGTAGGCTGGTGGCTATAAGCACATTCCTACTAGTGCTCTAATAAAGTTTGTGGGAGTTTTGTACGAATGAAGTTTTCAATTTTGCGAGATTGATTGATTGGAGAAGATCAAGAAGGGATAAAATCTCAATCTTGTGGATTCGGCATCCCCTTCTTAATCATTAACTATCATGACGTCTTCCCTGAAACTATATTTTTATTCCTTTTCATATAATGTGTTGTTCTTGGAACGTCATTATGTTTTATTTTTTATTTTTTATTTCTTGCTGGAATTTACATGTTGTCGCATACCGAGAACAAGGGGTTCCCGTGAACACCCTCAGTGCAACCTACTGAATAATCCTTCCCAATCAAGTCCAAATTTCGAAGTACCTGGGAGCTAACCGAGGTCCGTGAGCAGCCCATGACAAGCTTTCCAGTATGTCCCAATCCTGGAGAAAACATATCACGTGCAAGCTAGACCTCGGTGCAGAGAGGGGAGCTCAGATTAGATCTGGACTTGGTCTCCTGAGTTTTTGGGCAAACTCAGGGTGCAGCTAACCCGTCACTGTGGTATCCCCTTGTACTATAAAAGGATGACCAAGGCCACCAAAGAGAAGGATCACGCCTAAGTGATAAGCCAACCGGAGCTCAGATCAGATCTGGACTTGGTCTCCTGACTTCAGATCTCAGGTTACCCGGGAACTCATCCTTGTAACCCGGGAACACATATCACCACCATATATCCAGACAAGTAGGAGTAGGGTGTTACACTTCCGAGTGGCCTGAACCTGGGTAAACTGCTTGTGTGTTCTACTTCCTTCATCGTTTGCTTCCTCGCTTAGATCCTCCTAGCGCCCCTCACCGAATCTCTAAAAGGGGGTCATTCGACTCCCGGTGTTCGTGGCTTTGGACACGACATACCATGCACTCTTGTTTGGTTGTGAGATATGCTACCGTTCTTTTTATAGAATGATCTTTATGCTTCACTTATACATGTTGAGTAATTGCTCGTTTGTCTATAGCTTTTTGTGCTTCACTTATATTTTGTTTAGAGATTGTTTGATTTTTTCTAAGAAAGCATTATAACTCTCTTACTTCACTTATATCTTGTTGGGGTGTTGAATACAAATTCATTTGGTTCCTTCGTAATATGCTGGAACTAAAAAACGATGTGTAGTAATGGTATGATAAAAACTTGCATGGTTTTGTTGATCATTGAACTTTGATAACTTGATCCCTTGCAATTGTTTTGAGTCATTAACTGAACTAATAATTTAAGCATGTTGGTTAACATGGTTGTGACTTGGGATTAATTATTGGTGAAATGTTAGTAAATTTTGGAACCTACTCTCTGACATTAAAAAATTGTTGCCATTGAGCTAGTTTCACATCATACTAAACTCATGTAATAGTTTTTCCATCACCAATGAGATTTTTCACCTATCACCATATCATCGTTTTGTACTAGTGACCGCCCTAGAGATGTAGGTTGGGCTAGATTGAAGTGACATGGAGCTAGATTATCTAGGGGTTTAACTTTGCTTAATTTCACAATAATTGTTCTTGGCATTATAAAGCCACAGATTACATCAACTTAAAGTACTCACAACTGAACTAGATTTGGTGGGGAAACCTTCTTCGGGACTAAAACCCCACCATATCCCAACAGAATCCCAAACTTCGGTTTATATTTGTCTGACTAATCACAATCTACACCCTTGCAAGACCTAGGACTTTTGGGCCCATAGAAGAGTTCATCACTTCCTACTTCTCGACCACCAGTGTGGATAAAAACTTTTAGTTTCTAAATGAAACATGGTTTCTTTGGGGTGGACAACATATCATCGTTGTTTAGGAACTCAAGAACATTTGACATTGTGGGACGATCTTTGGGGAATTCCTGGGTGCACAGCAGTCCAATCTCCATGCATCTTTTCATCTCATCAAGATAATCCTCGTCGCGCCACAAAGAATAAAATAAACCATGCATGCCCTTAGCTTCCCTTACCTCCCAAGCCTAAAAAAATAGAAACTGTGATCCTAAAGCGATGATGAGTGAAAAGATCACAACATGGAAAATAATAACACTCATCCAATTATGACTTCCACTATACTGCTGATAGAAGGACAGTTGGTCAGGTAAATAAGGAAAGACCTAACAGTTTTTTTCAGAAAAATGGCTCGTATTTCTTACCCAAGTAATTGGATGTTTGTCAAGTACGAAACTTCTCATTCCAATAATGCTATGAAGGAGTAGGACGCCAAAGCCAAACACGTTGTTAGTCATTGCAATGACACCATCCGTGATATACTCAGGAGACATGTAGCCCCTGAGTGGTGAAATGTTATTTAAAAAAATACGGAATAAATAGGTACTTTAAATCAAGATAACTGTAAGCCATCTTACATTGTGCCCGCTAGCTCATGGCTCACTGCCTCAGCAACATTTTTATCCAGTAGTACTGATCTTTCAAAATTTGAGATCTTAGGATTCATATTAGAGTCAAAGACGATGTTAGCTGGATTCAGATCCAAATGGATGATGTGTTTGGAGTGCAAGTAAGCAACACCATGTGCTACCCCCTGTATCACTCGGAATGTGGAGAGCCAATCTAGCTTCTCCATCGAACCTGAAAGTACAAATCGATCGTTCATCCTTATAGAAAAGAACGTGAAGTGAAATTGGGGGCAAAGTCCAGTTGTAATAAATAGTTTAGCAGTAACATGCCATTGATGATATCGAACAAGGATCCATTGGGCATGTACTCTTCAACCACAATTTCACTTCCATCAACATGGCAAAATCCAAGAAAGTTGACTACATTTTCATGCTCAATAAGCGATTCGAAAACACTGATGTAATGTTTAATGCTTCGTGGCCCCGATTGATCAGTATATGTCTTGATGGCAACAACAAGTTCAGCACCCAATGCACCCTGAAAACCATACACATCTAGTCAGACATACCCAACATATTATGTACATATAGTATGCATATGGTTCCCTTATGAATGGTCACACTGTATTCACACGAAAATATACATGGAAATATAAAGACCACTTAAAATAAGGATGTTCATGTGGTTCTTATACAAAAACATTAATAGAAGATAAGCTTGAAAATATATATTGGAATGGGAACACAAAGTGGTGTCTTTGTTTCATCCCATGCAACACCTTTTGGATCATGTCCCTTTGCTTGCCTTATTTTGCAAAAGTTCATGTCACATTTAATTTACCCCCTCCAAAAGTAATATAAAGAATATATTCGACAATTGGTAACAGAAAAATTAAAGCTCAAAATCCGTTTTTGGGTTAGTGCTTTGTGTTGGGATCTATATGCAATTTTCACAATGATATCGTTTTTAAGAAGACTATGGACAATGGATGCAACCATATGGCGATTATAGCACGGGATATATTCAACTGGTGTGAATAGTGGTCCAATAATATACTCCGTGATGCATACAGACTTCATATTTGTATTTTCTATAGTTGATCTTTTTATCCACTCCATTTGAATTTAGACTTTACTGCAACAAAGTATGTACAAAAACTGCCATTGATAAATCACAAGGGAAGAGTTAACTTATCAGGGCTTGTAAGTGAATTAACAATTAGTTATTAAAAATTTCAAAGTATGTACAGAAAAAACCTTTCAGCTCAAAGCATACAGTTATATAAAGTGACGTATCAACCATGAGATTTACATAGACGATTACATAGTTTAAAAAGCTTAAGATCGACTTAGTTAACAAAACAAGCATATGGAATATTCTTAGCAAAACAAGCATATGAAATGTTACCTTGTAGATGGTAGCACCACTACATTTTCCAATCACATTTTCTTCTGAATAATTATTTGTTGCTGCCACCAACTCAACGGGGTGGAAAATTCTGAGAGCTGTCATAAAAGAACAACATTAACCATGTGTATTTTCATGTCGAGGACAATGTTCGTCTTTTAGAAAGAGTATGCGATCTTACGTGACAATGTTGGAGCTTCGGCGTTTCCTTGTTCAATATGTATACCAATGTTGAACATCGGATAAGTGGTACCACTGATATTTGAGCTGTCCATCACTCCAACGCCCTGCATTACAGTTGGAGTTTCACTACGGTATTGCAAATGAAACTACATATAGCTATTTCTATGATTACAGAACCCAACTCGGGAACTACACACAACAACTGACCAACTACTAAATTTATCTATTGATCTCCAAATTGCAATAGGTCTTTTATCTCAAACAAGCGAGTGAATTTGGTGTGCTGGTTTTCCTCAAAACTGTTTTTTTCTCTGTGTTGTGCAATATGATGTATATATTGCAATATACTCCCTTCGTCTCTAATTACCTGTATTCGCGTAGTGCAGTACAGATAATCAGACACAAAGTGAGTAATATATATTTTTTGTACTGAAATGACTGATTTTTCCTAGTTGAACTTTAATTACCATCCATAACATCCATCCATAGGATAATGCAGGTAGTAATCGGATGGCATGATTTAGGTAGTAATCGGATGGATGACATGGATAATGCGGGTACGTACCTCTTGAGGCGTAGGCTGAATGGAGTTTTGAGAAAGTTTATAATGCGCAATGGTCACTAGGATTTGGGTGTTGGCACCAAGAGCAAACGTTGCGATCAACATTTGAGCAGTAATATCGTCCTTAACCTTTAGCAGCCGTTTCGAGTGCCACCTACAGGGGCGGTGCCAGGGGTATGCCCCTGTATTCACAGGCATACCCAAGATTTGGACAAGAAAAAAATACGTATACATATTCCCTCCGTCAGAAACGTAAAAGAAGTCCATCTCGCTGCACTGCTCGCTCATTCGCTCCGTCGCTCAGGCCCAGGCTCGCTCCATCACGCATCGACGCATCGGTCCAGCTCGCTCAGGCCCAGCTCGCTGCCTCTCTCGCTCGCTCCATCACGCATCGACGCATCGGTCGCACGCAGACCCCTCTGCTTTTTCCCCTTTCATTCCCTTCCCTCGACCTGGAACTGCGACCGCCGCCGGCCGATGCAGCCCGGAGCAGGCGATGGACCCGCGCCCGCGGCGTCGTCGGCGCCCGCGGCGGCGGCGCCCCGCCTCCCGCCAACCCGCGCCCCTCCTCTCGTCCACGCCGCCCTGCCCCGCCCCAGCGTCCCCGAGCAGCTGCAGCGCAGAAGGCAGTCAAGGTACGGCCGCCGGGCTCGCCCCAATCTTGATTTGCTTCATTGCTTGCTTGCTCGTTCGGTCATTCCTTCTGCTTCAGAGCCAGAATTTCCTCTTATTTCTGAGATGCTGCGGCGACGGATGCGGGAGGTGGAGGGATGCTGCGGCGACGGGTTCGCGCGGGCATCGATCTGGTTGGATTTGCTCCCCTGCTGTACCGCTAGCGATCTAGTTTCTGAGATGCAATTTTTAAATTTCCTCTTGTTTTCTTGTAATGTAGATTGTAGATGAATAAAAAAATTCTCCTAGATTTTGGTTCATATATTGTATTTAGAGCAAAAAAAAAAAATTGGGTGAATACCCTGCCAAAAATTCCTGGCGCCGCCACTGGCCACCTAGCTGTGAAAAGAGTATAAATATAATTCCTCTGCATCTGGCAGGCTCTCACCAGATTGTGGCCGCGACGAAGGGTCCCTTCGAGCATCGTGAGGGCAGCTCGCATCCCCGGTTTCCGCGACATATCCATATACTCGAACGGTGCCATGACAGCACGAAGTAAGTCCACAATGTTACTAAGCTCAACGCAGACATCCTTATTGTGACGAGCTGTGTCCGCCGCGTCCTTTATGACGAGGGCAAGCCTGAGGACCTCCTTCACGCTGCCCAGCACATCGACCATGCTACGATCTTCAAAAAAAGGCAAAGGGTATTGACCTTAGCTTCTTCCTCGATTTTCTATCGGCCTTCACATGGAAACCTCTCACCTAATATATGTAGGAGAATGGAAAAAAAAATGGGGGCGATGCATGCACCCGCAAAATGAAAGAACTTTTTCTTTTCTGGGAAATAGCTAGATGTTCACGTTGGGAAACCATGTAGCTACTCTCGCGTGCACATAGTTTATATATAGGGATGCATGCACCTTAGAATAGAGATGATGGGTACGTCATTACTGCTATGTGTTGCCACCGAGTAGTTGGAACGTCTTGCTGTGGGACACACGGATACTGAACCGTGAAAATTACGTTGTGAAAACAATAACTCCTATGTCGTCGATCGACCATACTGACCTGTTCCGCATGGTAAAGAAGAGAATTTGTTAAAGGAGAAAAAATTGCTACCCGGATATTCATATGTATAGTTTAGCTAAAAGTCGAGCTAGAAAATTTCGTATTATATCTTAATAAGGTTTAACCATCTATTGGTGAGACGACACCGGCTCGGGGGCAGTGTAGGTCAACCAATGATTATGGCTATAACCATATATGTGTGAACTATTGATTGTCATGCATTGTATGCATTTCATATGCATAAGAAAATTGAACTCAAGTAAATCCAAAAACCATCACACTCTGAAACAAATAATAAAGTAACTAATGCATGTCGATAAAGGCCTCGTTAATTATCACTTTTGTTGCTTGAGTGTTTAATGTTTTAAAATATGCAGCTTGAGAACTCGGAGGGGCGTCGAGCATTTGCGCTCGAGAACATATTCTGGAATTCTTATTTTCCATAGAATAATATTTTTGAGAAAAGCTATTTTACGATATAAGTTATTTTGTCGGTATAATTCGCCTAACTCGCAAAATAGTCACGAGGGCAGATGGACCCGATTGAGGAATCATAATAGTCGAATTTAAAAGAATCTATATAAATAATTCTTTTTCGACGGACATTCCCTAGTAAAATCTATTTGCTATCACCACATATTTTAGTGGTGTGTCAAATATTTATTCTACAGATTAGTCAGTATAGTACTCTAATTATCTTACCATGTACTCATATAGCACCCATGAAAACACCCGTACCATCTATTTCTACCAAGCCAAGTAACAGTCCACACTCTGTTCCTCTTTGGATTCTTTTACCTGAGTCTATCCCCATCGTCTTGATCAATTACCCCAGCAGCTGTCGAGCAGGGCAGCAGCCACAGTAGCACCGTGGGACACCTCACCTCCTCTGTAGAAGCTCAAGGGTGAGGGGATCGACTAAATCCTCTCCACTGTAGCAGCTCCAAGCCTATTCTCCATTCTTCCTGTAGCAGTTCTTCACTAAAGCATGAACTCGTGCGCCATGGAGGTGACCTAGGCGACTCTGTACCAGCGAGCAAGGAGGGGAGCAGGAGAAGCTGGGCGACCATCTCGTCTCCGTGAAGAGCAGCAGTAACAAGGGATTACTTGGGCGGCCACATCTCAACTAGATTGGAATTTTGGGCAAACTGAAGCAGTCTCGGTGAGTACCCCTCTGAATAAATGGCAGCTCATCGCATATGTAGTGGGGAAGTGAGGTAGAGAGCAGATCTTGATTGAGGAATGGAACAATTAGTCTAGGTTCCTCCATTTCTCCATTGGGTGCTAGGGATCTTGGTTCATGCTTTCCTGAATTTTGGCCATTTGAACATACACACACGTACTGCAGTTGTGGTCATAGTCAGAGTTAAACAAAAATTCAGTTTCGTGTAGGGATTGATGTTACCTGAACAAACACCTTTCTTGGATGTTCTCCCACCGGAAGTAGTAGCTGCTAGTGCTTGTACATTTGAGTAATGATTTAGCAAGAGGAGAACTACAGGTTTATTTCTGTAGTACAGTAGCTCATGTTCTGAAACTGAAAACTGCTGTAGCTTGCTCCTTGCTAATCTTGCTGTACAAATAAATTACAAACTGAACCTTTTCATGAAAAACCATCAGCAAGTATACATAGGCTTTTAGTGTTCAGATTTCAGAGTAGAAGCTGTAGCTCTGTACCATAATTTGGTTGCACTGTGCCACTAATATTCAGAGAACCCTGTAGCATGTATTTTGTTTCTGACATCGGAATTCAACTTCATGAAACCTTCAGGCTGCACAGCGATATAATCGCTGGGTGTCGCAACATTTAACCGGCATCCAAACTAAACAAGTCATGCTCTGTATTCGCACTCCAGGTTTACAAAATTAACTTCACTTTAACTTGTTGCAACCTGTAGTTTGGAGCAGCCAACTAGTACCCTATCAGGATCCAGATAACATGTATACTCGAATTATCATATGAGTTAACATCAGGTCATTATTTTATTTGGTAACATCTGTGTGACCAAATAAGTAACCAAATGCCAGCCCTTGTCACTCCAGTACATGTAGTAGATGAAATTGATTTAGTTGAACCAGTAGCATAGCTCCTGTTATCTGTTCTTCAATTATTTCCTCTTCACACTGAAGATTGTTAGAAGCCTGTGAATGACTTAATCAATTAGTTTGCTGAACCATGTGAACTAAAATCCATGCTTGAGATGAAATCGAATTTGAGTGATGTAAATAAGAATAATCGGAGATCATTAACATCTGACATATGTATCCTTACAAATAAATCTGGGAATCAGTTATTCTTCATTCTTTGGTTATGAACTGCCACAACTCGCTCAAGAACAAATCTAAATGCATGTCTTGTATCGCTAGCAAGTTCTACATAGAAATCTTGTCCATTGCCTGTTGGAATACATCAACCAAGAGTGCTCTAAGTGAATCACCCACACTTCAGTGCTGTTAAGTGCAACTGTAGCCTACATGTGCATCATACCATTTTCTGTGAACTGTTGTGTGTTAGTGTTGATTGGAATTCGTTTGCCTTTTCCAGCTTGGATCTTATTTGGAATTCTTATGGGATGAAATTGAATCTTTGGTGTTGTGCTAACTTCCGGATATCTCAGGCAAGTCCAGCTCATGTCCACTTGATTATTTTTATCAAAGTATTTACAACTTATTATCTGTGATATCACCTGCATCAAAGAAAACTATATGTTATGAATAATACGATATGGAATTTGTTGATCGACTGATGGAGCAGTCGGTGAACTGTTATGGCTGGTAGATCGAACCCTTGTTTGGAGGCTGTCAAGCCATTGGAAGTGGGTTCGGCTACAAGGGATATCACCAGTAGGTTAATAACAATTGCCTTCTTGTGCTCAAGCGCCGTAGCGACAACGTTGACCACTCGACCTGTATGGGCGAGGCTGAGCTGGAGAAATACCACCTTATAAGGCATATCACCCAGGGATGGCAGTTTGGGGTGTGACCTCTACTGTAGGCGACCAAACTGTTGAAGGGCTCTACTGTAGCCAATGTTATGGACGGGTAGCTGGTTCTGCCAGCTACGATGTGAGGTATGTCAAACAAGGTGGGTGAAACAGCTTTGTGATCCAAAGTCCGGTAGTGAGTGCAGGGCACGGTCACCTGGATTGCGGATCATCTGTGGGTAAAGTAACGCACCTCTGCAGAGTGTATCAAATTGTGGCATGTCACTCCCTGTTCCGGGAAGGAGCTGCGAACGTGGCGAGAAAGGAATCCACAGGGGATTCTAGCAGCTCGTGAGACAAGAAGATCATAGATTTCATAAATAAAACTTGACCTTTTCTAGAAATGTTTTCGAAAATCATTATACTTCTGGACCATTGGTTCTAGTAGATTATAGTGCATCAAACACCTTTATCTGGACTTGTTGAGTGCCTCCGTGTACTCATATGTAAATTCCTCCCCCGCTTAGGTTGTAAGCCGGTAGATACTGAAGCAGGATACCCGGACGTTCAGGAAGAGGAGTTCGAGGAGCAGACACCTGATGAAGGAGAAGCAGCCGACTAGTACTTGGACTTCAACCAGCAAGCAATGAGTGTTTATCTGAAAATTGTAGCATCTAGGCCATTGTTCTTGTAATTTCTTGTAAGAGATGAGTTGTAATTTGATTTGTAAAAGTAATTCAAATGTTTATGTATTGAATCCACTGCCGTTCTTCTGTTATGCTACTCTGATGGGCGAGATGCTGGTAAAGTGATGCTTTACTCGTGTCGAGCCAAAGACGTGCACTTGCTACACAAGTGGTGGCAGGTGTGGGTCGCTATAGGTGGTATCAGAGCAATGGTCGGTCTAAAGCTCGTAGGTAGCGAGGGACTGTAGGAACCATAAGTAAGTTGCTATGGATCTTTTCATCTATTCCATGCTTCTATCTTAACTGGTCCTTGCTATTTCTCATCCATCTAATTCTGTTGTTACTTATCTACACCTTTGATCTATCTTAGTATATCTTTGTCCATATTAACTTTTTGCCTAAGCGCGAAATCTGACTCTTGTAGTACTAACTCAAGTTATAGGGCGATTAGGTAGTTGACCTTAAAACGCTCCATGGTCATTAGACCTGTTGTATTTATGTGCAAAACTATATTTCTTTAAAAGATATTTCAAAATTGATTGTTTGGATGGCATGATCATATTGATCATCATACTTGATTGTCTACATTTTTGGGGGTTGATTCTTTCTTTTCGTTCTTCTGGCGGATTTACTGTGCTTTGGGTAGACAGAGTAATTTTGAATTGGGTCAAAAATAGCAAGTTATCGGAGGATGAAGGTGGAGATATCAACGTGAGCATTGCTCTCAGGAGAAAGGGGAGGAGCATGTTCTGAAGATCAAATGCAACCTCATCGGTTGGAACAAAAGTTGAAGAGACGTCCAAGACATGAATCTTTCTCATCTTATTTTAGTATCTACACTTATCTACTGCTTTCACCCTCATACGTGATCCAGTACAAGTCTTCATAGTGTCCGAAGAAGATGCCATGCAGAACTAGGATCTAGAACTATCATATAATTTCTATGTGTGGATCATGAAAGTACTTTCTCTAAACTCAACCTATGTTAACTTCCATTTTATTGATCATATCATTTACCAACTGTCATGCTAGGATAATTTCTAAATTTTTTTAAAAGAATGTCTAACATTCTTATGTCTTTAGAGAATGATTTACACAAGATGAATGAGAAAATACACGCAAATTTAGTTCCTTTTATAACCGAATCCTTAGATGGCATGATATTTAACATGTACTGTGCTAATACGTTAGATGCTTTATTAAGGATAGAATTGTAATAATGTTGACCAAATTCTTAAATACTTAAAATTTAAATGTTGCACATGCAAAATTATCTTCTTTAACACGCTAAAACGAGATGCACAAGTAAAATTACGATCATGTTAAACTAGTAGGTACCCGTTTCCAAGAGTTTTTACTTATTTCTCTAGTATTGTGTAAATAAACACATGTACCATGCAAATGTAGCGGTGCTTTAGTAAGGATCACAACATCTTGATAATTACTGTCAAATGCTAACTTGTGATTGTTATATACCTGAAGTTGTTTGAGGTCCATCTATTCAAGTTTTGATGCATGGTCTAAAGCTTGATACCTGCTTAGTTGGAATTAATGTTGGTAACACTCTGTAATTTTAAATTCTTCTCATTATACTTTGGAAAGGTAGACAATTACTATGTTTAGTATTAAACAAGCTAAGTTGATCACATGAATAAAATGGGTAATGATAATAGAAGCAAATCATGATAGCTTATTATTGTGGTTTCCAAAACAAATAATCATACTTTACCGTTTTCATATACTGATAAATTGAGAAACAATTTCGCAATCTGTATTTTGGTTTCCAAATAAATGTTATCTTTCAAAGAAACTAGTTGGAACTTGTACATGATAAACCTTCTTAGAGATGTTTCTACTTCCTGACAGTAAATACTACTAATTCTACTACTAACTCAACTGGTCGAATTAATCTTTGTTTTCTGCATCTGTTGGCTAAAGTATATTCTTATATTAATTGTCTAAATGTAATTTTCCGCCTAAATCAAACATGGTAAAACTAGAACCATGTCACTCTGTATAGCCAGAGAGATTAAATACCCTGAATTTGATGTTGTAAATAGTTTTTGAACTTTTAATCCTCATAGTAGATGGACTTATGTATATAGAGAATAGAAGGGGTTACATTTAGCTTAATATTGATCGAAACAGGAACATGTATATCTTGTATATTGTTAGGTTGAATTTAAATGTGTGCCATATGGTAGTATAGCATGATAAAGTTATTGTTTTGCTTCCATATCGATATCTCTGAATGTTTGATGCTTCCATGATCCTTGTTTAGTTCCTTACAGGGCAAATGCCTATGCCATGCATGAGATTTTGTGTTAGCTACTAGAATGGTAAAATGATATCGTAGAAAGAATCTTCAAATCTGATGGGCGAGATGCTGGTTAAGTGATGCTTTACTCGTGTCGAGCCAAAGACGTGCACTTGCTACACAAGTGGTGGCAGGTGTGGGTCGCTATATACCTGCCCCGTACTCGCATACAGTGCCTCGTCATATTGCTCGTATACCTATTTTCTGGCACGCGAACAGTGATTCGGCACATATCTCTGCGCCTGCTAGGAAGGCTGTGATTTCGAGTGCACTCGCGCTCGAGAGCCAAACGTCCGTGTTAGGTCTAAACCTGTTTTTAACTCATATAAATTGAATACTGATGCTGCCTTCTTGACAAATGGTTGTGGTGGCTTCGGTGCGGTTCTGAGAAACCACAAAGGAGAGGTTGTTGCCGGTGCTTGTGGTCCTCTGACCAACTTGTTGAATGCTACTACTGCTGAAGCTGTTGCACTCCAGGAAGGGCTCATGCTAATTGAACAAATTGGATGCTCTCCGGTTATAATTGAGACTGACTCTTTAGAGTTATGCCAAGCTTTTAATGGCGAAATAAAAATCTGGAGCCCATACACTGCTATACTTGCTGACTGCTTCTTGAGATTTCAGAGGATTGGATCGATCATAGTGCAACATTGTCCTCGAGATGCGAATATGGTGGTGCACAATTTGGCAAAATTTGCATTAGATTCAAATTCTTCTATTTTTTGGGATTGCGATCCCCCTAGTTTTATTATTCCGGATGTAATGAGTGATGTAACTCTCTTCGAAATGTAATAGGCCACAGGTTTCAGGACGCACTCTTTTCCTTACCAGGGTACCGAAAAGGGGTTGGAAGGTTTTTAATGAGGCGGCATGCGGTCTTTATTATTTTTGGCTATATATATGGAAAATTCAAAAAAAAAAGACCTGTTCCGCATGGTAGAAATGTACACAAGGCAAGACTTGTTCTACGGCAAACCAGCCCAACGAAAAGAACAGCTCTAACTAATTGGTAGACACTTGGCCAACAGTTGGACAGCTAATCTGATTTGGAGATAAATAGTAAAGACCGCATTTATAAGTATGAAAAACACATTCAACAACTACCTAACACGCAAATAAAGTCGGCCATTACACAAGAAAACGATACACGACACTGCCGTCTGCCTCGGTGCAGCATCCCTGTTGAGGACCAAGAACACATCTTTTTCGCCTGTTTCCCCGCCCACGCTGTCTAGCCCAAGATAGACATTGCCCCCTCCTTTGGCCAGTTCACGGTTTTGTGGAGTTCACCGCTGCCTGTCGGACTCCCTAGAGGCCTAGAGATGTCTGGCCTCGCATCGCCCTCGCCATTTGCTGGAAAATCAGGGACACTCGCAACGCCAAGGTGTTTAAGGCGGTGGACCAAAATGGCTCTGTAACTAACTATCGGTAACATTGCATCGGACTTAATTCTATGGGTGAACCTGTTGAAAAGACCAGATCAAAAGGAATAGTACACGAACCTATGATGCTCGTTCCTCTCTTCACGCCGTGCGTGACCATGTAAAAATGCTACTGAAATATAATTCAGGACGGCCCTAGAAACTTCCGGAAGCCCGGGCAAACAAAGCTAACATTTTAAATTTTATAAAAAATCCTAAAATACAGGGTGCGTCATCGTCAAGCCCCGGTGGTAGGTCCGCCCCTGATTCAGGTGAGGATCCCCCCCCCCCCCCCCCCCCGCGGTGAACTCTCAAAAAAAACTTGGCTATTTTCTGTTATTCTGGAAGCATGTGTCTCGTAGTGGCCAAGCACAAAAGCAAAGTGTGGTTTCAAATAGATTGCATGTCGAAGGTGAACTTTTTATTTCGAGTGACCAGCATGTGATCTGATTTTTCACTGAGAGAATTAACTGTTTTATAAGGAAAACTGGTCGAAAGCTGACAATATACGCAGACCGGCCCAAGCTAGGCCGCGCGCTTGGGACAACACCATCCTACACCACATAAGCACAGACACATAGAGATATGGCAAGGTTGATCAAACAGAATTACATATCCTGAAGCTTCTTCATGTGGCTTATACGAATGAGAATGCACTTGTTGGTAGGATGGTACTCCGTCCTACAAACGTACAAACATGACTACGGTTTGGAATAAGCAACTCGTATTTCCATTGAGCCAAAAAAACATAAATTTACTAGTGTTAATATGCAGGAAAACTCTCATAAAACACAGAAAATATATATATACACACAAATATGTATATGTTTATATATATATGGATACATAGTGTAGCTCTAACAATTACATATTTTACAATCATAACTTTGGATACTGAAGAGATACAAACATTCTAAACGACAGCACGTCATTTAGAGCTGCAAAATGCATTAGCTGAAATTTGATATTTTCAGGAATTCCAGCTTGAACATCCCATTATCTTCGACCGGCGCTTTCCGGATAGTAGAGCCATCAGCAGCATAGCGGATGTAGCTCGCATCAGGGTTCACTAGTCAACCAGAAGTACAAAGGTTTGGCATATGATGTGGCTTTGAGATCCACGTAAATTGGCTATGTTTGTGTATCGAAGCAGGAAAATTTATGTTTTACTATGGCCAAAAAGTAAAGCCATTATGAACAAAGTATTAAAGAACGACTCACTTTTTTTCCGACTAGTTGACATGTACGTGCAACGCACGTTTCTACAAGGCACATGTTCAATAAGATAAATATTCCATATAATGTTAACAATATTTTGAGGAAACAAATTATGGATATTCAGGCTTAGGCCCTGATTGATTAACATTATTCTAACCAAATACGGACGTATAATCTCTTGGATGTGGTTTTCTCCCTCGAAAAGTCCGATACTGCGTGCGTAAAATACTGCGGATATGCAAGACATTCCAAACGGTCCCTTAGCCATAAACCAGCAAACAATTAAAAATTGATATGATACAAACCCATGCAATATTTGTGAGCGCTCAATATCCTGGAGTAATCATCCATAAATTGAACTGTTGATTAGAAGAACCCGGAGCATTAGTATTGTTCTCAACCACTCTGAAATAGGAGAAACGGGACCAACAAAACCTGCCGATACCTCTTCTAAAATGTTCTGAAAAAGAAGAACTCAAATGTAACATCTCCACGAACAAATCGGAATTCAAAAAAAAGGGAGATAAAATAGGTCAGCAGCAACAAGTCCAAATGCTACCATCTTCGATTCAAACCACTCCAATGATTTTTCAACCTAACCCTAAATGCCAACTCGATGACCACATCGATATATATTCAGCGCGAGTTGATGATCCTCAGATGCACAACGCCCTGTTCCAACCCGTGAAACTGAGAAACCAATTTAGCTAAAAAAAAGTACATGGTAAAAGGTAGAAAGTACAATCTAATCCGAATGATGGAGCCTGAGGTGCTTTTCGAAATTATCACCGCATTTAGATAAAAGAAAGACTACATGTGTTGTTATAAGTGTGGCACTCATACCTTAGCAGTTGAGCCAAGAAGGATGATGGACGCTTCTGGTCAGGTGTGAGCTGCGTCGAGCGAACCACGCGTTCAGACAAAGAAGCAAGTTGAGGAGGGCCGGTGTTGAGCACTGGTGGCGGCGGCTGTCGGATCAACGACTGGGCATGCTAGGGGAAGCGCACGGAAAGAGGGCAGCTCGTGGGAGCGCGGATGGACGGTGGCGCTCGCCGATCCGAACCAGCACGGACGAACGTGAAAACAAGGCGGCGCTGAGACATTCAGCGGCGGACGATCGGCAAGACGGAGACGACGTTGATGGGAGGTGCCCCGCTGCAGCGCGGAGTGGAAGGTAGCTAGCTGAATACGCCTCAGCGGGTCTGCCTGCCGTCGAAGTCCATGCCGATGACCTGCTCAGCTGTGGAATCACACACGAAGATCTCGGCGGCGCCTTGCGAGCGCAGCAGCTTTATCCCCGCGCTCGCCGATCAGGATTTCTAGGCTTGCGTTTTTTTTCCTTTTCTCTGTAGGAATCGGTTCCGATCAGGATTTCTATCAGTCGCTTGAACAGAAAACGTTTTGACTTAGTCAAAGCTGTTTGGTACTCGACATGGATCGTTAATCAGAAATTGAAAGAACAAGATTTAAAGTATCCACCATGTTTGCTCTTTAATAATACTCCACATACAAAATAATATAGGAACCAAATAAATCCACAAACTGCTGGTGGACAGTGTGCCACGTAACACCGAAAACCCCAGATATGAACAGAAGAGTCATACCCAGAGACAACGACAGAGTTGGATGGAAATTCAACAGTAACTTCCTGGTAATTCAACATTTGTGTACCTAGCTCCCAAGCAAAACGCAAAACAGTCACTTCTGGTAATTTGCTAGGAAGTGTAGCGCGTGGACTGAACCTGCTCGGTCGTTCTTGTGCGAGGGGCAGGATTCATCGTGGACGCAATCGTCCTCGTGGGCCTCCTTGTTTCGGCAGTGGCAAAAGAACGGCTCTCCGCCGACCGTTCGCTCATCGACGAGCGTCCGCCGGTGCCAGAGCTCCCAGTCGACGACGTGAGCTCGATCTGTGCGACGGCACGGGCATCTCCTGCGGGAGTTCCGGAAGCGGCGACTCGAACTGGAGCACGCTCATGGCTTGCCGTATGGACGGCCGGAAGCCGTAGTCCGGGTGCACGCACCAGAGTCCCACGACCAGCACGCGCTCCATCTCCTGCACGTCGAAGTCGCCGTCCAGCCGGGCGTCGGCAGCTTCGAGGAGCGTACCCCTCCCGTACAGGTCCCGGACCCACTGCACGAGCACCACCCTGTTCTCGTCCTCCAGCTCCGGGACGACAGGCCTTCTGCCGCAGGCGACCTCGAGGAGGACGACGCCGAAGCTGTACACGTCGGTCTCGGCGCTGGCCCGGCTTGTCACGGCGCACTCCGGGTCCATGTATCCCTTGGTGCCGGCGAGCATCGTCGTGTATCCGCCGCGGCTGTGATCGACGAGGCGCGCCAGGCCGAAGTCCCCGAGCTTGGCGTTGAAAGACGAGTCGAGCATCACGTTGCTCGGCTTGATGTCCCTGTGCACCACGCACTGCTCCCACTCCTGGTGCAGGTACATCAGCGCAGAACCCATCCCAAGAATGATGTTGTACTTGATCGGCCATGTGAGGACGTTGGTGGAATTGTAGAGATGGACGTCGAGGCTGCTGTTCGTCATGAGCTCGTAGACGAGCAGAAGCTCGTCGGCGTTGTGGCACCATCCTACGAGCTGGACAAGGTTGCGATGCCGCAGCCGGCCGATGATGGTCACCTCCGCGATGTACTCCTTCCTCCCTTGCCTCGACGTCTTGGAGACCCTCTTGATGGCCACATGGAGCCCCTGGTCGTGTAAGAAACCCCGGTAGACTGCCCCGAACCCGCCCTCGCCGAGCTTCACCTCGTCGGAGAACCCCCGTGTCGCCCGCGACAGCTCGCTGTAACTGAATCTCCGAGGCCCGTTGCCCGCGAATTCGTTGTCCATGTCTCGGTCGAGAGGGATATCCGCATCCGAAGCTTCTTGGGTGTGCGTGCACTTTCTTTTCAGATACTGGCGATAACCGAGCCATGCGGCTACGACGAGGAATGCGCAGATACCAGCCGATGACAGCCCCGCTATGAGACCTGTGTTTTTCCTCTTTGAGGTTACGTCATCTGTCAATGAACACATCGAGTTAGTAGTACGGAGTAGACAGGATGGAGTGGACAGAAGTTTGAACATATGTAGGCAAAGTGTAGCCAATCAAAACACCCCAATTTCATACTAGTTCGAACGCAGAGGTGAAGTAAGCTTGACGACAGAGGCGAAGCCACTTACCGGTCAGAGTTGACTCGAACGACCAAGAAAGAATCTGGTGCTGCTCCACGAAGTTCCCGATGGCGGCCGAAAATCCGACCGCCGCATCCTCCGGCAGACCGGCGGCCCGTAGGTCGACGTTCGTGCTGACGGTGTAAGCAGTAGCACTCAGCTCGGGCTTGCCCTCTGAGCGCAGCGTGGCCGAGAGCGTGGTCGCGCCGGCGTCGTACCTGACCGACGCCGACATGGCCCCCCCATTGAAGATCCAGTTCGGCAGCGGGCGTACCTGGGACGTGATGTTGTTGACATTGACGCCCATGTGGTTGACGGTGTCTTTGGGGTCCCAGTCGTCGTTCCTGAAGGTGTCGAACTCCACGCCGATGGTCGGCGGGAAGTCGGTGTTGGCCTGGTTGTGGGGGTTGTTGAACAGCGCCAGGTAGCCGCCGGGCGCGTCCGTCGGCATGCTCGGCGGATAAGGACCCACGAAGAACGCCATGCCATCAGCCTGCATGCCCGATATAAGCGCAAACATGGATACTTAAGTTGCAGCTCACGAGGATGAAGATCTCAGAGAAGTTTCTGTTACTTGCCAGGCTGGTGTTCCCGTTGGGCTTGATGGCGAAGGTGAAGTTGGTGGTGAAGCTGGCGAGCTTGCCGGTTCTGTCGTCCCAAAGACGCACGGCCTGCTGTGGGCGACGCGGCCGGTGCTCCAGCTCCTCGAGGGATTTGTGAGATGATCCGGTCGAGGCCAGAGAAAGAGTCGTTCAGGTACGTGAGGTTAGCGCCGGCGAGGACGCCGGGGGAGGAGAAGTTGTAGTTGAAGCTAAGCGAAGTGACATGCGGAAGGCAGGTAGATATGACTAGGAGCACGTACGGACAGCTGAGAACGAGACGGTACTTGGCTCCCGCCATGGCAGCTGCGAACGTTGTGTGCAGGAGCTCCTGCTGATCAGGAACGTTAATAGTACTAGTTGAATTCGGCGCGGCGACACGCCGCACCCTTGATCAAAAAAATCTTGATGGTTTGTTTCTTTGTTTTAGCTGCATAATATATTCTGTAAGTAGAAGTGGTGATTTTGACTTCTATAACTTACGTAGCTGTGTAGGTGATGTGTGACTTGCCGTGAAAACCAAATGTAATGTTTTTTTATGCTGGCATTAACTGGACAATGCCAATGCATCAGTAATGTAAAACATTGTCCCTGAAAGGAATTATGGCGTTGCGGGAAACTGATACATAGCAAGATATATACAAAATTACATAGGGTTACATTAGCTGGCACAATTGCAGTTTGTACAAACACTGACTTGGCTGGACGTTACATTGCTGCATGTAATTCATCTACAGAAGACTGATATATTATGTTCAAAAGCAAGATCTTCGTACCGGCCTGATCAATATGGTGGCAAGATCGACCTCACAAAAGATTAGATAATATCTATGTTGCACTGACAGAGGCTAAGCAAGATCTTGGTACCGACCTGATCAATATGGTTGCTACATCACAATGCAAAAGATTAGATAGCATCTATGTTGGGCCGACAGAGGCTATAGCCTGAAATGCATTGTAATAAGCTGGATAAGAATCTATAAAATTTGTGTAGGAGATGCACTGATGGAACCAAAAGGGCATGTGTACCGGTAACTTAAGATGCCGTCGTTGTTGCCGGATGAGGGGAAGGTGATTAGGCCGTCTTCTCCCTTGGTGAAGCGATAATCAGTAAGACTACCTTGCGTACTAATCTGGAGAGGAAATAATGGAGAAGCAAATGCCAATTAGAATATACCTTGAAAGAGAACATTGATTCAATATATCGAAACAAGTGGGACATCTCATACAATGGTTTGATGCATATCCATCTGCTGAGAACTGCATATAAGCATAAATGATAAAAGTACAAATAAACCGTCGACGATAGCATGAAAAGCATACTAAATTTCAATTATATATATTGAGTCCTCTTGTTTTTCTCAGTTTGTTGTCACTTGCACAATAGTTCTCTCACAAATAATTCATTTAAATGAAAAGAACCAAAGTAGAAAGAGGAGCAAATTAAAAGAAGAACACAATGGCTATGCTACTAAGAGGAGTAGTACATTCTTGACAATCCAACCTATCAAATGCATAGTAAGATAAATATATATGAAAATATACAGATTAAAGAACATGAAGTTGCAGTCATACAGATATATTAGAATGAATTTTCTGTTAGTATCAATTGGAAAGTTCTAATGGGATTATGAGGTCATACAGTAGCTCCTAGTATTAGGTGAAACATTTTCGTGTAATGACTAATGAGAAAATTAAGACGATCAAAAGTGCACTTGTAACTTCTAGGTGAGTGATCCAGCTGAGAAACTATTACTCAAATAGAAAACCATCTGTGGGCACACGACCCACACCCTTTTTGAACAATCGTGAGTAACAGACCTACAATTGCTACAGGAAATCAGATTCATGCTAAACATAATCGAACATCCATGTGGATTGCCAACTTCTGCGATTTAACTTGGGTTGACAATGTCAGCACTCAAAATCTGTAGTAGTTACTCGACCATGAGAGACGATTTATTTTGACCATATTACAAAAGGGCTCATTATGTCCGGCCTGGATTGAGACGCGGTGGAAGATTACCATGAATCCAAACTTCACCCAGTAACCTATAACTGGTACAGTAAGACGCAGCATACCATGAATGCTTCTTATTAGTGGCGCCTGACATCGTCAAAAATCAGATAAAAAAGATAGCAATTAGCACAAAACAAACACATGTCTAGGTCTGTTATTGCAGAAATTTACCCCATCCTGACACTTTCTTCTGATATTTATATTAGACACAACCATTTGGGAAAACATGATTGGACAGTAATCTTAGCTGGATCATATCATTAATTACACATGATTGGACAGTAATCTTAGCTGGATCATATAATTAATTACACATGCTAACTGAAAACTCCTAGTAGTCAACATAAGATAACACACTGCTCGTATAATCAAACTGAGTTCAGTAATGGAACCACAGGATAAGAAGTGGACGGGTATGTGGCCATATGATCATACTTTGTACGTGCATTATGCCTGTTGGATAGAGCTTGATTTCATGAATATGTTTCTGAAACTGAACTTGTTTCCAGTAATCAGACTTGAAGGAAAATGAAGTACAAAATTGGTTGGAAATGATTTTGCAATTGATACATGTAGGTAAAATAAATAAACAAATGAACTATCTTTAACCTCCCCTTAAATATAGGTCTGAGATGAATTCATAGAGATATATATGTGAAACTACTTGATTCAAGAAATGAAGTATGCAAAGAAATTAGTCAGATAAATTAGAATAACATCCAAAGTAGAGCATGGAGTTATTCGCTTCTCTCCCATTAGTGATCATTGTCTATGTCTTTATGAATCGAAAGTAGCGACTACTAAGGTTCTGAAAATAAAGATCAACCAGTAGCCCTTAAACTGGAAGGAACAAAGTGTACATCCTTTCATCGTGTTGTGATAGGAGCTAACCCGTGGAGGAGTAGTCCCAAGCCAATCAATTTGTCCATCTTTTTGAGGTTTGAACTCTCTTGATTAGATTTGATTAGAGTATGTGAATTGTTCTGTCCAGAAAACACATACACGCTGTTTAAACATACTCATGTCAGGGTGATCACCTTTAAGACAAACTCTTGTTGGGATGCTGCTAAAAATTGTTATTGATGCTAACAAATGGGTCAAGCAAGGTTCTACTACAGGTTTCCTCGTGTAATCCAAGCTTAAGAATATCTAGTGAGTAAAATTGGTACAGCTGTTGCGTATATCACTGAAAAACTGAAGAATCCCACAAGAGTTATAAGGATATATATAACTTACTTTTACATAAATGAAGAAACAATTGGCGGTCGAGAGCAGAGTTGGGAGTCCACCTTCGCAGACGTCGTAGAGCTTGGTGTTGAGCCATTTGAAGCTGTCGCGGATAGAGGACCAGAGGGGAGCCTGCAAGGTAAACACATAAGATTTCGCCTCCTGGTTGTCCTAACAGTAGTGAAAATGTATGGAAAATCACAGAAATACAAATAGTCATCATAATCAAATGAGTAAGACTTTATTAGAATAAACCACGCTCAGAAGCAAGTATCTTTAACCAGAGAAGCTCAAATAGCCATTCATATGAAGTACACAATGCATTTATCAGCAAGTCCTCACCTGAAATAAGTCAATTAACTGCTGCCCTTCAGAGCTACTGTATAGCTAAATTGCTCTTTTCCTACAATTAATAATGAATCATGATCAAAACCCAGAGCTCATACATATCCTCAGAATGAAGAAGTAAAAATAGCTCACCTAGAGCTTATAACCTTCGCTGTGGCCATGTTGATGCCCGTATATCAGCTCGAGCTCCATTGCTAGTCCTGAACCAAACGGCATGTAACTAATTTTGACTGGAAAACATGAACACTGGTAAGCGGCTCCTAAAACATGGACACTGGCAGGCTAAAAATCCTGAAGCCAATAGCTTTAAGAGCTCAGCTATTTACTGTCTCCAAAAAAACATCCTAAATGTTTGCAAATACTGAACAATGCATTCATCAAAGAAATTAATTGGCGTGCTGTAATAACCCATAGTTCAGAGAGTGGAAAGGGGCTAAATTAAATTTGTGCATTTGCATAGCATGCATCTGAAAATCCGGAAAAATTTAAAACTTTTTCAACAAAGTCATAGAGTGTTCAACCACCACTCGAAAGGCTAGTTGAGAATGCAGTTAGTTGACGAGTAACTAAAAAACTTGGAACCAAATTTGTGAAACATACATCGAGGTTTCGTTGATGTTGGTGGATTAGACTTAGTCATCAACCTGAGTGCTATAAACTTCAAAATCTTGTCTTATCTAAATTCTCAAACATTTGGTTACAAACGAATAATATAAGAAACTATAAATGAAATGATGAGTATGACTTACATCATTAATCGAATAAGTACATATCTTAAAGAAAAGAAAAGAAGGAGTATATGGAAGGTGGATAAAAGACTAAACTAAATCTTAATCTAGATCTACTTATCCTATCAAGACTATCTGATCCTCTTATCTCCCAATCTCCTCCAATTCTTTCTACAAGAGAAGGCAACACAAGAAAGAAGGAAGTCAACAAGAAGATTATGAAGAAGGATTGATTAGATATGCATAGTAGTGCAATGCCAATCTATCACAGAGACAATGGAAACTCTTGCATCTGTTATGTTCTTATTAATCTCTCAAGAAATAGTGTGATATTCCAATGTTTGTGTTATATAGAAGTAGTTGGGTGACAAGCTTTGCAACCTTGTTAACAAATCACTTTTGTATGCTCAAACAATTGAGTGTCATATACAAATAAACAAAAGGACAGATAATACTTGGTATTTCTCCAAGAGTATGATTATCAGGGAGAAAATAAAGCCAAAGTATAAAACCATATGATCATCATCCATATGTAATCATCACATGAGTTAACTCTCAAATTCATGTGAGTGTGGACATGTCTCATACGAGAGGGGTTCACAAGTTCATCATGTGACCAAGACCATTTGGTTTATTCTAGAATCATTCTCAAGAGGAGATAAATCTGGACATGTGGTAATGGAACCACATGGACTACTTAGTTAGCAATTGTGTTAGCAACTTGCTTCCACAGAAACATGATCATCTATCTTTATCAAAGGAGTATATCATCCTTTTGATCATCAGAATGAGCTATGGAATTAAGCAAGATTCTGTTCTCATCATTTTACCCATTTATCTTACCATAAGACCTAATCACAGGCAGGACAATTGTAATTAGTGCATCCACAGACACTTGATCATGTTTTCACATGATTTAGTTGTCAGGTACCACAAATCAATGCCACTGTGGCAATATATCATGCTTGGCATGTATTTGAACTAAAACAATGAGAATACTCTTTGAAGACATCACAGTGAGCAAATCATATAAATATGGTTGGAAAACCACATGGTGTTGCCCAGGAAATCCTAAAGCATCCAGGGCACAAGTTTAAAACACCTATATAAAAATTTATATCCACAAGTGAGGTAAGAAAATAATCTTTAGTAAATCAAAATAACAAATAGTCACAAATAATGAATATAGCAATACATATTCATGTTACTAATCATGCACAACAAAAATAGAAACCACAAGCCTCACATTTTATTAAAGGAAATAAATCCAAATATGTCCAAATTCACTTTATATGTTAAAGGAATGCATAATCCATTAAATATTCAAATTTAAAAGTTGGAACAAACTTTCTTGGGAAATTTTAAACATTCCAGGACCTTTCTATAATTTTCCTATTACAAAAAGGTCCTCAAACCAGTTAAAACAGGAACCAGGGGCCTATTTAAAACTGTTCTTGCAATTTCCAGAAACTGCAGGGGGTTTTGTGAAAAAAATGTTTAATTCTTTCTTCTTCCTCCCGCCAGAAGGATGAGGAGGCCGTCGCCGTGTCGACCTCGCGCGTGCCACCTCCTCTGTGCTCGCCTGCTTCCCTGGATAAGACGAAGAGGAGACGTCCGCATCTCTCTCTCACCCCACACTCCTCTCTCTCTCTCTCCCGTGTCCGCTATTTCGCACCCCACGAAACCCTAGCTCGTCGGGCCGGCGCCGTTTGCCGTCGATTCCGGCCACCCCAGGCCGCTCTGAGTTGCTGGGGAGGTCCTCCGTGGTTGTATTGTCCTCCTCATCGACTCGCGCGTGCTGGGAAGCTCGGGAGCGGAAGAAATTCGCAATCTTCTTCAACTCCGGCCGCCGGCTGTCGACCATGGATGCGTCGCCGTCCATCCACGCCGTTCTTCTCCGAGCTGTCCTACGTGCTCGTGGTGAGCTTGTGCATCTCCTCGTGCTCTAAATTTAATTCAATTCGTTCGGGAAGAGTTTGCACCGAGAGCCATCTCCGGCCGCCGCGCGAGCTCGTCGCCGGCGAAGCTCCGGTGACCATTTTGGAGCGGCGCCGCCACCAATAGGTTCGCCTCGGTCTCCTCTATCCCCTGCCATCGAGCAAACAAGAAAACAAAGCCAGAATCGCAGCGGATTCATCGAATCCGTGCTCAGCAGAGGAGGTTCTTCTGCTGACGTCATCGTGACGTCAGCGGACCAATCAGAATTTTCCTGATTTTCTTTTCAAAAATAAATAAATTTATGACATGTGGACCCACATGTCAGATGTTTAATAATTTAGTAAAATAGGTTGGTATTTATTAAAATTATGACAAGTGGGACCAACTCATTTTAATAAATTCCAGAAATTGTTTATAATTGAATTTAAACTTTAGAAATTCCTAACTAAATCATTTTAAATCAGAATAATACAAATAATATACCAAAATGATCAGAAAAATAAAATTTATCTGTTTGTTTAAATAAAATGTTTATTTGACTAAAGTTGAATCATTCTAAAATTGAAACAACAATTTGGTTATTATTTGAACTATGGAATTAATTTAAAATGCTAATTTGGATACATTTTAATTTCATGTAAAATGTTTCACATGTTTCACTTCAAATTCTAAATATGTTTTCGCCATAACATATAATGTTTTATTTCAATAATTGATTAATTAAAATGATACTTTATTTAAGAAAATAATTAATAAGGATTATTTTTCAGAATGGTGAAAATGAAGATATAAGCTTATGAAATTTGATCTACTATTATTTAATAACCATTTTGTTTATGAATAAAAATCTAACAACACTTTGAACCACTAAGTTTCCTTTGAATAAATGTTTCACATACTTCATTTATTACTTAACTTCCTTTCATTTACATTTTGGTTAAGTAAAGAAAATTGGAAACAACTTAAAAATTCATAAACACTAATGTAGCAATGCAAAATGTTCTACTCTAAAAACAAATCCTTCATCCAAAAATAAACAAAGCTATGTATAAGCTAGTAAGTACTTGAGTAAGTAAAATAAATACCCTTATGATATGTGTTGATACCAGCAAATGTATATATTATTTATTTCTTCAAAAGTTATTCTTTTTGTAATCATAAATAATAATACTACACCATTTCTTTAATTAATTCAAGTCAATACATGTTCTTTATAAACATAAAGATGATAATCAACCCCAAAATAACCATTTAGTATTATGATGTTGTTTTACTTTATTCTTATGCTTAACATGATACTCTAAGGTTAAAGTTTTGAACTCATCTTTCTTGTGAAGTAAACTTGAAGATAAAACAAATCTAAAAGTAATCACCAAACTCAAACAAACCTCAACCATCGAGAGTTAGCTACGTGGTTTAAAGCGATGCATCTCATACTTATGCATAATAGCATATTGCTTCTTCAAACATTAGTCCTTACCGGACCAATGATTTTTTTTCCAGATTTTGGAGTCTTTATTGTATCGAAGACCTTGGCTGCATAATCTTGCAGTCAAAAAGGCAAGTTCACTCTTGCTCATGTCCTACTTGATTAGGTTTATCAAAGTAAATGCAAAATACTATGGTTTATCATTGCATGAAAAAGAAACACATATTTTCGAATGATGTGAATTGCTATATATATTGTTGGCTGGCAGATGGAACCATGGTATGATGTGGTTGGTGGAGGTTCCATTTGCACGGGAAAGTATTACCTAGGACTTAAGAACCAATGTCGTCAGCGTTCTTGCGCCGTAAATGAAGCGTTAACCATGAGACTTGGAATGGGACGGGAAAGTCATCTGTGATCTTCTCCCTTTCGCATGTCAACGGACTGCCAGTTCCTTACGCTGTAGATCTTGCGGGACTACATGCACATGGGTGGGATCCCTTAATTCCCAACGGTAACTGGGGTCTATGATGGTCTGCAAGGGGACACCTAGGTATCTATCGTGAGGGGTAGAACCAGGGGTGATTCTGCTATGCATGAATTGGGTGGGCATGCGGGGTTGTTGGAGAAGCACGGCGAATGGCTTGGATCAACAATCGGGCCCCACACCATAGGAAGTGTGGACAGGAAAGTACGCCTGGTTGTGCAACATGATGTTGGTCTCTTATGGGTAAAGTAACGCACCTCTGCAGAGTGTAAAAATGTGACATGTTACTCCACGTTCCAGGAAGGAACGGCGAACGCTGCAGGAAAGGAGGCTCCTCAAGGCCCTAGCACCTGTGAATCGATGACGGGCATAGTTTTCTGAAGATAAAATAAATCTTTTCCTAAAAATGTTTTACAAAGATATGCATGTTCATCCATGACCTTTTGGTATGGATGGTAGCTAGTGCATAAAACACCTTATTCCTGTTATATGAACTTGCTGAGTAACGCTCGTGTTGCTCACTCTTTCCTCTGTTGACCCCTTGCTTAGATTATTGGAGACAGCAGAAGAAGGACAGGAATCCATAACGGTGTTGGTGAGATGTTCGACAAGGAGTCAAATCAACCTGGTGGAGTCTGAAGGAGTCAACCTCTACTTTGTCAACAAATGAGTGGCGACAACAGTGCAACGGTGGAGACGTCGACAACAATACCTATAGACAAGACAACTATAATTGGATGGAGGAGCACAACTCCAGACAAAGATATTCCAGATGGATAGATTAGGGCTATGACAACAGCAGTAGTGGATTAAGAGTTAGAAGTAGAGCTGGTATCCAGCTTAGTGCTTCGACTTGAGTCTTTCGGGAGTTTCATTTGCACGGGACCTACTTCTGTTTGTAAAGGAGGTTCTCAAGATTTTGTATTGAATAGTGTTGTAATCCTATAGTGTTACCTTGGACCGACTATGTTTCTGTTGTACTACTCTGAAGGATGTAATATTTACGGATTGGTCCTTCCGTGAGTATTATGTCAATGACTTGTACACTACAACATGCAGTGGTGTGCTGGGTCATTACACGTGCCCACCTAGTTCTATAAATATCTTTCTACTACTATGCAGTACATCTGGTTTCCACTGCAAATTATATCGGCTATCCAGCTAGATACATTGTACAAACCAAAAACATAGCTTCTCCCTTCAAAATGATTCTCATCAAGGGCGCGGCGTGACATGAGTCAAGTAATGAGCTAATATTCAATCCTAGTTTCTGTCAATTGAAAATTCAGGCGCACAGAAGCATGTGAACTGCAGTTTTGGGAGGCTCTTAAACAACTCTGAATTTCACAAGGTTATTATCAATAACTGAAAGCAGTCTCTGGCAGAAGAGGACAAACCCTTGAACATGTAAAAGGCATGAAAGATACTCAGTGAACGAAAACAGCAGTTAGAGCGTGTATGAAGTGCAGAAGGTTGTAGTACCAGTCAGTTTGTCACAGAGCGTTCTGCTAGCAAGCCTCTAGTCCCGGGTTGTAGACCCCTTTGGGACCGGATTGCCATCCGGTACATGGCAATCGGGACTAGAGGGCTCCCCCTCTCATACCGGTTGGCTTACGGCCCGGTACAAGAGAGGTCCACGTGGGGGCCGAGGCAGAGCGCCTGGCTGAGGACTTCTTGTACCGGGCCGTAATACGACCCGGTACAAGAGGGTCCCCACGTGGCGGCCTCTGGCTTTTCTGTTTCTCCAGGGTTTAGGGTTGTATATATATAAGGTTAATTAATTGATTACAAATCGAAAAATAAATATAGCATATCAAAATATTCATAAAAGAAATATTTATCAGAATTCAACCGGGACTAGAGCCGTCTATTCGATTACAACCGGGACTAGATCCCGTCTATTCGATTAATTACAACCGGGACTCGAGCCCGTTAATTACATAGAGGTCGACCGGGACTAGTTGTATTTTCCCTTTGAGTTAAGGACTTGGTCGACCAAAAATCCCGCAATTTCCTCTTGAATTGGTCGAAATTTGTCCTTTAGTTCCAGGTTCCTCCGCATGCTATCCATCTATAAAAGGAGAACAATGCGAATATCAATCATCATAACAGAAATTAGACACTCAACACAATTGATGGTAATAAAATAAAACTGTGAATATATTTTGTTCACTTACGTCTAGAAATTTCCGTGTTCCGCTCAGAGACCTCCTCGCGAATCCACTGGCACACGAAGTATCCACACAAATTGGTCCCCGGTGGCTGCCTCTCACATTTCTTTACGAGAATGGATTTCAATCAAATAGTAATCAAGCATGGTATGATGGTATTGAAATTTGAATTAAAAAGATGCGCGAACCTAGCTCGTACTACTTACCCTGTCAGGATAAAAACTAAGCTTCTCTTTAAATTCACCTGTTGTCCTCTTTCTGAATTCTTTCCAAATGCTGCCCGGCAAACAAATGAATAAATTAGTTATTACTTGATATCTCAGGAATCGAACAAATTAAAGAGACCGATATAGTACGATAGAAAATACCTTTGGAGGACATCCTTAATGAATTGGTACTTCTCGTCGGGCCAATGCAATGAGTCGAGGATGTCAACTCTTGCATCATCAACTTGAATGATTAGCAGAATGTAATGGTCGCTGCGCACGTTTATATATGTCAGTAACTAATCAGTTACACTTAACATCGAGTAAGCAAAAATTAATGTGTACAAGACAGTAACACTCTTAATTACCTGAGGTGGTAAGGAAACAATATCTTGCTTTTATAATTTTGCCTATGTATGAACCTAAACAAGTTGCTCTTCGTTTCCCCGGGGAAATCCCGTAGCAATTTTTCATTAACTCGCCTCGGGTCAACGAACCCAAAGTCAAACATCTATTTCTGTCACATTCATCACTCTTCATTCTGCATAAATAGCGTAGTGAGCATAATTAGAACAAGCAATGACCGAGTTGAGCTATAGACTTTATTTTAGAAATAATTAAATGAATTGAATCACTTACAGACAATAGATACTGACGATACTCAAGTCCAGGGAGTCAAACTGGTATAACTGATAGAGTTCTTCAAGATAAAGATTTATCTCGTCTCTACCTATGAAATGTTCGTCCGTAACTTGCACAGGGAGCGCCGCTAGACTTTTCTTTGTGACATCCATGTACCAATCATGCAGTCTTCGCATTTGTGTTGGTAGAAACTCGATCTGGTCCCGTGGCACTAGAGACTTCCCGTATTCCCAGACCCATTTATCAACATGCGACGGTAGAGGGAGCTCGTCTTCCGCCTCCAGTTGAGAAAGTGACATACCAGTTTCTGCAGCAAATTGCGCGCGGTAGGCTAATTCATCAGTGTTCCCCGCGCGCGGAGCCCTTACGAGTGGTCACCTTAAACGGGGAGATCGACTGTTTTGACTGTGCTCCGAGCTGGGCAACGTCTCTTTTTCTTTTCCCGCTGTCACTAGTACTTGTCTTCTTCTGGAGCTAATTTTACCCAGACAACGTGCATAGTCATCTTTCCTATTTATCTCTTCTTGCGATGGACCACTTAGAAACTCCGTAGCCCACTCTATTTGATCTGCCGTATATACTTGCTTCGGCGGGGGCTTTTTCGGTGCCAACTGTTTTTTAACGTCGGCTGCCACGATCGCCTTGTTTTCCTCTACAGTCCTTTCCCAAGGTCTCGGGGGAGGAACCTTCGGTACTTTTGGGAGGGGCTCTTGTCGGGGTACCGGCGATCGGTCGCGACGGAAACCCATTAGTGTCGAAACGACGGTCTTAATCGACTGGTTGCTCCTAGTGGGCGGAGACCGCGGAGGAGACGGCTGAGGTGTCTGCTGAGGCAGCGGCGGAGGAGACGGTTGAGGAGTCTGATGAGGCGGCGGCGAAGATCGAGATGGACTCGTGTTGTGGTGGTCGTCCAAGTCGTCATCATGTGGACTTGGAGACGATGGTGGCCTTGGCGCCGTCCAACCTGGAATCACGATGTATTTCTTGGGCCATAGAATGAGTCCACCATCGACATCTCCCAGTGTCCTCTCATCATCACCTCCAGGGATTTGAAGTTCGAGTGATGCAAATCCGGGGTGAACTTGATCCACGCCGACACGAGCAAAGCCATCTGGAATCTCCTTGCCCAAATACAGTGCTGTAGATTCACAAGGTAAAGCATAGCCCTCCGCCGCCTTCACTGATATGTTGCTCATGGCCCCATGTAGCTCACAAGTTGTCTTCTCAGTGATATAATCCACGGGGCAGGTTTCCTTGTTCGATGGCTCATCAGCACCAACCCCCGTGGAAGCCACGCTGCTTCTCAGTTGAGATGGACCACCTGTTGGAGCACCTTCCTCCAGCTGACGAGTTGCCCTCTGCTCGCGCATTTCATCTACTTGCTGATGAAGGTTGCTCAACATACTTTCTAGTTTGCTAAACCGGTCTGAATTCTCCTGCTCCTTCCTCTTCTTTGCTCTTGCTCGGCTTCTATAAGATTCATGGTCCGCGGGAAACCCTTGATCCCACGTCACATCAGCTCCGAAGCCTCGTACTCGTCCTCCTTTTTCTTTATTACCGAGGGCCTAGATAAAAATATATCTATGTCAGGTTGGTCGGCATGATTGTCATAAACAAGAAACGAAACAAATATATATTTATAACAAACCTTTGTCAGCTCGTCGTACTCTCGGTCGGGAATAAACCTTCCCGCTTTAGCATCGGTGATTGCATCAAGAATTTTCTGCCGGGGTATAGGAAATTCTTTCTGTGGATCAACTATTAGATCCCCTGTTTCCATGTCATACTCCGCCCCATGCCCAAGAATCCAATTTCTGCATCTACGGGGCCATCCATCTGTAATTGGAGTGATCCCTTTACTGCGCAGCTCAGCCTCAATCTTACCCCACTTAGGCTCGGCACTAATGTAGCCACCTGCCCCCATCGTATGGTGATATTTCTTTTTCGCTGCATTTTCCTTATTCTTTTTCGATCTTTCCTTAGCCTTTTCTGATCCCTTGTATTCCAGAAATGCCTTCCAGTGAGGCCGCTGCCTCTCTAGTGTCCCAGTGAAATCTGGAGCTTTCTGTTTCGATTGCCATTCACGGTATAATCTGTTCTTGTAATTGTTGAACTGTTCAGCCATCTTCTTCAGAGCCCAATGCTTGACTTTTTTGGTCATGGCTTGTGTCCTTTCGGTAGTATCGTACACCGGTAGGGTGAACCTTGCTATGAGCTTGGTCCAAAGCACATCTTTATCTCTGTCGCTGACCCAAGTAGGTTTCATGGCGCCCTCTAACTTTTTTGGCTCATTCCATTCCTGAATGCTGATCGGAACATTGTCCCTAACAACAACTCCGCATTGATGCACAAACTTAGATGTGTTCGCCCCGTGGATCGTGAGAAGGTGGTGCCCGCTCTCCGTGTCAGCCATGATGGCGGACCTCGATCGCTTGCCGGCGATGCTTGCGAACGACATCGCCAACGACCTACTTCGCGGGATTGGGAACGAGCAACTCTCGTAGATCGGGTTGTTTCCTGCTGCTGCGGGCGAGGGTTTTGCGGGATACTATATCTCCACTACGGGCGAACCTAAGTTCCGCTAAATGTACCCAACAATACAACACCGAAGCAAGATCAACGCTGCCTTACCCCCACCAAACAACTTAACGAACGCTGGCTTAGCCCCACCAGTCAGGTCTTCCGTGTACACGTACCGATTTACAATGACGGAATCTACTTCACCCCCACCTCGACCGCAAAGGAAATTTCCCCTAAAAAAAGACCGCAAAAGAAATTTTGAAACTGCACGACCCACGTTCCTAACCCCTGCAATCACGGAAAGGAGAAACTGATCAATCTTTCTCCGCCAGGCTCCCTCGCCGCACGGCGATTCCCTGTCCGTCGCCACTTCGACGACGCGATCGACGCCCAGCGCGACGGAGACGACACCTTATTAGACGGCGGGCTCGCCGCTCGGCAGCGCGAGGTCTCCGTCCAGGACGGAGACCACGCAGGCTGGCACCACCGTCTTCTTGCTGGACGACGCCCAACCCATCGGCACCTTCCTCACGGCGCCCTTACAGCCCGCCAGCAACTTCGCCTTCTTCGACGGCGCCCTCGCCACCAGGCCGCACGAGATGTCCTGGACAGAGCCCTCGCAGTCCGGCAGCACCGTTGTCTTGCTGGACAGCGCCCTCGCCGCCCTGCACCGCGCCAACAAGTGGGTGGCCGCCAGCTCCTGTAGAAACGGTAACAAGTTACTCTTTCGGCTACTGTCAATCTTCCACAAAATTCAGATTCTATTCTGAAGTTATAAACCCTCGACAGATGCAAAAATCAAATTGAAACTGTACAACGATTTTTAACAACATAGAATAGGTTTTTTGATTAATTCTGAAGTTACAAATTCTGACGAAAATTGTCACCACAGCACATGGAGTTTCATCTTCTTTGGCCCAATCTACCACAACACTCGCTAGATAATGATAACTGCTCCAGTTCAGTTGTGAAACATAAAAATGGGCAACCACAGTTCTCGAATCTTCAAACCAATGGCATGTGAATGACAGTAAGATAAACATATTTTGTATATATGGTTGCTACCCTTCTTAATAAACAGTCCATTTGAACGTTCTACAAAAAACTATAACTTTTACATTGATCAGTATATGCAGCAATCATACCTGTGAGTCGTTTGCTTCTGAACCACTATTTGTGAAGAAATTCCTTTCCCATTTTCTTTGCAGTGAACATGCTAAGAAGGTCTTCCGCAAGATCCTGAAACATCGTGTCTCCATCATCAGTATTTGCAGATTTGGTAAATGACTTAACAAACTGATAGTGTGCACGTCTTGGTAAGCATGGACTATTTGTAATTCGAACCTGTATGATCTATTTGTAACCCAGTCCACGAGAGTGGACAAGAGAAACCCAGTCCAAGAGTAAAATTAACATTCAGGATATATGGATGAATCTGTAACGACTTATGTAAATGAATCTATTCAGGACAGTCAATTTCTTTTTGATAGTTTTTGGACGGTTTTGATCAAGGAAACGAAATAGCTGGACTAGGTTTTTGTTCTGCACTCTCAAGCTGCTCATGCTGTACATTTTTTTCACAGGCAAGACTGCTTGTAGAGCATCTGAAAAGGACAGACTATCCTGCGCCATCGCCGCCCTGCAAATCCGACTACGTCGGCGCAGACGAACTCCTCACTAACGCAGGTGCAGGTTCATTTGACAGCATGTGAACTATGTGATCCGTTGATTGCTCGCGTTGCCATTTCCGCATATTTTCGTGAGTGAAACCATCAACATTATCTATTGGGGGACCAAAATAAACGATTCTTACTGTTAGTTTTCTGAACTCAAATATAAGCCAGAACATCAAGGGGATCTAACAATGCTATTACCAGAACATCTGCTAAGCAATCTAACTGTCATTAAATATCATTGCATGATTTACGGATGTATTTTGGGTAAAAAAACTGAATTTACATGCATCACTATCTTTACAAGGGTGCCAATGGGGTTTCATGTGTAATTTTCAGAATGGATACCTGATGCACAACGACATGAAAATAACCATGCACCCTTGTTGTTTTTAAAATTTACTGACATGAATATTCACATGAAGGCTACGACATGTCATCTCCCAGTGGTCGCGTGTGCGCGCATTCCATTTCAGGATATAAGTAACACCCACTCCTTGGGTAACTATCAGAAACCACTCCCTACTGTTTTTTTAAAATATGACTGCTATGGCTGATTTGCTAAATTTCTAAATGTATCTATACAGACCCTAAATATTCACAGGAAGTCGACGACACGTCATCTCCCAATGGTGCGGGTGCGCACACTCCATTTCATGATATAAGTAACACACGCTCCTTGGGTAACTATCAGAAACCACTCCGTGCTTGTTTTTAGGAAAATGAACAATGCTATTGCTGATGTGCTAACTTTCTGAATGGTCATGCATGGTATTGAGTTAAATAAAAGAGGTTCGTTCTTTATGTTGTAGCTATCCTATTGCCGCAGACCCAATGAAATACCACTATTCCATATAAAAAAGAGGGTGGAGCTTAGCTAAGACAGAAATTACCTTGAGGTTATCATTCCCAAAAGCCTTAGCAGACTCCACAGCATCCATCCACCATGAAACCTGCTTCTCATCGAGGTCATTTGGCCAGTCAGGTTGCATGTTACCATCCTTGAATAAGTTCACAACTCCATCAGCAGCACCTTCAGGAGTTCTCCACAATCAACGGCATCAGCTGGGACCAATTGTTTACAGTGCAGGAAACCGCAACCTGTTTACAATTTGGAAAAGGCATATAAACTGCATAGTTTCAACACAGGAAAAATAAAATTGGGATTTCGTAAGTCTGTAAATGAGAGGGAACTGACGAGCCTTGTGAAGATGCGTTACCGTTGAAGAGGCGCGGAAGCGGTAGGTCCGGAGCAGGGCATCCTCGCCGGCATCCCTTTGCGCTTGCTACGATTCGCAGGCGCTTGTACCCCGGGAGGAGGAGGCCGAGGCCGTGGAGCCCTCCAAAACGCGCGCGTTCGCCGCCGCAAGCGAATCCGATGGAGATCTCCGTCAGCTTTTAGCTCGGGTCGTCTGGCCTGCCGCGAGCATGCCGAGCTTGGCGCCACCTGCTCTCCAAAGGATCGCCAGTGCCTCATCGGGCTTTTCGGTGATCGGAACCTACTCCGTACAAATATAGCGAAGAAGAGAACAGGTGTGTGCCGCCGGCGCGAAGAAAGGGCGAGGCAGTGGGGAGGCAGGGGGAGGTGCTGGTCGTCGCAGGCTCGCGGTAGCGGGGGTGGGTGGGGAGGCAGTCAGGCAGGGGATGGAGAGGTCCTCGCACCGGCACCGGGGATGCAGGGGAGGGGGCGGTCCTCGGCGCAGGCGGCGGGGAGGCAGTGGAGCTTGAGATAGAGTAGGATGGTGAGGACTGAGCGATGTGTCCGATTTGGTTTCTTCTTTCTTCTCTTCGAGGACTGAGCTATCTGTGAATGTGTCCATGGGCACGGGAAATGAGTCTCTGCCCTGGGCGGCATCTGCTCCCACATTAACTCGCCCTCCCATTGGTCCGATTCCTTGTACAACACTCGACCAGCACTTGTATTTATTCTGTCCGGGACACTTCCTCTCTTCGTATATCAACGTATTCACGCACCAAACAAGTGGACCCCCAAACGATTCCGACACGAAATGAATGGTTGGCACCCACACACACAGAGATGCTGTGGAGGTAAAAATCATTTTCACCGTGTCTACATAGACGCCATATTGCTTGCTGTTCTGACAGCACAAGAATTAGTGTGCACACGCTATCTCTCTACTGTTTTCTTGATTATCACTCTCTCTACTGTGTTTCTTGATTATCACTCGTGCTGGGATAACGGACATTGCGTTGTTTTGACTCCACAAGAATGCAACAGGGGGCAACAGGGGCAAAATCAGCAATTAGGTACTTGATGGTACTTATTCTCGACGTTCCAGCAAGAGTGTAGATAAAAATCATTTTAACGGATGAAGTGAATTTTTGACGTCCCAGCAGATAAATCAAAGAGCTGGTGGTACTTGATGGTACTTATTCTTTTCGCTGAGCAACAGGGGCAAGAACAGCAATTAGGGTTTAGGGCAAAAACAGCATCTAGGGTTTAGGAATCAAGCATCCACTGTTCACCAGTCCAGATATACCCAATGTATTGGTTGGATGTGGATGAGCGCCTGTTTAGCAAGCCCAACAAAAATCGCAGCACCGAGATTCCACTTGAACAAATAGTTAGAATCACGTGGAACAAATAGTAAGGTTCCACAAATGAATTCCCAAACATACATGTTCCACGAATGAATTCCAACACAGATAATTAGAACTGTCATTACAAATTATAGGGAATTGCCATTGCATAGTCATTACAAATAGTCATTGCATAGTCATTACAAATAATAGGAAATAGTCATTACATGACGAACAGGTTTTTCAGTCAAACAACAACCTAATTAGCGCATACATTACGATTAATGGTTCATAGCTGCGGAACCCAGTTTTCCTCCAACTTGAAGATACGCCCAAGAGAACCGGATCGTGCCACATTTGGGGTCTCGACCACCGTCCTCTCCACAGTATCGGCGATGAACATTCCTGAATTCATCGATATTGACAACAACACATACCGGCATCCTTGTGATGCTGATCTCACCTGAACCGATCCCCATTCAATTTCGACGTCCGTGAGTTGGGCTCCAGGGAATATATTTTGCCAGAGGGCTCCAAAGGCAGGAACAAGGTTGAATGTCGAATCCAAATGCCACGTAAACCCTTCAGGATCCAGACTCAGGGACCATATATCAAGATTTCCAGCACGAAAGTGCACTAATGATAGACCTCCAGTAACCCCTTTCGACACAGTGTAATCAAACCATGATGTGACCTCGTCTGGCAAGTCACCAGGAAGTGACACAACAGTGAATGATGCTTGGTCTAAATCAAAGCACACAATGTAACCCACAAGGTACATCATGAAGAGCTTGGCGTCGACCAGAACGCAGTAAGGATTCCTTTGGAATACACCAAACGCCGGCGGTGCTAGCGGCTCAGATACGTACCTCTCCCACAGACCATGCATGAAGACAGAGACGTGCACAAAGACAGATTCATGGGAGTTGAATCTCACACCTGCATAAGATGGGATGAACGCCCCGGCAGGCGCCTTAACAAAGAACCCCATTGGCGAATACGGGTTCCTGCCAGTTTGCATCAGGATGCCAAACTGCCCGAATGTGTTCTTGGTGTGCTGTCCACCTCCTAAAGGGATGGGGGGAATAAGTGAGGCCAGTAAGCGGCGAGGCGTGGAGCTCGAAAATGGGCACTTTACATGGTAACCTGCTTCGAACAGCCCTTCCTCCTCCACCACTGACAGAACAAGAGCTCCGTTGCAAGCCAGAACTGGAGGGTCGCCGAAGGCAGCTTCGTCGAATCCAGCATCCAAGGCATCGTGTGTATCGTTGCCGGGTGCTATGGCAGGTTCCAGCAGCTGTAAACCCCGCCCCAGAAAAGTCTTGTACTCGACAACAAAGCCGAGGAAGCTCTGCTGGTTGCGCCGGGCGAACAGATCTAAAATGGCCGGAGATTTAGCAGTTTCATACCAGTGGTTGTTGACGTTGCCCGAGCGAATGAAGGTTTTGCTGGATCCAAGCTTGAGCATGATTTCGCCGAGGAGGTACTGGTCCCCTAGCACTGCCTCTCTTGGTTCTGGCTCCATGCAAGCTCGGCACGGCACACGAACGCCGTGGGTGGAGTTCAGAGGAACAGGAGGGATGGTAAATGGATGAAGTGAACAGGGAGTTGAGACGAACAGGGGGGGGGAGGGGATGGGAGCGCGGAGAGAGAAGATTTAGCGTGGGACTTGGGAGGCGTTGGTCATGGTTTTGACATGTCTTGGGCGCTGCCGTGTGGGACACGTGAGGACGTGGGGTGAGCGCGTTCTCAGTCGCCGTCGATTTGTGCCAGGGTTTAAGCTTAAGCCCCTCGCTTGACCTAAACCCTGACCCCCGTCCATGGTGTGCTGCGTTCAGAAAGCCCGTGTTCAGATCCGTGTTCATCGTTTTTTAATCCACGCGTCCAGCTTAATTGAAAACGGAGCACTTAGTTTTTACCGCACCGACGATTTTTTAACATATGCTTGCATGCATCCACTCTGCCAACAATGCATACTGCAGCAATCCACAACTCCGCGACGTTACCACAGATGCTCTGACGCCAGTGAGAGGAGAAAACCGCGTGCGTTTTTTGAGTGTTTAACACACAACCTCGGCCGCCCCAACTGCCATTTTGCAGTGAATGCTACCGGGGAAGAACTCCCTCCATTCAATGCCACAGGTAGCCGCTCTCTTTTCCCAAATCCCTTCTGCTCGATCCGAAACAATCTGAAGCGGGCGGAGGACGGGAGCGCTGCCGGAACTTCGCTGTCGCGGCACGCCATGGTATTCAAGTTCCCCGTGACTGATGGTGATGAGCCGCCGGCGATGACGGAGGACCGGAGCGCAGCCGGAGCTCAGCCTCTACATGGTACAAGCAACCGATCAGGTTCCTCACCAACTTCTCGCATAGCTCTACAAAAAATACACAACGCAGTAGCAGCTTTTTCGGAAACCAAGAAATTTCTGGTAGAGGAGATCGGGTTTGGGGTGCTCTGAAGATCCCACTGATACCTAAAATCAGTCTGAAGTTTAGTAGGTGGATAATGGAAAGAGTAGATCTCAAAGAGCACTCAATAGACTTAGGAGGATGCCACGCTCCAATCAAGTTGTACCACCAAGATTTTCATAAAGTTTTTGGAATACCCTGTGGGGAAAGAGACATTCACAGCTCAGATGCAGACACAACACCTGAAGCAGTGGAGTTCATGAGAAACAGCATTGGGTGGAACGACAAGAGCGACCACAGCATTATATTGAAGAGGTGTTAGTGTCAAGAAGACTCACCAGTCTGGTCCTCTTTTCCTGAAAACCCTCCTCCGATTCACGGTCAAACTGTAGCTTGTTGTACTGTTTAACAAACAGATTCATTGGACACGCAGGGGGGACGTACCCTTTGAGAAGGTGGTTAGCGCTCTCGCTGCGTTGTGTGCTGGTTTGTTTCGCGCAAAAAACGCCGCTGAAATACGGCTTTGCCCATTTCTTCCTAACTTTATACGCTTGTATCAGGAAAGTGTTGTTCTGTAGCTTGTACTTCTCTATCAATTCTGACCATGCTGACTCAAACTCATCAACCGTCAGCATGTCGTTGCACACCCGGTGGAATTCCGCCCTAAAATCACTCTTCTTAGTATAGTGTGAACCAAGGTTCTCTTTTGCTTTTCTCAGGACGTGCCACTTGCACCAACGGTGAGTTGTCCCCGGGAAAACTTCCCCTATCGCAACCTCCATAGCTCGTGCCTGGTCTGTGATCGTCAAAATTAAGAACTAGGTCAGTGTACATGGGTAATACGTCTGTCCACGGAGAAAGGGAACAGAAACACGAGCTGCGATGCGAAAATCAACCAAGGAATTATGTTTTATCTCACTAACCCGTCAGAATTGTCTTCGGATGCTTCCCTCCCATGAGCCGGACGAATTCACGGAACACCCATTTGAAGCTGTCAACTGTCTCCTCCTTCATAAGGACACCCCCCATTATGATGCTCTGGAAATGGTTGTTGACCCCAACAAAAATTCCAAACGGCATATCATAGAGGTTCGTTTTGTAGGTGGTGTCAAAGGTAATAACATCCCCAAAGTTGTGGTACTGCAGCTTGCTGCGGCCGTTTGTCCATAGAAGTGTCTTCACTCTGCTGTCTTTGTCAATATCGACCAGGTAAGTGAACTCCGGATCGGATGCAATCATCTCAGTGAAAACTTGCATTGTTTTCCTGATGTCGTCATCAGCTTGATCTTTACTTAACTTGCCACAAAATGACCTTAGACACCTTTTTGTGAACGGCACGTTCTCCATCCTCCCAAACAAGCTCCCGATTATATTGTACACCTTTGAAAGGTTTACATTGTTCTCCCTCAGCTGCTTCACCACATCTCGAGTGTACTTATCAATGTGCCTATGAGAGGGCCAGTGCAGCTTCTCCGCACAGGTCTTTAGCATCTCATGGTTGTGCTCTTCCCTGATTTCTGAAATGTACCATCCCCCGTCGTCTGTGCGTGACAACCGTATCAGTGCAGGACAATTTGTTCTGGCAGATGTGCTGTTCTCCTTCTCCGGTTTGCCCTACAACGCAGTCAGTGCCTAGTTAGACACCCCCCCCCCCCCCATTTACGCAAATTAAAAAAATGCATTCAAACAATACAATAGTAAGGAGGGCGAAAAATAACTCACCGCGCAACCACACACAATTTCTTGCATACATTTAGTCCCGCTGACATTCTGCCTGCTCCTTCCAAACCGTATTCCAAACCCCATCTCCCAGGAATGCAAATTGTAGAACTCGTAGGCTTCAACAATGGAATCGAAATTTAAACCCTGAATAGGGCTCACTACCACTTCCGTGTTTCTCTCAGCAAAACCACGTATAGCTGCTTCCAGTGCTGGTACTATACTTTCCCGGACAGGCCTCTCATCTGGCACGGAAGGACGCCTTGCTCTAAAAAAAACACACACACACACACACACACAAGTGTTAGAACGGCATTCTCTGCTTTTTTTGTGTGGTACATCTTTTTTGCGTAAAACGGGGGTGTCTAAGTAGACACTGGCTCCCAGGCTTGATGCTACGAGGGCTAATTCCTTTGTCACACGAATGTCCTAGATGAAAACATATGCGGCTTTTCTGGTGAGAAGTCCGAACTAGCTACCCGAGGCAATCTGCACGATACAGAGCTATAACAATTCTAGAAAATATGCCCGGCACATGATTGATTTTTCTTACGACATTCTGTTCCCTTTTTTCTCACCAACTACAATCACCATGCTTATACTGATTGCCATGCTTAGAATGCATTTCATCAAAAGCAAACAATTTACGGCGTACAACGTTTCCTCTTAGATGCATTTGTGGAGGAGCGATAATATTTGCCTTTACTTTCTGCCTTTTACTTTGCTAGGTCGCTGAGCGATTTTTTTTATGTTCCTGCCAACTTCATCAAAAAACCACTGCCAGGCTTCATGCTGTGAGGGCTAATTCCTCTTCTCATACGAGGGTGCCAAGTGAAAACATAAGCGGCGTTTTTTCGGCGAGAAGACTGAACTAGCTAACACCAGCATGCTACGCTCGATGGAGAGCAAACAGTTGAGAATGACAAAGTCGCAGGCAACATTATCATATTTTTGCAAAAAAAAAAAAAAATCTTGTGCTCACCTTCGTTTCCAGCTTGACGGAGACTGAGCTGCCCCTTTCCTCCTCTTTGGATCAGGCACTGCATTCGCGGCAGTAGAACTGCCGGCCGGCAATCGAGCCGTAGAGCTGCCGGCCGGCACCTCTTCCGCGTAAGCGTTCCGCATCCACGGCGATACCGCGAACGCTGGGCGTTGCGGGGCGACACCGCTCGCCTGGATCTGAGTCTCACCGTGATCAATTGCTGATTGATCTAGCCGGTGGATCTCTTCACTCTCGGGTACAGGGAGAGATGGGCAACTACAACTGTTGGCTGGGCTCTACACGGCGACGACGAGCCGAGGTCCATTGTTGAAGGCGACGGGGATGAGGTGCTGTGTGTTCTCAAGGATTGAGCAAAATGTGTGTTTACAAACACCCCTTGCAGAGCCGCGGGAGAACGACGGATTAAGGCCGAGCCACTGGAACAGTGGCACGCAGGCACGACAGAGGTTGCGGGAGGGTACACGCAATTGACGCACAGCGGAGTGCGGACCACCAGAAGCGGTAGAAACAGCTCGAAGCGGTAAAAACATGCGCCGGCATAGGATGTCATTGAATTCTCCGGTCCAGCAACCATCCGTCCCGCATAAATGCTCGCGTATTCTTCTGTATATCACTGTTGGGCTGACCTTTCTTCGCATTTACCTGCACTCATCCCCGCGCGGACATCGATGGCCAGATAGCAGGCGGCATCTGCCGCTCGGTTCAGATCGTCCCCGGGGGGAGGCACACCCCGGGGGGGGGGGGGGGGGGGGGGGGTACTACCTTGTACATTAACTCTCCTTTATTTTCTTCTCCACTTACCTCTAAGTGAGATATTTATCCAATTTACACTTCGTGGTGGGCATGATTATCAATTCGAAGCTTTTAGAAATAGGCCAAATGCAAATATCTTTAGTTTGAAGTCGGAAGAAATTATTGTTAGGGATTTCCTTTTGTCCAGTTAACGTTAAGATTATATTAACATATTAAAAATCATGTTTGCTTTTAATTTTTTATATCTTGTAGGGAGTAATATGTTTTGTTAATTTTTAATCGATTTTATTGAAAAATGCATCATTATTTTTTTTTAATGACGTAGGTCACCGTGTAATTTTCTTTTCCTTTTTTTGTGACGAAGGTCATCGTGTGGTTTGTGGATATTAAACTCTATGGAGTACATGACGAGAGGTATTTTTTTCCAACATTGCTGAAGATGTATTTCGCTCTAGATCATGCTACTTATTCTATGCCATATTAATATTGGAAAACTAACTTTGTCAGGTTCATATGACATACTTTAGGACAGAAAGCAACTTTAATCGACTCGGAAATGAATGATGAGGGCGTGAGAAATCATGAGTTCGAAGATGGCGAAAGCAATATGGTTCCTTCGGATTTAAACAGATGTCGTGTATGTGGATCCTACATTGTTTGAGTTGTGGGACATATTGGACTATTTAAATGGTCAATGAATAAAGATTTGATAAAAAAGAAACCTATTAAAAGACAAGTGGGAGTTAATAATATGGTGTATACAATGCGCATGTAGGATGGTGTGGAGTTGAAAAAACAACTTTTAGTATATATTCTGAAGTATCAAGATAATGAGGCGATAGACAATATTCCTGCTTTCGAACGAGGAATTATGGATCGCATAAAGAGATGGATCTTCATGAAATAAGATAGTGGATCATGTTATATTATTTAGAATTTGGTTTTTAATTCTCGCTTTGAACTGGTGTTAAATTGTAATATCTCTGCAAATTACAACTATCATTTTGTGCTTTGTGGATTTGAAATGATGCAACGTGAATGCATTCTATGTTATCAACGTTATAAATTCGAAATTATTGCTCTGGTAACAAAAAAAACACTAAACTAGAAATGACATTTATATTTCGAAGACGTGTGTGTTGCACGTGTACTAGTGCTATGAAGCACCGATACGGCGATACGGAGACGGCGATACGGATTACGGCGATTTCAAAAAACAGCAATACGGCGATAGGGCGAATATATGTTTAAAAATAATAAAATGACAGGTCATATAAAGATACAATAACTGAATGCATGAGATGAGATAAATTACTGTCCATTTGTTGTCATTTTCCTTGATGATTGAATCTGAATGATCCCCAATTTCAGTTCACCATGCCTCATTGGCTCATTGTACATGCAAAATAAACCATATGGTAGGTATTATAATTTGGAGATACATAATAACAGTATAACAAACACAACAATCCATAGTTGCTTGCAGTACGACCAACTGAAGATTGACTGCTAGAGGATGCCATGCCGGAATCTCACTCCCTGCCAGCCCAAGCAATCCAGCAGCAAATCAGTAAGCAAGCAAGAAAAGAATCTATGCAGACACGAGCAGCAGATCAGCAAGCAAGCAGGGGAGAACGAGCGCGCAGCAGCAGCAGAGAAGCAGGGGGAACTGGGAAGCTCGGCAGCTGGGATGGAAAGGATTACCTGGCTGCTGGGCTGCTGGCGACGAGCGGCAGCGGAGGCGACTCCAGGTGGCGGGGAGGGGCGATTCCGGGCGGAGGCGGCGCGAATCCGGGCGGCGGCGCGAATCCAGTCGCTCGAGTGGAGGCGGCTGCCCTGGCAAAGAAAGAAATGAAGAGGGGGAGGGAGGACGCGCGGGGTTAGGGTTTGTATCGCGCGGGTGAGGGCTCCGAAGTGGGCTCTCCCGTGTCGCCGGTGTATCGCTGCCGTCTCGGCGGAGTATCGGAATTATTTTCATTCTTTTTAATTCAAAAAAACCGACACGCGGGCGATACGAGTATCGGAGGCGTTTTTGCGTATCGGAGTATCGCCGAAGTATAAAACTGCGATACAAACTTTTTTGCCGTATCGGTGCTTCGTAGACTATATGGGTAGGCGTACCTTTTTTTTTCAGGATTAAGGGTAGGCGTAATTTATTATTATTTTTTTTTTTTGACTTGTGGGTCAGCGTACCTGTATGGGATTGTTCCGGTGGTTTTATTGACGGGAGCACAAACTATTGGGCCCGCAACTTAATCCCACACGTTTCATGTATCAGAGCAAGGTGTGCTTCCCTGTAAGTCGCGGCACCGGCGGCAAGGGGTGTTGGCCATGGCGCGGAGGCCATTGCCGTGAGGAGTTCTTCATCCATGTCCGAGCCGTCGACAAGGTGCGTCATCGATGGCAACATGGAGGCGGGTCACCGGCGAGCTGCGGCACCGGTGATAAACATGTGTGAGTCATCGACAAGGTGCGTCATCGGCGACAACATGGAGACGAGTCACCGGCGAGTTGCGGCACCGGTGGTGAACATGGGGCAGCGAGCATGTCATGGCGGCACGCTCGTGGTGAAGGCGTAGGAGGTGCGTCTCTCGTGGAGGCCAGCGGCGGCGGCGGCAATCGGCGTGACAAGATGGCATTGGCGGCCGTCTTCGTGTTGCAACGACGACATCGACGACAATGGCTTCAAGAGAGTAATAAAATAACAAGATTTGGGAGGTGATTGTTGGAACCAAATCTTGTTATAGTAGTTCATCATGTTTGTTTTTAGTTATGCATGCAGATTAGGCAAGAGATTGCGTTAGCGGTAGGATTAGTCATGCAAAGATGTGTGTGTGTGCATGACACGGTGCAAGTGTTGTAGTGGCACTAGTGTGTGTATGTCGTTGCATTAGTTACTAGTCTAAACTGCATGTAGTGTCAGGCTCCGTGGGGTTGCAGCGGCCGAGTTATGCAGCAGATCAATATGGAGCTAGAAGCGGACGCAATCAGTTGAGGAATGCGTCAAGTGTGCCGTTATGGCAAGCTCGTGTCTGCAACAACTTGGAGGTGACTCAAGCCTGCACGTGTGTGTGCTGTTAGTGGAGATGTGGAGTAGTTAGTGGAGTAGAAATCGGATCAAGCAGTTGTGTGGCTTGGCCGGTGCGTCTCCTTCCCCTTTAAAAGGACTTGTAATCAGTTTGGTTTAGTTGAGAGATGAGGAATACAGAAAAGGCACAAGTGCGTGTGCCTCTAAAGCTATGTGTGTATGAGTTCTTCCTCTCCATTGTGTACAACACGAGAAGTGTAGGTGTGTCCACTGTGTACTCGTGTGTGTATCTGTTGATCCTTAGGCAGGGACATCATTTGGTATCAGAGCCGCAAGGTTCGGGGCCGCGGTCAGTCCGCGACGAGCACGGCGGACGCGGAGGCGGCGCGATGTGACGCCGTATGTGAGGCGAGCGTGGAGGCCGCGGCGGACCTGCGTAGTGGCGCAGAGGCCACGGTGGCGCGGCATGGCGGAGGCGTGGAGGTGCGTCGCGGCCACGGAGGCCGTAGCGGCGCCATGCGACGGCCATGGAAGAAGCTCGGCGTGTGTCGCCGAGGAAGAAGACCGTGTCCTAGGCACGCAGGGCCGGCCGTGTTGATCGCATTGGAGCGCGACATGGGCACGAGCTGGGGCGTGTGGAGCGTGGCGACGATTGAGGAGGGAGAAGACTTGGTCCGTCAGCAGGCCGGCCGCGTTGATAGCGTTGGAGCGTGTCAGGCGCGCGAGCTGGGGCATGCGGATCATGGCGGAGTGGGTGCGTAGACTGCGTTAGTGCGTGTCGTGGGCGCGGCCGTGGCTTCGTAAGTGCGAGCTAGAGCGGCTAGAAAACCCCTCCCTGTGTACTCCATTGAAGCACCACGAGGTTGAGCTCGGGTGGAAGAAGGCGTCAATGCGCCGGGAAGAGGATGGAAGCAGCGTCAAGCGTGGTGGAGGCCGTAGCGGCGGCCATGGCGCCGAACGTCGACGACGAGCCGACTCTTCTGTAGGTCACGGTTTAAGGGGGGAAATGTTAGCCAACAAACCGTGACGTGTGTGCGTTGTGGCGTGCGTGTGTGGCTGCGTCCGAGTCGTTGGCGAGGGTAGCGGGAGTCGTTGTGATCTGTAGATGTTGGCCGCGTCGTGCGCGCCAGAGCGAGCAGATCGTGCGAGCTGGGCATCGTGTGTGTGAGTCGTGAGCGAGGTGGAGAACGTGCGTGCGTGCACCTATGCTCTGCCCAGTATAAAGCTCCTGTGTACTGATCGTTGATGTACTGAGTTGCCGAGCATGTAGCCTGTGAATACAAAGAAAAGACTAGGGCGTCTGTGCGCCCACGGCGCCGTGCGCCGGCCGAAAAATCTTCGTGTCCACTGTCCAGTGTGTCTCCTTTCTCCTACCTCTGTCCGTGAGTGAGTTGAGAGAGAGAGTAGCTAGGGCATGCCGTTTGGCAACAACATCATGCTGAAGAAAAAAAGCTCAACGCTGGAGTCTTAGAAATTTTGTGGCCTAAACATTAAACAGAGAGGCATATTAGAGACAAATGTAACTACTAGTTAAATGTCCGTTCATTGCTACGGGTCTCAACTTTTTTCATCGCACATGTAAACAGAAACAATTATATGTATAAAAAGAGAGTCACATAAAATATTTCAAAAACAGTGAGATTCTTCTTTGCAAAATATGTACCTCACTACCTCCATAAAATTATATTAGTTGAAACCATATCCATAGAAAGCAACAGCCCGGCAATTATCTCTTATAGGTAAATACCCTTGCACAATCACCAAAAAAAAAAGTAAAGCCGTGCACACAAACATCAACTGAAAGATCATTTCATTATGAAACGGCACAAAGTCTAGCTCCATGGACATTGCGATAAACTTGTATTTTCTGTCTCTCAATCGCCCTAATAATGGCTAATGCACATGGGCCTTCTCTTACTCCAAACAATAATGGCTAACCAGATTTACCGACCGGTAACCAAAACCTTAAATGAGATAACTAACAGTAACATGCCCAGTGGCGGTTCAATCAGCACATCAACCTGAAAAATTACTCACTATATTAAAGACCGTCAAAACAACGGCCCCTCCGCGGCCGGGCCACTGTAGCATAGCTACAGTGGTTACTGTTCAATGAACAGTACTCACCAGTGACACGATCCCCACCGTCCGTCACCGATCGCACGTTCCGCACGTCGTGCCCGTGCCCGTTTTGCAGAAACAACACTCACAAAAACAGAAATTGATCCGCCACCCACGATTTCCCGAACAGAAGGACCCATATAAAAATTATCAAAACTTGAGGGACTTCTTTGCAAAAATGACGCCACATCCCCCCTTCGCCCTTCTCTCTCCCGCGCCGGCCCGAGGCCGGCAGCGCCGCCGCCTCCCCGCCCCGCCTCTCCGCGCTTCCTCGGTCAGATCGAAGGGCACAGCCGCCTCCGCCGTCGCGTCCCCTCCATCTTCGCCGAGTTTCGTGTGCTGGGCTGCACGATGCGCGCCGGAATCTTCACCGACGTCCGCGCTGCCCGCCGCCGCATCTGCTGCTTGCCGGCGACGCTCCGGCCACCTATAAGCAGCGGCGCCGCTACTCCCGGGTAGCCCGAAGCCGCGCGCGTCCGACGCGCCCATCCGCGCTTCCTACCTCGACGCGGTTTGACGTCACCAAGCCACGGGCCTAGGCTGACCAGCGGGCCGTCTGGTGGGCCGTGCTGCTTGCTGCGAGCCTGTCCCGGCCCACTACTTTTTTCCCCTTTTTTTGTTTTTTATTTACCAGAGCTTTTCAAACTTTTTAAGCATAGATGCAAAATCAAATCGAACCAATTTTCCAAATATTCGTACAAATCAAAATATTCATTCTAAATACGTTGCGACCTTTTCCAAGCTATTTAAAATCTTGCAAAGTTCAAACCATAAAAAAAACTTCATTTCCCACCTCCGCATCATTTAAAAAAATATATGTTTCAAAATTTCCTTTTAAACTCAAAGAAACTACAGAAAAATCATGCCACTGAACATGATTAAGCCAACAAAATAAATTGGTACAAACGTCTTATTTAAATAGAATTTGTTAAACCATCTAAATACACTTACCCATTCAAACCATGGGCTTCAAAAAAATCCAAAAAAAAACACACACACATGTCAATATTGCGAAATAGTTGTTTCCAACTTAAATTCAAATGATTGATCTACTAGACAAAAAATATAACATGCTCCACACAAATTAAACCACTTAACATATATTGTTTTAGTGCATTCAAACAAAATTAGAAAACAACTAAATGCTTTTTTTTTACAGGATCCGATGCATTAGAAAGGAAGCTCAGTACAACTTACAACACGGTCCAACTTAAAGCATTTTTTTAAAACAATTTAGCTCTCTGACAGGTGCTACCCTTTTACTTCACCAATTTCCAGAAAAAATGAAAACCGTTCAAACTAACTTTACTTCAAAAATTTGAACTTTCCAAAATACAGCGGGTGCAGCATGTCGCTGCACCAAATTCAAAAAAAAAAGATTCCCCCCAACAATTCTCCCACTCCAAAATATTTAATTTCGTTCTAAGTTTCAAAATGGATTTCAAAGATTCACACCAGTTAACTTCCTCTACAAAAAATATTCGATCTCTTTGAGGAAAAAAAAAATTCCCCCAAATAATTCTCCCTCTCGAAACATTCAATTATGTTCTAAAGTTTCAAAATAGAATAATATGATTCAAAAATGTTCAAAAAAAAACTTTACAGAATGTATGCCTCTTGAACACGGATCTTAATTAGATAGCAATGTCAAACTACAAACATATTTAAACATTTAAATTTGCAAAAAAAAATGCATATACTCCAAACAACGAATTACGATGAATTTTAACATTTCGAATCACAGCGTCCACGATTTTTTTTGATGATCTACAAAAGAAAAAAAAGTTATAAAATATTCCGAGCATTATTCAATCATTCCATATTTTCCCAAAATCATACAAATTTCCCCTCAATTCGAACAATTAAAATCTGAACAATTCTTTCTACAAAACGAATTTATTTTTTAATCCGAAATATCATCAAATTTTTTCAGCAAGGGCGCGGCGTGCGCCGCGCCAAATACCACTAGTAGTATCCATGAAAAGTCGGCAAGGATGCCATCGCTGCAACAATGTGATACAACTTCCTGGTTAACTGGCACAGTGGCAGAGATGCAATGAACTGAAAAACAGGGGGGAATGGGGCCAATTGTTGCACACTGATCATTAATTTGGATAGAAGCAGCCACATACTAGTAAGTCTAAGACAGCTACCAGATTACATTAGTCTAGAAGCCATGATTCACAATTGATATAACACTGGGCACTCATATCTCAGCTAAGACACCAAGGACATGGCGATGATTTCGATCATAAGGGAAGGGCAGCTCCTACTCAGATGCTGGAATCCGTCAGTGGTGATGACTGCCTTCAAATTGGCTGGAGAGCCTAGAAAATCAAAGCACGCCCTCTTCAGCCCCTCACAGTGATGCTGCTCTGCTAGCGCCAAGATGATCGCCGCTGAGCACACATTTATGTACTCGCACAGCTTCTCCTCGCAGACCACCTTCAGTCGTTCCATGCCGTACCTGTCCGCCGCGACGAGCAGGTGCTGGCACATCACGTCTTCGTCCTCCTTCCTCATCTCCGGCAACGAGCCGGTGTACGCGAAAAAAAGCAGCGCCTTGAACACCTCCGCCTCCATGTCTTCCACACGCACGACGACACTGGAGGTGGCCCTGCCCTCCGCCATCGGTCCAAAGAGCTCGGCGGCGAAGACCGACGAGCGGGCAGCGAGAATGCACCGGTGCGCCGCAACGGTCTCCCCAGCGACCTCGAACACCACGTCGGTTCCCTTCTCCATCTCGAGGAGCTCTCCCAGATGCCGACGCAGGTCGCACGGGGGCACGGAGACGAAGGGCGCCCCATGCTCTTCCACCGCGCGGCAGGCGCGGACGACGAAGATATCGCAGCGGACGGTGAACGAATCGTTCCTGAGATGCTTGGAGCTCTCCAGGTCCTTCCTTTTGATGAGTGTCCTGTACAACCAGCCTCTCCGGGGATGAAGTTGTCCACCGATCCCAGCGGCGCCGCTTGCGTCGCCTCGACAGCCTCGCCGGCGAGGCAGATGCCCCACCGCACCTTCACCGTCCCCGCGACATCTCCGTCGGGGATTAATTCGAGGGATATGTATTATTCGCCCGCCGAGCCTAGGCCATTGGGATTGGGACAGTAGTAGATGCACCAGCGATGGCCGCCGATGATGAAAGGGCGGGACTTGACGCGGCGTCCGGTGGGAATGCCCTTGGTGCGGGAGTACCCGTGGATCGTGAGAAGGTGGTGCCCGCTCTCCGCGTCTGCCTTGATGGCGGACCGAGACCGCTTGCCGGCGGCGCTGGCGGACGACATCGCCGACCTGCTCCGCGGGATTGGGAGCTCGCAACTGTCGTAGATCGGGGCGCTGCTTGCCTGCTTGGTGCTCTGCTTTTTTTTTTTTTTTTTTTTTGAGGGGAAAGCTTGGTACTCTGCTGGGGGGCGGTTTTGAGGGTTTACATGTCTACCGTGGTATCCTGGACCTGGGCCTCCATTGGGATTTCCAGATATGGGTCAGGGGCACAAATTGTTCTGGTAGTGGTTTTATCGATGAACGATGAGACCTCAAACTCTAGGGCCAGCAACTTATTCCCACTCGATGTGATCATAAGTCCAACGAATGTGTATATATGAACATTAAAATCTTATTATTTCAAAAACATTAAAATCTTATTATGCTAAAGAAATGAATATTAAAATCTAGAAACAGTAAAACCATCCACTATGTGCACAAAAAGCAGTTCAAAGGGTATACTGAACCGGTTCAATACATAGTAGGGCAAAAACAACCGGAAATCCATTTTGGGTTGTAGAACTAGATGTTCCTATTATGAAAAATCATATTTCACAATGTCAAAAAATTTCGAAAAAAATTCGGGTGTACATATAGACATTTTATGTACTACACATTTTTTGTCAAAAAAAGAACACATTTTTTGTCAAAAAAAGACGTTTTTGTAACCTGTGTAAAAAAGACAAATAAATTGTCTAGTATAAACTTTTTGTTGAGCACCGACTTTGTCTTTTTATATAAAGCACAAAAAACATTATTTTTTTCGTGAAACTTTGTCTGCCAACATAAAATGTTTAAAGGTACACCCGAAATTTTATTTCAGAATTTTTTTGATATTTTAAAAATGCACTTCCGTAATGAGACTAGATGCTTCTGCGAGCCAAAACACCTTGTCCAAAAACGACTCACGGTTTTGGTTCGCTTACATGTGTGGGTCTTTTGTGATAGAATGAAGAGTAAGACTGGATGGAGTAGAAAATTGATATTTGTTTCTCTGATAGATACAAAACTCTAGCAAAAATTTCTATGACTTCTGGTTCGTGCAGGAAATTTCAACCACTTATGATCCTTCGGAATTCAGCCAAACATGTTGGCGTTTTGGGCAGCACAGACAAGCTAGTCGTGCTGGCTGTACTCCAAGCACTAGTACAGAACGACACATCGGAAACGGGCCAAAAACCCCTTCGGCAATGGAGAAAGGGTCCGTGTCCCAGCCTTTGTCACTGATGTGAAGGCCTTCATCGGTAACGGAGGCCAAAAACCGTTTCCGATGATGTCTCCATTTGGCAACAGTTGTGCGCAGACCTCCGTTTTCTTAGTTTTCCTTCATCAGATACGGAGTTTGTCATCCACCCATTTGCACTGAGCATTTCTCATATTTCGGTTACAGGATGCCACGTTTACAAATGCCACTAGATACTTAAAATCTCACAGCACAAGTTCAAATACTAAAACGGTAACAGATTTCATTCATATCACAATGTAACTTTACATTTCCATCACAATTTCACCTTTACAATTGCATCACAAGATGTGACAAACATAAGAGGTAAAATGATAACAGATTTCATCTATACTAAACCTATCATGTCAAAGGACGGAAAGAATATATGATTTCTTCCCTACATCCTTTTCCACAATCCTCGCAGGTGTCACTCTAGCTATCTCTTCTTATCTCAACTTCTTGAGAGAAGGATGTTGAAGCTTTGGACCCTATACATTAGTAAATAGAGTTACAATTGTTAAATACATATGCTAAAACAAATACACTATGAATTTAAGAAAACTGAAACGATATCTTACCTATGTCTTGAGGTGGCTCTTATTGATGAACCGGAGCAGCCAACACACGGCTTGTCAACAAGATATTGCGATGTCAGTAGCTTCATATGATGCCTGACAACGATCATCCTTTCCATAGAGGCCACTACCGGCTCTGGATTTTTTATGCAGTGTCACCGAAATCTAATCTAATACGTCACCGATGTGACATTTCGGCGACACTGTATAAAACACTCTTACTTAAAAAAGTATGTGGAGTTTGAAAGGGAACAGCTTGATATCCCTAAATGTAAATAATGATTTATGTTAGTTCTGACACTACTAGATAGAACAAATAATTTAACACAATAATATGAAGTATACAGTAGTATATAGTGTGTACTGATCTGTGTATATAATTGGAGGCCATTATGGGAAAGTTAACAAACACTACTCTCTTGAGTAATATTCGTTGTTTTTTCTGTGTCTCCGACTTTTTTATGCAGTGTCACCGAAATAGACTCCTGTTTTCACATGGACTAGTTATAGCTAAACTACAACTAGTTGCAAGTGCACAATAGGCAAGTTAACTACATCAAGAAATGATCTAGATAGAACTACAGAATGTGAACTGAACTACTTTCAACAAGTTAGCTAAACTACAACTAGTTGTAAGTGCACAATAGGCAAGTTAACTACATCAAGAAATGATCTAGATATAACTACCGGATGTGAACTAAACTACTATCAACAAGTAAGCTAAACTACAACTAGTTGCAAGTGCACAATAGGCAAGTTAACTACATCAAGAAATGATCTAGATAGAACTACCGGATGTGGATCTGATACCTTCTTCACGTCGCCGTTGGATCGATCTAGCAGATCCGGAAGTGGTGGAGGCAGAGGAAGCAGACAGAGCGACGACCTCGCCGTGTCGGGGGACATGACGAACACCTCGCCGTGTCGGGGGAGATGGCGAAGACCTCGCCGTGATAGCCGTCGTCTGGGCGGAGACGGCGCCGCCACGGCGCCGGCGATGGCCGCAACGCCAGGAGGCGCCGCCACGAACAGATCTAGCATACTGGGACAGAGTGAGGAAACGAGTGTTAGGTTTTGCTCTGTACCGCCCATATATATATATATATATATATATATATATATATATATATAGGTGAAACATAGGAAACGGTTCTTTAGAAGGACCGTTTCCTTTGTGTTTCTTCCACTGAGGTGTGGGACCTACGCGCCCACTCTGTGGAATTTCTTCTACTCTCTGGAATAATATTTTCCTAATCTCTACTATATGGAGAAAACCACTTATAGGATACTTATATTAATATTAGTGATTACTACATTACATACGCAGTACATATTAATAATAATAATAATAATAAAGTAAATTACAGTTGGAGAACTTATAGAACTACTACTAGCTACTTCTTATTTTTCTTGCACCCTGCTTCCGCGCAATCCTCGTCCTTCTCACGGCCTCGCTTATTGGGGGCCATTGGAGGTGGTGGTGGCGGCGGCGGCGGCAGCATATCGGAGGCGGTGGCGGCGGCTTTCTTCTCCATCGCCGGGGCTCCCTTCTTCGGGACCGGCGCCTCCGCCTCGTCCTCCTCCTCCTTCTCCTCTTCGGTTGACTCGTCATCAGAATCAACCTTCGGCGGCCCCAGCATCAAGCTGGGATCATGGAAGTTGGCGTATTCATCGTCGCTCGTCTCCAGCGTCGGTCCTTCAACGGACTCGCCGCTGACGGGGGGACTGTCCCGCGGCGACTCAGTGTGCTCCTGTGTGTCGTTGCTGCGAGGCATCTTCGCTAATCAGTAGGAGGGAGCGAGCGAGAGAGAGAGAGAGAGCAGATTCGGTGGCGTCTTGAGCTAGCAAGTATTGGGGTTTTCAAGGAGTAGTGGGCGGTGCCACTACGCCATGGCATTTACTCGCCTCGCTTCGAATTCCAAGAAGATGGAACGTGTCCACATTGGAAACGGACACCCCAAAGTCTCCGTTGCTATAGAGGCACATATCGGAAACGGAGCCTGAATTAAGACCGTTGTCAATACTATGGGTAACGGAGTTAATACTTTCTCCGTTACCTATGTTGACGGGCCAGCCACGGCCCAGGTCAGGTTTGTACGCACTGGCCGCGATTCTCCGTCGCCTAACGCCTGCCGTTTCCATAGAGGGGTATCCGATTTGTCGTTCTGTACTAGTGAAGGACTTCTCCAGAAAATAGCCAACCTGACCGGCATGTCTATGATGCCCATAATTGCACTAGTTGGAAGTGGGATTTTCCGATCTCCCACCCATTTATTTTTACCCTAAAATATCACTTGCCTAAAAAGGGAATCATTTTTTACCGCCAGGATTTTTTTGCAAGAAAAATGTAATTTTACCTTGTTTTCCCGTAAAAAAGGAATTGTTTTAGTCCCAGTGGCGTATCTAGGGTGGACAAGGGGGCCTTTGCCCCCCCCCCCCCCCCCCCCCCATGCCATGATGGCGCCATGGTTTATCTATACATAAGCTTAATTTACATGCAATTGTAGGAAAAATTAAGCATGTTTGGCCCCCTCTAATAAAAAATTATTATGTCACTTGTCTGATGAAGATGCTTACATGACATTTGAATCTTACTTAAGAACATAGCATAAGCAGGATCAATGTCGGGGCACTCGGTATCCCAACTAGACTGCCTCCGCCCCTATTTAGTACACATGTCATTCAAATCCAGTGCTGAGGAAATTTGTTGGCACCAAACGCGTGGAAAAAAAAGGAATAGAAAACCCACCGAGAGGTTGCCGCGTGGGAAAAAAAAGGGAATACTTACGCCTAGTACAATGAGTATACATGTATGCCGAGAAAGGAATGGTGCACGATCGATATCTCTTTGATCGCGCCCGCCAACAACTTGTTCCCACTGGATGTGATCATAAGAACATTAAATCTTATGCTAAAAAATATGAACATTAAAATTTGGAAACTGTAAGACCATTCATTATGTATGCAAAAAATGGTTCAAATGGGATAGTGAACCGGTTCAATATATAGTAGGGTAAAATGGACTCACAATTTTGGTTCGCTTACATGTGTGGGTCCTTTGTGATAGAATGGAGAGAATGAGTGGACGGAGTAGAAAAATGATATTTTTTTATCTGATAGATACAAAACTCAGGCAAAACTTTCTATGACTTCATGTCCGTGCAACAAATTTCAACCACTTCTGATCTCTGGGAATTCAGCCAAACATGTTGGCGTTCTGGGCAGCATAGACACGCTAGTTGTGTTGGCTGTACTCCAGGACTTCTCTAGAGAGAGAATAGCCAACCTGACCGGCATGTCTATGATGCCCAAAATTTCAATACTAATCACAAGTTTTACCGGGAGAACGGTAAGCAAGGTTTACTGCTCCATAACACTCTTACGTGTACTTATACCGCCATGGGCAGCCCGGCCCGGATGGCCCGACGCGACCTGGCCTGAAAATCTCGGGACGGGTTGGGCCGAGCTTACACATCGGGCCGGGTTTAGGCTTGAATATCGGGCCCGACAGTCAGGTCGGGCTTAACAAAAACACAAATTCAGTGAGGATTGGACCAGGCCGACCGGGCTTTGTTTCTGGTGCCTGATGGTTGGGCCAGGACTGGCTTGGGCCTGGGTTTTTCTGTATCGGGCTTTTTAGACCCGGCCGAGAAATGCCCAGGTACACGGTGTACTGCAAGTCTGCAAGTGGGTGCACAATATGCAATTGGGAGACGAGTTTGGAAATTAGCACGTGTACTTGCAAGTTAATGGTATTGTTATTGTGGCGCCAGATGAGCCATCATTTTCGTAACGCTGTTTTTTTTATGCCGTCATTGTGCTCTGCTTGTCGCTCCTCGCTTTGTCTCGCTCACTCGAAAGCAGCAGCTAGCAGAGCACTATCGCAATGATTTATTTAAGGAAGGCACTAATCATCCAGTTCTTACCACTAATCATCGGCTACCGATGTCGACGCCGGCACCACTCCGGCACCAGCACGTGACCGTCCTGGAAAGGTGCCAGGTCTCGCGTCGCTGGTGCCGATGGCCAAGCAGCCGCGGACGCTGCCGCTCACCTTCTTCGACCTCGCCTTCTGGGGCTTCCCCCCCGTGCAGCGCGTCTTCTTCTACGACCACCACCACAGCGCCGGCGATGAGCTTCTGGACGTTCCGGACTTCCTCCATCGAGAGCTGCCCCTGTTCAAGGCGTCCCTGGCGGCCGCGCTGCACCGCTTCTACCCGTTGGCTGGGAGGCTCGCGTGCGATCTGCAGAATGAGCCCGCCGTCGTGTGCTCGGACGGCGACTCCGTCTGCCTGACGGTGGCGGTGAGCAGCGATAACTTCCGCGACCTCGCCGGCGATCAACCACGTGACACCGCGACACTCCGGCCTCTGCTGCCTCCGCTGCCCAAACACGGCGTCTTCGCTGTTCAGGTCACACGGTGTTCCCGCATGCCGGCATCTGCGTCGGCACGACGCTGCACCACGCCGTGGCCGACGGCTCCAGCTACGCGCAGTTCGTCAAGACCTGGGCGTCGATCCACCGCCACAAGGTTGAGGTGCCGCCGCCCCTGTTCGACCACGGAGTCGTGCGCGACGACGCCGGGCTCCGGGAGGCGTTCGTCCGCGACCACCGCGCCCTCGCGGATGCCGGCGACGAGCGGCTCGGCGACTGGGACCTTAGCATCAGGGGCGAAGCCGTTCTGCTCGCGACATTCCGCTTCACGGAGGAGGTGCTCCGAGGCCTGGGTCGGCGCGCGGAGTCGGAGACCTCGGCGCGTGGGTGCTCGCCGAACGCGCTGGCGTGCGGCGCCGCGTGGGCCGGCATCGTGCATGCGCGTAGAGGCACCGGCAACGGTTGCCATGCGCACCGGTTCGATTTCGTGACCGGCTGCAGGGCCAGGTCGATCCCGCCGGTTCCAGGGAACTACTTCGGGAACTGCCTCGGGCTATGCGGCGTGGAGGTGGAGGGGTCCACCGAGCTCACGCCGGCGACGGCGTCAGCGGCGATCTGGGAGGTGATCGAGGGGCTGGCCGAGCAAGGCCGCGCGCTGCAGGACGCCCGAGGGTGGGTGCGGCTCGTGCGGGAGAGCGCGGCGTCGCACGCGGTGACTCTGGCCGGGTCGCCGAAGCTCGGGATCTACGCGGCGGCGGACATGGGCGCGCCGTGGGGGCGGCCTAGGAAGGTGGAGATCGTGTCGGTGGAAACTACGGGCGCGCTGGCGCTGGCTGAGGATGGAAGCGGCGACGGCGGGATCGAGGTCGGGGTGGCGCTGCCGCGCGGGGCCATGGAGGCGTTCCGCACGTTCTACAACCACCTCCTCGCAAGCCTCACGTGAAACAAGACCAGCATATATATAACTCTAAACAGATGATGATCTGTAAAATGCGTTGTGGATAATCTGAGTAAAGCTCTGAAACTGTAACAAGGTTTCACTACACTGACACTGCACCAGTTCCCTCAAAACAGACAGAGGAAGGTTCACTACACTGACGCTGTAGCACTGTACTGTGACAAACTAGGATTTAGGCATGTGGACAAATACACAAGAAATCAACAGTGAGTGGCCACACTCTTCTGTTTGACGCTCTATTTGCTATGGACAATTTGATTTCAGAAGACAAAGCCAGACACAGCTCGCATCCTCATCTGCTGTAATCTGCTTGCGCCGTGCATTAGTCGATCGGCACTTCCACCTCCATCTTCAGGCCAGGGTGGTCAATGATCTGAAACCACAATGACAAAAGTTCACAGATGAGAAGAGAGTATAAGTTATAACAGAGCAGATGGCAATGCAGAACAGGTCCAGCAGTACAGAACAGAGGAATACAGTTCAGACATTGGTACAGAACAGAGGAAATATAGATCTGTAGGCATAATTTATAAATGAGGAATAGTAGATGCATTGATCAAAAGTATAAGTGCAGAAGCCTAATTTGTTTCTACTGGAGGACTGTATCTATGATAAGAACGGTAAGCAAGGATTAGTTGTGTACCGTCATAAAATCGTCTAATGATAGCGTGCAATCCCTTTCATACCCGGCTTCTTCCAATACCTTTGTTAATACTTGCTGAAAGGCAACAATTAAACTCGTGTTAATACTTGTTCAAAAACTAGAAAATAGTCATGATGCAGAGCTATGTCTAAATGACAGTAAAAACTCTTTGCTAAAAGATAGAAGCTACTATATTCTAAGGCCCAAGGATGTACGAGAAGCATATCATCTGTATACTGAAATCTTGACTTATCACGGATTTATTGTCTTGACCTCTTTTGGGAATGAAGTTATGCTCACTTGATGTGTTTATGATGAAAGGATGCCAATTAATTTAAGAGGAAATAAGGAAAGTATCACATCTGTTGTTTAAATAAGTTAAGTTGTATTCGCAAAAAAAAGTTAAGTTGCAAGTGAATGTACTATGCAACGAAATACAGATTAGTATGAAATGAGAACCTCTCTTTGTTGCTCTGACATGGATGATCCTGTTAGGTCCCGTAAAACTTCTACCAGGTCCTTGAAGGTTACTTTCCCCTTGCCATCAATATCATACACCTTAAATATCACTGTCCATGAAACATAAAAACCAAATCAACACCGGCAAATGAGTTACCATGAGGACCAAGGAGTCCATAACCAGTATATACTCTAAACAATAATAAGGAAATTCAGACATGACAATCATTACACTCAATCTTTTGCTGAAGGCTGGCCCTTGCGCTGAAGGTAGAGAGAAAGGAAACAAAATCCTTAAAGTTCAACCCATCAACCATGCGTAGCAACCTCTGCACGAAATAAGACAAATAGTTTGAGCCTCACTCGTATAACTGACACTGCTGAATCTCGAAAACATAGCTTTGACAGTCAAACTTGGAGTAAGGAAAGTCAGGTAATACCAGCTATTAGTTTATTTTTTTCGTAAAACTGCATGAATATGAACATGATATGATAATCCGAGCATTATATGAGAGCTGTCACTGAACTTTCACAGACTGCTAAAATTACTTATTCTGGAACGAGACGTTCTGCTGATTTAGGCCCTATACTGAAAATTGTCCTGCTGTTCGTATCTACTGAAGCTAATCTAAGCTAGAGCATTTACATTGTGATGTTCAGGTAATAAGAGTAGATTCTTAGTAGTAGACTATGATGCTGATGTTTTTCGTACCCGGTGACTAGCATTGAGACAGACCATGACCATCAGTTAGAAGGTTATTCAGTGACCAGTTGCATCGCAGAGGTTGGTACATCACTGCACTGAATCAAAATCAGCAGCTTGCTGCTGCTACTACTACTAGTACGCAACACTAAATGACTAGCAGTCAGTAAGTGCCTTTTGATTTCATATGATAGAAATTTATTTCCAAAACGCAAATAATGGAGTCTAAGTGACACACATCTGGCATGTCTGACGGTTGGGTTGGGTCTTTGAGCTACATATATTCTGAGAGAAAAAAATAGTGTAAAATCCTCAAATACAGCCCCTAGATCTAGTGGAGGGTCCAAATTTATTAGCCCATCTCACTGGGGTAAGCAAAACCTAGAGAATGACTACAGCAAAGTACTATGGCAAACAGCATAATCCTCCAAGGACAGGTCCATAAAGAATAATAAGACTACTCGCACGTGCTGCAGTGGATCAGTTCGTAACTACAGAAGGTACAGCAAATCAAACGGTGAAAAAAAAAAGCTCCCAGAAGGAAGATGAAGACAACGATAGTGGTATGGCGGGCGAGTGGTATGGGACGGACCTGTGAGAGCGGGTTGGTGGAGAACTCCGGGATGGAGAGGAACTCGTCCTCGGAGACGAAGCCCTTGGCGCTGCGGTCGAGCTGGCAGAAGCGCTCGTACAGCGACACGATCTCCTGCTGCGAGACTTGAATCCCAGCGCACCAACGAGAGAAGGTTAGAGCTCCGATCAGGGATCATCACCAAATTAATGAACAGGGGATTGGAGAATTTTGAGGAGATGGCCTACATAGGTAGCTGCAGTGCTCCTGCACCTCCTCGATGTCGTACTGCGTGAGCATGGACGACGCGTTCCCCATCGCCGATCGGCCGCCGCCGGCGCTCGATTTCCCCGGTCGATCGGCTCGCCCTTGCACCTCCTCGTTCGTCGCGTAGGGTGGAGGGGATCGTGAGAAGAATGATATCTTGGGAAATACTAGGGACGAGAGCGACCTGGATGGGAGAGACGAGCGGAGCAGGGAAGGAGTATATATCGGCGAGCCGCGGATTGGATTAATGTTACCGAGGGCGAGATAGAGGCGATCGGTCCCGTCGATGGTGATCTCGTCAAGATCGCCAACGCCGCCCGGCGCGACCGCCCATTTACGAGCCACGGTGCCGATCGAGCCCAAGGGGGACCTGACCACCATGGATCGCGGCTGTTAATTCCGGCGTGGTTGTGACCGGTGCGCGGTCTGAGTCTGGGCTGGTTCCGATCCCCATCGGGTCGGACCGCACCGGACCCAGTGGTGGTCAGGTGGGCGACAGAGGCAAAGTAGGTGGGCGGTTCCCAGTCGCGCGTCACGCAACGAACCCCTGCTTTGTCTGTTGTCCTGCTTGGCCCCGCGACCGCGACTTCTTCTTCCCTTCTGCTCCAGTCAGTCAGTGCTCTCACTCCGGCGGTCCGGCGTATCAGGCGACGATAGCCGGCCGGCCGACACGGCTAAGGGTGGCGGCGCCGCCGCTAGAGACCGGGTGCTTATGGAAAGTCTTGGGTTGACAGATGAGGTGGTGTCTCACAGTCTCAAAAGGCCAGGACGTCACATGATAAGTTTTATTGTCACGAAAACGCCAGACTTGACTCGGTACGTCTCTGTTACGCAAACCATGTGATGTTTACAAATCTGTGTTTACATTAATCTACGTTACTGTGAAATCTTACACTCGTACGGTCCTATGTAATTATGGTGTAAGAACTACTCCCTCCGTTTATAAATATAAGATGTTTTAGCCTTTGTCCACATTCACATGTATACAAATGTATCTAGACACGTTTTAGTGTATATGTTCACTTGTTTTAGTCCGTATCTAGACAATATGTAGAACACCTAAAACATCTTATATTTAAAAACGGAGGGAGTAGGTATTAGCTAGGGTCCTATGTTTTTTTTTTTGAATTTTTTCATATATATTAAACCAACGAACTTATCTTTGGAAGTTGAAAATCCCATTGAAAATTAAGCTTTTTATGTGGTTCCTTCATAAAAAAGTGCTGCTTACTAAGTATAACTTGGCAAAGAGAAATTGGAAAGGTGATTCTCATTGTTCCTTTTGTGGGAATAGTGAAACTGTTGATCATTTATTTATTTCCTGCCCTTTTGCAAAATTGGTTTAGCGTGTAGTTTTTTGTACCTACAATATTCCTCCTCCCACCAATGTTACTAATATGTTTGGGAATTGGTTGAACGGGATGGATAAAAAGACCAAAGGTAGGATTCGTATTGGCGTTTCAGCTATTTGTTGGTCTATTTGGAATTGTAGGAATAATCTTGTCTTTAACAGGAAAGAAACTTTTAATGTTTTACAGGTTATCCATTCGGCGGTGCACTGGATCCAACTATGGGCCTTCTTGCTACCTTCAGACAAGCGGGAACTTATGGTGGCTGGATGCACACGGCTCCTGTTGGTGGCACAGGATTTTTTCTCCCGGCATACGTGGCAGCATATTAGACGACTTTCGCAGTGCTCTATAGGTCTTGCTATTGTCCGGTTGAGGCTTGTCTCATTGTCTTTGTGATCATTTGAGATGTAATAATCTACTCGAACAAATTTGTGTAATAAATGGCTGTGTGCATCACTCGATACAGAGGTCGGGACAACCCCATTTCTAAAAAAAAAAAAATTAAACCAACAAAGAGTACACGATTACATCGATTACAAAAATAATACTAAAAGAGATGAGCAAATCTATGAGATTTTCAAGCCATTTCTTCTTCCATGACACAATCTTGTACTTTTCTGAATGCAGCCGTAGAACAACGCCGAATACACCAAAACACATACCTGTGAATACCAATGAAGGTTCTCCCATTTTATTTTGAGCCGCAATGCCATGCACGCACACAGCCATTAAATTAATCAAGCAACATCGGCAAGAGCACCACCACTGATATTCCAGGGACAAATAACCGAACCACTTTGTCGACGTCATTGGGAGCCGAGAGAACGAATCACCATTGCCGAAGACGTAGTAGCCGGGATAGATAATGCGAAGACAAACCTCCTCGCAGCAACCATGAGAAACAATCCAAGATTGATCTGGCGAAACAAGATCTGAAGAACCATACCTAGACAAACTTAATCTTCCACATCCACCATTGACGTCGGGAAGGAGATCTCGCCGACGAACGAAACACGGAAGATCACTTATTGCAGACGATGCCATCTCCATTGACAAAGAAGATAACAACCAAAACCAAACTCTAACATTAAGGACCTTTGTGTAGAGCCTTGCGCAGGTCCGAGGTCCCCACCCCTCCTAGTGCCCGCGGCACCTAGAGGAGGTGAGGACCCGTCAATTCTTAGACGAAGGCGACGATGAAGGTGCAGATGGCGCCGGCGGCGGCCGTTAGAACTAGGGTCCTATGTTTTGTTTACATTAATAATATGGAGCTCGACCCTTAGGTGTTATGCCGAACTTCAACTCGTTTGAAAAACAGAAATATATTTCGGTGACAATGCATAAAAGAGGCAATTTGATTGTGCTCCCTACACAAGTTTTACCAAGAAAGCAGCGGGGAAGCTCATTGTAATGCATGTTTTCCCTTCTTTTTTCTCTTATGATGTTGACACAATTATCATACAACTAATTTAATCCTTTATTTGAACGCAAATAGGAAAACCGAACTATTCCTTTTCACGGAGCTCCATAAACCTCCATATTCCCTTTCATTATCGCGATATTTTGGTGCATGCATGAAATAGTTTCGTATGGGTCATTCCTAACTAGTGGTTTTAAGTGGTGTCTTCAAAAAATAAATATGGGTGTATGGAAGGGCTCTATTGAACTATTGATAGTCCGATTTCGTATGGTTCATTCCTTGTATTTCTTTCTCTTCTTTTCCCCTTCTGTTTTCTGAATATGAACTTCGTTTCAAACTCCACGTGAATTCATGCTAGTTCAAACTTTTACGATCTATACCACATGACAAGACGGAGCCGCTTTAGGTGCCATGTGGCTAGGAAATTTTGCCATCCTCCCAAAAATATACTACCTCCGGTCCAACTTAATTGTCACGGAGAGAGCATGGGCGCTAGCACAAGTTTACTATACAGTTCACGACAGTTTGTACGGATCAGAGGAGTATTAAAAAATACTTTTGTTGGAAACGTGATGTTCTATAAACATGTCCAACTTCACGTTCAAACTCGAATCAATCTAAGAGGCGGGGAAAAAATGTAATGAAAAGTACCAATATTCACGCTAAATTTGTTTCTTTACATACCCCCCCAGATAAATGGAATTAAACTCAAAATCCACATGTGCATATGACATCACAGTTCTAGCATACTGCATTTGACATGACATTGTTAAAGATAACAAAATGAGTGACTAATAATATGCTATTAAGTGTCACTCTGTAGTTAGATTTGCCAATACCAGAAAAAAAAAGAGCCTTGCTGATATTGTCAACACTGTTCCAAAGAAAGCAATTTCGGTGCCTGCTTGGGCAGACCTCGCCCCTCGGGTTAGTTCCCCTGATAATAAGTTGGAACTAATGGTTGCTTGACAACAACGAATTTGGCTCCTGTAGGACCTTCAGGAGGAAGTCTTTATTTGTTCTTAAAACATCCAGCGCTTCATGGAACTCCTTTGACTGGCCAGCTTCTCGTCTGAAGCCAGACCGTTTTGCTTCAACAATATTTTCGCTTACAAGGGACATTTTTTTCTGGCCAGAAGGCTCCTCTCCATGGTGCTTGTTTTTGCTGAAATTGATCTTCGAAAGTTGATCACTTACACCACCCAATGTCTGCTCATACCTTCTTCCGGCCTTTTGGTTATAGTAGCATCTGCTTTCCTTCGCATTTCGGCCATTCTCTTTGAAACAACAATATTGATATTCCTTATCGGTTCATCTTTGCGTGGGCATGCTGATCACCCTCCCCAGCCATCCACGGGAAGAGTGTGGCACCTGCAGTTCCTGCTTCTTATTCTTCTTCTGCTTCCTGTCCCCAGCCTCTTTCATCGAACCACCAACCTGCAGACACACTCGTTGTTAACCATGGCTTCAAGGGGGAGTGCATCAGCCATCAGCGTCACTATGAGCAAGAGTCCAAAGTTTTGAGGCTGAAGAAGATTCAAATTAACTTCAAAACTAAAAAAAATACAGCAGTACAAGACAATCCGACAACAAAACAAAAAACATTCAAATTTTCCGGAATATGTAGTTGTATTTTATAAATAAAAATTCTTCTTTTTGGGCAGCACAAACTACCTTTCGAAATGGTCGACCAAAACATCAGATGTAAATCCTAGGCTCTGCAAGATTGGCCAACATTTAACAGATCATCAAGCCATCGGTAGGCCGTGTAAGCTCTTCCAAAAGCATTTCTCCAATGGCTAGCTTTTAGAATTGATACACTATCCACTCTTCATAAGATGATGTTTTAGACATTAACACTGTTTCCAAAATTTAACTTTGAAAATAGTTTCTACTATAGTATAACTATAAACCAAACAATAATGTTACATTTCGGAAGTACTTTGAGACAAATTTACACACATCCAATCAAAATATTGTCAGAAATGTTGACGGTCTATTACCCACCAAAACTATGTTCGAAACGGCATATTCTTTTGGATTGAAGGGAGTAGTCAATCATCAAGATTTTGCGGCATGTTTTAGGGAACTACTAACTCACCTCAATGCCCGTCGATGGTGACACTTCTGATTCATCACCTAAGGATCGCACCTCAACACTTGCAGATTGTACCCCCAGTGGTACTGGAGGCGCTGGTGACACTTTTAATTCATCACCTAATGATTGAAATGTTGCTTTCGAAGGAAAAATCACCTGCATGTAAGCCATCACTTAGACAGAGTGCTTGACAGAGTGCTTGTTTGTAATGTGAATGCTGAAATAGGTTCTCATTTCAGATTAAATTACGGGTGGAGACTAAGTACAGATGTTACGGCACCAATGTGCATACAAACCTGCTGGTCACTTCTGATTGACTGCTCTGTTCTGTTTTATCAAGCCTACCGATGATATACCGTGCAATGGATCCGTTCTCCGGGTCAAGGTTCATGCAGTGTCTCCTATCTCAATGCATACTTTTGTTTGCTGATAGTGTGCCCCATCGGTGCTTCAAATTTCAACCTACTTCTCCAACTTTCCAGTATCTATGAGTTTGAATTAGAGATGAAGGGAAAGTGTGTTATAACAAATCACATATTCAAGTGAAATAGGCAAACCATGGCTATTCAGATATAAATAAAAAAGGTAAAAAGAAGAGAAACTGCATATAATTTGCACTCTGGCAGGCGAAACAAAATGATATTTCAGCCATGTATAGTACATTTTATCTTCATTATAGCATTCCCGGTCTTTTTTCATTGCCATTTTAAACTCAAATAAAATTCAAGAGTTACACATATGCTCTTTAGAATGATAATATGCAAAACTGCAATGTAACATGAGCAATTTCAAAAACGATGCATTATACATAAGCACTTTGACAAAATTAGACTTACTTTTGGTACGTTTGAGTAGTTTTTTTTTTTTGCTTTGTCCAGTTACTATATACATAATTAGAACCCCAAACCGTTAAGTGTAATTTCTCCGTATTCTGGTGTTACCATGTATGCCCTGCATTAATAAATAATGATATCAGCCCACAAATATTCCAACCATATTGTTAACTCAAAATACGGAGTTCTCAGCATAGACTTGGCTTACATCGACTCCTTTCTTATCAGCAAACTCGTGAAAAACCTTAATCCAAATTTTTTGACACCATGTTATCATCAAATATTATATTGTCAGGTTTTAGATCTAGATGACAAATACAATCATTGTGAAGATAATGTAAGCCTTGACAAACTCCTTTAATTGTTTGATAACGTGTGCGCCAGTCAAGTCCACCAGATTCATCTGGATTAGTGAATATAGACTGTCATTAAACATGAAATTTAAAATCCTAGAAGTCTGATGAAATGATGTCAATAAAATGCAAAAAACAGGTAAACGAATCAACTAGATCTCATCTCTGAAAAAACAAGATCGATCGATCACCCGACATACCAGTAAGATGCATCTAAAGATTTCCATCATATATATACTCGAAGCAGAGCAACCTCTCTCGCACCATTGCATACCAGTAAGATGTATCTCTATAATTATAACACCCAAACTGAATACATCTGCCTTGATGGAGACTATGTCTATGTATTTTGGTGCCATATATCCACTCCGGGGATAGTCTTTGCTACTCACGATAATTACAACACCCAAGCTGAATACATCTGCCTTGATGGAGATTATGCCTTGGATTAAGTATTCTGGTGCAATATCTCCCCTGCAGTACGGTTTGAAAGTGTGACGCAACGTAAGAAGAAACAAAAGATGCTATAACATAAGGCATAGCTTACGGCGTCCCGAGACGATTTTGAGTGATGATTCCGGATTGCTTGCCACCTACGATTCTTGACAAACCAAAATCCGTAATCTTTGGCACCATAGCATAGTAGCATCCATCAATATATTTTCAGGTTTCAGGTCCAGATGAACAATAAGGCACTCATCGTGAATGTACTCTAAACCCCCACAAATTCCCCTGATTTTTTCACATCTCGTGTTCCACTCGAGGTACGAAAATTCATCTGTTAATTGATAAACAAGGAAATAAAAATCTGACATTCAATGATTACACATGTGGTGTCATAATATAACCACCTCCCCTGAGAGTGGTTTAAGCGGTGTTCTGATGAAGTGAAATTCAGTCTTCAGATAACACTACAGATAAAAGGAAATAAACAGCCTAGACTTTTTTCATAATCTTACCGGACATATACTTGTCAAGGCTTCTATGACATACATGCTCAAAGCAGAGCAATCTTGCTGGTATTTCGGCAAAAACATAATACCCACTTCCTTGCACGTATACCGCTTCCCAACTTGATTCGGCACAGTAACCTACAAGTTGCACTAGGTTTTGGTGCCTGACCTTGTTCCAAAACTTCTCCTCTGCCATCTTATGTAAGTCAAAGAACTCCCTGCAATGCAAGTCACACATATGTTCATAATTGATAAACATGAAAGCAATATCTATCAGCGATGTATAACACGTCAAGATCCCGAAGCAGACCTGAAAGCCAGCTAGAGAAGAAGTAGCACGGAAGAACGTAGCAGGAACCTGGTTTAGCTGAAGCCTGATTGCCTGAAGGCCCCTTTGGTCTTGTACTGTCCGAAGAGGATACTTTGACTCCCAGATCCAGAAAGGTGGATCGATCTTATTTAGAGTGGGAGATGCGGTTTGGGGATGGAGATGATGAAGGAGCTTGGTAAACGCCTTGGGAGCAACGATCTTGTCCCTATCCAATAAACAAAAATTGCACCCTGCTAGATCACCTTGGTAGCAGCGATCTTCAGACGTGGGAACTGAGCATTGACCAAGTAGAAGCACATGTGGGAAGATGCTTTTTTTGTTGGAGGGATGAGCCAGTTTTTTTTTGGTTCCTGACGCCAGCCTCCACCGTGCGCACGAACATCTCTGCGGACGCCCCGAAAGAGTGTCCCGGGAAACGAAATTCCTTTTTGGCATTGCGTCGAACAGCCTGCGGACGACGTCGGAGGCGTAGGGGCTGAGCAGCGGGTGACGGAGGAGTGAGCGAACGGCCGGGCGCAACGAAGGAGGTGTGCGTGGACCGACGACTTCCCGAGTTGCTGGCCGGGACAGCGAGGGCGCCGCGGCGTGGCTGAGGTCTGCGGAGCGCGTAGAGGCGGAGTTGAAATAAGATATCTCCTGAAATAACAGTTTCACACTCCCACTGAAGAGCTACAGGTGGTCTTCCATTCAAAATTCAGAGTTTATGTTGAGCCCAACTTCCCTTGAAATTATGGTACTCCTTGAATTTTCATGGTTGTTATACTCCGTGCTATTATTTGAAATGAAAAATATATATAATTCGAAAGTAAGGTAGAACCAAATATTAGTTATAGATTACTGTCATAAATTAAGAATTAATTTAAAAATCTATTAAATCAATCAGCTTGTCTGTACAACAAAGTAGAAGACAAATCTTGATCGGTGGAGGAGTTGATGACATGCAAATGGCTTCAGGGACAATCAGGGTGACGACATACAAGAAATTAACATGTCACTTGCACTAAATTGCAAGCAATCAGCAATACACTCTGATCATGTACCACACCAGATCAGTCATAGCATTGCCATAGTAGGAGATCAGCAATACTTGTATTTGCATGTAAAACAATACGATTGGGACAATACTGCAAATACGGTTTATATTAGCTTCACGAGATTCCATTCCTCGTAGCACAACATTCAGCAGGTCAACCATCTTAAACATCAAAACGGCAGAATGATACTTACTACTAAATAGTATACATTTCTAGGGCAGGATGTCAAGGAAGACTAGGAGTTACAGCTACCAAAAATACAAATAATCTTCCAAGCATTAAATAGGAATAACAGACAGGAACAATTCACAAGTCAGTTACTAGAGATCATTTTGATTTAAGCTCTGGTCCAAAGGAACACCTTGTTCGTGGTGTTTGAACAGGCAAGATAGCCAACTTTATATGGGTGTGCAGAAAACTGGTTTGGAACGGATGTCATGTGTTCACTCCTAAGATATGAGCTGTTCTGAGCTGAGAGGCCACTGTCATTGACATCAACTGAGATAATATCTATTCCCTTGCTCACGTTTCCAGCATATAGGTCGGTGTCGTTCCAGCCCCAGATCACCCTGCAACCAATGAATTTTGTTCGATCAATTACATTAGCAAATAGTATTCATTCAAGATCGCAGAAATTGGTGAGATCTCGTGTCATACTTGAATGTAAAAGGCCAACTGCCTTTCTGGTTATTATACTCCACAGTATGCGACTTTTCAAAGTCATCCACACTAAATACTTGGACAGTACCAAAAATGCTGGAGCTGGATACATTAAGAATAACGTCATTTGAAAGGAAATAATCCAGAAAAAACAGATTTATCATCCAGATGTCAGTAACAGTGCAGAATATTGGATTAAAAGTCACGTCATGACAGAAACTATTTAAAATGCTATCCAGTTATGTTGATCTGCCAATCAAAAATCTAGTAATAAATTGGCACAACCCGCGGAAAGTCAAACAGGAACTTATCTTTATTGAGTTTAGCCATGATATAATGGTGGTTCAAGAAACATCTTTCTTAAATCAAAGAGGGAGGGGAACCTTCTAAACAAGTTGAAGGATAGGAAAATGGTCAGAAATAAAGTACCTTGTTACTGCTAACATGCGGCCACTAGGTGAGAAATAAGCTGATTGAGCAGATTTGTTAAGTTTGAAAACCTTCAGGCTGCCTGGCTCCTTCTTTTTCATATTTCTCACATCCCATATACAGGATGTTCGATCCGTTGAACTGGTCGCAAGCATATGTGGCTTCTCCGGATGAAAATCTATTGAATTGATTCTCTCGTCATGGGCATCCCATGTGGTTAACACCTTACCCACACGCTCATCGTAACGTGTCAGGCCACCCTTTCCATCACCAAAATATAGGCATCTGGCACTATTTGGTGCTTGACAAAGCGAATAAACAGGCCACTCCCACAAATGGACCATACTATAGCTCTCCTCCTCGAAGTCCATAAGACAAATTTCACCCTGATGGCTAGAGCTGTAAACCTGTAGCCAAGTATACGAAATGCACCACAGAATAGGATTACAATCGATACAGAACGTTCAACGAGATATACAAAATATAAATAACTATTTGCGCACTGGAAATGGGATAAATCCAATCAAATTTAGCTACCTTGACATGATGAGCACATGCACCTATCACATTCTTTTAGATGATGGAAGCTTTATTGAAACTTACACGACACCAAGGAGATACAGCTGAAAGAATTCAAACCCCACCAGAGCCACATAAAAGAATAAAAGAAAAACCGGTAACCATGAGGAATAAATAATTCTTAAGGCTCGTCTAGAAACCGGCAACAACGAAGGTTAACTAACATAGAGGATGATTGGCTGCTTAAGGCTGATAAAACCGATATAAGCACAGAGGTTGGCCCTGTCGTCTTCCATCTTCACCCCACTGCCCTATGTGTCCTGACACCACTCACAGACATGCTGGAGCCACCCAACCAACCCTAATGTCCGCCTATCCCCACACCTCGTGTAGACATGGCCACAGCTCAGGCAATTAACTCTTAGTATCCACTAGCCAAACAGGGTAAGTACAAGTGAATCACTTGTAAGTCGTTGGTTTTTTAGCCACAACAAGAGGTTCCTTGGATAGTTGATTTGACGAATACCATCATACATGACAAATTTATAATGATGAATGTACAGTTCTAAGCCTCACTATCCTGACAACCCAAATGATAAAATATTACTCGCTTTATCATAGAGCTCCGACTTGTGCCCAACTAACAAGAACAGGTGACTTAATTGGGAATTTGCGCTATTGCTTAGTGAACAACATTTGTGTATCAGATCCATGTGCCTTGAGTTAAACTAAAATTTGAGAGACACACAATTACATTAAACTCTATTTGGAAACGTAAATCAAATGCGAACGGAAGGAAGAAGGTCACCTTGTGTGGTGCCGCCTCGTGCGCCACGATTGCTGACACAGGGCCCTTGTGTGGCCAATAACGGAACACCCCATCTGCACCGTCGCCGCCCTCCGAGACAGCGTCGACGTCCCAGAACCCAATATTCCCCATTTTGTCTCCCGCCGCCACCACGGTCCGGTCGACGAGCGGAAGGACCCGCATCGACACTATACCCCAGGGCACCACCTTCCTCACGTGCGCGGGCTTCAGCACCATGTCCCTCCCAGCATCGAAATCGTTCGCCACACGAACCTTGGCCCCTTCCGGTGGGGGAGCCCCGCCCCGGCAGATGGAGGGAGCGAGCAAGGGTGAGAGGCGGGTACTGTGGAGATCCGGAGGGAGGTTGTCGGGAGAGATGCCGCGGGAGCGGAGGGAGGAGCGGACGCGGCTGGTCGGAGTCTTGGGCTTCTGATACGCTCGTTTGGGTTTAGCGGGCCGGATGGCGGCGGAGAGCTCGTCGGCCTTGCGGCGGAGGGATCCGAGCATTACCTCGTTGCGGCGGATGTTCTCCTGGCGAAGGCGCTCGTAGTCGTTGAGACCGTCTTCCGCCATTGTTGGGGGAATCTTCTGGTGGCGGCTGAGAGAGGAGAGTAGTTCTGTTCAGGCTTTCTGGGGGCACTGGAAAGGGAATGGCGCGGGAGGGTATCGCACCGCGCGGGGAAGAGCGGCGGCAAAGGAGGGGAGCCACGCTGACGCTTGCGGGAGAGTTTCCTGGGTCGGCCCACAAAATCCATGGTGCCTATTTCTTTCATTTTTCGCTATAAATCCGATTTTCCTGTTAATTTCTGAAAACTTTAGGAAAAAAATTCAGAAAAAATTGTGAAATAAAAATGTTCCTAGATTTTCAAATATGATTTTTTTAAACATTCTCATGTTTTCAAATCTGAACATTTTTAAAAATATGAAAGCTTTTCAAATCTGAACAATTTTTAAATTTGAACATTTTAGAAATCTTAACAATTTATAAAATCTGAAAGTTTTTAAAATTTGAACCATTTATAAATCTCAATATTTTCCAAAATATGAACATTTAGAATTTAATTTTTTCAATTTGAATAATTCTAAAATCTGAACATTTAAAAAAATTGAACAATTTTCAAAAATGATTTTTTTGAATTTAAAGTGACGAAAAATAAAACAAAAAAAACTAAAATGGAAAGGAAAAGGAAAATAGACATAAAAATGAAAAACAAACAAAAAACAAGAAACCCCGTGAACCGGAAAAAATTCAGGACAAAAGGTTCTAGAAAGTTACTAAAACCAGAAAACCCAAAAAGGCATAGTATTGAGCCGACTCGTTTACGAGAAGGTAGCACTCAAGGGGTGCCTGTGTTACGCCCATAATTGGCGCAACATGCGTCAAATAGGAATCACCGAAAGGAGAGCGCCGCACAATTTTGCGGAAAGACTTGTTAGTAATAGTGGTCGGGCTTTTCTCCGGGTCAGAGAAAAAAGACCTGGCCGGAAGCCCGTGGTGTGTCGGGTTTTTTGGAACGTCGGCCGGTCCGACACGAAAAACCCAGTATATTTTTTTCAGTTTATAGCAACGTTTCGACAGGGAAATGATCAGCGACGTCGTGCACAGTGCTCTTGCTTGTGCTTCAATGTCAAAAAGACTTGCTTTTTCATCTGTCCATATTTAAAAAAATAAGACTCAGCTTTAGTTTTCATCTTCTCATTTGCTCCATCTGCATTAGCTTGACACACTCCCTACTGCCACTTTCTCAGCTGGCTTGTGTTTCAGAAACCCATATACATGTGTGGACAGTAAACTGGAATTGAGCCGCTGACAGTCTCCTTTCGCGTCTGTTTGCTTTATTTATCTCCGTCCACCAATTCGACAGAAGGGCTACTGGCTTCATTTTGCTTTCACAAGGGTTGAGGAGTATGTTACAATGATTAGAGAAGTAATCTAAGCATTTTAGCAAAATCTAATAGTTAACCAAACGCACCGACACCCCTCTCGTTTCCCCACCTACAGTAAACGAAGGCGATTTTTGGGCGACTCTCGCGCAGACCAAGCTCGCCGGCGGAGATCCGCTCGATCCCCCGCCTCCGCGGCCGCTCCGGCGGCGGGAGGTTGGGGAATCGACGGATCCCACCGTGTACATAGCCTAGGTGTGCGTGGGTGGCCTGCCGGCGACGCTGTGGAGATGGTGGCGTGGCCGGAGAGGCTTCGGGCGACGGCGGCTCCCTCCTCTGTTCTCGGTGCTCCGGCGGAGTCCAAGAGCAGATCTGCCGGCGCGGGCGCGGCCGCTGCTCTCCGGAGTCGCGGCGTGTCCTTCCTCGAGCTGGTGGCCGTGGTGGCGGCGCCGGTTCTAGCTTTTGGTGTTCGGCTGACTCCACTTCGGTGGTTGCTCTTGCTTTTGGTTAAATCTTCTGGGAGTTTGCAGGCGGATCGACCTCCCTCGCTGGTGGCTGCGGTGGGTGATGTGGAAGATGGGTGGAGCTGCTGTTTCCGTTTCCGGCGTGAGACGGCGACGGCGGTGTGGTGGCAGCTCGAAGCTGATGCTCTTTCAAAGTCCAGATTCTGGTGCTTGCGCCTGATGGATCTTGCAGCTTTTCAACAATGTTGGTCGAGCTCGTCGCTTTGGTGTGAGGTATGTCCGCGTTCTTCGGCTCTGGCGGCGTGCTGTTGGTGCTTGAAGACGTTGGCCTGCTCGGTGGCTCCGCCGTCGCTGCGTGTGTGTTGTATCTTGCCTCTGTTCGTGCGTGTGTGTGCTCTTCTCTGTCTTTGATCTTGTACACGAACTCCCTGTCAAAAAAAAAAAAAAAAAAAAAATCTAATAGTCAAAGGAGACCAAATTTTGCCCGCCCGGCCGACGCTCCTTCCTTAGAGCATGTTTAGCAGATCCCGTATAAGCCCCGGGCTAGGAAATTTCCACCGATGTGCGGGTTGGGCCGTTTTTATGGCCCGAAAAGGTACTGCATATCGGACCGCTCTAGGTATTTCGTTTTTCTGGACCTCTGGATAAGCGGCCCTGCCCGCATTATATCAACGATACCGGGGTCATTTAGGGTTCGCCCCCCCATATCTCAGCCGCGACTAAGTTCTCTCCACCGCTAGGTTACTTTGCTCCGGCGAGCAATTAGTCGTCGTAGGCACCAGATTTCGTCACCGCTAGGGTAGATCGATGGCGGGTTCCACCATGCGCGGCGTGACGGAGGCGCAGGTGGGCCGGCCTGCTCCCTCGAGACATCTACGGGGAGCCGACGTGTCGCTCGCACTATGCGAAGGCGGGTAGCTGGTGCCGATCGAGGTGTCGAGAAGCCGAAGGAGGACGTGGTGGTCTCCGTGGGCGGTGGCCGAACCGGGTCGTGCTCCTGGGACGTGCTCGCCGAGCAAGTGATGTCGGTCTTCAGGCGTACCGAGGGCGCCGACGACAAGCTCAAGGCCTCTACGACCACGCTGGAGCAAGGCGCTCCCGGTGATGCGGCCCGCCTCGAAGCCACTTGGATGAGCACGACCTTGCGTGGGCACTGCATATGTGGATGACGAAGCAGTACCTCGCCTTCGAGTAGATTGGCCGGTGAAGAAGAAGAAGATGATGATATATCAATTTTATTTTGTGCTTTATTCTATGCACTGTGTAAAATAGTATGTGTGATGAAATCGCGCACAAATTTGTTTGTTTGAATTTCCAGTATCGTGCATCTGTTCTGTCCGAGCTGCCGGAGTATCGTGAAGAAAGAAGAGAATCCGCTGGAGATGCTCTTGATCAACAGTCGGGCTTCGGCCTTGTCTCCGAAATTTGTGCGGCGCTCTGCTCTCCCGCCGCCCTTTCCCGCCTCCGCGATACTTCCCGCCATTCCCTTTTCAACGCCTCAGGAAGCATGAACAGAGCTACTCCCCAAATCCGCCATTACTCACGCTTTCCCTCTCCCCTACCTCAGCCGCCACCGGAAAATCCAGAAGATCCCCCTCAAGAATGGCGTCGACCCGGAAGACGGTCTCACCGACTACGAGCGCCTCCGCGAGGAGAACATCCGCCGCAACGAGGTCATGCTTGCATCCGTCCGCCGCAAGGCCGACGAGCTCTCCGCCGCCATCCAGTCCTCTGAACCTAAACGCCGGCGCCCCAGGAATCAGCCCGGTAAGAAGCCCAACACCCCGAGCCCGACCAGCTCCATCGTACTCCGCTCCCGCGACCCCTCTCCCGCTTACCTCTCCCGCAGCACCCGACTCTCATCCTCGCTCGCCTCCTCCATCCTCTGGTCCGCCGCCTCGTCTCTCCCACCGGCATCGGAGCCCAAGACTCTCGCGGACGATTTCGATGCCGCGAAGGAGCTCGTTCTGAAACCCGCGCACGTGAGGAGGGCCGTGAGCTCCAGAATAGTGTCGCTGCGGGTCCTTCCGCTTGTCGACCGGACCGTGGTGGCGGCGGGAGACAAATTCGGGAATATTGGCTTCTGGGACGTCGACGCTGCCTCGGAGGACCAGGATGCAGATGGGGTGGTGTTCCGGTATGTGCCACACAAGACCCCTGTGTCGGCAATCGTGGCGCACCCGGCGGCGCCGCACAAGGTGCGCTGACCTTCTTCCTTCCGCTCTTATTTGATTTGTGATCCAACGTTTCCGTTATAGAGTTTGATGTATGTAATTGTGTGTCTCCCGATTCATAGTTTAACTCAAGACTCAAGGATTGATAATACATAAGCTGTTCCAAACGAGTCCCCACACCTGCTCTTGTTAAATCAGAGCTGTTTTTTTTAGTTCAAATCGGAGCTGCTTACGTTTTATCATTGGGGTTATCGTTAGTCATTTGTCGGAATAATCATGCTTGGAAGTTGGAACTGTACAGTCATTGTGATGGTATTTGTTAAATCAACTGATCTAGGGAACCCTCTTGGGGGCGTCGTCGTGGAGCTACGGTACCTCTCGGTCTTGTTTTGATGCCATCGGCGGGCAAGTTCAGATCCCGTCTCGAGGCACTTTGGTCCTGACGTGTGGTGTTCTTGGCGACCTCCTATCTTTTACACGTGACTTAGCTTTTGCCATATCCGTCCTCGTTGTCCGCTAGCAGGATCGGCGCTCCATGGCCTAGAGCGAGAGGGCAGGCGGCCCTCTCTGGCGACAACTTGGTGGGTTTGGTTCGGTGATGTCCGGTGGTTTCACGAGGAGGCGTGGTGACACCTCTAGTTAGTAGTATCGGGTGTTTCTTCGCGGTGTGACTTCTCCTGTACTTTCTTTGTTTATTTCTGATCTGCTTTGTAAGAGGGTTCCCTCACCACTTTGTATTGGTTTGGCCGTGTGGCTTTATTTATAAAGCGGGGCGAAAGCCTGTTTCGAGAGGGAATAATCATGCTTGGAAGTTGGAACTGTACAGTCATTGTGATGGTATTTGTTAAATCAACTGATCTAGGGAACTCGTTGTTGTGGCTAAAAAATCAAGGCCTGTACATTAGATTCACTTGTACTTACCCTGTTTGGCTAGTGGATACCACGAGTTAATTGCCTGAGGTGTGGCGATGTCTACAGGAGGTGTGGGGATAGGCGGACACTGGGGTTGGCTGTGAGTGGTGACAGGACAATTTGGGGCAGTGGGGGTGAAGATAATAGATGACAGGGCTTATTACTCGTCACTGTGCTTATATTGGTTTTGTTAGCCTTAAGTAGCCAATCACCCTATTTTTTTAGTTAATCTTCATCGTTGCCGGTTTCTACACTAGCCTTGAGAAATATTTGTTCCTTACGGCTACCTGGTTTTTTCTTTTATTCTTTTATGTGGCTATGTGTATACTAGATGTAGAGGATGGGGTTTGAATTCTTTCAACTGTATCTATCTCCTTGATGTGGTGTAAGTTTTCAATAAAAGCTTCCGTCATCTAAAAAAAGTGATACTTAATTTTGGGACTTCTCCTCAGAGTCATCCAACAGGCGCAGCTGCTAATCACATGTCAGGGTAGCTAAATTAGGCAGGATTTATCCCATTTCCAGTGCATAAATAGTTATTTAGATGTTGTATATTTCGTTGAATGTTCTGTATCAATTCTAATTCTAATCCTGTGGTGTATTTCATATACTTGGCTCTAGATTTACAGCTCTAGCTACCGGGGTGAAATTTGTCTTATGGACTTTGAGGAGGAGAACTTTAATATGGTCCATTTGTGGAAATGTCCCGTTTATTCACTTTGTCAAGCACGAGATAGTGTCAGCAACCTATATTTTGGTGATGAAAGTGGTGACCTGACACTTTTTGATGAGCGTGTGGGTAAGGTGTTAACCACATGGGATATGCATGGCGATACAATCGAATCAATAGATTTTCATCCGGAGAACAAACATATTCTTGCTACCAGTTCAACAGATGGATCAGCCTGTATATGGGATGTGAGAAATATGAAAAGGAAGCAGCCAGATAGCTTGAAGGTTTTCAAACTTAACGACTCTGCTCAGTCAGCTTATTTCTCACCTAGTGGCCGCATGTTAGCAGTAACAAGGTACTTTATTTCTAACCATATCCCCACTCTTCTTCATCTTGCTGTTTGATAGAAGGCTCTCCTCCCTCTTTGAGTTAAGAAATATGTTTCTTGAACCACCATTACGTCATGGCTAGACTCAATAAATATAATTTAATGTTAGACTTTTCATCGGTTGTGCCAATATATTGCTGTGTTTTTATTGGCTGATCAACATAACTTAATAGCATTTTAAATAGTTTCTATTATGTTGTGGCTTTTAATCCAACATTCTGGCAAGGTCGCACGAGTACTTTCATCTCTTATAGCATCACTAGTGTCTACCTTCAGGATTAAAATATTATGTACTATTACTGACATCTGGCTGATAAATCTGTTTTTTCTGGATTATTTCCTTTCGAATAACGTAATTCTTATTGTATCCAGCTCCAGCCGTTGTGGTACTGTCCAAGTATTTAGCGTGGATGACTTTGAAAAGTCTCATACTGTGGAGTATAATAACCAAACAGACAGTTGGCTTTTTACATTCAAGTAAGACAGCTCGTCTCACATATTTCTGTGATCTTGAATGAATATTTGTTAATGTAATTGATCAAACAAGATTCGTTGGTTGCAGGGTAATCTGGGGCTGGAACGACACCGACCTATATGTTGGAAACAAGACAAAGGGAATAGATATTATCTCAGTTGAAGTCAATGACAGTGGTCTCTCGTCTCTGAAATTGAACAGCGCATGTCCTCGGAGTGAACACATGTCATCCATGCCATCCCAGTTTTCTTCACACCCATATAAAGTTGGCTATCTTGCCTGTTCAAACTCCAACGGCAAGGTGTTCCTTTGGACCAGAGCTTAAATTACTGGTGGAGGTCTGGTGGTGGTCTGGTGGAGGCTTTGAAGGGCAATACCGGACATTCTATGGTGGCTGCTCCCATTTTAGGAGATTGTCGCAATTTGTTGAGAGAATTCGGGAAGGTTTTGTTTGAGCATTGTAATAGGGAATCTAACATGGTTGCTCATGTTCTAGGTCAACAGGGCCTGAGGATCCACCAGCTTTGTGGCTGGACTCCCCCAGGTTTTATTTTTGTTTTACTTGCGGACGATGTAAGTGTTATTTGAGATTAATAAAGCTATTAAAAAATGTAAAAAATAGTATGTGATGAAATCGCGCACAAATTTGTTTGTTTGAATTTCCAGTATCGTGCATCTGTTCTGTCCGAGCTGCTGGAGTATCGTGAAGAAGAAGAGAAACCGCTGGAGATGCTCTTGATCAACAGTCGGGCTTCGGCCTTGTCTCCGAAATTTGTGCGGCGCTCTGCTCTCCCGCCGCCCTTTCCCGCCTCCGCGATACTTCCCGCCATTCCCTTTTCAACGCCTCAGGAAGCATGAACAGAGCTATTCCCCAAATTCGCCATTACTCACGTTTTCTCTCTCCCCTACCTCAGCCGCCACTGGATAATCCAGAAGATCCTCTCAAGAATGGCGTCGACCCCGGAAGACGGCCTCACCGACTACGAGCGCCTCCGCCAGGAGAACATCCGCCGCAACGAGGCCATGCTCGGACCCGTCCGCCGCAAGGCCGACGAGCTCTCCGCCGCAATCCAGTCCGCTAAACCTAAACGCGGGCGCCCCAGGAACCGCCCCAACACCCCGGGCCCGGCCAGCTCCATCGTGCTCCGCTCCGCCTACCTCTCTCCGGAACCCCGCAGCACCCAGCTCTCACCCTCGCTGGCCTCCTCCATCCTCGGCCGGTCTGCCTCGTCTCCCCCACCGGAGGCCAAGACTCGTGCGGACGATTTCGATGCTGGGAAGGAGCTCGTGCTGAAACCCGCGCACGTGAGGAGGGTGGCGACCTCCCGTATAGTGTCGCTGCGGGTGCTGCCGCTCGTCGACCGGACCGTGGTGGCGGCGGGAGATAAATTGGGGAATATTGCGTTCTGGGACGTCGACGGTGCCTCCGAGTACGACGGTGCGGATGGGGTGGTGTTCCGGTATCTGCCACACAAGAGCGCTGTGTCGGCAATCGTGGCGCACCCGGCAGCGCCACACAAGGTGACCTTCCGCCCGCTCTTACTTGATTCATAGTTTTACTCAAGGCACAAGGATTTCATACATGGTAATACATAAGTTATTCACTAAGCACATACAACTTTCCAACGAGCTGTTTACCTACACCTGCTCTTGTTTAATCAGAGCTGTTTATAGTTAGTCATCTGTCTGAATAATGATGCTTGGAACTGTACAGTCATTCTGATGGTATTTGTAAAATCAACTGATCTAGGTAACTCTTTGTGGGTAAAAAACCAAAGACTATACATTAGATTCACTTGTACTTCCCCTGTTTGGCTAGTGGACCACGAGTTAATTGCCTGAGGTGTGGCTGCGAGTGGTCTCAGGACAACATGGGGCAGTGGAGTGAACATAATAGAGGACAGGGCTTATTGTTGTGCTTATATTGGTTGATCTTCATTGCTGCCGGTTTCTACACTAGCCTTGAGAAATATTTGTTCCTTACGGCTACCTGGTTTTTCTTTTATTCTTCTATGTGGCTCGGTGTATACTTGATTTAGAGGGTGGAGTTTGAATTCTTTCAGCTGCATCTATCTCCTTGATGTGGTGTAAGTTTTCAATAAAAGCTCCCGTCATTAAAAAAGTGATAATTAATTTTGGGACTTCTACTCAGAGTCATCCAATAGACGCAGCTGCTAATCACATGTCAAGGTAGCTAAATTAGGCAAGATATTATCCCATTTCAAGTGCACAAACAGTTATTTAGATGTTGCATAGTTCGTCGAATGTTCTGTATCAATTCGAATTCTAATCCTATGGTGTATTTCATATACTTGGCTCTAGATTTACAGCTCTAGCTACCGGGGTGAAATTTGTCTTATGGACTTTGAGGAGGAGAACTTGAAGATGGTCCATTTGTGGAAATGTCCCGTTTATTCACTTTGTCAAGCACAAGATAGTGTCAGATGCCTATATTTTGGTGATGAAAGTGGTGACCTGACACTTTTTGATGAGCGTGTTGGTAAGGACTTAACCACATGGGATGTGCATGACCGTACCATCGAATCAATAGATTTTCATCCGGAGAACAAACATATGCTTGCTACCAGTTCAACAGATGGATCAGCCTGTATATGGGATGTGAGAAATATGAAAAAGAAGCAGCCAGATAGCTTGAGGTTTTCAAACTTAATGACTCTGCTCAGTCAGCTTATTTCTCACCTAGTGGCCACATGTTAGCAGTAACAAGGTACTTTATTTCTAGCCATATCCCTACCCTTCTTCATCTTTCTGTTTGATAGAAGGTTCAGTTAAGAAACATGTTTCTTGAACCACCATTATGTCATGGCTAGACTCAATAAATATAATTTAATGTTAGATTTTTGTGGATTGTGCCAATATATTGCTATATTTTTAATTGGCAGATCAACATAACTTAATAGCATTTTAAATAGTTTTTGTTATGCTGTTGCTTTTAATCCAATATTCTGGCAAAGGTCGCACGGGTACTTTCATCTCTTAGCATTAGTGGAGTAGTGCCTACCTTCAGGATTAAAATATTCTGCACTATTACTGACATCTTGCTGATAAATCTGTTTTTGTGGATTATTTCCTTTCGAATGACGTAATTCTTATTGTATCCAGCTCCAGCCGGTGTGGTACTGTTCAAGTATTTAGGGTGGATGACTTAGAAAAGTCGCATACTGTTGAGTATAATAACCCGACAGGCAGTTGGCCTTATACATTCAAGTAAGACAACTTGTCTCACATATTTTGTGATCTTGAATGAATATCTGTTAATGTAATTGATCGAACAAGATTCATTGGTTGCAGGGTAATCTGGGGATGGAATGACACCGACCTATATGTTGGAAACATGAGAATGGGAATAGATATTATCTCAGTTGAAGTCAACGACAGTGGCCTCTCAGCTCAGAACAGCTCATATCTTAGGAGTCAACACATGCCATACGTTCCATGCCAGTTTTCTGCACACCCATATAATGTTGGCTATCTTGCCTGTTCAAACTCCAGGGGCCATGTGTTCCTTTGGACCAGACCTTAAATGAAAAAGATCTCTAGTGGCTTAGTTTGATGTTTTAGATGGTGGACTGCTGAATGTTGTGTTATGAGGAATATATTCTCGTGACGTGGCAGGGTCCGATATAAAACCGTATTCGCAGTAACAAGTAACATCACAACATATGCTAGAGATCACTTTATGTAGAAATTCAAGTATTCATGTGTCTCGTGTCATTTATTCTCGTACTATGGCGTTGCCATAACTGATCTGGTGTGGTACATGACTAGAGTATTGCTGATTGCTTGCAATTTAGTGCAAATAGCATGCTAATTCGTTTTACGTCGTCAACCTGATTGCCCAATGAAGCCAACGATTGCTCCTCTGATCAAGAATTGTCTTCTACTTTGTTGTACAGACAAGCTGCCTGATTTTAATAGATTTGTTAATCAATTCTTGATTGTTTGACTATTAATTAGACCAGCAAGGTAGGAATCACGTGCCATAAAAATAAGAGCAGCAGAAACTTTCTTTCAATACGAATAGTCGCAAATGATTCATGTCCTGCTAATACTAGTTAAAATAACGGTCGAGCTACAACCTCGGAATTGGAAAAACTCCGTGGTCGAAGTCGTTTCCTTTTTCGTCGAAAAATTAAATCATTTTCCTTTTTTTTAGAATAAAATCATCTTTGTTAGGTCTCTCCAAATGGGCTTGGACCTGTCAAATTTTTAGTCGCTAATTGGGCCTGACAATATCCTCTCGTACAGAAAAAAAGCGTGCCTTACTGTTTGGTCGGGTCAAAGATGGCCCGGTTGCCAAAGGCCTCAAACCACAATGATCGCAAAAAAAAAAAGGGAAAATGTTGCAACAAATTGGCTATGGGACGACACCGTCGTCAACTGTTGGTGCACGTACGTGGTGTCAAGAAAGTAAGAAACGGCATCGAAACTCCAATAGAAGCGGCTGCACAGTACGTACGTCTGTTACTAGCAGCAACATAAGACACGTACGTAGTTACTTTTTTTTTGAACTTTACGTACGTAGTTACTGTTTCTTCCTCGCTTGAAAATCTCATTCAAATTTTTGAGATACAATAGTACAATGAAATTTAAAAGCTACGCTAAATCCTCCGCCTCTTATCCCTTCACGGCGACTCGTTGTATGCAGGGTCGGACGAAAGTCGCCGATGCCGACCTCGAGAGTATCAAACACAGCTTCACGACGGGCCGATTTTGTCCGATAGGCCTCGAGGACGCCCCGGACGGTGTTTGTGCTTCCAAGTTAAGACTTCTTTTTCTTTTTTTACGTCTCACCATCAACTAGATTAACTTCCACATTTGACGAGAGTTCAATTACACGTTTTTTTTGTTCTAAAATATAAAGCATACAAATTGAATCAAAAGTAACACCTTCTAAGTTTGACCAAGCATATAGGCGGACTATATGAATACCTCATGTTACTTAATATATGCACGCACACACAAAATTATAGTGTATTTATTCAATGTAGTGGATGTTGATATTGTTTTGCTTAGATTTAGTAAAATTTAATAAGTTGCGCATTTTGACAAAGTTTACATGTCTTATATTTTGAAACGGGTATAGTCTTGTTCTGCACACATGTATCTAGAAACTTGCAGTAAAACATGTCTAGATACATGTGTCCATAAAAAGGATAGAAAATTTTATATTTTGATACGGAGGAGTACCTCCGATCCGGTAAACAAATGTACTAGTCACGTTCAACTTAACAGTACAACTTGCGTCACTTCATACGGATCAGAGGAGTATTTTATTGCTCCATATGAAAGTTCCTTGGATCATGGACGTAAGGCTGGCGTCTGTCATTTTCAACTATTTTTAGGCTTTTCATATTTGACCGTAATCATAATTTATCTGTCTCACCTTTTCGCTTAAATCCCCTCAAACTCGTCAAACCGTCACGTAATAAGAGCCCCTCCAATTCCCCAATTCCCCTGCCAGTTCCTAAATCCAAATCCCAGCTCTGTGATTCCTTGCACGGTCGCTAAAACCTCACTTGGCTGGATCGGCTACTACAAAACCTCCAGCTAGAAGCAAAGCGACGATGCATGTCACAGCAAGCAAATGACGTCATCGGTCCACGCGGATGATACACGGCATATCCTGTGTATGCGTCAGTCGTTGGCACCCACCGACCCGGCCGCGCGTAGTAGCTGCCAAGTGGAGTAGTACAACAGTGAGAAGAGGTGCCAATCCGATTATCCGTTGGAGAAAAATTCGGCGTTTCAGATGAGTAATAATATCACGTGACGTGACACTAGACGACCGCAGCGTAATGAATGAATGCATGCCACCCCCATCGATCGTGTGTCACGGCACGGTGAACCTGACGCGTTGCCCCAATATAGCGCGGTCGGTCGTCCGGGTCCAGACCTGTACGTACGATTGAGACATCACGAAACCGATCGACTCTGTGCAAGCAAAGACTAGTCAGTCTTATATATTTTGACACTGAGGGAGTAACTGCATGCAGTTATTTGTTGAGATATTATGTAATTTTTTGATGGGTTTAATTATTGAAAACACCGTTACAAATCAACTAGCAAATTCAACCACACGTATGACAGATATAGCAATTCACATATGGACCAAATAATAGTGCAAACAAGGAGAACAGTTACACATATGTGTTGATCGAGAAGGTCCCGTCACGGTGTTGTTGTCGTCGACCATGGCGCTGAAGAGGACGTAGTCGTAGCCGAACCCGAAATCGGAGTCGGTCGGAATTGTGCAGTTGTTGCAGCTGGAGTCGGACGAAATCGAATAGACGTGCACAACACAAGCACCGCGCGTTACAATTGTCGAACAAATATCCGTCATGCGAAGTACTCACTCCGTTCCAAATTAATTGAGTTGCATTTGTACAAATATGGACGTATTACTTGTTTAGTGTCCAGATACATCCATATCTAGATAAATGTGTGTCAATTAATTTGGAATCGGAGGGAGTAAGAGTCAAACAAATTTCGAGTACACTGACCACACGGTGAAAGAGTCAAGACTACACATATGCATGCTGACACATGTACATAACATACTTTTTTTTTTTTTTTTTTTGAGATTTATGTACATAACATACTTATGTGTGCACCACGTACATGGGCTAGAACTCGATTCGCGACGTGGCGTGGTGAAGCCTTTGTTTTCTGCCTCCATTTTCTGCCTCCGTCCGACAAAATATTACGCACATGGGCCAGGCCCAGCGAAATCTTTTACAGTCTCGTGACTGTCGCCCACGTATCCGCAAACTGCATCGCCGTTCCGCCGCTAACCCGGGGCGCCGCCGCCTCCCGCAAATATCTTCAGCCCACGAGGGTCCCCGTCGAGTCCGAGATCTCCAGCGCCGGGACGGACGATGCCGCCGATCCCCTGACATCGACACCTCCACCGCCACTAGGGATAGTCCCGTCAAGACGCCGCCTCCCCTGCCTGATCTTCCCGTGCCACGACTGCCATCCCCGCTTGCGCGTTTCTCGATTGTTACCATGGCGCTGGTTCTACTCAGATCGCTGGTTCTTCCACCCAGGTCGCCGTGAAGATGGGTGGAAGGGAAGAGTTGAAGAGGAGGATGGATCCATCGGTCTGTTCGATTCGTCCGCAGTCGGAACCGACCGCCGTGATGCCTCGGTAAGTATTTGCTTCTCCTGAAATCCTCTCTCGGTGTTGGCCAAGTGCGACTGTGTGAGTGCGTTAGCACTTGCTCCACCATCTGTGTAGATGATCTTGTAATTTAGCTCGGGCATTGTAGATAGTTTGATGCAGTGTCTACAAAGTACATTTACTCCTATAATTCAAGTATTCAACAACTTAACTCAGACAGTCCAGTGATTGTGCTTGCATATATGCAGTTCCAGAAGTGGTATAGTGGGTGGTGGAGGACTAAGAGGACTTGAGAAGGATGCAGGAGCTGGCGGGGATTGGTTAGGAGGAAGTTGCGTTGATTGAGGAGGAGGTGCATGCCAACAATGAGGCATCGCTGCAATTATTGATGAAGATGTCAGTGTACTATGTATATTTTCTCTGGATCGCGAAGGTGAGAACAGCTGGCGCCAAATGAGGTAGTCACACGAGTTAACTGCCGCCAGCGTGCGGGTGGACTTTCTGCAGCAGAGCAACGACGAGGAGGGGACGGTGGCGGCAAAGGACGGTGCACCGCTGCAGGTGCTGAGGCTTGCGACCAAGCATACACTGTCGGTCCTGTCAAACCTCCAGCCCGCCATCACCGACATGGTCACCGTTGCCGGCTTTATGACCCTGGGTATGATTCCTTCTGAATTGCAATTATGTTGATATTGCTATGAATGGTTCACGAGGTTTATGGATTATACAATCTCATGCTTGTATTGCAAATCTCCAATTGCAATGGTGATTGACCAACGAGAGGCGCCCGAGTCACTACTTCAAGCATTCCCTGAGGACACAACTGTGTTCGACATCATCACGTGTTCAAGCAATTCACTGAGGTGGATCCTCACCCCCGGCTTTGACTAGATGTTCTCCTCGCCAGTCTTCCTCGGCTTCGTTGCGCTCCTGGCGTCGCTGTTATGTTACAGCGAAAGAGGAGGTGTCCGTACACGAAGAATCTTTTCACCGGGACATTCAACGTGTGTGAAGCCTCGCCGTTTGCACTTAGAGAAACGAGCATGGCTATAGACTATGCACATCCAGCTGAAGGATATGGCAATGGACTCCCTGATGCTATCACTAAGAACAGCTTGGGGGTTAGACATGCATACTTTCAGTAAATCATTTGGAAAGAATCTGACACAGTCATTGTATGACATGTTTAGGGCTTTAGTTGAGAGTGGACTTGTAATCACCATGGATTTAGAACGCCGGTTGCTGCAACTTAGTGATTTTGATTTGGCTTTAGAAAACAAGGGTGACACTGGGAGCAGGCTTTCTTTTGTCTGTCTGAGTGACACGGATGGATTTTTATTGTGCAATGAGTTGATCTCACTTAATTTTGGGATTATTTCTCCATAACAGTGGTTGTCTTTTCAAATTGACAATTTTCTGTTTGTTTTTTGATTTTATCTTACCAAAGACATGCACTGATATATATAGTTGTGTTTGGTTATATAGACAACCACTTGCTGATCACCAAGATCCATAGCTTCTTTTGTTCATGATGGTGTAAATTGAAACTCATATTAGTTCTGACTTCTGAGACAACTATTACACTATATATGTATGTAGGATCATCTTGTATGTTCGCGTTTGTGGACTACTCCGTTGGTAGAGAAGGAGAGGAGAGATGGAAAAGAACATTGAAAGGAAACGGTGCGATTTAGTTAGGACAACCTGCTAGAGAGATAAACAACTACTGATTTGCTTGCACCTACTGTTTGTGATTTGGGGTAAAAAGTGAGAGACTTGATATATTTCTTTGCATGTACTGACTAGAGAAAACTGAGCGATAGATAGAATTGCTGCTAATATATTTGCTACTCGCTCTTGTGCGTTTAGGTTGATTATTTGCAACCGATTGTTTTATGTTTGTGCTGATTATTTGCAGATGGAAGGGGATGAAAAAAAAATACATTTCCAGTAGTAAAATCCTCTAGCCTAAAAGAAATTCAGTTGAAACCAACCCGTAGCAACTGGAGGGCAACATTGTAACGTATCATAATTGTCCTAACTTTCCATTTCGTAAATATATGTTGATTTACTTTGCATCCGTAGCAACGCACGAGCATTCTCACTCAAATAATTAACCTCGATCGACTTCTATGGCCCTCGTCACTAAAATAATTAAGTGGTGTTATATTCTCACTGAAATGGGTATATTCAAATTGCCGCTATTCCTGCTTGGTAGCATGCTATTTATTTTCTAATTGAACTTCTGTTTTCTATGCATGACACATTTCTTACATTTATTTGTTTATTGTAAAGTCCACGCTAAGAGAATTGTGAACTTCAATTTTTAAATGTGTGAATAAGTCGGCATCCCAGTTCGTGAAATCCACGATTCCCGTAAGTGATTCTTCTATTGATTGGTTCCCTAGGAGAAAGACTGAATCATAATTGGGAGATAGATAAAGTGTCTTCTGGTACTTAATTCAAAATGCAAAATGTTTCACTATTCTTTTTGTTGGTATTTCTCTCAAATAAACTGGGGATGTTAATACACATTGTTGAACTGTTGATGGTTCTACGAGTAGCATTTCAAGTACAGACAACTGCAGGACCATCTGAAATATTTTATGATGGCACTTATGTTTCCCCCTTCGAACCTGTCTATAGACATTCAGTTTTTGTTGCTCGTTATGCTTATCTTCTTTCATAAGATTGCCTCATTGACTTAACTTGGTTACATGATTAGTGATGACTCATGTTGATGGTCTCTTCTTTGTGTATTTCATTCACTTCCAACAAAATACCACTCTCATTATATTTTATATTTGTATATAGTACGCAGATGGTGCTTTATCCAGCCTGGTATTAAATATGAACCCAAAAAATCAGTATTTCTTTGTGGAGGAAAGTTTGATCTTCTATATTCTATTTTTCGTCTGGCTCATAACTATAAATTTTACGACATTGTTTCCTCAGCTGGCTAGCATTAGAGTGAGCAGACATAAATGACCCTATCTGACACATAATTAACTCTGTTTTTTTGGGGGCAATTGCCATGTCAGGTCTGAATTATAAAGTGATTCTCAAGTCATATGATCAGCTCGTTACACATTTCAATCCCCAATGGCAAAGCGCTTCAGTTATATTAGATGTGTGCCTTATTTAGTTGTTGTTTGTTTGCATCCAAGTGATGCTTGAGGTTACTTGAGCTGATCTCACAACAGGACACTCTCTTGATACAACCTTGCAATGTAAAGTAATGTTTTTAATATAATTTTATGATTCATAAAGAGAAAAAGGTTAAGAAGACTTGAGAGGCGGTCCTGATGCTCAAGAAGATGATCTGGGGGGCATTCACTTGACGACATGGATGGGCACTAGCTAGAATGGTTATCAACTGAACAGGATGAAAATCAATGTTTCAGAAGGGTTGCTGATGCATTTGATATCCTAACAAATTTCACCCTTAGTTCTTTTTCTTGCCGTTCTTAAGTTTGGAAGAACTTTATTCTGGTGATTTTGTTATTGAAAGTCGACGAGTCTCAATGTTTCGATTTTCTTATTTACAATCTTCACTCAGGCAATTTTCTCAAGCTATTTTTTCTTAGGCTCATGACCGAATTGATATATTCTCTCTGCATTTGTTTGGTTAAGCATATATATTTGGGATTTCTAGATTTAATTATTTTGTTTGCAGCTTATGAAACGGCTGAGGCAATTGGCATGAGTGAAAGATCACCATGGTTGAGGAAGCACGTGCATAATGCATCTTTTGACCAATGTTCCTCCTATATATTTCTTCATGCTATTTCGTAGGTTTTTATTGAAATGTGCTTCTAGAAAAATGGAATCTTAATCTTTTTAGATACTATCATTTCTATACATGTGAATATTATTTGCATTTCAAATTTACACGTGTAACATGTGTAACAACAATAATAACTTAGCGACCGTAGCAACGCACGGGCATTCAACTAGTAATAGTAATGTGGAACTAAACTTAGTCCCATTTATCATAAAACAAGATGAGTGATTTCAGCATTTAGATTAGATCGGCTGCAGCCCATTAAATAAAACATTGCTCTCTAGGTTTAGCGACTTCCGACTGGTTTGAGTTGTCACGGGGGTGGAAGAGTAACACTGAAGTCCGCTATTTTTCATCCTCGATACTGAATGAAAAACTTGGCAGCCTGGACTAAAGGAACAAGCGAGATCGTGGCGGCACCGATATAGGTGTAGGCACGGCCAGGCCAGGAACGTTGTCGGGACTTCCGAATCCAACCATCACCACCCAGACAGAGGCAGCCCCCGCTCGTCTCTTTCCTGCTACTCAGCACGACTGTGCGCGACCCGTTCCACACATATGGCCTCTCTCGTCTCGTCTCCACGACCGACTGACCGATCCGCCCAGGTAAGGCCTTGTTTACCTCTTGTGTATTTTAGGAAATGAGAGGGGATTATCTTGAATCTCGGAAAATCCCCACTAGTTTGTTTACTTCTAGTGTATTTTAGGCGATGGGAGGGGATAATCCCCAAATATCCCCTATCAATCATCTCATTTGTACCAACACAAACTCTTGTCAATGCTAGTGTATTGTAGGGGAAGAATATTTGTGGTGATTTGTGGGGATCGGGTGTCACCAAATCCCCTCCCATCTCAGCCTGAGAACCGTGCGGGTGCAAATGGGCATTACGGTGCGGATTTTGATTCGGTTTTAGTTGGGTCGGGTTGAAACGGGTGCTACAACAAAACGGATTGGAGCGGTGCGGGCTGACCAGCACATCGGTCCGGAGCGGTGCGGTTCGGGAGTAAACCCCCAAAATAAAAAATGGGCTGAACCCGCAGTCTTAGCCCGCATGAGCTGTTCGGGGCCTTCTCCACAGTCCACACACGAGACTCTCGTCGGCGAATTTCCTCTGTTCCCGAGCTTCTTCGTGGCCGCCGGCCATCGACCTACAGCACCACGGCGTGGCGTCCGTCCATGGTGGACTCCACCGCCAGCTGGGCCTTCGACCTTGCGTCCCTGGCCACCACGAGGCCGCGGCGGTGAGCTGCCTCCTGCTGCTGCACACGCCGGTCGACCGCCACGGCCGCGGTGGCGAGGCGAGGCGAGGGCGCGCCTTATCTCAGGTGGCCGTGACGACGAGATCGACCACTTCATCTTCGTCCAGTAAGTTCGTCGGTGCTACGGGGGTCGTCAAGACGGCCGTCGCCGACTTCATGGCGGCACGCACCGCCTCCGGGATGGTGCACCCGCAGGCCGCAGCTCACCGGGACGCCCGTCGTCCAGCTCGAGGTCGCCGCCATCGTGGCCGGGACCTTGTTCTGCGCCCCGTACACCATCCCGGTTGGTGCGCGTGCGGCCCTCGACACGGCCTCGACGTCGTCCCTGTCGGCCCCGTGCTCTCCTTCCTCGACGCGCCCGCCTCTGCGCCGGCGTCGACCAACAACAACGACCTGCCCAGAGGCTCCAGACCACCGCCTCTGTGGTCTCCTCCAAGAGGCCGTCGCTCTGCGGGGACCGGAAGATGCCGGACTTCCTACTCCTCCCTCCGGATGGTTCTGCTTCCCGATGCCCCTCCTCGACTCCAGATGGTGTGCACGCCGGAAATCGGTGACCGCCAAGACACGCGGATTTTCGCCTGCACAGTAGCAGCGCCGAAGCACCGACCAGACCGTCGCCATCAAGACCATTCACGCCCGCCGCCGCGGCGGGAGGCGCCCTGGCATCGGCGAGCTGCTGAAGGAGGCCTGCTGCGTGCTCCCCCAGCTGGTCCCACCGCCAGTGCAGTACATGAACTTTTTTTTTTGATTTTTCACCACGTATATTCAACAGAAAACCACATACACAGTACACGGTAGAAATACAAGAAAGCAATACGTAGAGGAAACGGAACAAGCATCGAGAACAACTACGTCACCGGCGTCGGAGACGAAGACCACCAGCCGCCACCTTGCCGCTGCCAGGGAGAACTTTTCCCTATGAAAGACGCTGCCTAGCCCGTCCGCCGCGCCGCGACGGAGCTTTTGTCGATGAACGACCAGGGCAAGCGCCCCCCCTGTCCCAGCCACACCACTTTGCCTCAGCCGCCTTCGGAGCCGCCGCCGGTAGAAGCCGATCTCGACCAGCCCAGAGTTCCGGCCGCCAGATCCTTCGCCACCACGGATCTGACGGGAAACAGCGGGGCTCGAGCACCACGCCGGACCTCGAGCTCCAGCCAGTCCAGCGCGACGATGAGGAGCCCCGAAGAACTCCGCCGCCGGAGAAGATCACGCCGGCACCAAACCCCCCGCCCGCAGCACCACCTCCTCCAGAGCGCCGCCGGCGAAATCCCCACCCTACCCTACCGTATATACAAGCCGGAGCCGGGGACCCCCCACCCTCCCGCCGCCGGAGCGGCCGGCGGAGGGGAGGAATCCCGCGGCTCGCGGCGCGCACGGTGGATCGACGGGGTCGCTCCAAAAATCGCCTTCTTCCCCTAGCTACAGTGGCGGGAGGGGATAAGGCTTACTTATTTGCTGTTGCAGTACATGAACTTGAGCACGCCACGCGATACCGCGGTCTAAGAACAGGAGCAATCGAGGCATGGGGCGTACAGTGGGTTGTACGTGGGCTATAAAATGGTTTCAAACCGCAAATAGCAGATGGATTGGTTCGGTTTGGGGGCAGAGATGATTGCGGGGTGGTGCGGGTTGGATTCCAATGATTAATTAGTGGCTTGGTTTGGTGTGGGGCTGAGGTAATTTTCGTGGCGGGCTGGCGTGGACTTCGGGTGCGGTTCTCTGCCCATTCACAGCCTGACTCCCATCCCCACTCTTCCCATCCCCTGAGTAACCAAAGCCTAAAGAAGTATAGTAAAATCCGGCGCCGTACGTACGCGCGTACCCGCCCTTGCCGCGCCGCGCGGGGCTCGATGCAGGTGGTGGACTAATCCGCCGGATTCGTGGGATCATTCCTGGAGATCCGATCCGACCGCGGCGGAGACAGCGCAGCCGAGTCTTTCCACCCCCACGTTCCTCCTCTACCCCACCGCCACCAGGCATCGTTCTCGAGATGCTTTTGCAAGACCAACCCCGTCCACCACCCTATTTCGCTTCAGCTCCCGCGGCTGATGCAGAAGCTTCCAAATCTATCTATCCGGCTTAACTGGTTTTTCCGGTGGTAGCGACGTTTCGTCCAAGTGGAAACGATCGGATGACGCGCTAGTGTTGCGTGTGTTGCACAGTTAGGACTTGCTCTATTTGGTTTCCGTCTCGTGTGTGCGCACCACCGGATTCGATGCAGTAGCTAGCTTCTATAGGTGGCCTTGATCTCAAACATGAGCGCTAGCATCATGCATGTATTCCTTTTGTTAACGGTAGCATCATGTGATTTCATCATAATAAAAAAAAACTTTTCTCTCTTTCTCATCGCAGCTAATATCATAAAAAAAACATAACTGTTGAGGTCAGGGTTTCATAGAATCACATGGCAGAGCAGACGGTTTTATCTATTTTTTCCCCTGGACCGAACCGGACCTTGGTCGGACTTGAGTTTGGAACTCTTCACCCAGTAATTTAAAATTCTAAATAGTAGTAACTTAAAATTCTAAATAGTGTTTGGGCTCATTTTTGCCCTGTTGTTTGGTACGAGTCTGTAACTTTCGACCAATGTGACTTAAACATTCAAAGTTTAACAGAAACCGGGGAAACTAACTGTTCAATTCATGCATGTTCACGGATGGAAGAACTAATGTTATTCTTAAATTTTAAAATAACGATTTTTTAAAATAATTTTGGCAAACATTTACGAAATACGGTTTGGCTCGAGTTTGGTCTGGTCTATAGGAAGAAGGGAAAGAACACTGACAAGGCACCTGGACGGTGGGTCAGGGTTATGAGGAGCAATGTGAAACTGAATAAATTGTTCGATTTGGTTTATCTAAAGAAACTATCTCAGAAGTTGTGGTTTTATGATAACATTCTCTTCTGAGACCATAGGCTTAGATTTTGTAGTTTTATGTTTTATGATATTTTCTCTTATTACTTCTCCAACAATTTGTAAAAAAATTATATTATTTTCTTTGACAATTTTATGTAAAAAAGATGAAGAGAATTGATCGACTAATTATCAAAAAGCTGGCCTAAAACAGTTATAAACACCCTCGTCGTCCGTCATGTAACACGACAGTCTCGAGGGCAGCCACGCCCATCTTAGGTACCAACACAAACCGCACACACACCACCGTCGTCGATATTTCCCACCGGTGTCATATTTTATTTAAGGTAACAAGGTAGTACCATGATCGGATGGAGTATGAGGTTGATAAGGCAAGTAATCTAAGTGTTTGATTTTATTCCACAGTAGTAATTTTATTTTACAAGCATAAGTATTTCTTTTTTTTCTTTTCGCAAAAAAAAGCATAAGTATTTCTTTGCAAGCATATTCCACAGAACAGAGGTGTTTCACGTGCAGGAGCACGACTGGCCCAATCATTGTCTCCCTCCCACTTTTTTATACTACCCAAAAACCCCTCAAACTCTTCCAATCGTGACGCCAAAGAGCCCCGCTGCAATTCCCCAATTCCTGGTAGCCCGGAAACAGCCAATAGAACACACGCATAAAACACGCGACAACAACCACCACACCGGCACCGCCGTCCCTAACCTCCAAATTCCAGCTCTGTCTTCCTTCCGGCCGCGGCCGTGCCAGCTCGGACCCCATCTCTCTCCTCCGCCCCTCCATTCCCTCTCCACCCTGCCAATTTTAAACACACGCCCCCTCCTGCCCACTCGCCTCCCCCACCGCCTCTCCACCCTCGCCGCCGCTCGCTCTCCGCTTCGCCTGCGCCCCCAGCTCGGGGGATTCCGTGGCCGCGATGGCGGCGTCGACGGCGTCGCCGCGGGGGCGGTCGATCCGGGAGACGGTGCTGGAGAGCGTGGCGGCGTACCACAACCAGCAGCGGATGCGCCGCAGGTTCCGCAAGAGCATGTCCTACGCGGGCGAGCTCTCCTCCGCGGGCGGCTCCGGCGCCGGCGGGGGCCCTCGGCCTCGGCCTCCTCCGTATCGCTCCGCGACGGGCCCGACGAGGACGACGAACCCTTCTGGGAGGAGGAGGAGGGCATCGTCGAGCTCGTACAGCTCGGCGCCAATCGCGCCAAAAACGTACTCATCCTCATGAGCGACACCGGCGGCGGGCACCGCGCCTCCGCCGAGGCCATCAAGGACGCCTTCCGCATCGAGTTCGGCGACGACTACCGGGTAACCATTTACCCCCCTTCGCCAATTCTCCTCCTCCTCCTCTCCGTCAACCCTACCGCTACCAGGATGGATGGATGGCTGAATTAATCGTTGGAGTTTCCAATCTGTCAATTCAATAATGGGTTTCGATTTCGAAATTTGTTGGAGTTTCCCATCTGTCAATTCAATAATGGGTTTCGAAATTTGGGGGCGCATGCCAGGTCTTCGTCAAGGATCTGTGCAAGGACCACGCCGGCTGGCCGCTCAACAACATGGAGAGCTCCTACAAGTTCATGGTGAAGCACGTGCAGCTATGGAAGGTGGCCTTCCACGGCACATCGCCCAGATGGGTCCACAACTTCTACCTCGCCGCCCTCGCATCATTCTACGCCAAGTAAGAATGTTTGTCTTTATCTTGCTTCACCCAATGCTTCGGGATCGTAAACTAAACGATTCAATGCGATTCGTGTTTTCGCTCGCTGTCAATTGGTTGGTTGGTGCCTTGGTTGCAAATTGCTCACCTAATTAATCGCAGGTTTTCTAATGGATCAGCAGTTTTGTCAGCATCGTTCACACTATAATATTTTATAGTGCCAGATCTTACCGGTTCATATCGCTGATAGTTTTATAAGGCCCAGTCCTGTCTTGACTAGAAATATCTGTGCTAAATTCGCTGTCATGTAATGTTTGTAATTTTCTGAATACACTTGTGCCGGGTTCAGATATTCAGCCATGTGGAGTTATTCGGGCTGCACATATGAGTTTGTCAGGGCATAGGACTGGACCGGAAATCATTTCAAGAAATTCAACTTGTACCATGGGCATCAACCCATCAAAACGCCCACTCTGTGTTGGTGTCACCCTATAGCCTGTAGGTGTGTTGTTCTAGGAGGTCACTAAAATGATTGCATTGCACTGCTGCCATCCGATGAGCATCATTCAAGTGGTTGAAACCAGCCACAATCGCCAGTCTGTCCTGCCTTGTTGTTTCCAGATCATGACCATGTATTATGGACGACAATGACACTATGGAATATGCGGACTGCTTATTTCTTATATTACTGTTTTCCATACTTCAAACCGCTAATCTTGCGTACCAATTAGCAGTTTAAAAAATAACTTAACTCGTTAATTGTAATTTTATCTCTGCTTCGATGCTTTCATTGGTAACATGTGTTGACAGTGATGTGCAGTACTATGATCTGGTTACACTAGCAAGGTCAAGCGATCGAACCGCTTATACATTATAATGCTGGTATCATTTAGAAGTTGGCTACAATCTACATTCAATGATCCATAAGTTAGACCTTGTCTCTACATGAAGAACCTACATGGACTTGTTTTACTGAATGTTTTCTTGTTTATGGGTGAAGGAAGGTTGAGGCTGGATTGAAGAAGTACAAGCCAGACATAATAATCAGTGTCCATCCCCTCATGCAACACATTCCTCTATGGGTACTCAAATGGCAAGGTCTCCAAACAGAGTAGTCTTCACCACGGTCATCACCGACCTCAACACTTGCCACCCTACATGGTAGGTTCATTTATCAATATGGGGAAATCCTGGATACTTTTTTTCTTCCAGGAAAATCACTGATTTTGACAAATCTTGTAACAAAAAATGTACAGGTTCCATCCTAGTGTGAATAGATGTTACTGCCCATCAGAAGAAGTAGCCAAGAGGGCAGCACTGATGACCTACAACCTTCTCAGATCCGTGTGTTTGGTCTTCCCATTCGACCAACATTCTGCCGTGCTGTTCTTGTTAAGGTATATACCTCTTAGTTAACCTTGGGACTGCTGTTTCTATGCCCAATTGGTTTCAAATTTTGTATCTGATCTTTTAAAAGACAGTGGTTCATTGCAGTATTATTTTTGATCTCTTGTCTATTCATTAACCACCAAGTATTGTGTAACTAAAGATGTAAAGCATTCTTGGATATCCTAATGCAAATTCTTATTACTCTCTTTTTAACTAACACATTATGTTAAACCAATTCCTCACCAGGATGATTTGCGGAAGGAACTTGAAATGGATCCTGAGCTACCTGCTGTGTTGCTGATGGGAGGTGGAGAGGGCATGGGTCCTGTAAAGAAGACAGCGAAAGCCCTTGCGAGTCATTGTTTGACAAAGAGCTCGGGAAACCAATTGGGCAGCTTGTTATCATCTGTGGTCGGAATAAAACACTGAGCTCCTCATTGCAGGCTCTTGAATGGAAAATGCCAATAAAGGTACAAACAAATGTTTGTGCTTTCAGTTCCTTAAAATATCAACTTGTTTCTTAGGTAGCCCAGGCACATAGGATATTTGTATTAACTGCTTTCTTTTCTTTAAACAAAAGATTAGAGGATTTGAGACCCAAATGGAGAAATGGATGGGGGCTTGTGACTGCATTATAACAAAGGTTATATATTCTTGATCCTTGCCAATTGTTAGCGTACTGCTTCCTTTGAAGGGTGTTGTGGTACTCATAATCTCGTTTCAATGTTGTTATTTTGGTTCAATAGGCTGGACCAGGTACCATTGCTGAAGCCTTGATTAGGGGGCTTCCTATCATCCTTAATGACTTCATACCTGGACAGGTCTGTGTATACTAACTTTCGCGTTTTATTTTATTGCAACAAGAATTCAAAGTATATGTATTTATTGTTAAGAGAATTAGTCTATAGATTTCCTTAACATTTATAACACCACGGAACCGCAAGGCCTAACAGAGAACTCAGAATGATGTGCTACATCTCTAGTCCTTTAAGAACATCAACAACATAAATTTGTTTGGGTTAATACTAGTATAGTTGGCCTTGGGTGCAATGTCATGCTTGGTTACTGTCTGCTAAATTTCTTCCCACGCGTCATGTTAACAGATCCGAAGAAAGAACAATTCTCATAAACTTAATTCTGATGAATAGCTGATGGTTTTATCCAGTAACAAATATGTAGGCTATGATAGAATGTGTTCCTAACTTCGGTTGATTCTAATACTGTACAATAAACAAAATGCTTGGGCATTGATTATGTGCAACCTAAAGTTTGTAAGAGTCGTGTGCTTCTCTCTGGTTAGCAATTATAGCCTACATCAAACAATACCATCTAACATAAGTTTATTTTGTTGCATCCCAGGAAGTTGGCAATGTCCCTTATGTGGTGGACAACGGTGCAGGCGTGTTCTCGAAAAGTCCCAAGGAAACTGCCTCCATTGTTGCCCGTTGGTTCGGTCCAGGCTCGGACGAACACAAGAGGATGTCAGAGAACGCGTTGAAACTGGCCCAGCCGGAAGCTGTGTTTGACATCGTCAGAGACATCCACGAGCTCTCCGGGAGCAAGGGGTGAAGGCGCAGATCTCCAGCTCCTTGACATCGTCCTTCTACATAGCATCTCCTGACATCAGCCCCAGCCCCAGCCCCATCCAACTCGTGTGAAGCCTTCAAGCTGTGTACATAGCCTCTTTGCGCCTCGCATATGCCCTACAGTATATCATTGAAAAGGAAAGGAAATCTGGCAAGTGATTCAGCCTGTTTGTTTCATCTGTTGATTGCCGGCGGTAGTTTTCTGTGGGCCCGTTTTGACTGACAACTGCTCTTTGTGTAATCGTGCTCATGTAAAGTTTGTGAAAAAAGTCATTTGTTGAACACCATTCTTTGCCGATCCTTCATTGCGCAGGGCCAGGGTCACTGGTTGGCTTTTAAGCTACACTTCAGTTTTGTGGATTGATTTTTTTTGGTTATGTAGATTATGTTATTGGTGCCCCCATTGGGGCTACTGTAAGAAGTGTACATTATGATGACAAATGTGTGAGGGATGCCCTGGGTTTGGTGAAGATAACGAGTGATGTACATGTATGTTTCCTTGATTGGAAGTTCTCAGTCACTGAACAACCAGTACCAGTTGTGTTATGAGATGTTATTTGTAGAATGGATGTCCTACCAGCCAAGGTTGATATGGACGGCAGTCAGACACTGCCGTGTTTCTCACTGGTGGCCATATCAAAGCATGCATCACTAGATCGCACTGTTCATGTCCTGTCTGGGATACAAACTGCTGGAGATGTATAGTATTATCAGATTGGATCTTGACAAGCTAAAGGCCGTGACATACATACAGTTTAGGACGAGCACCGCTCAAAAGTCTGTAGCTACTATACTAGTATGACTGTGAGCTCGATGTGGAATCTTTAATTGTAGCCTTGTATGGGGTTGTTGTTGGTGTTCAGTGGACTGGATCCACCTTTTGGTATCTTTTGTCCTGGCAAATGATGAGAATTGTCACCGCCGGTCTACCACTCTGGTCATCTACAAAACACAAAAGGTGTCGATGCATAACGATGTCGATGATGATACACCTGAAGAAAGAAAGATGACCCTGATTTTCAGGTGTCTGCCGCATTCTTCTGCAGGTGCTCTCCTACCTGAGTTTCAGATATCAGTGCGGTGGCCAGCAGCATCTGCGTGCAGGTCCCCTTCACCGACTCAGTATGCCCCAGCTATCTTGCGAGCCTGTGGAGTCCCCAGCTTCCTGCTCCGAGACGTGGATCCACGAGCGCGGCTACTGGCTGCAAGACGCAGCGCCAGGTTGACAAGTTCCAACGTGTCGCGGTCCCGTGGATACGTGGCACGCCACACAAACCGCCACATGGAAGCCACCCCGGGTTTTGCACGAGAAGATCTATCGCACGTCGTCCTCACGGCTCCAGCTAGCTGCCGACCTTCAGATGCCCCCCATGGTCGCCGTGGATACGTTCCTCTCTCACTGTCACTGAATTTACGTTGCATTTCCTAGCCAACTTTTTTACACGCTAAGATAATTACAACCTTGACTCTCCTGCACATTCGTCCAACCCACGCGTCGGATCACTGGATCGGAGTCCTCTACGCCTACACTCCCGCTATCTATCTACTGCTCGAGCTATGCTATTCACAGAAAGATTACGAGGAGGAACAGTGACGACAAGAGCAGCGAAAACGGCCACTCCAACCAGCCGGTCAACCCACGCTTGCTGACGTGCACGGCAGGTGGGGCCCGGACGTCAGGTGCTCGTCACGGAGTGGCGCCCCAGAGCACCTCGGCGAGCACGGCGGCCTCCTCGGCGGGGGACACGGCCGCCTCCCGCACGCGCCGGAGGATGTCCAGCTTCGCCGCGCGCCGCTCCCGCGGGCCCAGCCCCTGCCCCACCTCCACCTGCACCGCCAACCGCGCCACCGCGCTCACGAACGGCCGCCGCGACGCCGACAGCGAGTCGTTGTTTGCGTCCGAGTCGGTGGCCGAGCCTGCGCCGCCGAGGTCGGAGCGCTGGAGGCAGAGGAGGCGCTTGACGAGGCCCTCGGCGAGGAGCGCGTCCAGGACCTCCCCGCGGCCGTAGTAGGCCACCCGGAGCACGAGCTCCAGCGCCAGCGGGTCGGCGGCGCAGAGCAGGGATACGAGACGCGGCAGCTCGCCCCGCCCGTGGAGCTCGTCCACCAGCGGCGTCCGGATCAAGTCCACCAGACCGTTCAGCGCGCGCAGCGGCGCCGCAGGAGACGACGACGACGAGGCCGACGCCACGAGCGCGCCCACGGCGGGGCCCATCAGCACCGGCCCCACGAACACGTCCCGGTTGAAGCGCACCAGCGCCAGCACCGCCGCCGCGCACCCGTCGCCGACCACGGGGTCCCCGAGCCGCGATTCCACGGCGGGGAACACGCCGTGCCGGAGCACCGCGTCCTGGAGCCGCGCGTCGAACGAACCCGCCGCCGCCGCGGACAGCAGCCGGGACTCGAACTCCGCCAGCAACGCGCTTGCTCGGTCGTCGTCCCCGTCACGTCGCAGCGCGGCCACGAGGCGCGCGGCGAGCTCGCGGTCGACCCAGGCCTGGATCTCCCGCGCGACGTCGCCCGCCGCTCGCTTGACCCCTCGCCTCTCCTTGCACCGTCTCCACCGCGCCCGCACTTCACCGACCAACCCGCCTCCCTCCGCCCCAGCGGCCAATCCGAGGGACAGCGAGAGGGCCCTGACCCTGGCGAGCAGCCTGCGGAGCGCGCCCAGCTCGGGGTCGCCCGCGAGCAGGTCGTCCGCGCTGGCCTCGAGCGCGAGGAGCGCCTGCAGGGCTGGGCCGGCGTCGGGGCCGCCGGACTGGACGCTCCGGGAGGCGTCGCGCAGGGCTCGCAGGACCTTGAGGAAGTCGTCCCCCTCCTCCTCCTCCATCGGGATGGATGGAGGGGTGGAGGAGAAGGGGCTGCGGGCGTCGCGAGGCTTCGTTTTATCCTCTAGTGTGCGACTATGCGTCGTCTCCTTCCGCGGTGAAATCCTGGGGCGGCAAGCTAGAGTCGTGGATTGAGTTGACTAGTAGGCGAGCGGATGTTTTTACCGGGACCGTCGGGAACGATCCAACCACCGCCGTGTCCAACTGCTCATCGGCCGAGCCGGTGGCGCTGCAGCTGCCGGTACGTAGCTCCGATGGGAACCTGGCTTGCCTTGACTTGAGTTGAGAGTCGTGGATGATTGACTGGTAGGCGGCGTGTACTTTTACCGGGAGCGGTCGTCCGGCGACCCCGTGGGCACGAGAAGCACGTGAGCGCCGGCCGATCATGTGCGAGCGGTGCTCCCCTGAATGCCTGATCCCGTCTCAAGCGAGATGGTACACCTCAAGTGTTATCATTACACTAGAGCCGCCGATCGCGATCAACCGAGATGGCGAATTGGAAGGAACTCTGTTCCTCCGTAGCAGACTTCCAGCGGCATATCCGGATCCAGCGTGGAGGAGGATCGGAATATGTCCAGAGTTTGTTCGATTTTTTACGACGTCGCGGCAGCTGCATGAGAGGGACCTGGCCAATCAGCCATGCGTTCATATTTCTGTCTCTCGAACAGCATAGGGTCTTCTGTTTTTTCTAATCCACGTCCACGAGTCCGGGTCTATATATAACCAGTCTCCTGCGTGTTGTGTCTGTGTCGCTGTCATGGTGCCAGGACGCACGGTTACGTCTTGCGTAGCATCTCTTGTCTTGCGTTCGTACCGTAGAGTCAATCATATGTTAAGTTGTTAACATAGGTACTCGAGCCATCGACGGTTGACACAACTGAAAACACATGCTAAGCTTTGTCGTGCATGGTTATCGCCAGCAACTGGCATGACTTACGCCTCCGTAAAAGACATCGTGCATAGGACTTTTTGAGAAGAATTGAACATGAGATCTGGAGCGGGTTCGGGCATGGGTCTATGTTTCGACCCATGGTGCAGGTCGTGGGTAGAGATCTTTGCCCATTTACTGATCGGGCATGGGTCTGGGAGAGGTCGACCCGATCAAACCTGACCCAATTGCCGGGCTTATACCTAGGGAAACCGCAACAGATGAAACCTCTAAACTCTACTTCCTCTCTGAAATCTCCCTTCTCCCCTACTCCAACTAACTGCTGTCTAAAACTCTGAAATTCCTCTCGCTGAATTCCTCCTGTATCGCTATTCTGAATCTGAGGTTGGTGAATATTTGGTGTCAGAGCCGACCACCCGCTCTCTACCAATACGAGGACCGGTCCCTCCATGCATCCTTTTCTATCGATAAATTCTTAGGGCATGTACAATGGGAGTGCTTAGAGAGATGCTTACACAAATACACCGGTTTTTATTTAAGCACCGGTGCTTATTTATACAGGGAAGATGCTTAACTTGGCACCCCTCCTATAAGAAATAAGCACCAATGCTTAAGAAAAGATCTGGTTTATTTTTGTAAGCACCTCTCTAAGCACTCCCCATTGTACACGGCCTTATGTGCCAGAAGATGCTAGCCATGATGTCATGATGAGTGGCCTTCTGATGCATGCCAAGGGCCCAAAAGTCGACCGGGAGCGGGGCAGCCGCCTGCGATAGGGATACCAACAGCGCAGACTATGCGGGGTCCACTAAAGGCTAGGTTCACGTTGATGGCGATTAGGGCACAAGCAATGGTGGCAGTGGTAGCTGCCGCCCCCGATCCATCCAACTCGGTATGGACATGTGAGGCAATTGCTTACTTTTTCCCATCACATCGGTAGAAACTGCGACCACATGATGCGGACCCCACTATATTGCATGGTTTCTCTCTCACCTTTATTTGCTTTCTCTGCCGAAGAGGCGGTCTCTCGTAGAGGATCCCCTGACAGCTGCGGGGCATCACCCGAGCCTAATATCTGACATCCGAACCTAGCTGTGCCTGCGGGGCAGTACCTCTAGGGCCACGCGTTGGCCATGCCCTTAGGGGAATTTCAGCAAAAAAGAAAAAAGTGTAGGTCAACAGAGAGAGGCCATAAGAGTTGAGAAGAGACCACAAGATGCAGTTAATTCCGATTTCTCTAAATAAAAAGTTAGTTTTAATAATGAAATAAAAATGCGTAAGCTGGCCCGACGCATTTAGACTAATAGGCCCACAACCTCCAAGCTACTCCGGTCCGCGGACCGAAAGCTCTTCGGCCAAATTGGGCCGCTCTTCCACTCAAAATAAAATAAAATTTGGGCCGCTCTCAGGCCATGGCACGTACAGTCGCTCGCAGGCTGCGGTGCGATCGATCGATCGATCGATCGACCAGACCACTGCACTCATTCTCTTCCCCAAAACCCTATACCGCGTCCACCGAGGAAGGGGCGGAGGAAGCAGTGAACCCCACCTCCCGCCGCCGCCGCCATGGCGCTCCGCCGGATCAACCCGAGCAAGCAGCCCCTCCTCCACCTTCCCCGCCCCTTTTCCTCCTCCTCCAATCCTCCCTTCCCTCCTCCCCCACCGCCGCCCTCCGACGACCGCGACGCCTCCCCTCGCTTCCCACCCTCTCGGCCCACAAACCAAGGTGAGGCCGCCCATAAACCGGACTCCACGCTCTTCCAGGACATCCGCCAGCGCCTGAAGTCGTCCCCGGTGTCACCCCCGCCCCCGCCGCGCCGGATCCCGACCCGCCCCACCGGGCAAGCCCCAGCCCCTCCCATCCCCTTTGAAGACATCAAGCGCAGCCTCGAGTCATTCCGCTCCGCCTCCCTCAACGCGTCGATGCCGCCACCGCCGTCAACGCCACTCTTCTCCGGCGGCGGGGGCGGCGACGGCGCCACCCCTTCGTTCCAGGACCTGCTCAGGAAAAGCGCCGCCCCGGCGGCTGGCACCCAGGGTGCCGCCAAGCCCTTCAGCTTCGCCTTCGACTCTATCCGCGAGAGCATTCGGAAGATCGACCCGCAGCAGCAGCAGAGGCAGCAGCGCCAGCGCCCCGCGCAGTTCCTGTCCTCCTCGTTGCCAGAGAAGGTCTTCGGGAAGGAGCTGCGGTCGGAGATGGAAGGGGCGGACGCCGGCGTCATGCTCGCCAAGGATTACAGCCACGAGGAGCTCGGGAAGAAGCTCGCGGAGCTGCGGCCGCCGGGCGCAGGGAAGGACGGCAAGGAGTGGTTCTCTCTCGAGGAGCTGCAAGGGCGGATCGCGAAGCTGGCCAGGATGGAGATGGAGGATGAGCAGCGGCTCGGCGGGCAGTTTGGTTTTATCCGGAGCGGCCTTAGGAACATCAGTGAGAAGAAGGCCGTCACAAGCGGTAATCTAGTCTTGGCCTAGCACTGCTTGTTTTTCTTTCTTCACATATTCTGTCTCTCTTCGCGGCCCATGGAACTGAGCTTGTGCTGTATTGTGCTTGATCGGAAGCAGTGAGTAGCATGTTTGGCTTAGCAAACCTTACCGGGAAGCCAACACCGGAGTACCTGAGTCATCCACCGCAGGAGGAGTTGCTAGAGAGGGTGAGATTGTCATTTGCTATTTTATCTTTTGGTGGTGGGAGGACTACTACTACTCCCCTTTTGTCTTTGTTCTGAGGGTGTGATCGCCTGATTACTGATGCCTGCTGTTTCAGTATTTCCATCCTGACCACATGTCAGGCGAAGAGAAAATGAAGTTGGAGCTTCAGAAAGTGAGGGACGAGTTCAAGATGTCCGAGAATGACTGTGGTTCTGCGCGAGTTCAAAGTAAATATCTTACCCTTCAGTTGCATAATACCTGAAAAGTGAAAACTATGACATGTCTGTACAGAATTTGAATGTGCTGACTTACCACTATCGCATCTCAACACTTTGTGACTTTTCGGTAACCAGTCTAATATTGATATTTAGTGATTACGAGTTGGATAACTTTTGTGGTTGGAAAAGAAGGTAGCCTTGATTTCCGTAACCAGTCTATATTGATATTTAGTGATTACGAGTTGGATAACTTTTGTGGTTGGAAAAGAAGGTGGCCATGATTTTGATAACTTTTGTTTTTGGCAAAGAAGGTTTGCTTGAGGAGCTGATATATCCTATGCTAGAAATCGCAGTAAAGAGTATACGAAATCTCCACTTAAACACCTTGTATGTTTTTTTTTCAATTGTAATACAATGGAGACATAGTACAATTAAGTTAAACATTTATATTTTTGGAGGGTAACAGGTTATTTTTCATATTCTTCTGTAGCTAGTAGCTGATTTGTCAGAAAACAAGTTTGGCTGATGGAACATATTAATTTTGAATTCTGGTTCTTCTAGATTTTGGTCAGTGCAAGTTTTCCCTTACTAAGTAAATATCATTGAACCTGTCACTCGTAAGTTGCTTCACTTTTCTATGGCTAGTTGGCAATCTTGTTTTGTTATGCTCAGAGCTGTAGGAAGAACCTTGTACATGTACTCCTGGAATTAAATACCCTCGAGCTTTCATGTCTATTGACCTTCTATTCTCGAGGCCTGAAGCAGTTCTGATGCGTTTTTTTTTGTCTGTAGAGCTTTATATCCTGTTTTAGCTTTGCTTGCAGCCTTTGCTAGGGACATAGTTCATCTTACTGATAACATCCATGTCTTTGTTTTTTCAGTAGCCCAACTGACACTAAAAATCAAGCATCTGTCGTCTGTTCTACACAAAAAGGTATGTGCAATGTTGAATTTGCCTTATCCATACCCATGCTGGTATTGCTGTTTTACCTTCACACTACCTTTGGGGTATTGTATGAACTTCATTCAGTTTGCTCAATTGATCTGTTAACACTGTTGTGGTGGTGATGCAGGACAAGCATTCCAGAAAGGGGCTTCAGGACATGGTCCAGAGGAGGAAGAAGTACCTCAAGTACCTGCGCAGGACCGACTGGGACTCGTACTGCCTCGTCCTCTCGAAGCTGGGGCTCCGCGACATACCGGAGTACAAGGCGCCCGACTACAAGAAGACCCAGCCGACCAAGGCCCAGTCGAAGAAGAGCAAGAGCAAGAGGAAGAGAAAGATGAAGGCTTAGATAGTCAGCCAGACCTAAGACGATGATTTTTTTTCCACACTTCTCTTTTGGCCGTCAGTCGCATGAACGTAGAAGCATTCATCCGATATTCAGATAGACAGGCGCCCAGGCTCGAGGTTTCTCGATCCGGTCTTTTGCAGTGTTGTAATTTTGTGATCCTTTTTTTGGCTGTAATAACGAGCTGTTTGGAACTTTGGATAGGTACGTGTTCCTTGTTCTGTAAACAGATTGTTTGTTGCTCCGTGGCCAGACCTCTCCCCCGCCCTGTTTGTTAACAGGCCAAGGGATTGAGGCAACACAGTTACTCATCATTTTCTCATCTGGTATGTGACATGTCATTGTATATTAGAAGATGTTTTCTGCATCAAACCAAGGAAAGTAAATTGCTAGATTTGCTTACTGCTTGTTAATTTATTTATCAAAAGTAAGGTTTGCTAACATAGTGAGCAGTGAATAAAAGTTGCTTCAGATGAATGAATACGTGGATTTTTTTTTTGGCAGAGAATGAATAGACCGACTGACTTACTGCAGAGTAAATCTTGGGGAGAAGGTTTTCACTGTTGCAGATCGACGGAATCTAACAGCTGAGCCCACAGATTCTTCACAGCACGCGCGTGCTGCGCCTTCTCGCGGCAGCACAAACCCGTCCGTCGCCGAAACCCCTCCCTTCTCCGCCAAAGCCGCCACTCTCCCTCCCTCGCCGGGGCCATCCATCCTCGTCCCCCTCTCGGCTGGGCCGGAGATCCCCGCGGGCGCCGGCGATTCATTCCTTCCTTCCCTGGTAAGGGAGCCCTAGCGCTGCTCCGATTGCCGCACCTTCGGCTCCGGTGTTTGTTTACTGGTTATTATTTCCATTGCCAGATCCGATGGAGGCGAGCTCCTCGTCTGCGGGCCCCCCGCCGCCGCCGCCGTCCATACCTCCCTCCAGCGACCAGAACGTCTGGGCCGACGCCTCGCAGCTCGTCGCCGCCGCGTGCGCCGGTAAGCTCGATGCGCCTCTCTGCTGTTGTGAACCTTACAGATTGTAATGGACAGCGGGCGAGTGTAAGCAGGTCTATGGACCGCTGTTGGATCATGCGTGTTTGACCTCGGGTCTGTATGCCTGCCTGCCTGCCTGCGTGGTCGACTTCACGGTTCTAGTGTCAGCAACGAACAGTAGACCTGTATGGCTGTATTCCCTTTGTTACCGTCTCGGTGAGAAACCACGTAACGCATGTTGAGTTGACTTGTACAATGGAACGAGCTTGCCTTACAAGCAAGTTACAGTAGTGTCGGTTCTGTTTGCGTGAGTTTACGCCGTGTCATCTATAGGCTTGGGCTAATAGTTGTCTTATTTGCTTGTTTAAATCTGTCTTGGATCTGTGTTATAGAGCCTACTCCGTGGTTACTTGGGCATAGTATGAGGGGGCAGTTCGAAGGAGAGAATCCCAATAGTATGAAACTAAAGGATCGATCAGGGTCTAATATATAACTTGCCAACTAGATTGTAGAAACCAACCAAATATAGCTTGTTATGGATAGAATTGTGAACTCCTGGGCTCGATTGGCCCTGTGCCTGACGGCGCCACCGTCACTGTTACGGAGCTTTCTGAAAGAAGTCCGCGACAATGTAAATGCATCTAGGACTGTCATATTTTAGCACATGCCTGAAATCGAGTCAATGCTAAGATCTAGTAGTTGATTTATTTTCTGTCGACTGTTGCCATTTTTAATTCTTTCATGCTTGTAGATCTCCAAGATGGGGAACTTGTCCATGGGAAGAACTTCAGTATGTTTGCCGCAATGTCTGCATTGGAAGTAAGGACCCCCCGCTCTTCTGCTCTGTTTCAGCTCTCTTCTTTCTATCGTGCACACCGCAGAGTGAGTATCAAAATGATGTTTTTGTGTAAACTAATTATTTTACACAACCAGTTCTTACTATTAAGTTGACATATCATTTGCAATGTCGCTACTAGATGCTTTTAATGTTGCTTAAATGAAACTTGAGCTTTAGTTGCTTTGGCGAATTCAGGATATGCAAGTTTGTTACATGAGACTTGCACTTAAGTTGCTTTGATCTGGATTCTGGATATACACCTTAGGCTTGGAATTGCTCATGAGTGCTGAGTCTCACGACAACTGTTTTCATGCGTCTGTAAACTTTATAGTTCATAATGACCAAGGAAAGTCTCAAAATTATGATTATATAATTTTACTACTTCAGTATATCGTGGTCTTATATGCCTGTTGAGTGGAGAATTGACCATTTAATTCTGAATACAGATAATGGATCCTAAAATGGATTCCGGGATCGAGAGAAGCGGCTATTATTCCATCGAGGAAGCCATAGACGATGGCATTGCCCCAGTTCCACTTAGTTTGGACAAAACACTTGACATTCAACGTACTCTTGATGTCATCGACCATCTTTTCTCATGTGAGGTACTTAACTGCAATCATGTATCTAATGTATTTAGGTGTTTTAGTTTGGCTAAACTACTTTATCGGAATGCTTTTTCTCTCAGGCAACATGGCACAAGGGTCACACTCTAGCGCAAACTGTCTTTACATGTGTTTACCTTATGAAAATCGAGAGGATATCTTCGCATGCTGTCCTAAATAGCTTCTGCAGGATTTTTCGCGCTACTTGTAATGCTGTCATTTCTGTCGTTTCGACTGCCCGAACTCACGAGGTATTTTTCAGGTGGAAAATCTATATTTCCATTTCCCCCTTATCTCATTTATCTGTCTGGAACTCTGAATCTTGACACAACCTAGCTGAGCATGTGGGTTTATGCTTGAATTATGTTTCAGATAAGAGTTGAGTTGACACATATTGTTTCTATTTAATTGTAAGAATCCTATGCAACCAACACATTATCTCATGTCGGTATAAATATTTCTAGGGAAATGCATATGTGCTCTTTCATCTATTATACCTAAAAAGGAGTTTGTAATCTAAGTTGTGGTATTTTCCTTTAGAAATCTGCTTTTTCATTGACTATCTATACTAAATTCTTTCATGACATTCCAGAGATCCAATCATGGTGAACTTCATTATGACTGAATACAAGCACCTTTATTAGGCTGTGAATCTGGTAGTTTGGTTGGTTTAGTGAATTATGTTTCTGAGAATCTGCAAAACAAAATTCATCGAACTTCAATTAGGTTTTCATCAACTGCCAACTGAAATGAAAAATGGGGACCCAGTTAACTGGCAATTTGGCGCGTTTGGTTCTGTCTGCTGTGCTGGTTTTGGTTTACCTATGCTTTTGCCCACCCCCTAGGGTTAGCTCTCTTTGATCTTTAGGGTTCTATGTTGATCGGGATCTGCTAACATAGCTAGTAGGATGGCATGCACATCAAAGTTAATACTGTTTGGTCTTGTTATCATGAGACATAGTTATATATATATATATATATATATATATATATATATATATATATAGGTAAATTAACAGATGCTCCCTGGTGCCCGGGCACCTGGATAGAATACAGTACATTTTGGGTATGTAGATGACACATATAACTCGGGTATGCACATGTTGGGTATATAGGAGGTACACATGTCCTTGGGTATGTGTATTCGAGGTATCTACATGTTATATATACCTCGGGTATGTGTGTTCAATTGTACGCGTACAGATCAGGTATATATATAAATAACTTAGATATGTGCACATTATTAGGTATGCATACCCCATAATGTGCATACCCAAATCATATGTACCTCCTACATACCTAAGGTATACATACCCAAGGTATATGTATATGTCTACATAACTAAAACTGTTCGTATTCCATCCTGTTGCCCATGCTCCTAGGTGCCCCATCTGAGCTATATATATATATATATATATATATATATATATGTTTTAATCAGAGTCCCATACTTTCACGTATTATATAGGTTATGATCTTCATATACTTTTGTAGGAAGAGGACCTCTTTACGATGTCTTTTGGCCTGCCTTTGAAAGATGACGGTGATGATAAGTGCTTGTCAGTTCTGAATTCGGTTGAAGAGACAATTTCTCGGCAATTGCGTGCATGTAAATCCCATGCACTGTCCAAGAAAAAGACACTAGAAGGTACTTGCATTGTCATGGCAGATATCCTTTGATACAATTAAATGATCGTTATTTTTTACTGTGTAGTACTGTTGAGGCTCATATTAAGTTTGCTGATAACAAAACAATTGTAGCCTTTTACTAAAGATACACCAAGCATATGTGCCTTTTTGTAATTACAACTAGTTTTCGTTCAGTTTGGAAATTGTGCAAACTGCTGATTTGTCCACATTAATTATTTTGTATGTGAAGTTTCTGAAGTTAAGTAGGTGCTTCATCTTAAAATACATCTACTTTAGTCTTTGTATTGTAACAAAAAAACTAAAGAAAATTGGATGCTGAGCATTGGAATTTAAAGTAAAGTTGCTGAATTATTTGGTAAATGCTTAGCGTATCTGATTTGGACCTACATCGAGTGTACAGTTTGTAGGTTTTTTTTTGTTATTAACTAGGTTTTATTACTGCAGGTCTTGAATCCCTGCAGGATAATCCTGCTCTGGAAGAGGATTACTGCAAAGCATTGTTGTGCAGATTACGTTTTCGTAAGGTCTTAACCCACAATTCTTTACTAAAATTGTTTGGTCAATTTCCTCAATGCAGATACATGATGTGTTAATGATTATCTTGGTTATCTATGTTTATGCTCTGGCATTGTGGTAACCCAGTGGTTTTAAATTAAGCAATGGCAAGTCAAGTTAGAACCGGTGGCATCTAGATAGTTTCGTGGACAACTGTCAGTGAGACAATGAGGTGGAATTGAAATGGCAATGAATTGAGTGGGAGCCCTCAGCTCTTTAAATTGTCAGTGAGAGGGAGGGGCAGTGAGTTTGTTTGTGCATTTACACTACTTTAACCACTATATGCATTGATTGTAATCATGGTATTGTTACGTAGCTAAACAAAATGTTACGTTATGTCATAGGGAACTGTGCAAAATAAGACCACAATTGAGTAAAAAAGATTAACCACAATAGATGATTACACAATTGAAGGCTGAGATTAGTCCTGGGCGGTCATTTCTGAAATTGATGCATTAGAGGGGGTTTGCATCGATTTTTAATGCCGTCACACTTTTGTATGGTTGTGTAGCAATTTTTACCATGTCGTTGTGTGAGTGAGGAACCTCATGCATGAGTGCACGAGGAAATCTCATACAAGAGGATTGTCATTTCTGAACATGATTCACAAGAGTGTTTTCTTTGTTTTCTGACTGTCTTCATATTTTGTGATTATACAGCATTTCCACCATGTTGTTACGTGCATGAGGAAACCTCATGGAAGAGGACTGGATTTGGCTCGCAAGCATGTTGCATCATGCTTGACCGAGCTTAGTTTGATGCTGAAGTCTCAAGAGTTCCTTAAATCTCGGTCTGACATTACAATGCAACAATGTGATGAAAGCTGCACCACTGCATCAGGTTGCCGCCCTATTGGCTTTGATGTCAGCTTAAATAGCAGACTTCTGAGTCCAGCACCACCACGTGCTGTTCAGATACTTGCCTGGAGCGATGTAAGTCCACAGTGGTACCCTAAATTATGATTTAAACTTTATATCTCAGAATTGTTTCTGTATACTCCTTTTCAACTTCATAATTGTTGTGGTAACTAGATTTTTTACAGGCAATTAGGTACTTTGAGAAGCTTCTGCATGATTTGGATATCATTTGTGCTTTATCGCTTGATCCCGTGCTCGAGAATGTGCTTCACTTCATTGCACAGTTCCAAAAATCCGTACCTGATTTGGTTCCTAGAGCATTTCTTCAGGTGGGTCACACTTACATGCTTCAAGGACCATCTGTACCATAGTAATGTTGAAGACTAGACTTATCTGTCATTACTCATTAGCGTCTTGCACTATTAATAATGTATCCCCTGGATATAAAAATTCTGCTATAGCCAAAGTGCCAAACATGAATAAGTCTGTCTCCTGTGTTAGATATAGAAAAGGTTTTGTAGCTTCCATCATCTATGTAGGACATCTGTTTTCCATTGTATATGTATATGAACTGTTCATTAAATTGCTGCAAAAAATTGGTTTTAAGCCATTGCTTTCTATGTTTTTAGAGCATCTGAAATGCTGTAGTTATGCAGTTAACAATACTCTTGATTGTGTATGTCATTTAGTATGATATGTGAAGTTCAACTTTCCGAGTGTCACAAGTCTGAGCATTTCTAGGAGTCATCATATAGCAAACTAGAAGGGACAGGAGCGCTTCGCTGTGCCGTTTGATAACACCAATAAGAAGGAAGCATTAAAATACAATAGGATCAATGGTGTTGCTCTGGTGCACACGTCAAGATTTTAACTTTGACAAACATATATGTAGCAAAACTACAGTGACTTGTTTTGTCCCACCTCAGCCAATTGATTGCAAAAAATTGGGCATTTCCTATGAACAACCCAGAAATAATTTTTTTCTTTGTATCTGACGAATCATTTTAGACTTCACACAATACTATCTTGTAGAAGCAAAAATTCAATAGGGCCAAATTGGTCGAACCTGTTACATAGCCTATTCATTATGCAATAAGATTGTGCAGTCTTCCACCACTTTCATAACATTGCACTTGCAGCAGAACCTCTCCAATTTTACCTAATCACAAGTCCACGTATGGTACCCAAGTTGCATAACACCATCAACCTGTCGACCTGCATCAAAGCTACCGTCATAGACACTAAGTTCCATGCTTTTCAAAACTGAGGTCACCGTGCATAATCCTTGTTCATGGAAGGACATCCAAGATAGCACAAAGAGATCCAGCGATTGTCTCGGCTTCACTTTGAGGGAGAACCGTGGAAGAGGCACCACCGCTGATCTTGCTGATCCTTTTGGAAGAGGGGAGGACGCGAAAGAGGCAGAAGCACCAATCTACCCCGCCGTGCTAGAGGGCGACCGCTGCCATCGAGACTCTTCGCCGAGACCTCTCCTGGCTCGTGGCCAGCCAGCCCTCTTCGCCCGCTTCTCCCTCGTCTGACCCAGCGATGCGTCTTGTCCATCGTCCGCAGCTGTGCACCGCCGCCTCCGCTCTCAGCCCTACAGCGGCGTTGCATCAATGCCTCCTGCCCTGAGACGCGTTATCACTCACATTGCTTCCCTCACCATAATCCGCAACTCTTCGACACGCCGATGCCAGCTGACCACTGTGCCCACGTAGCGTTGTAGCCTCCCTCCACACCAGCTCCAGCCTCCAGCGGTCCAGCCCATGACCTCTCCCCGGCCATGTGCGATGGACCCAGAGGAGCTGCAGGTGGAGGTGGCCAACCTCCGGATGAACCATAGGGAGCTTAGAGTTTTTAGTGATTTCAGGATCCAACTACTTTACGCTGAAAAAAAACAGGTGCAACGGTAAAATCGTTAAAAAAATGCAATTTTCATCTGCATGCAAAATTTCATGAAGAAACGACATATGTTGTGCCATCGGCGAAAGAAACAAACCAGGTGCTCTGAAAAAGCAATTTTGGGAGCACCAAATTCGTTTTTTTTCGCACAGGTCGCAAAACATATCTATATTGCATGAAAAATTTAGATGTGTATTTTTTCAGATTAGTTTTATATTTAGAACAACATTTGTTTCATCCCAGGAGTGCTGATTTGAATACGCCAACTAATTGTGCTTATTATTAACAGACATGTTTGCTTAGCTAGTTTCTGCAAATATCCATCCATCTTTATTTCTGTGTTATGGCCGTATCATATATTTTAATAGTTTGCTACTTGAGTACCTCTTTTCCTTTACAAATTGATCCCTTGGTGGTATAGAAAGAGCTCTGAGATTTTATTAGTTCAATAAAGCTTTCATGCATTGCCGATCGCTGGCTCAGTTTTTGTTCCATTAGGTGCACTCTTGTAAAATATACGATTTCCCCATCTTAACTCACATTCCTTCCAATATATATTCAACGAGTTACTTATGTTATAATTCATTCGTTTTTCCTTCTTACATTAACAATGATGCAAAAATGCATTGATACAGACTTTATTGATTCAAGATGGCATGCTTTATGGGCGGGACTTGATTTGTGATGTGATTTCAAGGGCTTTATCATTACCGGACATTATAGGAGATAAGGAATTCCAGACGAATGAGTTTGTGGTGCAGCTAAGCCAGGTCAGTCGCCAGGATTATGCCTTTTCTAACCTTCACGTCATAATCACTTCATGGTTATTCCTCATGCAGTCATATAAAAATATATATCTGGAGTTCATTACGTATCTTTTATTAAGTATGTTAATGCCCTTGTAGTTGGTTATCAACTTGCTCAAGATTCTCTGTACAAACACTGCATGGCAACGGCGCAAGCTTGGGAAGAGCTTGCAGGACTGGAGTACCATTTCCATACAGGTTTGTCATACAATATATATTTTTTACTTGATCTTTTGTACTATTTGCATTGTGAATCTTACAATGAGTTATCTACTAGTAGCATCCAGCTAGAAAATTGAGCAGTGGCTCTGACTTGCTTCTCTTTTTAACATGAGTTTGGGTCAAATAAACTTAGCTGGTAAAATTGTTAATGCAAATTCATGCTAGCTTGCACTTCTGAGTTCTGACTTTAATAACTTGTACTACTGTCTCAGCTACAGAAGATGACACTATCTCTTTTAAGCATCGTCAAGCTGAGAAAATAAAATCAATTTACCGAATAAACTATTTATAACGGGTTGAGTTAACTTGTTCACTTCATCGTGGTACTTAACACTTTCCTGTTAGCCTCTCACTGTTTGGTACTTTGGTATCTTTATTCTTGAGTAATTAATGATGAGGAGGTGCCCTGCTAGGCCCGTCATTTTATGGCAAGGTGAAAGAAAGGGTCCACAAGCACAAGTGCAGTTTAAGCCATGCCCCCCTTTTATGTAGTCATTTCTTCATGTCTTAAATCAGAAAATAATTTGTTTTTTCAATCACAAAGGATATCAGCAATTTAGTAGCGTCAAATGTGCTCTAGTTTTACTTCTACTATTATTTAGCCATTGTTAAGTGAATAAGTGTTAAGGGCTTATGATGATTAGCGACCATTCTATGATTGTGATAGCTTGATCTTGTCATATCTTGTTCTTACACTATAATGCTTTCTGCCTATACATATTGCAGTTGGAGCTTGCATTGAGAAGAGAGTTTGGTGAAACTGGAAATGTCTTGGCCCATGAGGTATCTCTGATTTAAGTTCGTGCTGTAATAATAATTGGTTGTCATATGATTTGCATGCTTAAAGTTATTTGGTTGGTGGCGCAGAACATCTGCATGAGAGTATCAAAGCAGCTACTTGTTTGGTCCCAAGAACATATATACTGGATTGCATCTCGGTTTCTCATATTGGGGTTTGAGCTTGACCTGTATTCTCCGAGTGAATACTGTATGGTGTACTGGTACATGCATATCGTGTTTATAAAGCTGATAGAGAAGATGCAGTTACGAATCGTTGCTAGCAATGAAAACGGTAAGTTACTATGTTTATTCAGTATTATGTTAGATTCTCAATCTTAGACGTGCTTGTAGATTTCTAAAATCTAGCAGAGTTGTTGATATTATAAAAATGACAATACATCATTCTGAATGTCTTCAGATACATCAACACCTTGATAGTATTAGTTACGTGTTTCCATCTTATTTGTTCATGTTATCCGCCATTTAGGATCCATTTAGAAAACAAGTGAGAATTAAGAAAAATAATAAAACTGCAGGGAAATAAATTGCAGAATTCAAATCGTGAGACAGTTAGCTAATAAGTCATGCATTGCCATCCAGAAGCTGAAACTAATTAAAACATAATGAAATATGTAAGTACATAAAATCAAAAGATCCTGTTTTGGGGACTGTTTGGTGATATTATTTATATAATTATTACTTGTAAGTTGTAACATCATATCAAGAAAATTCATTTTGTGTTCTCTTACTCCATTTTTAGAAAACGCCATGTCATATTTAACAATGTCTTCATTAGTAGATTGTTGTCTAATTTGTACTTACGGTATTCTTTTTGTGGGGGAACCTTTTATACTTATGGTTAAAGGTTCAGCGCGAAGAAAAGGGAAAAAGAAGAAGGACCATTCAAAGGACTCTGTACGAGATGCTACATTTTCGCCTTCATGCTTATTGCTTCAATGCTATGTCTTACTATCAGAAGGAATTTCAATGGTACATATGGCTATAATACTTACCCATAAAAGCCACAGAGCATATAGTTTAATACGACTGTTCCTCTTTGCAACTAAACAATATTTTTCTGATTGGTAATGCAGTTGCTGGCTGCCCTGAGAAACGAAAGCAAGTCGTTCCAGTTACCAAGCATCTTTAATAGCGAACAAGAGGTAGGCCAAGTTTAGTGTTGTGAATTCTGATATCCTTCTAAATATGGCATAGACGTCTGACAGATCTTGAACCTCTCTTCGCAGAGATTCATGCAGCATTTTGATCTGCTCCAAAAAGCACGAATCCCCGAGGGCATCACCTACTACAGTTTTAAGGAATCGGCTGCCCAGGCACACATGGCAGTCAGTACTCAGGCCTGGAATCCCCTTTTCATTAGTTTCTCCCTCTGCTTATTTCAACCTAACCATGATTTTTTTTTCACAGGACGTAATGAAGTACAATTTTTTCAAGGAGATCCAGAAGATAATCCCCTCCCTGAAAGGTAGCTTCGCAAGCGAACCAGAAAAGCTTGCAGAAATCCGTCAGATAGAACAGGTTGCGGAGCACAACAGGATAGCCCTAAACATCATCAACCACGTCGGTGCTGGCGATCCATCGCTGAGGGTTTCGTTTGAGTTCACGCACCACCCCCACTTTGCGGTCGCAGTTGTAAAGAGATCGTAGTTTTCTTATGAAAGCATGGTAAAAAATTACCGACTCTGCGTGATGGCACAGTTCATTTCCAGTCATTCTCCATTGTTCATTGGTTCGTGCAAAGCCATCTTAGGTTGCACATTGTAACAATTTTGTAGACAACAGGAAGTCAGGAACAATATAGCAAATGCTGGGAGAAAGCTCATGGCCCTGGCTTTTATTCTGTCACAAGAAAATTTTGATACATTATTTGTTCTGCAATACAGAATGTACAAAATTTTAATTCCAGTGCTTACTCTGTCCCTTGTCATTATACTTTTCTGTGTCGAGCCATGTGAAGGTAAGGAGACACGTTATATTCTGCAGCAATCAAGTGTAGATCTCCTGAGAATCACTAGAAAAATGTTCCCTTTGCAAAGGGAAGCTACCATCATTCTAATCATGAAAGTGTCGGTTTCTTCTCTCATGTTCTAATTTTGGTTGTTTGCATGTCTGCCAAGTGTCACAATTAGATTGAAAGTGGAGAGTATGAGAGAGAAAGAGGGCATGCATGCAAGTACATGAGCATGCAGTTTTCCCTTTTGACTTTTATTTTTCAAATCCGAATTTTGAAAACGAAATATCTTGAACCGTTTATCAAATTATGAACCGTTTTCACTTTTGAGCTCCTCGCGTCGAGATTTTCAAAACTAGATCCCATGTCGATAGGTTCCTATGAATTTTTTTTGTACTCCCGGTTATGCATAGTATGTACATCTTGTTTTGTGTACTTTGTACTCCCACTTCTGTATACTTTTGTACTTTCTGTTCTGTGTACTTTGTACTTTGTTTTTTGTGTAGTTGTACAATCTGTGTTTGTGTACTTTTGTAATTCGTGTTCTGTGTAGTTTGTACAATCTGTTAGTTGTACAACATGATTCTGTTAGTTGTACAACCTGTGTATGTGTAGTTGTACAACATATTAGTTGTACAACCTGTGTCTCTATAGTTGTACAACTGTACAACATGTGTCTATTTAGTTGTACAATTTGTGTAGTGTAGTTGACAACCAGTGTCTGTATAGTTATACAACCTGTGTTTGTGTAGTTGTACGCCGTAGGCGTCTAGAGCTATGCAAGCAGAGCCGCCGAGACGAAGACGAGCCGTAGCACACGGAACGGCCAATTCACGCAACTACCAATGTACCCCATTCAAGATATTATTAAAATTTATCGAGACGAAGCCGAGCCGTAATATTAAGTCGATACACTATTTTGTTGTGTACTTTGTACTACTTTTTTTTAAATAATTTCTAGCACCGTATTTCTGCGTGTTGTGTACGATGTACTCTTATAGGTTAGTGTTGTGTACGCTGTAATAGGTTGCACATCTCGTTTTTTAAATTAACGTACCGTGCTACCAGTTCTGGACATCGGTGTGTCAGCAAGATCAGCTTTTCCATGTTTGTACATCGATCAGCTTCTTGTACAATTGTGGGAGAGAGCCGACGCGGGGGCTTCCTGATCTCACGAGGGCTGCCGCGCGTGGGACAGCGACGCGGGGCTTCGTACCGACGCATCCGTCCAACGTACGCGCGTGCGGGCCGCCCGGTGCCGTGCCTATTTTCGCTGCCTCCTATGGATCGCCACGTGGCCTCGTATCGTGTGTTGACTGCCCTTCCGAAAGGGTTCCCTTTCCCTAGTCGCACCCAGATCTCCTTCTACTTTGTTTCTTCGTCTCAGTGCTTTGGCAAAGGTCGCGCGAAACCTTTTGTGTAGACGGATTGGTGAAGTAGCAACGTCAGTTTCCTCTCTGATATATTGACTCCGACCTTGCAAGAACTACTACTCATAAGCAGATATTATAGATATACATCATAATACTCCCTTCGTTCACAATTATAAGATGTTTTACTAACTTTTTTCTGAGATTGCGCAGATTCACTCATTTTTGTCTGTTTGTAGTCCACATTAAAATATCAAAAATATCTTATAATTGCGAATCGATAAAGTACGTGATATGACCGGGAGTGTTTCTAGCCTGGCCGTTGCAATCTAGCAATGTATGATGTCAAAAAACCACAAATCCATTTTCCGCAAAATCTGCACCACATCATCTTGTATCACCAATTCATCCCATTTTAATTGGGATATCGTGTTGAAGTAACAAAGGCAATGTAGCGTCGGATGAATATCTATAACAGAGAAATGATATAAAATTTGCTCATTATTGATCATATGCTAGTAATTCACTTAGTGTCTCTGGTTCAGTAAACACATCAGCGAAGGATGTTAAAATTGACTGCAGGTCAGATGGCACTGCCTCAGTATTAACGTCGCCAGAATGGCCATTGCCCACATATCATTGGTTTGCATCATCTCTTATAACTGCAGAACCGATATCTCTGCCAGTTTTGGTGTTGCACCAGGAACTAGTCCTTTCATTCGGACCAAGGCACCATTGTGTCAGAATTCCACAGTTTTCCTTAACCAATCACAAAGCATAGGACTGCAACTAGCTAACCAGTCCATTCCAATATCACGTCGTACGCACCCACATCTAGAATCCTCATTGTGTTAGAGAAGATGTGCCCATCATAATCCCATTGTAACTGTTCTACTTGTGCATCACATTGCATAGTTTGCCCATTTGCCACCTTAACAGACAGTTGGAGCACTGGAAATTTTGCAACCTGCTCACTCAGCAAAGCTTCTGGTAACAAAGACACTTATTTGCCAACCCGTGCTCGTATCCGCACTGTGTTAGCAGTCTCAGTTCCTGCCAATGCGTCTATGGACAGATGACAACATAGTTAATTTTAGGGTTTTCCGTGGGGCAATGCCTCTCCACGCCTTCCTTTATATAGCGATCAGCACATACAAGTTACATACGTACAATACGTGTACAACACGCTAGACCTATTTAACACTCCCCCTCAATCTGAACTTCTACTCTGTACAAGGTTTAGATTGGTACTAAAATGGTCTAGCATCTGTCGAGTGGCTGGTTTGGTGAACACATCAGCCAGCTGATCATTGGAAGATATAAACCTGACCTCAAGAGCTCCAGAGGCAACACGCTCACGTACAAAGTGGAAATCTATCTCAATATGCTTTGTGCGTGCATGGAAAACTGGGTTAGCAGTCAGGTACGTGGCTCCTAAATTATCACACCATAGAACGGGAACTCGCTGCTGTGGGACACCAAGCTCCTTAAGTAGTGACTCTACCCAGATGGCTTCAGCAGCTCCGTTAGCCAAGGCTTTGTACTCGGCCTCGGTACTAGATCTCGACACTGTCGGCTGTTTCTTCGAACTCCACGAAATGAGGTTTGGTCCAACAAAGATAGCAAAACCTCCTGTGGATCGGCGATCGTCAGGGCACCCTGCCCAATCTGCATCAGTAAAGATACTAATGCTAGTGGAGACAGCCTTCCGGAATTTCAATCCTGGATGTATTGTTCCCTTCACATAGCGCAAGATACGCTTGACTGCTTCCCAATGAGTATCAGTGGGCTGTGAAAGAAACTGGCATACCTTGTTTACTGTAAACGAAATGTCCGGACGAGTGAGCGTTAAATACTGCAGTCCACCAACAACACTGCGATACCGGAAAGCATCAGCGGTACTCAGTGTTCGTCCAGACGCGCGAGCAAGCTGATCCGAGGTGGATAACGGCGTGGAAGTGGGCTTACAAGTCTCCATACTCACACGGTGCAAAAGATCCAAAGCATATTTCCGTTGAGTTAAGGTCAGCCCCCCTGAATTGAAGGACGCTTCCAAGTCGAGAAAATATGCCAACGGCCCAAGGTCCTTGATAGGAAAACTGGCTGCAAGAGAGCGAACGAGACCATCAATAGCGCCCTGAGAGGATCCAGCAATGACTATATCATCCACATAGACGAGCATATAAATCTGAACATCATGTTGGGCGAAGAAGAACAGAGACGTGTCGGCCTTGGAGGAGACAAAACCCAGCTCGAGAAGATGAGCACTGAGACGAGCATACCACGCCCTAGGAGACTGTTTGAGACCATAGAGAGCCCGCTGCAGCTTGCACACATGTGAGGGATACCTAGCGTCCTCAAAACCCAGCGGCTGCTGCATATAAACCTCCTCAGACAGATAACCATGGAGGAAAGCATTGCTGACATCAATCTGCCGAAGACTCCATCCTCGAGACACTGCAAGAGAGAGCACCAGACGAACGGTGGCCGGCTTGACAACCGGACTGAAAGTGTCTCCATAATCGATGCCAAGCTGCTGTGTGAAACCGCGAGCAACAAGACGCGCCTTATACTTATCAACAGAACCATCCGGGAGATGCTTGGTCTTGAACCATCCGGGAGATGCTCTGATACCAAGTTAATTTTAGGGTTTTCCGTGGGGCAATGCCTCTCCACGCCTTCCTTTATATAGCGATCAGCACATACAAGTTACATACGTACAATACGTGTACAACACGCTAGACCTATTTAACAAACATGCACCAGACACTTCTGTTTCTTGAAGTAAATACTGAGCATGACCAGCTTCATCAGATAGCAGTTCGCCGAATTCCCCAACCTCGATTGTTAATAATTGCCCAGAACGCTTGCACTGATGTTCTTTGGTGAACTTGTCTCCACACTTGAAACATAGTCCATTAGCTCGCCTGAAATCCCGCAACTAATGTTCTCGATTGAAATCGTCATTTCCCTATTTGCGAGGCCACTCTCCTCAGACCAGAGTAATGGCAGGGAGTGCCGGAGGGTGTTTTGTTGGTGCTGTTGGTCTTGCACGAGGTCGTAACCATTCTGCATCTTCCTCCTGAATCCGAGCCAATGAAGCTGCCCTCGTGATGCTTGTTGGTGCCTGTAACCGAACTGCAGTTCTAATATCATCCCTCAGACCAAACACAAATTGAGACACAAACCACCTAGTACTTAGTGTGTCATCCACTGCAAGCAGGTGATACATGCATTCTTCGAACTCCTGTTTGTATTCACTGACGGTACCAGTCTGTTTCAGTTGCATCAATTTGTTCATCTGCCCATCATATTCGTCCTGACCAGACTCCTCCAGAGTGGCAGCCATAAATCCATCCCAACTAACTTGCCCATACTTGCGCTTGTTAGACAGATACCACAATGCATCATGTTCCTCCAAGTACAGAGATGCTATACCCACCCACTAATGACTAGGAATTTTGAACATCTCAAAATAGGTGAGGCATTGATCAATCCACAGCAACGGAGTCGCACCACTGAATCTAGGGAAATCATGCCGAGGTGCACGTACCCTGACCTCCTCTTGTTTAGTTGGTGATGATGGTGCCATGTGGAAACCCGCTGCAGCCGATACCGTCGATGATGATGGTGTGTCGAGGATGGGCGCGCCGTTGTTGGCAAGGCCCCTTGTTCCGCGGCGGCAGCTCGAGACGAATCGACGGGGCGGCTCGTTCTCCCTCGGTGATCTTGCGCTTGAAACCTTCCAGATCCGTGTCGTAGTCCTCCATCTGCTTACGCACGGACTGCATCTCTTCTGTTACCGTCCCCATCCGAGACAACAACTCGTCCAGCGATTTCTGCATAGACTCCATCTTGTCCAGAACGAAGTTCGTCTGCGCCGACGGCACCGCAGGCCTAGAAGGCACCGTTGCGACTCGCCCTGGATCAGACCCAACCCCGCGGAGGATTTCGAGCCGATCTCACCGTAGTGATTCAGCACCTGACGCGGTGGGATTTTTTGGGTCCGATCTCGGGAATTTGAGAGCAAGCGGAGCGGATTCAAGACACTGATACCACATTGTGGTGTCCTGATCTATGATTGGATTGCGAACCATGAAATCAACAACAAGCAAAGGGGATGAGAAGCAGAATCGGGGTGAGAGGACGAACATGAGATGAGATTCAGACGAATGTTTGGATGAGAGAATTTAGAGTTCTGTTACAACACGCCGAACCCGGTGGGCAACGCCATCCTTTTAACACACTCACACACACTTACAGCAGGGGCCCATTGGTCCACAGCACAAGCTCACAGAGCTGTTCAACTTGTCGATCACGGATGCATCCACTTCTCACTGGCTGGTAGAACCCGCATCACGCACCGAACCCTGGTTTGGTGCCTCTTTGTCCATCGACTCCGGATCAGACGGAGGAGGTGTGACAGAAATTAAAGTGCAAGCAGGGTTCCAACCGATGATTACCTCGTGTTTTTCATCACCGAATATGTTCACCCCGGTAGACAGAGGACCAGTTTTCGGGGAGTCGCCGAGCCCAGACAACAACAAGCCTATATCCCAATTGCTGCAGATGATAGTGTGAGGAATCCCAGCGGCTCTTATGACTTGACGAACACGAAGTTAGGATTCCATCATGCTCTTTGCCGGCTCCAGAGTCTGTTCGGCGTGCTCCACGTCAGAACCAAATTCTGATGGCACAAAGCGCTGTAGTATTTTTGTCAATTCAGATTTCTGTCACATAATCAGTTCGACCAATTTGAAAAGGATATCGAGCGATCAAATTAGTCGTGGCAAACATTATTGAAAAGCTCTGCAAGGGTGATTACTTGTTTCGCTCAAGGCTACCGAGGTTTGAAAGTTTAAATCTGTAAGGGACACTTCTCTGTCTCCTACTCATCTATATGTGTGAAATATGTCATGTCAATCTTTTTACTGCTTTTGTTTGCCAAGGAACTAAAATGATAAAACTTCTGTGCACGGATCATGATGCAGAAATGGATGACTATATAGTGGGTGTAGGTTTACCCGGGTCCATTCACACCTTTTCTTAAACTGAATGCTGAAGGCTTGAAAACCAAAACAATTCTCGTCTTTGAGGTTTAAAATCTTAAATATAAGATATTCACTCTTACAACCTATAATTAGCAGCGTTCTTACTAGTCTCATGATCAATCAAAAGGACAGAATTATTTCACATGAAGATTGTGAAAAGCGATTAATTGAAGTACTAAAGGAATCTTGCTACATGCATGTACCTTCACACATCCAGCCTCCTTTATCGCTTCCATGATCTTAAGCTGCCCGTCCAGCTCCTCCGGTCTGCCGTGTCCGACCGCGGAGATCACCACCTCCCCATGTTGCTTCATCGCCGCTACCAAACTCGCGTGGTCGTTCATGTCCCCCTCCATGCAATAACAAAAGTTCAGCGCGAATTAAGAGTACATATTTGAGTAAAAGATTTTCCATCTGATTAAAGGTGGCTGCGATTATGTCCTATGAGGTACTAGTACGTAACTTACATAGATAATGCTGGCTCCGCGAGCCTTCAGGGAGTTCAAGAGTTTCCCCTTGCCAGTGTCGGAGGCGACGGTGGTCGGGCGGACTAGCAAGGCCGTTGGGTGGCCGGCGTTAAGGCTCGCCATCACGAGGTGCTGCCCGATGTTGCCCGTCCCCCCGATCATCAGTATCCTGGTCATTGTCGACAATCAGCAGCGAAATTTGTTAGTCTTTACTATTAAAGTAGAGTTCGTGGTATGGTGTCACACTTCGTTCTAATTATGAAAAAATGCCACCCCACGCCTTCTCCCCTTTCTCTCTCGACAGAAAAACGTCATAGTTTCCTCATTTCACGTACAACACCGATAATATAGTGGAGTTTGTTACCCACGTGTGCTCTCTCCTTAGTCACGCACATGTTAGTTAGTTAGTCACGTAGTGATCGATTTATTTGGTTAGTTATCTCATCCTAATTAAAGTGGAGTTTGTTACGCGTGGTTGTTATTCCACAGCAAAGCTCGATCAAGTTCTCTCACGGGTTAACTACCGAAGCACGCGCCGAGTGAGACTGTGAGAGGAACAATGCGGCCGGGATCGTGCGCCGCGAGAGGAACAAGTCGGCCTCCCGACGGCCAGCTCACCCCGCCCTGGCGCGCGCCATCATCCGCGGCAGCGGCTACGATCCTGTCCAAGTCGGCATCTGCCGGCGGTCCTTCCAGGTCTCTGAGATCTCCGAGCTCAGCATCATCGCCTCCCCCGACCACATCCAAGACGCTAGCCAGAGATGGTTCCTGGCACGCTGAGATCCACCATCATCGTAAGTACGTATTTTGCATCTGATCTGACGCCTTTCCCTGCAAGTCTAATGGGTGTGTGATCAAATGCTTCAGTGGCAGGTTAGTAGGTTACCAGGTCCTTGGGCAGGGAACAGCAATGTTGGTTCATTTGGTGTGGATAGGTAAAGAGGATTATGTTTTGATGACTAATTTGTGCTATTTTTCTCCCTCGTGTTTGCTACATCAGGTGCAACAGTGGACATGGAAGGTTTCTAACTTTCTATGCATATCATGTACAGTTTTTCTATTCTAACGAAAATAGTAGGTGATCAACAATTTGTTGCAGGTTCAGAATTTGACACTGACAGGAACTGATGAGTTAAGCTTTTCTAAATCTTCCCACTTGTGAATGAAAATAACTTGGTTCACTTTTGACAATAGTGGAGTATGTTTATGTACAAATACTTATGTATGTTTTCTCCTGATTTCTTAAGCTCCAGGTCTTCTCCTGATTTCTTAATCTGGTGGTAATTTTCTCCTGTGTGCACTTGACCAAAAATAAATTCCTTTGGCAACATCAATTTCATGTACTTTATGTACACTTATGTATGTTTTCTCCTGATTTCTTTAGCTACAGGTCTTCTCCTGATTTCTTAATCTCGTGGTAATTTTCTCCTATGTGTTCTTGATAAAAAATAAATTCCTTTGGCGACATCAATTTCATGTAGTTTATGCAGAGCTACTTATGTATGTTTGACTCATGAACGGCATATGTACAATGAGCAATGGTTCAGAGCTACTCAAAGTTTGTTTTCTGTTACTTGAGTAATATTATCTCCTATGATATTTTGAACCACTGATCTACTTGCAGACTGCAACTTATGCTGGTGACTGGGAATCAAGAGAAAAATGGTACTTCCCGGTTGTCATATTTATATATTGATGCTGGTTGGTTGGAGGAAATGATTGACTAGCATACAACTCCCTTTTGATTTGAAAATTTTCTCTATGATATCTGGCTGATGCACACTGGTCAAGTGTCAATCTCAATAGCTATATATTTTGGATTTTGTTGCAGCAAATTATACTAAGATATGAATGTTTGATACATATCATTGACATCGAAAAAAAAATTCAGCTGCAAATAATGACTAATCATTTTGATCTTTAAGGGTTTTATCTCCTAAGAGGGTTTACTCAAAGTTACGTAGGAACATTTGTGAATCACTGAAAATGATAGATATGTGGATATTCTACTTGAGGCCATATATACTATCTGATTTCAACATCAAATAATATTATAGTAGGAATATTCAATACGTTCTCATCTTTCTTGTTGTCTCTTAAGCAGAATTTTCCGTTAGTTCTTAATTCTTTTGGTTTAGGTACAACTTATTGGACATTTTTAATACTTTATATAATCAGTAGTTGTGTCTTTTCTGTTCAGAAACTATTACGCGATGTTGAGACTTAAACTATCCAGATTATATAAACCTGAATGCAATATTTTCTTGCATTGCCGTTTTACGCGCATTTGAGGAGTTGTATTCCTACTGGCACACTAGGACACTAATATTTTTTTAGCGTAAGAGAGGTAATTAATTCTAACATGTTTCTTGAGATAGAACAAACCTACCTTACTTAATAGCTATGCTTTATGAAGGAGTAATGTTTCTGAAAAGAAATGTTTATTTGTGTTGCTTGATGTTGTATCAGGAGAAATGAGGGTCAACTACAAGCAACAAGAGAGCCAAATTTGTAAAAGAGGGTAGCCAAAAAATCAAGAAGGCATAGCACCGATTTAAGGAGTGCGTTGGCCAGTGAAGGAAGGATGTGGGTATACTCTTTGTGTGAAGTGCGTATACTCTTTGTTGTTGGATTCAGTCGGATGTTTTTTATTGGTTACTACATAATTGTTTCTCTTCATTGTCCATATTAAACAATCATCCATCGAAGAGGGAATATGAACTGCCTATGGAGTTGGAAAATGCAATGCACACAATGACAAATGAGCGCTAAGTGGAGTCGGAATGATCAGGTCAGTAACGATGAAAACATAGTGGAGGCAGAGGTCGAGAGGATTTTTTTCTTTTCGAAATGAAGGTTGAAATCCCTAACCTCTACATCAAAATGGTGTACAATTTTTATTATTATATTATTCAACAAAGTATTTCGATCAACCATGAAGCCACCTTCTAGGCGACAAGTGTCGCAACACCTACAAACTTGATGAAGGGGGATACGTGTAGTTTATTATGTTGATAGCAACAGACATGCAAGGGGAGCGGGTGGATTGTGCCGGCGCCTAGAGCGGCCAGATGTTGCGGTATCACGGGCAGGAGCTCCCTTATTCATGCGCCACCGACGCAGCCAAGTTCGTTGAACCGCGTTAACAAATCTCGTTGTGGTCGTCATGATGTGGTTGCTTAATCCTCGGTAGATCAACTGTGCGCATGCGACGGTAACAACAAAGATGGAGGTAGAATTGAGAGGTGAAGAAAGAAGGCAGTGGTATGAACCTCGTCAAATATTTCCTGAGTTGGGAGAAAGTACATGGCGAAGCGATGCCGAGAAGGATGAGTGGCACAACAAAGTAGCAACGACATGGAAAAAAGGTAGAACCATGGACTACGGGTCAAGTTCACCAAATGGGACTTCAACTGTGTAATTCATCGATTAGTTGTGTTTATTGCTAGGTGGAGTGAGATAATGGAACAATATTCGAGCGGCACCACTACAACAAAGGTGGACATAAAATTGAGAGGTGGAAAAAGAAATGAGAGGCATCGATAACGCTAAAAAAGGAGTAGCAACGACATTGCAAAAGGTAGAGGCATGGACTACGTGGCGAGTTCACCGAATGGGACTTCAACCATGTAATCCGTGGATGCGCACGCGACGAAGCAACGACATGAAATGGGATGCTGGTGGCCGGAAATAAGAATTCAGTGGAACTGGAACGAGAGTCGATAGACGATCGGAGCGGTAGGAAGATAGCTACATGGGAGAATAAAATAAAATAATTAAGATTAATGGTTGTATACGCTGTATTGTTAATCCGTAGCAATGCACGGGCATTCAGCTAGTTGTGTATAAATGATAGGTGAAGAGGCTGAAGGTGTGATGGCAGTGCGCCGGCAGGAGGGGTGGAGATATCTCACATGCACCCCCACACGGTAGGCTATATATAGAGAGAGGGTCATGGATACATTTCGCTCGTAAGCCCATGAGTACGTACGTAAATTAAGATTTGCGCCTGATGTTCGTTACATAGTGTTAATTGTACGTTCCAGGATTTTTTTTAGAATGATAAAGATATGCTATAGGTGTATTGGGTAGGAAAGTGATCATCATGTTGGTTACTGTACGTGCGATTAGGACTCCTTAATCAATCAGATTAGAGTTATTGCCATGTGGCTGATTTTTCTAGAGAAAGTGTTAGCTTTATTACGATCGGGAGTACAGAGCAAATCGCACACGATTAGGACTACTTAATCAATCAGATTAGAGTTATTGCCCTGTGGCTGATTTTCCTAGAGAAAGCATTAGCTTTATTACGATCGAGAGGACAGAGCAAATCGCCCACTACAACTGCTGATGGTACATATAGGACGTCTGAGTGTCGTGCGCCGGTTTATTCCCTCGCAGCGACAAGGCTAGCTGAATCATGCAACGGGAGAATCATGTCCGAACGCCCAACCACCTGGAGACGGAGGTTGATTGCTTCCGCTGTGCGCGGCACACCGCACACACAAGATGCAAAAGCAGGCCAGATGTGACCTGCTCTACCATCCCTTACCATCCCGGTTAGCAACCGCATTACCGCGATGATGTCGGACAAAGACTCCCCATCCATCATGTGTTTCACCCGGCCACAGAGAATGACCCCGCAACTTGGAGCTCTCCTATGTTTTCCGATGATATAGTATAATTAATATATTAATATTCCGAAGATATCAAGTACATCCAAATTCTGCAATAACTCAATATCAGAAGCAATTCGAGATATCGAGAATGCACACACAAAGTATTATAAAAGCCAAATCCAAGGCGACAAGATCTAACAACAACCCAAACACTGTCGTGACAACACACAGGTTGTGAGAAGGTTCTCCAAAAGCAACGCCTTCAAGAAAGGTAATGACACACAAGTGTCGTCGTTGCCGAATTCAGCTCAAGATTAGACCATGGGTTATCACACTGAAGATCAAGACTGAGAAATTCCATGCAATGCCTTCAATGATACCGTAACACCACTTGAAAGGTATGACCTACGAAATTCGGACCAAAAGTTTTCACCCGAGCTCCAGCCCAGTACTAAAGAAGCACTACCAAACCCCAATCAGGATTGTCATCGCATCCGCTGGACCACCGTCTTCATTTCTTCTAGCTTGGACACTAGTAGTTTTGCATGTGCAACACACGTTTCCAAAAATGTTCTCCAAAAATGTTCTCATGATATCGAGCAAAAATATACTTCAAGAATGTTAGATAAATATCATGATACTGAGCAAACTATACTTCAAGAATGTTAGAAAAATATCTCATGTCCAATCTATACTTCTTATAAAGCAAAACCCCACTAAGTGCATTAATTATTTTTCTATCTCAACATGCAAGCTATCCACATCATTCATTCCCCTAGCCAACCACATGTCCATGTCATCCCACTAAGATTAAGTAAAGCCAATAATTTCTTGCATGCGACATATCCACATCATCTACTTTGCATCTATCCATTGTCCACGTCACAGGTTTTTAACAATCAAATACAAAAAAAATCATGTACATAAATTTAGCCTTTTGACAATGTGATCAATTGAACATTCATATTTTCATAAACAACTTCATATTTCATGTATCATATATGCCTTTATTTACACAACATTTTGTAAAGAGATTTCCGCTTCACCGCGCGGGGTATCTTTCTGGTACTACATATATTTAACATCCACAAACTATAGGATGATCTCCATGCTTATGTTATTTTAATGAAAAAAATTAAAATGTATTCAATGAGACCACTCTCAAGGGGGCAGACAGAGATACACACCCACACGGCCACACCACAAGCAGGACCTCTACAGTCGAGGCAAGATGCGCTCGGTCCAGGACCAAAATCCCCATTTGGCATAGAAAAAAAGAATCCGTCCGATAGGCCAACCTTATCCTCCCTCACTCACCCCCACTCTCAAGCTGCCCTTCTCTATTGGCAGCTCCGGCGACCGACCAGTTCCATCAATCCCCGCCGTTGCCACCATATCCTCTCGTCGGCGGCTCGCCCATGCTCTCCACATCCCCATCGTCGCCGATTTCTGAGACGCGCGCGGCACAATGGATGCCCCACTCATCGCCTCGTGCCTCTAAGATTGGGGAGGCGGGGGGGGGGGGGGGGGGCGACCCCTCATCGACCCTCGTGGACGCGGCTACCGTTGTGAAGCGGTGGCTAGAGGAGGTCATCGACGGGACCATGAACCCGCGTCACGACGCCCTGATCCACCGTGGCGACAAGTTCTTCCACTTTCGAAACTCAGGCCTCCAGGTGCAGAGCGTCCTATACGTGCGGATCAAACTTGCTTCTATAATGCTGTGCCACTGCATCTCTCTTACTCCTGTACTGTTATTGAGGAGCTGAGGGCAGCAGCTTGATTGTGCTTTGTGCCTTTGTTGTGACAATACATGATGATTTGCACGGAGAGGCTTGTGTTATCTTGGATACTGAAAGCAAATATGAAACATTCGCCCTTTCAACATTTGCCAGGATGACACTTTGCTTATGGGCGAAGCGAAATTGCAGCGATTGGACCACTATTCATGTTATGCACATCGCAGACATGCAGCCTATGTCTTTTGTAAGTAAGTAGTTGCACCTTAGTAAAATCATTGGGGGCTGTGTAAATCCTTGACTTTAAATTTAGTGTGTGAAGCAGCTGCTTGTGCTGTGCTTATCATTGACTGTACCACTGGTGATTTTGCCACAGGTATCTCCAATGATGACCAGACCCCTGAGCATGCTCTCCTTGCTTTCACTCTTGGTGTCAGGCAGATGATCTGCTGCCGCAACATGGTATGATTTCAGAAGTTATATGTTGCTTGTTTATTAATTAATAGCACTGCTTCTTTCATTTGTTCTTTTGAAATTTTAGACAGTGCAAGCGTGAGTACAGTAGCACCACATAGTAGGGAAAACAAACCACAATAGTATACTATATTGCATTGGTAACTCATCATAGCAATGATCTACCTTGCGGGGCAAACATCATAGCTTCTTCATCATGGTCAGCGTCTCCGGCTTCTCCCAGGTTACCGTCTCCCAAGCAGCCTAGTAGCCAAGACTTTAGAATATGCATGAGGTCATGTGCATTACGCTTACGACACAATACGTATTTATGGGGAAGTGGAAACTTAAGATGACGTAGTGTTGACCATCAATGTTTACTGTGTTGACATCAGGCTCAAGTATTCCATATGCATCTTCGCCGTGGTCGTTTCCTGATAACAGTTTTTTTGCTCCAGTGAGTAAGTAACAGGGATGAATTGAAGTTATCCACCAAGTGGCAGTAGATAAGCAAAAAATAAACCGGCATACAAATGAAGAAAACATTGACATGAGAGTAAAATACCAATATCTTTCTGTAGAGGTGCCTTGCCATGTGGTGTGGACCTAGGATTGACAATAGTGCTAATTAGATTTTGAGTGGTTTGACCCGCATCTGGTGACAGTTCCATTGATAGCTCAGCGGAGTTTCGTTGGCGCCATAAAAAGGCCATGTACCTGAATGAACAAAAGAGCATCCAAATAACAGACAAATAAACATTGTTGATAATTTAGCACTTTAAATGAACCGATGAACTAACCCTGATTTTGAAAAGTGCAACCTGGGCTACATAGGCTGGCGATTGTACTTAGTTGCGGATTCTCAACGACTGACATTTGTGTTGGTGCCATTCGTCTTGGACCACGTTGCTAATTGAGTGGTTTGGTTATGAGCATTACCCAAAGAGTGGGTGTTGCTTATATCATGGAACGGGGTGCACGGCCCATTGAGAGTGGGAGGGGCCATACAGGCGCTTGAATCCTGTGAATGACAATTTGGTTAGCAGGAATTTGCTTAACCAGCAATTTATCATTTCTGGAGAAAGCGAAAGTGAGCAGTTAAGCTGCTGTTCATTACATATAATTTATAAGATGTTGTGCAAAGAAACTCCATTTGCTTAGCAGGTCAGTGTGAAACAAATGATAATGCACTGTGCTATACCCAGATGAATAAGTCATGCAAAAGGTTATGACAGTTTTTAACTAACTGTTCGTTTTCTTCTTGATAAATTACAGAACATGCAGCTGATTTGCTGAGGAGTTTGTCGGCGTCGGATGCGCAGACCGGCGATGGCGCAAGATGGTCTGGGCGGCAACTCTGAAGGACATGTATTGCGGTGATGAGAAGGGACTGGACCTGTGTTTTGGAGGCGTGCGTCACGGGCGTCGTCAGGCCGTGAGGGCGGAGGCTGGCGCGGGCATCGTCAGGCCGCGATGGCGGAGGATGGCGCGGGCGTCGACAGGCTTGATGGCGCAGGATCTCGTCTAGCCGTGACGGTGCAGCCGCCTAGAGACGGAGACGGTGAACGCCGATGAAGCAGATCGACCTGATCCCAAAAAGTTTGCCTATAGTAGCGCTAATTTGAACTGCTTTTCTCCTGTAATTTTGCCGTAACATGTGCTTTTAATTTTCCTGGTTTCTTTTTTCGTGGTGAGGCGGGCGGTAGGGGCGTAACGATTCGCCCTTGGCAGAGTTTTCGTCTGCCGTAGAAATTGCTACGCGCACCCAGTGGTGGGGTTGTTTAATACGGGGACGGTTAGATCTATTGACGTGGGGGTGATCGTGTGGCTGTGACTCGTGATTTTTCTTCTGTGTAAGTTTGCTGGGTGCGCTTAGAGAAGAAAATGTTCTCTCTTTTAATAGTACTCCCTCCGTGTCAAAATATAAGTCGCACTAGTCACTTACCACACACATGTATGTAGACATGTTACTAGTGAATCTTGCACTAAAACATGTCTACATACATATGTGTGATAAGTGACTAGTGCGACTTATATTTTGATACGGAGGGAGTAGTAGAGACTACCACACACAAACATATGTCCATACTCCTACATATATGTGTAATGTCCGAGACTACTCAGCAATAATATATATAAGCCTCGTGCACGAGATATGTGTAACATGACATACCGTCTTCAGTTTGAATGCTAGACATTCGCCCTGAGATATTGGATGGGCATAATGTTGCCGATTTCCTGGATCCAGATATCGTGAAGAACTGGAAAGGGAGGAGGGTCTCCGTCTTGAAGAGGAAGCTGCTCAAGATGCTTTCATGATCGATGGCCATGATGAACTAACTGAACAACAGCGTGAGATACAGGGTAAGATTAGGAGGAAGAAGGCAATGCTCATCCAAGAGCATAGGATGAACAAGAGCACTGCTGAGAGCCGTCCTATTGTTCCAAGGAAGCATGACAAGGATAGGAAATTCAGGCAGGCAACTCACATCCATGGGCGTTGATCCTACTGCGGAAGTGAACCGCCTTCTCAGCCATTCAAGAGGCCGCAAGCGCGAGAGGTCCCTAAGCAAGGCTGATGCTGACAACATGGAGGTAGATGGCCAGCACTCCGACAAGAAGCTGCGGACCAGGTCTAGGTCTAGGTCCCAATCACGACCACTCCTTGAGGTTGTGTCAGGTGACGGGCTCAAGGACTCTGCCAAAAGAAGAAGGCCATCAAGAAATTCAGGGACTCTGTGAAGAACAGGAACAAGGAGGCTCGCCGTGGAGAGGGAGACCGTGTCATCCCCACCTTGAGACCCAAGCATCTCTTCTCGGGGAAACGAGGAATCGTGAAGACAAGCAGGCGATAGACCAATCAATGTGTCACTGCTGCTTGTCGTCACTGTATCAGGTGCGTGAACTGTGCTTCACATAATTCGTCTTTCCATGTGGTTAACAAATATTGTTTTCTGTTATTAGCGTTGTAGGTTGATTTGTAACTCTATCTTCTCATCCTGCAGGAACTCAAGAGTCACTGCTATTTTTGTGCTGGGGATCGGAGGAGGTCTCAGTAACCAGCAGGCTGGAAGAGACGCTACTATCTACCTTTTCCTTTGGGAGTGTCTAACGGTGAGCCGTCTGAAATTGCAATTCGTCCTCAGACACATTTTCAATGTAATGGTACTCATTCTCTCATTTGGGCCGTCAGTCATTTTTCCACCAGAAAAGCCCAGTAGTACCCAGCTCAGTCCACGTCAGTCCGGTTTTTTTCCCAACCCGGTTTTTTCCCGAATCAGCCCACGTACCGTTTCGCTTCGGTCTGCAACAAGCCCAACTCTGAAAAAAAGGAAACACACGACCATCTTCTTCCTACGCACGCAAAGCATCCCTGAGGCTTAAACCCCAGATACAAAAACAACTAAAAACGCAGCCTGATCGGCACGCATCAAATCCCCGACGCAAAAAACACCCAGATCTCCACAAACCCCCGACGCTGCCTAGTCGAGAAGAGGCAAAACAAACCAGAGATAAGGCACAGCAAAAAAAAGAAGATTCATAGAGGGGAACGAGGAAGAAGACATCCAAAAATTGTGAGGGATCCAGGTGATGTACCTGGTGGATCTCAAAGGCCCTCTGCCCAGGTACGCTACAGATGTACAGTAGTGCACTCCATTTCCCCCTCTCTCTGATCACCCTTTCGTACAGATGTAGCAGTAGTGCACCAACGCAGTAGATTGCGGAAACCTTCAAGCTTGTTGAGACACCCGCGCACAAGAAACCCCTAGGTTCAAAGCTTTAGATATGGCCTTTGGAATCCTCTACGAAAACAAACAGGGCAAAAACCTGACGGATGTTACATATCTGATAGAAAAAAGCAAAAAAAAAGACTACTCGATGCAGATAGAGAAACATAATTACCATGTAGTTATGATGAACATCTGTGTCATACAAACAATGAAGATATGTGCTATCCACAGGCCCAGCGGCCAGCATGATGGCATTTTTTCTGCTCCATTGGGTATCTGTTAACTGAATGGGGATCCCGATGGCAAACAAATTTGCATTTGCCTCGTCTAGAACTACAAAACACATGCATGATCAAAAACTATCACTGAAGAATAGAAACATTCTACCTCCTAAATGATGCTTTGGTTCGCCATTAGCTCCCTCAGGATAGTTTGGTACTACTTCAGGCATGTTCTCCATGTTAAAAACAAATTTATCGCCAATGTTCAAAGCATACTCAGCAATAAAGATCTTGCACTGCCTTCCACACAACCGTGTGTACCGTGGTTTCTTGTCTATATCAAAAAAATACTGATGCCCATCTGGAGTTATGACTTTCTATGAAATTCACAGTTCCCACATTGAAAAATTTCCTAACATTGCATGGAACAGTCTGCGCGGATGAAAAATAACATTGAAAAAAAGTTACAAAAGAATGAATCAAAAAGGATTCCAAAAAAGAAAAAAGACATTCAACTTACACAAAAATTCTCGAAATCCCTAGTAAGGTGCACATAGAATGGGCTACCGTAACTGAAAAATGTATTGCATTGACCTCCGGATGATCCACACCTAGCACAGGCCATCTAAAAAAAAAGAAGATTTTGCAAAAAGAAAAGCACTTTTCAAAAAGAAAACACTACACCTCTGCTACGCAACAAAAATTTCAGATTGTGACCTCCTCACCACCTTCTCTAATGAAAAAAATATGTGATGAGAGAATAAAATGAAGCAAAGGAGGTTGTGTTACTTGGAGAGGGCTGAGGCCATATATATACACGCAGGGTACACACAAAAAAAGGGCATTAAAAGGACATGGTTTGGGCTCGGGATGGAAGGCTCACAAGTTAAAACTGAATCACTGCCCCCCAAAACCTGCCAAATAATCAAGACGAAAATAAAGATGAAAGACTGAATCACTGCCACTAGAAAACATCGGTCCCTCCACCTTTTTACCGGGCTTGGGACCGGCTATCCATCTTGTGTTGGATAGGCAGGGTTACCCACCCTATACCCCCAGAAAAAACCCTAAACTAAAATTGAGATAAATAAGACAAAAAACAATACTGATGAACACTGAGGTTCCAGACAGAAAGACTGAAACACTGAGAGATAAATCTGAGACACTGAGATAGGGACTGAAACAATGACAGAAAAATCTAAGACACTGAGGACAAATGAACAAAATAATGAGGATATCAGAGAAGATAATGAAGAATGATAGGGACTGAAACAGCCAGATTATTCACTGCAGTGTGTCCACCAGTCTTTGTAGCATCCTGTGATATACAATAATGAAAATAGATAGAGGTGCAAATCAGAGAAAAGGACATTGAAAATGACCAATAAAAACATTAGCATTCGAATAGACCAAAAAGAGGCTATCACACTGAACTTGCCACCAGATGACGGTGTAAACTTGATACGGCCAACAGGCGAGGATACAGCACCTTGGCCTATTCCATACATTTGGCGATCCTCTGGAACAGGGACAGTCAGTCTTGACAACACCTTTTTTACAGGAGGCACCGCTGGTGCTGTTTTCAGGGGTGCATGAGAAGTGAGTGGAAGCAACAACATTAAAAAAAGATGGGTAAGCACAAAAACCAACGCACACAAAAATGCACTACCTGTACTAGAGGATTTTTTTATCAACAATCTTATTGGCAATGCTAGAAGGTGTTACTTTTTTTTTTGAATTTTCCATTTTCCAAATCAAGTAGCATTCAAGGCATTACAATCCTGATCGATCAGGCTCACCACGTAGGGCGGCGCCGATCCAATCAAAACGTCATCAGGTAAACCACTATGCCATAATCTAGCAAGCTCATGGGCCACTTTATTTCCCGTCTTGTTTATCTTGGACGCCTTGTAATCCTGCATAGATGATAGCAGAGTTTTGATGTCGATAACCATCATTGAAATCTCCGATTTGCTGCTACCATCCCCCTTCATTTCCGCAATGAGCGAAGAGCAGTCGTTCTCCAGAAGAACCCTCCCTGCAAAACATGATAACATAGATCTGATACTAAGAAAACCGACAATTGTTTCAGCCATTTCAGCTGAATTGCAATTTTCAATCTTGCCCCATGTAGTCATCAAAACAGCAGCAGAATCATTTCGAAGCACTGCACCCCAACCTCCTCTGTTCTCCTCCTCCCAGAAACTTGCATCCCAATTGAGTTTAGCCCAACCAACCTCCGGAGCTGACCAAAGGGCAGGGGGTTCCTTTTTCGTTTCATCTTTTTTTGGTCATCCCAGTGCAAAGAGCATTTACCTTTTGGGTTTGCTAGGATTTCCACCTCCCTGTTATCAAGATTGTCATCAAGAATATATTGCAGAAAGAAAGCCGATTGGTCAATTCTGCATTTACCATCGTTGAAGATCATATTGTTCTGCAAGTGCCACGTTCTCCACCAAAGAAGCAGTAGTTTCGCACGCATCTGATCATTAACATGGCTAAGCAGAATAAGCATCCAGTCTTTGCCCGTATACCTGAGTAAATAATCATCAGGAAGGGCCCAATCCTTCTTTAAGTGATGCCGAAGGGCTCTAGCTTTTGTGCAGGTTATCATAGCATGGTGGCTTGTTTCAGGTTCTCTGCCACAGATTTGGCAAGTAGGAAGGTGGTCCATGTTCCTCCTACATCTATGAGCCTGAACTCCCAGCGTGTCTGTAGCAAGTTTCCACCCAAAAACTCTTACTTTCGGAGGAACCTTCGCTTTCCAAATCATATTCCAAAGATCCCTGTTTCCTGGGACTCTGTTACTCATGCCAGCCGTGTTGTCCGTAGATTTAACATCCATGGAAAGTTTGTAAGCACTTCTAACAGAAAAAATACCCGACTTCTCGAAATGCCAGACTAGGTAGTCTTCACCATTAAAATATGGTAATTTAATCTGAAGTATATGATCAGCATCGGAGGTGAAGAAAATCTGTCGAATCAGCTCTTCATTCCACTGTTTAGTCGTTGGATGTATAAGGTCCGACACCCATTTCCATCTGTTGGGTGAAGCTTTACCAATTGTTTTCAGATTCCCTCTTGGGATCCAGTTGTCTCTCCATATCTTCACTTGTGACCCAGAATTTATTCTCCAAATCATACCCCGTTTAAGAAGGTCGAGGCCATGCAGAATACCCTGCCAAGATGGGGAAGTATTCTGGATGAACGCAGTATCAAGCAGCTGACCCGCTGGGAAGTACTTTGCTTTCAGAAGTTGAGCACATAAACTATTAGGGTACTCCATCAGACGCCAAGCTTGTTTAGCTAGTAAAGCTTGGTTGAAAGCTTTTAGGTCTCGGAATCCCATCCCTCCTTGAGACTTTGGTTTAGTCATTTTGTCCCATGCCATCCAGTGAACTTTCCTGTCGTCCTCTTCATCTCCCCCACCAAAAGTTCCTTATAATCTGAGTCAGATCCTCACAAAGACCAGCAGAGAACTTAAAAATACTCATAGCATGGGTCAGCATAGCTTGGGCCACTGCTTTTATAAGAACTTCTTTAGCTGCTCCTGCCATGAATTTCTCTGACCAGTCCGAGCATTTCTTTCGAAGCCTCTCTTTTGAAGGTTGAAATTTATCATCCTTCAACCTCCCTTCCGGCACTGGGAGCCCAAGATACTTCTCTTCAAAGGAGGTGGTTTGAACATTCAGAATCGATGCCACCCTAGCACCATCTTCCTCAGAAACATGTTGTCCCAACATAATAGAACATTTTGCCGGACTTAGTAGTTGTCCAGTGCTAGCCTCATACTCTCTAAGGATCATATTAATTCTACAAGCTTGCTCCTCTGTAGCTTTGAAGAAGAGAAGACTGTCATCCGCGAAAAGGAGATGAGAGATCCCTGGTGCCCTTCTACAAATCTTTAGATCTTGAATAGATCCATCCTGGATGTTTTTGTGAATAAGGGAGGTCAGACCTTCAGCTATAAATAGGAAAAGAATCGGAGATAGCGGGTCTCCCTGTCTCAAGCCTCTGGAAGGCAGATTTTTTTTAGCAACTTCCCATTGAAACGGACTGAGAACTTGACAGTTTTTACACACACCAGGACCCAGTGAATAAACTTGTCAGCAAAGCCCAGTCTCCTCAAAGCAATCTCCAGAAATTTCTAGTCCACTCGATCATATGCTTTCATAAGATCCAGCTTATATGCACAAAAGTTCCCGGCATTCTTCGAACCATTCTGCAGAGCATGGATGCACTCAAAGGCAATGAGCACATTATCAGTTAGCATACGCCCAGGGATAAAGGCACTCTGTGTCGGTGATATAATATCCTGAAGCAGTGGCTTTAACCTATTGGATAAGCATTTCGAAACTACTTTATAGATCACATTACACAAACTAATTGGCCTGTAGTCTTTCAAGGAAAGAGGGTTTTTGGTTTTTGGAATGAGAACAATTGGCGTTTCATTAACACCTTCTGGCATGATCCCAGACCTGAAGAACAGTTTAACGACATTAATCACATCTTGTTTCAGCAGACTCCAGTTTCGCTGAAAGAAACCTGCCGGAAAGCCATCCGGCCCCGGCGCATTTGAAGGACCAATTTGGAAAAGGGCTAGGCTGATTTCCTCATCCGAGAAGTCAGCACAAAGATCGTTGTTATGTTGTTCATTTACCTTCGGCTGCATAAGGTTAGCAACTAAATGAGGTTGTACCATCATATCCTCTTTATAAAGGTCCTTAAAGAACTCTGTAGTCATATTTTCCATTGAAGCTGTATCAGTAATAATAGCACCCTCCTCAGTTTGAAGTTTTTCAATATTGTTCTTCTTCTGTCTCCAAGTAGTTTTACGGTGGAAATATTTAGTGTTTCTATCCCCAGATTTCAGCCAAGAAATTCTAGAGCGTTGTCGCCATTTAATTTCCTCCTTTTCAAGCAATTCATCCAATTCAGCCCTTAATTTCCTGGTCCTCCATCTGCTGTTATGATCATTTCTAGAGCTGATAATATCTAGTTCTCTTCTCTTCTTCTCAATAAGCCTCGGTATTGAGCCAATAGTCTTTCTGCTCCAAGAGTGCATGGACTCCAAAACACCTTTTAGATTACTAGCAATATCTCCCAGATCGGTTGGAGGTTTATGCATGGACCAAGCAGTCTGAATTTCGTCAGCCAAGGCATCCTCTCTCTCCCAGTATGCCTCATACCTGCGAATAGGAGGAGCACATCTCACAGCAGCAGCCAAGTACAAGTTTAAAAGGATAGGACAATGATCCGATCTAGAAGAAGTTAAGTGAGTTACCTGAGCATTTGGAAACCAATTCGACCAATTTTGATCAGCAACAGCCCTGTCCAAGCATACTCTGACATTCTTTTGGCCCAATTGTTTATTATCATAGGTCCACGGTTTTCCTTTAAACCTCAGGTCATACAGATCACAGTCTGCAAGCACCTCACGGAAGATCTTCATTTGAGTCTCTCCACGTTTTCTACGGGAGAAATGCTCCTGCTGCCACATACACTCATTAAAATCACCAATGACAAGCCAAGGTCCAGGAAGAAGAGGTTTAATACGCCTCAGAAGGCTCCACATGTTGTGGCGCTCATGAGTGCGAGGTTCACCATACACAAAGGTACATCTCCATTTATTAGCATCAGGGGATAGTTGAATGGTTACATCAATGGAAACTGACAATGGAGACACTGACAATTCTGCAAAACAAGAATGAACATGGTCTTTCTGCAAGTCACTGTTATTCTAGAAACTTGGGCGAGCATCTGCTAATGCCTGGATAACACGTGAACCAAAACCCCCGGATTGTTGCTGTTAACCCAGGAAGATGAATAAAAGCGATGTACAGTGTCAAAAATGCCATCTATGATCTGCACAAAAACACCGCCAAAAAAAGAACATAAGCTCATCATGTGACCCGCAAAATGAGCACATCATTTGTTCATGACAAAAGCGAAAAGTGGCAAACCTTATCAGGCAAGGAAGAAGCAAAATTTTCATGCAAAGATTCCTTTAGACGTGCAGACATAAGCTCATCACGTGACTCACAATGAGCACAACATTTGTTCAATGGAGGGGCGACCTGCAAACACAGTGTAAAAGGGACAATCATGAAAATGAGGAGTAAACAATAGAGAGACGCTGTAAAGAAAATACAAAAATATTCAAAAAAGAGAGATGTTGTACATGTAAATAGCAGCCAGCAAGATCTTTCCTCATCCGCCTCCTTCCAAAACCTTTTCTGCCTTTGCGATCTTGGTCAGAGTACATATTGATCATATCACCATGCCAAGAGACAGACCTCGGAATTCCAAAACCAGCAATGTGCACACCAAAATCCAGACAGTCTAGATAGTACACCTACAAAAAAAGGGTAAGTAAAATGATATGAATCAAAAACATAAAGAGAAGAGAAGGGAAGATAAAGATGTCTAATGCAATAACAAGAACAAAAAACTCTGCAAAAAACCTACTGCAAGACCATAAGCACATAATTCAAAAGCTTTTGGCTTCCTTCCTTTCGATTGAATCTACTGCACAATATTTGCCACACCAGTCATCGTGTGGCTGTGAACTAGAGAGCAGAGATCAAAACGCCTTGCTCGTCGGGTCACCCAGCTGCCCAATGTACTTGGTATCTATGGAATCACACTTGGATGGGCAAAGGAAACAGGAAACAACTATTTGCACAAAGCAAACGAAGACTTGCTTGTCAGTCAGCGGGTCTTTAGAAATCAAGGTGTTTCCAAAGAAAGAAATGTGAGGAGCCTCTGACAAGTTAAATAAAGATAGAATGAAGTCCAAACCACCAACACCATCTTCGACCAAGCAAGACCCAACATTTGGCAAACCAAGTACAAAGTGAAAAGCATATTTTGGAAGATGAATTATCTTCTCGCCAACAATAATTTCAGAACACACAGTATCAACACTCAAAGCAAGCCAACGAATAAAGGACGAAGGCAAGTGTGTCTTGCATAAGAAAAGAAGGCACCCAAACCCAAACTTCTGAATAATTTCTTTCTGCTCCAAGGTGAGCCGGCTCAATACCGCGAAAAAGTACTTGGCATGATACACTGAGTATGCATCCTTCCCAACTATGTGTGTTCTGGGCCTTTTGTACTGGATATGAAATGACAAATAGAAACACAAATCATAGATCAGACCCAAAATAGCATCACACAGAAAATCGACAACAGAAAAATCCCTTTATCTAGGGTAACTGCTACCTCTCTACATAAATTAGATTCACAGCACAAATTGGATAAATCCTTCTTCAAGCTCCTGATAGCCTGTAAACAAAAAAAAGATAAGATGAAATTATCTGAGGTAGACCACAAAAAATAAACAATGAAATCCAAACGTATACCTGCTTACTGAAGTAATCAAACAAAGCATTGTCTAAATCCCTCTTCCTTTTATGATTGCCAATACCCTGTAAACACACACAAACAAACAACAAAAAACCAGTCATCGACTATGCATAGTACAAAAAAAGGCAGAAGAAAGCAAGGATATCAGCAAAAAACTACATCAACGCTGGATGAGGTTCTTTCTTCAGCACTATCAAATCCAGCTGATGCAACATCAGAAACATCACCCCAGTGAGTGTGCGAGCGCGCTGCTTTGTAGTGAACAAACATTGAACTAGTTACAAAACATGAGATATATTGTAGACGATAATGAGCAGCTACAAAATAAATTGCAACCAGCAAAAAAAACTATATGAAAGATAGCTGGTGTTATTACACCGTGTGCTCTGACTAGATGAACTGCTCCGATAAGCATTGATACTAAATTGGCACTAGAAGAATCTAAAAGATGAACAGCTCCACCAAACAAACCTGATGCGATACAAAAACCAGGCTAGATTTCTGAACCCCTAACAAATAAAAAATGAGGAGAACAGAGTATGAGCTTAGATTCCTGAACCCTAACCTCGCCAGGCAAATCTGATGCCATACAAAGGCTAAATTTCTGAATCCTAACAAAAGAGGGATTGAGACGGCCACAGTACCACCACAACCTGAATCATATCGATTAAGAACACTAAAACACAACGAATCAAAACAATCTAGAGGATTCCCCACACTACGAGTACGAGGTCGGCGACCAGAACAAAGCTACACAGATGCAGAGGATAGAGCTCGGCTACAAAATTAACCAAGGAAAATAAAGGGAAACTGAAGGAAATGGAACACCTACCTGCTACGGAGTCGGCGACGACGCTCACGGCCGGCTCCGCCGTGGGAGAATATCGAGCCTCGACCACCTTCGGTACCCATCGAGTCCCCTCCGAGCTACACTTCTGCTGATGGGAGGCGAAGGAGGTAGACACGAGGTGTTGATTGAGCTGGGAACTGAGACGCTTCGAGCTCGAGGGATGAGAATTACCGGCGACGAGCGCCGCCGCACTCAATCGCCTCCCCGTCGCCTCTCCAGTCTTCTCTCCCGATCTGGGTCAAGAATGAAGATTCCTTGTCCAGACGCGGCACCGCCTGGGCACAGAATTAATAAAGATAAACCCGGTCGGACCGAACAAACAGAATCGGACACTGAAAAAACCGGAATAACGGTAAAGAAGAGGGGAATGAGGGACGGCGCTCCAAGATTCGCGCCGGGAGGGAACGGACGGCTACAGATTCGTCTGAGGCCGAATTGTGAAATCAGATGGCTGAAAGATAGAAAAAGTGTTTCCTTTTGGCATATGCTATCTGTTAGGGTCGTCTTACGTTATACTATTTTCTGCTGAACTATATGGTACCCCTCTGGTTCGCTCTGCACTAGTGCAGTGTGGCGTCAAATTTTGTTTGATGGTATTGATGTATTTGAACGGGCCGTTTGTTTTTGTTATATTGAAATATGTTTGTCGTGTGATATTCCAGTTATTTTTCTACGCATTCGAGATGCGCTTTGAGCTGTATCGTGCGAGTTTTCTTGGGTCTGGATCGTCAGTGTGTTTTGGGCATCAGTAAATCAGTGTGCAAGGCCCTATGTAGCTGTTGCTCCGACATTTGTGCCTAAATAGCTGCTGTTAATCTGCTATTCCGGCCTTTGTGTTCGTGGCATCGAGCAGTTGTTGCGCTTAGCGTCGCCTGGTGCTAGATTTTGCGCTAGGGTTTATTCACGGTTTTGTAGTGCTATCTGCCTCAGTTCAGTCGTAACTCAGCTTTTGCCACAGGTGTGTTGCGTTGTGCCCCTTTCTTTGCCAAACTGGTGCCCTAATACTCTACTGTAGGATTAGTTCCGATGAACAATCACTTAGCACTTAGCAGCAGAGACGATTTTCTGCAGACGAAAAATTGTGTTCACTCGCTGTCGCTGGGTACACACCCTGAACAAAATTTTACTCCTCCCTCTGTCTGGGGTGGAGGTGGAATTAAAACTCCAAACTCGTGAGCTAAACAAGTAGCTCGTGACTCGGCTCGGCTCGAACTCGGTGTCTCACGAGCCGAGCCAGGTTTTGAATCTGAACTTTGAATCTAAACTTGTTTGTTGACCAAGCTACTCGTGAGTAACTCGCGAGTAGGTCGATAACTCGTTTAACACATTCTAAGTGTTCAAACATGCTCGCATACGAAAAAAACTAGTAATTTTCCTACTAATTCTGAACTACAACAATGATGATCTTTCTACAAATTTAAATCTCTAGTCAAAGGGTAGATCAATGCTGAAACATAGAACCTCTACACCATTATCGGTGCAAAAAATATTAATAGTTTGGCACCAATATATCAAAAATTCCATATTTTTTATTTGAGCGAGTTAAACGAGCTACTCGGGAGTTTACCGAGTTGAGCCAATTTTCATTTCTGAACTCGTTTGTTAAACGAGTCGAGTCGAGCTTGACTCGTTAGTTGAGCGAGTTTAAGTGAGTCGAGCCGAGCGGCTCGAATTCCAGGCCTACCCCTACCTCTGTCCCAAAATAAATTTCTTTGATTCGTCCAAATATGGATGTATCTAGATGTGTTTTATGTCTAGATACATTCCAATTTGGAAAATATAAAACACTTATTTTGGGAGGGAGGGAATAATACAAAACTCTGACCACGTTGTGCGTAAGGGCATCTTCAGTCGTCCCCCAAGAGCCCCCAGGAGCCTTTTTTCCAACGGACGAAATAGCGCCGAAATTGTCACAGTCACCCCCCCCCCCCCCCCAAGCCCATATGGCGCCGGTTTTGGACGAAACTTTATCCGGCGCTCCCAGGCCAAACCCAGCCCATTGGGGGTCGGCTGGAGGCTCCGGCGGAAGGAAAAGCGAGTGTGGGCCAGCTTTGTCGGTGCGACATCAACTTTCCCCACCAGATTCGCCCCCCCCCCTCGCTGCACCTTTCCCCTCACCGCCATGTCGACGCCGGCACCATCTGAAAGGATCGGTATGACACCTAGGGGGGGTGAATAGGTGCTACTCCAATTTTAGTCTTTTTCAATTTAGGCTTGACACAAAAGGTAAATTCTCTATATATGCACCTACGATGAATTTACCTATATGACAAGCTAGCAACTAAGCACGATATGATAAGGCGGTAAACAAGGATAGAGGTAACCAAAGTCAAAGCACGCGGAGACACGGATGTAATCCCGAGTTCCTCCTTTTTAGGGGAGTACGTCTCGTTGGAGAGGTGTGAACCAACACAATGGTTCAACGGCCACAAAGGCCTCACCCTCTTCTCCGGTGAACCGCACCACAAAGGTTTGGTTCACTTCAACTATCGGAAACCTTCGAGGCGGAGTCCGGAGCCTTTACAACAACGACTTGGGGCACAACCCACAAAGGATTGGGGGCTACCAAACAGCTACAATCTGTCACAAAGACAATCAAGTGAGTACAATAGGGGGCTAGGTTTTCCTAGTGGAAACCCTAGCTAATGGTCCCTCAAGTGAATGAGGGGGAAATGAAGAACGGCTTGGTGAAGATGTAGATCGGGGCCTTCTCCTTCAATCCTCCAAAGATCAACGAGATTGGGTGGAGGGATTGGGAGATCTATCAAATCTTGAGCTTGCAAGCAATGGTGTTCTTCAACGTGTTCAAGCTACTTGTCAAAGGTTGGTGAAGAGGTATATATAGGCCTCATCAAAATATGGCCGTTTGAAGAGGTAAGTGGCGAAACGCAGGAAGCAGGGCCAGCCTGGGGGCCGGCCTGGGCCGGCCAGGGGGCTGGCATAGCAGCCGAGGCTGCCGGCCTCGAGGCCGGCCTGGGCCGGCCTGGGGGCCGGGGGTGGCTGGGCTGGCCGAGGCTGCGACGACACCGGCCTGGGAGCCGGCCTGGGCCGGCCTGGGGGCCGGCCAGCAGCCCGAGGCAGCCAGCCTTGAGGCCGGCCTGGGCCGGCCTGGTGGCCGGCCAGCCACCCGACGCAACCAGCCTGGAGGTCAGCCAGGGCCGGCCTGGGGGCCGGCCAGACACCCGACGCAACCAGCCGTGAGGCCAGCCTGGGCTGGCCTGGGGGCCGGCCTGCCTGCAGAGCGCCTTCTCCCTTCACGAATTGACGACCGACAACTACTTTTCTTACCTTTTTGCATAGAGAGAGATCCACTAGTATCTTTTGATATAAATGGTCACAATTCCTGTGGACACTTAGCGGTATGTTAAATACTTCCAAGTGTTGTTATCAAACGTCAAAACAAGATTAACGGACAATGTCCTTTCAATCTCCCCTTTTTGATGTTTGATGACAACACACGGATTTGCAAAAAGATATCTCATTTAAGCAAGGCAAAGTTTATGAGGAAAGCTCCCCCTTAAACTTATACGCCAACAAGGTATACAAGAATATATGCTCAAACGAGGAACAAGAAGCAAGCACAAAAAATAGACTATGTGAGCAAAGGATATGCGTTAATTCTCACCATAGACATCATGTAGTAGAGCACATTTCTCACCATAGGCTTCAAATAGATATAGTCTTGGAATAACAATCACCTTGTAACGAACTCCAAACTAATAGAAGATAAACCGGGGAAGTCCTTACAATAACATTACAATAACCATGACATAAGTTCCAAAGTACACACCACAAGTAGAGTTCTCTTAAAAACTTAAAACAAGTTCGATGCAAATGGAAAGCGGGAAACATAAACGCGCAAATGGATGCAATGCAAATGCAAATCCCCGGAGATCTCTCTCCCCCTTTGGCATCAAGACACCAAAAAGGGAGAAAGTGAAGTGAAGGTCCATGATCACTCATCGTCAACTTCAACATCATCCGCAACATGGGCAGCCGCACCGGAGCTAGACTGACCGGGATCGCCTTGCCAATAAGGAGCAAGTGAGGAGGCATCATCACCAAACCAATAAGTATACTTGTTCTGGGACATGTAGGTGTTCTCCGAGACTTCAGCTGAGCTAGGTGAGTATTTAACACCGAGTTTATCCATGATGGCACGCGAGTGACGGCTGGCTGCTTTCTGCTTCTTGTAAGTCTTGAATTCAGATTTCCTCTTGAGAGCAAAGAAGCAGTTCATCCTTTTGAGAGCTTGCACTAGGCCACCTTTCTTCTCTCATCATCATCATCATCATCATCATCTTCATCATAACCTTCCTCAGGAGCATCACTAGGGGGTGGCCAAACAGGATCACCCGCGGGCATAGCACGAAGACCAACCATCTCAGGATGAAACAACTTATACTGACTAACCACGCATCAGGTAACTTGGTGTTGAAGAGAGTCTGCAAAAGCGGACCATAACAAGGAACCTTGCCTTTGACAATCACAACTTGCATCTCGTTCCAAAGATAATCCAGCACATCAATTTGCTTCCTCTGATATAAAGATCATAGATGTGATGGAGACAATTTACCATACGTTCACGAACCAAACCCTTCTCTCCAAACTTGATGGCAAGACAGTTTCTCAGAATTTTGTGAACAACCCTCCAATAAGGATACATATGAATGGTGTGGGGAATCTTCCCACGAAGGCCGCTCTGAGGAGGATAACAATGGCGAATCCCAGTCTCAGCTGGAATGAGCTTAGAGAGATGGAGACGAACATAGCAAGGTGCAACAGGCAACTCCTCAAGACTAAACAGTGCCCCAAACTCGGCCAAAGTTGCTGAACAAACAGTATCTGCACTCATCCATGTCATAGACCGCTGACCATGCTCAGAAGTGAACACAACAGTAGCATAAAATTGCTGAAGCAAATCAGGAGAATATGGAGTGCTGACAGTCATGATCTTAGTGATTTTGTGATGATCCATCATAGCCATCACATCAGGCCAAGTATCTCTAGCTTGAGCAAGGTTGAAATAATCCACGGGAACATGAGCATTCAGTTGAATTTCAATACGTTGATGAAAAATTTGCTGGTGCATCTTGCAATAGAATCTACTATCATCTAGACATGTGGGCTGACCAAAGGCATATGGATTGAAAGATAACCGATCTCTCTTGAAATCACTAGGTTTCACCTTGGCCCAAGATTCACGTACCGGTTCCGCTGGATTCACACGAGGCGGTGGAACTCCTCTTGGCTTGGCAGCTTTCTTGGCGGCAACTTTCTTGAGTTTCTTGGTCTTGGGCATGGAGGAGGATTCGGCATTGAAATCATCAACAATGTCATCCAGCCCATCGAAGGTCTTGCTCTTGCCAGCCCTGCTAGACTGAGGAACCGCCGGCTCCCACTCATCATCCCATTGGTCCATCTTCAAACTTGAGACTCTTCAAGAACCACCAATGGAGGAGAACTCCCCAACCAAGCCACCAATGGAGAAACTAGATGGATGGGGTGGAAGATCGGGGAAAACCCTTCAGATCTGTGGAGAGGAAGGTGTGGGGAAGGTCTCAAATGGAGTGGGGAGGGTGGAGGAGCTCAAGGTGGGAGAGGGGGCGGCCATGGAGTAGAGCACCACGGGAGGAAGAAGCAGAAAACCGTTCGGGAGTGGGGGCTTCTCGCAATATAAGCAAAGGACGCGCCGGCCCTGGAGCCGGCCTCGGCCGGTCGGGAGGCTGGGCAGGGACCCGAACGGTCCGGCCCTGGAGCCGGCCTAGGCCGGGCGTACGGCCGGTCGATGGCCCGAGACGGCCAGCCTTGCAGCCGGCCAAGGCCGGGCGGGAGGCTGGGCAAGGACCCGAGGAGACCGGCCCTGGGGCCGGCCTGGGCCGGGCGGCGGGCCGGCCAGGGCGCAGAAACGACCCCGAACGACTTCGACGACTTCAATCTTCAGATTTTGACGAACTTGAGCTTCCGAACACCCTGCATTTTCAAGAATACCACTGCGGAGAAGTCCGTCTTCAATAAAATCCAATGAGCAACCTTGAGTAATCCGGGGAGATGCGAAACATGGAGAAAACTTCACAAATCCAATGGAAAAGATAAAAAAACGCCAAATGAGCAACATTGGATGATTCAATAGAAGCAAAACAACGAATATGCAATAACATCTTACGGAAGAACCACCTCTTCAAGGAGAAGAGGGCGGTGGCCGAGGCCACCATATATGAGTGTGTGGTGTGACACCGCGAAGATATATCTTGGGTTCACGGCCACGACTCATCATTTCAGCTCACAATTCATAGAACGAATATAGAGATGCAAATGAATTCTTAATGTCGGCATAATGGGGGAGGGATAGTCCAATGAATTAGGACCGCACTCCCCCTATGTCCATGCCTACACCTAAACCAAACAAATAGCTAAGATATAGGTGTGCATGCAAGATATTCAAGCGACGCTCCCCGAATCGATGATATTTAGCTCATGCCTCAAATAAGTGAACCTTGCTTCATCAAGTGGCTTCGTGAACATATCGGCAAGTTGGATCTTCGTGGGATATAACCAAGCTCAATATCACCCCGGAAGATGTGATCACGGATGAAGTGATAGCGAATCTCAATATGCTTCGTTCTTGAGTGCTCCACCGGGTTGTGGCCAATCTTGATAGCACTTTCATTGTCACATAAAAGAGGCACTTTGTCACAATGGACACCGTATTCCTTTAAAGTTTGCCTCATCCACAACAATTGAGTGCAACAACTAGCGGCCGCCACATACTCGGCTTCGGTGGTGGAGAGAGATATGCAATTTTGCTTCTTAGAAGACCAACTCACCAAGGACCTACCAAGGAATTGGCAAGCCCCGGAAGTTGATTTCCTATCATCCTTGCAACCGGCCCAATCCGAATCCGTGTAACCGGCAAGAGAGAAAGTTGAGCCTTTAGGATACCACAAACCAAACCTTGGGGTATGAACCAAATATCGAAAGATTCGAAGAACCGCCGTTTGGTGGCTTTCTTTGGGAGCCGCTTGGTACCTTGCACACACTCCTACACTCAACACAATATCGGGTCTAGATGCACAAAGATAAAGCAAAGAACCAATCATAGAACGATAGAGCTTTTGATCAACATCCTTATCTTTACCCTTTGGATTAAGTTCAAGATGACACTTGGTGTCCATAGGAAACTTCTTCTCTTTAGCATTTTGCATCTTGAACCTCTTGAGCATGTCTTGGATATATTTGGCTTGAGAGATGAAGGTCCCTCCACTCAATTGCTTGATCTCAAAACCAAGGAAGTACTTCAACTCTCCCATCATGGACATCTCGAACCTATCGGTCATAAGCTTTGAAAATTCATCATTAAAAGCTTTGTTAGAAGAGCCAAATATGATATCATCAACATAAAGTTGGCATATGAAAAGCTCCCCTTTAACCCTCTTGGTAAAAAGAGTGGGATCGATTTGCCCCACTTCAAAGCCACGGTCTACAATAGCTCTCTTAGGTGCTCATACCAAGCACGAGGTGCTTGTTTGAGACCATAGAGCGCCTTATCAAGTTTGTAGACATGGTTAGGGAAGTGTGGATCCTCAAATCCCGGAGGTTGCTTAACATATACCAACTCCTTTAAAGGACCATTAAGAAAGGCACTTTTCACATCCATTTGTTGCAACTTGAAATTATGATGTGATGCATATGCAAGAAGGATACGGATGGACTCAAGGCGAGCCACGGGAGCATAGGTCTCTCCAAAATCAATGCCTTCAACTTGAGAGTACCCTTGAGCTACCAATCTTGCCTTGTTCCTCACAACCATTCCATGCTCATCTTGCTTGTTCTTGAATATCCACTTGGTGCCTATAACATTGAGGCAATCTTTTGGCTTCTCCACTAGATTCCACACTTTGTTGCGCTTGAAGTTATTGAGCTCTTCATGCATGGCTTCCAACCAATCCGGATCTTCAAGAGCTTCAAAGACTTTCTTTGGTTCCACCATAGAGATGTGGCTTGATGTTCATTGAAATTTGCCAATTGTTTTCTTGTGGTGACCTTGTTCTTGACATTAACAATGATATTTTCTAGATGAAGACTCTTTCTTCTCCAATCCTTTTTGACTCTTGCTATACGACGGGTTTCGATATCCTCATTGATGCGAGGAATTTCGCTTGATCATCTTGATCATTTGAGTCCCCGTCTTGACCGGAGTGTTGACCTTGATCATCTTGAAGCTCATCTTCAACAAAGAAGGAGAGGGTTGATCTTGGTCTTGACCTTGGCTAGTGTTGACAATAGGAGAACTTGGTTCTTGAATAGCCTCTTGGTCAACTTGAGGAGGGCCTTGAACTTGTTCTTGGATAGGTGCATCATTTGCTTCCATAGAAGGTGCAACTTCAACTTGTGATGATGGATTCTCCACATGAGTGGAGCTAGGACTTGCTTGAGGAGGCTCATGACGGATTTCAATGGGGCGATGGAAACCAACCCCCATTCTTCTTATTGCTTCTTGAGGTTCCTCATTATCTACATCACAAACATGAAATTGCGCCACTTGGGAGCCGTCATTCTCATCGAACCTCACATCACAAGATTCTATGACTTTCCCAACGGTCTTGTCATAGACTCTATAGGTGTGAGATTCGGCACCGTAACCAACAAAAACACCCTCTAAAGCTTTAGATTCAAATTTAGACAAACGAACACTTTTGTTCTTATAGAAACACTTACAACCAAAAACTCGGTAGTAGGAGACATTGGGCTTGTTGCCGGTGAGCATCTCATAAGATGTAAACTTCTTGCCAACACGAAAGAATAACCGGTTAGATGAGTGACACGCCGTGGAGATAGCCTCGGCCCATAAGAATAGCGGAGACTTAAACTCCGCCAACATAGACCTTGCCATATCCATGAGAGTCCGGTTCTTCCTTTCGGCTACACCATTTTGTTGAGGGGTATATGCAGCGGAATATTGATGACGAATCCCCTCTTCACTAAGAAACTCATTTAAGGTGTAGTTCTTGAACTCGGAGCCATTATCACTCCTAATGACCAAAATAGGGACATTGTATTGGCGTTGAACAATATTGGAAAAGTCGATGATGGTTTGTTGGGTTTCATCCTTCGTCTTGAAGAAATAAACCCAAGTAAATCTTGAATAGTCATCAACAATCACCAAACAATATTTCTTCCCACCAAGACTAGGTTGAGGCACGGCACCAAAGAGATCAACATGAAGAAGTTCCAAAATCCTCGTTGATGAAATAATGGTCTTGCCCGGATGGGGAGAATCATGCATCTTTCCTTCAACACAAGCCCTACAAAGACGATCTCTGGAAAAAGAAACATTGTCTTTTAGTCCAAGAATGTGGCCACCCTTGTGAAGACTTTGCAAAGTTCTCATGTTGACATGGGACAAGCGGCGATGCCACAACCACCCCACGTCGGCCTTTCCGAATAGGCATATTGCTTGAGTGTTGGTAGACCCCGAAAAGTCTACCACAAACAACTCATTTTCAACATACCCAACGAACATGACCTTTAGAGTCTTGCTCCTCAAGAGTACCACCATATCAATAGTAAAATGGACATCAAAGTTCATCTTATTAAGAGCACGAACGGACATAAGATTGTAACCTAGAGACTCAACAAGCATGACATTTACAAGGGTGATATCCCTTGCAACTACCACCTTGCCGAGACTCTTTACCTCAGCTTTTGAATTATCACCATAAGAGACGGTTATTGTATAATCTAGATTTGGTCTCAAGTCCGTCATAATCTCCTTGCTTCCGGTCATATGACTAGTGCATCCACTATCAACCACCCATTTAGATCCACCGGAAGCATAGTCCTACAAGAAATCATTGCTTGGATTTAGGTACCCATTTCTCAATGGGTCCTCTTTGGTTAGCAACAAGGGTCTTAGGAACCCAAATAGAGTAATCAATGTAACCATCATATGGACCAACATATTGAGCATAAACATCCCCATAATAATCAACATAAAGAATATAGTTGGGGTTGTTATGCCCCGCAAAGTCACTACGAGTGGTCTTGCCCCTTGTGGCACTACCACCCGCAATGGAAGTCTCGGCTTGTGCGGGCTTGGTCTTGATCTTCTTGTTGTTGCCCACTTTCTTCTTGGGCTCGGCTACATAACCAAGACCCTCCTTCCCTTTGTGTGGTTTTTGCTCAAATAAGTAAGCAATACCCTTATCTTTACTTTGGGAATAGAGGTCTTGGCACTAACATTTTCTTCAATAACATTTTCATGAACACGAGGAAGAATAGATATGCTAGTTGAGCTAGATTTAGAAAGTTGAGTTTGAAGTTGCTCATGAGACTTGACTAAAAGGGAGTGAGTTGTTTCCAAGGCCTTGTGAGCCTTGTCAAGCTTCTCCATACCTCAAGAAGTCTAGCATTAGCAACCCCAAGTTCAACTTTCTCCTTTTTAAGCACTTTATATTTAGCAACAACATGATCTCTATCCTTAATGATTTTATTAATGATATCATCATTTTTAGCATCAAGAGACTCAAGTCTTTCCTCAAGAGAACATCTTTCTTCACTCTCTTCATCAAGAGAGGCATTCAAGGATGCTACGGAAGCATTCAAAGAGGCAATGGTGAGAGAATCCTCTCTCTCAATCTTACTCTTTTCTTGAAGAAGTTCTTCGGCCGCACATAGTTGTCTCATGAGAGACTCAACATGTTCCTTAGCTTCACCTTGCAAGTTAGTCATGAAGTATCGAAAGCAACAAGTTCTTTCTTAATCACAAGACTAGATTGATCACTCATTTCATGCATAGTCTTGGGAGAAGGAGATGATACCTCGGTGACATTAGCCATGAGGCAACGAGCATTGTTGGTGGAGAAGTTCTCATTGGGGGATTCAAAGAGAGAAGATGATGAAGTTGATACAATAGCCAATGCGGCTACCTCTTTAGTAGGTGCATCTTCATCTTCGGAATCACTTGTGGCATATTCTTCTTGTGCCACCAACACAATTCTTGGTGCCTTCTTGAAGAAAGGCTTCCTTGGTCTTGCGGGCTTCTTTTGGATCAACTTTGAATGGTCCTTGGGGATGAGCTTCCCACCATTTTGCTCTCGGTTCTCATAAGGACACTCTCTTATGTAGTGGTTCTTGTCATGACAATTGTAGCACGTCTTCCACTTTGAGGCTAGCTCTTTCTTCCCACTTGAGTTGTTCTCTTTATCAACCTTGGCTTTAGCTTTTGCCGGGTCTTGCCAAAACTCTCTTGTGGCAAGAGCTATATGACCATTTAGAGCCGGTTCAAGATCATTTGGAGCAATGTTGCTTGGGCACGCTTCAACCTCATCAAGACATACCACCTTGGCCTTCAAAGCAAGTGAGGGGCCTTGTTTCATCCCCATGGCCCTAGCACGGCTATCTTCGGCATTCTTGGTGGCAACCTTGGAGGCTTGCACTTCTTGCATAACTTCATTGGATGTCATTTCGTTGTAGTTGTGTCTTCCTTGAATGGCCTTCACCTCGATGGGCTCGGAAGGCAAGAGAGCATTCACATACTTCCTCTTGACATAAGCATCATCCACATAGGTTGCCCCCACATCAAAGAAGGCCTTTGCAAGAGTCTTGAGTCTTCCATACATGTCTTCATGAGTCTCATTGTCAAACATGTAGAAGCCTTCGGCATCATTGCTCAAAGACTCATATCGGTTTCTCTTCATGCTTTCATTCCCAAGAAATGCAACCTCAAGACAATTCCAAGCTTCTTTGGCGGTGGAGGCATTGAGAACATAATGCTTGTCACTTTCACCCACTGAAAGTTCAATCATATGGAGTGCGGAGGCATTGAGTTGCTTTTCGGCAAATTCTCTTCTTGTCACATTGCTTGGATCCGCAACCTTGTACCCTTCTTCAATGATCCTCCAAAGCTCGATAGAGGCACTGTTAATATGAGATTTCATTGAGCGTTGCCAACTAGCAAAGGCTAATGCATTAAGCTTAGGTGGAGGACCAATGGGGTTTATGCGGGTGGTGATAGGTGGGTCGATAGGGTACCATCCCGGAACGTTATGGTACTCTTCCTTCCCATCTTCATGCTTGGTAGGAGGAGGAGGAGATGGTTTAGATCCGGAGATGGTTTCCACCCCTTCTCATTTTTCTTTTTACCCTCCTCGGAATCACCTTCATCGGAGTTAGAGATACCCTCTAGTGGGATGGTTTCCGAAACCTTGGCATTTGTGAGTTTCATGAGCATGTCACGCAACTCATCAAATTTGACATTCATGTCATTCATGGACGATGTCAATGTTGTTTCCAACGATTTGATATCGGCCATGGATGCCATGGTCTCCTTGGCCTTGGCAAGATCGGCCTCATCCTCACTTTGTGTCATACTTCTCTTAGGCGGTTAAACCCAAAACAAGAGAGCCTTGCTCTGATACCAATTGAAAGGATCGGTATGACACCTAGAGGGGGGGGGTGAATAGGTGCTACTCCAATTTTAGTCTTTTTCAATTTAGGCTTGACACAAAAGGTAAATTCTCTAGATATGCAACTACGGTGAATTTACCTATATGACAAGCTAGCAACTAAGCACGATATAATAAGGCGGTAAACAAGGATAGAGGTAACCGAAGTCAAAGCACGCGGAGACACGGATGTAATCCCGAGTTCCTCCTTTTTAGGGGAGTACGTCTCGTTGGAGAGGTGTGAACCAACACAATGGTTCAACGGCCACAAAGGCCTCACCCTCTTCTCCGGTGAACCGCACCACAAAGGTTTGGTTCACTTCAACTATCGGAAACCTTCGAGGCGGAGTCCGGAGCCTTTACAACAACGATTTGGGGCACAACCCACAAAGGATTGGGGGCTCCCAAACAGCTACAATCTGTCACAAAGACAATCAAGTGAGTACAATAGGGGGCTAGGTTTTCCTAGTGGAAACCCTAGCAATGGTCCCTCAAGTGAATGAGGGGGAAATGAAAACGGCTTGGTGAAGATGTAGATCGGGGCCTTCTCCTTCAATCCTCCAAAGATCAACGAGTTTGGGTGGAGGGATTGGGAGATCTATCAAATCTTGAGCTTGCAAGCAATGGTGTTCTTCAACGTGTTCAAGCTACTTGTCAAAGGTTGGTGAAGAGGTATATATAGGCCTCATCAAAATATGGCCGTTTGAAGAGGTAAGTGGCGAAACGCAGGAAGCAGGGCCAGCCTGGGGGCCGGCCTGGGCCGGCCAGGGGGCTGGCATAGCAGCCGAGGCTGCCGGCCTTGAGGCCGGCCTGGGCCGGCCTGGGGGCCGGGGGTGGCTGGGCTGGCCGAGGCTGCGACGACACCGGCCTGGGAGCCGGCCTGGGCCGGCCTGGGGGCCGGCCAGCAGCCCGAGGCAGCCAGCCTTGAGGCCGGCCTGGGCCGGCCTGGTGGCCGGCCAGCCACCCGACGCAACCAGCCTGGAGGTCAGCCAGGGCCGGCCTGGGGGCCGGCCAGACACCCGACGCAACCAGCCGTGAGGCCAACCCATGCTGGCCTGGGGGCCGGCCTGCCTGCAGAGCGCCTTCTCCCTTCACGAATTGACGACCGACAACTACTTTTCTTACCTTTTTGCATAGAGAGAGATCCACTAGTATCTTTTGATATAAATGGTCACAATTCCTGTGGACACTTAGCGGTATGTTAAATACTTCCAAGTGTTGTTATCAAACGTCAAAACAAGATTAACGGACAATGTCCTTTCACCATCCCTCTCCCCTCCGCCGCAAACTAGACGCTAGGAAGGCCACCACCCTACTCCTCCTCGCCGCCGGCACCTCCCCTCCACCGATAACTCGCCGCAAAGAAGATCAGCGAGCAGCTTGACGCCCACCACGCCCGCAAGGTGTTCGGCATTTTGTCCGAACGGTCATGGACTCCGACAACGAGGAGCTGCTCACCGTTCTGCTGGAAGAGGAAGCCGAAGCCGCCGTCGATGATGAAGAGCACTTGCTAACCCTCGCATGTCTCGCCGGCCTGGTTGCAAGGGAGGCAAAGCCACAACGTGGTGGCTCGGCACCAGGTCGCCGCAGGAGCAAGGTGAGGCAGCGTATGGAAGGCTACTGCATCCTCTACTCCTACTACTTCACCGACGATCCAGTTCACGGCGAGACGGTGTTTCGGCGGCGTTTTAGGATGAACCGGAAGCTCTTCATCGAGATTGTGAATGCCATCCGGGAGTTCGACACCTACTTCAATTGCAAGAAGGATTGTGTCGGCATGGTAGGATTTACCTCACTCCAGAAGTGCACGGTGGCGATGTGAATGCTTGCATATGGTGCTCCCGGCGATTCACAGGATGATTATCTATGCATGTCCGAGTCCACCGCAATTAATTGTTTGTATAGGTTCTACAGGGCAGTGGTGGCAGTGTTTGGGCCAAAGTATTTGCGGTCACCGAATGCGGAAGACATTGTACAGATCCTAGCCATGAATGAAGAAAGAGATTTCCCTGGGATGCTTGTAAGCATCGACTGCATGCATTGGGCATGGAAGAACTGTCCATTTGCTTGGCAGGGGATGTACAAAAGGCACAAAGGAGCTTGCAGTGTGATACTTGTGGCAGTGGCTACACATAATTTCTGGATTTGATATTCCTTCTTTGGCATGGCATGATCTCACAATGATATCAACGTTATGCAGTGCTCGAATGTCTTCGGCAAGCTTGTTGAAGGTCTTGCTCCCCCGGTGAATTACGAGATCAATGAGCACCAATACACCGAGTGATATTACCTGGAAGATGACATCTATCCAAGATGGTTAACATTTGTGAAGACTATCTCAAACCCTGTGCTAGAAAGCGCGAGATATTGGTTTTCTCAGTGTCAGGAGTCTTGCAGGAAGAATGTCGAGCGGGCATTTCGTATGCTTCAGTCTCGATTTGTTGTTGTCCAGTACCCCGCTCTGACTTGGTCGAAATCTCAGCTGTGGGAGGTGATTAACTGTTGTGTGTGCTTGCACAACATGATCATCGAGAGCGAGCGGAATGATCCGGTGGTTGACACTGAACCATATGGTGACGGTAACATGGGCAGTCTTTCTCGCTATGCGCCAGGAGACTCGATCGAGACCCACAGATGCATGAGCAACTGCAGACTGATCTGATGGAGCACCTCTGGAGGCGCCTAGTTTGATGTATTGTAATTTGTGTTTCAAAACTTGTTATGCTTTCTTGAACTATTTGTGTAGATTTATATGTTAAACTATTTGTGTATTGATTTTTATGTTGAACTGTGTGAGAAAAATTATGTTTAACTCTCTTGCCGAAATATTTGTGTGAAATCTAGGGCGGAAACACCGGTTGAGGGCAGGCTGGGGGCACGGCTGGAAACGGCGACGCCCCAGGCGAGAAGTAGCGCCAATGCCCCCAGACGGCTCAATTTAGCGCCGAAAAACGGTGGGGGTGGAACTGGAGATGGAAAGTGGCACACTCACTTACGGCCAGTGCTACACCAACAAAAGAACGGGCTGATAGCTCCTATGCGACATCTTTCAGTTCAAATAGCTTTCATGCGACATCATTGGCTGAAATAGCTCTCATGCGACATTTGAGATAGCTCACATAGCTCCAACTGCGTGTGAGGACGCCGCCATAAAGACTAGTTACGTGATTCGTGGTAAAATGTCGCACGAGAGCTATTTCAGTCAACGATGTAGCATTGGAGATAATTCAGCTCAAAGATGTCGCATAGGAGCTATTATCCCCAAAAGAACAGCTCGAGGTTTCTGCGTCACACTATCATCATCCAAAACTTGCAGGCCATCAGCAAGACCCGCATGTCCGAAGTAAACTCTCTGCTCTCGAAGCTGGTGGCACGGGGGCGCCAAGATCTCCTACAACAATGACGACATGGCGTGGCTCTGTCCCGTGGACAGCCTCTGTTTCTTATTCCTGCCGCCGCTGCTCGTGTCCTCAAGCGTCCATGGCGTCTCCTCCCGTCGCCTCAAATCACATCCCTGCGTGGGCAAATTATCACGGTTAGGGACAGAATGCGGGCATGCATTTTTCAGAGTTTAACCTGTAATTAGATTGATTGATGTGCTGTGTGGTGCTGAAATACCTTGGAGGATAAACCTGACAGACCCGGACCCGGGCCCGAACGACCGGGTCTCGGCGGCATCACGGGGCCCATCGCCGACGAACACCGCTTGTTGCCACCGTTACTTGACGGTGGCGCGTGAGGAAACGATGTACATGGTGGGCTCTGGGTCTGGGCTCGGTGGACCATCGGAGGAAGCACACCGAACCCGAACACGCCGACGAGGTCGCCCTGGAACATGTCCACGAACAGCTGCTGCAGCTCCTCGAAGCTCTCCTGCATCCGCACAGAACGGTCAAGCCACAGAGATTTGAACAAACGAGCAAAGCACGGCACGCAGCTTCAGATTTTTTTTGCTTACGGTTGGCGTCGCCTGGCTCATCATCTCGGCCATCTCGCCGAGGAAGTCGCCCATCCCCGACACCTGCAACGAGAGAGGAGAAGAAGAGCACCCTGTAAATAACAAACTTGCTCGACCGCAACTGGAAGTATATATATGACTGATCCAGAGATTATTAGTCGGGTACATCTTGCTCGTCGTCGCTGTCGTAGACGCCAACGTCGTAGAGGAGCCGCTTGCCGGAATCGGAGAGCACTGCATGCACAAAAGGCAAAGCGACGAGGCCGCAGAGCGTATATATGAGTTTTACGCTGGCAGGCAGCAGCAAGATCTGCGCTTAATTTGTAGCCATGGAAATAAATTGTGCCTGGTCGGTAGCCAATTTTTGCATGGAGTGATTTTGCGTGCAGAGAAGGAAAGCTTATGGAGAAACCATAACCTGAGTATGCGCCCTGGATCTGCTGGAACCGCTCCTTGGCCTCCTCCACGCGCGTCGAGCTGCCGGACGCCGCGCACCTGTCGGGATGCCATGTCTGCAACAGCAAGAAGAGAATGGTGGTACGATTAAAGATTCGCGGCCGGAGGCGAGGTACATCAACTACTGGAAGCCCCGTCGGTGGACGTACGACTCACCATGGCGAGCTTCCGGTAAGCGAGCCTGAGGTCGGCGGCGGAGCACTCCTTCTTGAGGCCGAGGACGGCGTAGAGGTCGACGTCGGCGGCGCCGGACACGTCCTCGTGGCAGACGCCGCCGCCACCCATGTCGATCCTAGAACTCGAACTGTCGCCTCCGTTACGCAGGTCACCGTCGTTGGTTGCGGCGTCGTCGGCGCGCGCGTAGGGGAGGGAGAGAGAGGCGTTGGCGCGTAAGGTGGAGCACGAACGTGCCTTGCCGACAAGGTGCACAGGAGGAACTATATATAGAAGCCTGTAGTGGCCGGAAGGCTCCAGAAGCGGAGCAATTGGGACCGACGGCTTCCGTCCGCGTTTAGCAAAGTACTATTTTTTTTTGAAAATGAAAATGCCGTTTTTAGCAAAGTAGAGGTGCAGGGATTTCTTTATACGAAAACCTCGCCTAGAGGCATCGGGAGCGTACCAAAGTTAATCACAAGTTGACCAAGTTGACCCCATTATTGTTTTTTTAAGCAGGAAAGTCCCGGAAGGGCCTAGAAGGTGCTTTAATTTACATACCAAAATCAAGTTGACACAGCCGTAGAACCCTGGCGGAGCTTAGTAGGGGCCGACCTGGGCCACGGCCCGCCCAGGATTTTGGCTAAAAAATTATTTACTACTAGGCTGCTACGCATCAGAGGCCGGTCCAGTGAACACTGCCAGCGAAACGCCCTTCGTTATTTCGCTCAGCCGCACGAGACAGGACTCGGAAAAAAAGAATACGACGCACTGTCTCGCAGGAGACAGAGACCAAATCCATGGCGCGGTCACGCCCTCAATGGCTCAATCGCTAGGTTTAGAAATTCAGTGAGGATTTGGAGGTCTGGGCGGAGCAAGGCAGCACTGGACAGCGGCGCCGTGCCGTCCCCGCAACCAGGAGTTCGTCGACTCGCCACCGCGGCGCCGCTGACAGCACTGCAGCAAGGGGGCGCGGACGCGCCGACGGCGGCAGCATTGCAGCAAGGCCAGCGATGACGCCGAATTCAGCCGGCTTCTTCCCCGATTTCCCATCCAATAGTCTACTGGGAACTTTAAGATTGACTAGCCTACTTAGCTACTTGTCTGTAGTCTAGTGGGAATTTTGCTTCAGGTTTGTAGCTCCGCCATTAACATACGTTTGTAGCTTCGCCATTAACATACGTTTGTAGCATCAATGCATCAGGTTGTCTAGAATTTGCACTTTTTTGTGTGCTTTGCTTCAGATTGGCCCGCCCAATATTTTCTTTCAAGCTCCGCCACGGAAGGACCGCATTCTGCTTATCTTTTGTTTTTTTTGAACGGGCAAGGGTTCGAAAGGACCGGGGACTGCATTAAAACGACGTAGGGTACACTTTTACAACCAGGACCACAAAGAAATAAGAAAATACAGTCAGGCCCTGAAGTTTTACACAAAGCACCCTAAAAAGGGACACCGAAACGTGATCCAGTCCTTGCACATCGCCGCCGCTACTGAGCCTCCAGGCACGGCCAGCCCTGTCGCCTGGGATGACACCACTTGGTGCATCAAAAGCCGTCGAGGTCGTGCCGAGGTTGAGGAAGATCTTCCAGTCAAGGAAGAAGCGTCGGCGAGGAAACGTTGCCGCTTGGAGATCGCCCACACACCTGCAGAACCTACACCATCACCTGAACCAGCAAGCCCGATGGGCACCGAGCTTAACCCTCCATCTCCCTCGCCACCGAGGCCGACCGAGAGGGACGAAGAACTCAGGAACACACCGAGTTGGAGGCCACATCGCATTTTGAAGGAGGTAGCTCCCAACACCTCATGCTTCGACTTCCACCATGGAAGCCATCCGGAGACGCCCAGCAGCAGTCATCCCGCGTCGCGCCCGAACGCCGAGATGGAGATCCCCGACCTACACGCCGCCACCTGCACCGGCTTCCGCCACTTGCGCCTCACCACAACGAAGAACATAGTCGGGCTGCCCCAGATCCGGCCTAGGGGATCTCGAGCCCTACTCCCAAACGCCCCTAAGGGACTAGACCTACAACTACTATTGAAAGAACATTTCTTAATCCCTCGTTCATTTTTTGTGTTAGGCTACAACACTAGTGATAATCTAATCATGTGTTAAGTGATGCAGCATCAAGTGAGTAAATCTCATCAGCATCGAATTCCAAAAAGACAAGTGAAAAGAGCTCAAATGATTTTCTGTCAAGTTTTTCAGTCCGGAAAACCGGATAATCCGGGGACGGATTATTTGCTATGGCCGGATTATTTGCTCTAAGATCTCTACCGAGCATAGACTCAGTCTGCCCTTTTTCCAGCAAGTTATGCGAGTCTCTGGCTAAACCGGATTATTAGGCCGGATATTTCATGGTAGTTCCGGATTATTTGAAATATCCGGTTTCTCTCTAAGGGTTTTTGCTAAGGACTGACTTCCAAAAGTGCCCTGCCCACTTTCCTCATGTGTTCGCTGAAGCTGAATAAATCTTTCATCAAGACTGTGGACGGGGCAAGGAGGCATTGTCTCTGGGACAAGCGAGAAGACTCCACCTCTTTTGTAGGGTTAGCTGCTTGGGAAATGGTCTGTAGGCCGAAATATAGAGGTGGCCTGGGTGTTATAAACTTAGAGCTCCAAAACAATGCGTTGCTACTGAAACAACTTCATAAATTCTTTGCTAGGGAAAACAACCCGTGGGTGCAGCTGGTTTGGTCGCAATATTCAGACACACCCCGCAAGCACAGTCACGAAGAGGTTCTTTCTGGTGGAAAGACATTTTCGATATGATTGAGATCTACAGGAGTATCACTCGCTGCAATGTGGGGGATGGGAAAATAATTTTATTTTGGAAAGATTTCTGGATGGAAGAAACTCTCCTAGCTGACAAATTCCTGACTGTTCTCTTTTTCCGAACATCAAGATGCTAGTGTTCACAAAATGTTATCATATCAAGATCATACGACACTTTTTGCAACTCCCATATCTCTGGAGGCTTTTGAGGACGCTCTCCCTCTAACCGCTACAGTAGAGGGCGATTTTTCTCTCCCCCCCGCAGATCCACCTCGTCGCCGGCGAATCGCCGGTTCCCCTCCCTCCGCCGGCCGCTCCGGTGGCGGGAGGGTGGGGGGACCTCGTTTCCCTGCTGTTTATAGTGTAGGAGCTGTAGGGTGTCTTGCCGGCAGCGTCGTGGAGTTGGAGGCGTGCCGGCGTTGGGTTTTGCAGGTGGTGTTCGTCCTCTCCGGCGATGGAGCTCGACGCAGTTCCATGGTGGAGCACCCCTTTCCTCGTGCTCGCGACCCCCGGTGGCCGCCGTGTGCTCGTTGTGGCGGCTCCAGATCTGAAGACTGAAGCGGTTGATGTTGCAGCAAGGGAGCAAGGCGACCGGCAGCGCAGGATGGAGGCTCTCCGGAGTTCGAGGACCGGCGACTTCCCGTCCGCCAGGGGTCATCTTCGTATCCAAGGCGACTGTGAAGGTGCGGCGGCGGCGCGCCGCCGGAACGTGCTGCTCTGTGTCGGTAGCTTTGTTCTGCAGAGGGACTTGGGTGTAATTTTGATCTTTGTGAAGGTCCTTTCTGTATAAACCTTGTTGTAATGTCAGCGGTTTCCCGCAAAAAAAATGCAACAAATGTGCAACGCAAGTATCTCTCTCACTCTGATCTTGTGTTTAGCAGGCACTTTTTAGGAATATCAAGAAATGCTCCTTTAAATTTAGCAGGCACTTTTTAGATGTTGACCTTATGTTTGTCTGTTTCATCGTACCATCTAGAACTCCTGGAATATCCATGCAAGCACGGTAGGGGTACCTATTTGGTTGGAGAAAGTAACAGCCATAACATACTAAAGGCTAATCACAATTGGCTAATCACAATCTGAGAACCATTCAAACCCAGATATGTTGGTTGGCGAGCAGTGCACTTGGAGATATGCCTGGTAACCGTTATAGCCAGGTGGAAACGGTTTGGATGTGGATCAGATAGTACCCTTCCCACATCCGTTTTCATATTTTCCAAACGAAAATATGAATACAAATATGAATAGTGTCGGATACGATTGCGGAGCGGATGTTACTCAAATACGGATGCAGATCGGATGTTTTCTCAATTTGGAACGATAACGAATATAACAAAATAATAGACTCGTGTCCAGTCAACCATGAACTGTACAGTGAAAATATAGATATATAATACACAGTAGTTAAATTTCATTCGTAGAAAAATATACTTGACCACTTTCATACTCTTTTAGGTTGATTAGTTGACATATCATGTTAGAATTACAAATATTGGCTAACATAGTTATATTCGGAAACGGATATATCCATTTCCATATCCATATTTGTTTCAAAATTCGATACCACATTTGTTTTGTATTTGTAAAAACAAATCCGAATAATTACCACTTCCATTTCTATTTCGTTCGAATTCAGATATTTATCACTTCCATTTTCATTTTATAGAATACGAATGTCGAATAATTCGGATTATCCCCTACTAGTTCCCACCCCTATAGCCATCGTAATCTAGCCGTTCATGGCACAGTCACGCACCCCGAAAATAGCGGGACACAGTCGTGCCATATTAACGATATAGCTCCAAGTAAAGTGAGCGGAGATTTATATCGCTCGAGTTCATGTGATCACTTTATTGAAAAACTCAAAAACATTTATAAGTTTCTAAGAATTTGAAAAAAAATCATGTGTGGTGTCAATGATGTATATGACAAACATGTAAATCTCAATCTGAGCTATGCAACCTACAATTAACTCTGCACGCTCATTGTTGAATTTAAATTCAGTTGACCGCCTATTTAATTCCTCTGACCAAGTATATATATGCGGTTTAATCATGCGTTTTGCTGAAAATTAATAAAATAGTATTGTGGCAAAAAGCATTTACTTACCTTTTGGATTATATTTCATCGGAATTTCTATATGCTCAATGTTGTTGCATTATGCAATACCCATGGCATGTATTTATGGTACAATATCAATTGAAATTAACTTTTCTTGCATAAATTCTCATAAGCATATGAGATAAGATTACCAATGAAATATGTTTCTACATCATATGGTGATGATTTTCCTTCACCATGACTAACCAATGTCAAAAATACATATCTATATTTTGGCGGTGAATGTAACATTACTCATCCCTTTAGGAATGAAGTCCACAACACCGATATAAATATCATTTAATGTCTCAACATTGAATATATACACTATGGTCATTAAGGAAGAATCATCTTGACCATAAATTTGCTTAGTCGAAGCATTTTAATTATTTTCATTTACTATCGCGGGTAAATGAATTGCATGATCATCTCATGCAGGACATGGCTCACATGTCCATCAATGGAATTCATTGAACTCATATTACGTTAGAGAAATTGGATAATTTTCCATCTCCCTCTAAATCTCCATCAAGGAGATATATATTTACTATTAAAGCAGAGAACGTGGTTGGTGTCACACTTCCACTAATTTACACAGATGCCATCGCTATCTCTCTCCTCGCGCACGCACGACTACAACAACCATCGTGATTATCTCAACAACCAAAACAAATCTCTACCTCTAACCCGTATGCATCCTCCTCGCACGTCTCTGTCTCTCTCTCTCATGCACCTCCACCCGGATCCCTTTTCTCTCTCGATCTAATCACGGTGGAGGCGATTCCAGGAAGCAGTCAGGAATGGTGACGGCGACCACACGGCCCGTGCTTCCCCCTCCCCTTTGGAACTTCCTTTGCGACTCTCTCTCTCTCTCTCTCTCTCTCTCTCTCTCTCTCTCTCGTGCGCCTCCACCTGGTCCCGGTCCTGGTCCCTTTCTCTCCATCTCGATCTAATCGCGGCCGGAATGAGCGGAAGCAAGCATGCAGCAAGAAGGAGCAACGAGCCAACGACGACGGCGCATCATCATCGGCCCCAACTGGAATTTCATGGTACAAACCATCTCCTGATCCTTCTTCTATACGCTTATTCACTCTCGGTCACCCCGTCCTTGACCCCTGCCCTCTCGCGCGCGCTCCCCATGAATTTATGCGATCGATGGCTTATTTATTCCCCTCTCCTATTTTTGTGTGCCGCAGATGCAGTTCTACTTCAGCGACAGCAACCTACCCCACGACATTCCTGCCAAGAATGTCGAGGCGAGCCAGGATTGATGTATGAATTACCCTCGTCCAATGATAGTTTCCATGATTATGCTTAGGGCTGGACATAAAGCTCGAAGCTCGGCGAGCTTAATGAGCGCTCGGTAACTCGACTCGTTTGAACTCGGCTCGTTTTCTTAATGAACCGAGCTGAGCAGCAATTTTAGCTCGTTAACACTAACGAGTTAAACAATCAAACTAACGAGTTTTACGAGCTACTCGTTAAGCTCGTTAGGAACGTGCTAGTATGCTGCAAATCGTGGCAGTAGGCTGCAAATCTGTATCTTTTAAGTATTTTTGCGCACGGTAGGTATTTGACAAATACATGTCAGCATATTTTTATAAGTATATATATGTCCAATATTTGTTTTCTGCTGATGCTTGCTTGATAGCTTGCTTAATTAGCTGAATACCCTGATACATCTTCTTAACGGGTTTTAATGAGCTGCTCGCGAGTGCTCGCGAACATATAACGAACCGAGCCAATCTTTAAATTTAGCTCGTTATCCTTAACGAGCTTAACGATCCGAGGCTTAATGATCACGAGTCAGAACGAGTCGAGCCTTAACGATCCGAGCAGCTCGTTAGTCTAGCCCTAATTATGCTGCTTTGCTTTCTGTGGTTCTGGTAATAAATTGTGTACTGTTTTTTTTTTTGTGTTGGGATGGGATGGGCAGTGGTCAGGTTGGCTCTCATATGCTCCTTCACAAAGATGAGGTCACACCTTGGCCTAGATGCCACCGTGAAGGAGGACAGCGTGCCCTGCGGCCCTCAGCGTCTCCAAGGATGGGAAGCAAGTAGTTTTTCCATTGTCCAGCCTGTATTCCTGTTTCCTGGCTAATAAGCTTATATTCTAGGCGAAAAGACAGTATTCCATTGTTCAGTTTTATCTAGAGACCGACATGGTGAATTTTGTAGTTTACAGTCTATTAGATGATTTAAATCGTGATTCTTTCTTATTGTTAGATAAAATCCATAATATAAACTAGCAAAGTCACCTGGTAAAATGGACGGTTTCTGCACGCTTTAAATTAGATCAAAATAACACGCCTTACTTCAGCTGCTCTTATAGAAGTATGAAAGTGGCATGGTTCGATAACAATTTTTTTTATTGTGTACATTTTGTGTTTATACAGGTAAGAAAGTTGGTAGAGCTAATGATATGTTGAAGCTAGATGTAGGTCAATCGCATTGTCACCACGTCCTTGGAATGTAAAGATGGAAGTTGTTCTATCTTTCTTTGCTCAGCATGGCAAGGTATGGTATCTGTATAGCTGTGATGAATACCAGACTTGACAGGATATGCTAGAGCTAGACCACATAGTGCTCGTTGCTTCAAGGTTCAGTAACACATAGCAACTACTTTGAATTGGAAATGTTCTATCAGATCCATGATGCATGTGAGATTGAATGGATATGATAATTTGGCAAACAAGCAACCTAAAGTAACAACACTATGCATACACAAATGTAATGTCAATTCTGTTTGTGGTATGTTGTTAATGACCTGTGTTACCTGTGAACAGCGTAAGGCTACCAAAACATGTTTCTGGTTATGTTTCGTTAATAATATTTGGGGCAAAGCCCTTCTGTTAAAAAAAGAGGCACTTATGCATCACAGCTTTAGTCGAATTTTAAGGAAGCAAAGATTTTAAGGAGAAAAGGTTAGCTTTGCAAGAGCGGGTCTGGAAATAAAACCAAAGTAAATTAACAGCGGATTCAATCTTCTTTTTTCATGCTTACCATTTACCAGTTGAGAATTTTTGTTTTCATTCTTCGTGCTTATTCTCAATTTTTTCGTTTCCATGCTCTTTATTTATCCGTTGAAGATTGAAGTTTGCTTATAGGCGGTTTAATACTGTCTGTGCACAATGTATGACACTTTAAGTCAGTTTCCCTCTATTTCAGAATCAGTAGTCGAGCGAATCATAGTTTTCACATTCATAACTCTATGTCAATACTGATACGTAATCAAATGCTGACATGATATAGGAAGGAATTTGATGCTGAAAGGTCGGCTAAGAAAGAAGCTTATGAAAAATTAAACCCTAATAAAAATGGTCACGACGAAGTGTAAACTTTCTTTACTAGCAGTATGAGATATGTTGTTTTTTATTCCTAGAGTTTGACACTCGGTGAATCATAATTATTTGGTCATAGATATCCAAAAGGTCTAATTCTGGCTTTCAAGCTGAAGAAATTCTAGCTAATGGTGACACAGAACAAAATGGTGGGGACAAAGTCGATGATATTGATACTGCCAAGAAGGAGGAGTCTTCCAATTCTGCGGATGAATCTTCGCCGGCCTCTTCGTTGATCGCGTCACTTGATGAGGACATCTGCTACCCTAGCCTGCAACCACCGCTGCATCGACCGGCCAACGACCGGCCAACATCCGCCATTATCACGTCTCCCTGAAACTCTTGAGATGATTTGACCGGAGTGACTGATAGAGCACCCCGCTCGCAGTCCGATACGAAAAAAATCATGTGGCAGTAAATGGAGGTTGATCGAGGTAGATCGGTCTCAGGGTCAGGGAAGTTGGCTTTTACATGCACGGAAGCTGACCAAGTGTCAGTTTTTCTTCTTCTTTTGATAGCAGTATCATTCTTGCATGTTACATTTGTCACTTTAACTACTTGAGATATTCAACCGTATTTAGCATGAAGACAGTCGAATAGCGTCCAGCTTTTGTGGTCTTTGGGAGTGAAAAAGAAAAAATCAAGGTTTAGTCGTCTTTTTTGCAAACCAAAATTTTGTTTTGCTAATATTTGTACTCATTTCGGAAATAAAAATTGAGTATGTCTAATGAGCGCATTAAGCTCTTGTAGAAAAGCTAAAGCAAACAATTCTCTTGTACTATTTGATTACTGTGGCTGGCAATGGCAAGTGCGACATGGTGGCCACTTAGATGACATGTTCTTTCGGTTCATGCGGAAGTGATCCTACTCGGAAGATAACAAGCAAATAATTATAGATGACCGTTGCAACGCACGGGCATTCAACTAGTGTTGCATAAACACAATGTCAATATTCACTCACTTATTTTATTGGACTTCTAGTCCATTGCACATTCTAATTCTTTTGTCTATAGAATCAACCCAAGCTGATAATATGTGATGAGATATATCAAAAAGACATCTCATTCAAAACCTAGAAATCACTTTACATCCTCCCCATTTCAGGTACACCCTACGGGTGATCTACCCTTACTTGAAATTCATACTAGTACTCAAATACTAAGAATCTCAATGGTATAAAAAGAACCACGAGAAATCAATGTAAAGTGGAGGTAAAATGACAAGCAGAATCATAGTGGACCACCCAAAAGTACTAAGATAACTATCAAGTTTATCAAATGAATCATCATACGTATTAAAGCTCTCAAGCATTTTGTTGGTTATACCCCAATCATTAATTAATGTGAGTTCAATGGTATAAGGAGAAACACTCCTTCACAATTATAGATTTCTTGCGGAATAAAATCCCCAAGATATTTTGGAGACCTCGTTTAGTCTCACAACTATCCCATGCATCAGCCTATAACCATACTACTACATGAGGTATGGTGTCCATTATATCATGTTCCTCAGACATGATAAGAATGTATGAATAAAGTTTCATACTAAACTTCGGTGCATCCAAAATAATTTTCCGTATCTTCACAGCTTGAAGATTTGACATGTCCACTTTGGTCACCCTCTTAAATAGGATGTTACGAAAATCATTGACAATTCTGTTGGTCACACCTTAAAATTAGCAAAATTCTCAAGTCATCAGACTTTATGTGCGCTAAATGTGCCATGCGAATAAACAAAATTAAGGCTCTCTCACCTTAAAAATTAGTAAAGTAGCCACTCAAATTCTTGAACACATTCAAAAGCTATATATGGACTACTCAACCATTTTGAGACATATATTCATGGTATCCATGAACATCTAATAGATGCCCCTATGTGGTTCTCTAAACTCCATGAATACTTGATTTTACTAAAGTAATTGCTCATATTATCAAATATGAGCAAATTATTCTAGCATATGGGTAATACCCATTTGAATGCCGTTTTCACGAGCATTTATGATTTTATCAAGTACCTCATGGACATAGCCAAAATGGTGTAAATAAATTCTTTATCAAAAGAATCAAATCTAATTAAATGACCACTTCTACAGAATTTAATATACCAACATCTTGTTGGAGAAATGCGGTCTTTCACGCCGCAGATCTATTCTAGATCATACCAACTGCATATCATACTGTTTCCCCTTGCAATAAAGTACGTGGAAATCAAACAAGTATTTTCCATCTGCGATATCGGTTATATACCAATTTCACCTCTCCGGCGTACATTAACGGGCCCTCACATTAAATTTGGGATCTATGTGAGGTTAACTATCCGTCAATTATAAATATATCAAGCCCTATCAAGGGAATTGATTATATCCCGTACGCTGATTACATTTAAAATAAGGATATTTCGGAATTAGGGGGACATTCGTACCACAAAGAATGCCGATAAATTAGAAATGTCATAGACATTCATCCTCATATTCACGTACTTAAAATCTAAACATAAAGTTCTATATATTTGCAACACATTGCAAATCTGCCACATACATTTACTTATGACAAAGACGTCATGAAATCATATTATGAATGCATGCAATGTGCCATACAAAGTGGAAGTATCTCATACAACCACTATTCTCCCAAATGAGAGCAAAAGGGGGAGAAACATGGTCACATGAGAAATATAGTTTGATATGTATCTGCGGAATAAGAGGAAATTATATCCTCATTAGTAAATGTAGTTCAACCTCAAGTTGAATAACACATAATGGATGCTCATCATCCAAACCCAACATAAATGTGCACACAATTTGAAGTGTTGGGACATCGAAACACCTTGACTCCATTGTTATGGGAAATCACGAGGAGTTAAAAGATGTAAATATTATTTCGTTGATTCAACAGAATCATATAATATGAAGACTACATTTGTCGACAAATATTTATTCTTAAATTGCTAAAACCTTTAGGGCCCTAAACCAAAATCCATGGTAGAGTGCCTCATGCACTCATATATTCGTTCAACTAGAAGCTAGGAGGCAATTAAATAAGAATAGCACTCGCTCAACAAAAGAGAGGTATTTACCCCAGTAATACATTCTCCTCATAATCATCTTTGAAGGGGTTCATAGCAGAAAACAATAATTTTTCTAACTAGCATACGCCAAAACTTAGCCAGGATCTATCTACTAGTAATGCGGTAACGGGACGGATTTGGTAACATACCTCTTGTAGACCGAAACGCGGGGATTACGCTCCTGCACAAGCGTTGCCGACAAAGACGACGTAGCCGACCTCAAGGTCGCGAAGCCGACGTGACGAAGACGACGCCGAGGTTATGCCGACGGCGTGACGATGACGCCCTGGCGCCGCAAGTGCAGCACCTCCGAGTACTCGCACATGTACGGAGCTTGACGATGACTCCCGGTCTGCCCGATCCAGCCGGGATTGCGGAAGTAGAACTTTTGGGTGGAATTCCGCAGTACGACGACGCACTGCGGTATAGACGTCTCCCGTATATGTAGTCCTGATAGGGACCGCACTTTACGGAAGATGAAGAGCGAGAAGTGGGCGAGGGGGTGCCTCGGCCAAGAGAATTTATTGTGTATTTAATCCAATTAATATGCCCCTTTATTTATATGGAGAAGGGGGTGTGCCCTTCTCCTAAACTCCCCATGTGGGACTAAACAAAAGAGGAGACGGGGGAGGGGGGTGCGCCGGCCACCCTGGCCATGGTGGCCATGGGCCCCTTTCGGCCCACCCGCCCCCTCCCTTGTGGGGTGCGGCTGCCCCTTCTTGGGCCTCCCCTTCCGGGGTTTGGCCCAATAAGGTGGGGCCCATTTTTCCTCTTTTTATTTAATATTAAATTAATATTTAAATATATATAATTCATTAATTAATATATTTGCATATTATTTAATTTCCCGTGACTCCGTAACAATTTCCGGACCACTCCGAACTTTCTTCGGTCTCTCCCGGAACCCTTCCGGTGTCTCTTCTCTTCACTTCTATTATTCTGATGTTTCCAAAACGATCTCCAAGCGTCGTCAAGACCTTAAGTGTGTTACCCTACGGTTCGGGAATACTCCAGTCATGGTCGAGACCCTTCGCTCGCCAATGACCGTCAGTGAGACCTAGATGCCTATAACGATCCCTGTGCATTCCACGATTATCGTCGTTGAACCATTAACATGATATTCATTCCTTTTGTTTCTTCGATACTACCCTTGTCCGAGATACGATCGTTAACATCCTATGCTTTGTTTTATCTTGTTACTGACAAGGGCTACTTAACTCGTTCTGTGATATTACATCCCCATACGCTGCGCGCTTTATAGATGTAATCTCACCGAGTGGGCCCAGAGTATCTTTCCATCACGTGGATGAACAAATCCCGCTCTTGATCCATACGCCTCAACATACCCTTTTGGAATACCCAAGGTACACCTTTTTAGTCACCCATTTATGGACTGACGATTGATGCACTCAAAGTACCCTCCGGAGGTAGCGATTAATACGATCTCACGGTCTGAGGAATAAGCTACCATATTAGTTTCCTATTGCAACAATGAACTTTGTGACACGATCCTTTTGCAATACTTTGTTGGGTATGTTCATCATCTTATTCTACTAATAAAATGACCTCATTGCCAACTGATAAATATCCATGATCGGGAAATCTCGATCATCTGTTGCCAATAAACTAGTTTGTATAGAGGCTTACTAGGGACTCTGGTTTGTTTACATACCACACGTGTATTAACAATTCCGATTAATACAGTTATAGCATGGTATAAAACTTATTATAAACTTAATGAGATAATGCGATAAATACTTAATATTTATTTGCCTCTAGGGCATATCTCCTTCAATCTTCCCTTTTGAAGACAAATGAATTTTCGTTCATAATGAGGTGATGAAATGGCGAGGCTTGTAGCACAAGGGTTCACGCAGAGACCTGACATCCATTGTGATGTAACATACCCTCTTGGTATAAGTGGAATTACGTTTCGATATAAATATTATTGGCAGTACAAGTAAACTATCCATGCAATTGATAGACGCGGTGATTTCATACTCATATGGATCACTCATCTCGGATATCTATATGGATGTCCAAGAACAAATCACAAAATATATTGTGTAAAACATCAAAAGTCACTCAATGACTTCAATAGTCAAAATTTGTGTGCTACAATCGACTATGAGAGTTCTTTCTTTGAAAGGATTACTTGGATAAAGATTGCTTACATGTAGTCATTAACAAAATCCCTCATTGGACTGTAGCATGACCTATGTATATGTCGATGATTTATCATCAAAATCTATACAATACATGAAAGGTACTCGCAATCATATCAAGACGGAGATTTGGATGAAACCAAATAATATTCAAGTTCACAACTTGAGAATATTCCCTTTAGGAATACATATACTATCAGTCTTCACATATCCATTAAATATGATAAAAATAAATATGGATAAATCATATCAAAGACACATATGGTCATACACTCATACTATCCCGAACAGGCTACAAACTCATTTGTACATAGTGTCAACGATAAAGTGGTATCGGACCTCTAGTTCCATATCTCAATACCATTGTTGCAAACTACATCACGTGTGACAATATTTTGATGTCAATTTATTTAAAGTGCTAACCCAACTAAATGTTGGTGTAAGTAATATCCTTCGATATCTTAAAGGCACGAAAGGTCTTGATTAAATCCTCGGTAACATCAAGAATTGACCTTTGTGTGATATACATATATTGGCTATAATTATCTGATCCCATGCCATATCAATGACTGAATTCAGTGGAAGATCCTTTTAAGGGAAGTCTTCCAAATAACGCTAATGTCTACTATCACTAATCATTTGGAATAATCACTTTATATGAAGCATCATAAAACATATATAGCTTCACAGAATGATACCACATTCAAAATATGTGGTTAAGATTCAACAGAATCAACTACCATTGTCTATCAAGATAATACCACTTGTACTGCACAAATGCGTACGGGTTATATAGAGAACAATATTGCAAATAATTTGTTGAGATTTGCAAAGTTCAGGGGGAGCAAACTCCCGTATCATAACCCGTCGATGATCTTCAGATCACACATATTGTACTCTTTTTCCCTTGATGAGTTTTTCCCTAATGATTCATAAAGGTTTTTAATGAGACAATATAAATACAAGTGTTCGGATATGCCATTTGGCTTTCTCCTTATATTTTTCCCACTGGGTTTTAGAGGAGTTTTTAGTGGCACGTCTTATTGCACTCAGTTTCACTCCTTTTCACTTTATGAGTTTGCTCTCAAGATTCTCATATAAGGTGCTAAATGAGGCAATAAATTTTCATTTTCATTATCATATGTCATATTTTTCTATTTTCCCCACGGGTTTTAAAGGAAGTATATAATTCATATTTATTGATCTCTAAACTCACTAATGAGATTTTTCCTATCAAGGTTTTTCTCATATGAGTTATCAATGAGACAATAATCAGTATAGGTTGTATCATTTTCTCCTTATATTTTTTCCCCACAGGGTTTAAAGGAGTTTAACAACAAATACAACTCTCCTCATATTTTTCCCACGGGGTTTTTGGAGAGAGATTCTAAAGATGAAGAATTTCAAGATGATAGAATCTACAAAGGACATTGTTTTAACAAGGACATACTGATGGATACACAAAACACTCTAAAGACTATGCAAGAAGATCCGAAGATTATACAAAAGATTTTCAAGGATTTGCGTTGTCCAAGGGGAGTGTTAGGAATAAATTAGCTTAGATATTAGCCTAACTAGGCAGTTAGATATTAGCTTAGATTCTAAGTAAAGTTGGCAGTTGCTTTTGTCCAAACGCTGTGTCCCTCCCTCCGAGGGGACGTGAACCTTGTAACCGACCTTTGTATGCATCTGTTGGACCTATAAATACCCAACTCTATCATCAATAGAGATTCAGGTCCATCGTCGGCTGACACGTCAGTTGCTAGGTGGTCGACACGTGGTACTGATCTTCCACGTGGGACAGGTCGGACGCCTTGAGCCCTTGACAGAGGCAGAGCAGCCATCTCCTTCCTCTGTTGGTCTCTCCCACGGTCCCAGTCGCTAGGAAGGACGGAGCACGGGACACACGGCCCTGTGTGTGCTGCGTGGAGGCGCGCGTCGACCGTGCACCAGGCGCTTCCATTTCTTCATCTGCGCCGGCGACGAGCTCAGCATGGAGATCGTTGCGCTGCTGCCTGCTGCCCTCGGGTCCACGAGTGAGTCGAGTTCAGGTGATAATGCGTTCTTCTTTCTAGAGACTTCAGACTAGAGTCTCTCTAGTACAGAGATTGAATGGATCGAGGGATTGTGGCGACGGATTGCCCTCTTTTCCGGTGTTTCTGAACATTTTGTGTTTCCCCGCTCCCGCCACCTGTTCGACGGAAAGCGCGTGAGAGATGGCTGCTGACACCGGCGGCGAGGATCGCTTCCGCCGCCTCCCGGAAGAACTCCTCCGCCACGTGCTGTCCTTCCTCCCGGGCGAAGACGCACTGCAGACCTGCGTGCTCGACACCCGCTGGCGTGACCTCTGGAGGCGCGCCACCAGCCTGGTCTTCGACTTTGACGACTATGGGTTCAACATCGAAAGGTGCAAGCGTCTGGAGCAGATTGTGAACCTGGTAATCCACCTCCGCGGAAACTCGCCGCTCGAAAAGTGTGTGATCAGTTCGTTTCCTGACGAGATAGACGGCGAGCAGTGGATCGAGTACGCTGTAATGTGCCAGGTTAAGGAGCTCGTAGTCAGATCTGATCACATATATGAACAATTTCAAGACCCACTGTTCTATGATGCACCTCTCATCTCCCAGAACTTAAAGGTCATTGAGTTTTATAATCTCAACTTCCAAGGATCATCGGTGGATTTCTCCAACTGTCCGGTGCTAGAGGATCTAAAGATGGATCGTTGTAGGATTATAGCACCCAGCATATCTTCTGAGTCACTAAAGCGTCTCTGCATCACTGGTTCATGTGCCTTCCCTATGGCGTTCCACATTCGCATTGTTGCCCCGGGTCTTATTGCCCTGCAACTTGACGATTTTCAAGGCCTCACCCTTCCTTTGGGTACATGTCATATCTAGTAACAGCCTATGTTAGGATTGGCTATTACTGCCATGATTTCTGTGTTAGGAATGGGCAGGGGTGTACTAAACGTGATTGTGGTTGCCATGTCTATCCTGTGGACGAGGGTGTGCTTCTAAATGGACTGTCCAATGCTGTCAGTTTGGAGTTGACAGATGAAACTGAAACGGTACGCTAGCGCTTATTGTCTTTTTTACTCTTGTTATATGCCACTTGCAGTATCTCTAGACATTGTCAGATCGCATATGCGCAAGTTGCTTATTTTCTATGCCACGTTTGGTTTTATCTGTACAAACGGTCCCAAATCAATGAATTGAAGTGTCTTGATTAGATATAGTGATATTTGTTTTGTCCTTTCGAAGTAACTTGGAAACTTCAAAATATCTACTAAAATTATTTCGTCGTGAAAATTCTCACAATTCATTTTTTTTTTCATTTGCAGTTTTTCCAGTTTATCTACAGATGGGATTTAAGACGGTGCCCCATATTTAACAATTAAAACTCTCTTTCTCAATGAGTGGTTTAGGGCTATTGACCTAGTTTGCATTTTACAACACTCTCCAATTCTTGAGATTCTCACTCTTCAGCTTGATAACACTAAGGTATATTCTGTATATATGTTGAAGGTATTGTTACTCATGTGCTATTCCTATTGCCTTAATAAATGTTTTGTATCATATAGAACCTCATAGAGCAACAGGGGCCCAAGACACAGTAGAACAATCATTTGTGTGTGTGCACCTTAATGTTGTCAACATTGTATGTGAAGAGGTTGACGAGGGAGTTCACAAAGTTTTGAATATCTTGAGGACATGTGGCATACTTCGTGACCACATTAGCATAAAGGCTCCATCATTACCCTCATATTGTAAGTTACCTTTTTTTATTCTTCATGCTTCATATGATGTTGCAATCTTACTATTTGTTCTAACATATCTGCTGTACTTGCACATCAGTTTTACGAATCCATTCACATTTGGAATCCGGTAAAGTATTAATTGGATTGCACGCTGATGGGATTTAAATGGCGGCCAGAAATCTCAAGAACTTAAATTACTCTGTAAATGGTGGTTATGCTACATTAATTAGACAAATATTGTTGTTCTTTCTACAAATCAGTATCAACCATGCATATATATTTTTTGATTTTGTTTTATTTTAACTGTTTAGTAACTGATGAAGGTAGCAGTTGTTTCATCTTGAAATACAGTTTATTTTTGCTGCCATTCCAGTGGATAGGTTCCATTTTACCGGTTTTCCAACTGATAGGGGATGGATGTAGTGCTTCACGTTTATCTTGCAACGACAAACTGCCTTCTCCTTTGTTATTTTCACTTATGCTCCTAGCTTGTTGTCAGTTTGATCAGTAGAGATTGATGACCAAAATGCATGCATGCCACTACTCTGGAACTCGAAGCCCTCTTGTGTTTTTTTGGGACATGTCTCAGATGGTCATATATATGTTGCCCTAACAAGGCTGAGCTCCTTGTTTAAAAAAGGTCCATGAAATTTTTGGAAAGAATATTTCCTCGCCTAATTGAATGATAATTTCTCTACACCAAACTGCTCAGCAAGCTATCCTCCCATCTGTATCGACTGAGGACATATTGGTACCAAACTTACTGTGCATAGTCGTGTTTTGTGCAGATTTCGATCCCTGTAGGCGCTTACTTTTACTGAGGCACCATGCCCTGCACCTTCCATCACTGTTGGCAATTAAGATGTGCACTTGGTCGTTATGTTGGTCTGAAGCCTTTTGTTAGTCTCTAACGGTAGTCCTAAGTTTGCTGTTATCGCTTCGTTTAGTTTCTCGTTTTGTGTCTTCTGGTCCTTGTTGTAAATATGGCACCGTTGGTTGTTTGGCGCAACTTGGCAAAACCGTTTCCATTTTGGTGAACTCGTAATGTAATGGTTGGTCAAAACGTAGCTATGTTTCTGTCATCAAAAAGATGTTGTGCCAGAACATTGCTCTGTTTCCATTACCGGTAAAGGAAATCAGGAGTGGGTCTGCCTCTGTTTGAGTGCATAAGTGCCTTTTGCAAGATTTTTCTTCTTTTAGTTTTAGCAAACTGTTGACGCGGGACTTTTTTCGGATGAGATGTCGGACCAGAAACCGGTTTAAAGAGCTGACACCTAATTTATGTGTTCAGCCTGTCCGTCTCATCCAGAAACCCTGTGCACGGCAGGGGAACATATGTCAGTTTCTTCTTGATGTATTGAAAGTGTCATTGACATGGTTATCATCAGAAGTTCAGAACCATACAGCCTCAGATATGTTGGCGAACAGTGCACTTGGATATTTTCATAGCCGTGCATGGCTTGGAAATTGCGACTCATGAGTCATGATGCTGCCTTGCTTTTCTCTCCCGGCCGGAGTCGAATAAGCATTCCTTTACACTTCTATGCATTGATGATGACTACGATATGAGCTCTTGTTAAATCGAGTGAAGACGAGCACCCCTTCTTATTAGGACAATTTTAGAGAGTTTAGACGGAATTGAGGTTAACATTGACATGGCCTCTCCTTCCTCCGCCCCACCCCGCCCTCTCCCTCCTCCGGCCACGTCCTCCGCTGGTCAGTTTACACGAAAAATCATCTCCGAAACTGAAGAGATGGAGCACGAGGGGTCAAATATCCTGCAGTCCGGATATTTTTTTGGTATGGACGACTTTTCCGATAAATTTTCCGGTATGGATGACTTTTCCGGTATCTGATCTGGCAGATTTTTCGTCCTGAATCCGAAAAAAATCAGTTACTTTCGGGACCGGTACTTATCCGTTATCTGGTAGAGATGCTCTTTTGGGTAGGGATTTAAATACTGGACTCATTTGTCCCACTTCTTCTCCATTTTATGCAAAGTGGGACAAATGAGTCCCGTTTTCGTATCCTTACTTTTGGGACCGAAATACTGGACACTCCTAGTTAGAGCTTATCTTTTTTTTTTTTGACAGGGAACTATGGTCTTTATTGATCTGTTGCAGCAAGATCGCTGACAACTAATTGAGATACAATGTCGGTACATGATCGTGCCATAGCATAACTCCACCCGGGAGGCCGGGACTAGCCTAGCACCATTAGTAGCTAAGACATGGGCCACTACATTGCAAACACGCTTACCGTACAAAATGTTGTAATCTACAAAGCTTGTAAGTAACAGGAATTTTGCCTCTCGGAAGAGAACTCCATGAGGAGCTGAATCAAACTCACTGGATTGAAGAGCTGACTTCAACAAAGTTGAATCAGTTAGAGCTTATCTTGGTGAGCTGTGATCCCGACGCACGAAGTTCCATGGAAGGTGATAAGCGCCTACGACCGCGCTTGAGGTATGCATGGGCCGAACTGCATGCCAGCCAAGAAGAGAAAACGCATCCTGTAAGCGGCGCCGCCATGGATCTCTCTCGTCTCGTAGCGATACGGCCCCAACTGCCGCCATGTGATATTCTGATCTGCCATCGACCGTTTCGATAGGTACGGCAGCAGCAGTCCAGCTGTTCTTGCACGGCAGCACACGGCTCGCCGACGTGTACGACGACCGTCGGCTTGGCGGCTACCCAGACGCTAACTTCAATCAATATACGGCTTGTCTGTCTGCATCCCTGGTATATTAGCTGTGCCTCGTCTCAAAATTTTGTATTCGTAGGTCAGATTTGGACTGTAATGTGTCGTACGGGGACAGGACGCATCTTCCTATGAATATAACGAGCGCGACCATGTGTCTTCTGCACCCACTTGCTTGCCAAAATGAAGTTGAACTAATCTTCGGATCATATGAGGTAATACTACAGCTACTCCCATCATGTTTGGAGCAGAGCAAATCGAACTAGTACTAGTAGCAGTTGGACCGGACAACAGTGGTTCAAGCTTGGAAGATGTTGCTCGATTGTATATGACACCTGAGGTATCTCATTGTTAACCATCTGCCCTATCAGGGAAAACTAATAGCCATATATGCATGCAGAGTAAAAATAATGTTAAGAACTCCGCATGCAATGGCGCCGCAATTTAGGCCTTTCAAATTAGGGCGCAGTAAAGCAGGCCAGTGATGCCTTTTCCCTAAAAAAAACACAGATTGATGCTGTTGCAGAGCATTCCAAATATCATTCCAAGATTACAGCTCAACGCACGCCGCATCAGCTCCATCTTTAAATACCCCTCACCGCCGATGAGCAGTATCACACCACGCCCGAAAGCACATATGTTCTCTGCAGTATTTTGTTCCTCCCTCTCCCTGGCTGATCGTGTGTACGCGTCGTGCGTCAATAATGGCGGCGAGCATTCTGTCTCACGTCGTCTCCGACCTCTGCATCGGCAAGCCGGCAGTCCGTGTGCTGCCGCAATCCACTCTTATCGCGGCGGCGCTCTCCACGCTTCGCGCCGGCGCCGACCCCTTCGTCTTCGTGGACACCGCACCCTCCTCCGACGCGAACAAGACTTCCACGGTGGTGTCCGTCGTCAAGGTCAGCGTCGCGGAGATCCTGTGCTACGTCTGCGGCGATAGCGGCAACCTCGGTGACCCAGCGGCCGCGCTCAGCCGGCCTGTGTCCGTGCTCACGGCCGCGGTTGGCGACCACGGCGTCACTCGCCGAGTGGACGCCAAGACGAGGTGAGTTAATGACGGCCAATCGCGACAGCCGGCCGCCGCCGTAGATTTTGATTCGTATTTTGGCCGTAACTGTGTCGCAGTTTGGACTAAGAAACTGTTTGGTCCAACCTCTGCAGCCTACTCGACGCCATCGACGTACTACTGGCTAACAACTCGCACAGCCTGCTCGTCCCGCTACACGCGCGCGCCGGCGCCAGCCGCAAGAAGCACCACCACGTCTCTCCCACCTCCGCTACTAGCTACTGCGTGCTGACGCAACAGGACATCGTCCGCCACCTCTTCGGCTACATCTCCCTCTTCTCTCCGGTGGCCGCGCTCACCGTCTCCTCCCTCGGCCTCATCCGCCGGGACGACCTGCACGCCGTCCACGTCGACGACGACGCGCTCGACGCCATCCCGCTCCTGCGAAGATCCATCGACCATGGCACCGCCCTGGCCGTCGTCGCCGACGGCAACGCGCTGGTCGGGGAGGTCTGCCCGGGCGTGCTCGACTCCTGCGACGTCGAGTCCGTGTCTGCCGCCTTCGCCGCGCTCTCCGCCGGCGACATCATGACGTACATCGACTGCTATTTCTCGCCGCCCGAGTTTCTTCTCCGCGCCATCAGAGCCCGGCTCACGGACAAGGGGCTCCACGCCATGTGCCGCCTCATGGACGCCGCTTACACGACCGACGTGTCCTCGTCGACGTCGTCGTCTGACGAGGAATCCTCCCCGTTAAGACGTGCAAGGAGGACGTCGTCGGGAAGCTTCAGGTGGCGGTCGACGGAGGACGTGGCGGCGTGCCATGCTGAGAGCTCGCTGGTGGCCGTCATGGCCCAGGCGCTCGCGCACCGAGTCGGCCACGTCTGGGTCGTCGATGAGACCACCGGCGCGCTCGTGGGAGTGGTGAGCTGCGCCGACGTGCTTGCTCTTCTCCGGGACCATCTCCTTCCTGAGTGTTACGAATTGTGATCGATCACAATGTAGGCTGCAGATGTATAGGCAATTAGGCATAGCTAGAGCGCAGAGATTTACCGCCGTGTTACGTGAGTGGGGCACTTGTTTGGTTCCAGTTTCTGTCTATTTCTGAAATGAAGCAAAAAAAAAAATTAGCGATAAAACGAAACGAAACGAAACGAAACGAAACTGTCAAAACAGGTTGTCCCCATCCCCTAATGTCATAATCTCTGTTACATATGATTTGCTTGATTCTTCCCAGGAAACCATTACACTTTACAGACACGAGAAACTCAATTTTGCATTAGCTACAGAAAATTAAGAGCTAGTTTGTCACAGCACAACAGTAGCCGAGTAACAGCAGGCTCACATGCTGAAACTGAGTTCACTAGAGCTAAAAGACGGTATAGTTCAAACATAAGCAACAATATCTTGACAAAAGAATTCAGCATGATTCTTCAAGGCTTGAAGGACTGCTTCTGGTAGGATCATGGATTACAAGCAACCAGTTAGGGCTCATTAGAGTACAAACTAGAGTAAGCTAAAAAAAGGAGAGCCTAATTCAACAGGATTCTTCAAGGCTTGAAGGATTGATTCTGGTAGGATCATAGATGACAAGCAACAAGTCAGGGCTCTTATTAGAGTACAAACTGGAGTAAGATTAAAAAAAAAAAGGATAGCCTAGTTCTTTTGCAGCAGCGAGGAAGAGCTAGCTCGCGAAGACACGGATAGACTTGCCAACCATTATCTTTTATGTTCTTTAACAACCCTGGTGTAGATTCATCCCATAGTATCTGCAGTACATCAAACAATGAAGTTACTTAAAAACAGATAATGGAACGGTAAACCAAATAGAGCAACGCCTGTCAGCATTATGAAAATGGTCAAAAAAGCAGATTATACAAGACACTAGGAACCTTAAACTTGTGGTTTTCTCTTCATATATAAAAATTGGAAATCCTCCATTATTACATCCATGCAGCAAATATAGATTACAGACCATCTATGTCATAGCAGCATATGCTATAATTTGGAGCTTTTGGTGCTAAACTGCTGAAATACATAACCAGTAAACCATGACTAACATCAGCTCTTGCTGGTTGAGCAAAGAAATAAGGATCAGCATTTAGAGAGTAGTCTCTCCTAGGTTCTCATTTCAGTTCAATTCATCATAAGAATCAACCAACTTACACCTCTACAAGTTTCTGCACAATGATTTGGTGCTTACAAAATTTCAAATTCAGAGGCTAAACTGTGATTAAACAGGTTACACAGCATATGCATGGAATTTAATAGTCTATCATATTCCAACAGTTTGCACTAATCTAATTTTCATATAGGAGATAATTTCATATAGCCAAACACAAAAAAGGTGAACATCGTCAATCAGTAAGATTGTTTAATTAACTATTGGTAAATTCCATAGAGAAATACTACTACTAAGTACTCTGTAGTAGCTACTTCTATCGTGCATGCTCACTATCTTGCTCAACTGAACAGAAGAATCAGAGCACAACTAGTGTTACTGTTCCGGACAAGATGGAATATATGGATTTGCACTGTACTGCACACACTGGCCGGCCATATGTGACATCCCTCATTGACCCGGACAATGGCAGGGCTTGCATATGCACCGTTAAATTGAAACACGGTATATATTAATGAAGCTAGCTGGATGATGTACAATGAGATATGAGCAGAGCATGTATGCTAATGGTGAAAAATAACTACCTCAAGAAGCACAACACGGTCATGCAGGCCAAGATCTGCAAAGATGACGACGACCATTGCCACTCCTAGCTAACACGCAACCATCATCGCTCATTGTCTATATTCAGTTCTTCTAAAAACAATCTACTGCTCAGCTCAGTAGAAAGCAGTCAAGGACATAGAGAGGCTGAGGCTAATCTATCAGCAGGAGAGCCTCGAGAATGCGGAATATCCCCGGCATCCGACGCCCCCTTTAGACGCAGGCGCAATGGCTTCACCGCGAGAGAGGTGACTGCTGTGACCTGCCTGCCCTCTTCATCAACTTACACCTCGAAATAACAGGACCAAACAACAATTTTATGGCAAGAACAACGATACATGCACATATTGGACGCTGCAGCACAAACAAGGCCCAAACAGGTAGATTGTCTGCACACCGGTATCTCTTATCTATCAGTAAATTCTCCTCATTCACATGATCACATCTGTTAAATGCCAATGTTAAGCACAAGAAACCAAAAAGACCACAGCAATATGAAAAATGTACTATCAGCCGGTCAGTCCTATCATTTCACCGAGATTGTGCATGGCCATACATGCTCTGCCTGATTAATGCAAATTCTATCATATAGATATCAGGGCCAAATGTTCAGAATCTAGAATGCATACCCTCTTGCAAGAGAACTGAGCACATGCATATCACAATCTGTTTGCAGTTCAAGTATCTATCAGTGTAAAAAAAAATTAACAATTTGACTCAAAGCACAGAAACCCAAAACAATTGTCACTAACATTTCATTGAAATCGTTCATGGTTGTGTCTTCATATATTCTAGCTTTGCCACGTGTATATCACAAACTAATGACGTAGATTAATTGTTTAAATGCCATAAAGTTTCATGTAACACAAACATCAACGACAACAAAGTTCAATACACAAGATGAGATCGTCTGATAGTCAAGCATAGCTCGCAGCCAAACCTTGTGTCAACATGAACATGTGAGTGGACCAATTAAATCCAAATCACAGAAGTTGTACATCTGCCAAATAGCCCGCACCCATTCTAGTTGTAAAATTAAACTGGCACCTCTTGAAGCCTTGTTCTCCAGCTGAAGCTTCCTACGTTGTTTTGCAATAAACTCCTCATTGTTGGTTCTAACCTTAAGTGTCACTGACTCCAGCACTTTCGCATTCAGTACAAAGAATGTGAAAAAGTTAACTTCGGACATACTGCCCTGGTAAGAAACCAACACTATTGTCTTGAGACGGATGTCAAGACATCTGGCAAGATTCCGATACTTACGACGCCACAAATTTTTCTCACTAGTTTGACATGGCTGAGGCACCTGCACAGACAAAACATTAACGATGTTAGAACATAAGTGGATGAAGAGAGCAGTTTAATTAACAACCAATGAAGATCAGCACCTGAATGTACAACTTTTCCAAGCACGGAAAGCATCTCATCAAGTTAATAACTATGTCCAGACTAAGATGATTCAAGTTTACAGCTAAAATCTTGACAGTGTGCACCACCACTGGTACGCTATCAACGTGCAATCCCTTTATCAAGCATGCAAGAACACTGTTAGGGCATTTGCAGGCATAGAAGATAAGTAATTTATGCACACACATAAAAAAATGCAGTTTGGAAGAGCCGGAGAAGGCAAACAATAGGATGGCTTTAGCTACCTGAACAATCATGGAGCCAAACGAGAGTATGGTGGAGAGGTAATCCTTATCCAAGATACAGCGCAAGGTCTCCAGTTTAGGTGCGGAGAGCACGGATACATGCAGGTCCTCAGAGGTCCGAGAGGATTGATCATCTAGATGGAACAGCCTTCTGAGGCAGGGAGCATTCTCAATGATGAGTTCCCTACATTGGATTTCATTCCTTTTATAACACTCAGCCCACACACCGATGCTTGTAAGGCTAAGGGAGTTGATCCGGGCGCAACGGAAGCCGAAACTCTTGTAAATCTTCAGGCGCTCCAAGGCGGGGCACCCCGCAACCATGTGGCTCAATGAACACTCCGAGATGCTGACTCCGAAAAAGTGCGAGCCGCGTAAGCTTGGGGAAGCAAAGTCCTTGAACAATGCTGTCGGAGAGGTTGCAATCTACAAGTGAGACAACACGGAGGGTGGCCGAGAAGCGGAGGATGGATGGCGATAAGGGATGGACCGGATCTTCTAGGGTGACATGGAGCTCTTCTAGGTTATCAAGAGCGGGGAAGCGGAGCCAGGCGTCCACCACATCGGGTGTTAGCGGGGTCGCTTGGTTAGTCGATCCAGCAAGCGCGGACGCGGAAGCGGCGACCGGGGCCTGGATGTGAGGAGAGGACGCGTCGTACGCGGCCAGAGAAGCCACGGATGCCGAAGTTAAGCAGGTTATCGCAGTCGAGGTTAAGAGGGGCGGAGCGCCAGATATGGCGCCACCGGGACGCGAGGATCTGGGTGCGGCCGCCGTCCGCGGTGGGAAGCAGTGAGACGATCTCTCCGAGGACGGCGTCGGGGAGGGCGCTGATTCGATCTTCGCCAACTCCTCTTCCTCTTCTCCTCCTCTTCGAGATAGCACCGCCCGCCTCCATCTCCGTGGGGGCGCAGAGGAGGAGGTTAGGGTTTGTGTCAGTTCGAGGTGGCTCAGTGTTGGGGGAGAAAGGAGTGTATGGGGCTATGGAGATGTGGAGGGTTAGGAGTCGCCGGATCCGGCCAAGGGAGGAGGAGGAGGGAGGCGGTGTGGCCGGCGGCCGGCGGCGGTGTGGTCGGTCGGAAATGGTACCGATAGCGATATTTCTGTGGAAGCTGAGCTGAGAATCTGAGTGAGAGAGCCGCTTGCTCCCTTGTTTTTTCTTTTGTTTATAACGAAAATCACCACTTCGCTGCACTGGCTGGTGCAACGTACGGTTGTTTGCTCAGAAATAAAAATCTGTAATCGCGTCCAAACTGTTAACGCGGAAAGTGTTTTTGCTTCCTGAACTCCTTTGCTCTCTCCACTTAAAAAATCGAAAATCAAATTTATGGGTTTTAAAAAATTCTGAAAAAAAACCTGGGTGTTGTCAAATGGTGTATCTATACTAGTATTAAAAGAGCAAACATGTTGGGATACTTTAAATCTTGTCCGGTTAATTTTCAATCAACGATTCAGATTGTCGATTCAGATTGTCCCGATGTCGAGCACCAAACAATTTAAATCTTGTCCGTTAATTTTCAATCAACGATCCAGATTGTCGAAAAAGAAACGCAAGGTCAACCCGATGGAATAAACTAGTTCGTATTGATTAAGGACCTTCGCGATGATCGTTCCCCGCCGCCAGCCGCTCAATCCCCGGCGACCGGCACCGCCACCCTCCTCTCCTCCGGTCCGGCGGGAGTAACAGGACCCCAAGCCCAAGAAAACCTCGCCCCCACCTCGACGTCTCCACATCCCCGCGTTGATTACCCGTGAGTATGTCCCAATCCGCGAGCAGCTGCTGTCATACACGAAGGTAAGAACATGGCCGTCTCACCTTCCCCCCGGGCAGCTGCTGTCACGGCCATGGACCCGTTGGCCTTTGCCATGTTGCTGCTTGCTCTTCGGCGACGCAGCCACGCTGCGCACGGCGACGTACACGAAGGTAAGAATATGGGCGTCTCTGCCGCGGCAGAGCATACAGATTTCACAGGAGGGAATTTTGCTCTAGGCCAGGCAACCTGCAGCGGCGACCACGGCAGGTCGGCTGTACCGGGGACGATGGACTCGGGGAGCATAGGAGTGGGGCGGCGGGATACGTGCGGGGATGATGGGCCTGGTCCGGCAGGGGAGACGGCCAGCCGGGAGCACAGTTCGTCGGCGGTACAACCGTACAGGCTACAGGGGTTAGAGCGGCGGGGATCCCTGCGCACGGGGAAGCTGGCCGGCAACGGGGCCCGTCCGGTGACGCGGACGTACCAGATGACAGTAGTTGTTCTCAACGTTCAGTGATTGCAATGCTTTGGTCAATGGTCATGTACGATGGTTTGCTATCGGAGCTGATGGTTTCTGAATTTATGGTATCTCCATGAACTGGTACAGAGGCATGTATATCCTCACCATCCGTCCGTGATTTTGGTCTCAAGTTTATGAGTCTTCAGACGCGTTATTTATTTTTCAGAAAATAAATGGAAATCATGTGTTTTTTTTACTGGAAATCGTGTGTTGGTACAAAGGTGTGCTACACATCGAGTATGCACACATGTGTGCTATTTTATATTGGATCAGACCAAACCAGCTTGCCTTTTGTGCTAGCTGTTTGTGGGCTTGGACTGGAAACGAATCGAACATACGAGGGAAAGAAGCAGAGTTGCTCGATGACCACTGTGTTTGCAGATGTACCACCATAAGCTGAAGGTCTCGATAAATGATGGAGGTCGGGGACGTGTGATCATAAGTTTCTCAACTTCAGATGAGGTGTTTATATAGGAATAGAACCACCGTCAGTTTGAACAATAAGGTACTGTAGAATTTTGGCAGTACTGCTGAGGCGATGCAGACCATGAGACCAACCAGCTTGGTCTAACCTGACTAATAACTCTTAGAGTAAATGGCACCAGGGGTCACACAACTCGTCCGCTATGTGCACTTAAGTCACACAACTGGAGAATGGGATTTTTTGGTCACACAACTGAACTTTTGATGCACGCTGGTCACTAACCCCACATGTCAGTCCGTTTTCCGTTACAGAAGTGCTGACGTGGACACGTAATGTTGCAGAAACCCCCCTGTATTTTTGGACATTTCACAAAAAATCCAAATTCGGGTCCAATAACATTTTTTCAATCTCTCTGACCTGTTGACCGAGATTAATTGTTACAACAAGGGAGAAAGGAAGCCAGCAGTAGATTTTTTCTTAATCTCGTGTGGGCTGTGGGGTCTTGAGCGGAAGCAGGGACATGAGCTTGCTACGTGTTCGTGGTTTGGTCTCAAACCGTGTAAACCAGGAGTCTAGCCTGCACCAAACCAATCAAACCGTACGCATACAGACTCCTCGCATGCACTTGCCGCACGGACGCGCGCCGGCCGCACGGACGTACCTGTGCATGCGCATGTGCAACACCCGGCCGGCCGCGAGCTAGCTGAAACCGCGCGGGGACGCGGCCGAGGCATGGAGAAGCCAGCGCAGTCCACCATCTAGGGCCGGCGGCCGGCGGCCGTGACGGGTCTGACGAGAGCCGGCGTGCAGCGTGTTGTCGAGCTCGGCCTTCCGCGTGCAGCGTCCTCCCCTCGCCTGTGATGCGCAAGACTGGCATGGACTTCCAGATGTCGCGCCAGCGCCTGGTGAGCACACAAGTCTGCACAGCCTCCGCCGTCGGCACGAACGACAGCACGTGCTGCAGGACCTCGTCCGGCAGAGCGTCGATTCCATGGCCGCCAGGTGCCTCGAGCGCCACCTTTTTGCTTGCAGGAGACCATTGCTTTCTCCTTAGGCATTATGTCGAACAGCTGGGAGCGCCGGCGCTGAAAACTGGATGAAAAAACAGAACCCAACGGAGATCAGAAATGGACCCTTGGCTGCACTACAGTGATGAGAATCGCGGGCTCATAGATCGTTTAGACCAATTGCAAGAAATCATTGACACTATACAGGGGACCGGATGGGGGAGGAAGGAGATGGCAAGGAGGAGAGGCGGGTAGAGATGAAACGAGAACCATACCTTCAGGCGGCGCAGGACGATCTCTGGTAGCGTGCGGCTTTCCTGGAGGCGGCGGCGCGACGGAACAAACGATGGAGGTGGCGGCGGGCTGACGGGAGAAGGGGCGCACACGACAGGGGCGGCGCACGGCAAGGGGCGGCGGCGGCGCACGGACGGGGTCCTCCAGCGTTGACTTTATTTTTTTATTGGACTGGCGTGTGGGACTCATAGTCAGACTAATTGATATTTCTCTCGACGGATTTTTGTGATTGGACCCAAATTTGAGTTTTTTGCGAAATGTCCCAAAAACAGGGGGTTTTCTGCAAAATTACGTGTCCACGTCAGCACTCCTGTAACGAAAAACGGACTGACATGTGAGGTTAGTGACCAGCGTGCACCAAAATTTTAGTTGTGTGACCAAAAAATCTCGTTCTCCAGTTGTATGACTTAAGTGCACATAGCGATTCGTAGTTGAAAATTGCCATGTATAGCAGCATCCATGAGCTGAACATTTTGACTTTTGAGATTGCTTTTCTGGAGGTGTAGCCAGCCGGGAACGTGCGTGTAGTAGCAAAGCATAAGCTGGCCTTATTGATCGATTGGTTTCTAATTAACCTGTGATGACTGTAGGTTTTTTTGGTTTCTGATTCCTAACTTAGTTGCCTGGTTGGTCTTTTTGCTTACATGATTAGTTAGCTGCCTGGTTGGTCTAGCTCAATCAGTTCTTCTCTGTTCGATCGACAATGTGTTGACTGACGGTGGAAAGGCACGTGAAGTAGATATTGAGAGGATAACTCAAGGTTTTAGTCTATAAAAAAAGAAAAGTGTCTCATGTGAAGGTTACTAAGAAGTAATTTTAATTAATATATCAAGAAACGTAAACTCATAGTAGGTGAAAATGAAAATAAATAAATTGTGGTTTTATTTTGTATACTATTTATACATTGTATGAAGTATAGGTTGATTTTCACGAAAACTTAATGCCGCACTAACGTTTTTGGTACAATGTCAAAACTTTAAACACTACAAGGAGTGCACTTTGAAAAGTTAGTGGATCCACGAGGATGAAGAAAAAAATAGAGGTGAAGATATTCATTCAACTCTTTTTTTTGTCAATCGTCCTATTGGCCATCCATGTCAACATTGGTCGAATTTCATGAGAATTCATCAGCTAAAAACTAGGTATTCTCAGTGTTGGAGTTGACGATTATGCGTTTGAACCACGTAGATTTTTCTCTCCTGTTGCAACACACGGGTCACAAGCGAAAAAAGATAAAGTATATCGGCAATCCTGAAAAATAACAAACACCCTCTTCCTATATCACCATTTCTAACTGGAATGAGATAGTGAAATACTTCTCAGAAGATATTTGGTCTAATTTTAATTTTTTATCAAGAAATCTATTTTAATGGCTTGGTAAAATAACTGAATGAAACAAATATAGATTCAAATACGTGTTTATATTATAATAAATTAGGAGACGTGCGTTGCACGTGCACCTTCACTAGTCCCACAAATAACCAAAATATCAATTTTGAATAGTTTATATTATGAGCTACACAAAAATAACAAAATCTGATAAAATTTACAGATTTGGAAAATCAGATAAATTTACATATTTGAAATATGCAAATTCAGTTTTTGCACGGATATACCATTATCATTCTTGTGTAGCTCAGAATACAAAGTATTTGAACTTCATATTTGCATGTTTGTGGGATATACCATTGTCTACACCTGGAAGTTTTTTCATAATTATTTGAAACTCATAAATATGATTTTTGAAAGAAAAAAATTGGAGGAGCAGTGGAGTTCAGGAGCCAAAATTTATTCCTTAGAACATTGAAATATGTCGGATATCTAGGCTAGGAAATTTACTTGTGCCATGTAAAGGACAACTGGTTTGATCTCCATCTATCAACCTCCGCCTGTGATACTCTGAACATGTTCATGTGTTGTGTGGTATGCGCCATCACAAATCTAATATCTCCCACCTTGACGTTAGCTCACAAAACGCTTAGGGTAACACCATATATCAAGCAGCTTAGCATTATGTTTACAAACACTAGCTTGGACAAATTGTACACAACATTGTTACTCCCCGAGAGAGTACCTCATAGACCTGCATGCATCCAAGTAGGCAAGTAACAAAGACACCACTAGAAAGTTTGGAGCACATAGTTGACTGCGGAGTCCCAACTTGCAGACAAGATCCTGCAGAGTTCATGGAGATCCTCGGAGAGGGCGGCGCAGAGATGGTTGAGTTTGAAATTGTCACTTTTGAGTACACATATGAGAGCAACTCTATTCTTGAATATCTTGAACCGATAGCCCTTCTCCACACCGTCGCGTGCCAAATTGAAACGAAACTGTCGAAGCAGGTTGTCCCCATCCCTAATGTCATAATCTCTGGTACAGATGATTTGTTTCATTCTTCCCAGGAAACCTACAGCACATACTATGAAGCAACACATAAGCTCGTACAGATATTGACTACGGTTAGTAAAGCTACAAACAAATAAGAAGCTGAGCTATATCTCAGTAGTCAAACTTTAGAGACACGAGAAATTCAATTTTGCATTAGCTACAGAAAATAAGCAGCTACTTTGTCCCTTTGTCGGGAAATCCACTTCGGCTAATAGGAACATCTACACCCTCTATCAAAAAACGAATTTTAAAATGTCAAAAAAATATCGGATGTACATATGAATATTCTATGTTCGTTCAAAAAAAAATCAGGATGAAAAGTCATTTTGTGCGGCCGGTGTAAAAAAGACAATTCTCCGGCGTTCAAAAATACATCTGCACGTAACATTTTTTTTTCTCTTTTTTATACCGGCCACACAAAATGTTTTTTCAAAGCGAAACTTTTTTGTAAGGATAGACATTTTTCATATGAACACCCGAAATTTTTGTTTTAAATTTTCTAACATTTTGAAATGCGGTAAAAATGCATTTTGCACAACGAGTTCAGCTGCACCCGTGAGCCAAAACATCATGTCCCTACTTTGTCACAGCACAACAGTAGCCAAGTTACGTCAGGCTCACGGGCTGAAACGAAGTGCACTAGAGCGAAAAGACAGTATAGTTCAAACATAAGCAACAATATCTTGACACAACAGAATTCGGGCGTCTGGTAGGATCTTGGATGACAAGCAACTAGTTATGGCTCTTAATAGAGTACAAACTGGAGTAAGATGAAAACAGGAGAGCCCAAGTGTTTTTGCAGCAGCGAGGAAGAACTAGCTTGCGAAGACGCAGATAGACTTGCCGACCATTAACTTCTATGTTCTTTAACACCCCTGGTGTAGATTCATCCCATATTATCTGCAGTACACCAGGAAGTGAAGTTACTAAAAAATAGATGATGGAACAGTAAACTAAATAAAGCAACGCCCGTAAGCATTATGGAAATGGTCACATAAGCAGATTATACAAGACACTAGGAACCTAACTTGCGGTTTCCTCTTCATATAGAAAAACTGGAAAACATCCATTATTACATCCATGCAGCAAATATAGATTGAAGACCATCTATGTCATAGCAGCATCAGCAGCGACAATTAGGAACTTTTGGTGCTAAACTGCTGAAATACGGTCCCGACTTTCATAATCAGTAAACCATGACTAATAGCACAGAAATAAGAATCAGCATTTAGAGAGTAGTCTCTCCTAGTTTCGCATTCCAGTCCAATTCATCATAAGCACCAACCAATCCAAATTGTATAAGCGCTAGACAAACAAATGGAGAACCAACTCTCACGTCTACATGTTTCTGCACAAAGATTTGGTGCTTACAAAATTTCAAATTCAGAGGTTACGCTTGTTAAATGAACTTTGATTGAACAGGTTAAGCAGCCTAAGCATGGAGGTTAATAGTCTATTATATTCCAGCAGTTTGCACTAATCTAATTTACATACAGGAGATAATTTCATATAGCCAACAAACACAAAAAAAAGGTGAACATCGTCAATCACTAAGACTGTTTAATTAGCTATTGGTAAATTCCATACAGAAATACTACTAGTACGTAGTAGCAACTTATATCGTGCATGCTCACTTTCTTCCTAAACAGAAGAATCAGATTCGAGCATAAGTAGTGCTACTGTTCAGGAAAGATGGAATATTTGGATTTGCACTATACTGCGCACATTGGCCGGCCAAATGTGCCATCCCCCATTGACCCGGACAATGGCAGGGCTTGCATATGCACCGCTAAAATGAAACATATAGTAATGAAGCTAGCTGGATGATGTACAATCAGATATGAGCAGAACATGTATGCTGACGGCGAAGAACAGCCACCTCAAGCCCCAGATCACGGTAATGCCTGCAAAGATGGCAACGACCATTGCCAGCTCTTGCAATTATTGACAGCCCTAGCTAACACTGCAACCATAATTGGTCACTGTCTAGATTCAGTTCTTCTAAAAACAATATACTGCTCAGCTCATTAGAAAGCAGTCAAGGAGATAGAGAGGCTGAGGCTAATCTAAGGAGAGCCTCGAGAATGCGGAATATCCCCGGCATCCGAAGCCCCCTTTATACGCAGGCGCAATGGCTTCATCGCGAGAGAGGTGACTGCTGCAACCTGCCTGCCCTCTTCATCTTACACCTCGAAAAAAACAGGGCCAAACAACAATTTTATGGCAAGAACAGCAATACATGCACATATTGGACGCTGCAGCACAAACAAGGCCCAAGCAGGTAGCTTGTCTGCACACCGGTATCTCTTATCTATCAGTAAATTCTCCTCATTCACATGATCACATCTGTTAAATGCCTATGTTAAGCACAAGAAAACAAAATGACCACAGCAATATGAAAAATGGTGTACTAACAGCCAGTCAGTCAGCATTTCACCGAGATTGTGCATGGCCATACATGCTCTGCCTGATCATTGCAAATTCTATCATATAGATATCAGGGCCAAATGTTCAGAATCTAGAATGCGTACCCTCTTGCAGGACAACTGAGCACATGTGTATCTACACACGTCACAATCTGTTAGCAGTTCAAGTATTTATCAATTATCAGTGTAGAAAAAACTTAACAATTTGACCCACAGCACAGAAGCCCAAAACAATTGTCACTAAAATTTCATATTCTAGCTTTGCCACATAGTATATCACAAACTAATGACATAGATTAATTGATTAAATGACATAAGGTTTCAGGTAATACAAACATCCATGGCAATAAAGTTCAATACAGAAGATAAGATCGTCTAGTCAAGAATAGCTCCAAAACATACCAAACCTCGTGTCAACATCAATATGTGAGTGGATCAGTTAAATCCAAATCACAGACATTGTACATCTGCCAAGTAGCCCGCGTCGATTCTAGTTGTAAAATTAAACTGAGCGCCTTTTGAAGCCTTGTTTCTAGCTGAAGCTTGCTACTATGTTTTGCAATAAACTCCTCATTGTTGTCTTTAACCACAAGTGTTACTGACTCCAGCACTTTCACATTGAGTACAAAGAATGTGAGAAAGTTAATTTCGGAAATACTGCCCCGATAAAATTTCAACATTATTGTCTTGAGACGCATGTCAAGACATCTGGTAAGATTCCGGTATTTTCGACGCCACAAATTGTTTTCACTAGTTCCACGTGGCTTAAAAATAACCTGCACAATTAAAACATTAACAACTTTAGAACATAAGTAGACCAAGAGAGCAGTTTAACAACCAATAAAGAATCATCACCTTAATGTACAACTTCTCGAGGAACGGAAAGCATCTCATCCAGTTAATAACTATGTCCAGACTAAGACGATTCAAAGCGACATCTAAAATCTTGACAGTGCGCACCACTTCTGTTAGGCTATCAACGTGCAATCCCTTTTTCAAGCATGCAAGAACACATTAGGGCATTTGCAAGCATAGAAGATGAGTAATTTATGCACACAAAAAAACACAGGTTGGACGAGCTGGAGAAGGCAAACAATAGGATGGCTTTAGCTACCTGAACAATCATGGAGCCAAACGAGAGTATGGTGGAGAGGTAATCCTTATTAAAGACACAGCGCAAGGTCTCCAGTTTAGGTGCGGAGAGCACGGATATCTTCAGGTCCTCAGAGGTCCGAGAGAATTGACCATCTAGATGGAGCAGCCTTCTGAGGCAGGGAGCATTCTCAATGATGAGTTCCCTACATTGGATTTCATTCATTCGATAACATCTAGCGCTCACACCGATGCTTGTAAGGCTAAGGGAGTTGATCCGGGCGCAACGGAAGCCGAAGCTCGCGCAAATCTGCAGGCACTCCAATGCGGGGCACCCCGCAATCATGTCGCTCAGTGAACACTCCGAGATGCTGACCTGGTTAAGTGCAAGCCATGTAATCTTGGGGAAGCAAAGCCCTTGACCAGTGATGTCGGAAAGGTTGCAACTTCCAAGTGAGACAACACGGAGGGTGGCCGAGAAGCGGAGGATGGATGGCGATAAGGGAGGGACCGGATCTTCGTAGGCGTAGCATACATCTAGCTCTTCTAGGTTATCCAAAGCAGGGAAGCGGAGCCAGTCGTCCACCACAGTCGATCGGGTGTTAGCGGGGTCGCTTGGTTCGTCGATCCAGCAAGAGTTGACGCGGAAGCGGCGACCGGGGCCTGGGTGTGAGGATAGGATGCTTCTTACGCGGCCAGCGAAGTCACGGGTGCCGAAGCCATTGCAGTCGAGATTAAGAGGGGCGGAGCGCCAGATATGGCGCCAACGGGACGCGAGGATCTGGGTGCGGGCGCCGTTCAAGGTGGGGAGCAGGGAGACGATCTCTCCGAGGACGGCGTCGGGGAGGGCACTGATGCGGTCGGCGCCAACTCTTCTTCCTCTTCCTCTTCCTCTTCTCCTCCTCTTCGAGATAGCACCGCCCGCCTCCATCTCCGTGGGGGCGCAGAGGAGGAGGTTAGGGTTTGTGTCAGTTCGAGGTGGCTCAGAGTTGGGGGAGAAGGAGTGTATGGGGGTGTGGAGGTTTAGGAGTCGCCGGATCCGGCCAAGGGAGGATGAGGGAGGTGGTGTGGCCGGCGGTCGGCGGCAGGCGGCCGGCGGCCGGTGGCGGTGTGGTCGGGCCGGAAATGGTACCGATAGCGAGATTTGTGTGGACGCTGAGCAGAGATGAGCCGCTTGCTCCCTCACGAAAATCACCACTTCGCTGCAGTGTGGCGTCTTTCGTCACGCCAGCCCTTCTGCTGCCTAATACTGGCTTCTGCAACGTACGGTTGTTTGCTCAGAAGTAAAAATCTGTAATCGCGTCCAAAGTTTTTTTTTGTTACGAAAATTCTGGAAAAAAAAGGATGTTCCAAATGGTATATGGTATATCCCACAAATAACCAAAATATCAAATTAGAATACTTTATATTATGAGCTACACAAAAATTTAAAGATTTAAAAATCTGATAAATTACAATATTTAAATATGCAAACTCAGCTTTTTGCACGTTTGTGAGATATATCAGTATCATTCTTGTGTATCTCAGAATACAAAGTATTTAAAATTGATATTTGCATGTTTGGGGGATATACCATTGTCTACACCTGGAATTTTTTCAGATTTTTTTCAAACTCACAAATATGATTTTTGAATTTTCTTAATTGGAGGAGCAGTGGAGTTAAGGAACCAAAAAAATCTCCCCTCCTGTTAACCCCTCTATTAGAGCTGATGCCGACAACAACCAACTCGAAATATCATACCCACATATAAGGGGGGATTTTATTTTATTTTCCCACTATTTACTCGTTCACTTCGTAGCTGATTTGTTGCCACATATTACTTTGGAGACAAAACTGGCCTTGTACACAATGTCAATTTTGCACTCAACCTTTGACCCAAACGAGCAAAACCTGCTTGTCTTTCCCCTTGGCAGCGGTGCCCTGCATGGTGGCCACAACTAGGGAAGGCGCGGTGGACGTCGACGGCTCTGGTCACCTGCACGGTCGAGGAGTTGATGTACCCTACACAGCGAGTGGCACCACCGTGCCTCTCTGAGCTGCGCTGACGCCAACACTAGAGCAAAGGAGGCTGCACAACAGCGCATCCTTAAGCGAGGCACTGGAATCGAAGTGGTGTGACTCGTCGGAGGCCTCCTTGGCTCAGCCAAATGAGAGGGAGGCCGCACATGAGAGGACCAGAGAGACGACATTGAGTAAGGGGTCGGCCGCAAGGAGCAGCGCGAGCAATTCGTCGCTGCAGACCGGATAATATCCTGAAAAATCATGGTAGAACCATAAAAAGAGGAGTGCTACCTGGAAAATCATGATAGAACCATAAAAAGTGGATACCTCAGAATAGCAATATTGTTGAACGACCGAGGTTATTTTATTGTCCAAAAACTTGTTTACGATTTTCAATTTATTCCTTAGAAGATTAAAATATGCCGATATCTAGGCTAGGAAATTTACTTGTTCCATGTTAAGGACAACTGGTTTGATCTCCATCTATCAACCTCCGCCTGTGATACTCTGAACACGTTCATGTGTTCATAGTATGCACCATCACAAATCTAATATCTCCCACTACCTTAGAATTTTTTGCCTAAAAGGACCACTTGTCTTAGTGAATTGTCAACAAGGACCACATCATTACAGAATGTCAAAAAGGACCAACTTCACCGTGGCCATGGGGCAGGCCCGACAGGCGACACGTGTCAAAAAGGATCACAATCCATTGCGCTAGCTCACAAAATGCTTAGGGTAACACCATATATCAAGCAACTTGGCATTATGTTTACAAACACATGTTTGGACAAAGGGTACGACAACATTATTACTCCCCTAGAGAGTACCTCATAGACCTGCATGCATCCAAGTAGGCAAGTAACAAAGACACCACCGTAAAGTTTTGGAGAACATATTGATTGCCGAGTCCCATCTTTCAGGCAATATCCTGCAGAGTTCATGGAGATCCTCGAGAGGGCGACGCTTTGGAGGACAGAGCTCATCCACCTGAACATCGTTGAGATGGTTGAGTTTGAAATTGTCACTACTTTTGAGTTCACAGATCAATGCAACTATATGCTTGAATATCTTGAACCGATAGCCCTTCTCCACACTGTCGCGTGCCAGATTGAAGTAGGTCAACCACCGTTGTACAAGGCCCACAAGGTTTGCTCAGACTCGAGGTCTTTCTTTTCGAAGGGCAACGCTCTTTTGTCTGACCTCACGCTCGAATTGAAGAGGTATCCAGCTATCATGGCAAGTCATATCGTTAGTAAATGGTATTATTATATAAACATATTTCTGTGCTACAGTTCAAACTTAGTGCAAACAAAATATTGACTACTCCAAGCAGACCTTTTTGCAAGGGTTTTCTCCAACAGTATCTTCGTAATTGCCAAGGTACAAAAAACATTTTTGTTGTAATACCAGTATCCAAGCATACAGCCATACTACATGGTGTAATCCTACTCCATTCTCGCACAGCCCATATAGCTGTACGTTGAACTAACAAGGGTATAAACCCTGCTGGATGAACAATTAATCTGATCATTGGTCTACCCATAGACTTTTTGAGTAAGGCCTACCCATAGACTTGACGTCTCCCAACTCCCAATCATGTTTCTCAATTAGTTCTACTTATATTCCAGTGACCAAGGAATACGACGTACCTTACGCTCCTGAAGCTGCTGGGTGGGAGATGGGAGGGCACGTGTACCTTTGATCAGCGGTAGACCTACTTCCTCGTCCTTGAATTCCGGGGGAATAGAGGACGAGGAGGAGCTATATGACAAGCAAATCTGAATCAACCGACTTGGATATATGTGGATTGCTTCGTACTGGTAGGGAGATTCGATCGACAAGGGTTTACCTGCCGATGAGGGATCGCCCATGAGGTGGCGCCGAAAGGGAGGATCTAACGCGCCGCTTCCATTGTGTGAGCGGGCTACGGCGGCGGCAGAGCGAGCGGCAACGGCTGCGGACACGCGAGGAGCCGGCGGATGCGACGCCGCACGTGAGCCGGCACAGGCCAGCTTCCAGGCGACGGAGGGCATAGCGAGGATGGAACAAGGCGAAGAATTGGACTGGGCCAAGGGTTTCGATCGGTTTTGCTGTGGGCTCTCAATACCCGCGGGTTATACCTCATCAAAACTTTTGAGCTGTTGGATCATGCAAAAATCCTATGTATCGCTCAATAGCCGTTGAACCCACAAACGGTCGCCCGTCCGAAGGGCTCGACGATGTGCCAGCCCATTGCGGCGGATTTTACTTGTTTTCTATTTTTTTTCTTCTCTGTTTTCTTTTTCCGTTTTATATATTTTTTATTTTTATTATTATGAAAATGTTCAGTCTTGAAAAGTTCAAATCAAAAAAAAAATGGGAAAGGTTCATCTTGAAAAAAAATCAGATTGGAAATTGTTCAAAATGAAAAAATTTCAGTTTTAAAAATGCCCAGATTTAAAAATGTTTAAATTTTAAAATTGTTCAGATTTGAAAATATCACTTTTATTCTATCAGTAAAAAATAAAAACAAACAGAAAATAGAAAAGAAATCACATGTTTAAATGGGCCGAATTGTTGCAGCCTGTTTAGTGCCTCTCCAGGCAGCGGGGGTCATCCTGCGCGCTTTGAGCAGTATAGAACCTCCTAAATCATGCTAGGGGTGACCGTGTTGTCAAAAAAAATGCTAGGGTGACCAAGATGAGGATTTAGCCCTTCGAGGCTTCGACCACATCCTGAGCTTTTTTAAACGTTGGACAAAGCGGATAAATGGAGACGACATCCGACCACATCCTGAGCCTTTTTTGGACGGTTGGACAAAGGGGACAAATGGAGACCCAACATGAGCTCCCATTTCGTCTCCAGTTGTCCGCATGTCATCTTCATTTGTCCGCTTTGTCCAGCCTTCTAAAAAAGTACCCAATGACACCCATCAAATGGACATTTTTCTCTAGACAGTCCATTGAGGTACAACTTTTGTCCATGTCCCAATCAGACACTTGCCTACCCGTTACCACACTGGTCATTCCCCCCCCCCCCCCCCCCCCCCCCCCCCCCCCCCCCCCCCCCCCCCCCCCCCCCCCCCCCCAGTCTCTCTCTCCCACCACCATGTCGTCAACCAACGCCGCCTTTCCTCGCTGCTTCCGCCACTGTGGTGCCGCCAAACATTTCGTCACTGCCATTGCCCTTGTTTCCGCTCTTCTTGGCCCCAGAGGAGCTTGGGTAACGCAAGGAAACAACTGCAACCGCGCCATACATCTCGACGTCGTCACCCCGGCATCCAGGCCAAGCGGACTTGATATGAAATTGAAGGGCAGTTGTGCCTCCATCTTCATCACGGTAGTTTTCCTCGCCCACTATAGGTATGTCCATGACCTCGAGCTCTATCCCGATCTCCTCTACCCACAAGATGTTTGGTGGTTTGTCTGCAGGTACAAACATGTCACAAACTCTATCCGATGACTAGTTGTGAACATTATGTGATTGTTGTTGCATTATTTTGATGGCATGGATCATGGTGGATAGTTTGTTTTTTACAATGAAATCACGGATACATTGTCTATGTTTAGTCCTACGATTGAAAATGATATTTTGATGGCCGCGACTCTTGTCCTCTATGAGTACCAGCAAATGCGCTGCCCAGGCTCAGAGGATCGATAACCGGGACATGATCTGCTTGATCATAACAAGGCCATTGATCATGTTCTTCTCTACAATGACTATTTCTGAAATTCTTATTTGCCATCCTCACCTTTAAGGCTTTAGTATAACTTGATTGCATGTTGGTGGTGTTCAAAATTAATTATTTAGTGTCCAATTACTTGTGGCAACACAATATTTGCCACACATGCTCGTGCCATCCATGAAAAATAGGTTTATTTCTTGATGAAATAGTAGTTTTTCTCTTCTGAAATGCAGTTTATTTCCGCTCTAAAATATAGTTGGTAGCTTATATTTTATTAAGAATCTTCAAGAGTGCTAGTTGTGATAGAATCCATCACCCAGCAATGAGGAACAGCCTTTCAGACATTGTTTTCACTGTTTTTACTAGTCTCTTGACACTGTGCTACTGTCTGAAGTATGAACCTCTTGAGTTTCAAGGCCTATCTGACATATGTTACTCTAACAATGGTGAACTCCGTTTTAACAAAATAAATTTGGTCAAGGACGCTTTTGGAAAGATTTTGTTTGTTTGTCAAGTTGCCTGATAGTTGCTTTACAATATTACATCGTAATGCTAGTCAAGCTATTCTCCTGTCTATATCCATTGTGGACATCTCGGCACCAAACTTCTCTGCAGTTCCAGTTTCAGAAGATCAGTGGTCGCTGCTCCAGTCTACTCTGGCTGCAGGGGCTGCAGCCAACCGCTCATGGCTCACTCGTGATTTTGGTCTGAAGCCCTTTGTGTTTTTCCAGATGGCCCTGTCTTATTTCTTATCGCTACTTTTAGTTCCGCTTTGGTCCTTTGCTTGATACGGTTTTCAGTTCATTGAAGTCGTAATGTCATATGTTTAGGAAACTTTAAACATGGTCAGGTCATTGCTATGTTCTTGTTATAGGACCAGAACATTTTATGTTACCATTTTCAGTAGTAAAATCGGGTTAGTGCGCCCTGTTTGACCGCATAAGTTTCTTTTTGCAGCAGTCTAGCTCCATTTAATTTAGCAGAAACTTTCTAGATTCTGGACTTTCTCTGGTTGAGATGTTGGACCCTGAACTTTTTTTAGGGGTGAACGCCTAGTCTTTGTGCGTGCATCTTTTCTTTTTCTCCTTGCAGTGTTCAACCTTCCAGAAATCCTGACCGTCCGGTGCTACAGCCTACAGGAAACGGGATATGCAAATGGCCGCATGAAGAAAGCCGTCAGCATAGCTACTATATGCCGACGGTATAGGTTTGCCGACGGCTTTTATAAAAACGCTCGGGATATGCTCTATATGCCAACAACCCGATAAAAAGCCGTCGACAACTATGCTTTTTTCCTCTAGTGGTATAGGCGCAGGATGAAGGACAGATTTGCTGGAGAAAATAACAGCCACAAGTCCATGATATGAACAAAAGTCCGGCAAAACCTTTTGCCCCAAAGGTCAGGTGAGCTAGCGACGTCGGTCTCCTCTTGAATATTGGCACTGACAATGACAGTGTTGTTTTGTCATGATAATTAAGTTGAGAGTCCATTCAAACCCAGTTCCTTCTAGAAATATAGTACTCCGTAATTCCGTATTAATTTACTTAGACTACTTGAAAGTTAGAATATTGCGTATTGCCTAGCATAGCAGCCTTTACGTCCCCGTCCTGGCTGTAGGTTTAAAAGCTTGCAGGCTATATATTTAGAGCGATTTTGACCTGGAATTCAATATAGGCATGAAAAATTGGAGGACATGAGCTCTAAGAGAATCGACTGCCCAACTGATCATTACGTATTATCTATATATCCATCGACGACGCACTCGTTTGCATGGCATCGATCTCTTGCATGTGATTTGCCCTTCTCACTTCTTGCGATGAGAAAGCGCATGATTTTGACGTCTCGAAGCGACCCGACTTTACGCATTAGTGCAACTAGCGTGTATTGACGTGGCACGAAACGAAGCGTTGTCATGCGTGCAGATTCAGCCAGACGAGGAAGAGCTTCACTTTGATGTAGAGGATGGGGATCCGCACCCTCATTTCTAAAAAAAAGATGAGGAAGAGCTTGAGGTTACAGCATGTTTGAGCTACTCCCTCCGTTCCAATTTAATTGACTTGCTATGTAACACATGTGGATGTATCTAGACATGTTACAAGTCTAGATACATCTACTTGTGGTGCATAGCAAGTCAATTAAATTGGAACGGAGGGAGTAGCTTCCCTTGTCTTCTTGTCCATACCATAAGCTTGGTAACCGACCATATCTGCGTTGACATGCAAAATTGCGTTGACGTTTGCGCACGTGAGTAACATAGAAAAGCAAGAAAGGTTCTTCATGCGGTGACTGGAGTGGATCAGTATTTCCTTGAAAGCACCATGACAAGAACTACGCAACCGACTGAGTAGTACCGTTTCAGACACAGCAATAGCCGAGTCAAACTATCGAGACTTGGCTGACTGATCGATTCCGGCGAGGCGTACGAGTTGTCCAGAAATTGGGGCTGGATCCTAGATGCGATTACAAGATCCAAAATCACATGCTTACATGGATGCTGTTAGACATGTAATATGATTCATACGGTCACTAGTGGAAACAAGAGCTTTAGACCAAGGCCGATTTTGCCTCTAGTCCCGGGTGGCTTAAGACCCGAGACTAGAGGGGTGCACTTGTCCCGGGTCAAAAAAATGGCACTAATCCCGGGTGGGGAGGGAGCTTTTGTCCCGGGTGGTGCCACGACCCGGGACAAGAGGTGCGTTGGCAGGGCGCCCAGGACGTGGACCTCTTGTCCCGGGTCGTGGCACAACCCGGGACAAGAGGTGGGAGCTTTTGTCCCGGGTCGTGTTATCACCCGGGACCATTTCCCTCCGTGCATCACCTTCCACCCCAAGAGTAGACCCTCCATTTTTCAGCTCGAGTTCATCTTCATTTGCTCCATTGTTTCCTCTCTCTAGCTCAAGTTTATCTCCATTTATTTCACGGGAGGCGCGAGAGGACCTCCACGAGGGCGTCGTTGGGGCGTTCCGGGCCGCCGGCGGGAAGAGAGAGCAGGCTGCAAAAACCGTTCAGAGATGAGAGGATGCGCGCGCCGGCGCCGTGGGCAAGAGAGGAATGCGGACAGGGGAGACGGCAGGGTATGCTTACCGGCCGCTGGGGAAAGCCCGAGTCGATCGATCGCTGCTGCTGCATTTACGTACGCTTGGTTCTTGCCAGAAACCGGACCAAAGAGTCCTTTTTCAAAATTATTTCGAACTTTTCAGTTCTGAAATGTTGTTCCCCCGCCTTTTTTTTCTTATTTAGGTGTTTGAATATGAATTTCAAATGGTTTTGAATCTGAAAAGACTTTCAACATGAAAAGTGTTTAAATTTGAATAAATAATCCAAAACCATTTTTGTTTTCTGAAATAATTATTCTAACTATACAAACTATTAACCATTTTGCCATTTTCAATTAAAAATATATTAACTTTATTGCATATTTTGAATTGACAAAACTTTCAACGTGAAAAGTGTTTGAATTTGTATAAATAATCCAAAATCAATTTTACATTATTATTGTCATTTTCAATTTAATATGGATAAATTCATATCTTTAAATCCGTAAGTCGAAATTCGACAAATATCCGTAAGCAGAAGTAAATGCAGAACAATTTCAGTAAACCTATATTTGTAAGATGAATGTTTGGTGTTGTAAATGCAGAAGAAAGCAGATAAAAATTATTAATTCATTTATCTTAATGCATTACATAAAAGGTTTAATACATTATTACACATGATACAACGTCTCACAAGCGCTTGAAAGAAACACACCCCTGATCCAACATCACCAACATTATTCTACATAAACGGACTTGCTGGCTCGAAGGCCGTAGGATTAGGGGAACGGCGGAAGGAGCCAGCCCCGTGGGCGGCCGCCCGGTTCTCGCGCGCACGTTTGCGGCGGAGGGCAAGATCCATGGAGGATGATCTTTCAGCGCCCAATCCAGATCGGAAGCCTCCTTCGCCTTGAGCTGGTAGGAAGTCTTGGCTCGCTGGACAGGGTAGTCGCGGACAGACTGGAAGGAGGATTCCATGGCCTCCTGTATCTGCAACCCACAACCTTCTTCCCCGTCGTCGCTCCAGTCGAAGTCATCGTCCTCCTCCTCCGCGGGAGGAGCGGCGGCGCCTGGTGGAGGTGCAGCGGCGCCAGGTGGAGGTGCGGCGGCACCTGGTGGAGCAGGAGGCCGTAGCTGGGCATTCCTCTCCACGTCGGGCTCGTGGGCATACCGGGATAGACTCCCACGGTTGAGCCCAAGCGCGCTCTGCCGAGCACGCTCGACCTCGTCCAGAAGGCGCTGCGGCGGGCGTGGCGGATCCATCTCGTGGAGACGATGCGTTCGTGGCTAGGAATGGTGGATTAGGGTTTACCCCGTCGGCGACAATATATAAAGACCTCCAGGGCAGCGCTGGGGGAGGACACGTGCCCAGGAAGCGCTGGGGAGAACACGTGTCGTGACCGCAAAGCCCGTCTTTAGTCCCGGTTTGTTACCAACCGGGACTAAAGAAGCACACGATCGTGTGTTTCTTTCAAGTGCTTGTGAGCCGTTGGATCAGGGTGTGTTTCTTTTGAGGGATTGTGAGCTGTTGGATCAGCAGTATCACGACCACTTCGTGAGCCACATGACCCGGTTGGTGTTACCAACCGGGACTAAAGAAGCACACGGATCGTGTGTTTCTTTCAAGCGCTTGTGAGACGTTGGATCAGGGGTGTGTTTCTTTTGAGGGATTGTGAGCTATTGGATCAGCAGTATCACGACCACTTCGTGAGCCACATGACCCGGTTGGTGTTACCAACCGGGACTAAAGAAGCACACGTACCCTATATATAGCCGCCCTCCTCAGACAGGTTACTCACTCACACAAAACATTCCAGCGTCACTCGGAGAGGCATCTTTGGGCAACCAGCGGCAAGACATCTCTGATGATCTACAACCGTCGATCATCGGAGACGTCTTGCCGCTGCTTGGATCGAAGTGGCGCTCAAACACAAAACATTCCAGCGTCACTCGAGAGCATCTTTGGGCAACAAGTGGCAAGACGCCTCTGATGACCTGCGACCGTTCCAAACGGTTGCAGATCATCAGAGACGTCTTGCCGGACGGTTGTAGATCATCAGAGACATCTTAACCGCTGCTTGGATCGAAGTGGCGCTCAAACTCACGAGCCACCGTCGGGTTGTATGCAGGGGAACTGTGTTTGGATGGTCGAAGCTGAGGTTTGAGAGGTTCCCACGGGAGTGTGGGAGCCGACAACCACCTACCACGCGTGTTTCACCGGTCGTCATGCAATTAATTAACAGAAAACAAAAAAGAAAACTCACATGTGATATAACCCATTTCTTCTAGATGGAAACTCCCATTTCGTGTATTATGGTTTTCACCACATAAAGGTTTAATACATTACTACACATCACATAAAGGTTTAATACATTACATTGATTTACATCGCTTCAGCCGTAACCATGGAGCATCTTCATTATTTAACGGGAGCTTGGGTCAGTTCTCACTGTGAAGGGCGGAATTCATCAAACTTATCATAATCTGCTGACATGTCTGTCTTGCCATCGACTCCCACGATGTTTCTTTTCCCTGAAAGAACTACGTGACGCTTTGGCTCATCGTCTGATGTATTCGTTGCTTGTTTTTTCTTTTTTGTTCCATTGTTTCCTCTCTCTAAAGGAAACACACCCCTGATCCAACGGCTCACAAGCGGAGGAAATTTCAGCTCGAGTTCATCTTCATTTGCTCCATTGTTTCCTCTCTAGCTCAAGTTTATCACTGATGTTTTGCCGGACGGTCGTGATGGCCGCCCGGCGCGCCAAACCTTGAGGGACAGGAGGGACCGGCACGCCTCCGTGCTCAGCCTCCAGCCGGCGGGGACGTCGTAGCCGGGTGGCAGGGGTAGTTCGAGGCGCAAAGCGCCTCCGCCTCCGAGTAGGTAGAGTGGGTACGTGGAAAGAAACACACGATCCGTGTGCTTCTTCCTTATTGGTGGGATTCCCTTTAGTCCCGGTGGTGCACCATCCGGTACTAGAGCTAATATAACGACGCCTATAAATTGGCCACTCCTCAGACAGGTTACTCACTCACACAAATTGGCCACTCTCCTCAGACCGAGGCAAAAGTTAGTTAAATAAAAATGGCATGTACTCCAGCTGTAACGGGATCAAATAAAGATGTAAGCGTGTTTGATACTTTTTTGCATATTAATTTGATCAATGTTGCTTTTGTAAACTGAGGAAAATAATGTTTCCTACTTTGAATTATTCTGCAATAAAAAGACTGTTTTATAGTTGATCTATTTCGTGTGAATTCGTCCTGTTGGGCTGTCGTCGATCGATTTCGACAGTTTTTCGTAAAAAAATAAATAGAGTGAAAAAACACTCAAAAAGATATATCCTACAAAAATATCAAATTTAAACAATATTAGTTAATGCATTTTAAATTGAAAATGGCAAAATGGTTAATAGTTTGACTAGTTAGAATAATTATTTTAGAAAACAGAAAATGCATTGGATTAGTTTTGCAAATTAAAAAACTTTTCAGGTTGAATTTTTTTCAGATTCAAAAGTATGCAGAATCTATTCAAATTCATATTTAGGAGCTTTTCAAAAATTCGCGAGCGCAAAATTTTGAATTTTCACCGCTTTGAACGAAAAAAGAGAGCTCTAGTACCGGGTGGTGCCACCACCACCCGGTACTAGAGCTAATTTTGTGCGCGCTGGGGGACACATGTGCAAAAATACCTCTTGTCCCGGGTCGTGGCACCACCCGGGACCAAAGGGGTACCTCTTGTCCCGGGCCGTGGCCTCGCCCGGACTAGAGCTGCTCTGCTATATAAGCAGCAATGGCTGCACCGGGTCGAGCCACGACCCGGGAGCACTTCGGCGCCGCCAGGCTGCCGCGCACGCGCGCCGTCCGCCGCGTCTCCCCCGTCCGCCGCCGGCCGCGCCTCCTCCTCCTCTCGTCGCCGTCGCCGCCCCCCTGCCCCGCCGCCGGCCGCGTCGCCCCCTCCGCCGGCCGCCCGCCTCCTCCTCCTCTCGTCGCCGTCGCCCGCCACGCCCCGCCGCCGGCCGCGCCTCCCTCCGCGCCGACGTCCGCCCGACCCCGCCGCCCTCCGACCCGCCTCCGCGCGGCCGCCTCCGCGCGCGCACTCCTCCTCCTCTCGTCGCCGTCTCGCCGCCCCCTGCCCCGCCGCCGGCCGCGTCGCCCCCGTCCGCCGCGTCGCCCCCGTCCGCCGCCGGCCGCGCCTCCTCCTCCTCTCGTCGCCGTCGCCGCCACCTGCCCCGCGTCGGCCGCGCCTCCCTCCGCGCCGACGTCCGCGCCGACCCCGCCGCCCTCCGACCCGCCTCCGCGCGGCCGCCTCCGCGCCGCCCTCCGCGCGTCCGCCTCCACGCCGCACTCCTCCGCCCCAACTCCGGCCGCCTCCGCGCCGCCTCCTCTGCCCCAACTCCGCCGCCGCCACCTCGCCCCTCGACGCCGCCCAACTCCGGCCGGTGAGCTTTTTTTCTAAGTTTTTTTTCCTAATTTTTTCTAAGTTTTTAGTGTACTGTTTTTCCTAATAATAGCTAATTTGCTTAGTGTACTGTTTTCCTTAATTAGTATACTAGGTTAGTGTTGATAGCTAGGTTAGTTTTGAGTTTAGTTTTTAGTTTCATATTTTAATTAGCTAGGTTAGTTTTTTGTTGTTAAGTGTAGTATATTTTCTTAAGTGTTGTTAAGTGTATAGTATGCTTAAGTAAGTGTATTATTTTGCTAAGTTAGTGTACTGTTTTTTGTTGTTAAGTGTAGTAGATTTTGCTAAGTGTAGAAATATTTTAGTGTAGTCGGAAATTCGTTGAGTTAATAAGTCGTTGAGTCGGGAAGTCGTGAGTCGTTGATTTTTGCTAAGTGTAGATTTTGCTAAGTTTAGATTTTTGCTAAGTGTAGTAGATTTTTGCTAAGTGTAGTAGATTTTTGCTAAGTCGGGAAGTCGGAAAGTAGTGTAGTCGGTGAGTCGTGTAGTCGGTGAGTCGTGTAGTCGGGTAGTCGTTCAGCCTGAGTCGTGTAGTCGGGTAGTCGGGAAACCGGGTAGTCGTGTAGCCGGAAGTCGTGTAGTCGGATAGTCGGAAGTCGGTAGTCGTGTAGTCGGGAAGTCGGGAAGTCGGGTAGTCGGGAAGTCGGGAAGTCGGGAAGTCGGGTAGTCGGAAAGTCGTGTAGTCGGGTAGTCGGGAAGTCGTGTAGTCGGAAAACCGGGAAGTCGTGTAGTCGGGAAGTGTGTAGTCGGAAGTCGGGAAGTCGGGTAGTCGTGTAGTCGGGAAAACCGGGAAGTCGGGAAGTCGGTAGTCGGAAAGTCGTGTAGTCGGGAAGATGCGATAATGGACTTTATCCGGCAACCCGGTGATGAACACATTGGAGGAGATTTAGATGGCTCCGAGTTCTTGAACGATTCCGGTGAGGGAGTGGAGGTGGAACGAAGCGACCAAGGGCAAACTAGAATAGTTGGTGAACCCCCGCAGTCCGGCGTGGTATATTAATTAAGTCTCTATTTGATCAGATGTAAAAATTTATTTGTATATATATTAACAAAAGTTTCTTCTTTTTAGACCTCCTCCACATCGAAAGAAGAAACTACTAAACGAGGCCATGCCAAAGGGTTGGTATACGGGAAAGATCATTTCAGAATTGAGTTTGTCGATGCAGAAGGCCAACCGATTGGGAACGTCCGCAATAAGTTTGTGCATCAATGCGGAGTTGTTGTTAGGGACAATGTCCCGATCAGCCTTTCGGAATGGAATCAGATAAAAGGCATAGACGGCAATTATTATGTCACCGACAGAAACAAAGATGTATGTTGGGCCAAGCTCATGAGATTTTTCAGTCTGCCGGAGCTGGATACTCCCGAAAGGACAACAGCCATGAGGGACAAAGTCAAGCATTGGGCTCTGAAGAAGATGGCTTCAGCATTCAATAAATGGAAGAACAGAATATACCTTGAGTGGGTCGACAATAAGAAAATCCCAGATTTCACTGGAACACTAGAGAGGCAGCGGGCTCACTGGGAGGCATTTCTGGATTACAAGGAGACACAACTAGCCAAGAAAAGATCGGCACAGAATAAGTTGAATGCGTCGAAGAAGATATATAACCATAAGTTGGGTGGAGGTGGCTACAGAGCTGCCGAGCCTAAGTGGGCAAAGATTGAGGCCAATCTGCGCAAAGAAGGGATCACTCCAGTTACAGATTATTGGCCCCGTAGGGTCAGAAATTGGATGCTTGCTCATGGGGCGGAGTATGACGCATCAGGTGATGTAGTGGTTGATGAAACGAAAGAAACTCCTATACCCCGGCAAACAATTCTGAATGCAATAACAGATGCTCGTGAGGGAAGGTTTTTTCCCGACAGAGAACGCGACGTGCTGTGGAAGGCCCTCGGTACTAAAGAGAAAGGAGGAACTGTTAAAGGCAGGGGAGCTATGACGTGGCTTGAAGGGTTTCCCGAGGACCGTGACTCTTATAGAAGCCGAGAAAGAGCAAAGAGGAGGAAGGAACAGGAGCAAAACGACCGGTTGAGCAGAGTGGAAAAGCAACTAGAAGAACTGCGGCGCGAGCGAGCTAGTCAAGGGGCAACTCATCAGCTGCACCTGCAAGATAGTGAGCAAGGTGGTCCGTCTCAACGGAAAAGCAGCGTGGCTTCCACGACACCGGTCAGCGTGACATACCCCGTGGATTTTATCACTAAGAAGAAAACTTGTGAGCTACATGAGGCAGTGAGAAACATATCCCTGAAGGCGGCGGTCGGCTATGCTTTAACTTGTGAATCTACAGCATTGTATCGTGACAATGAGATTCCAGCTGGCTATGCTCGTGTCGGCGTGGATCACGTTGAACCCGGATATGAATCACTCGAACTTCATTTCCCTGGAGAGGATGATGAGAGGAAACTGGGAGATGTCCAGGGTGGACTCATTCTATGGCCCAAGAAATTGATCAAGTTTCCAGGCTGGACACCGCCAAGGCCACCATCGCCTTCTCTGAGTCGACATGATGACACTTACGACGACCACCATGGCACGAGTCCATCTCGATCTCCGTCGCCGCGTCAGTCGCTGCATCAGCCGACTCCTCAGCCGTCTCCTGAGCCATCTCCTGAGCCGTCTCCACCGCCCATAAAGGCTAAAGGTCGAAAGGGTATGAAGGCTAAAGGTTTCCGATCACCCAAACACCGACTTGAGCCCCTCCCAAAAGTACCGAAAGTTCCTCCCCCGAGACCTTACGACGAACCTCCGTGTTCTAAAGAGGTAGCCAGCATTTGGCTACAAACAGAGGCGAGAAGACAGGCTGCAGAATCTAAGGAGAAAAGAAAACCCCTGCCAAAGGAAACGTATGCGGAAGAGCAAATAAATTGGGCTGTCGATTTTCTTACTACGCCATCGCAGATTTCGATGAATAGGCCAGATGACTATGTACGTCAAATGAGGAAAGTTGCTGAAACCAGCGGGAAAAGGAGAAGAGATGTTGCCCAGCTAGGACAACAGTCAAATCAGTCCATCCCCCCGCTCAAGGTGACCACTGATGAGGACTCTGGGCTTGAGAAGGATCCCGCTCACCGCGCGCAATTTGCTGCAGATGCTGGTATTTCAGTTTCTCAACTGGACAACGAAAATCTCCTCTCCTCTACATTTGAACCTGCTAAATGGCCCTGGGTATACGGGAAGGATCTAGTGTCACCTGATGAGCTCAAGGTTCTACCAACACAAATGACAAGACTGCATAAGTGGTACAAGGAGGTCGTTTTGCTAGGTCGAGAAATGATCATTGTGAGAGTTACAAGTGAACATTTCAGCGGTATTACAAGCGAGTTAACTATTCCACTTGAAGAACTCTATCAGTTATACCAGCTTGACGCCCTCGACTTGAGCATCCTCAGTACCTATTGTCTGTAAGTGATTCAATCCATTTATTTTTTGTAATCTCATTAACATTGTAAGTCTATAGCTTAGCTCGGTCATTGCCCTGTTCTAATTATGCTCACTACGGTATTATGCAGAATGAAGAGCGATGAATGTGACAGAAAGGGGTCGTTTGAGATTGGGTTCGTCGACCCAAGCCTAGTTAATCAGAAAATGTTTACATTAAAGCACGACGATACGGTGGACAACTTGTTTAGGGCCCTCCGAGAACAACATTATAAAGGGCAGATATTGTTTCCTTACCATTTCAGGTAAGAGTATTACTGTCTTGTACACATTGGTTAATTTTTGCTTACTTGATGTTAAGTGTAACTGATTAGTTACTGACATATATAAACGTGCGCAGCGACCATTACATTCTGTTAGTATTCGAGTCGATACAGCAGAAATTGATATTATGGACTCATTGAACTGGCCCAAAGAGAGGCACGAATTTATCCAAGGAGTGCTCGCACGGTAATTTCAATCTTTATCTTATTACATCGGTCTCTTTCCTGAGATATGAAGTAACTAATTAATAACTCATTTATTCAATTGTTTGCTGGGCAGGGTTTGGGAACTTTTCCGAAAGACTACAAAAGGTGACTTTCCGGAGAACCTTACTTATAAATACCCCAGAGTAAGTAGTATGAGCTAGGTGTTCGCGCATCCCTTTCAATTAAAATTTCAATACCATCGTGATGCTTGATTATTATTTGATTGAAATCTATTCTCGTGTAGTGGTTGGATAGGCAGCCACAAGGAACCAATTTGTGTGGATACTACGTCTGCGAGTGGATTCGCAAGATAGTCTCTGAGCGGAACCGAGACACATTTATCGAAGTAAGTGAACAAATAAATTCACAATTTCATTTTATAACCATCATTTGTGTTGAGTGTCATTCATAATTTCTGTTATGATGATTGATATTCATATTAATCTCCCTTCTTTTATAGATGGATCGAAAACGGAGGAACGTGAAACTAAAGGACCGCTTTCGAGCAATTAGCGAGGAAATTGCGGGCTTTTTGATGAACTATGTCTTAGATCCGAAGGGAAAATACAATGGCGCCGAATCAAGATAGATGACGGGCTCTAGTAGTGGCTAGCTTGATGATCTCCATGTAATCGAATAGTTGACGGTTCTAGTCTCTCTTATATATGGGATCTTTATTTGTAATCGAATAATCGAATACTTTCCCGTCTTCACGACTTTCCGTTCCGACTTCCGATTTCCCGACTATCTCATAAAGCTTGCTCTTACGAACATTTTGATATGTTATATTTTTTTTTCTGATTTACAGATAATTAACCGTATTTTTTGCAAATTATTCGTAATATACAACAATCGGAACGAAAAAAGTCACAGGCCGCCACGTGGAAGCATCTCTAGTCCCGGGTGGTATTACAACCCGGGACTAGAGCTCCTCTCACATGCGCATGCGCTGCCCCGCGTGGAGGGCTCTTGTCCCGGGTCGTAACCCACCCCGGACAAGAGGGGGGAGGCTCTAGTCCCGGTTGCCATGTACCGGATTGCCATCCGGTACATTAGGGGTTCCCAACCCGGGACAAGAGGGGGGGTTTCCACTAGTGGGTATGGTACGGTGTAGTACACCGACCGTATATGTATACCCATGTATGCCACGGTGAGGGCTCTTCTCACCCCCTATATAACACGTAACACGAAGCCCTAGCGGGATATCGTTTCCGCCCACAGATGCCTCATGCAAGCTGACATGGACAGAGAAGAGATAGAAAGAGAGGGGAAATAGCAGCCGAGCGGAGCCAGCCATGGCGCCATGACGGAAATGGAAAAAAAATAACTCAGCGATGATCGATCCAACGCTCTCCAAAGAATGAAGGGACGACGAAGAAGCGAAGTCAAACACTCGCCACTAAACACGTGCGCCAATGCTCTGGTTGTTCTGGAACGATTTACAATTTTTGAAGTTGTATTCTTTCCTATGTTTAGGAAGCCTAAATCATGGTCAGAGCATCGCTATATTTTCGTCATCACGATTGGAAATTAGGCCAGAACATTCCTATGTTTCCGTGCGTTAAGTTTCTTTTGCAAAGTCAATTCTTTGCTTCATGAAATTTAGCAGAAACCGTCTAGAAGTTGGACTTCATCTCGGATGCGACCTGAAGCTGGTATAAGGAGTCAACCGCCTACTTAACTCATGGCCTGATCGCACCTTCCACAAATCATGGACTGTCCATGTACGCCGATCGATGAACATTTGCACTGCAGGTCACGAGATGGAAAATAAGTTTGCTGGAGAAAATAACCGACGTGGCATGGACAAATTAGTCCGGCCAAAAACTCTTACCCAAATGGTCTGACAGGTGAGCTAGCGACGTCAGTTGCCTCCTGATATATTGGCGCTGACAATGACAGGATTGTTTCTTTATCACAAGCTGACATTGTATTAGACGCTTGGATATGCATGAATGTTGATGGTTGATGTTGAGGTTTGCTCCTGCATACAAAGGATCGCTACGGCATGACTTTTAGCATTTTTTTTTGGCTATGTGCATATGATGTTATTTTGACATTGTGTTGCAGAGGCTGAGTGTACTTGATATCTTCATGATACTAATATATTACCCTTTATGAATGTTGTTTTATGTCCAGGCGGTAGGTTTAGAAACTCGCTGCTCATGGTGTACAGTGATTTTGACCTGGAATTCAATATGCATATATTTGTCAGAGTCTTGGACAAAGCTGAATGGCATGAGCTCTAATTTTATTCATCGTAAAATATAGACGGTTACAGCCGCCAACGAGGTCGACTGCCCAACTGATCAGTACGTATATCTAACCATCCACGACGCCCTCGTTTGCATGGCATCCCTCAGCTAGCAGGTGATTTTGCCCGAAGACGAAGCGCGTGATTTTGACGTGACCAAACTTTTTGCACATCAACGCAACTAATGCGTGCAGATTCAGCCAGACAAGGAATATATAGCTTCACTTGCCCCATGAGCTAGGTAACCGACCACTCTTCCGCTAACATGCAAAAGTGCATGGATTTGTTAAATAAATAAAATGAGACCAACCAGGACTAGCCTTGGTGGCAATTTTTATACGAGGAAACCTAAGGCTGAATCAAGACTCCAGCCTGGGTGGGCTGCCTACGGACTCTCAATTGTGGGAGGCATGGTTTAAGGTTTAGGTCTCAGTGCCTGGATTTGTGAGAGAGTAAAAGAGAGGAAAGGAAAAAGCTGACCATTATGTCGAAAGAGTCAAAGCCGGTTGATGGCTTCGTTAATTTAAAGTCGGGCTCATTTCGAGCCTTCTGTCCAAAAAGAGTCAAAGAGAGTCAAGGCTTACACATTTCCTCCTTGCGAGCTGGCGTTTCAAACAAAGGTACAGTCAAACTAACAAAACTTTTATTCGCAAAAAAAAAAAAAACTAACAAAACTTTGTATGTTTCTATTTCAAAGTATTTCGATCGGTACCTGAAAACCATGGCGTAACTTTGTCTTGAGAAGTTTTTTACAAAAAATGTTTAATTAATATGTTAGAATAAAAATTATTTTGCAGTGCGTCCAGGCGATGACTTCTAGAAATCGGAGGGGGCATATTCGTCTGCACTTTCTGTTTGAGGTAGATGCGTCAGAGCAAGTGGATAGTCTCACTAATCGTGGCGCCTATTGCTGAAATAGAAACAGCTACACTGGCCAGTGGCCACTGGGCCCGAGATTGATTCTAGCACTTACTTTCCTCGTGTCACCGAATCGAAAGCAGGCAAAATTATAAATTAAACATGTGTTTCTAAACCTAGCTTCAGTTAGAGACACACGCACGTGAGAATCGATCGAACATCAAGTAAGTTATTACGAGTAAATAAACGCCAGTTTTATACAGCACACAGCCAAAAAAAAGGAAACAAATAATGTATCCATCACTAACACGAATGAGAAGACAATACACCAGTTCACGAATGAGCAGAATAAAAAAATACACGAATACGCCAGTTTTATACAGCACACAGTCGATTCCCTCAGCAGGACACATCCGGCCAAGATCGCAGTGGCGGCCCTGGACGTCCGCCGTGCGTGGCAAAGCGTGGACTCCCGGGCGACGGAACGGATTTTTCATCGGCGGCGGCCTCCGTTGTCATGTGGACGATGCGATGGGTGGATCTTCGTAGTGGTACTCCTTCAAGGCCGGCGGCGATATGGGACGCCTCCTCCACTTCGAGACCGGGCTCGATTCGACGCAGCAGGTGCTACACACGACAACTTTGGCGAGTTGTCAAGACATGCCTGGCCGGTGGTGGCGATGTGGCGTCTCATACAGAGGCGTCCTGCCTGATCATGGCACGTGCTACGCACAACGTCTCCTCTACGGTGTCAAGTCATGCCTATTGATGCTCAATCGAAGGTGGTGCGACAGTGAATGGAGGTGTGGCGGGAGACGTCATCGGCTTCTAGTTTCTCCTCCAGCGGTATCAGGTCAGCGATGCGTTATTGGCCGCACAGGTAATGACGGTAGTTGCTTCAACTTTGAGTTTTCACACTTCGGGGAAACATTATTGGCAATGTTGACGCGGCTTGGATCGTGCACTTGCTGAAGATGGTGGCTCAAAGCTCATCTTTGGGGATGAAAATCCCTGGTCGACCTTATAACGACTTGTCACTAGCAGTGCAAGTGCGACTTTTGCTTCTTGAAGTCTTTGCCTAGAAGTTGTGTATTTTATCTTTATTTTTGTCTTCTACCATAGGGTTAGTGGTAGTCCGATGGAGTTTCTTTCGCGAGGCATGTGGCCTCGGGTTTGTTATCTTTGTATTTTCTGAACTATGCAATAAAAAAGCTGCGTGTATCGGTTCGATGCAGAAGCTGGGGTTTCGTTCCCCATTTATTAGAAAAAAAAGTCTCATCCGTTAGCACCACATATTCTTAGACCATATTAATTCGTCAAGTATAACCCAACCCAGAAGAAGAAAACATTTAGTTACACTTATTATTTGGTGATTATGTGACTTGTTTCCTTATCATGGTTTCTTTTACCATGCTTTCATCACACTTTTTGCAGACTAATAAATTACGAACTACTCCCTCTGATCGAGAGCATAAGGTGTATTTTGATATGCTCTGACCAATAATTGGTCTAATTATATATAGTTTACCTTAAATAAAACATCCATAATGATGTTTATATTTTAAAGTACGTTCATACATATGATTGTCATTTTGTAACCAATCTATTCTACACGTGTATGTATGGTTGTGTTCCCGCGTGCGCGGATTTTCAATGATTTACCTGCTAATCGTTAATCCGATTGGCGATCTCTTACACTGCTATTTTGGTTTCGAGAATTTTTTAAAACTAAGGCACTCGTTGATTTTTTTTTCATTGCACTAGTTGCCATAGTACGGTAACATGGCGGTCAGATTAGTATCAAATAGTTGCCACGATAATTGTGCATAGTCTAGAGAGCTCGTTACATGTTTTCAGACATCGTCCTGATATGCAAAGTTAGAGAGGAGACTAATGGATGGTGTCACTCCACCAAAATTTGTATCATACAAAACTTCACATCAATGTACAATGACATACAGCAAAGTGGCAACCAAATCATTTTAGCCTGGCTACTTAGTAGTTCATAATCTGATAAGTATGTGACGACAACTATCTATGAAAAAAGTTACCAAAACATGCCAATATGCAATCTAGTTTCGTATATCTCATCGCGATTAAGACAAGGTGAAAACGGCACGTATAACAGATTAGCGGTTGAGATAGAAATAGTTTCAATTTTAAACACGAAGCTGAATTCCAGTAATAGCATCGCTGGTGTCACCGCATCCATGCATGTTTCGTAACTGCACCTCAACAATGAACCTACCATTTTGGCGCTTCGTCGCTTCCGCCTTCTCACCACCATCAATTTCCTCCTCTTTTACGGCCATATCAACCCTAAGTCATGGCACCGGGACCGGACATAACATATGAGTGACGCAAGGACAAGATTACCTAACTACAACAACATAATAGCCTGTGTCCCCAAGGACATGGCATTTCGGGTAACGGGTATGTAAAATATTTGTAAAAACTTTTCATAATGTCAAAAAATTCTAAATAAAATTTCGGATATACGTCATGACATTTTATGTTAATAACACAAAAGGTTTCGTGAAAAAGAGAATGTATAGGTTTCGAGCGGTTGGGCGATCGCTTCATGCACGGTAATTTTCCTAAAATGGGCAAAACTCATGGTCAGAAAGTGTACACCATTTTGGCAAGGAGGAGACCGAGCTTTCCTGCCGACATGGACAGGCGAGAAACGATAAAAAAATCACAACAATTGATCTAGCGCCACTCCAAAGAAAGAAAAAAGGAACCAGCGAAGAAGATGCGAAGTCAAGCCCACGCGGGAGGGGGTGCTAGCAATTAAACTTGGCGGCGGCGCGCGCGAACGGGGTCTGGTCAGCGAGAGGAAGGTAAGGGAAAGGGTACGCCACGGACCACGTGTGCCAATGTCACACACCACGCGGCAACAACAGAATATCAAGGACGTCTTCCATATCTTTCCCTCCGCTGGTTGCTCCTCGCCTCCTCCCCGTGGCCCAGCTCACACGCTCATTGCCGAGCTGCTCTTCCCTTCTTCCCGAATACCGAGCAAGAGGAACCCAACTGCCTCTCGCCGGCCTCCCTCCCGCTCCACGGCTAAGCTAGCTCCTGCAGCTCTCGTCCACAACACAGACAGGCAAAGCGGCTACGTCCCATCTCTTCTCTTCTCCTCTCTTCCCTTGCCGTCGCCGGGGGCGGCGAACCGAAAATCGACACCACTTATAGCAACAGGTAATCTTCTTGTGTCGATCGCTGTGTGTGGCTCAGGTTGGAAGAGAAACAACAAGAGTTCGATCTGTATTATTCCGTGCTGGGAAGCGGGTGTTTTGCTTTGCCGCGGTCGAATTCTGAAACTGGTGATCGCAGCCTCGCAGGCGCAGCAACCTGCGCATCTTTCATTCCTCCTTTTGTGGTTGTTTGTTTGTTTGTTCCAACGAAGCAGTTCGGTTGGTGATCTCTCTCCCGCCAGCCGCACCTCTGTTTGAACTGTTTTGGGCCCTGATTTTCCTGCCCGTTTTTAGGATTTTTTTTGGGGTTGGTCCGTTGCTGCTCGTTGCCAGGGTCCGGAGCTCCGGATTCCTTGGTGGGATTAATTTGTTCCCTGCTCTCTGGCTCAGTTTGTTTGGCCTCCATTTTCCACTCCGGAATTCGTGTTCTGGTTTCACTCCTCAGAAAATTCAGTTTGAAGTCTGCTCCTGCTACGTTTCTGATTTTCAACTGCCTTCTATCCGTGTTCAATTCGGGACTCACTCGCTTCTTCTGGAATAATTTTGGTAGATTGGATGTCTTCTCAAACAAGTAGTTCGATTTCAAATCTGTTCCGTAGTTGCTCACTCCGTGTCTTTCTGTTGGCGGCTCTTCTTTGCAGAACAGTCAGTTGAACTAGGAGCCCCTCTAATGGCCAGCGGCGGCACAAGCATCAGGAGGTATGTTGGCGCCCTCAAGGACTCCACCACCGTCGGCATCGCCAAAGTAAATAGTGATCATAAGGTAACAACAACATCGATCTCTCCCTTTCCTGCACTACTCATGTTAAGATTCGATTCCATCAATCAAACCGTTTCCAATTATTTCGTTATTGTCGCTCTCTGTAACAGCGAATGGACATTGCTATTGTGAAAGCCACCAACCACGTAGAGAGTCCCGCAAAGGAGAAGTACATAAGAGGTACACACATCATTTTTGACCAACATGAAGACTACCTTTTGTTGGTAAAGGATGACAACTTTGATTTTCTACCATGGTTCTGATCATGCACCTGCTGTTTTCAGATATTTTTCAGCATCTTTCTGCCGGGAGGGCTCGCGCGGATGTGGCATACTGCATCCGTGCCCTCGCTAGACGTCTTTCCAAGACGCGCAACTGGGCGGTATGTCTACTATGATTTTCCTGATATTCGTAGTGAGATATAAAAGGTTCTTTACTATTATGCCTGTTTTAAGTGACCGGATGGTGTCTGCCCATTTTGTGCAATTCACCACGATATTGTTTTACCAGATAATAGTTTTACTTGCTACGGTCAAGGTGATGCTCATAACTGAACTTAAATGGTGCTTCTGACTGATAAACTTTTCATCTCCATATTGATTTTCCAGGTTGCACTCAAGACATTAATCGTCATACACCGTGCCCTTCGCGAGGTTGATCCGTCATTCCGTGACGAACTCATCAGTTATGGAAGATCTAGTGGCCATATGCTTCATATGTCCTACTTCAAAGATGACTCTAGCGCTGAAGGTACTAGTTGCTTGCTAACTTTACCCTGATCCAGTATCTAGCATTGGAACTTCTCCTGACATGGTGTTATATTTGCAGCTTGGGATCACTCTGCCTGGGTGCGCAATTATGCTTTGTTTTTAGAAGAGAGACTCGAATGTTACCGTGTACTGAATTATGATGTCGAAGTGGACCCGTTGGTACGTAATCTAATGCAAGTTCCATTGGATTCTCGAATCTAGTGTGCAGTGTTTGCTTGCCATATTTACTCGTGAAAATAGGTTGCCAATGCATATGTAATCTTTACTTTCAAGTTTAGTGGATAGGTGTCGATGGACCATTTACATCTTATTTATGAAAATTACAATTTCTGCAGGGAACTCGAGATCTTGATACAACTGGTTTGCTTGCACAACTTCCCGCACTGGAGCAGCTTCTTTTTCGGCTACTCGGTTGCCAGGTGATTCATTGCTCTGTCATTCTGCACAAAAATTTTGAAACCAGGCAAGAGGCTTGCCTTTTCATTCTGCACAAAAATGGATCCGATTTATATATTTTTGAGGCGTCGTAACATTTTCAGTGATGTGTCGTAACATTTGAATATATATTACTTACTTCTGATTTATATTTTCAGCCACATGGTTCGTCATCTTATAACACAATAATCCAGCATGCCCTTTCAATGGTGAGGATTCAGAGCACCTTCAGGCAATATATTAGTAGTCCTGATTTATGCATTTGTTTGACTTTGTTTTGCGTGTAAAATGGAAGGTTGCTTTGGAGAGTGTTAGGATCCATACAGCTATCAATGATGGTATACTCAATCTTGTTGACAAGGTATGGTCACTAGCTTATTTTATAAAATTATCTTGTGTGTTCTGGTTTCTCTGGTCCATTGACTTCTTCTGCACAAATGCAGTTCTTTGAGATGCAAAGGGATGATGCTATTAGGGCCCTTGACATATTCAAAAGAGCAATCAATCAGGTAGATTACGTTTCTCTATTGCTGGTCAACTAATTACTTTATTAATTTGAATTGGTTTTGTACAACACCTGAAGTTTCAGGCTTGAATCATGTCCGCGTTTCTCTGTACTTATCATCGTTTTGGGGTTGTGTAGGCAGGGCAACTTTCAGAATTTTACGAGGTGTGTAAAACCATGCATATTGGGCGTGGTGAGAAGTTGTTAAGAATTGAACAGGTTTGGTTCTCATCCGTTATTATTCGTATATTTTTTTTACTGTAATTATTCATATATTTTTCATTGTTTTATTATGTGAGTAAGCTTGCTGATAGCCTATTGACAACACATGCAGCCTCCTACATCATTCTTACAAACTATGGAAGAGTATGTGAGAGATGCTCCCCTTGCTTCAAGAAATCAGGTTTGGAACTTTCAATAATGGATGGTACTTCTCACAGTTCAGTTAGTATCCTTGGTGTTTTCTTGTATTAAGTGGAATGCCGCTTTGTGGGGGTCGCCGGGGCGACGCATTTGTGCTCTCTCATGCCGCGAGAGTAGGGGGCTTGTGCAGTGGTGTCAAGCCTCTTGGCTTGTTTTGTAATCTTAAAACTCTCCTCCTTAATAAATGAAATAGGCAAGCCTTTTGCCTTGTTTCTTAAAAAAAAGTATCCTTGTATTTACAAAATCAAAGGGCCACATGTTCTTCGGAGGACTTAGAATTAAGAAACAGTTGGCTACAAGACGAACCTTTCGATTATTCAGTTGACTCTGTGATCTTTATTGGCAACTGTTCCATATTCCTCTGCTTGGAAATAATTTTAGGAAATTGTTATTTGTCCGTAGGCTGTTCTGGCAATAGAGTACAGAAAACCAGAAGATGAAGAAGCATCAACTTCACCTCCTCCTCCAGTATCAACTTCGGAACAAGAACCTGAACCTGAACCAGAGCCAGTTAAAGAAGTTGCGCCCAGACCCGAGCTGATGGATTTGCTGGTAACTTTCCAGCAAGCAAATATTATGTTATTTTCTTAGTCATAAACCATTGTTTTACTCTCAATCAGCCTAACATTTCAAACTTTACTTGCTAGGGTATGGATGAACCGATCCCTGACACTTCTGAACTAGATCAAAAGAACGCTTTGGCCTTAGCAATTATTCAACCAGGTAACCTATTTCTTGCAGATGAACCTTTGCAGTTGTTCACCGCGTGAAGTTGAAACCAAGAAGAAAATCAGGCAACTGCTAAAGTGCATGCGCTAATTATCGATCTCTGTTGCAGATATAGCACCTAAAGCTAGTTCCGAAAAAGTCGCCACTAGCTGGGAGCTGGCACTCATTACCGCACCGAGTTCAAATGACAATGTTGCTACTCCAAGAAAATTGGTAAATATTTTGACATATCTTTCTATATGTCTGTACCCAATCCCCCACACCAAAACCATACTCATCCATACTCTCTACAGGTGGGTGGACTGGACTTGCTCACTCTCGACAGCCTATACAACGACGCGCACCGACAAGCGCAGCAGAATGTTAGCTACAACCCCTGGGAACAACCAACACCCACATCATCGGCTCCGATGACGATGATAAACGAGCAGCAGCCGATGCACAACCCGTTCTATGCCTCGGCACATTATCAGCAGGCGTTCATGCTCCAGCAGCAGCAGCAGGCCTTCATGCTCCAGCAGCAGCACCAGTACCAGCAACAGTACCAGCAGATGATGATGATGGCTGGACCGTCTGTTCATCACCAGGCCTCTTCCAACCCGTTCGCTGGCTCGTACATGCCAGCAGCCGGCGGTACTGGTGGCTACCCTAATGGTCCGGCGATGCAGCGCCATGCCGGCAACGCCTACTCTGGAACCAGGATGATGTAGAGATGATTGTCTGGCATTTCATTCTTTTTTTGCCATGGCGATATTTTTGTGTGAATTAGAAGGATCACGGTGTACGGTCAAGATGGGTATAGCCCTCGAAAATTTGTTCCCGGCTATTTGTGGCCAGAAGTCCATTATTACCCATGGAAAAAAAAGTCGAGAAACATGGTAAAATTCTGTCAAACAGGTGCAGAGACAATTGTGAAATGGTTGCAATTGAGCGACTTTTTCTTTCTTTCTTTTGACATAGAAAAAGACAGCACTGAGAAAAATAGAATTGAACTGAAACTATGCAACATTAATCGATGAGTTAGATTAACGCAAGATGCACTGTGTTCAGATCAGCCAAGTGGTAAGAGAGCACGGTAAACAGATGCAATAACCTCAAGAAGACAGCTAAATGATGCAAGGCAGATAATCAATGAAACATCGAACAGAATAACATGCACATGCAACCGAACAGGCTTACTTCACCAATATCAACAAGGTCAAACACCAATGCCCCAAATCGTACTGCAGATATATTCACAAGTTGATGATCTCTCTTTCTCACGAGAATCGCACCACACAGGCGCGGTTCAGAAGAGCATGAGCAGGAGATCAGAATGCGCTGCTGTACTCGTCCTCGCTGTTCATCTGGATGAACCAGAGGATGGCCAGCCCGAAGACCCCGAAGGAGGACAGCTCCATCGTCAGGGCACCCCACCCAATGACTCCCGCGTGCTTCAGGATTGACGGGATGGCGATGCTCCCCACGATCGACGCCCCCGTCAGGAACTTTGTGAAGTTCACCCATCTACAGTGTAGAAATTGGGTCAGATAAAAATTTCAAGAAATAAATCTACCATGTAAGAAAAATAATTTTAGGAATAAGGCAGGAACTCTTGTTCACACTGATATTTAACAACAGACAAACCATCTTGAAAAACATGGCCCTTTGTCAAAAAATGTTACATGTACCAGTTTTGCCCTTGGGAGTAGAAAAATGTTCATGACAAGTGTAACAAGAATAAAACAACAGCAGCTGCCAGGTACGAAAGGATCATCACTTACCCATCACCCTCATTCGACAAGAAGGATGGAGAATCAGAGCCCAGAAAAAACAAGAGTGGCATTGGAAGGATGAGGTACATCAAAACTGCAACAAATGGCATGGATTATTTACATACTCCAGAAAACAATTATCAGATATAGGTTTGGGATTGTAAACAATAGTAATATCTAACCTGTTAACATTGGCCACCAGTTGTTGTATACAGCACATGCCTGACGAAGAAAAGGTTACAGATACTTAGGCAACATTGAGAAAATGATGAAAAGCTGACGCCGAGATGTTAAATCGTGATCCTTACCAAAATCTGCAATGTAATTCCACCAGAGACCAATATTGCCAGGGCGGCAAGTCTACCACTATGCAAACATGTTCTCATGCTACGTGACAGTGCCATCGTTCCTTCTGCTGTTTTTTTTTTTTTTTTGAAAGGCCTTCTGCTGTTGTTCAGGTATACAGTTTCTGGAACAGGGGAAAGGCACACAATCAAAAACATTGCAGACATAGCATGTAAAACGTAGTATGATCTTGAAACGAAGAATTGCTAGCTCCATATGATTTTCAAGGCGGAAAGCGAATGACAACTGAACTACATCCATATGATTTTGTTACTGAATAAGCATAAACAACCTATCTAGATCAAGGATATGCTCTCAACCTGTCTAAATACACACAGTCCATGTTTCCAGTATGCTTTCCCTATCAGAAATTCAGAATAACACTTGATTTCGGTCTACTGGCGAAATAAAAGTCATGTGCAGAAGTAGGAAAAATTTCGTGACCAGCATATATACTCTGGAATCTGGATCACCATACAGTGATAACTGAATGAACTGCTTGCAAAATAAAGAGATTCAGACCATAATCTGCACGCAACCCAGAATAATCCCTCGCCCTAGGGAGGAACAAAAAGGTCCTCGGCTACCGAATTCTGATGCCGGGCAGCTACATATCTAACAATTCCAGTTGCCGAATTCAGAGGGACGAAGGGCGATTCAGATCGGAGAGATTCGAGCAGAGCATCCCGATCGGACGGACATAGGCGGGCGCAGAGACGGGGAGGAGAAGGATGCGTACCGACACGCCGTGAATCGCGTGCGGCAAAAACGGCTGCCGCCGCCGCTCGATGACGAGGCGGTGGCGGATGGCGGGGAGGGATCTCCGGCGAAGAGGATCGGCGGATTCAGGAGCGCGATTGAAGGTCCGGCTGGTGGTGGTGTGGACGGCTGAGTAATCAATAACTAACTATAATCCCTAATCCTGAGGGTTTCCTAATCCGCATCGAGAGGGATCTGGCTGGCCGGCGTCTTCACCGGCTCCAACACGCCACGAGTTCACCCGCTGATGTGGAGTGGTCACAGGCACAGCAACACGTAGCCGGATTTATGAGTTTGTAAACAAATCTAGCAAAAAATAAAGTGCAGATTTAAATAAACATGGCAGTATGATGGCGGCGCCAGAGTTAAATTTTGTATGGTTAAGGTGAAATTGTGTAGCCAAATACACGTATTTGTATTTTTATTATTTTTTGCTTGAGCTTGTATGTCAAAAGGCTGCGTAGTCACACTGACTGCACAGCTTGTACGTGGCTACGCCTAGAAAATAATTCATCCTTGATTGAAACTGTTGTAATACCTCAAGATCATCTAGCTCAAGATTTGAGCCACAACCGAGATAGAATTAAGGAAAACTTATCTTGATGCTTGAGGTGGAGTCCAGGGCTTCGAGGGATGAAGCTCTTGCTCATCTTCACCTTCACTGTAGCTGTTGGAGCTTTAGGAAGGTGCAGGAGGGATCCTTCCTGTGGTTCCTGTGCTAGGCTGGATTGGGCAGCAGGGGTGAGAGAGAGTTCTAGGTTTCTCTTTATTTTTTCTTTCTCTTTATTTCTCCCGAAGGAGCACCCCTTATTTATAAACATGCACAGTACCACAGGGGGACCCACCTGTCAGCTGGATAGAGTGTGTGCCCCCAATCAGGGCAAACTGACTTACTGTTGCGTGCTACAGCTGCAACACTGTTACTATACTGTAGCTGCCGAAATTCTTGACCTAGGTTTAGCCTAGATCAAAATATCCAACATTCTCCCCCTTGATCGTAAGGCTAAACTTTATAATCCCACTTATCAATGAAATGGCATACGAGATAAAAAGATTACTGCGGTCAGTTGTTTAGTACCGCAGAACCCAGTTACTACAATATACCACCCATCTCAAAATGGAATTTCTTTAACTTATGAGCTCCATAAACTTAAACTTTAGTAGAAAACTTACGAGCTCATACCTTTGTCGGAACTTATACAGAGACAACAAGTTACAATGGTCAATTAAGTACCGTCGAACTAATTGACTACAATACATCATTCCAGCGAAGAGACAAACTCTTCTTAGTGTTTGGGGAGATGGTGTTGCAATGGTCCCAAGAGTGCAATTTGTTCTCTTATGAATATGTATACACATAATTATGCGCGCACTTGAAACGAGAACAATATGTTTTCAGAGTCTTAATTAGTCCCTTAATAATAGGCTGCCAAATAATCTTAATGCTGGCAAAGTTAGAAGGCAAGCCTCTTTAAATATGGTGCTTAGAGCTTAATATCTTATGTAATGCTTACATACAAGCACCCAAAATTTACTTTATATGTGTTCAACCCTTATGTCGTAAATCTAATACTTATTTGTTGAACACCAAAAACTTAATTCATCAAGGCCTTGAACATAATTGACTCTGCATTCAAACTTTCACAATGTCTTAGGTCTGGCAATAACCTATTGACATGCTACTCGAATTGACTGCACTCTTACATAATATGTCCTGGGATAAAATTTCTTAAGATAATCCCTTAAATTATTATGGATCAGGGACACAAATCCATATCTTAAAACATAGGGATCGAAACATGCCACAATTTAATTTGCATCTTAACAATGCTTTAAGAAAATTTGGGCAATATGGCTCCCCCTGCAAGGGTGAAACTTTTGTGGATAAAACGTAAGAGGACTTTTTCACTCCTTGCAAAAATACTTTAGAGACCCACAACTTTGTGGCCATCATGTTTCTTGAATGTGAGCATGTAATCCCTTAGTGTGATATATTATCACACAGTTACTTTAGTGCTTGTGCCAGCAAGGCAAAGCTTTTCTTAAATATTTTTCCAGGAGGTCCTAACCCGGACTTATGTCTGCCAAGATATCCCGGATACAAAATCTTTAGGGCACATAATAACTTAAGCATTAGTGACAACGTAAGGAAAAATTCATTGCCCTTGAGGGAGTAAACATAAACTTTAGGGTGAACTTAATACTCCTTTTAATGGACCCATCTCAGTGAGTTTTAACAACATAAGTACATCACTAAGACAAACTTATCAGTTCCGAGAGTAAACCTCGGGTCTTATGCAATATCCCTATTGCTCATAATTAACATAAGATTGATTCATCAGAAAATTATTATTGACAATTGATCATCATCATTAATTCTTTATTTCATAAAGGATGGTTTCCATCTCCAAAATTTTAAATTCGGTGATCATGTGCCACTTTTCTCACAAACTCCCAGTCTTATCATTATATCAACAAGTCTTTCGTCAAGACCCGTTGCTAAAACTTTAGAGAGACCAATTGAGGAAAAATGGTCCATAATTTTGTCAAGGTGACCCTTGACAATCTGGGAGTTAGTAGATGGTTCTACTCATGGTATTCATGATGGAGTTCTTAATTGCCATGCAATATTTGACTGCTCTCTCTTAAATTTCAACATCATACTTCATTTCAGAGTATCATAATTTTATTATCCTTCTTAAGTGATTTAGGAGAACTATTGTAGAGAGCAGACTTGTATCTTACTTAAGAAACATGGCATAACCATTTAGCATTGAAAGGCAATCTAATAATTCTTAGTCATAATGATGCCCTTAGGAGATGGAGTCTTTAATAAATCAGACTAAAAGTGGTACTTAGCTCAACAAAAGCCAACTTAATGTCAAACTTAAATACCTTATTGGTGGAATCTAAACATACCTGATAAAATACTTCTTCCTAAGTTGAAATTCATGGAGAAGTTCAATGCTCCCCCTCGAAATGTGGACTGAGCCATAGCTAAACATTTCGACGAACTTCCATAATAAATATTCCACATTTAGTAGAGAAGTCAATAAAATTTGTAGCACGAATCACATTATTGGAATGGAGAATGAAGAACTTAATTTATGCTAATGGATATCTTCCAGTAGCTTTAAACATTAGCCTCCAGTCCTTTAAGACTTCTCTCAAAACTTCCTTATTTATGAGGCCATAATAATATTATGCATATAACATCTTTATCCAAAATGTTTACACACTTTCTTATGGATATAAAATCCTTTGAGCTTAATCACAGTCCACTTTTGTGCTTTATTGTAGATGACATAATAAAGTGAACTCAAAAACTCGATAATTAAATCATGAGAATTTTCATGATCAACATAATCCTATAGAATTTTGAGAAGCTTCTTCAAATTACTTCTCCATTAATGCCAAATAAACTGTATTTTGAATGGACTAGGAAATTGTTTTCCTAAATCCTTACTGGTACACTCCCCAGATTCTTACTGGGTCTTGCTCCCAATAAACATTAATAGACAAGAAATCCATTGGATTTTCGTCAATACTTTAGTAACCAAAATTTCTTTAATGAGAGCTCATTATTTTTGTATATACTTCATTATTTATGACCTCATAAAACAATAATATATACATAAGCTTAACTCATTTATCATAAGAAGCATTAAATCAGCCGAAAACATTATGGCTGAATTGAAAAAGATTAGCAATAGGGATAAAATTCATGATCATGTAGAACATAATTCCTCATGTAAACATTAATTTTAGGGAATAACACATGTATCCAATCAACTTTGGTCATAATGAATTCACGTGTCACAACCTAACCCAAAATAATCATTAAATCTTCAACCAAAATTTCCTTTGGTTCCATCATAATTGGAGATTACTTAGTTAGGGATAACTTAATGATCATAAATGTTGAAAAAATTCATCAGTTGATTTATCTGGGAATAAAACAGAGGCACTTAATAGCAGAAGCGAATTTTAAGACAATTGACGTCTTTTACCTTAATTCCCCGAAGGTACTTAAATATTTGTGGCATATTGCATTATGTCCACAAGCCTTATGCATGAAATCTTTCCCAGATCATAAACTTATTTTGTTGATCTGATCACATCAGATTTGGCCAGAAACGGACCAGAACAACAAACTTTTGCGAGCAAGTATTTATTAATCAGCTTTGGCCAGAATAACAAATACATGTCACACTTTATAGCCTCTTAAACTTCTTTCACCGATCTAGCCCACATCAGCTTTGGCCAGAAATGGACAAGACCAGCAAAAAATTGTGATTAGATACTTATCAATCAGCTTTGGCCAGAATGACAAATATCAGTCACACTTGGACCAGAACAATTAAATTTTGTGATCATGTGTTCATCAATCAGCTTTGGCCAGAATGTTAAAACACAAACCACATTTTAAATTAGAGACACTTTATCGAAACAACTTTATTGAACATGCATGGCTTAAGGACCAAAAACCTTATTGATGGGCACTTAAACATGGCAATCCATGGTTTAACGAAATATAACCATGAAAAGTCAACTTTTAGGGATATTTATGCCCAAAACTTAAGTATATGTGAGATCAAAAGACTTAACTTAAATCCTCCACTTAATTTTCTCACATCATCATAATCCCTTTTCAGGGTATCATAATTTTCAGTATTTTCTTTCGGTACTTTTCAGGAGGATCATGAAGGAGAACATAATCAACATTTGAGGAAACTTTAGTGATCATAAACTTTCTCCTTTCATGAAACATAGTTGCTATCATTTAATTGCCTTATGCCATTAAATATTCCGGGAATAAGAGAGACATTAGATGCTCCAAAAATAAATTGGATGCTTTAATAAGCATCAACATTATAAACTTTATTTACTGATCGAACCCAAAACAGCTTTAGCCAGAGATGGGTAAGAATCAATAAAGTTTTGTGGTCAAAGTAACCACACTTAATTACATCCTCACCTAAAAATACCTTTTATCAATCTGGCTCGCATCAGCTTTGGCCAGAAGCGAACCAGACCAACAAAAAAGTCTTGGTCGAAATGCCCGCCAATCAGCTTTAGCCAGAAATGACGGACATAAGCCATACTTAATTAGAGGATATACCAATTTTTATTTTGCAGCAGAAATATTATGACATCACGATAGCAATAATCATCATAATAATTCTAAAGCCATAAAAGTATTTACTAAACATAATAAAAATCATTAAAAGTGACTTAATATGGCACATAAATGCATAATGATATAACAAAACACCAAAGAATAATTTGGCTCATAATATCATAACATGTCAAAACATAAACATTATCCTTAAAGCTTATTCAATTTAGCCAAGGCTTATACAATTAGCCCTTTAAAACTTCATTTACTTCAGTCCAGAACTTAATTATTCTGAACAAAAACTAATTGTTCCAGGGCTTTATACAAATAATTGATCATAAGGGAGAAAAACATAAAAGCCCCAAAACATAATTTTATTGCCTAAGTCATTAAAAATAACTTAACATAACACATAAGAGCATAATTAAGACATAAAACAGCTAATTAAAACAATAAGCATAATAATTTATGCAGGAAAATTAGCCCTGAACATTATTTATTTCAGCCCCAAATTTTTTATTTTATTTTATTCAGCATAATCAGCCAAACTGGGCCGAAAACTCAGCCCAGCTCTTAACTCCCCTGATCCCCTTTGGGCCTTGGCCCATTTATCGGCAGAAGCGCTGCGAGCCGTCGGATGCCGATCCGATGGCTGGGAGCGGTCGCGACTGGATAAGACCAGCGTGACGCTGCCGCCCCCGCGAACCCTAGCTTCACTTTCACCCCCTTCCCCGCCTCCCGTGACTGGAGAGAGACGGCGGCGACGAGCATCGCGCGACGGGAAGAAGGCGTCGGCGTCGACCAGGCCCTCTCGCCGGAACTGCGTGGTGCTATGGCTAGCGCGCAGCTCCGTCGAGCGGCTCTCGGCGGCGCCCTTTGCGAGGCGGCTGTGCACGCACGCGAGTGTCCCCGCGGCGGCGACGACTACCTTCGCCAAATCCGGCGCAGCAGCTGGTCTCCTACGACGACTAGCGCATGAGAAGAGCAGCAGCCACCAGCCGATGCAGTGGATGGCGAGGCCGCTCGGGTTTGAGCCCGAGTACACCCGCAAACATGAGATGGTGGCTCCGCCACCGCCGTGGCTAGCGGCGACGACGAAACCCGTAAGGTAATCATCCACTTCCATTAATTCATTAGCATTAGTTTTAGGGTTCCTCCAAAATTGGGGATTTCTTCATAATTGGGGTTTCGGTAATTGGGGATTTCTCTTCTAAACATTCAATCCCCTCTTTAACTTGTGCTTTAAACCGAAACCACAAACTTAAAACAGGAGGGAATCACGTAATTGCTTAAATTAGGGTCTCGGATTTGGGGAAAACATTGAGATTCAAGCATCATTAGCTTCTTTCCCCATCAATTTGTAACATAAACCGAAAACACAAGCTTAATTACAGGGGGAAAACATGAAATTTCAGTTCTAGGGTTTGAAAATTTGGGAATTTTTGCTTAAAAGCTTGCTGAAAAGATTAATTCCCCTTTTAACTTCATCAATTTAAAACCCCAGAACCTTAATTTAATACTTCAGGATTTATTCCTTAAGAAATTTAGGGCTAAACTTGATGGACTTGATCTTTAGCTTGAAACAGAACAGAACAAGCAAGAACTTGAGCATAAGAAAGCTCAAACTTGAAGCTAGATGGCTCTGATACCATTGTTGTAATACCTCAAGATCATCTAGCTCAAGATTTGAGCCACAACCGAGATAGAATTAAGGAAAACTTATCTTGATGCTTGAGGTGGAGTCCAGGGCTTCGAGGGATGAAGCCCTTGCTCATCTTCACCTTCACTGTAGCTGCTGGAGCTTCAGGAAGGTGCAGGAGGGATCCTTCCCGTGGTTCCTGTGCTAGGCTGGATTGGGCAGCTGGGGTGAGAGAGAGTTCTAGGTTTCTCTTTATTTTTTCTTTCTCTTTATTTCTCCCGAAGGAGCACCCCTTATTTATAAACATGCACAGTACCACAGGGGGACCCACCTGTCAGCTGGATAGAGTGTGTGCCCCCAATCAGGACAAACCGACTTACTGTTGCGTGCTATAGTTGCAACACTGTTACTATACTGTAGCAGCCGAAATTCTTGACCTAGGTTTAGCCTAGATCAAAATATCCAACAGAAACAACTTTATTATGGGTCGGTCTCAGAGCATATGCAAAATGTTTAAAAAGTATAAAATACCTGATTTTTTGAACAAGGTTTGTTGGAAAGGGCCCGAGCTACAGATGCAAATGCTGGACCACTTGGGTAACCTGTGATCCTCTTCAATCAAATGAACTAAGAGCTCGTTTGGCACCCATCATTTCATTTCATTTGACAGGAATGAAATGATGGCATCATTTCATTTCATTTGGAAAGTGAAATGACAGGGTTAGAGATAGGAATTGGCATAGCATACAATAGGCATTTGCTGGAATTCCAAATGAAATGACAAGTCAATTCCATGCCAGCCAAACAGGTTGATTATGGAATCACAAATGAATTCCATGATTCCAGCTCGAAATGATGGGTACTAAACGACCTCTAATGTTTTAGAAATTACGTGTGTTTTTTGTCTGAAAATTTAGTTCATCTGAATGAACTAAAAACAGTGGAAAACAAATTACATGTACCGTTAGGACGTGGACATGTGTAGAAAATATAGATTTTGTTAACATTTGGAGTACCGGACATATACTTTTGGAGTTGAGGGTTTCTTTTTTTGGAAAATAAATTATATGAATGAAGTGGCTTTTAGGCTACTTGTTTTTCCCGCTTGCCCCACCTTTTTTCCTTCGTTTGTTTCACCTGTTTCTACCTATTTGTGTAGCCAATTTTCGGCAACACAAAATATAAAATACACAGGCACAAAATATAAAACCGACTTTTTGGTGGCCTTAAACTACTTTTCCATGTCTTTTTTATGGCATCTGTTGGAAGTAGAGATTTCTGGCTCCCAGATTCGAGTGCTCACTGTACTAAAAAAACCAAAAATCATACTTAATTTCAGAAAAATCTGAAACAAATCCTGTATGTTGTCAATTATGTATCCCTTAAACATGCAAAATCTCGATTTGAAATAGTTTATATTCTTTTTTTAAGGTAACATGGCAGGTGTTCTGCCGATTCAATTAAGAGGATAGAAAGGTTCAGTTACAAGCCAGGGGGATCCTGACGACAATACACAGAGAAAAGAACTGAAAAAAGAACAGGAAAACGAAAGTGAACTACTCGCCACTTTCAGGCGCTGCGCCTGGCTCGTGGGGAACTGCCAACAGGTCCTGCTCGAGGAGGTAGGAGCCGAGGATCAGAAGATCATATTTGACCATCTCGCAAATGTGCACGTCCTGCAAGGTTTTTTGCTGAAAAACTCGCCGACAACGCTCCTTCCAGATGTGCCACACTCCATAGATTGCCAGCGTTAGTTCATCCTTGGATAAGGCAGAGAGCATAGCATCCCACCAGTCTTGAGGCTTGAGGAATTGCCCAGGTTGGATATATAGAGCCCATGCCCCAGTCCAAGCAGCCAGCTGATTCCAAACTCCTCTAGCATAGGAGCAAGAGAGGATTAGATGCGCTGCAGTTTCATCCTCCTGATCACAAAGCTGGCAAGCATTGCCATGGTCAAGCCCACAGACCTGTAGCTGGTCGTCTGTCAAAATTCTCTCACGAAGCCATAACCACATGAAAGATTTGCATTTGGGCTGAGCCCTTGCTTTCCAAAGACGCGAGAAGTTGATCCGCGAGAAGGAACCAGCGAACTGCGCGCTATAGGCAGACGAGGCCGTGTAGACAGCTGTTTTAGAGATGTTCCAAGTGATCTGGTCCTCCTCATCCGTGGCATAGTTTATATTCAGAGATACAGAAAAATGACAAATATGTGGATCTAAATGTACACACTTTCAAATCTACAAAACATATAAGATTTTGTCATTTTTCATAGGTCAGAATGCAAAAGTGCAATAGGACTGCGGTGACGCTTCAACATGCTCAAGCTACATGCACGCGGGACACGCAGCAAATTACACAGACGAAAGCCAGCCATCCTGTAAAACTCAGGAAACATAGGGCCTTGCCTTCAACGGGGAAATTAGTTCAGGCCTGATTGAGTCCAAGAAATAAGAAAAAGCACGCTCAGAGACTAAAACTACCTTTGATACCTAAACCTGCTCCACCTGTACCCAAGCAAGCCACAGTGTGCAGTTTGCATTGTTACAACGAGTTCATATGAACGGGACACAGGCAGTCGCAGCGATCATGGTGCTAGATCCGGGGACATACAAAACGAATAGCAAAGGCTGAACTGTCCACCTATGCCTCAAAACGGAAGCCTGCATAAACACCATAGGACACGGTGAGCACTAGAACTGAAACTCCATACCGAAAGAAATGGAGGTAATAATTCATTGGGATGTTAGGACCAACATACTACTAGATCATGTTGTGTGAACGTTGGAAGGATTTTTTATCAACATGAAACTGAACAAAGGTTTAACTTGTAGTATTTTGACCAACTGCTTGATCTTCAAACAGCCAAATATAACTGTCTAATCGTGGGAACAAAAACAATGGCCTGACAATGTAGAACTGGCGGAGAAAGATATTTGTCGAAGCATGTTATGCACGGGTTGAGAACCGAAAGATAATAACTGTGAAGAGTGGTAATGGTTACTTATAGGCAAACAAAGAGCCTACTGGATGTCAATTTTCTCAGAAAGTACGCCATGGGTTTGGAGAATCCTTAAAATATGGTGAAACCTTGTATCATCCTTCGTGTTACATATGATTTTGACTAACTTGAGATGCTTCGATAGTAATGACTGTTCCCTTGAATTGTAGCTTTCAGCTGTTTTGATCACATGTTCCTGTGGCAGAAAAATATTTTACTTCACTGAAGTCAAAACGATGTAGTGGCATCTTTAAAGACAAAAACTATGGTAGTTGGAGAACATATACCGCTTGACTTCTAAATTTAAGTTGAACCATAAGTGTCTGCAGAATTGGTGAGTGCTGAAGAAAGTAATTCAGTCCAGTAAAGTTATCATCCACGCACCACTCACTGAGCAACAATGTTTTTAGCTTGCTAAACATAGGGCACCATTTCAAATCCATTAGGAGCACCGAATCCTGGACAACAGGAAGAGGGTTACACAACGATTCAAGATGAAGTACATGATGTTTTTTGAGGTACAGAAGTACATGGGTTGGAAACTTTGTGCTGGTTCTTATATTTAGAATAATTAAAGGGTTATCAGATACCGAGATTTATATCCCAAGCTGTACTTTGCAAGTTTCTGGTCTACTCATAAACATGGTTCACAAATTAATCTTAATCCTAAATGTTTGAATAGTTTACATGACTAAAGTATCAGGTAGCATGCGTAATGTAGTGCCATTCTCACAAAACCATGTAGCAGAGACATTCAAATAAACAGGAAGATTCAAGCATGTGGAACGGTGAAATCATGCAGTGCACATAATTGTTATGAGGTGAGCAACTAACTCGTATTCCAGGGGGCCAAAGGCCTTATATACACACGTCTACAGTAAATGTCTACAGTAAACTAGATTACATGTCTAACACCCCCCCCCTCAAACTCATGGTGGATCAACAACACTGAGTTTGGAGAGAAAGAACCCATGCTGCGCTCGAGTCTGTGCCTTCGTGAAGAAATCCGCTAGCTGTAACTCGGAGGGCACATAGTGAAGAGCAAGAATCTGATCCTGCACAGCAGCACGCACAAAGGAGGCATCCACGCCGATGTGCTTGGTGAGCTCATGCTTCACCGGGTCACGCGCAATGCTGATGGCACCTGTACTGTCTGACAATAGAGAAGTCGGTGCAGCAGCAGAAACACCAAAGTCTGCTAGCAACCATCGCAACCAGGTCACCTCAGCCGTCAACATAGCCATCGCTCGCAACTCAGCCTCTGCACTGGAGCGGGAAACTGCCTTCTGTTTCTTCGTCTTCCAGGCAATGAGAGATCCTCCAAGAAAAACACAATAGGCAGACAGCGAGCGGCGATCAGAAGGATCACTGGCCCACGTAGCATCAGAGTAGGCCTGGAGCTGGAGAGAGCTGGAGCGAGGAAAGAAAAGGCGGCGGAGATCGTGCCACGAAGATATCGTAGAACACGGAGAAGGTGACTATAGTGGACAGAACTGGGAGCAGATACGAACTGACTCAGAATGTGGACAGGATATGATATGTCTGGACGAGTGACAGCCAGATAGACAAGACTCCCAACAAGATGGCGATAGCGTGTCGGGTCTGTGAGGGGATCACCATCGGTAGCACGAAGCTGAACATTGAGCTCCATAGGAGTCTCAGCAGTGCACTCATCACCAAGAGCGGCGCGAGCAAGAAGATCCTGAATATATTTTTCTTGGGAGATGTAGAAGCCATCAGAAGTCGAAGAAACCTCAATCCCAAGAAAATAGCGAAGAGGACCAAGATCTGACATCAGGAACTGCTCACGGAGGCGGGCCTTAACAAAGGCAATGTACTCAGAGTCATCGCCAGTAATGATCATGTCATCAACATATAAGAGGAGGAGCGTCCGACCACGAGGTGAGGTGTGGACAAACAGCGCAGGGTCATGGTCGCTAGGCACAAAACCAGCGGCAGTCACCACAGAAGCGAAACGCTCAAACCAGGCGCGAGGGGCTTGTTTAAGGCCATAGAGAGAGCGCCGAAGACGGCAAACCATACCATCAGGAACAGAGTACCCCGGTGGTGGCTGCATATAAACCTCCTCCGCAACTCACCATTGAGAAAGGCATTCTGGACGTCAAGCTGAGACACAGACCAATGACGAACAGAAGCCACAGCGAGAAGAGTGCGAACAGTGGTCATGTGGGCAACAGGAGCGAATGTCTCATCATAATCACGTCCCTGCTCCTGCTGAAAGCCACGAGCCACAAGACGAGCTTTGTAACGCTCAAGAGAACCATCGGAGCGAGTCTTGATCTTATAGACCCACTTGCAAGTGATGGGGCGAACACCGGGAGGAGAGAAACAAGATCCCATGTGCCGGTGCGCTCAAGTGCAGCAATCTCCTCAGCCATCGCAAGCTGCCATTCAGACTGAGCCATGGCATCCCGATAGGAAGTGGGCTCAACAGCAGCAGAAAGACTGACTGGGAAGGAGAATAGCGATCAGGAGACCGTAATGAGGTCCGAGAACGAAGGTTATGAGCCGGTGTACACGGGGAAGGAGGCGCACCGGAAGTGGAGGGCACGTCAGAAGGATCATCCACAGCACGAGGGCGACGAGTGTAGTGGAGAGGAAAAGGAGAGAGGGGACGATGTAGCGGGAGGAAGGTGGAGAGGTGGATGACGAGGAAGGAGAGGAGGAAGGTGGGGAGGGTGGCGTCGGTGGTGTATCAGGAAGAGTGGGACCCATCGGAGGAGGTGGGGGAGGAGGAACATGAGGCACAGAGGGAGAGGTGTCGGGAAGGATAAGGAAGGAGATATCCTCAACCGAAAAGGTCGAGGCAGTAGGACGCGGATAGTACGAACGAGACTCATCAAACGTCACATCACGGGAAATACGTAGCCGACGACTAACAGGATCCCAACATCGATAGCCCTTGTGCTCATCACTGTAGCCAAGAAAAACACATTCCACCGACTGAGCGGTCAATTTGGTGCGTTCGCGGGGAGCAAGGAGAACATAGCATACGCACCCAAACATGCGAAGAGCGGAGTAGTCAGGAGAACGACCAGAGAGACGCTCCATAGGAATACCACCCTGCAAAGCAGCCGAAGGCTGGATATTGATGAGATAGGTGGATGCGGAGACAGCCTCAGCCCAAAAGTGGGGTGGAAGAGAGGCGGCGATCATCATCGCACGAGCCGTCTCAAGAAGGTGGCGATGCTTGCGCTCAGCAACGCCATTCTGAGCGTGAGCACCAGGACAAGAGAACTGGGCGAGAGTACCCTGTTCGGCAAGAAAACCACGCAACATCTGGGAGATATACTCACCAGCCGAGTCAGCACGAAAGACACGAATGGGCGTGGAAAACTGGTGTGTACCATGGCAGCAAATCGCTTGTATATAGGGAGAACCTCGCTGCGAGATTTCATAAAATAGAGCCAAGTGTAGCGAGAGAAGTCATCAATAAAAAGAACATAGTAGCGATGACCACCTTTCGAATCGAAGGGAGCAGGACCCCATACATCAGAATGAACTAAGTCGAAAGGACGCTGAGAGACTGACTCACTCGTAGGATAAGGTAATTGAGTCTGTTTGCCAAGTCTACAACCATTACAATGTAAAGATACATCGCCAGAGACAGACCCTAAGACACCTTGATGCACTAGCGAGGACAAGCGAGAGCCACATATATGACCAAGTCGATGATGCCACTGTTGGAAGGACGCAGAGGAGGAGGCAGCAAGAGCATGGAGCTGGCGGGTGTGGTGGCAGCGGAAGGAACACAAAGCCAGTCAACCTCCCAAAGGCCCTGAGCCTCACGGCGCCGAGGGCCAGCTCCAACTAGAACCTGGGTGCGACGATCCTGAACAGAGCAAGAGTCGGTATCAAGAATGACACGACAGCCAGAATCAGTAAGTTGAGCAGCGGAAAAGAGATTCATGGTAAGACGGGGAACATGAGAAACACTAGGAACAGAAAAAGATGGAGTAGAAAGAATGCCACGACTAGCAACAGGAAGAGGTGTGCCATCGGCAGTAAGAACATTGACAGGAGAATCAAGAGGCGAAGAGAAGACAGAGCGGAAGCATCAGAAGACATGTGAAAGAAGCTCCAGAATCCAGAACCCACGGAGATGTACCTGACTGTGTAGGCGGTGGTGGCGAAGTAGCAGTAGTGGAAGCAGTCAGCGAGGCAACGGTGCCCGTCGAAGAAGAGCCAGAGGAAGCCAGCATACGCTTGAGCTGGGCAATGTCCTGGGCAGTGAAGGACTGTGCAGACGGAGGCGCACGAGCCGCGGAGAGGAGCGACCCATGTCACGCTGCTTCTTGAAACAATCAGACTCTGGGTGGCCCGGCTTCTTGCAGTAGTCACAGAACGGGCGAGACCTGCCCCCCTGCAGAGGGCGCCCACCCACCCCCCGTGGAGTGAGTAGCAGCGGTGGAGCAGACGACACGGAGCACGGGCAGCAAGCACAGTGGGAACCACAAGCAGACCAGCAGACGGAGCGAGTCTCCTCAGCACGAAGCTCTGCAAGTACCTCTGAGATGGGAACACGTCGACCACGGGCAAGCAAGTGAGCACGCCGAGCTCAAACTCAGGACGGAGGCGAGACAGAACTCATGGACACGCTGAAACTCCAAATCTGACCTGACTGTCTGACAGCAGCGACAAGTACCACAAACAAGTCCTCAGAGAGTCAAGCTGACGCCAGATGGCAGAGCACTGTGAGTAGAACTCATGACAGTAGAGTCTCCTGCTGAAGATCATGCTCCTGACGGACCACAGATAGGTAGAGAGCATCACCAGAGGGCTGATAGCGCTGACAAAGATAAGTCCACATAGCAGAGTAGTGCCTAATCCCATGAACTCAGAAGCAAACTGAGGCAGAACACTAGCAGTGAGAACAGCAGCAGCACGAGCATCATCATTGCACCACTGAGTGTAAACAGACAGATCATCCCGGTAAATAGAAAGGGACTCAGAATAATCCGATACCTGCTGGTCGTAGGCTTCAACTGCATGATCATCAGCATCCTTCGCAGCATCCCGATCAGCCTGAGAAGCATCAGCAGCAAGAACAGGTGGCACCGGTGGAGTAGGAGCCACAGGAGCAACGGGGCATGGCGGACAAGAGACCTCGCCAGAGAGAACGCCCCACAACAGGAGGCCGCGCATGTGGATACGCATAAAGCCCACAAACTCGGCGTAGTTGGTGCCATCAAAATCACAGAGCACCGAGGAACAGCAACATAGCCCGACGGAGACATCGCGGGCCCTCTGCTGATTTTTTTTTTTTTTTTTGAAAATCAACACAGGAGAGAGAAAGTAGATTGAACCAGCTCTCGACAGGGAGAGGCCGGGCTCGATGAGTCGAGCAAGCTCGACAGGGAGACGGCCGGGTGGCGACCGGCGGCGTGCCGGAGAGGGGCGGCGGCCGGCGGCAGTGCCGGAGAAGGGCGGCGGCCGGCGGCAGAGGCCGGTCCAGGCGAGCTCGGGAACGAGCAGCGGCGGCGGCCCGAGGAAGAGAGGCGGCGGCTGGAGGGCGGCCGGAGGGCGGCGACGGCCCGAGGCGGCGCGAGAGGTGGCGGCGGCCGGCGGCAGTGCCGCGGACGGCGACGGCGCAGGCAGGCCCAAGGGCGGCGGCGCGGCAGGTTGGCCCGGGGACGGGCGGAGACGGGGCGGCGGAGAGCAGCCGGGCCGGTGGCTGCCTCACACGGAGACGGCCGGGGAAGGAGAAGCCAGCCACAGGGCTTGCACAACAGGACTTGCAGGAACTCGACAGCAAGAAGGAGACGGGAAGCAGCTGCCGGCCAGCAGACTAGCGACGGCAGCGGAGGAGCACGGAGTTGCTGCGCGTGAGCGCCGTGCGAGGAGACCCTAACGTGTGCTCTGATACCATGTTACGAGGTGAGCAACTAACTCGTATTCCAGGGGGCCAAAGGCCTTATATACACACGTCTACAGTAAATGTCTACAGTAAACTAGATTACATGTCTAACAATAATGAGGTTGTTAAATATGTTTGTACTGACATATAACATGATACAAGCATGCATGAGATATAACAGATGACAATTAGCAACATGAGTTACCAAGAGGGGCGAATACCTGATTATAACAAGGCGATATTAGCTCTAAATTCGAAGCACTGGACAAACCTTGGAGAACCAAAGAAAAGCTTTCTTCACTATACTCCCCATCCTCATACTCACACACATTCATAACAGATGCTGTTACCAATGATGGCATGCTATCCAGCAAAGGATGCAAACCATGATCGTGATCTAGTTTCAAGGTGATGAGATTTGGGGCAGAAATAAGGGTGCGGGTATCAATACCAAAACGCCCACCGTGAATGTTAAGGTGCCGTAATGACTGGGACAAGATGTCAACACAGATGTCACAGTTTGCCAACTCTAACACCTCTAGCACGTGGTAGCTCGAAAAATCCACAGAGCAATCCATAAAGTACATGCGGCAGAGCTGTAACTTCTTCAGGTGCGATGAGATGAGAATCATACTCATATCGGTAACCCGGCAGGTGAACGAAATCCGAAGCACGCGAACTTGGCATGCTATGGCATACTGGAGCCACGGTTCCATGTGGCAGAACGCCCAATTAAACGCCTAGCTATCATCGTCGTCGCAATGGGCGGAAGTGATGTCACATAGGTTCAGAGGCGTTGGTCTGAGGAAGCGGATCAGCTCGTCGGCAAACGTGCTGGAGCCAGTCACGCCGCCGTAGGTCTCAGGGTCATGTATGCGCAGGGCGGGCACGGACTTCCAGAGCGTGCACCAGCGCTTGGCGAGGACGCACGTCTGCACGGCGCCGCGCGAAGGCAGGAAGGACAGCAGGTGCCTGAGGACGTCGTCCGGGAGGGCGCCGATGCGGTCCTCGCCACCGGCCACGGGCGTCTCCGTGTTGACATTGTCGGACATTGCGTCGAACAGGTTGGCCGCGAAGCTGCAAAGTTGTACAAGGTCTTCTCGGACAGACATTGTGAGCCGACCGAGAGCATCCAGCCGCCAGGATACCAGGTGGAGTAGGAGAAGTTGGACAAGAATCAAACCTACAGCCGCGGACAGGACATAAGGCCTGCGTGCTCTTCTTCTCCTCGCCGACGGTGCTCACTGTTCAGAGCTCACTTCTCCTTCTCCGAGCAGACCTAGGTGTTCCTCCTCCCTGACGGTGCTCGTTTCTCTCTTCTTCGAGCCAAGCAAGAGGCGAGCTCTCCCTCAGGCCATCTCCAGCTTAGCTTGTGGGAGAGGAGAGCATCACCTCCCAACCCCAAGAATAGCGACCTCGCCTCGACAGAGGATACATCACGCTCGTCCTCCGGAGGATCCCAGACTCAGTGTCTCCGTCGCTCCGTCCACGTTGTCCAATACTCCAATTGAGTATTTTCCTACTAATTTAGCCCTGCTTTCAAATCTTGCCCTTTCTATTGCCTTCGGAGCCATTGCCACTTGGCGCAGACGTTCTCCAGGGTCAAAGAATTGAGCGTGTCACATCCCATATATGCTACCATGTTCCATTAGAGCAAGTACAATAAGCTTATGTAAGCAGGCTATAAGGATTAAAATATTATTTGTTGGATGACATGAAGGAGAGAGAAGAGGAGAGAAGGGGAGTGGGCTCTCATGCAAGAGCCAGCTCTAGCACGTGTTTCTAGACACTTTGTGAGAGTGGGAGGTATGTCACATCTTAATAAAGTAACACATTTTTATACCTAACTATTGTACATGTTGACTATATGGCTGGCTATAGATGATATGTCAATCTCTTATAGCCAGGTGATGGCTATACTATTGTACTTGCTCTTAGTGTGAACCATTATCCCTACAAAATAGTAAGGTCTCTAAAATTGGTTGCTCCTTCTTACTCCCACATGTCATTCAATGAGCAGCGACACCTCAATATGGTATACCCCACTTAGGTATTACTCTATAGTTCACAGTTCTCAAATAATATACCTCCAATGGAGCAGTGACACCTCACCATGCTGAACCCACTGAGGTATTACTTTATAGTTCACAACTTTTAAATAACAAAATTAAGTATGAAAAAATTATGCTTGATATATACACATGTTTTATAAATACTAAACTCTCTAGCCTATCCTTGGTCTCACATGTCCTCCAATGTAGCAGCGACACCTTACCACTGTGAACCCCACTTAGTTTTTATTTTATAGTTCACAACTCTTGGGATATTCGTTTTGGCTCTCAGGTCCAAATGCTCCTGATATCTACACCATTGGACTTTAGGAAGATTCGTGCTGCCGGTTGTATTTAACCCCGTATTTCAGATTGGGATGCCTTTTATGAACAGTAGTATGGCCCACATCTGGGCAACAATAAATGAGGCGCTTGCCGTTTGGATGTGGATGGTACAAACGTGTATCAAGTTTAACGTGCGTTCACTGTAACACCTGGACCGGCAGGTCCATGTGCCTTCGTTCCATAGAGTAGAAATTAATATGCTGATATGCATCCATCAAACACTACAAGTTTACCCAGGAAAAAAACACCTAGAAGGTATTTGGTTCTTGAAATTCTAAGATTGCCAGTCAAAAGCTGGTCCTAATCCACAGGGCACAAGCAGTCCCAGACGCCCATCTAGCTGCAGCTCCGACCTGGGATCAGTCATTGTTTTCCATGCCAGTCTAGAACAAGTTATCATGGATTTTTTTCTTATATGTTAAAATAAGAAGCATCGCAATTTTTGCACTAACTAAGCGGGCTTGTTAGTTTGTGCTGCCTAATCTAATCTCACATTATCTATTTTTCACCCTACCGTAGTACTACATCTACCAGCACTACCATGCAGGACTCGTATTCGCTGACTTTGCCAGGGCTCAACGTCACCTGACTTTGAGTCATTGGTAAGTGGGCCCACTGTAGATGGGGTCCACATGTCAGCCACAAAGTCACCGGCTCCCCAACGTCAGCGAATCCCGAGCGTACCATGCAGTGACATGCAGTTAATGCAACGAGGCTTCAGAAAAGTGGGGCCTTGGTCCATTTATCTACGAGTCTCAACTAACCGGCCGTCAAGCATCGTCGAGGGAAACGGCAAGATTCAAAAATCCCCCTTGCTTTGCGGGCCCATCGTACTTGTCAGACGATACGCCAGGAACAGTACTCCAATTTCTGCACGCACGTATGTCGCTAGACAATACTTTTGGCACAGATCTCCACGTACAACATATGGTCCAGATAACGGGATTAGATGGACACGGGAGCCAAAACGCTGCCCCCACAACTCTCCAACATTAAAATAAAGTATGAGAAACATTATGTTTGATATATATACATGTTTTAGAAAATATGAAGCTCTCTAAAATTTGTGCCCTCTCTCCTTGCCGTATTTTTTGCCAAATCTGGCCGTTTTCACAGACTAACAACGGATCTGGCCCTTCCTAAGAACTAATTGCAAATCTGGCCCCTCGGTTTGGCGCCAACGCCGACGGCGCCGACATCGTGCAGGTCGGCGCCAGAGCCAGGACTCGCCGAAGTTTGCCGCTGGGCCCGGATGAAATCCGACGTGGCATGTCGGGGCCAGAGGCATTGGCGCCGAACTCCCTTCGCTAACTGAACCCAGATCGAGCTGTTCGGCGCCAGCCTCGATGGCGCCGACCTAGCAGATTAAATCCTAGTCGTTTTCTTGCCTCTCCCCCCCACTTCATTCCTCCCCCACAGCCGCCCCCAAGCACTCTCTCTCATGTCTTCTGCCCCAAACTTCAAATCCACTTAAAACTTGTGGATTTCTTCAAATTAGACCATGGCAACTCTTCTTGGAGGTATTCTCTCTCAAATCTCCTTCTTTCCATCCTCTTCCATCAATTTTATTAAGAAATTTCATGTCATTTTGGTTCCAATGTCTAGGACCTAAAATTTTGGTGCAATCTTTTGTTGAAGTAGTTAAGGTATGTGTGTATTGGTTTGTGGTTAGTAGTTCTTTTGTTGGAAACATGTAAGTTCTTTTAGAATTTTATGAGGTGGGTATTTTTATAGGAGACATTAGATGAATTATATTTGTAAATCATGGTTAGCTTTGTAGGAGGCACTTTGTACATGGTGGCTAACTTTGGGTGTGGTTAGTTTAATTATAAATGTATGTAAGTGGTTGTAGAATGTATTGTTTTACCACATATGCATGTGGAGGTTTGTATAGTTTGTTATATTTCATTTTTCTTGCATATATGTACATGGTGGCTAACTTTGTGGACTTTTAGGCTCTCCCATATAGTTTCTTACAAGGTGAAGGTAAGCTCAGGGTCACATTCATTTATAGTTCCTTTCGTATGGTTATGCCAACATTTAGAGGCTAACTGCAACGCAGAATTGTCTAAAAAATCTCTTTTTTTTTTTGCTTTCATTCATTCACTATTCAGTTAGAAAGCAATAGATTTTATCTCTTTCTGTTGGTATTTAAATTATCTGGATAAGAGGAAACCAAACAGTGGGGAATGATTTAGGGGCTTGATCTGGAACGTAGTGATTGTGAAAGCTGTTTTTACTTTTTGAGGCGGAGAACATAGCTGAAGTGTAGTAACTCTTATGTTGTTTGTGTCGGTGTTGATACTGTATAATAGAATAGGCTGTGTGCTGTGTGTGCCTGTATATTGCCGGCAGGAATGTTGCCTTGGAGTCTTGAACTATCCATGGGAAGTATGATCTGGAGTTTAGGTTCTGAGTCTTAAACACCCTATGTTGCGTCCTAAGTTCTAACTGGATTTGAACGGTAGATACGGATTTGAACTTTATTGTAGTAGTGTGTAGAATGAGAGAATAAATGTCTTGTCATCTTGATAATACACATTCCATGCACGGCCAACAAACAGTATGTACTTGCGCAACATCGTAGTTTCTATTTTTCCATAACTCAATTAGGCCACAAGGAATTTTACAAACAGAGACTCAACGGTTAAAAGCTTAGAAAATAACATCACCATCAATCAAGCTTTTGATTGCAGCTGCCAGCTATTTCTTCTTTATGGCTGAAATAAGCACCCCCAAGATACCGAAAACTGAAGCAATGACAGAGAGCACCAGGAGAATGGTCTTGGTATATCTGTAACGAATCACATGTACCGTGACATAGTTGCGGTACTTCTTCTTGTAGGCCTCAATGTCAGCAATTGTGCGGGAATAACCGCCGCCGTAGGCGAGGTCCTGGAGGCTGGTGAAGAAATGTAGCGCCTTGTCGTTGGTGAGTCCTCCTCCTCCTTGCAGGAGATTCTTCGATCGCAGCTCCTGCACATCCTCCTCCCGGTTCACTAACATGCCAAGGAGCCTCAGGTAGTTGGAGACAGCAAATTTTTCTTCTTGAGGCTTTGCGGTGAACTCGAATGCTGCCATATTGACGAGGAAGCTTGCACGTTTGTAGGTCAGGCATAGCGGCGCAAGGCGGAGCTCGGTGGACGAGACACCCATATTCTGGATGCCCATTTGCGCGATCTCTGTTGTTTTGCTCGGTGTGAGGGTGATGCCTATCTCGGCAAGCTCGATGGCACTGACTGAAAATGATGTGACGTCGGCTTTCTCTTCTTTTCCCGCCATGACATCTTCGCCTCCTGCTGGGGTTTGTAGGTCTTCTCTTTTTCCCACCGTGCAGACCCGGAAGAGGCCAAGGAGATGCGGTGGTTGGTACTCCGTCCGATTCGATATTCTTCTTGTACTATGTGGGACAAGAATATTGGATTGGAGGTCGTAGATATCATAAAACTTACGAGTTTGCATATTGTCATCCACGCGAGCTTGCAGATCCCTTCTCAACCCAGCAGTGAGCTTCTTAAAGATCTTCAAGGGCTCCGGCGTGAATTGCATGAGGGTTTCAACGACCACCCAGGGGAGCTGATTCTCAAGAAGCATGCAGTCACGATGGATGGTCTTCCTGTTCAGATCCAGATAATTGGACAACCACGGAATAGTCTCCTTAGTCGACGCAGTTTCGCCGACATACATAAGCATCCACTGCACTAGGAAGCAAGCATCAAAGAACAACATAGGGCAAAAGTCCTTCTTGTAGTCCATACCAGCTGTCATCGTCTTCTCCCAGTAGTAGAGGCTGCAGGCCTCCTCTGCAACACGCACAACGGCGTCATACATGTCCTGAACACAGTGTTCCGAGGCCATGATGCATGCATAGGCGGCCGCATGCTTCGCCTCCTCCGCCTTCCTCAGGTGCTCTTGGCGATGGTGGTAGGGGCCAATGGACACCATTGCCGGGACGGTGTACCGTGCGTCAAGGTTTCGAAAGATTGGAGGGTACCTATACATCTTCTTCTGCCTAAGTTTGTAATCAGCATGAAGGTCATCTGCTACTATCTGGAATTCTACTGGAACTGGGCTGTCATAACAGGTTGTGGCTGCAGCTGCATACTGAACAAGCTGCTGCCCTCTGCTACAGCAATTGACAGATGTTTCTTCTAAACAAAATGTCGTCGTCTCAGTGGACTCGGATTCAGGGACGCCAAGCACACATACAGCGTGTTCCATGGACCAATCGGCCTGCTGAAAGTTGCAAGGTACCCATACTTGAGGTTCCATGCTACAATCAGCCATTTGAAAGGTTTTGGCAGGAGAAAAAGCTGGTAAAGAACACGTACTCTGGAAGTACGACGAGAAGATCACAGAGAAGCTACAAGGCCTAATATCATGGCGCTGGGGGGGGGGGGGGGGGGGGGGGGGGGGATGAACTGATTTTCTAGCAGAGAGAAGACACTACATTGAACGAAAAGAGAATGAGAGCAAGGCTACAACTGACAACTCAAACTTGGAATGAGGAGAACAGGCACACCCCTCTCTCTCCTCTTATAGGCGAACTGGCCGGCGATGTTGTTGTCCTTTAATTACTCTCAAGGTGGCCACATAGGATTCCGGGCTGACTTACTTTGTACTTTTAAGACAACTAGCACAGTGGCCCTCGCAAATGCGAGGGCAACATCTGAAAGTTTCCGGAGAATATATTTGTGGTTACATATATTTATATCGAGAATAATAAGGGAGAGGCGTTTTGGCACAAACAATATAATTATATGGTCACCATAGTGTGCTGGACAAAATATCACATGTCTGAGAAAACTTCTTTGATAATAAATACATGGATAAGTGACTCTAATACTTGGGGGAAATCACACATCATTAAGTACACATATCATTATCTACATGGTGATAGTAGATCAGTTTATAGAATCCAATTCATAATGTGTTTTAGAATTTAGATTCTATTTGGTGATACATTTGTGTGATGTTTAGAGTAAGATATGGTTTGTCACTATTATATTGTTTTAGAGTTGTTAAAAATATGCTTAAGTAATGTAAAAAATATGGTAGGATATTATATTTATGTATACTTTTATTGACATCTATCAATTGTGGTCTACTATAAAAAAAATATCCATCATATTAATGGAAGAGTCGATGTTATACATCTATGAAGAACTATTTGGTGTGGCGTCGTCCAGGCTAAATATTTGCCTGGATCACAGATATTTAGACCACTACCTTATTCATATTTATATTTTGGGTTCTGCTTCCCTACATACCCCTGGGAACAAACTCAGTGAAACACATTGACGCTCTAGATCGCTTTATACCTTTTCGCTAATTGAGGTCTGGGATGGATATGGGTTTCACATAGGTCCCGATATAGGCTTGTATGACTCGTATGTATGCTAAAAAACATCAGGGGCACATATTTTTGTATGTTCATATGTAATGTTGTATGCATACATAAGCGGGCACCAAACTGTCAGCTGGTATAAAAGGAGCCCTCGCCAGCATCGCCCGCCATTGCCCTAGGCCTTGGCTATGGATTAGGGCGGGCTACCCGGTTGAGCATTGTATTTTTTAGCCTTCTAAGTTATGCCAACTTTGCCAGGGGTATGCAGTGAAGCATGCCTTATACTATTATTTCTTGCCTATATTTTTCTTTCAGTTAGTCTACAAATCAACAACTAATTGACACGACATTTAAGGATACCAAGAACAATTAAACATGCATCCTGCTATCCTCTTGAAAAATCAGCTAGCGTTGTATACTTTTGCTTGCGTACATATTTTGATGGATTTTTTTTCTTGACAGCTACATCGTTCCAGCCAGATCGAGTAGATAGCATGTAGAGCTTTTTTTAACGTCGCAGCTATCCGTACTTTTCTAAAAGTAGTGCGTTGAACATTTGTTGCTTCTTCTCGACATAAGCTGTGTCAAACTGTTTACAGGACTGAATAATCCTCTTTTAACTTAACTGTATATTCCCTTGATTTAAAAAAAACTGTATATTCCCTGTACAAAATGGCGCTGCACACATTGAATGAAGAGTCCAAACCTCTCACGTCACCAAAAAAAGAGTCCAGCTGTGGTCACGTACCTATATAAAATCTTTTAAATTAACGTGTCTACACAGTTACGTAAAAAAGTGTCTATATATTAGGTAATTCACCGTGTCTACACTTAATTAAATCCTAACCACCAATTTTCAATCTAACTGTCAGAATTAATAGGGATGATGTGGCTTAACGTGGTGGCCCTAAAACTAACTCATTTTGCTTTTAGTATATAATAGATCTATTTGATTATCCTACATTGTGCGTGAAGTGTCCACATTGTACATTTATGGGACACTGAAACATATGCATATGGTATTTGTTTTTAGCTCCCTAAATTGGAGGCTTGATGATTGGCAATGACAGGTAATGACGACAAGGAATCATGTGAAGGGAGATGCTTATGTTGTTGGACCACAAGGGAAAACCAAACCTCGGTTGGACAAGGTAACGACAATTACACACAGCACCTTACGATAGTTTACACAACACTCCAGTATTTGTTTCATTTTTTGAAAAAAGCAAGAATATTCTCTTTCCTTGCCTTATAAAGTAGAATCTTATTTTTGGTAATTTGAGTCAATATTGAAACAAATGAGACACCTTATTATTTAGAGCTTGGACGATATATATATGGTAGTTTTGAAATTTAAACCATGCGACAGCATACAGTATTAGTTTTTCCTGAAATAATTAGAAGGAACTTAGTGTCGAGCCTGCTCTTTGCAGCGGGTAACATTTAAATTATATTATAAAGTAATGTAACATAAAATTAATTTATACTTGGTATTCTTTGTTGGTTAAAAGTATGTATACATGTGATAAAAATATTTTTGTAGGACAATTAAATTGTTTCAGAATGTAAAAGGTGCACTTCTTGGGGAAGAGAGCGAGGTCATTCATTTTGGGTTGAATGCAAAAGTTCCACCAATAAAATTTGGCTTAATTTTGTACCAAGTACATTTCTGCAAGTCATTTGTGGAAAGTAAAACCTGGCATACATTCTTGAATAAATATAGGAAATATAGTCAAAGTGTCCCCAGAATTTGGGATGGTCCGTTATAATTGTTTTCTTCCAAATTTGTTTGTTTGTATATTTTTGGATGCATGGACCACCCTGTACCCTAGTTAATATTTGCCGCTGTCTTCTTCTCCATCTACTTGCGTTCAGGCTATGGATCTGGAGTAGTATAGGACGATGCCGCATGAGCTGGGAAGTTTGGCCAAGAGTCACATCGATTGATCGTTTTCTCTCCAGACCGAGTGTATTTATCGTTTTGCGCTGCAATCCAATCATAGCATAGCAGAGCAGCTTCCCAGCCTCAGAGAAATAAAAAGCTCAAGCCCTTCCTGCTTCCTAGCCATACAATCTCTTTCGTGGTGTCTTGTATACGGCCTCTCTTATCTGTCGACTAGGTAAATGTGGTGCGGCGTGTCCGTGGTGACAAAAACATTTATCTGAGTGTGTGGTTATTGTTTTGGAAAACTAATCCAACAAATATTCAACAAAAATGATTTTTTCTTAGTTTCTGTGGAAAGTTTGGAACTTTGGAAATTTCTTAGATTTGAATTTTTTTTAGTTTCACTTTTGTACACAATGGATATTTGGTCCAACTTTATTAAATCTTTATTGGTGTTGAGATTATTGCGTTTTTTTTAATGTATTGTTAATTCATATTTTGTTGAATGTTCTGTCATTTTTATGGAAAAGAAAATTGATGAAAAACTGTGATTTGTGAGTAGAGAGAAAAAAATTAGAAACTTCTAAAATGTTGGAAAGGTAAGGAGCGTTTTTTAAAAATGTGTGGCATTAGGTGCAATATGAAATATATATGCTGTTAAAAATAATGTTACTAAAATTAGTTTGAAAAAAGTTATTTGGTGATGATGCTAATGAAATTAGTTTGTAATATCTGGAGAACGCAAGGACCTTTGCGCAAAAGAATCTCGCGGTTTTATTCCGGGCGGCTGATTCACATTTTGTAGAAAACACGAGGACTTTTCCGCAAACAGTGGCGCGTGGGGACTTTTGATGAAAAAGTTGACTTTTCTGTAAGAAGTGGCGCGTAGGGACTTTTGATGAAAAAGTTTCATTCTGGAGGGCCGATTTTTTTTTTGGAAAACGCGAGGGCTTTACCGCGAAAAGATTGACTTTTCTGCAAAAAGTGGCGCGTGGCGACTTTTGATGAAAAAGTTTCATTCTGGAGGGCCGGTTTATGTTTTTTTGAAAACGCGAGGGCTTTACCGAAAAAGTCTCGAGCGGCGTAGAAGTGCACATCTACATGTCCGTCAAAATAAAACATGAAAGTTGTTTGGAAGGGTGATATGCATCTACTCGTGAAAGGAAAATTCAAACGGATGAATGAGCGCGATGAATTTGGCAAAATTCGTCGAATGTTTTTGCGAATTTAGATCACAAATTAAGGAGGTAGAGTTAACGAAACTCGAAACCGATCACGGGAATGAACCTACTCGTCGACGCGTATATATTTCATGTATACAATTTTTGGAAAAGCCATCATTTTTATGGAAAAGAAAATTGATGAAAAACTGTGATTTGTGAGTAGAGAGAAAAAAAGTTAGAAATTTCTAAAATGTTGGAAAGGTAAGGAGCGTTTTGAAAAAATGTGTGGCATTAGGTGCAATATGAAATATATATGCTGTTAAAAATAATGTTACTAAAATTAGTTTGAAAAAAGTTATTTGGTGATGATGCTAATGAAATTAGTTTGTAATATCTGGAGAACGCAAGGACCTTTGCGCAAAAGAATCTCGCGGTTTTATTCCGGGCGGCTGATTCACATTTTGTAGAAAACGCGAGGACTTTTCCGCAAACAGTGGCGCGTGGGGACTTTTGATGAAAAAGTTTCATTCTGAAGGGTCGATTTTTTTTTTGGAAAACGCGAGGGTTTTACCGCAAAAAGATTGACTTTTCTGCAAAAAGTGGCGCGTGGGGACTTTTGATGAAAAAGTTTCATTATGGAGGGCCGGTTTATGTTTTTTTGAAAACGTGAGGGCTTTACCACAAAGAGTGGCGGTTTTATTCCGGGCGGCTGATTCACATTTTTGTAGAAAATGCGAGGACTTTTCCGCAAACAGTGGCGCGTGGGGACTTTTGATGAAAAAGTTGACTTTTCTGCAAGAAGTGGCGCGTGGGGACTTTTGATGAAAAAGTTTCATTCTGGAGCACCGATTTTTTTTTTGGAAAACGCGAGGGCTTTACCGCGAAAAGATTGACTTTTCTGCAAAAAGTGGCGCGTGGCGACTTTTGATGAAAAAGTTTCATTCTGGAGGGCCGGTTTATGTTTTTTTGAAAACGCGAGGGCTTTACCGAAAAAGTCTCGAGCGGCGTAGAAGTGCACATCTACATGTCCGTCAAAATAAAACATGAAAGTTGTTTGGAAGGGTGATATGCATCTACTCCTGAAAGGAAATTCAAACGGATGAATGAGCGCGACGAATTTGGCAAAATTCGTCGAATGTTTTTGCGAATTTAGATCACAAATTAAGGAGGTAGAGTTAACGAAAGTCGAAACCGATCACGGGAATGAACCTACTCGTCGACGCGCATATATTTCATGTATACAATTTTTGGAAAAGCCAGGGTTATTTTTTGTGGAGAAAAAGGAAAAAAAAAATGGACTGCTACAGTGTGCTGCGGTACTGTTTACCACCGTAGCGGGGAACAGTACCCGTAGACACTGTTCCATCTACAGTCCCGGGACGCGTTGGCTCGCTGTGAGGGCCTGATTTCTTTTGTCCTGGAGAACGCAAGGACCTTTGCGCAAAAGAATCTCGCGGTTTTATTCCGGGCGGCTGATTCACATTTTGTAGAAAACGCGAGGACTTTTCCGCAAACAGTGGCGCGTGGGGACTTTTGATGAAAAAGTTTCATTCTGAAGGGTCGATTTTTTTTTTGGAAAACGCGAGGGCTTTACCGCAAAAAGATTGACTTTTCTGCAAAAAGTGGCGCGTGGGGACTTTTGATGAAAAAGTTTCATTATGGAGGGCCGGTTTATGTTTTTTTGAAAACGTGAGGGCTTTACCACAAAGAGTGGCGGTTTTATTCCGGGCGGCTGATTCACATTTTTGTAGAAAACGCGAGGACTTTTCCGCAAACAGTGGCGCGTGGGGACTTTTGATGAAAAAGTTGACTTTTCTGCAAGAAGTGGCGCGTGGGGACTTTTGATGAAAAAGTTTCATTCTGGAGCGCCGATTTTTTTTTTTTTGGAAAACGCGAGGGCTTTACCGCGAAAAGATTGACTTTTCTGCAAAAAGTGGCGTGTGGCGACTTTTGATGAAAAAGTTTCATTCTGGAGGGCCGGTTTATGTTTTTTGAAAACGCGAGGGCTTTACCGAAAAAGTCTCGAGCGGCGTAGAAGTGCACATCTACATGTCCGTCAAAATAAAACATGAAAGTTGTTTGGAAGGGTGATATGCATCTACTCGTGAAAGGAAAATTCAAACGGATGAATGAGGGCGACGAATTTGGCAAAATTCGTCGAATGTTTTTGCGAATTTAGATCACAAATTAAGGAGGTAGAGTTAACGAAACTCGAAACCGATCACGGGAATGAACCTACTCGTCGACGCGCATATATTTCATTTATACAATTTTTGGAAAAGCCAGGGTTATTTTTTGTGGAGAAAAAGGAAAAAAAAACGGACTGCTACAGTGTGCTGCGGTAATGTTTACCACTGTAGCGGGGAACAGTACCCGCAGACACTGTTCCATCTACAGTCCCGGGACGCGTTGGCTCGCTGTGAGGGCCTGATTTCTTTTGTCCTTTATATATATATATATATATATATATATATATATATATATATATACACACTAGTGAACACCTAATACGCCAAGATTAGGCATCCAATAAAAAAATCCTCGCCACCACCAAAGCAAAGCGACTCTAGTCTAGTCTCCTATATATTGATTTAACTTTGGCGTTTTGTTAACTAGCGTCATGTCTGTTGTTTTACGTGCAAGGTGCAGTGCTCCATGTCACCGCTACGGTTGAATGACAGTGAGGCACCACCATACACCGGTAAAATAAGCTGTCTGACGGGCCGGCAGGGCAAGATTATGCCAAAGAATTTCCCGTGTCATCTCTACTATAATGCGCGCCATGATCGGGGTGAACGAACGCCCGTGCGCTGGCATTGGAGGATGCGGCACCTACTCCACTCTGCTCCTAATCATTCACGCTAAACTACCGGCTCCTTCCTCTGCACCGGCACCAGATGCACTGATTAAACTAGTAGCGGTTGTTGCGATCTCTGCAAACTTCACCAATCGATGGCGAGAATAGTTTAGTTCAGTAAAAAGTAACAAGAGAAACATAACTGTAGCAAAATTGGTCAAAGCATTTTTCTCCGGCTCTATACGGTATGCACTGGTGCCATCCATGTAGCACTGAAGTGTCGGGTATACTCGTGCAGACCATCACTCGTTGAGTGAGGAAGCTCCTGTGGGAACCTCCTTGAGCTGTTCTCTTTGTGACTTTCGTTCTTCTTAACTTTTTTCTCTTTAGTCCCTAATTTAACCTGCTTAATCGTAAAGCCAGAACTTTCTCGGTCTTAAAAAAACTAGTTGAATTTCGGCGCGCCGGCACGCCGCGCCCTAGGTGGGAATTAAGGATGATTTTGCAACAAATTTTCAGCATTTTTTTATAACTATTTATTATTTATGGTAGGAAATATTTAGTGTTTTTTGTATGGAGTAAGTGTTGGAAGGTTATTTTGTTTGGTGAATTTAGGCATCCAAATGAAATTAATGTGGACCATTAAGAAGTAGCTGAAAAATATACGGAAGTAGAAGTAGGAAAAAAACAGTGAAAATCTGAATGTAGAGAAGTGGGGAATTAAGATAATACGAAGCGCAAATAAATAACTAATAGATTGTAAGTTCGCAAAAATAAACGTGTGAGGGAAATAAAATAAAAAGTTTTGAAAATAGAGTAGGGAAAAATGGGAAAATAGGAAGTAAGCGAGCAATCTTAGAGTCATAAAAATAAATATATAAAGGAGGTAAAAGAAGAAGAAAAAAAGATATAGTAAGCGATAAATAGGGAGTGGAAATAAATAAGTAAGCAATCTTAAATTCGCTATTCATGTGCAATGTTTGAACGGGGAAAACGGATAAGTAATTCTAAAGTCGCTATTCGCGCGCAGTGTTCGTAAAAAGAAATGCGGGGGAAAAAATAGGGATAAACTAAAAGGGGGAGAAATCTGTTTTGGGGAAAAAAGGTTTAATTTAGCCAGAGGACCGATCCACATTTTTTGGAAAGCGTGGGGGCTTTGTTACAAAAATGTTTTATTCTAGACGGTCGGTTAACATTTTTTGGAAAATGCGAGGACCTTTCTGCGGAAAAGCAGCGCGCGGGGACATTTGTGGGAATTTTTTTTATTCCGGAGGACCGAGCCGCATTTTTTGGGAAATGCGGGGACTTCTCTGCATGAAAAATGCAAATAAGGCAGGCGTAAAAAAAAACAGGGATTGTTTTGCAGAAAAAGGTTCGGTTATGTGTGGAAGGACCGAATGATAATTCTCCGCAAACTCAAGGGCCTTTTCGAAAAAGCCAGCGGGCACTGTTCAACATTGTAGCGGGGAACAGTGTTAACAGGGATCGTTTTGTAGAAAAAGGTTCGGTTTATGTGTGGAAGGACCGAATGATAATTCTCCGCAAACTCAGAGACCTTTTGGGAAAAAGCCAGCGGGCACTGTTCAACACCGTAACGGGGAGCAGTGTTAGCTACAGTGCTGTAGTGCCCGGATCGTTGTGGGAGCTCTATTTTGGGCGTCCTTAATATATAGAGGTATTCGAACGGATGGTTCAGTGCGACGAATTAGACAAAATTTGTCAAATGTTCGTGTGAATCCGGATCCAAAATTAAGGAGCTAGACTCGATCAAACTCGGAACCGATCACGGGAATAAAACCTACGCGTCGACGCGCATATATTTTGTGTACATATTATCATGTAAAGGGGCTGTTTTGTCAAAAAAAATGGGTTCCAAAAAATAAAACTGTAGCGCGAACTGTTCAAGCTACAGTGACCACGCGACGCTACAGTGCTACTTGCGCTGAGAGGCCGCGAAATCGGTGCTCCTTAATATAGTTAGGAAAAAAATGGTTTCCAAAAAAAAACTGTAGCGCGAGCTGTACATGCTACAGTGCGACGCTACAGTGCTACTTGCGCTGAGAGGCCGCGAAATCGGTGTAGGTATGTTTTATTTTTGGTTTGCTAGATTCCCTTGACATTTACAAAGAGCTTGCACGTAAGATGAAGATAGTAGAAAGAATCAAAGGCAAGTATCCCAATGTATCATGCAAAGATGCTCCGGTGCCACCAATGTACCCGGTTCCGAATTGTCCTTGCGGAAAGGCTTGTCAAATCTCACAATCTATGCACGCCACTACTACCGGTCGTGCGTTCTACATGTGCAGCGATCGTCGCGTGAGTATTCTTTTTTCTTTATTTAGCAACTATGAATTTGACATGTATTTGTATTTGATGTCCTATTTGCTTACAAAACTAACAGCAATATTGTACATGCTACTTTTTCCAATGGATTGATGGGCCTGAGGTGTATGATGACTACCTTCTTTCACCATATGTGTGGATGCATAAGGGCCCATGGCCGGCTGAGACTTGGACACGTCTTGTGCGTCCACCTCCATCTCCACCGGCTCTATGGAAAATAGACGCAACCACACCGAAGGCTCCTACACTGGTTTGGTGTGAGCATTGCCAAGACATGACACGGTGGTGTCCCCTTTATGGTCCCGACACTTTGGAAGAGTCATGGAAGGTTTTTGATGAAGAACAAAGGCAAGAAAATGAGATTTCGAAAAAGGAGCGCAAGAGGAAGCAAGCTGAAGAAGTTGCGAAGAGAAAACTCTTGGAGGAGGAATTAGAGAAGGACCGGAAAGAGAGGGAGGTACAAGCTAAGAGAAGGAAGGAAGAATAAGCACGGGAAAGGGAAGAGGAGAGGAGGAATGATCTGAATGAATGTAAGGAATTCTTGAAGAAATACAACGCGGGCTATTTCAAGAGTTGGAATCCATAAGCATTTGTGGTTGAATCTGCGAGTTTGTCTTCTAATCATGTTGTGGTTTTTGTTTGACATGATGAACTTTATGTTGAACCAAGATGTTTTATTTTAGAAATCGTCGGAATATTTTATAATTATTGTAATGTGAAGTACTTTGTTGGATGTTTTATGTAGTTCGTGTGGAACTTAATGTCAAATTATATGTTGGATATTTGTTTGGTATTGCATAAATAGGACAACCTCGTGGATAAATGACAGACAATTGCACTTATTTGTTACAAAAGCAAACATTACAATGATGGTGCTCGGGCAATGTTTACCATCGACCCTCTTCAAATATACGATACAAGAGCTCCTTTTGGAATGAAATACAGATTATAAGGAATTAAAATTGTAATGTTTGCTGATTCTTTGCTTAACATGGTTCTTATAGACATGTGTTTCAGAGCTAGCAAACTGTCATTTAATAGCTGGAGGTTTACTTTCCCGTTGTGTGAATTTGTCAGTTGCTTCTCCATGCTGAAAAGCTCCAAGGCTTCCGCTTTTGCAGCAAGTGACTGAGGGTAATAAATATGCACACAATCTCCGTCAAAATCTGCTGACAAAGGAAAGCATATAAGGGGATTGATATTGATTGTATGATCATCGTGGATGTATACTTTAAATGCCTGGAGAGAATGCTTCTGGGTACTAGGTGGCCTGTTCAGGAAAACAACATCTCCATTAATGATTCTTCTACTGATCGTTTGACCCACTTTAAGTGTGGTATGTCCTTGCGATTCTAATCATGTTGTGGTTTTTGTTTGACATGATGAACTTTATGTTGAACCAAGATGTTTTATTTCAGAAATCGTCGGAATATTTTATAATTATTGTAATGTTGAGTACTCTGTTGGATGTTTTATGTAGTTCGTGTGGACCTTAATGTCAAATTATATGTTGGATATTTGTTTGGTATTGCATAAATAGGACAACCTCGTGGATAAATGACAGACAATTACACTTATTTGTTACAAAAGCAAACATTACAATGATGGTGCTCGGGCAATGTTTACCATCGACCCTCTTCAAATATACGATACAAGAGCTCCTTTTGGAATGAAATACAGATTATAAGGAATTAAAATTGTTTCGCATATACGAAACAAGAGTTCTAACGGTTTCTTCCGTTGGCCATCTTTTGAGCAGCCCATGCTTCAAATTGTTTTTGGTAACACTCTCTGTGTTCTTTTTTCCTCTTCTCCTCTAGTTTTTTGGCCTCCTGGTTCTGTAAATATGTTTCTCCATACCAATACACTTCATAGTGTCTGTCGGATTCGAAAAAGTATTTCTTTCTGCAACGAGCTCCTCCTGTTTGAGAGTAGAAAGCTTAGTAACATTGGTTTTTAATTAGTATAAATATAGAACATGAAAGAACACTAACAAAATATGGCGCAGGACCCGTCATGTGGCCATAGACAAATCCCAGCTTCCACCGTATCCACCACTTTCGATCTTCTCGTCATCTGCTGTGTAGCAGCACTCCACACCGCAACCGCACTGGATGATCCATGGCACATGGCCATGTAGCTCTTCTCTTGGTGGCATGTCTGGTGGCATGAATGTGCCACTAAGAGGACCTACAAGTTCCATGGCTGGCTCTTTCCCTTTCCCTCTCCCTGAAGAGGATCCCGCACCGGCCATTGTGTTTCTGTGTATCTGAATGGGTGAGTGTGGTTGATTGGAATGAAAGACACAGAGCCAAGAGATGCTATTTATTGACAAAAGGAGGACGTAACGGACGAAACTGAAGTAAAATTAATATGGGGATGAGGACCAACCCGTCACTTTAATATATTTGAAATGACATGAGAACTGACAATGCTGCTGGGACAGTTATTCAATCACTTTACTATTTGGTGAGTTACTTAACTATTTGCTGCAACAATTATTAGTTAGTTTACTGCACTGTGGGTGCTTGTAGCGCCCCGACCCGACTACTATATAGTGATGCTGTGTGTCACCGGTTAAGCGATACAACCGGAGGATACGGGTTTACCAATCCCCGGCCAAAACCTTTGGCAGGCGTTGCTCGGAATTGATCATCGGCAACACACACCCCGATTGATGCCTTAACATAGGCACAACTATCAAAACATAATAGAGAGATCAAGACTTGTGGAACAACTGGCACAGCACAGACTCTACGACACAAATCATTATAGTTCAACTCTTATAATAGAGAAAGATAGCACATATTACAACCAGAGGTCACAGACCTAACAGTACATCATGCGGAAGCGAATTAGGTTGTTCTAAACAACAAGAACCAAATCATGGCCTAAGAGGCCTACAGATAAACATTCCAGCGCCAGCTGTTCCGGGATGTCCCAAGCTGCCACCTGGGAACCCCAGACTACTCGTCGATGTCCACAAAGAACCCACCTTCGAGGTCGGTGAAGTCCTCCTCTGAAACAAAACAAACGACGTTGAGTTCGACGAACTCGCAAGATTAAATATAGAGCTTTAGCTCGATGAGGCTTTCAAGGTTTTATGGATGTTTTGCATAAAGCTGATTTTATTTAATAAAACATAACTCCATGGCATGGACTAATCAGAATATTTTCCAAAGAGGGGTAAGAAGTAACTCTTCTCTTTTGATCACTTTTCTCAACATCAACCACCATCATTAACCACTGTATCTGTTCTACTAAGGCACCTCCCCGAATCACCCTCAAGGAAGTCAACCTTGCAGTCTTGAGTAGTACCTTTCGTACTCAGGTTTTAATCATTCTGTTCATGTTATTCTATGGTCTTATCGTCCTTTCCCAAGTCGTCCATAACCGTGGACACGGCTTTTCGAAAAGATTTAACCCTGCAGGGGTGCACTGTGTTTACCTTCGGTACCGCCCGGCTCATTGCCTACGCTTAGCTCTCTTCCGGGTAAAGCCGGCTGAGTGGGAACGGTTACAACCTTTACCTTGCTTGAGACTAACCCAGGATCATCAGTGGGGACAGGACAGGTTCAGTGCCTCCAACACCCTGCCCCGTGGCCACTCATTTTCCTATACACCACCATCCTCATCTCAGTCTTGGCCACCATCTCAACGCACGCGCAAATGGAAGCTCAAACTAGAGGACCCTGGTTAGCCCCGCACAAGTTAGTTGGTTGACGAGGGCTCCATATACCCCACCGAAAGGAAGCGCGCTCATTCTTGGTTCAAGAGGTAAAGAACTCACACCTAGGCGGCGGGAGTGAGACAAAGCACCACAACCACAGTGGCCTCTCATCCCCACCTTTAAGCATTTTATTATCCGTCACCACAATTCTCCACCATCATCCGGGCATCTCATCACCTGCTTCCAACATGAAGTACCCATCGTACAGCTAGGCATTTAACTAAGCATGGCTAAGCATCAACATAGCATAGTTAAGTATCTCGGCCAACAATACAATCCTATGGATAGTAGGAGGGGAACAGGTAATGGCATCGGAAACTTAATGCAACTATAGGATACTCTAATCCAATAAAATTGACATTTGGAACCGCATGCAATATTATAGTGGAGAAAATATTTGCGGAAAATAGGATAAGACATGCTCAGAGGGGGGATTACGCTTGCCTTGCTCAGGGTGCTGATAGTACGGATCGTCAGGGTATTGCTGTGGAACCCCGACTGCTTGATCTATCGAAGCATAAAACATCGGAGGAAACAATCAATCACCACACATGCTTAACAAATGCAATGCACAAACACATGATGGCATGACAGGTTAATCCTTGAGATAAGGATGATTCAAGCTATTCAACTTAAATGGAGTTCGGGTGCTTAAAGGGGCGCAACCCGAACATACCGTGGAATCAAGTAATGTTGCATATTTACTTTTTAAATGGAGTAGATGATACCCTATGTTCAACTTGCATATGAATGACATGATCATGTGAAGATGCATGGTTTGGGTGATTAAACATCCTTGTAACAATTTCCAAAGATTTGAGATGAAAAGGTTTTCATTAGTGCTGAAACAGGTTAACCAGATTATCCGGTTAAACAAGACTCGGAATATCCGGTGTGCTCGGATTATCCGGTGGACTTGAACTCGGAATATCCGATCCAATCGTGTTTGAAAAACGACTAAGGACCTTAAGTTGATCATTTGCCAGACGTACTGATGTTTTTCGGATTATCCGAGTTTGGCTGACTCGGATTATCCGATCGTCGCGTATGTCCTGAAATTGGCTAAGTCCTAAAAACAAAAGCGTAATGGAGTTTATCGGATAATCCGACTTTGGTTAGGTCCGGATTATCCGATCGACACGGCTGGCCTAAATTCTGCTAAGGAGTAGAAACAAAAGTGTACTGGAATATTTCGGATTATCCGGTCGAAAACGACCCAGAATATCCGATGCATTCCAGAATGGCGGGCGACGGCGAGCTACGGCGAAAAATCTAACTACGGAGCATGCGCAAGACTAGCGAGGGCAAGGGGAGGTTCGCAAGCTCACCCTGGACACGTAGGAGAAGACGGCAAGGTCGGAGGAGGCTTGACGGCGACGAATTTGTCCGCGGTGTGGGGCGGACGTCGTGGACGGAGAGCTCGATTCCCGGGTATGTGCGGCGGCTCAGCTCGATTCCTTCGGTGAGGTTGGAGAGGAGGACATGGCGGAGCTTCCTGTGGTCTTCATTTTTCTCAGGCCGAGCTCAATCTCCGGCGGCGAGCTTGGACATGGCGGCTCGGTTGCGGGCTCGTGGGGAAGAAGAAGAGAAGTGGAACGGGATAGAAATATCTGGGGATGGGGTGAGGAGCAAGTGGTGCTTGTGTAGCTTGCTCTCCTTGCAGGGGAGAGGCAGAGAGGGAGGGGACCCCGGCGCGGGCGTGCGCGCGGCACGGCCATGGCGCCACTGCGGCATGGCTACAGGGGGAGATGGCACTTTTGCGAAAACCCCCTGGCCTTTTAAATTCTTTTCCTTTCCTTTTCTTTTCAAAACAGTAGCACCTTTTACAATTTAATTGAGGCACCTAGACCACCTCAAAAATTATGAAATAATCTGTGTAGCCTCTCCCTAACATGTAGAAGCTCCACAAAGTTTGGTGTCTCAAAATAAAATGTTTCGAATAACTTTTGTTTAGAGAGTTTGGATATGGCATTTTGCTAAAACCAAAATGATATCTCTTTAGAATTTTTAGAACAAGTGAAAAATATCAACTTTGAACTCTTGGAACTTCCTTGACAAATATGGATTTGAATTTGTAATTGTGTTTGTCAACAACAACACATTTGCATTGTCGGAGGATTGCATTTAAAGTGGTGCCCTTGTTTTCATTTGTTGTAAAATGTTCTCTTAACCTTGTTTCAACTTGAACACTAACACAAAGGATGCCATGATGCATGAATGGAATGCAAAAGTGAAAATTTGGTTCACATTTTAGGTTCACAAACTTGGGGCTGTTACAATTCTACCCCCCTTACAGGAATCTTGTCCCGAGATTCTAAGATTGCGGAAAGAAGTCGGGATACTCCTCACGAAGACTAGACTCTCGTTCCCAAGTTGCTTCCTCCTCGGAATGGTGAGACCACTGAACTTTGAGGAACTTGGTAGTCTTGTTACGGGTCTTTCTTTCGGCTTCATCCAGGACACGAATGGGGTGCTCACGATAGTGAGATCTTCCTGGAGATCTAGCTCCTCATGATTGACTCCATGGATAGGATCTTGAAACACCGGCGAAGTTGGGAGACATGAAACACATCATGTACATTTGGGAAGATGACCGGTAACTCCAACTTATAAGAAAGATCTCCTCGCTTGGCCAGAACGGTGAAAGGGCCAACGTAGCGAGGGGCCAATTTCCCTTTGATTCCGAAGCGGCGAACGCCACGAAGGGGAGAGACGCGGAGATAAGCTTTATCACCAATTTCATAGTGAATTTCCTGATGGTGCTTATCATAGTAGCTCTTCTGCCTAGACTGGCAATCTTCAGATTCTCTCTTATGATTCTGACCTTCTCCTCAGCTTCATTGATCACATCCGGACCAAAGAGTGCTCTTCTCCGGTCTCGGACCAATTCAGCGGAGTGCGGCATTTTCTTCCATATAGAACCTCGAATGGAGCCATGCCCAGACTAGCTTGATAGCTATTGTTGTAGGAGAACTCCGCGAAAGGGAGATACTTTTCCCAACCCTTGCCAAAAGAGATTACACATGCCCTAAGCATGTCTTCCAAACTTGGTTCACTCTTTCAGTCTGACCATCAGTTTGGGGATGGTAGGCGGTGCTGAAATTGAGACGGGACCCCATAGCAGTTTGGAAACTCTGCCAGAACTTGGATACAAAGATACTTCCACGGTCCGATATGATCCTCAGAGGGACCCCATGCAATGGAACAATACGAGCCATATATAAGTCAGCAAGTTGACTCGCCCGTATATCATCACGGACTGGTAGGAAGTGAGCAACCTTGGACAGTCGATCAATGATTACCCAATTGCATTGTTGCCCTTAGGGGATCGGGGAAACCCGGTGATGAAGTCCATACCGATTTCATCCCATTTCCACTGGGGACTGCAATAGGGCGGAGAGTGCCGGCAGGCCTTTGATGTTCGCCTTTACCGTCGACAGGTGTCGCATTCAGCAACATACTTGGCGATTTCCCGTTTCATCCGGGTCCACCAGAATTGTGGTCGAAGGTCTTGGTACATTTTGGTACTCCGGGATGAATGGAGAGAGGTGAATCATGAGCTCTGGAGATCAGCTCCCTCAATTCCGTTCTTTGGCACTACCAGACGGTCACCAAAGTAAACAACCCGGATTCATCTTCCACGAAACATTTGGCCTTTCCGCTAGCAATGTTCTTCTTGATATTCAGGATACCCTCATCCAGCTTCTGAGCATCCTTAATCTGGTCTACAAGAGTAGATTTGATCTCCAGATTTGCTAGGTAGCCAGAGGGAACAATTTCCAGGTTCAAACGGGCGAACTCTTCATGAAGGGCAGGTTGAGCCTTCTCAATCATCATATTGTTGCAATAGGACTTCCGACTTAGCGCGTCAGCCACGACGTTTGCTTTGCCGGGTTGATAGTTCAGCTCACATCATAGTCCTTGATTAACTCCAACCAACGCCTTTGCCTGAGATTTAAATCCGGCTGGGTGAAGAGGTACTTCAGACTCTTGTGATCCGAGAAAATCTCGCAACGGTTACCAAACAGGTATGGTCTCCATTGCTTCAGAGCATAAACCACCGCGGCAAGTTCTAGATCATGAGTTGGGTAGTTGTGCTCATGCGGCTTCAATTGGCGAGAAGCATATGCCACCACATGGCCCTCTTGCATTAACACACAGCCCAAGCCTTGCAGAGAGGCGTCACAGAAGACGACGAAATCCTTGCTTGTGTCCGGCAGGACAAGCACAGGAGCGGACGTGAGTTTGGCTTTCAGTGTTTTGAAGCTCTCTTCAGCTTGTCCGTCCAACGAACTTTTATCCTTCTTGAGAAGGTCAGTCAGGGCCTTGGCTATTTGGAGAAACCTTCGATGAATCGGCGGTAGTAACCCGCCAATCCGAGAAAACTACGATGTCCTTGACTGACATTGGAGTTTTCCAATCCAGAATGGACTGAATCTTGTCGGGAATAACAGCCACACCATTAGCGGATATCACATGACCAAGGAAGACGATTATCCAACCAGAACTCACACTTGGAGAACTTGGCATAGAGGCGGTGTTCTCGAAGTCGTGTCAGAACCAACCGAAGATGTTCGGCATGCTCTTCATCGGTTTTGGAATAGACGAGGATGTCATCGATGTAAATGACGACAAACTTGTCGAGATAATCCATGAAGATGGAGTTCATGAGCCTCATGAAAGTAGCTGGAGCATTGGTGAGACCAAAGGACATGACGGTATACTCATATGAGCCATAGCGAGTAACAAATGCCGTCTTTGGGATATCCTCCTTTCTGATCTTGATCTGATGGTATCCTGACCTCAGATCCATCTTGGAGAATACTGTTGCACCAGCTAACTGATCTAACAGATCATTGATCCGGGAATAGGATACTTGTTCTTGATTGTCACCGCATTCAACGGCCGATAATCAGAGACCAAACGAGGAACGGTAGAATCCCTCTTCTTGACAAAGAGTACCGGACAACCCCAAGGTGAACTGCTAGGCTGAATGAAATCCTTCGCTAACAGCTCATCAATTTGCTCCTTTCAACAGAGCCAACTCTTCCACCGGCATACGGTAGGGCTTCTTGGAAATCGGAGCAGTACCGGGAAGCAGATCTATGACAAACTCCACACTTCGATCAGGTGGCATGCCAGGCAATTCTTCCGGGAACACATCCGGGAAGTCACACACCACGTGTATCTCATGTATTTCAGGAGGGGCTGCACCTTCCATGAAGCATAGGCTGATCACCGGGTAGTTGGGGTTGATGGAGGTCTTGATTGTGCAGCCCAATACTCAACAGTGTCGCCGGAGGAAGTGGTAGCGGTGATGGTCTTGGCAGCACAGTCGAGATTAGCCCGGTATTTCACTAGCCAGTTCATGCCCAGTATGACATCAATGCCATTTGACCTCAGAGCTACCAACGCATAAGGAAAGGAGAAGGAACCTATGGTAATCTGGACCTCAGGAGTAACCCCATCGGTTTGCCATTTGGAGCCAGGAGTGGAGATCATCAAGGGATGTCTCATTTTCTCGAACGGTATTTGTGGTCTTTTGCAAATGCTATGGATATGAATGAATGCGATGCTCCAGAATCAAACAAAACTGTAGCAAGATTGTTGTTGATTCGTAGCTCACCCATAAGGACGCCGGGGTCCTCTTCAGCTTCTTCAGCAGAGACGTGGTTCAGGCGACCACGCACCAAAGGTCCAGCCTTGCCAGCTGGTGTGGCGGGGGCTCGTGCAGGTGTCCCCGAAATAGGTGCCTTCTGGGGGCACTCCCTGGAGTAGTGGCCAGCCTGGCCACAGGTGTAGCAGGTGAGTCCAGGTGGAGCAGGTAGCTGAGGACGATACCCACTTCCGCTTGCCCCAAGTGTCGAAGTAGTGGGGCGCGGCGGTGGGGGCCTGTATCCCGCGGCTCTCGGCATGAATGGAGCACGCGGTACAACGCTGTAGGGAACAAAGACCCTGCGCTTCTTGCTCTCAGAACTCGAGGAACTCGGGGATTCCCTTGTGCTGGCCTCTTGGAAGCCTGGAACTCCTTCCTACCCTGCTCAAGAGTAAGAGCCTGGTTGAACAGCTCCTGGTAGGTCTGGAACTTGAAGGCGGCAACTCATAGCGGAGTCTCGGTGCAAGCCCTTGCGGAATAGCTCTTGCTTGTCAGCATCAGTGGTCACGTCCCTTGGGGCGTAACGAGAGAGATGGTTGAATTCACAACCATAGGTGCGGAGGTCCATATCCCTGTTGCAAATCCAGGAACTCCCTCCTCTTCAAATCCATGATCGGCTGGGGATGTAAGCCGCACGGAAGGCAGTGCAGAATTCTACCCAAGTGAAGACATGGTTGGCCGGAAACAATGCCACATGGCTCTCCCACCAACAGCCAGCCGCACCAACCAGGAGGTAGGTGGCGAAGTTGACTTGTTCAGCCGCTGGAACATGCACACGGGGAACTTGCGTTCTAGAGCACGAAGCCAATCATCAGCTTCCAGTGGCTCTTTAGCATCAGCAAAGGTGGGTGGCTGCGAGCGCAGGAACTCAGTGAGGGTGTTGCAGCCATTCCTCTGTGCATTCTGCTGCACCAACTGCTCCAACAGGCGTTCATTCTGCCCGCGTTTTTCCTCAATGGCCATCAAGACCTGAGCCATGGAGGGTGGTGGTGGCAGATCATCCTCATCATTGTTGTGGTTACCGCGGCCTCCGCGGCCTCCTCGACCATTCTGAAGATTTGACAAGGACACAGTTAGTATCTATCTCCGAATGGTTGAGACAATAGCATTAGTGTCCACTCAAGTACACAGACTAGGGACGATAATACTTTGTGTAACAACGAACAAGGGACCAACAAGATGGAACTTGGGTCAAAGATCAGCATCATGTGCCGAGAATCATAATTGGCATAATGATCACATAGGTAACAACCCACACAATTCAACATACCAAATCACAGCACAATCCGGGACCTTCGGTTCAAGACCTTGGGATGAAACCCAAAGAAGGAACAAATGATTAGACTCGGTACGGATAACAGGGTTCGTAAACATCTGAGTTGATATCGGATTGTAGCACGGCGGGAGCAACTAGACACATAACACTAAAGGTAGAACCCAACCCCGTGATACTAGTAATTTGAAGCAACAGATGAGAAGTAAAAACTTTAACTCAAATCGAGGTAAGATTGCTCCGAGATTAGAGTGTAACCAGGTAAGGAGTAAAAAGAATCCTAAGATGGTTTTCACAACTCATTTTTAGGTTAAAAATATTTTCACAAACACTAGACTCAACGTCGACCAGTAGAAGGGTTTCCTACAGGCAGTCCTGCTCTGATACCAACTTGTAGCACCCCGACCCGACTACTATACAGTGATGTGTGTGTCACCGGTTAAGCGATACAACCGGAGGTTACGGGTTTACCAATCCCCGGCCAAAACCTTTGGCAGGCGTTGCTCGGAATTGATCATCGGCAACACAACACCCCGATTGATGCCTTAACACAGGCACAACTATCAAAGCATAATAGAGAGATCAAGACTTGTGGAACAACTGGCACATCACAGACTCTACGACACAAATCATTATAGTTCAACTCTTATAATAGAGAAAGATAGCAATATTACAACCAGAGGTCACAGACCCAACAGTACATCATGCGGAAGCGAATTAGGTTGTTCTAAACAACAAGAACCAAATTATGGCCTAAGAGGCCTACAGATAAACATTCCAGCGCCAGCTGTTCCGGGATGTCCCAAGCTGCCACCTGGGAACCCCAGACTACTCGTCGACGTCCACAAAGAACCCACCTTCGAGGTCGGTGAAGTCCTCCTCTGAAACAAAAAAACGACGTTGAGTTCGACGAACTCGCAAGATTAAATATAGAGCTTTAGCTCGATGAGGCTTTCAAGGTTTTATGGCTGTTTTGCATAAAGCTGATTTTATTTAATAAAACATAACTCCATGGCATCGACTAACCAGAATATTTTCAAAGAGGGGTAAGAAGTAACTCTTCTCTTTTGATCACTTTTCTCAACATCAACCACCATCATTAACCACTGTATCTGTTCTACTAAGGCACCTCCCCGAATCACCCTCGAGGAAGTCAACCTTGCAGTCTTGAGTAGTACCTTTCGTACTCAGGTTTTAATCATTCTGTTCATGTTATTCTATGGTCTTATCGTCCTTTCCCAAGTCGTCCATAACCGTGGACACGGCTTTTCGAAAAGATTTAACCCTGCAGGGGTGCACTGTGTTTACCTTCGGTACCGCCCGGCTCATTGCCTACGCTTAGCTCTCTTCCGGGGAAAGCCGGCTGAGTGGGAACGGTTACAACCTTTACCTTGCTTGAGACTAACCCAGGATCATCAGTGGGGACAGGACAGGTTCAGTGCCTCCAACACCCTGCCCCGTGGCCACTCATTTTCCTATACACCACCATCCTCATCTCAGTCTTGGCCACCATCTCAACGCACGCGCAAATGGAAGCTCAAACTAGAGGACCCTGGTTAGCCCGCACAAGTTAGTTGGTTGACGAGGGCTCCATATACCCCACCGAAAGGAAGCGCGCTCATTCTTGGTTCAAGAGGTAAAGAACTCACACCTAGGCGGCAGGAGTGAGACAAAGCACCACAACCACAGTGGCCTCTCATCCCCACCTTTAAGCATTTTATTATCCGTCACCACAATTCTCCACCATCATCCGGGCATCTCATCACCTGCTTCCAACATGAAGTACCCATCGTACAGCTAGGCATTTAACTAAGCATGGCTAAGCATCAACATAGCATAGTTAAGTATCTCGGCCAACAATACAATCCTATGGATAGTAGGAGGGGAACAGGTAATGGCATCGGAAACTTAATGCAACTATAGGATACTCTAATCCAATAAAATTGACATTTGGAACCGCATGCAATATTATAGTGGAGAAAATATTTGCGGAAAATAGGATAAGACATGCTCAGAGGGGGGATTACGCTTGCCTTGCTCAGGGTGCTGGTAGTACGGATCGTCAGGGTATTGCTGTGGAACCCCGACTGCTTGATCTATCGAAGCATAAAACATCAGAGGAAACAATCAATCACCACACATGCTTAACAAATGCAATGCACAAACACATGATGGCATGACAGGTTAATCCTTGAGATAAGGATGATTCAAGCTATTCAACTTAAACGGGGTTCGGGTGCTTAAAGGGGCGCAACCCGAACATACCGTGGAATCAAGTAATGTTGCATATTTACTTTTTAAATGGAGTAGATGATACCCTATGTTCAACTTGCATATGAATGACATGATCATGTGAAGATGCATGGTTTGGGTGATTAAACATCCTTGTAACAATTTCCAAAGATTTGAGATGAAAAGGTTTTCATTAGTGCTGAAACAGGTTAACCGGATTATCCGGTTAAACAAGACTCGGAATATCCGGTGTGCTCGGATTATCCGGTGGACTTGAACTCGGAATATCCGATCCAATCGTGTTCGAAAAACGACTAAGGACCTTAAGTTGATCATTTACCAGACGTACTGATGTTTTTTGGATTATCCGAGTTTGGCTGACTCGGATTATCCGATCGTCGCGTATGTCCTGAAATTGGCTAAGTCCTAAAAACAAAAGCGTACTGGAGTTTATCGGATAATCCGACTTTGGTTAGGTCTGGATTATCCGATCGACACGGCTGGCCTAAATTCTGCTAAGGAGTAGAAACAAAAGCGTACTGGAATATTTCGGATTATCCGGTCGGAAACGACCCGGAATATCCGATGCATTCCAGAATGGCGGGCGACGGCGAGCTACGGCGAAAAATCCAACTACGGAGCATGCGCAAGACGAGCGAGGGCACGGGGAGGTTCGCAAGCTCACCCTGGACACGTAGGAGAAGACGACAAGGTCGGAGGAGGCTTGACGGCGACGAATTTGTCCGCGGTGTGCGGCGGACGTCGTGGACGGAGAGCTCGATTCCCGGGGATGTGCGGCGGCTCAGCTCGATTCCTTCGGTGAGGTTGGAGAGGAGGACACGGCGGAGCTTCCTGTAGTCTTCATTTTTCTCGGGCCGAGCTCAATCTCCGGCGGCGAGCTCGGACATGGCGGCTCGGTTGCGGGCTCGTGGGGAAGAAGAGAAGAGGAACGGGATAGAAATATCCGGGGATGGGGTGAGGAGCAGGTGGTGCTTGTGTGGCTTGCTCTCCTTGCAGGGGAGAGGCAGAGAGGGGGGGGGGGCCCGGTGCGGGGTGCGCGTGGCACGGCCATGGCGCCACTGCGGCATGGCTACAGGGGGAGATGGCACTTTTGCGAAAATCCCCTGGCCTTTTAAATTCTTTTCCTTTCCTTTTCTTTTCAAAACAGTAGCACCTTTTACAATTTAATTGAGGCACCTAGACCACCTCAAATATTATGAAATAATTTGTGTAGCCTCTCCTTAACATGTAGAAGCTCCACAAAGTTTGGTATCTCAAAATAAAATGTTTTGAATAACTTTTGTTTAGAGAGTTTGGATATGGCATTTTGCTAAAACCAAAATGATATCTCTTTAGAATTTTTAGAACAAGTGCAAAATATCAACTTTGAACTCTTGGAACTTCCTTGACAAATATGGATTTGAATTTGTAATTGTTTTTGTCAACAACAACACATTTGCATTGTCGGAGGATTGGATTTAAAGTGGTGCCCTTGTTTTCATTTGTTGTAAAATGTTCTCATAACCTTGTTTCAACTTGAACACTAACACAAAGGATGCCATGATGCATGAATGGAATGCAAAAGTGAAAATTTGGTTCACAATTTAGGTTCACAAACTTGGGGCTGTTACAGTGCTACCCTGAATCAGTCCACTAGATGTTCGCTTAAGTCTACAAAAGGAGCAGCAATTATTAATTAGTTTACTGCACCGTGGGTGTTACCCAGATGGCGCCGACCTCCTGCCCAAGAAAAATGCTCTCTGCCCAGATGGCGCCGACATACTGCAGGTCGGTGATATTTTCCTCTGGCGCCGAAAACTGGGCGCAATTTCGCGAATTTGGGCTACAGAGGTCGGCTCCAGCCGAGATGGCGCTGACCTGAAGGATCTCGGCTCCATCGCGTATGGCGCCGACCTCCTGTGCCAAAAAAAATGCTCTCTGGAGTCTCTTTGGAAGTGCCAAATTCCACAAAAATTTGAAGTCCAAGAGATCGGCGCCAACCGCGATGGCGCCGACATACTGCATGTCGGCCATCTTTTCCACTGGCGCCGAAAGCTGGACAGATGTCGGCTCTGGCCCAGATGGCGCCGACCTGAAGGATCTGGGCTCCATCGCGCATGGCGCCGACCTCCTGCGCCAAAAATATGCTCTCTGGAGTCTCTCTGGAAGTGCTAAATTCCACAAAAATTTGAAGTCCCAGGCTGTCCTGGGGCATTTAACGGAAAATTTGGATAGAGCCTCCCCTCTTTTTTGTTGCCAAAAACTGTAACAGCAGAATTGACAACAAAAGCATAGCGTGACAACAAAATTGACACAAACTGACAGTTCACACACACTTAGATCTCACAATCCATACCAAATTGGTTCACAAAAGCATCACACACAATTCCTAGTTTTTACAAACCATAGTTCTCAAACTGACAAAAGCAACAATCTGATAACAACATGAAGCACTTGCGAACATGAAGCACTGCACCATGACATTATTTGCGTGCCTTTCTTTTTCCTAGGGCGTCAGGACCAGGGGTGGGCCTAGTGGTTAGCTTGCGTTGCCGAGAACCTCTACGAGGCATTTCCCGACTTGTCTCAATGGGGACGCGTTGCTGTTGTCGCTTCTGCCTAGGCCTGGCTCGCTGGCTCGTTTCCGGGCTCATCTGACTCGACTGCGGAGCACCCCGTACCTGCAACAACAATATCTCGTCACGGTCCTCCGTTTATATATGTGGATGTTACTATAATTTGGAACTAGTTGCGGAGAACTAAGACATTACCTGTGACAACACCGTCTGGTCATCATATAGGTCCTCCACATCCAAATCCCACTCACTGGATGATGCAGAATTTTCACGGCTAGGCTGCACCTAATCCAAGTCTTCGGTAGGATCCCGGCATGCGAGCCTACTGACCAACTTACGGGAACGCTTCACCATTTTCTGCAACAACAAAGATTAAACAACAATTTAGATTTCAAACTAATTGTATGTAATGTCATTGTGAACATACAGCTTGAGGTGTTAACCTGTAGACAAGCACGCAGTGTGGACCCTTCACCTTTGCTGCCCGGTGTAACGGTGAGAGCTATTTCAGCTTCGGTAATACCTCTTAAAAGCTCATTGGCCTGCACAACACAACCAAAAATCAGTGTAGGAGAGAGCAAGTAGTTCATGTTGGAAACGTGTGGAACTAGATTCTTACCACACGGTCTCGCACAGGGCCCTGGTCCACGCGCTTTCCTTTCCGCTGGGTATAATCATACTGGATGGTATCATCGGCCGAGTCTGATGTCGAGTCCAATATATCTCGCTCGGTCGAAGTCTTCTGTAGATGAAGCTGGGTTGCACCATTCAGCCAAGCAAGATACCTGTCAAACGCGAGTGCATTGTGTGGCGTGGGATCGATGTGAGGACCCTTGCGTTGATGCCATTCAGAAATGTACTCTCGATGCTCATGTTCCCAGTCAGTAATCTTCTTGTTTTTGCTCCTGTCAAGCCTAACAAAGAACATAGAGAAAAGGGTCAGCAATCATGTATGAAAAGACATAGACAACAATATGGTGCTTCGAGATCTTACTCGTGAAGCGCAGAGGATGTGGAGAAGGACTCTGGGGGCAGTGCTGAAGCTTCCCAAACTGCTTGGCTACTCTGTGTGGAAGATGGTACTCAACGGCATAGAAACAAATCAGTGGGCACCTCAAAGTCCACATCTCCTTGTCACGAGTGCACATCTCGTTTAAGTTGAACGAGGGATCATCAATGACCTCGGCGTAGGGCCTCCACGTAACCTGTGATGCAAGTGAGCAACAACATTATCAAACATTTGAGAACATAAGTGAAGCAAAATGAAATGATTAATGTACGAATGTATTGTGCAGCACTCACGTGGCTAGGAAGCAAAGAGTCAATCTCATCGGTGTATTGCATATACAGATTTTCGGAGGGGCCCCAATTGGTCGCAGAATCCTCATACTTGTGCGCGACACTACTAGGAAACTAGCTATAGGTGGATGATCATTCTGTGGCGCACCTTTTTGCGGTGCGCCACAGAAATTTATCAGTGGCGCATCCCTAGTGGTGCGCCACATATTTCTGTGGCGCATGAAATATCAATGCGCCACTGAATATGGCATTTCTGTGGCGCATTCAGTCCCATGCGCCACAGAAATATCTTGGGCCCCACCACCCACGTTTGAATTCGAGGCCCACCACACATTTCTGTGGCGCATGGGTCTGGATGCGCCACCGAAACATGCATTTCTGTGGCGCATCCGAGCCCATGCGCCACAGAAACATGGACTTTCTGTGGCGCAGGGCGCAGGGGCCTGTGTGCGCCACAGAAGTGCTGGTTTCTGTGGCGCACCAGGTCTTATGCGCCACATAAATGATGGTTTCCGTGGCGCACCTGGTCTTATGCGCCACAGAAATGTATGTGTCACAGAAAGGACTGAGTTGGGGTCGAACCAGACCAGGCCACAGAAAGAACTCATCCTTCTTCTTTTAATTAACTAATGCATTATTTTGCCGTCGGGAACATCGGGAAAATCGGGAAAATCGGAAACATCAAGAAAATCGGGAACATCGGGAAAATCAGGAACATCGGGAAAATCGGGAACATCGAGAAAATCGGGAAAATAGGGAACATCGGGAAAATTGGAAACATCGGGAAAATCAGGAACATCGGGAACATCGGGAAAATCGGGAACATCGTCGGGAACATCGGGAAAACCGGGAACATCGGGAAAATCGGGAAGATCGGGAACATCGTCGGGAACATCGGGAAAACCGGGAACGTCGGGAAAATCGTGAACATCGGGAAAATCGTGAACATCGGGAACATCGGGAAAATCGGGAACATCGGGAAAACCGGGAACATCGGGAAAATCGTGAACATCGGGAAAATCGGAAAGTCGGGAACATCGGGAAAATCGGGAACATCGGGAAAATCGGGAACATCGGGAACATCGTCGGGAACATCGGGAAAACCGAGAACGTCGGGAAAATCGGGAACATCGGGAAAATCGGGAACATCGTCGGGAAAATCGGGAAAATCGTGAACATCGGAAAATCGGGAAAGTCTGGAACATCGGGAAAATCGGGAACATCGGGAACATCGTCAGGAAAATCGGGAACATCGGGAAAACCGGGAACATCGGGAAAATCGGGAACATCTGGAAAATCGGGAAAACCGGGAACATCGGGAAAATCGGGAACGTCTGGAACATCGGGAAAATCCGGAACATCGGGAAAGTCGGGAACATCGGGAACATCGTCGGGAAAATCGGGAAAATCGGGAACATCGGGAACATCGTGAAAATCGGGAACATCGGGAACATCGGAAAATCGGGGACATCGAGAAAATCGGGAACATCGGGAAAACCGGGAACATCGGGAAAACCGGGAAAATCGGGAACATCTGGAAAATCGGGAACATCGGGAAAATCAGGAACATCGGGAAAATCGGGAGCATCGGGAACATCGGGAAAATCGGGAACATCATCGGGAACATCGGGAACATCGGGAAAACCGGGAACATCGGGAAAATCGGGAACATTGGGAACATCGGGAAAATCCGGAAAATCGGGAAAATCGGGAACATCGTCGTGAAAATCGGGAAAATCGGAAACATCGGGAAAATCGGGAACATCGGGAAAATCGGGAACATCGGGAAAACCGGGAACATCGGGAAAATCGGGAACATCGGGAACATCGGGAAAATCGGAAACATCGGGAAAATCAGGAACATCGGGAACATTGGGAAAATCGGGAACATCGTCGGGAACATCGATAACATCGGGAAAACCGGGAAGATTGGGAAAACCGGGAACATCGGGAAATCGGGAACATCGGGAACATCGTCGGGAACATCGGGAAAAACGGGAACGTCGGGAAAATCGGGAACATCGTCGGGAAAATCGGGAAAATCGGGAACATCGGGAAAATCGGGAACATCGGGAAAATCGGGAACATCGGGAAAACCGGGAACATCGGGAAAATCGTGAACATCGGGAAAATCGGGAAAGTCGGGAACATCGGGAAAATCGGGAACATCGGGAAAATCGGGAACATCGGGAACATCGTCGGGAACATCGGGAAAACCGAGAACGTCGGGAAAATCGGGAACATCGGGAAAATCGGGAACATCGTCGGGAAAATCGGGAAAATCGTGAACATCGGGAAAATCGGGAAAGTCTGGAACATCGGGAAAATCGGGAACATCGGGAACATCGTCAGGAAAATCGGGAACATCGGGAAAACCGGGAACATCGGGAAAATCGGGAACATCTGGAAAATCGGGAAAACCGGGAACATCGGGAAAATCGGGAACGTCTGGAACATCGGGAAAATCCGGAACATCGGGAAAGTCGGGAACATCGGGAACATCGGGAACATCGTCGGGAAAATCGGGAAAATCGGGAACATCGGGAACATCGTGAAAATCGGGAACATCGGGAACATCGGAAAATCGGGGACATCGAGAAAATCGGGAACATCGGGAAAACCGGGAACATCGGGAAAACCGGGAAAATCGGGAACATCTGGAAAATCGGGAACATCGGGAAAATCAGGAACATCGGGAAAATCGGGAGCATCGGGAACATCGGGAAAATCGGGAACATCATCGGGAACATCGGGAACATCGGGAAAACCGGGAACATCGGGAAAATCGGGAACATTGGGAACATCGGGAAAATCCGGAAAATCGGGAAAATCGGGAACATCGTCGTGAAAATCGGGAAAATCGGAAACATCGGGAAAATCGGGAACATCGGAAAATCGGAACATCGGGAAAACCGGGAACATCGGGAAAATCGGGAACATCGGGAACATCGGGAAAATCGGAAACATCGGGAAAATCAGGAACATCGGGAACATTGGGAAAATCGGGAACATCGTCGGGAACATCGATAACATCGGGAAAACCGGGAAGATTGGGAAAACCGGGAACATCGGGAAATCGGGAACATCGGGAACATCGTCGGGAACATCGGGAAAAACGGGAACGTCGGGAAAATCGGGAACATCGTCGGGAAAATCGGGAAAATCGGGAACATCGTGAAAATCGGGAACATCGGGAAAATCGGGAACATCGGGAACATCGAGAAAATCGGGAACATCGGGAAAACCGGGAAAATCGGGAACATCTGGAAAATCGGGAATATCGGGAAAATCAGGAACATCGGGAAAATCGGGAACATCGGGAACATCGGGAAAATCGGGAACATCGGGAAAATCGAGAACAGCGGGAACATCGTCGGGAACATCGGGAACATCGGGAAAAACGGGAACGTCGGGAAAATCGGGAAAATCGGGAAAATCGGGAACATCGTCGGGAAAATCGGGAACATCGGAACATCGTGAAAATCGGGAATATCGGGAAAATCGGGAACATCGGGAAAATCGGGAACATCGGGAACATCGAGAAAATCGGGAACATCGGGAAAACCGGGAAAATCGGGAACATCTGGAAAATCGGGAACATCGGGAAAATCAGGAACATCGGGAAAATCGGGAACATCGGGAACATCGGGAAAATCGGGAACATCGTCGGGAACATCGGGAACATCGGGAAAATCGGGAACATCGGGAACATCGGGAAAATCGGGAATATTGGGAACATCGGGAAAATCCGGAAAATCAGGAAAATCGCGAACATCGTCGTGAAAATCGGGAAAATCGGGAACATCGGGAACATCGGGAAAATCGGGAACATTGGGAAAACCGGGAACATCGGGAAAATCGGGAACATCGGGAAAATCAGGAACATCGGGAACATCGGGAAAATCGGAAACATCGGGAACATCGTCGGGAACATCGGCAACATCGGGAAAACCGGGAACATCGGGAAAACCAGGAACATCGGGAAAATCGGGAACATCGGGAACATCGTCGGGAACATCGGGAAAACCGGGAACGTCGGGAAAATCGGGAACATCGGGAAAATCGGGAACATCGTCGGGAAAACCGGGAACATCGGGAAAACCAGGAACATCGGAAAATCGGAACATCGGGAACATCGTCGGGAACATCGGAAAACCGGGAACGTCGGGAAAATCGGGAACATCGGGAAAATCGGGAACATCGGAAAAATCGGGAACATCGTCGGAAAATCGGGAACATCGGGAAAACCGGGAACATCGGGAAAATCGGGAAAGTCGGGAACATCGGGAACATCGTCGGGAAAATCGGGAACATCGGAAAACCGGGAACATCGGGGAAATCGGGAACATCGGAAAATCGGGAAAACCGGGAACATCGGGAAAACCTGGAAAATCGGGAACATCGTCGTGAAAATCGGGAAAATCAGGAACATCGGGAACATCGGGAACATCGGAAAATCAGGAACATCGGGAACATCGGGAAAATCGGGAACATCGTCGGGAACATCGGGAACATCGTCGGGAACGACGACCCATAGAGCGACTTGTCCACTTCTTTCCGTACTATGTTTTATGTTGACTTGTCCACTTATCTATGTAGACTGATGTTTCCACTGTACTTGGTTAAGACTAATGTTTTATTTTCATGCATCGTCACATGGTTGACTTGTCCACTTATGTTGACTTTCATGTGGTTGTTTGTGCTCCGACCATCGTGTCGTGGAGATGCCGGCCGAAGATGTGGATTTTTTTTCTTATATTTGGTGTACTAACTTCGACGTTTTGTTTCTTATAGTTGGGAACATGGCTGACAATAACGAGGCCGGGGGTTCTCGAACAGGAGGCGAGGAACCGATAGAGGAAAATAGTATGATTCAGACGGTCATCGCACAGGCAGTGACAAAGACGTTCACGTCGCTCTTTCCTACCGTCTGTGAGGGTGTCAGGGTTTGGATTGAGGGAGGGAAAAAAGGGCCTCCCCCAATGATCAGCTTCGGCTCCAACAAGTACTCAATCGATGTGGGTATAGAAGATGCACCACCAGCATCCCCAGAGGTAAAGAAGAAGAAGCACAGGAAGAGAAGTAAGCCAGCTTCTAAGACAACTATCCGGGGGTATGAAGACATGGTACCACCCGTGCGGATGGCGTGACCCGAGTTCATGAAGCTGGTCAACCGATCCTGTCTCGGGACCTGCTCCGCCTCGCAGGCGGATGCATGCTTCCTTTGCAAAATGCTATCTTGACGCTAGAGGTTAACCTTCTTAAAGAAGAGGATCCAAATTACCCGGTGTTCACTGTCAAGGTGCCAAATGACTTGGCCGACTTCGTCCATGAAGCCCCCGTGGATCTATTCTTCATATCGTACGAGGACGTCTTCAAGCTGTTTCACTATAAACGGCTGGACTATAACTTGGTCCGCCTATACGCGCTCAACCAGGCGATGAGGATCAGGAGAGATAATACCCCGTACGTCAAGGTAGTGGATCCCTACTACATGCGCGACAACCAGCTGGTGCAAGGATCAACGACACGGGCCATGGCCACGGAGTTCCTCCAGAGAATCATGCTGAACAACCAGGAGAAGAACATCCTTCTTCTGCCTTTCTTTTCCGAGTAAGTACACATCCGGTCGCCGCCATCATATCTTATGCTTTCTTATAGATTTCTTCTGTTGTTGATCCTTTCCAACATTCGTTTCAATTGTGTTGGGCAGGGACGAGTACTGCATACTCATCGTCGTAAGCCCGAGGTGGTCCATTGCCTGTTATTTCGACTCGGGAGTCTTAAAGACTACACCAGAATAAAGGGTGTTCTCGATGAGGCTCTCGAGGGCTATGCCCAAATGGGAGGCCACTTCCACAAAGATAAGAATGGGGAACATTTCACGAAGGACAACAAACACAGTTTCCGGCATGGGACTGGGTTCCATTGCATCAAGCATGCGCCTGGCAGCGTGAAGGATGCCTTCTACGTCCTCCATCACATTAAAGGGTTTGTCCGGGATGCAGAGCAAACGAGGTGGCCAACGAGTCTCCAAGACTGGAGCAAACTTAGTGGGGATATCACCGACGCTGACCTTAGAGAAGACTTCCATCGCATCCAGATGCAGTTATCGCAAATCATCTTGGAAGATGTCATGACAGAAGGGGGGTCCTTACACAACGCCAGAGGTAGGATGTATTATAAAAGAAAGCCTTGCCTCACTCGATAGAAGTGCTTCTTTATTTTATTTATTATAGACTTATCCACTTAATTAGATGAATAAATCATACTCTATTTATATTATTAACCAAATATATTTCCAATCCATCTCCAAGGTTGTATAAGTGGGAGATCGAAGAACGCCTAGACAGGCAAAATGACATGAGGACGTGGATGACGAAAGACTGCTATAAACCGTTTCCAGAGCCGATCAAGAAGAAGGCTCAATCCTACCAGTGGAGCTAGACGTGTTCTCCGTGTTAGCGACCCAGCAAGAGACCCCAACAGCGACCCCAGCAAGAGCCGGCGTGATACGTGGGCCCTAGTGATTGCTTAGACATTAAGGGATCACTAGGCCCCACTTATCATCGTCGGCTCCTGCGCCCCATGCTGAATCTGCCTTCTCAGCCTTATTTGTACTATGACTTATGTGAAATGAGATGAACTTTTGTACAATTAATTTGGCACTTGTCACTATATTTATGTATCTCGGCCTCTAAGTAATGTGATGACATAGTAATGTGTCTGTTTTCATATACCGTGTCAAATATATTATTGTTTCTATTATATCTGTATAAATCCTGTATATACCTGTATTTTCTGTAATATACCTGTATTTATACAGCAGGCAGCAGCAATTCTAGTATACCTATAAATTATTCTGTGGCGCATGTATTTTGTTTTCTGTGGCGCATGTAATTCTGTGGCGCACTACAGAGAAATGCGCCACTGAAATATTTCTGTGGCGCACCCTGTGCGGTGCGCCACAGAAACCTGGGCTTTCTGTGGCGCACCCAAGTATGCGCCACAGAAATACATTTTAGTGGCGAGCTAACTGTGGCGCATCCTCCATGCGCCACAGAAAGCATTTTTGGTGCGCCACTAATGGCCTGTTTCCTAGTAGTGCGACGGTGGGAGCCATGCCAGGACTAGCATGTGGCCAAGCATGAAGTGGCCTTGTAGGGGGGCGCCCTACAGGAAGCCTCTCCCACATCCATACCTGTAACCCAAGCACGCAACCACCCATGTTTGATGTATTCTTGCTCCTTCTGCATGCCTCATCCAGCTGCCGGTACAAGTAAGCCAGTGAGGCCGAGCCCCAGCTGTACCTCCCAGCCTCGTCCCACTCACGGAGTAGAGGCAAATACATCCAAGACACGTCGCTGCCCCCAGAGTCTGGAAATAGCACTTTCCCAAAGATCCACATGATGTATGCCCGAGCATACCTATAAAAAACAAGACTCGAATCAGACGGCGAAATGGAAATAAAAGCACATAACAAAAAGGTGGGCAACGGAAAATTAGTATAGAGATACAACCTTTGTACGGTGACGTCGTCAGCACCCTCCGGAAGCTCACGGAAATGGGTTTGCAACCAAGTGGTCTTCAACCCTCCAGTCTTGCTACCCTTTTGCCCTTCAACTTTGTCAGGTGGTCTTACTCCAAGAAGCTGCTCAACCATGTCCCTGAATTTATGTGCCTCTATCTTTCCAGTGACGGGGTTCCCATCGAGAGGCAAACCGGTGATCATGGCCCAGTCCTCTAGAGTGACAGTCATCTCTCCACACGGAAGGTGGAAAGTGTGAGTCTCCACGTGCCACCTGTCAACTAGTGCCGTGAGGGCGCAGCTATTGTAGATTGGAAGCCCACGCCTCGCCATGGTCACAAAGGGAAGCAACTTTGCCCTCTCAATGTACTCAGTGTACCTATCTGAATACTTCATTGCATCATGCTGCAACTTATGGCCACGTATGCGAAGATGCTTCATTTCCTGCAAAACATTTTATATAGCACACAAGTTAGTAATCATTTGGCAACAAAACAAATTGACTTCATCATTATGTACATACCTCCACGCCTATGGAAATCTTCCAACCTCGGTGATCCTTATCGTACCCAACATCAAGAAGATGGTGCCGACCCTCCATTCTGCAATGTAAAGACAAGCCAAAGTGAGTAATATTGCAATGAAAAGTATCAACACAATAAATGCAAAAAATATGCTAACATAAATTATATGTGTAACATATAGTAAAGAAAATATAACCTTGCTACTACGTTTTATTGCTTCAGCTAACTTCCCAATTGCATCGGGATGGCGTCTAGCACCTCTGTAATGTCTAGTTCCTCGTGGACGCTTACTTCCACGTACGCTTGACGAAGGGTTACTAGCGGCTGCCGCGGCTGCAGCTTCAGCCGCTGCTTCCTCGGCAGCTATTTTCTTTTTTCGGTCCTCGCAGCTCAACCTTTTCGTGTTCTTGTGACCTTCCTCGCCGCATACGGAGCAACGGTTCTTGACGGTGTCCTCCACGAAATAATCATTTGCACGCGGTCTCTTGGAGTGTGTGCTCCCCTGTGCGCGGTCCATGTCCATCTTGAACCTCTTGGTCTGCCGTCGCCCTTTCGTCTTGACCATGAGTTTTAAATCCGGTAAATACACCGGGCCGGTGTATTCAGGCCATTGTGCCATGTCTAGATAAGGCTCGAATCTACCAGCCCATGTGCCTCGAACCGCCTCCAGTTTGTAGAACCGGGACAAACACGACAAGCTAGTTGGGTCTACTGCCCTAGCACGTGACGCTGTTATTATATGTGAGCACAGTAGATGGATCTGTAACGGCATCTGGCAAGTGCAAGACGCAGAGGCTAGGACAACAACATATTTGCGGCCACCGAATTGCTCACCGCCAACGTTGGTACCTCCTTGTTCACAAACCTCGTACTTCCCACCTCCTTGTCGAAACATATCCACGTTTGGGTCTCTGACTTCTTTTCCTGATAATCAAGTTCTTCTTCCACGGTCTTTGGCCACTTCTTACCGTCATTCACAAGGACTTCTATCTCGTCCCTCCTCGTAACCCAGTACTCGTTGCACTTGTCAAAGGTAAACGCTGCTATGGCGCTAACCGGTAACGCACGGATACCCTTTAAAACTTTATTGAATACCTCGGCCATGTTACTTGTCATGTGACCGTGCCGAACCCCATCCTCATCGAATGCTTGGGACCACAACATTTTTTGTGGCAAATGCTCCGTAAGGAAAGCCTTACCCTTCGCATTCGTCAAGCCATACAACTCTGCGTACATCCGGTCAAACACATCCTCCTCAAACACCATGGAAAGCCTACGAAGATACTCAGCCATTTCCCGGTTACGGCAAGCACGGTAGAAATTAGCCGCGAAATGCCTCATGCACCACCGGTGCTTCACAAGGGGATGCCCAGGTATTTCATCCTTCACGGCATTCAGTATGCCCTGATGGCGATCAGATATCAAACAAACAACCCTATCCCTGCCAACTACCTTAGTCCTCAACAAGTGCATGAACCAACTCCAGTTGTTCGTGTCCTCCCCCGTGACCAGAGCAAAGGCAAGGGGGACCAAACGGTTGTCCGCGTCGCAAGAGATAGCAACAAGAAGGGAGCCCTTAAACTTCCCTGTCAAAAAGGTGCCGTCCACGGAAAGAAATGGACGACAATGCTTGAATGCTTCGACACAAGGGCGGAAGCACCAAAACGCTCGTCCAAACACTGGGTATTTGACGTCTTCAACCGTGCGAGTATAAGTTGGATGCGGTTGCACACGTTTGTCATTCCAGGGTTGCGATGGGCCATAGCCGCCAACATCTTTGGTAGCCTTCCATAGGCTTCCTCCCAATCCCCGTAGGCCATCTTCATAGCCATCTGCTTAGCTCTCCACGCCTTCCCATACGTGACACGATAATCAAAGATGAGATGTATAAACTTCATCAAAGAGGCCGCTGAGAGGGTAGGCGTAGCTTTGATGGCTTCGGCGCACCGGTGAGCAATAAAAGTAGATGTCAGTTGCCGGTGTGTGCGCCGGACAACCTTCTCGCCAGGGGCCTTGTTGGCAAGGACCTTGTCGCCGCATGTGTGTGGGCCATCGTAGCTACTTATCTTCCACCAACCTTGAGGAGTCTTCCTTGCTCTCACCTTCCACCCACACTTTTTGTCATCGCACATCACAACATATCGCTCTTTCTGGTTAGACTTGAACACAATGTACTGCCGATGATGCCTAACGGCGTACTCCTGCAGCCAGATCTGCATCTCCAATAGACCCTTGAATTTTAGACCCGCATATATCAAAGGCCTTGCCCTAGGCCGTTGGATTTCTCCATCCCCATCCTGGATGATGGGTTTAGGAGGCTCTGGGCCATATTCCCGCAGGTTCGAGTCGGAAACGGCTAGGTGAGCCTCCCTAACATCCTTGAACTCATGAATACTAGGATGTCTGCCCCATACCTTGACGAACGCATCTGTCTCGTCCACGGACCACTGGGGCTCCTCACGATCCTCATCAGAGTCAGCCGCATAAGCCTGATCATAACCCTCGTCTTCGGGATTGTGATCTTCGAAAGTATATGGGTCTCCATCAAGTTCAGAGGATGCCACCTGAGGTACAAACGGTGGTGCTGGAATGTCGATTGGAGAGACACCAACAAACTCGTCATTCACCGCCTCCAAGTGTGCAACATTGGGTTTCTCCTCAATGATCTCTTCTCTACTAGGCATACTAGAGGACACAACACGAGTTGCAGGTGGTGCTGCACCCTTTAGTTTCTGCTCCCTAAGCAACTCCACTTTAACTCGATGGTCAACACTCTCCTTCTCCCAAGGGAGGCTGGCTTGGACCCGAATCATGCTCACTACGGTCATCATTGTTTTCTTTAACAACCGTTGGATGCTTGTTCAAATCAGGGAGAACTACGGTACGACTGTTGATGTCAACCTTCACGGCAACGACAACAATTGACTTGATTTGAGAGTTCTCAACAAGCTCTTTGTACAACTCCCACCCTTCGTTGTCTCGGATGGGTATCATCTGAGTATAAGACCTACAGCCACCGGCATCGTATCTTCCTTCCAAACCAACAGCAGTGCCTAACCAACCCAACGCCGTTTCGATCTTCACAACAAGCTCACGCAAAGTTGGACTATGCGGGAAGAACAATACTTTACTCGTCATCTCCACAAACTCAACACCGCAGCTAGAGGACACAACACGGCCTCCGTGATGAACATGAACAATCTTTGTGTAGGCCATCTATAATCGGAAACAAAATATACCTCTACCATTAGATAATGATTTATCTAAATCCGGAAGCTCTCAATAACAAATTAATTCGATACCAAAAAATATAACTACTATGAACAAATCAATTCCACATTCCATTGCCACTTAATTCACAAATCTATTCTCCAAACTAATAAATCTATTCTACACACAATTGGCACCATTTACAACCGGAAACACAAATCAAAATTTGGGCACCCAATTTTCTAATATGGTCACCCATTCTATCTCCAATCTAGACCATATTGGCATCAAAATATTTCACATATACTATTACGGGTATACCTTATGGAAAAATAAGGCTGCATTACATAAAAATTTCAAAATCGGTGAACATTGTCTGCAGTATGAGAGAGGGGGGCGGGTGGGCACATGTTATACCTTCAAGGAGGAGGAAAAGCCACCGACGGGCTCTTGACCGGCGCCGGCGACGAAGAAGGAGGCGGGGCCACGGTGATTCCGGTGGGACGCGGCAACCGAAGAGTGGATGGGTGCGGTGCCGATGCAAGATGGCGGGGGTGGCAGCGACCAGAGGTGAGGGCGTGGTGGAGCGCGGCAGCGGGATTGAATAGGCGAATCGGCGGCTGGGACAGTGGTGACCGGCGGCGTCGGGGATGGGGAGAAGGCTGAGGAGTGCGTGCGGGGGTTGAGGACGAGTGCGTGCAGGCCGGGTTTGGATCCAGATCGGGCAGATAATAACCCTAACATGTCGACGCCATCCACGACGGCGCCGAACACCAGGATCGCATTCAGTTAACGCTCCCAGGTTCGGCGCCATTGCCCCTGGCGCCGACCTTGCCACGTAGGATTTTAGTGGGCCCCGGCAGCAAACTTCGGTGAGTCGCTCCTCTGGCGCCGACATGCATAACGTCGGCGCCATCTGCGTTGGCACCGACCCGAGGAGGGGCCAGATTTGAAATTAGTTCTCAGAAAGGGCCAGATGCGTTGTTAGTCTGTGAAAAGGGCCAGATTTGGCAAAAAATACCTCCTTGCCCGCACATATCCTACAGTGGAGCAGTAAAACTACCACACCATGGTGGACCCCACTTAGCTCTAATTCACAACCCACGAATATTAAAATTAAGTATGATTTTTTTACATACACATATTCTATACCTATCTACCAAATTTACGTCAAAATAATGGTATTCCCAGCGACAGAAAAGAGAAAGTTGTGGTTGTGAAAAAGTAAAATAGCTTCATTTCCCCTCAAAATTTCTCTTTTTTGTGTAGCTCAAAATACAAAATTTTCTTTCAAAACTTTTAGAGTCCGTACAAAACATACACATGGTTGTATGCTTTTATTTGGAAAAAACTGAAACATATACATGCAATTTCGATATTTTAAAAGGATATATGGTGAGTTCGAAACTACTGACACTTTTTGAAAACTCTCTCCCTTATCCTTTCTCTGCCGCCAGCGCCCACCATAGCGTAGCGCAGCTTGTGCCACGTGACACCATTCTCTCCCTCCGCTTACCTCATGCCATATTCTATCGAAAATAGTTGTTCCGCCGCAAATATTGCACGTCTCTCTGCACACAACTCTGGCTCCATCAAGCCCCTAGGACTCCAGGGCACCTCTGTCCCTGATGTCGTGCCTCAAGTCCATTGTCAACTTTGCACGCCACGTGCGCTCCCGCCGGTGCATATTCTGGTGGCCATACAATGCCAGTGAGATGAAGGGCTTCCTACATCCCTCGTAGTGTTGCACACTTGAACACCCAGTCGCCTCTCACATCGACTTCCATTGTCGCTGTTGTTGTTAGTGTTGCTCGACTCGGTGGTGGTGACATCTGCAGTTGAGAACGTGAGCGACAAGTAGATGGTGAATGGGGGTGGAAGGATGAGTTAGACGCCTCGTTCTTGAATGCCAAATAATTACTAATGAAAAGGATGTGAGTATTTATCTATGAACCTTTTCTCTACAGTATGTTTTCTTATCTTTCACTTATATTCAGAGAATGAGGCAGATTATATAAACAAGTGCATTTATGTACTTGGTAGATGGTTAGATGCATACACGACCTATGTGTGTCTAGTCTCAGCTGCAGTCATAGAGTGCAGAAAGTCGACCAATGAGTGTAATTAATAAAATAGCATATGTTGTTAACCGTGTGGCGAACATGAGAAACTATATGTTCATAGATGGAAATTTGTGTAATTAAATATATACTCAAAATTATTGGTGGTATTCATGTTTATATTATATTTTATGCAATCTAGATCTGATGCACATATTAAGATGGCATGTAAACCATTTAAGATCTCACTTGTTTTGTTTTTTGTGCATTCTTTAGTGTTTATTGGTGGAATGTTCCTCTATTTTACTCGATGTAACAAATTTAATTATGTCATGACATAATTATGCCAACTATTACTGATTTTGGGACAATTTATGTCAGATAGGTCTAATTGATTTCATTATAATTAAACCAGTGACCTTGACTGTAGGATCTCGATGGCCAATCAAATCTTTGCTAATATATCTCTCGGGTATGCAATGTTCATTATATCATACATTGCATACAATTTGTCGGAACTTTGCTCATTTTTTTTGTTGATCTACGTAATTTTACTTGCATGACATTTCATAATTATGATCATATCCTGATCATCTAAATAAATATTTGCAAAGTTGAAGATTTTTTATGTGGCAGCATATTATCTTTCTTGAGTAGTGTACTACTAACTTTGCTACAACTGCACCCTTCTCTGTTTCTCTATGTGTATGTGAGGATGTCTAAGTGATTGTTCTGCAAAAGAGTGAGGCAATGGTACTATTTTCCCATTATTGTTACCGTCTTTTATATATGTTTCACTAAAATATTGTTTGTTCATCTATTTTTCGTTATTCTATAGCGGACTCGGCAACGCACGTCCTTTTCTTCTTCTAGTACATATACTAATTGGCTAATAGTTTAGAGTCCTGGGGAATTTTGCTTACTCATCAATCATCATTTGACTCTCTTAGACACAGATATGTACAAGCTTGTATCGTTATCCTAGTTTGCACACGCATACTAAATACGTGCTGATCTTTAAACTTTTAGCATCCAGAATTAGGAGAAAGAACAATGACCGAGAAGCGACTAAATGCCTATGTCAGAGACGGTAACATCAGAGCTTATACGAAATTGTCTTTCATATTGTCTTGGTCAACGTATCTCGCATATAGGAGAATTTGAAGTCCAAAATCGACTCATACTGCCGAGTAGACCAATGTGTATAGACTCAGCTTAAACTTTTGACTCTCAACTAACATGGCAAATTAAGAAAGAGAGCTAGATAATCACATGGTACGTATTACGGTATTAGGATAAAAATTTGAAATAACATTAGACGGCTCCCTGAAACATATTAACAAAATATAGGCCTTCAGCAGGTAAACAAGTTCAGGCCTGAAACCAAGTTTAGAACTAGGACTACGGAGACACTTCAACACACTTCATTTAAGCAGCAAGCTACGCAGCTTGGTTCATATTAATAAGATACTAGTAGACAAAATGCAGCAACTTCCAGGGAACGACTGGACAACGGAGAATGAAGTGGACCATCCGATCTGACCATCTCCAGCTCAAAACGGAAGCCTGCATAAACAACAAAGTACAGAGTGAGCACATGAAACTCTCAGGTTGGAGGAAATGCAGAGCATACTGTGAGGAATTCACTTGGATGATCTGACCAAAATGCAACTTGACCTAGCTATCAGAATGTAGGAAGGACTTGCTAATCTTAACATGAACTCGAACAGAAGGTCTAACTTTTATTTTGACCATTTATTTGATCATCACACATCAAAAGAACAACTATGTTAAACTGTCCCATTATGGAGACATCAATGGACCTCTCCTAAGATCTTCCTACCATCAGTATTGCCTAGATTTAGCAGACCTGCTAGTTTTGTTAACCAAGCATTAAGTTCCTACTTAATAATTTTGGTCGCAGTGCTATGCTCTCTGCCCTTTCTCTTGCTGTGGCCACCAAGAACCTGTTGCAGCTGTAGTTGTTGAACCAGAAGATGGGGTCGGCAAGTTTGCTGTTGAATATCGTCTACACTTATGATCTTGATGAGCTAGCAGCATCAAAGGCACTTATTAAGGTAGACATTGTGGGAACCAGTGAGTGTATGGTGCCATGTTTTCTTGGAAGAATGTAAAATTAGTGCAAAACGATAAAATACTCATTGATGCTTTGGTCCAGCTTTGGATTTTTATCAAGTGATATGTTACTGCATGTACAGGCTGACTACTGAAACATAATAACTGTAAAGACTGATAATGGTTACTTACAGGAAACCATAGTCTATTGAATATCAAATTGCTCGGAAGATACTCCATGGGTACGGAGAATCTTTAAAATATGGTGAACCCTTGCATCTTCCTTCTTGCCACATATGATTTTGACTACCTTGAGATGCTTCGATAGTAATGACTGTTCCCTCAAGTTATAGCTTTTATCTGTTTTGATCCCATGTTTCTGTAAAAAAAAAAACTAATAAAGCCAACAGAAGGCATGTGGAAACATCAAAGGAAAAATTTATCCTACTTGAAGAATATATACCTTTTGATTTTCAGTATCAAGCTGTAGTGTAAGGCTCTCTAGAGTTGGTGAGTGCTGAACAAAGTAAACCAGTCCAGTGAAGTCATCGGCCACACACCATTCACCAAGCAACAATGTCTTTAGCTTGCTAAACATAGGACACCATTTCAAATTATTTCTGAAAATAAGCTGGATAGAGTAAAGAGGGTTAAAGAGCAATTAAGGTTCTACTTCAGAAGTATATGATGTTTTTTGAGGAACAAGAGTATATGATTTATATGCTTTCTGCAGGTTAACATTCTTTTCATAAGTGCATGATGTTTTTTTAGAAACAAGTGTACGATAGAGGGTTAAACAACAATTTGTCCCGGCTTGGAACTTGTTTAATTCCTACCCGTAAATTTGTTTCCCATCTTTCTCAGCGCTCAGCTAATTCGGAGGGGAAAGGATACGGAGTTGTGATGGTCCATGATTTTCTAACCTGGTTTGGACTAATATAATATCAACCAAGCGGGACCTTAAGGCTTAACTTTTCCCGGTAATCAAGTTTAAGTAGATGCAAAAAACAAAAAAAACTACATCTCACGCTGGAGTCCGCAAGTATCTACTCTACGGCCTCACAATTTAATCTCTATCACACACGTTTAAATATCATGAATGATTAAAAGTATCAAGTAAAGGTATGCATAACGAACTATCATTCTCACAAAGGAACAGTAAGAGATGCTTTCATAGAAACATTAAGATTGGTTGATATGCATCTATAGACAGATAACTGGATACAAACATGCATGGATGTATCAATATGGCGAACAACAATAGGAGTTAGAAAAGGTGGAAGCATACCATAGCACGACCAGATATTTTCACCTCCAAATTTATAGCGCCTGACAAACTTTTGAGAAGCAGTGAGGAGTCCTTATTACTGATTTAACCATTGCATCCCTTACATGATAGATTACCACAGCGACAACAGTCCATGCACGCTCCTCCAAGTGTGATAGATGCTGTTACTAGTGACGGCATGCTATCAAGCACAGGAGTCACACCACTAGATGCAGCGAGTTCAATGCCAACGAGATTTGGAGCAATAATGCGTATGCGGGCATCGAAGTCAAAACTGAAGCCACAGATATTTAGATGTTTTAGAGAACGAGACACGATATTCGTAAAGATGTGGCAGTTACTTAACTCCAACACCTCTAACAGCTCGAAAAATCCAGGGAGCATCCCTCAAGCTCTATGTCACATAGCTCTAACCTCTTCAAGTGCGAGGAGCTGAGAGTCAAGTTGGTTGCCCGGCAGGGGAAACGAACTCGAAGCGCTCGAACTTGACAAGATACAGCATACTGGAGCCACAGTTCCATGCGCTGGAATGCCTCGTCGGCGCGATCAAAGTCGTAGTTAGGACCGTCGTCGACATAAGAGCTGATGTCACATACATTCAGAGGCGTTGCTGGCTCGCGGTGGCGAATCAGCTTGTCGATAAAGGTGCTCGAGCCATGAGCACAGTCATAGTTCTCGGAGTCATAGAAGCGCAGGGCGGGCACGGCTTTCCAGAGCGTGCGCCAGCGCTTAGCGAGCACGCACATCCGCACGGCATCCTGCGAAGGCAGGAACGACATCAGGTACCTCAGCGGTCGCCTGGAAGGGCGCCGATGCGGTCCTCGCCGCCATCCACGGCCGTCTCCGTGTTTTCCCCATCGTTAAGCCTCTCAGACATTTCGTCGAACAAGTGACCTGCGCCGAAGCAGCACAGTATTTTTTTGTACAAGGTGAAGTGAGCGAGAGGAATCACATGGACAAGATAAACAAGAACGTGACCGGATCAGCTCACCTCATGCTGGCGCAACAAAGCCTGTGTTCTCCTCCTCCTCCTCGACGTTTTTATCACTTCTCCGGACTAGTAGTCGTGCACGTGCAACGCACGACGTTAAATATGAATTTATTTCTAGTTTACTGAGTTTTTTTGTTGCCACAATAATAATTGAAATTGTCTTTTTTTTATTGTGACTATACATGTAATGATGTGCGAACAACATACAATACACATATGTTGTACCATTTAAAATCAAATCACAAATTAATAGTTATTACTTGCATAAATATTAAAATTCAACACCGATTAAAATAGATAATTGAAAACCAAATTCAAAGTAATATAACATCATCCACTTTTTTATTTCACGAAGATCAATCTCTTTATGGGCTCAATAATTTCTCTTTCCAAGGTAGGAACATTGTTTATCGCCTCATTGTTTTGATACAATAGAATATGTATCAAAAATCGCTTTCTCAACTTCAAATAATTCTACATATGCAATTACATACAATATTGTCATATAAAGTTCACGTTCAAAGTTTAGCAAATGAGCATGGTTCAACTCTCAATCGATCTTTTGAAAAAAAACATGATGAAACCAACCCGTTGGAAACCCATCGGACACACACCGCTTCCAGTCGCAGTCCCCACTCTCAGTTCCTCTCTCTCTCAAGCTCCCAAGCCACACGCCAACGCCTCTGTTCACCCACTTCCTCTGGCCGCCGGCAAGGCTCTCTCATCGCGCTCCCCTGCCTCCCCCAACCTCCAGCTCGATCTCTTCAAGCCGCCGGTCGCCTGCCTCCCCACGGCTGACGCGAGGACTCGAATGCCCCTTGCGCTTTTCCGCCTCTCCTCAGCAAATCCGGTCGCTACAGACCGAGGAGGAACTCGAGCTCGGCAATGCTCGCGCGCAACCCGGATCGGCGGCAGGCCCGCCTTTGTGGACACGGAAGACTGCAGCCAACACCTGCTCCCCCTCCGTCCACCCCTGCCCCGCCGCCAACGCCTCCTTCTTTCCCATTCAGGGCTTGTTCGGTTAGCAAATCTATCGAGGGGATTGAGAGGGATTGGGGTGGATTAAATCCTCTACAAGTCAAATTCCCTGCCAATCCCGTCCAATCCACTTCAATCCACTTGGCTTAGGGATTAACCGAACAAGGCCTCATGGCTGTAGAATACCACGCGGAGCTGCTGATTCTAAATCGCCAAGCTGGACCCGTCCAGGTCCACGGCAGAGGAGAAGCAACGGAAGGTGATTGCACTGCACTTTATTTATTTGCCATTACCGTACTTACAAACCTTGTGTGGCAATACAAAATTCGAGATGAGCTTGATATGAAATCTTTTAGATGACTCTTTACGTCTGCTTCTTCTAGTAATAATATTCCTGCACTACCGCTTCCAGACTTTAGATTTATTATATTTGATTGTTGCTTGCATTTCTTAATTACAGATATTTATGCAGATACTTCTAGTTTCGATGCTGGTATGGATGAAGGTTCAGAGAATGAATTTTGGTGCTATTCAGTCCACTTGCTTCACTATTCTCAGAGCAGGATGGATATATCGGATATGGCACCAATTCCCTGTCGAAATGCATTCAGTAGCAGTGCACCACTTCCAAACTGAAGTATAAGAAGAACAAACTGTACGGCTTTGGAGTATGGCAGTGATTAGTACATTTCTGTGTAGAGCTAATGCATTTCTCTTTTTTTTTTGTTGAGAGGTATCATTCAGGCGGTGACATTTTTTATCTTCATATTATTTTGACAGGGGTATTGGCTTCAATCATGCAGTGCCTTTTCAGTTTCAGGTGTGGGCAGCAATATCAGTTTCCTGGTATGGATTCATCTTCCCATGCTAGGCCTATTGCATTGTATGTCTGGCTTTCAGGTTATCAGGTGCAAAAAACACCAGTGATATATATAGGAATAAACCAAAAAAAGTAACCTTGATTTTCAAAATGGTAATCTGGGACGCGTAGGTTGGTGATTGTACTGAGTTGGGGGTTCTCAACACCTGAGAGTGGTGTGAGTGTCATTCGCCTTTGAAATCGTGGCATTTGATACTCATCATTCCTGTGCAACCAATCAGAACCGTCGTCATGAGCCATCTCTGAGTTTGGTACTACACCATTTGCACATCTTATGTTCTGCAGTTGGGTGTTTTCCCCATCGTTAAGCCTCTCAGACATTTCGTCGAACAAGTGACCTGCGCCGAAGCAGCACAGTATTTTTTTGTACAAGGTGAAGTGAGCGAGAGGAATCACATGGACAAGATAAACAAGAACGTGACCGGATCAGCTCACCTCATGCTGGCGCAACAAAGCCTGTGTTCTCCTCCTCCTCCTCGACGTTTTTATCACTTCTCCGGATAATGCAAGTGCAGAGCCCTCCGTCGGGCCGTCTGGCTTCTCACTTGGTGAGAGAGGAAGGCAGAGAATGGGAATAGGGAAGGCGCTTATAACCACAACCACCGTTTCACCTCCCTATAAATTGCCGTCGTCCTTCCATTTAACACCTTACCTCGAGCAGCGAAAAAGAGTGGCATAAGAAGACGAGAAGGTGGAAATGCGATGTGCGTTTTCACGAGGAGCTGTGATTTATGAACGAGAAGTGCGAAAAAAAATCTGCAGTCGATGCAGAGGCCGAGCCAGATGTCAATTCAAATTTGTGATGTCAGAGCATGTATTTGTATACTACCTTTTATAGTTTTTCCGCATGATTTTTAACCTATATATATATGTGAAGTTTTTGCAAAATGTTGTGTAATCAATTAACAACACGGTTTAGGTGTGGCTTCGCCAGTCGCCACTGAGTCGATGCCTCTCCACCGACAACCCCAGAACTCCCCTCCGAAAACCCAATGAGGGCCCAGACCAAAAAAAGAAACATAGTGGTATTGGTCTGGACCGCAAAATGTGTCCAACACTCCTAACTTTGAGCCCCACTCGAGGGCGTCGGACAATGCTCAGACACGCCTCCCGACAGGCAAGTCTAGGGTGTCAAAGGCACACAGAAAAGCCGACGCCGGTCACGCCCAGTCAGCTTTGATTAATTAATGGTGGCTTGCTGGTTCGCAGGCAACCTGCTTCCCACACGCTACCGGTACTACTTCCCTACGCATCCACCGCGATCAATGTCGGTGCCTCGTCCGCTTCGCCTCCTCCATCCCCTTTATATGCCAAGTCGTACTTGTTGTGCAGGCCATCCCTCCCCCCCCCCCCCCCTACTTTGGCTTCCACTCTCGCCCCCTCCAGCGATGACGCAGAATGATGAGTTCGGCGATTTCAGCTTTGGATCTGGCGACGGCTATAAGTGCATAATCTCCTCCTCGACATGGTGTGACAGTTCAAGTAGTAGGATCTCCTCGTACCGCCGAACAACTAGCTTCCGAAGAGGTGTCGGCTGAGCCTCGCGGGTCGGGTCGGGTCGGGTCGTGCCACTGCTACTCAGAGTAAATTTGTAACATCCCAAGTTTTCAAAAAGTTGAAAAATCAGAAAAATTTAAAACTTTTGAAAACTATTATGTATTTTGCTTTGAAAAGAAAATTCATGCATACATTCATCATCATATAGCATTGGTTGCATTTGGATATTTAAAAAGTTGGAATAATAATTCCACTTGAAAACATATTTAAGAAAATATATTAGTAGAGCAAAGAATGCTCCAAGTTTTCTTCTGGTTTTTATGAATGTTTTGTTCTGATAGAGTTGCTTGTGAAATTGTTTGAATCTGTTGCAATATAAATAATTGTAAATGTTTATCTTGTGGTATTTAAGATCTACTTAAGCCACAATTGTTTGTTCTAAAACCTATTTTAAAATTTTGACATCAAGGGTCATATTATTTGTTCAAAACCTAGTTTGGAAATCAAAATGATTTCTATTTGAAAAAGTGTGTTTGGTTGTAAATAGTTTATAGGTATTGAGAATTATTCCATTACTTACCTATTCTCTATTTTCAAGTTTTATAGTTTTACTTTTGAAAGAAAATAGTTATTTGGATTTTTAAAATGAGTTCCGAAATCATTTCGATTTATCAAACCCCTTTTAAACTATTTGAGTTTTATACAAAATTATTTTATTGAGTGATATTAATCATGTTACTCATATTTTGCTTTGGTTTAAATTATAATTCCAAAGGAATTTATAAAAAAAAAAACCTATAGTTTTCAAATGACATTAATATGTCCAAAAATTCATTTAATCACTTTTCAAAAATATAGTTGACAAAATGTTTTGGAAAATATTATTTGAGGTTTTCAAATTAAAGAGTTGGTTTTTACAAAACTATAGAAATTGGTTTGACTTAATTTGGTTTTGTATTAAAAAAGTTATTAAAGTTTTTAGGAAAAGAAAAGAAAAGCTTTTGAACAAAAAAAAGGGAACCCTAGCTAATTGGGCCGAAGCCCAACTCCTATATCTCTTTTCTACCGCGCGTGCAGCAGACAGCAGCCCAGCAGCAGCCCACCTCCCTTTCTCTCACTGCCAGGTGGGTCCCACCGATGACGCAAGCGGTGACGTCATCACCATCAACCTCTCCCGCACGAAATCCTCTTCAAACCCTAACCAAAATCGGATCAAAATCCGTTGCGATACGATCGCAATCTCCCGAGAACTCCTGCCCCATATAAATCCCCACGGCCTCCTCTCTCAAAGCCCCCACAAACCCTAGCCAAATCGCCGCAAGGCTGCCCACAAAATCGCCACCGCCGTCCGCCATTACCGCCTCTGTTCGAGCACGATTCCGGCGACACCGCGGGTCTACACCGCCACCTTTTGGTCCCATCCTTTTGCCCACGCCCGTGCGCATCTCCCTGACCCTCTCCTTGGATCTTCTTGTGCAGCCAATCGAGCGCGACGTCCTCGACCCGAAGGTCTTCTCCGCCGACGCACCTCCGGTCGCCTCCGCAGGCCGTCCCAGGAAGCAAACGACCACGCCGTCCTCGCCATCCGATTTGCCGCGACCTCCTACACCCCATGGTATGCACCCAGCTTCCCCTTCCTCTTCCGTTCGTCGTGCACGTACACGCCGGCCATGGCGCTGCCACGGGATGTGGTCACCGGCGTAACTCCGGCCAGTGCGCCGCTTGCTTTTGGTCAACTGGCCCTGCGCCCTTCGATCACGATCGCACGGCTAGGATTAGAACATCCTACCGAAGGGGTATCAGCGAACCAGATCGCGACACGTCAGCCGCCAACTCAGCAGCCTCGTCATCGCTCCGTCAGCAGCACAGTTAGCGGACGCAGCCAATCAGAAGACGCCACGTTGCCCAGGGACTTCAGCGCGAATATTTTAATTGTTTTCCCTACAGTTTAGCCCCTACGTTTTACAGATTAGTCCCTGCGTTTTAGATCTATTATTAATTTTTACTCCTTCGTCCAAATTTTATGAAAAATATATTTTTGGAAAGTTTATCATGTGTAGAAACTTTTGGTATGCTTATTTTGCGGTTTTGTCGAAATTAATTTAGATAAATTTTAAAAAGTTGTTTAAATAGTATTTTGGCTATAATTTGAGTTTAAAAATAGATTTTTGAGCAAACTCTTTTGCAATAGTTTTGTAGGCCTAAGTATTGGCCGTAGGCTTAATCTATTATTTTCGTAGAATTAATTTTCTATGTTTACTATGTATATTTGTTTTTATTGCTTTTTAGGTGTTTTTTTTATAAGTAAATTATATTAAAATTGTTCTCCACATTATTTTTTTGAATGGAAAATTTAGCTAAGTCATTATGATCATGTTAGATGGAAAATAACTTAGAAATATTTCACCTTTTCCACCAAAGTGCTATTTCTTCCTTAGAAAATATTTGGGAAAAATTTGATAACACTTTTCCTTAGAAAATTTCAACACCTTAAAAGTGCTAAATCTTTTCCTTAGAAAAATTTAGCATCCTGAAAAATTATTTTGTTTCCCTTAGGAAATGTTCTAAGTACTTGCCACCACAAAAGTTTGTCCTTAGAAAAATTATCAACTTATGCTTTGCATACTTTCCTTAGAAAATCTGGCATCTCTTAATTTGTTAACTTTGCCTTAGAAATTATTCTTGACTTATTGTTTGACCCTTGGTCCTTAGTTATTTTGGACCATCTTTCATTGCTTGCATTCTTAGAATAATTTCATGGCATGGCATGCATTCCAGTCCTTAGAAATAATTTGCACTTCTTACATGGCATTCCTCCCTAGAAATTTTGAGGTGATGCATGTTAGCCCTCCTAGCCAAATTCTACTAAGTTAGAATTAGTGGAAACCAATGAAGGACTTAGCCAAGAAAACAGGACTCCAGAAGCATCTCCAAGAAGAAAGTACTTAGAAGAAATCAAGAGGAAATTCATGAAGACCAACCATCCTACCTTTTTCTAAGTCTCTTTCCTTTCTCTCCTTTCTTCCTACTTCATGGTGGCTAAGTTATATTCAAGACCAACCTTGGTGCTGCCAACATCATCAAGTCTGTAGAACCATCAAGTCTACCAAATTAAATGAAGTCAATACACCAAGAAGAAAGCTACAAGGAAGTCTGGAGAAGATTTTTGGAAGACCAATTAGTTCTTTCCTTCTATCTTCTCTCTTTCTAAGTTTTGTCTCACTTTGGATATAGACCAAGTCCTTGGTGATTAAGACTAAGTTCATAGAGTGCTATTTGAAGATCAATGAAGCTGCAAAGGAGTTGAAGATTATTTGAAGACCAAACTTGTGAAGACTTAGAGTAGCTTTACAACCTTCAAGTGGTGGTTTTATCAAATTTATTTTACTCTACCTTGACCTTGCCTTAGCTGAATGGGATAATGTTATTTTGTTGACTTTCCCTTATTTTGTTTTGCTTGTCTTTCATACCACATTTCTTTGTATCATTCTGCATCTCATGCATGTCATATTTTCTAAGTGTTGCATTTATGATTGTATGTTTATTTGTGATTTGTTTGACTTGTTAGAAATTCCGGAGAGAGACGAAAGTGGTTGCAACTGCTACTACTACACTTCTGTTTGCCAAGGCAAGTGGCACACCCCCATGAAGTTTTCCTAAGTATTTTATATGCATTACTTAGTGTATTTCTTATATGCATGTGTTGGATAGAAGTATAGCTATATGCTAAACCCACCATACCTTTACACTAGTTGTGTCTAGAACCCTTTGATAACTTAGTAGAATATTTGATGCTATGCAAATGTGGTTTTCTTTAAAGCTTAATTCTACTAAGTAATTTATCACCTGGGTGGACTTGGTTATGAAAAGATGATGGAAAGGTTGAGTGTCATCTCTTAGGGGTGACCTCTAAGGGATGGTCACTTGTGGTTGCCACCCAGGGTATCAAGGGGCCAATGTTTTCTCTAAGTGAAGATTGCTTACCGTGCAGCCATTAGTCATATGGGCTCTGGCTAGATGGATTAAGTTGCGTGGACTCGTCCCGACTTGACAGGTGGTGGTAGAATGGTTAGAATGGGAGCGCGTCAAGTCGGTATGGGATGGGAAAATGCTTCTGAAAAGTCTCGTCTCAACTCTCTCCTTTTCCTTAGCACAATTTGAGTGCTTGAGGATAGTTTGGGTTTGTTGGGTCTAATGGTGAAAGTGCACAACCTCTGCAGAGTTAAAAACTAAGTACTTAGCCGTGTCCCCGGTTACGGACAATTTGAGCAGCTGATCAAGGATTCAACGGAGGCTTCATCATTCCAATTTCGAAAGTAAAACTTGATGGTGAACAAGGGTAGATGAGACTATGGTCTTATACCATATCGTCTCCAACTTTTGAAGAAAATGTTTTGCAAAGTGTTAGGCAAAATTGGCTTTTATGCAAAATAGCCTTGAAACTCCACCAGCCAAATATGCATATAGGCTATTAGAGTTATTCCATTAAGTGTCCACATAGTGTCACTTGCCAGATCCATTTTTAATGGTTCTGACCCACTCTGTTGCAAATTTTTATTTGTTGCAGATTGTTCTGACGACGAGTGAGTTTCGTTAAGGGTTTCGAGTCTGCAACCAACATGTTTCGCCTGTGGCACATGAAGATGATGGAGACTCACTGAAGAATAATGTTTTCCGCTGCTTTACTCTTTCAAAGCTAGCTTCGTGCTATGCAAATTGTAATGGATATTTCCTAAGTACTGGATCCACGTGTAATAATTGATACTTTGTTGTGATATTTCATCTTAGACTGTGTGTGCAAACGAATCGATCCAGGGATTTGCACTATACACAGGGACTTGCCAATTTTTAAGTGCAGGTCCGCTACAAAATTAGGCTAGTTTAGGGTTTTAATTTAAATTTCGTTCAAATTCATGTAAAATCTAGAACTTTGAATTCAATCTCAATTTATTTTTCATTTTTTCTAAATTTTCATTCGGGGGGCATCACGGACGGGGCTTCGTAGTGGTCGATAGACTGGTAGCTATGAATGAACACATTGGCTAACGTAGCTTCAATTAGCAATCGGTCCACTTCTGTGTCTACTCTCTGTGTGCTTGTTTTTTTTAGATAAAAGGCCTAGGCCCAACTTTGAATTAACAAAGCCAGAAGGTATCACAAGTTAGTACATTGCTGCGGCATACAGCTTCGCCAAAGAAATGCAACATGCTGCGGCATACAGCTTCGCCAAATGAAAGATAACCTGCTGCGGCATACAGCTTCGCCTAAACAAACTAATGGGAGGATAAACTAGGCGGTGCGGGGCATAAACTCCGAGTGGACCTTCAGGAGCTCACTTGCCAGCGATCTTGCGCCCATCACGTCCTGCGGTTTTAGCGCGGGGCACCAGTTCTGCAAGAAAATAGCAGTTTTATAAACAAGGTCAGCCGGTTGTTTGATGAACTTGGACTCAATAGCCCCTTTATTGCGGACTTGCCAAAGAGCCCAGGACTGTGCAGCAAAAAACACCCAAGTAAGATGCCGCAAAGGCTTAGGTAAGCTAGAAAGAATAGCGAAATATTGAGCAAAGTTTGAAGGGCACCACATCCTCCCTAGGACGCGACGCAACACATTCCAAGCAAACTTCGCAATAGAGCAAGAAAAGAAAATGTGGGCAGCGTCCTCTGTTGCCCCGCAAATGACACAATTGCCATCCGAAGGTCCTCTTCTCGTAACCAACTGAGCACCCGAAGGCAAGCGATCGATGATCAACTGCCAGGTAAAAATTTTGATCTTGAGAGGAAGCTTGGCTTTCCAGACATCCTTGAAATGGGCAACCGACGCCCCCTGCGCAAGTTTTTTGTACATCGAGTTCACTGTGTAAGTTCCTGACGGATCTAGGGTCCAAGCAACCGTATCCTGCACCGGTAAGAGGGAGATGCCCTCAATAATCTCATCCAGTCTAGCCCACTGGATTGCTTCAGCCTCATCTAGCGATCTTCTAAAGCGACAGCCGCCAACCGCAGCCTGAGCCACCGAAAGCATAGGGTCCTCACAAATGTTAAAGAGGCTGGGAAATTGCAAACTCAGGGGACCCGCCCCCCACCACCAGTCTGTCCAAAACAAGGTTTTAAGACCATTGCCAAGCTTGTATCTTGCACCTAATTTGAAGAGGTGCTTGATTTTGTGGAGGTTCTTCCAGAATTGAGAACCACCCCGGCTCACACTGGAAAAAATGTCTCCGCTAGGAGTATATTTCGCTCTAATGATGACAGCCCACAGCGAGTTGTCCAACTGGTAGATCTTCCAAATCCATTTAAGAAGAAGTGCCACATTCATATGCCTAGAGTTGGTAATACCTAAACCTCCACACTCTTTAGGACGACAAACCGCCGGCCAATTTAGCATATGATATTTTCTGTTGGGCCCCGTGCCTTCCCAGAAAAATCTGCCGCGGTGAGAGTCAAATTGAACATGGACCCTTCTTGAAGAAGGAAGAGGCCCATGGCATACATGGGGAGGCTAGCCAGGCAAGAGTTCGAGAGGATCAAGCGTCCACCCGAGGAAAGAAACATGCCAATCCATGGCTCAATCCTCACCGCAAGTTTTTGCACTAAGAAGAACCATTGTTCAACAGACAGCTTCTTATCAGCAATTGGTAACCCTAAATACATGAAGGGGAACTCCTAATTTGCAGTTTAGGCGGTTAGCAATGCTTATCCCGTCGTCGTGTTCTCCCAACACAAAGACTTCGCTTTTGTGAAAGTTGATTTTGAGCCCCGACATACTCTCGAAACACATGAGAAGAAATTTCAAATTAGCCACCCCTTGTGGACTGTTTTGAATAAGGATGATCGTGTCATCCGCGTACTGGAGGTGGGTAATGCCTCCCGGGACGAGATGAGGCACCACACCCTCAATGTGACCGGCCCTGTTGGCCGCAGAGAGGATTGCCGATAACCCTTCGGCAATGAAGTTGAACAGCAACGGGGAGAGAGGGTCCCCTTGTCTCACGCCTCGCTTATTCCTAAAGAAAGGGCCCCTTTCTCCATTGATAGAGATAGCTGTCTACCCCCCGGCAACCAGCTGATAAATTCTATGGATCACCCTGATGTCTACGCACGCTTCTATTCTTGTAGACAGTGTTGGGCCTCCAAGTGCAGAGGTTTGTAGAACAGCAGCAAGTTTCCCTTAAGTGAATCACCCAAGGTTTATCGAACTCAGGGAGATAGAGGTCAAAGATATCCCTCTCAAGCAACCCTGCAATTAAGATACAAGACGTCTCTTGTGTCCCCAACACACCTAATACACGTGTCAGATGTATAGGTGCACTAGTTCGGCGAAGAGATATTAAAATGCAAGTGATATGGATGATTATAAGTGGTAATTGCAATCTGAAATAAAAATGGCAGCAAGCAAACCTGTAGCAGAACTGGTTGTAAACGGTGTTTCAATGCTTAGAAATAAGGCCTAGGATCATACTTTCACTAGCGGACACTCTCAACAATAATAATATAATTGAATACATAGATATTTCCTCTTCACTATGCTACTCTGAGTTATTCTCTCGTTGGATAACGAACACCAATCTACTGCGTAGGGCTATTACAGCACACCTTAAAGTCACATTCCACATCTAGAGAACCCCACACTGTCAACTTGAGCGCCCCAAATAGTACTAGACAAACACCGCAATTTCATAGAGACATCCAACGCAAATAATAACTCGTGATAAGTATTCCTGTTATCTTTAGCCTAAGAGCCACACACGGGCGCACACTGTCAACTTCGCACCGTGGGACAAAGGTGACTCCGGAGATTACATTAATAAATCCACTCAAGTAGCACATAAGATAATGAAGAGTAACATTTATGGATTCAACTAGATTACAAAGCTCATGATCACATAAAGATCACACCATGGGAGAGAGAGATAAACCACATAGCTACCGGTAGAGCCCTCAGCCCCGATGAAGAACTACTCCCTCCTCATCATGGGAGGCAGCAACGACGATGATGGAGGTGGTGGCGTCGATGGAGATGGCTCCGAGGGCAATTCCCCGTCCCGGCAAGGTGCCGGAACAGGACCTTCTGACCCCCGAAACGAAGTTTCGTGGCGGCGGAGCACGGAGATGTATTCGGGAGTTTTGTCAATTGTGTTAGGGTTTACTCCGCGGGGGCTATTTATGGTCCAAAGGGTAGCTCCAGAAGGTCCCCGAGGCCACCACACGTGGCCTCGGCGCGGCCAGATTTAATTCTGAACCAGCCGACTTGTCGGGCTTGCACAGGTCGCATCCGAATTCCGATTGGGATGAATTTTATGTCTAGATCGTGCGGCAGAAAATTCCCTGCAACTTTCGCGACTAGACGTTTTCCATTTGACGTCATCTTCAGGCCCGAACGTGGAGATCTTTGAAAATAGTTTTCAGACAGATTTCTGGAAAGTCCCAATTTGACTCCAACTTGGTTTCCTTTGCCCAATTTTGATAATTTCTACACATCAAAGTGTAAAACAAGAACATTGTGCACTTTGGCAATTATTAGTAGGTTAGTCCAATAAATGTCATAATATGATATAAAGTGCATACAAAACATGTGGCAATTGATATAAAACATGCATGGAACATCAAAAATTATGGATACGTTTGAGACGTATCACACCCCTGCGTTAAAACCCTTTCTTCTGAGCACTTCCACCAGAAAGTCCCAGTTTACACGGTCGTAGGCCTTTTCAAAGTCGAGCTTAAGTAAGATGCCCCCTAGCTTCTTACTTTTAAGCTCATGGACAACCTCATGGAGTGCCAACGCCCCATCTAAAATAAACCGTCCTTTGATAAAGGATGTCTGATTTGGACTTATGATCCTGTTGGCAATTGGGTCAAATCTCATGGCAAACGCCTTGGAGATGATCTTAAAAATGACGTTAATCAGAGTAATTGGTCTAAATTGGGATATTTTGTCCGCTACCGGAACTTTCGGGATTAGAGTCAACACCCCAAAGATGAGTCTAGATATATCAATCCTACCCAGGATGAAATCATTTAGGATATGTAACACCCCATGTTTAACCAGCGGCCAGCAGTTTTTGAAGAAGAGGACCGGGAACCCATCCGGTCCGGGAGCAGTATCTGCCTTCATGTCCTTAACTAAAAATTCCAGTTCATCTTCCGAAAAGGTTAGGGCAAGGCCCAAGTTTTCCTGCTCAGAGACTTGTTGCTGTGAGCCCCATGTGTTAGAGGCTAGGCCACACAGCTTCACCGAAGAGCTGCCCATCAGCTCACGATAAAAGGAGTAAATGTGCTCCTGTAGCTCCATCTTACCCGAGATGGAGGAACCCGATTCCGACACTAACGAGGAGATGTTGCATCTTCTTCTTTTGCCATTAGCAACCACATGAAAGTATGCGGTGTTGGCATCCCCCTGGATAGCCCATCTAATTCTACCTCTCTGCCTCCAATATTCCTCCTCTAGCTTGTAAATTTGGAGGAGCTGAGTTTCTAAGTTGTATCTAAAAGCCCATTCATCGTCATTGATCCCTATCGAATCTGCTCTACCGTCAATGGTTTGGATTTGAGATAGGAGGAGTTCTATCTTAGCCCGGGAATCCTTCCGAGGTTTCTGCTCCACCCACGGAGAGCTTGACGCAAGCCTGAGGACATGAAAGCCCACCAATCAAGGATATCTCTGCCTCCCACCGAGGCAAGCAGCTTATCCCAGAAATTTGCTAACACTTCTTTGAACTGCGGGTGTTGGAACCAACTGGTATCAAAAAAGAAACAGTTGCTCTTGACTGGGGTGCCCTCACCCGAGTCAAAAATCAGGGGTGTGGTCCGAGCCAAGGCTGGTCTCAGCGACCAGCGAACATAAGGGCCACAGGGAATCTTAAGCTGCAGAGATAAAGACTCTGTCCAGGACACATCTCACCGGGTTTAAGCGTTTATTGGACCAGGTGTACCTCGCACCCGAGCGAGGTATCTCTGTCACACCCCAATTAGCAATATGGGCGTTGAATAGCTGAATTCTTCCCCAATTGATGTTGTCATTGTTTTTATCTAGGCTGCTACGAATCAAGTTGAAATCGCCGCCAAGCACCAAAGGAAGGGTAGACTTACTGATTTTCTCAGAGAGTTCATCCAAAAACTCCCCAGATTTACTATGATCTGCAGGTCCGTAGACGCCAATGATCTCGAACTTAAGATTAGACACCCGATGCAGAACTGAGAGGCCTTGGAATGATTGACCCCTGTCCATCATCCCCACCTCAAACAAACTGTCCCTCACACCTAACAACATCCCACCAGAGTGGCCAGAAGCCAGAAGCCAGCTCTAGAAAAAAGTTTCTCCCACCTCTATACTACGAAGTTCTTGATCAGTAAAATCCCTTTTAATAGTTTCTTGAAGGCAAACCACATCAATTTTCTGCTTCCGGAGGCATTCTTTTAGAAGAGTCCGGCGCCCCGGCACGCCGAACCCTCTCATGTTTAGAAAGAGGCATCACATTATGGAACCACACCGTTAGCTCGTGCTTGGCGGGTGTAGGGCTTGCGGGCACTTGGGTCACAGGTCTTGCGAGGTCTGCCCCGACGCGTTGGACCTGCGCTTTTTTCATTCCTCAAACGTAATGAGGAAGGAGGCGCAGGTGAGTTGACAAGCGAGGGCCCTTCCTGGCTGTCCAACTCGACACCTGCTTCGGGCGCGGCCCCAGCCGCACCCTTTTTTTTCCTTTAGCTTTTTCATCAGCTGTCTTAGCTTCAGCTTTCGCTCTGGCCATGGCAAGTTCCGCTTGCGCAAGTTCGTTAGAACGGAGGATAGATAAAACCTCTACCGGAGAGCCCGCAGCCGGATCGAAAACAACACAACTCTCACGAGCAACAAGAGGCAAGTGCTCATCGGGCAAAGAATCAAGAACAGTAAAAGCCGAGATGGGATGGTTACCTGAATTGTTCTTCTCCTTGATCTGCATGGCGCGGTGCATGATTGGCTCATCTGAGCGCCCTTCGCCGCGGGCACTCTTGCGGTTGGAAGTAGCTGGCGACCCCTTGTTTCTTGGCGCCCGCTTGGTCAGCTCCGGTACCAGCACCGTAGTCAAAGCATCTGGAAGCAGATCCTTGCCTGAGTCAACAGAGAACTCGAGCGTGTCCCTCGCTGCGTCTTCTTGCTCGTGTCTGACACGAGAGCGCCTGTTCGCGTTGGATTTGCTATGCCTCTCCTTCTCCCTCCGTTGGTTTGCTTCCAGCTCCGCAAGCGTGCAAGAGGTGTCCACCGGCTGCTCCTGCTCCTTGCTAGGGGTGACAAAGCCCATATCCCCAGCAGTAGAAACCAGGGTAGGCGACGGCGAGCTAGGAGGATGGCTTGCCATCACCGTTGCCGTCGTGCCCGAGGGGGCCAGAACAGATGACGCTTCAGCTGGCACAGGGGTAGAGAGCAGGTCTTGCGAAAGGCAGTTGATTGAGGTCTCCTTCTCCAGAAAAGACTCGTAGCCTTAAGAGTCAGAGAGAGACAGATCAGGGTACGGTGCGGCCTCCACCCTGGTGCTCTTACCCCCACTGCCCCTAGCGGCGGGCGGCACCGACTTGGATTTCTCTCTGGAATCATGAGACCCCCTTCGCCCAATCCAGTCATCTTTCTCTTTTTCTTCTTCTGAGCTTCTACCTTGGTCATCATCATCATCTCCCTTCTTGTCATCTTTCGGTGGCGGAGAGGGAGGCGAAATAGACCGGCCCCTGCGCAATTTCTCCACCTCCACCCTGACTTTGAAGCCCTGCCCATTGACACACAACATCAAATGCGCCACCACCTGTTCAGATGGGCGGCAACCGATCTTCATCCATATCAGGTCAAGAGGATCTGCAAGTGTCGAATCGTCCACCTCCATCGGCCTTCCAATGGGTCGGGCCGCCACCATTAGTTTGCTGGTATGACGGAAAGGCGGAGGCACCCCATGTAGCCGCACCCACATCTCAGAGAGAACCTCAGAGGCCTGATTAGCTAGCCCCCCTTCCATAACCAACGCGCCCGCACGCGATAATGGGAGACGGAGGCCCCCGCCTCGGCTCGCCATGCCCAGGAGGCCAGCAGAAGGGAACACCAGTGAGAAATCGGATTCAGAGAGAACTTTTACTTGCCACGACCAGGAGGGTTCCACCAGCTCCTTGAACTCCTCTTCCACCTGCTCCGCCGTGAGGATAGCTTCTTCCACATATACGGTCGCAGAGTTAGGTGTCTCCCTCTCTAGTTCCTCCTCAGGTACCTCCAGACACATGAACCAGATGCCGTCACGACCAAAACCGGCCCAGAACGGCTCCCGGCGCTCCCCAGCCACCGGGCACAGAGCAGTAACGTGGCCCTTTGCATTGCACTTGCTGCAGAATGGCTCCCCCTTGCACGCCATCTGCATGTGGCCGTTGATACGTCTCCAACGTATCTATAATTTTTGATGTTCCATGCTTGTTTTATACCAATTGCTACATGTTTTGCATCTATTTTATGGCACTTTTATACATTGTTTTGGGACTAACCTATTAACAAGATGCCGAAGTGTCAGTTCCTGTTTTCTGCTGTTTTTGTATTCCAGAAAAGCTAGTCTGGAAATATTCTCGGAATTGGACGAAACTTCACAGACATCCCTATTTTTCCAGAAGACACCAGATGGAGCGAAGAAGCAACGGAGAGGAGCCACAGGGGCCCCACACGCTACTAGGGCGCGGCAGGCCTCTTGGCCGCGCCCTGGTATGGTGTGGGCCCACGGGGGTCGTCAGCCGCCGCCCTTTCGCCTACTTATTCCCCCCGAGAAAATAACCCTAAGGGCCTGAGCCATTATCCACGAAAAGTTCCAGAGACGCCGCCGCCGTCAACCCTAGCTCGGGAGGGTCCAGAACCTCTTCCCGGCACCCTGCCGGAGAGGGGAATCGTCACCGGAGGCTTCTACATCGCCATGCCTGCCTCCGGAGTGATGCGTGAGTAGTTCATCCTTGGACTACGGGTCCATAGCAGTAGCTAGATGGTTGTCTCTCCTATTTGTGCCATCATGTTTAGATCTTGTGAGCTGCCCTACATGATCAAGATCATATTATTGTAATGCTACATGTTGTGTTTGCTGGGATCCGATGAATATTGAATATTATGTCAAGTTGATTATCAATCTATCTATGTTATTTATGATCTTGCATGCTTTCCGTTACTCGTAGATGCTTTGGCCAAGTAGATGCTTGTAACTCCAAGAGAGAGTATTTATGCTAGATAGTGGGTTCATGCCTCCGTTTAATCTGGGACAGTGACAGAAAGTTCTAAGGTTGTGGATGTGCTGTTGCCACTAGGGATAACCTAACGATGCTATGTCCACGGGCATATGTGTTTGTTTACATTACGCGCTTTACTTAATGCGATTATCCGTTGCTTGCAACTTAATACCAACGGGGGACTCGGATGACAACCCGGCGGTGGATTATTAGTCATAGATGCTGTTGGATAACGGTCTATGTATCATGTCGTAATGCCCAATTAAATATCATAGTAGTCATCATGTCATGTATATGCATTGTCATGCGCTCACTATTTGTCAATTGCCCAGCTGTAATTTGTTCACCCAACATGTTAGTTATCTTTATGGAGAGACACCACTAGTGAACTGTGGACCCCGGTCCATTCTTTTACACTGATTAAACAACCACAAACTGCAAACTGTTCCTTTTTCATTCTCTGCAATTTAATACTCATTTTCCACACCATACGTTTAATCCTTTGTTTTCAGCAAGCCGGTGAGATTGACAACCTCACTGTTTCGTTGGGGCAAAGTAGTTTGATTGTGTTGTGTGCAGTCCACGTCAGCCGATCCTGTTGCGCCACATATTTCGCGTTGACAACCTTCTGAAGAGTTGTGCTCCTACTGGTTCGATAACCTTGGTTTCTTTTGAGGGAAAACTTGCTGCTGACTACATCATACCTTCCTCTTGGGGTCTCCCAACGAGCACACGTCATCAAGCTTTTTCTGGCGCCGTTGCCGGGGAGCAGCAGTCTTCTGCAAGGGGAGTTTCACGCTTCCAATCTCTTTACTTTGTTTTTGTCTTGCTTAGTTTATTTTATTTTATCTTGTTTGCTTTCAATTATCAAAAACACAAAAAAATTAGTTACTTGCATTTACTTTACTTTCAAGTTATTTTCTGTCTGTTTTTAATTCTGCTAAAATGAGTACTCCTGAGAACACTAAGTTGTGTGATTTCACTAGCACGAACAACAATGATTTCATATGCACACCTATTGCTCCACCTGCTGCTTCAGCAGAATTTTATGAAATTAAACCTGCACTTTTAAATCTTGTTATGAAAGAGCAATTTTCTGGTGTTAGTACTGATGATGCTGCTGTTCACCTTAATAACTTTGTTGAACTTTGTGAAATGCAAAAGCTCAAGGAAGTAGATGGTGATATTATTAAACTGAAACTTTTTCCTTTCTCCTTGAGAGGACGTGCTAAAGAATGGTTGCTATCTTTGCCTAGAAATAGTATTGATTCATGGACTAAATGCAAAGATGCTTTTATTGGAAAATATTATCCTCCTGCTAAGATTATTTCTTTGAGAAGTAGCATAATGAATTTTAAGCAATTTGATAATGAACATGTTGCTCAAGCATGGGAGAGAATGAAATCATTGGTTAAAAATTGTCCCACTCATGGACTGACTACTTGGATGATCATCCAAACCTTCTATGCAGGATTAAATTTTTCTTCAAGGAATTTATTGGATTCGGCCGCTGGAGGTACCTTTATGTCCATCACTTTGGGTGCTGCAACAAAGCTTCTTGATGATATGATGATTAATTATTCTGAGTGGCACACCGAGAGAGCTCCAACAGGTAAGAAGGTAAATTCTGTTGAGGAAACCTCTTCCTTGAGTGCCAAAATTGATACTATTATGTCTATGCTTGCAAATGGTCAAACACATGTTGATCCAAATAATGTTCCTTTAGCTTCTTTGGTTGCTCAAGAAGAGCATGTTGATGTGAACTTCATTAAAAATAATAACTTCAACAACAATGCTTATAGGAATAATTTTGGTAATAGCAATTATAGGCCCTATCCTTCTAATAGTGGCAATGGTTATGGAGATTCCTATGGTAGAGAATGCCTAGTGAGGAAAGGATGCTAGAAATTGAAAAGGCCACTAAAATCAAAAGCAATATGAGCAAAACCAACTGTTTACTAGACTATGGATGAACAATCTGCTATGCTAAAAAATATAAGCCATCAACTTGAGAATTTAAATAGGGAAATTTCTGGTTTGCAAGGTAAAATTTCTCATGCTGAAACTTGTATTTCATCGATGTCTGAAACACAATCCTCTTTGATTAATAAGATGGCAGCTAAGCCCGAAACAATTGAGAGTAATACCTTTGCCCCAATGCTATACAAGTTAAAATTGATAACAATGTGAGGATGTTAGCTGAATTGCATGCTAGATGGGAAAGAGAGGATGAAATTGCTAGAAAGAATAATATTGCTAGAGTTTATACTATTACTACTTCTGAAAATGCTTCAAACTCAAGTGTTAGCAAACCTCCTACCATTAATGGCAAGATAATTGGTGTTGGTAATGTTTCCACTTCTATTGCAAAATGTCCTAAATTGCCTGATAACTCTGAAACTGTCCTTGATAAAGATGCTGAAATTTCTAGCAATAAGGAAGATAATAACTCCATTACTTTTGATGATAATAATTTGATTTTGATGGTTGCAATATTTCTGAAGTAATTAAGTTCTTGCAAAAGCTAGCTAGAAGTCCTAATGCTAGTGATAAACATGGCTTTTACTAAACATATTACTAATGCTCTCATGCAAGTTAGGGAGAAAAATTAAACATGAAGCTTCTATCCCTAGGAAGTTAGAAGATGGTTGGGAGCCCATCATTAAATGAAATTGAATGACTTTGATTGCAATGCTTTGTGTGACCTTGGTGCTAGTATTTCTGTTATGCCTAAAAGATTTATGATATGCTTGATTTAGCACCTTTGGAAAATTGTTACTTGGATGTTCACCTTGCTGATTCTACTATTAAAAAACCTTTGGGAAGAATTGATGATGTTCTTATCATGGTTAACAACAATTATGTCCCCGTTGATTTTATTGTCTTGGATATTGAATGCAATCCATCATGCCCTATTGTGCTGGGAAGACCTTTTCTTAGAACTGTAGGTGCTATTATTGATATGAAAGAAGGGAATATAAAATATCAATTTCCTCTCAAGAAAGGTATGGAACACTTTCCTAGGAAGAAGATTAAGCCACCTTATGATTCTATTGTTCGAACAAATTACAATGTTGATGCTTCTTCACTTGGTAATACTTGATGCATGCTTTGTGCCTAGCTAAAAGGCGTTAAAGAAAAGCGCTTATGGGAGGCAACCCATTTTATTTTTCTGCAATTTTTCTTTTATTGAGTCAAGGAGTTGTTTACTTCTGTAGCAACTCCTTTGTATCTTTATTTTCTCGCATTGTTGTGCCAAGAGTAGCCTCTAATGTTAAGATGATGCTTAATTTTGATTGCTGCGCAGAAACAGATTTTTGCTGTTCACTGTACGAAATTCCTAAAATCACCAGATTGTTAAAAATCTGAAATTTTTGTGCGTAATCTTTATGAATGTCTGAATCTTTCATTAGTTCAAGTTTTCGATCTGAGCGTCGTAAGTGCCTCGAAAAAATTCGTCTTTGCGGACTGTTCTGTTTTAGACAGATTATGCCTTTTTATTTTGCATTCTCTCTTTTACTAGTGTTGAGTGAAATTCTTTTTTGGGTGGAAGAGCTTCACATAACATCAGTGGCTGTAGCTAATGTTTAAAGTAACATCATATTGCGTCTTTATAGAACATGTGAATTTTTGATTATGCACTAACCCTCTAATGAGATCTACTTTGAGTTTGGTGTGACGGAAGTTTTCAAGGGTCAAGAGAGAAGGATGATATAATAGGATCAAGAAGAGTGAAGAGCTTAAGCTTGGGGAGGCTCCCATGGATCTCCCCAGCATATTTCAAGAAGACTCAAGCGTCTAAGCTTGGGGATGCCCAAGGCATCCCCTTCTTCATCGTCAAAATTATCAGGTCATCTCTAGTGAAACTATATTTTAATTCTTTCACATCATATGTGCTTTTCTTGGAGCGTCTGTGTGCTTTTATTTTCAGTATTGCTTTTATTTTCAATAAAGCTTGACTGGACCCTAGCATTCTTGATTGGGAGAGAGACACGCTCCGCTTTTTCATGAGAATACTCCTATTCTTCACTTATATTTGTTGAGTATTCATATCTAGCGCTGTTCAGCTTTTAGCTCTTGTTTTCATGTATCTCTTGTCAGAGCTATTAGCTTTCTTTTGTAGAAAGTACTCTCTTGCTTCACTTATATTTGTTTGGAGAGTTGATGAAATAAATTGATTGGTGTTTGGTTGGTTCAGAAAATGTTGCATGTGGTAATTGGTATAAGGAAAAACTTGCTTAATCTTGTAGATCACTAATGGATAACTTGATGCTTGTCAATTGTTTTGAGTTAACAAGTAGATCATGATTAAATTGTGCATCACATGAGTTAAGCCTATTAGTGAAGAACTACCGTAAAGCTTGTTGAAAATTTGGTTTGCATCGGTGGTATCTCTAAGGTCTAGATATTTTCTAATAAAGGGTTTGGTTAACAAGGAAGACGGTATGAAGTCTTATAACGTTTGCAATATGTTTGTCATATAAAACTTGGTGTACGGGTTGATATTCTTGTTTGCTTACATAACCTTGCTAGCCTAAACTCTGTACTGAGAGGGAATGCTTCTCGTGCATCCAAATCCTTGAGCCAAAATCCATGCCATTTGTGTCCACCATAACTACCTATATGTGGTATTTCCTTGCCACTCCAAGTAAATTTTTCATGTGCTACCTTTAAATTATTCAAAATGTTATTATTCCCTTTTTGTGTCAATGTTTACTAGCTCATGAGGAATTAGTGTGGTTATTCAAATGGACTTTTACACCTGGACTAGTGGCATATACATCCGCTTATCCAATAATTGCAAAAAGAGCTGGCAACGGGGTGCCCAGTCCCAATTAATTACAACTTTAACCAATTAATTCTCTTCACACTTTTGCCCTGATTCATCAGTAAGCAATGACAAACAGTGAAATACCTGAATGTGTGTAAACCAAAGAGAAAGAGGGATGATCTGCCTTGCTGGTAGAAATAACGTCCTTCATGGGAGCCGCTCTTAAAAGTCCGTTTGACAGGTAGAATACTGTTCTCACCCGCTACCATTCGTTGACAATTAACAAACACCTCTCAAAAATAGATACTCCTCCATGGTATGTGATTGATGGAAGGCACCCGAGGATTCGGTTAGCCATGGCTTGTGTTAGCAAGGTTGGGAGGAGTATCAAATATTTTATGCAATCTCTATATGCTTTCAAAAACCTAAAAGCTCTAGCACATGATTTAATCCCTGCTTCCCTCTGCGAAGGGCCTTTCTTTTACTTTTATGTTGAGTCAGTTTTCCTATTCTTTCTGTCTTCCACAAGCAAACACTAGTGTCAACTTTGTTACAACATGCGTTATATGCAACGTATTGGACTTGTTATACTACTTTGTGTTGACATTATCCATGAGATAAATATGTTGAAAGTTGAAGCAAATGCTGAAACTTAATTCTTCCTTTGTGTTGATTGAATACCTTTTATTAGAAACTATTGCTTTATGAGTTAACACTTATGCAAAACTGTTTGATGCTTGTCTCGAAAGTACTATTCATGAAAACGTTTAGCTTGTGTGATTCATTGTTTACTCATTATCTATTTGGTAGCAAATTATAGACCATTGACTTGGATCACTTCATTCATTTACATGTGCCTTGCAATATTATATGATCAAGATTATGATGGTAGCATGTCACCTCAAAAATTATTTTGTTTTTATCGTTTACCTACTCGAGGACGAGTAGGAACTAAGCTTGGGGATGCTGATACGTCTCAAACGTATCTATAATTTTTGATGTTCCATGCTTGTTTTATACCAATTGCTACATGTTTTGCATCTACTTTATATCACTTTTATACATTTTTTGGGACTAACCTATTAACAAGATGCCGAAGTGCCAGTTCCTGTTTTCTGCTGTTTTTGTATTCCAGAAAAGCTAGTCTGGAAATATTCTCGGAATTGGACGAAACTTCACGGGTCCCTATTTTTCCAGAAACACCAGATGAGCGAAGAAGCAAGGAGAGGAGCCACAGGGGCCCCACACGCCACTAGGGCGCGGGGCCCCCTTGCCGCGCCCTGGGTGGTGTGGGCCCCTCGGGGGTCGTCAGCCGCCGCCCTTTCGCCTACTTATTCCCCCCGAGAAAACCCTAAGGGACCTGAGCCATTATCCACGAAAAGTTCCAGAGACGCCGCCGCCGTCAACCCTAGCTCGGGAGGGTTCAGAACCTCTTCCCGGCACCCTGCCGGAGAGGGGAATCGTCACCGGAGGCTTCTACATCGCCATGCCTGCCTCCGGAGTGATGCGTGAGTAGTTCATCCTTGGACTACGGGTCCATAGCAGTAGCTAGATGGTTGTCTCTCCATTTGTGCCATCATGTTTAGATCTTGTGAGCTGCCCTACATGATCAAGATCATATTATTGTAATGCTACATGTTGTGTTTGCTGGGATCCGATGAATATTGAATATTATGTCAAGTTGATTATCAATCTATCTATGTTATTTAAGATCTTGCATGCTTTCCGTTACTCGTAGATGCTTTGGCCAAGTAGATGCTTGTAACTCCAAGAGAGAGTATTTATGCTAGATAGTGGGTTCATGCCTCCATTTAATCTGGGACAGTGACAGAAAGTTCTAAGGTTGTGGATGTGCTGTTGCCACTAGGGATAACCTAACGATGCTATGTCCACGGGCATATGTGTTTGTTTACATTACGCGCTTTACTTAATGCGATTATCCGTTGCTTGCAACTTAATACCAACGGGGGACTCGGATGACAACCCGGCGGTGGATTATTAGTCATAGACGCTGTTGGATAACGGTCTATGTATCATGTCGTAATGCCCAATTAAATATCATAGTAGTCATCATGTCATGTATTTGCATTGTCATGCGCTCACTATTTGTCAATTGCCCAGCTGTAATTTGTTTACCCAACATGTTAGTTATCTTTATGGAGAAACACCACTAGTGAACTGTGGACCCCGGTCCATTCTTTTATACTGATTAAACAACCACAAACTGCAAACTGTTCCTTTTTCATTCTCTGCAAGTAAACATCATTTTCCACACCATACGTTTAATCCTTTGTTTTCAGCAAGCCGGTGAGATTGACAACCTCACTGTTTCGTTGGAGCAAAGTATTGTGATTGTGTTGTGTGCAGGTCCACGTCAGCGCCGGAATCCCTGGTGTTGCGCCGCATCAATTTCGCCATTGACAACCTTCTGAAGAGTTGTTGCTCCTACTGGTTCGATAAACCTTGGTTTCATATTGAGGGAAAACTTGCTGCTGGACTACATCAAACCTTCCTCTCGGGGTTTCCCAACGAGCAGGCACGCCTTGCATCACCCGTCTGGCCACACTTGTAGCAGGTGATGTTGGAAGCGTCGAGGGGAGGCAGCGGTGGGAGGACCTCAGTTGGAACCGCAGCCCTAGCCCCATGGACGAGCTCTCTGGCCTGGAACTGTTAGGCCCCTGCCTGGAGTTGAAGTTGCTGGATGAGCCGCCACCGCGGCCGTACTCGCGCCCCCGCGGTACTTGATGACTCCCAAGTGCAGGAGATCGTTGAAGTCTTTGCTGTGTAAGTATTAGTATCGATCCCACGAGGAGTAGAAGGTATAAGTATTTATCCCTCAAATAAGAGTGTCACTTCTCTTATTATCTATGCACTAGACAAATTAAAATGATGCAAGTGTTTTTGGGTTTTTTGGTTGTATAGATGCAAAGCTAAAAATAAAATATGATGAGTGAAAGCTCTCAAAGAGAGAGAAAGCCCAATCCCCTATGCAGCAAGAGGACAAGCTTGAGTGGTGTTTCTTATGCGTGGAAAATGTTCCCAAGGGCTACATGGATTTCATGGCAAAAATATTTCTAGAACAACAAGGTAAACATTTTGTCAAGTTTTAATCTTCTTTGGACGGAGCCATAATTAGGTGTAGCTAAATAAATAAAATAAACCCCTTATGATGGATCATGTGGCCAAGTAAATGACTGCACAAGAGTTATTAAGACAAAAAAAGTCCCACCATAGCATTACACTCTAAGGTCCCCGATATAAATCCCCTCCTAATGCAACTTCATGACTCGGTCAAGGGTTTACGTGTCCTCCCAAGTCTCCCTCAATCCATTACACTAGTGTGAAACACCTTAATGCAATACTCAATGAATGGTGCACTTCATACATTGTACATCAAGACAATCATAAAAGATAAAAACTTGACCAAATACTCAATACATGTTAAGTAGAAATCATTGCCAATCCATCCTATGCCCCCAGGAACATGAGAGAACTACTCACAATGCGAAGACATGATATGATTCAATGATATGAGTGATACAACACAATCTGAAATTCTAATCTCCCCACAAAACAATGACAAGTAGCAATTCACAAACATGTAGAATAGTACTTAGACAATAGCTAGGGTTCGAACAATCTCAAACTATGAGGGGGATGAAGTGGATCACGAAGATGGTGATGGAGATGGTGCTGTCTTCACGGTGATGATGATGGAGACTTCCGGAGGGGGGATGGAGGAGCCTTCCGGAGGTGATTCCGGCGGCGTTTCCCCCCTCCGATCTTCTCCGGCGGCAGCCTTCTGTCTCTCTGTTTTTTTGGTTTTGTGTTTCTCCGCTGCCTCCTTTCTCGAAACGCCAGGGGAACTTTTTTATAGGCGTTTTTAGGTCAAGACGAAGTCGGTGGACGAAAGATCGATGGCAGAAGAGCCACGAGGGCCAAAATGGTGGGTCCCACGCGGCTACAGTACTTGGCCGCGTGGGCCCCCCTTGATGGGGGAATAATAACCCGGTAGGCCCATGAAGAGGAAAACATGACCCGCCAGGCAGGAGGCCCGGCGAAGCCAGTTAACCCTCAGCATAGGCCGGGTTATGGTGCTGGGCCGGTATCTTGGCGATGACCCGGCTATTCATGAAGAGTATTCCAGAAGGTCCAGAGGCGGTTCAAGAGGCGGTTCTATACTTGGAATACACGAAGGATAAAGGAGTAGTAGTAGGACTCAGAGTTCGGGTAGAACCCGGCTTATCATGTACGCGACCAGGAGGCCCGGTATCTATATAAACCGGCTCCAGGCCCTTAGACAAGAGGACCTTTTCGTAACCCCAAGCTTTAGGCGAGAGACATACAATCCTTGTAACCTAGATCGAGATCCGGCTCTGTTGTAGTAGCCGGGTTATCGAGACAGAGATCGAGATTAATAATAAGATAGCAGGAAGTAGGTCTTTATCTCCAATGGAGAGGCCGAACCTGGGTAAACCTTTGTCCCCTGCCGTGCTAAACAAACATCCAGACACCAGAGTCGCCTTGCCCAAAAGTTTAAGCTACCCTCAAGTAGCATCTGCCGTGTTTTCTACCCCACGACAGTTGGCGCCGTCTGTGGGAATCGCGTCCAAGGGTGTCACCATCATGGGTGAAGCAAGGCAAGGGGTCGAAAACTTCGTCTTTGGCCAGATCACAACCAATGAGCAAGGAGAGCTCATCGTTGATGATTTTGGCTGGGGACCGGACTCGGATCTACTAGAATCAGGTGATGTTATTCCAATTGGCAAAGTTAATGTTTTTGTGGGCATGATTACAACTAGATTTGCTAGTGATGGAGATTATGAATCTGTGTCAGGAGCCGCCACAATTGTTCAATCTGATGGAGAGGAATCAGTTGGCACAGCTGAAGTTGATGGGGTCCTGAACACGCTGGAGGAACGGCTGGATGACCCGGCAGGAATCCCGGGCGACGCGGTGGAACGAGCCGGGTCGGAATCAATCTTGCCCCTGTTCGAAGGCCGGTTTGGGTATGATGTAGAAGAAGAGGATGATGAGGAACAAGAGTCAAGTCCAAGCCCGGTACGTAGGGTAGCGGTGTACACCGCGCCTTCGTCCAGCATGCAACCGTCACCATCAGCTGTTGTTCCACCGGCCTTCACCCCGGGTCAACAGCAGCTGCCCCCAATTCTGGAGTTGGCAGAACAGAGAGTTGATGGAGAGCCGGCTTCGGTCTCAGAGGAAAGCGAGGGTACGGCAAGATACAGAAACAGTTTTGGGTTCCTGCATAACCGGGCCCAAGGAGAGGAAAGAAGTAACATAGCAGCTGCCCCGGCCTTGTTTAACAATGGCCTGGTCTTAGATCCATCAGCACTTACAAGGTTGGTTACTCCAGAAAACGCAGCAGTTAGAGCAATGGAATTGGATACAGCACGCCGAGCGTTGGAGCAGATGCGCAGGGACGCCGAGGCAGAGAGGCAAGAAATAGAAGCGAGAAAGAAGCAAATAGAAGAAGAGGAAAATCGTCTCAACGAGGCAACCCGGGCACACCGGAGGAGGCATCAAAGCCGGCTGGGCCTTGGGGAAAATATAGCAAACCCAGTGCCTGTGGCAGCATTGTTCAGAACTCCAGAAGACCAGCCTATTGGCGCAACTCAGGTGGCACCAGTGGCTAGGGCAAGTACAGAGCAGAATAGAGGAACAGCGAGAACTGATGTAGCAGCAACAGCAGCGCCGGGTTTGCCCGCTGGAGGAGCCAGGGGAAATCCGGGTCTGCCGCCTAGAACACCGAGGTTTCACACGCCGGTGGGTCACTATTCAAATCCAGCGGATAACGTGTATGCAGCAACTCTGGCACTTGATCGTATTCCATTAGGAGATACACCAGCAGAGATTGAAGCCCGGCGTGCCATAGATATGTTACGTACTGCAGTAGTTCAGCAGACGCAGTATTCAAGAGAGAAAAGTGCGTTGCATTCTACAACGTATCGTAGTAGGAGCCGCAATGGAGGAAACCCGCCGTTGGCCGGGCCTGCAGCAGCACAGCAGCCAAACCCGCCCCAGCAGAATCAGAATCAAAATAATCAGCAGCATCAACCCGCCCCAGCAATTTCTATAGCACAGCAGATAGTTAATAGATCACGTGCAGGGAGAAGTGCAGGTAATGCAAACCCGTAGTACCTGCAGCAGGAGTACCTCAAGGAGGACCGGGCCCTGCGCCAGCCGCGTCTGCAAGCTCACCCGGTAATGTCAATGTTTCAGCAAGTTCTTCTAGTTTAGCCGGGCCAAAATGTCTTTCAGATTCCATCAGAGCAGAACCTTTCCCTGAGAAGTTCAAGGAGCCAAGCAAGATATCCAACTATGAACCTAGCATGGACCCAGCCAGTTGGTTGAGCAGTTATGAGATGGCAATGTGTATACGCAATGCCACAGAGAATGTTTGCGCCAAGTACATGTATTTGATGATGAGTGATGGAGCAGCAAAGTTGTGGTTTAAAAATCTACCAGAGAAGTCCATTAATTCCTGGGATGAGTTGAAGGCAGTTTTCACCAAGCATTTTCAAGGTACGTGCAAGCGTTTGTTTTCCATCGAGGATCTTGATCGTTGTATACAGAAAAAAGGCGAGTCAGCACGTCATTGGATGGGCCGGGTCACGGAAATCTTGCACTCCTCATCTGGTATCGAGCCAAAGGACGCAATTTCATCAATGGAGAAAACTTGTAAGTATGCACCACTTGTCCAGAAGCTGGGTCGCATGAAGGAAGGGCACCGGGTTAAACCGGTCACCATGGCAGAGTTGATGGATGCTTGCAACAGGCATGCAGCCACAGACAAGACTCAGGATGAGCCTGAGGAGGAGAAGGGGAAAGGCACGGCAAATAATGGTGGAAGGAACAATAATGGCTCGGGTAACAACAATAACAGTAACCAGAATCAGCATAAGCGAGGTCACAATGATGGTAGTTCAGAGTTAGTGGCAAATACCAATGCCGGGTTTCAGAGGCAAAGGATGGATGGGAATTATCAGGAAAACAGAGGATATCAGGAAAACAGGGGTTATCAGGAAAACAGGGGTTCTCAAGGCAACAATTGGAATTACAACAGTGGAAATAATTACCAAGGATCGCGTCCAATGAGTAATGAGGAGGCCTTCAGGATGCCGTGTCCTCGTCATAGTAAGAACGGCAGAGCCGCCAATCATTCTTTGGCTCAGTGTGTGGATCTGAACAGGTGGAAAAACAATGAGGTGCAGAGAGCTTTGCAAGGAGCAAATAGAAGTGGAGGACCCGGCACGGGTGGTAACCCGGCCTCGGGACCTTTGACTGGAGCAAATGCGGTACCTACGGGAAATCCGGGTCAGAACCAAAATCAGAACACAAGTAACCAAGGTGGATTTTCACAGCAGCCAAGGCAACTTGGTCAGTATCATATATACACAAGTGGCACAACCAAGAGAGAGAGGAAAATAGTCAAGAGGGCAGTTAACACAGTGGCTGCAGGAGTTCCGAGATATTTGAGGTGGTCAGAGCATACAGTTACTTGGAGTAGGGCGGATCATCCAGAGGTGGTGGAGCACCCGGGTCTTCTTGCGTTGGTTGTGGCTCCCCAAGTTCATGGTTTTGAGTTAAAGAAAGTGCTGATGGACGGTGGCAGTAGCATCAATATTTTGTACTGGGACACGTTTGTGCGCATGGGTTTGAAGGAGTCACAGTTGCAGAGAACGTCAACAATTTTTCATGGTATAGTTCCGGGAAAATCAGCCACACCAGAGGGTAAAATTTCATTGGAGGTAGCTTTTGGTGAGTCTATCCATAACTTCAGATCAGAGTGGCTCACGTTTGAGGTGGTAAAGTTTCCAAGTCCATATCATGCATTGTTGGGAAGGCCGGCCTATGCCAAGTTCATGGCAAGGCCGTGTTACGTGTATCTCCAGTTGAAAATACCGGGTCCTCATGGGATCATTACAGTGCATGGTAACAGAGATATTGCGGCAGAGTGTGATGAGGGGGATGCAGCCTTAGCAGAGCATGCTTGTGCTAAGGAGGAATTGAAAGCTTACAGAGCAAATCTTGACCCGCAGGATAACACAGCACTTAAAAGGCCAACAACAGAGGATGATAGGGCAAAGTTCAAAGCTGCCAGAGATACAAAGATGGTGGATTTTGTGCCTGGAGATTCTTCCAAGCAGTTCGCCATTGGGACCAACTTGACTGATAAATAGGAAAGCGCGCTCATCGAGTTCATCCGTGAGAATAGGGATGTTTTTGCATGGACACCTAGTGACATGCCAGGCATTCCAACTGAACTCGCTGAGCACAGCTTACATGTTGATCCTAAGGCAAAGCCGGTAAAACAGGGTATGAGGAAAATGAATGCAGAAAGAAGGAAAGCAATTGGAGAGGAGATAGCCCGGCTTTTGGAGGCCGGCTTTATCATGGAAGTGTTTCATCCAGAGTGGTTAGCTAACCCGGTTTTGGTTCTGAAAAAGAACAACGAGTGGAGGATGTGTATTGATTTCACAAGTTTGAACAGGTTTTGTCCCAAAGATCCGTTTCAGTTACCGCGTATTGATCAAATCGTGGATGCAGTAGCAGGTAGCGAGCTTTTGTGTTTCTTGGATGCTTATTCAGGGTATCATCAGATCAAGTTGAACAAAAATGATTGGGAAAAGACGTCATTTATCACTCCCTTTGGTGCTTTTTGTTACAAGACCATGACTTTTGGGTTAAAGAATGCAGGGGCAACTTATCAGAGGTGTATTCAGAATTGTTTTCATGATCAGATTGGACGTAATGTGCATGCTTACGTTGATGACGTGGTAATAAAGTCAGAGAAAGCCGAGTCATTTATTCGTGATCTTACAGAGACATTCAAAAATCTGAGGGAGTACCAGATGAAGCTTAATCCTACAAAGTGTGTGTTTGGAGTCCCAGCGGGAAAGTTACTTGGTTTCATTGTGTCAGAGCGGGGAATTGAGGCAAACCCGGAAAAAATTAGAGCCATTCAAAGCTTGAAAAAGCCAGAGGAACTGAGCGATGTTCAGAAGTTGACGGGTTGTGTGGCAGCGTTAAGCCGGTTTATTTCCCGGCTCGGAGAGAAAGCAATTCCTTTGTACAAGTTATTGAAGAAAACAGATAATTTCGTGTGGAATCAAGAGGCAGATGAGGCATTTGAGGCTTTGAAGAAACAGCTGTCAGAAGCGCCAGTTCTGGCAGCGCCGGGTCCCAAGGAACCCATGCTATTATATGTCGCTGCCGGGCCTCAGGCTGTGAGTGCCGTGGTGGTGGTCGAGAGAAAAGAGGAAGGAAAAGAGAACCCGGTGCAAAGGCCGGTCTATTATGTTAGTGAGGTGTTATCAGAAACCAAGCAAAGGTACCCGCATTGGCAGAAGTTAGTGTATGGTGTTTTCATGGCCAGTAGAAAGTTGAAACCATATTTTCAGGAGCATCCAATTACGGTGGTTAGTTCTATACCCTTGGCAGATATTATTAGAAATTCAGAAGCTACTGGGAGAGTTGCCAAGTGGGCCATAGAGATGGGGGATTATCACATTGAGTATGTGCCTCGCACAGCTATTAAATCTCAAGCATTGGTGGATTTTCTTAATGATTGGACGCAGTTGAATGCGCCACCTCTCACCCCGAGTCTCAAATCGTGGGTTATGCATTTCGACGGGTCTAAACAAGAGCAAGGATCAGGAGCTGGAGTTGTGCTAACTTCTCCCAAAGGTGATAAGTTGAGTTATGTTTTGCAAATTCACTTTGATTGTTCCAATAATGTGGCAGAATATGAGGCTTTGTTGCATGGTTTGCGTATGGCAAAAGAGATGAATGTCAAGCGTATCAAGTGCTATGGGGATTCAGATCTTGTGGCGCAGCAAGTGTCAGGAACTTGGGACAGAAAAGATGCAACGATGGCGGCTTACAGGCGAGAGGTGGACAGAGTAGCCGGGTTCTTCTCAGGCTTTCAGGTGGATCATATTGACCGCAGAAAAAACGATGCTGCAGATGCTTTGTCAAGACTCGGTTCTCGCAGAGAGCCGGTTCCACCAAATGTTTTCTTGGACGAGCTATGGACGCCATCAGTCAAGCTTCAGGATGCAGAGGAGCTGGCGGGTCAGGAGGACCCGGATTCACAGTTGGTAGCAGCAACACATGAGATCCCAGAGTGGACAGAACCTTACTTGGCGTATCTTTTGCGTGGTGAGTTGCCACAACAGGAAGTTATAGCCCGGCAGATCGTGCGCCGGTGCAAGGCCTACGTGGTTATTGATGGCGAGTTGTACAAGAGAAGTGTCTCAGGCGTGTTTCAGAGGTGTGTCTCTGGAAAGGAGGGCCGGCAAATTTTGAAGGAAATTCATGAAGGGGATTGTGGTCATCACGCTTCAACAAGGTCATTGGTAGCAAAAGCTTTTAGACATGGTTTCTTTTGGCTCACAGCCCAGGCAGATGCAGAGCGCTTGGTGAATAGATGTGATGGGTGTCAGAGATATGCCAGACAGATTCATGTGCCGGCTCAGGAACTGCGCACCATACCTTTGACTTGGCCTTTCGCAGTTTGGGGGCTTGACATGGTGGGTCCTTTCAGCATGTCTCCTTGCAAGAAAACCCACCTCTTGGTTGCTATTGATAAGTTTACAAAGTGGGTTGAAGTTATGCCTGTTACAAATTGTGAGGCGGCTACAGTGGTCAAGTTTATGAAGCAGATCATACATAGGTTTGGATATCCTCATAGTATTATCACAGACAATGGTACTAATATGTCACTTGGAGAGATGGCAAAGTTTTGTGGAAATAATGGTATACGTTTGGATGTGGCCTCAGTTGCTCATCCTCAGGCCAATGGACAGGTTGAACGAGCAAATCAGGAGCTGCTTAGAGGTTTAAAACCACGTCTCCGGGTCCCGTGTCTCAGAGCCGCCGGAGCGTGGGTTGAGGAGTTGCCATCAGTTGTTTGGGGAATTAACACAACACCCAACAGATCTACAAAGATGACCCCTTTCTTTATGGTGTACGGGGCAGAAGCAGTTTTGCCAAGTGATATTATTCATGACTCGCCTCGCGTGGCGGCTTACGTTGAAGAAAATGAGAAGACCCGGCAGGATTCTGTTGACCTGCTGGAGGAAATAGAGAGCAAGCATTGGAAAGATCAGCAATTTATCAGCAAGATTTGAGGCGGTATCATAGTCGCCGGGTTAAAACTCGCACTTTCCAGGAGGGTGATCTGGTATTACGATGGGTGCAGTCCAAGGAAGGGATGCACAAGTTATCACCTCCTTGGGAGGGGCCCTTCATCGTAAGCAAGAAATTGGACAATGGTTCATACTACTTAGTGGACGCAAGAGAAAAGTCAGAGACAGTCAATGATACCACACGCTCCACCTTTTCCATGGAAGAGCGTGAGAGGCCGTGGAACATTGCGCAGCTGCGCCCATATTACACTTAGCAAGAGAAAGATGTAAAAGTTGTAACACACGATGTAACAGGCAGCAGGTTTCAGACGCGCTCTTTTCCTTACCAGGGTACCTAGGGGACTGGAAGGTTTTTAATGAGGCGGCTTGCTGACCTAACCTTTTCTATCAATAAAGTAAAGGTTGAACAGAAATTTTCTTTGTCTCAGTTTACTTTTCAGTTTTTAAGCCGGTTATTTTTTATTGCATCATAATAGTTCTTTTGATCAGCTTGGTCCTGGGGGCTTGTTATTGAAAAGTGCTAAGTTATTTCCCCGGGACCCGGCCCCAGAGGTTATCCGGGTTTCAAATATTGTAACCCGGCTGAGCAGTTCACAGTTTGTTCTCTTGAGTAATATGTGTTTAGTTCAGTCATTTTTAGTTGATTTTATATCTTGAGGACGCCCAAAGAGTGCGTCCCGCCAGTATTTTGGATCAATGGGGTACTGTGGCATAAGCCCTTTACTTTATAAACATTGATCCAGGTCTTGGGGGCTCTTACTGCAAAAGTCTGTAGCTGCAATCCCAAGACCCGGCTTTTATGCCACTAGTATTCTTGGTTATCTTGCTGTGCAGCTGATGTGACTCGCGACTTTATGGCCTGATTGCACACCTGGAAATTCAATCAACCATGAAGCCCATTGGGACTTGGTTCGACCCTGTTTTCTCAGAGAAGTTGCGCCAGGGTATCCATGCGAAAGCCGGCTCACAGTTAAAGACACCAAAAGGGTCATCGAAACCACAGAAGAACAAGTATTTTGACAGGTAAAGACACAATACGATTACTGCAAAGTTTTACAGCGCATGAGCGCACATCACAGGCATAGTATCAAAATACGGCTAAGTTATTACAATACTGTGCCCCAAGGGCCAAATAAGACAAGTTTTTAGCAGACGCAGCTGCTGGGCAAATGTTTAAGAGCCGGCCTCAGGCGCCGGGTTAGTAGAAGGAGTGGTGGCTGGAGTATCATCTTTGGCGCTGGCCGAGTCTCTTTTGCCGGCTCTGTTTCTGCTTCCCGGGTCTTGGGGGCTTCATTTGTGCGCCAGGTGACAAGTTGAAGAGATTGGAAATATCCTTCTTCATCGTCTTCTACGGCCGCACGTGAAGGAGGAGGCACAGTTGGAGTTGTTGAGCTTGGGGCTGCAGAGGAGCTGGAAACATTTTGCTCTGTCGCAAGGAAATCCTTATAACTTTGCAGGAGGTTGATGCGCTGAGGTTCATCCTCCACAATCTCTTTATTAGCTTCATTATAGCCATATTGGATGCTGTTGAGCTTCAGAGCGTTGGCAATTTGGGTGGCTGCGACCCGGGTCTGCTTCACAACCCGGCCGTAGGCCTTCCTGTCGAAGGCAGTTCCATCTGCATTGTACTCTGGAAACCCTGAAGCAAGTTTAGCCGGGTCAAGACTGGGATAGTAGGCCTTAGCTAAGGCTAGGCTGCGCATTGCGCCGGCTCTGCAAGCAGATTTCTTCAATAACTGAATCCAGCCTGGCATTGTGGATAAGTGACCCAGCACTTCAGTATAAGTGCTGGGCGGGTTCTCCCAGTTCCTGGCGGCCTTGATCACCTCACAGCTTCCAAAGTATAACTGGCGAACCAGTGTATACATGCATTTTATCTTCTCAGTGCGGTTTTGCGGACGTTTCCGTCACGTGAACCTGTATTCAAGAAATAGAAGTTGGAGTTAGTTCACATTCCGGGTCTGGTTAGACAAATATTACAAGGTTTCAAAGTTTTGTGCTTACCAACAAGTGAAGTAACCATGGAGGTGATCATCTTTTTTAGGCAGGCAAGCTCATTGGTGGCTGAGTCCAACTTCTGTTGGAGGTTGGTCAGCTGCTCTTGAAAGTTATCCTCATGCTCTTGCATGTTCCGCGTCAAGTCAGAATTTTCTTGCGTCAAGGCAGTTATTTTTTCTTCAAGGGCCTGAATTTTGTTCGTATCTTCAGTCCGGGTCTCAGTTTCAGCTTTCAAGGCTCCTTGGAGCCGGGCCACTTCTTCGTTGGCTTTGTTAACATGCTCCTGTTACACAAAAAAGAGAGCAGTTCAGAGTTTTTTCTAAAGTTTCAAGTTTATAAGTGAAAAGTGCAGTCCCAGGTTGCTGCGGGCAGCTAACCCGGCACTTGGGGGCTACAGTCTTTAAAAGTTGTTTTTCGCAGTTTGATTGTGACGAAGGAAAAGTGATTTCAAGACCCGGCTTGTTGTAAACATACAACCCGGGCCTTGGGGGCTACAGGTTGAAGTTTTTTGGTAAGTTATTATTTTTTCAAGCACCAAGTCCATCAACAAGTGATAGTCTTGGAGCTTGGGGGCTAGTAAGGTTATAGTTATGCAAAAGATAAAAGGTCAAGCAAAGATAAAAGAGTACCTGGTATCGTTTTTGAAGTAGAGAAACAAGTTCAGTTTCCAAATTCTTGTGATGAGCAAGGCGAGAGAAATACTCCTCGCATAGTGCAGGTGTGGACATGGAATCCAAGGTCGCCAAATCTAAAGAAGAAACCGGGTCCTTGCCCTTGGCAGAGGGATCTACTTTGACTTCAGGAGCAACAATCTTTGCAAGAACTTGAGAGACACCAGGAGCTGGGCCTTGATGAGACCCGGTGATTAGAACTTCTGGTTCAACTTCTTTTGTACCAGAGCCATGCCCGGGTGAGGGAGTGTTCTTTGTTGGCTCTGGAGCAGGTGCAGGGGGACTTGGTGGTGATGCTACCACATTTTCGGCGCCAGATTCTTCCTTCTGGACCGGCTCCTCAATTTGTACCTCCATTACAGAGGGTTCAGCAGTTGTGTGTTGAGGAGAGGCAGCGGGAGAAGATTCCGGGTCTTCTTCTTCTTCCACAATTGCCTTAGCGCTGAAACAAAAGAAAAGCAGTTAGTCATAGTAAAGATTGCAAAGTACTGAAAAAAGGAAGAGATAGTGAAGCATTTCTAACCCGGCATTGATGTGGAAATCCTCGGGCGTGCTAACCGCGTCCGAGGAAGAAGTATCTGATAAACCAGAGCGTTTAGGGACCCGGATTTTTCCAGCTAAAGGATACTTTGAGCTGGGCGTCTTCTGGATGGATTTGGCCCAGCTTGATAAAGATTGTTGAGGGATACCTGAGCTCAAGGATACGTGGGCTGAAGAGACCGGGTCCGCGGTCTCTTGTTTGCCTTGGCCTCCTTCTCAAGCTCCTTCTCCTGTGTTGGTACTTGAGTTTGAGATGAGTTCGTTGTACAAGTTGAAAAACGAGAAATTGGCACCTTTGCAATGGCGGCTCGGGTCCGTTTTTGTGGAGTGGGTGCAGCAGTTTCAGGACCCGGCAATACGTCCGGAGCCGGGTCATTGGGGCCTGGAATGAGAAGAGCCGAGTTATCAGTAGAAGTGTCCTTTTTGGGGACTTCGGTGTTAATCAGCTCGAGGAAGAGCCGGCCTATGGAGTCTGGCTCACCTTCTTCTTCTTCTTCCTCTTGATCGTCACTTTCTGTGTCCTCTTCAGTAGAGGATGTAGGGGTGAAATCTGCGCTCCACCATTTGGAGTCCTGGAAAAAGAAATATCAGTAACAGTTTGCAAGAAGTACCGGGTTATAGTTTACAGAAACAATTAAGGGCAAGTTTTTTACCGTAGGAGGCTTGTTTTTGGCACTATATGGGGCGAGCCCGTCCATAGCAATATCGGTCTTCTTTTCGCCAAGGAGCCTCTTGGCGTTCTTCACGATTTGGTCATCCAGCAGAGTGATCTCTGAATAACGCATGTCGTCAGTGGTCTCTTCCGTATATTCATGGAAGAGCCGGTTTCTGATGCTGAGGGGCTGGATGAACCAGCCGATCCAGCATTTGACCAGGTCAGTCCCCCTGAGTCCATGTGCGAGCAGGGCTTTGGCCCGGCGGAGCGTGGGCTCGAGTTTGACCCGGTCTGCGTCTGGGGCATAGCTGTTCATCTTTGCTTCGTAGGTCATGCCAGAGTTCAGAAAAGCCGGGTAACGAGCATCATCTGACTCGGGTGAAGTGTCTTTGAAATAGAAATAAGTGTTTTGCCATCCCTTTGGATGGCTGGCGAGAGCAAGAGCCGGGAAATCACATACCCGCCGGCGCTGGATCGCCACTCCACCGTAAGGGCCAAGGTTGTCTTTGCGGGATGGGTTGCAGTAGAAAAATTCTAGGAAAAGTTCAATGCTGGGGGCAATTTGCAAGTAATCCTCGCAGAAAACTACAAAGTTGCTTATGTTGAGAATGGAGTTGGGGCCTATGTCTTGTGGCCTAAGACCGTAGTATTTTAAGACCCGGCGAAAAAACAGGGAACCCGGTGGGCGGAAACCACGCAGGACATGATCTAAGAAGGCTACCACTTCACCTTCCTTGGGGTTTGGGCGGATCTCCTCCCCAGGGGCGCGCCACTGGATCTCCTCCTGAGGTGGGAGTTCACCCCGGTTCACGAAAGACTGAAGCGTGGTCTTGGTTGCGCTGGACCGTGTCCAGTTCACAGGAGCGGTTGCGGGCGCACCGCTAGATCCGCCCTTTGCGGAGCTGGGAGGTTTCTTTGCAAGAGATTTTGCAGCTTTGGGCCCTCCTGCCATCTTCTTCTCCTTCACCATGGCTGGAGATCAACGAGGTGCCTAAGCGGCAACAATGGCGAAGAATGATGAACATGATAAGAACCCTAGCTCAGATGCAAATGTGGGTAGAGGAGTGCAGATTGAATCTAGACAAAATGAGGAGCGGAATCGGATGCGCAGCACAAGTAAAAACAAAGATTGGAGTTACCTTGGAGATTAGTTGAAGTTGGAGAGCTCGATTCGAGATCGGATCCGCGGCTGCTACAGTGCTTGCGCGAAGTTGGAGATGAGTTTGAGAATGGGGAAAATGACTGCGCGAGGTCGTGGTCAGATATTTATAACCGCGGTGAAAACCCTAGGGGTAACATGGTAAAAATGAGTGGATAAGATAAGCATCTTCTCCGGGAAGTCAGCGACAATTAGACAGGACAAAAAGAATATTCCTTGACTCATTTATGGTGTCTCAGTGAGATGGCCGAGCAGAAATTTTCGCTAAGTGTTGGGTGTGAAACCCGGAGATACACGGTGTAGAATGAGAAAGCCGGGTCATGAGATAACCCGCCAAGAAGAGCTGGCTTAACAAGACAGAGGGAAATGAAACTTGATATCTTGTACATATTTATTATCTTTGTATTTCAGGTGATTAACCAGGCAAGCCAGAACACCAGCATTGGTCAAGAAACAAACAACGCAAGATAGAAGCAAAGCGTGGCAATCTGGTTACCTGGTTAACCTGGGGGCTACTGATGGGGGGATAATAACCCGGTAGGCCCATGAAGAGGAAAACATGACCCGCCAGGCAGGAGGCCCGGCGAAGCCAGTTAACCCTCAGCATAGGCCGGGTTATGGTGCTGGGCCGGTATCTTGGCGATGACCCGGCTATTCATGAAGAGTATTCCAGAAGGTCCAGAGGCGGTTCAAGAGGCGGTTCTATACTTGGAATACACGAAGGATAAAGGAGTAGTAGTAGGACTCAGAGTTCGGGTAGAACCCGGCTTATCATGTACGCGACCAGGAGGCCCGGTATCTATATAAACCGGCTCCAGGCCCTTAGACAAAGAGGACCTTTTCGTAACCCCAAGCTTTAGGCGAGAGACATACAATCCTTGTAACCTAGATCGAGATCCGGCTCTGTTGTAGTAGCCGGGTTATCGAGACAGAGATCGAGATTAATAATAAGATAGCAGGAAGTAGGTCTTTATCTCCAATGGAGAGGCCGAACCTGGGTAAACCTTTGTCCCCTGCCGTGCTAAACAAACATCCAGACACCAGAGTCGCCTTGCCCAAAAGTTTAAGCTACCCTCAAGTAGCATCTGCCGTGTTTTCTACCCCACGACACCCCTCTTTTTGCCTTCTGGACTCTGTTTGCTTGATTCCTTCGCTCCTAGGTCTTCCTCCTTCCAAAATATTGACGCCTGTATTTTTCCATAATTTTTAGACGTCGTTTGGGTCCCTGAAACATAAAAGGAAAGAAATAGGGTTTTCTGCCTGCGCAGGGTTAATTACATAAAAATAGGGGAACTTGTGAATTATTCCTAAAATCATAATAAATTAATGATATAACCCTTATATGATGCAAATATGATGGGAATATGAATAAAATAGTGCAAAGTTCATGTATGCATTTTACATGCATCAGTACTGCGCCGGTGGCTGCCTGGACCTCTCCTCTCTTTGGTGAGCTTCATCTCGAGCACGCTGGATAGCATAAGCTCGCTCCCTTTGCTGTCTTCGATGCTCCGCCTTTTCCCTCTCTAGGAGGTTGGTCAGCTCCCGCCGGCTCCCGCCGCCGGCGCGCTTGCCCCGCCGGTAATCCTCGTCACGACCACGGTCCATCGGAAACAGGAGGAAAGGGAGATCAGTGTCGAGGAGGGGATGAGTCGCTTGGCTCTTTTCTTGTTGCGCCGCACGTCTCGAGGAGGGGCTGGAAAACCAAGGAGTGGATCTAGGGTTCTCGCAGGGAGCCAACGCCACTTAAAAATCTGCGGTGGAGAAGAGCTGGGCAGGGGGATGGGAGGGCTGCCCATGGGCCAAGACGAGGCCGGGAGCGAAGCGGTAGATGGGCCCCAGGCCCACTGTGGCCCAGCCCAGCAATCGGCCCATCAGCGACCGAGCCCACGTCAGGCGAAGCGCTCCCCAGAAACCCTAACCCTGGGAGTGAAGGCAGCGCCGCCACCGCCGGAGGGATGACCACCTCCACCGAGCCGACGAGCAGCACCCTTGCTTCGCAGGCCGAGCCCGGGATGCCCCGACCCCCAAGAGCCGGCGACAGAAGGCCGGACCGGGAGCGGCGGGTAGTCCTGCTCCCCAGGAACTACGGACGGAGAGGTCCGAGCCAGGGCGCCAAAGGCCATGCCGGGACCTGCAGAGGAGCAACGGCCAGCGGCGGCGGCCTGCGAGGAGGGAGCACCGCACCCTTGCGATCCCCTCAACTCCGGCGGGAAGAAGTCCCCCAGGACCGAGGAAGGAGAGCGGCGGCGCGGGGACGGTGAACCTTCACCGTCCCCCGTGTCGGAGAAGTCTTGTGGCTGGGAAACGGCGAGGTCGAGCTCGGCGAGCAGGCCAAAGGGGCCGCTGCGCTTCCCACCTCGCACGTCGGCGCCCCCATGGCGCCGGCGCGGAGCAGATGGGGCGAGGCTAGGCACGCCCGGCCAGACGCCATGCGCGTCGCGGGAGCCCAGACACATCGCGAACGTAATACTGCTTTGTCTCTGTGTGCTTGTCGCGCGGTGTAGGCGTGTAGACACAAAAAATGCTGCTGATGGATTGCTCGCCGATGGGGTTCTGAACCATAGTGTCAGACAAACTTTGGAAGGCATCGAACAATGACCCTCTATTGGGAGGATAGAGATTCCTCCGACCTCTTCGATAGGCCTATTGGGAGTAACCGTGGATATACTTAACATGATTATCCTCGTTAACATGCATTATATATAACTGTTTCCTACTCCCTCCATTTTTATTTACTTTGTGTTCTGGGGGTTTTCAACTTTTGAAAGTTTGGCCAAGTACATACCAAAAGATATCAACATCTATAATATAATTTCATATAATATGAAAATATATTATATATTGATTCTAATAATATTGAATTTATATTGTAGATGTTGTTATATTTCGTAAAAGACTATAATTTTTGACTTTCACTAAATCCATAGCGCAAATTAATTATGGACGGAGGGAGTACTATTCTCCAATGATCTGACCACGATAAATCCAACAATATATTTCATTCAGAAGCATTGAAGTAGAATAAATGAATGAGTTTAGTTACACAAAGAAGAAATATTATTTGCAGTATTACACTTCTAAGTAGATTTAAGATTGTTTGTACTATCTTTTTGTGATCATATCCTCCTTGGTTATTCTTTGAAAAAAGATTTGAGTGTCGCACTATTGATCCTTCATAGTGATACTTTCTCCAACTTCAATACATTATTTATTTTTCACCTTAAAACTCCAAATTTACAGAAATCCACTGTTTGACAATTAAAATTTCAAAAGCTTCTCTCAAATTCGAGATCATATTTGATTATTTCCTACCTTGTGTATGTTAGTAAACTTGAAGTCCAAATTGGGTTCACTGTGCTGAGTATAACTAAGTACTACTCTCAACATGTATAAACTCTGGACTTCAATTTTTGAATTTATATGGACTTTAAATTGAAATTTTGAAGCATTTTATATGTATATTTATGTCAATGTAGTAAGAAAAACATGACTTGTCCAATCCCCAGAATTCATGTAAAGAATAGATTGATCATAAAAGTATAAGCATAATCTGAAATAACACTACAAAGCCCCCTGAAAGATGTTAACAAAATATGAAATACAGGCCTTCTGAATCCACGGGTAAACAAGTTCAGGAGAGCAAAAGTGCATTAGAACGACGGTGCCACTTCAACACGATCCAACTGCATCCAAGCAACAAGCTAATTCGCAGCAAACTACATACTAAGTTCATACGAATAGGTACTAATAGACATAACACAGACACTTGATGATACTACATCCAGGTACATAAAAGTTTGAATAAGCGAGGACAAAGTAGACCAGCACAACTGAACAACTCCAGCACTAAATGGAAGCCTGCATAAACAACCAAGGACCATGTGAGCACATTAGACGATCAGACTTGGAAGAAATGCATGGAATACTGTGAGAATGATGGAAGGATGTCCTATAAACATGAAACAGAACACAAGTTTCGTAGGCTGTTTTTAGGTAGCGCTTCAACCATTTACTTGATCATCAAACAACTGTAGAGCAATTGCAATTACGACAAGAAAATGTACCCTTACAGAAGTGTTCTACCTTCGGTGGGACATACTAGGTAGCTTTGCTAATCCAGCATATAGTACAGGAAATTAATTCTACCAAGAACCTATTGCAGCTCAAGTTGACTAATTGTTTCCCCAGTTTTGAATTTTTTTATGCTGGGTACAATTTGCATCTATGGTGATGACACCATTGAAGGAGCAACGTTCTGGGTGTCATTGTGAGCTAAAAAGATGTTAAAGTGGTGCACAAAGATATATTTATTTCTGCTTGGGTCTAACTTTAAAAAATTTACCAAAGCATGTTATGTATAGGATGACTACTGAAAAATAATAATTGTAAAGAGTGATAATGGTTACTTACGGGCAAACAGGATTTCTATTGGATGTCAATTTGCTCAGAAGATACTCCATATGATCGGAGGATATTTAAAACACGCTGAACTATCACATCTTCCTTCTTGCCACCTATAATTTGGACTGCCTTTAGATGCTTCAATAGTGATAATGATTGATCCCTTGAGTTATGGCCTTGTTCCCTCTAGTTACAGCTTTCATATGTTTCACTGAAATAATATTTCTATAGCAAAAATAATATTTTGTTGAAGTGAACGAAATATAGATGATAGCATCAAAGACAAGCAATCATACTTCGAGAATATATATATACCTCATATTTTTTGAAATTAAGCTGAAGCGTAAGCGTCTCTAGAATTGGAGAATGCTGGAGAAAGTAGATCATTCCAGTGAAGTTATCAGCTAGGCACCAATCATTGAGCAACAATGTTTTTAGCTTGCTAAATATAGGGCACCATTTGAAATCCATTCTGAAGACAGAATTCTGGACAAAATGAAGAGGGTTACAAAAATTCAAGATGAAGTACATGATGCTTTTGAGATACAGAAGCACATGCTTTGAAAACTTTCTACTAGTTTTTTTCATAATAATTAAGGGTTACCAGATACCGATTTGTATCCCTAGCTGCAATTTGCAAGTTTCTGGTCTACTCATAAACGTGGCTTAAAAATTAATATCAACCATGCACGATTGAATAGGCTACATGACTAAACTATCAAATAGCGTTATGCATATTGTACATCTCTGTACTAGCAGACGCATGCATAGAAACAACAAGATTAACATATGTGAAAAAGTAAAAACATGCAGGGCATATAATGAGCTAATGTAGTATGTTTGTACTGAAATATAAATAAGAGGATACAAACATGTACGGGTCTAGCAGACGACGAGTAGCAATAGGAGCTATCAAAAAATAAGAGAATACCTGATAATTAGGCGTTATTAACTCTAAATTCGTAGCACTGGACAAGCCTTCAAGAACCACAGAAAAACCTTCTTCACCATGCTGCTCATAATCATTAGACTCGTCAACAAATGCTGCTGTCAGCGATGGCATGCTATCCAGCAAAAGAGGCAAACCAGTATCTTGGTCTAGTTTCAAGCTAACGAGATTAGGGCAGAAATGCGAGAGCGGGTATGATAGGAAAAACTCCCGTCTTTGATGCTAAGATGTCGTACTGATTGGGACAAGATATTCGCAGAGATGGTACAACTTGTCATCTCTAAGACATCAAGCACCGGGCAACTCGAAAAATCCAGAGAGCTTTGAAACTGCATCAATGTAAGTTCTACCCTCTTCAGGTGGGAAGAAACGAGAGCCAGGTTGGTTGTCAAAGAAGCACCGTAAAGTTGTAGTTGTAGCACCCGAACTTCATGGGACAAAGCATACTGGATCCACGGCTCAATGCGATCGAATGCCTCCATGCGGGTACAACGTTCAAATATGTCGTCGTAGTCGTCACTGTCAGACGAATTATTAGCATACACATAGCAGCTGGAATAGATCTCACAAACATTCAGAGGCGTTGGGTCGCGGCGGTGCAGAAGCTCGTCGGCGAACATGTTCGCCTCCGATCCGGAGGGGTCCTGGTAGCCGCAAAAGTGTTGTGGGTCATCCTTGATGCGCAGGGCGGGCACAGACTTCCAGAGCGTGCGCCAGCGCTTGGCGAGCACGCAGGTTCGCCCGGAGTTTCTTGAAGGCAGGAAGGACAGCAGGTGCTTTAGGACGTCATCCGGGAGGGCACTGATGCGGTCCTCGCCGCCGGTCACGGCCGTTCCGGTGATGTTCCCATCGTCATGCTCCCTCTGCGACATTGCGGCGAACGGATCAGACACGCCAAATCTGCAATGTGTTGTACATACTAGTGAGACAAGCGAGAGGGCATCCAGAGGGAGAAGAGCACAGAGAAGGATCAAAGTTTGTCACCTCGTCCTCTGGGCGCCGACGGATGGCCGTCGTGCTTCTCCTTTTCCGGCTCCACGGTTCTCAGACTAGGCATAGTGGGGAGTATCGTGTACTAGTATCATGCATATGATCCTAGTCTATGTTACTACTTTCATAGTGGGGAGTAACATATGTGTGGTATCATATACTAGTATATTTATTAGGTTCTACACTCATCTTGTCTTGGAATCCGTTATGTTACGGTATCTACCTATGATACCACTATTATCTCTCAACTCATTAATTGCAGTGCCACATCATATTTTTGCCAACATGGCATGCATGATACTCCTTATGATACTCCCACTATGGCTAGTCTCACTTATCAGTTGGCACGGGAGAGAGAAAGAGAGATGGATATATTGCCACCGCCTGATCTACCCAACGATTGCTCGTGCATGCAGCTGTGCCAGTCTACTTAGGGTGGGCATAAAAACCGAAGACCGAAAACCGAAACCGAAAAGACCGAGACCGAAACCGAAATGACCGAGACCGAAAAGACCGTTAGAAATTTGGGTAGCAAATTAGAAAAGACCGAAATTAGATCAGAAATTCGGGTATCACTTCTACATAACCCGAATAGACCGAAGGGCCAATTTTATTTTATTTTGAGTGAATTACGCACGGAAGCAGCCGAATTTGTGTGCCAGACTGCGAGCCCAGCTTATGTACATCTAATCTTATAGGCCCAACTATTAAACCAAGTGTACTATCTAGTCTCTAGGCCCAACAACTGAGTATACCAGCCCAGCGTACTGTAGATGCTCCCGTGCGCGAGAGACCAGTCGATCATGCACCCACTTTCCCAGTCCCGGGCGCCGATTGCCCTTCTTGCGTCATAGATTTCGGTCTATTTGGTCATGACCGAAGACCGGACCGAATAGACCGAAGACCGAAGAACATAAAACCGAAAATACCGAATTTATTACGGGTATCATTTCTTAGATGACCGAAACTGTTCAAAACCGAAAAGACCGAACCGAACTAACCGAAAAGACCGAACGCCCACCCTTACAGTCTACTATCCTCGCCTCGAGGCTCGAGCATAGCGAGAAAGTGTGGGGAATATTGAAAGACGAGACGACTCAAGCGACACAGAGCATTAATACATGGAAAACTCGGTTGGTTTGACGACTGGAGGAACGCGAACGAACCGGGTTTCGAATCGAACGAGACAGTGCATTGCTCTTTTTGTATTGTTCCTTTTGCAAACGTGTGCAAGACGATGCAGTCCACTGTCCGTGTTGCGAGGAATGGTGATGTACATGGATTTTGGGCCGGGATGGTTTTAAGATCATGGAAACTGAGCTCAGACGTCAAGTATGTCAGCATGGATTTAGGGATGGAGGTGCTATGCACAAAGTCTTGCCCAGACGTCAAGTATGTCATATACTCATATTAGAAAAATGTTAGAACACCTCATATTTTGATACGGAGATAGTATATAGGTAGGATATGGGTAGGATGTAAATGGATCGGATTGATTTTTACGTTACAATGCCCCCATTTCTTTCATCGTATTGACGGACCAAATAATGATCGCTTGAGGATTTAGAGGCGGGGGATTCAGAATGGAATCGGGACAGAAACAAAATTAACAAGATATGTAGTCACATATGCAAATCGCCAAACCATACAACCAAATATAATTGTTAATAAGCTAGTAACAAATTAAGTTATACTTTCTCATCGTTACAATAAATATCTAAGTGGGTTATTATTTAACGGACGGACTCACAATTCACTAACTAGTTAACTGTGCTCTGTTAGGTTAGGAGTTTCGGTACAAAATCAGATTATTTGCTTTAAACCATCGGTAATCCTATAATTTTCAGATAAATCATATGGGGGTGGGGTCTATTTGACATACATATCACATACTCTTATACCGTATCCAGGTGTCAAGTTCTGAGTCGGATATCCTTTTCCCTCGGTTCCTTAAAATTTAAGTTGGTATAGTGGATCTTGTAAAACGGAGTCAGAATCGAATTCGGTGCAGAATTATTCTATCTGTTACATTCCTAGGTATGAGCATATTATTGTACCCATGGGTAGTAAGTCGTGTGTACAGTCATGTACCCACGGGTATACCCAAATACTACCCATATTGATTTGAAGACATGGAGTAGGTGCACCCTCGAGTTCTCGATCCACTGTCCATCCTCATTTCGCCACTACCGCAAGACTTGGAGTCTGTGGGGAGGGTTTAGAGGCTGCCTCGCTCTCGATCAAATTGCTTGGATTAAGGATTTCTTTTATTCTCCAGAAAAGCTTTTGTCTGATGATTCATGATCATCTCCCATTAGTGGAAAATATCGAAGGCCTTCAAATACTTTCTCCTGAACATAAAAGGTTTGATTTTAGGATATTATAATACTATAGGATACCATTCCTTCCAATGACAACAGCTTATGACATTTTGTTCATGTAATGATTCAGACTTATATTTCATTTATGGATACAATTTGTGTTAGTTTCAATGTAATGATACATCATGCAGACTAATTATTTGTTTATGGACAAATCTTTGTGCTAATTTTCATCGCAGTAAAGAATATAGTGTAATGTTTAACCGCTAGGTGAAGAATGGGATAAAGAATAAGTATAGGGTATGGTTTACAAACTACTAGGGATTGACTGATTAGAAATATTTTAGCTGAAGGGTTTTCAGCGAACTGCAATGGTGAGTTGCACAAATCTCAAAGCACCCATCAAAGTGCATGGATAAGACGGGACCCGTGAGCCCAGGTGGTACTGCATTTTCGATAACCAACGCGAGACAAAGCTTATAACGATGCAAACACGTCCACAACACACTTCACTCTGGAACAAAGGCCCTTACGTTAACACACAAACAGACAACCATTGCCACCCTATTTACGTCTTCTTCTCTTGGTGGCACTTTTCTCGTCTAAGGCGTGACGTCAGGTGTGACACTATCTTGCCATCTCACAATCTGATCTAGAGCTAATCTATCCTAACAATGGTGAACTATCCGAGACAAGATCAAATTTCCGGTTATCGTGGTTACCTAGAAATTTCGCCTGGTTACTGGACAAACTTGAAAAGCATATCTCGAATTCAAATTCATTGGTATGATCATTTAGGGAGGGTGCTTGTTTAAATTCAAACATTTAAAAAATATTCGGTAATTGCCCGTAAACCCATTTCCAGGGGTGCTCGGAAAACTGATTTACCGAGGGCAACCGAATTTACCGTCCTATAACCAAAACCCTGATCTTAACAGTAGCGAACTATCGTATCCCACCGGCAAAAACAAATCGAGGCAGACTACCAACTCTCCCCCGTACCATCCTTGCCTAGCTACCTTTGCTATGCTTAAATAGGCCATTCGGCAAGAGAAACACCAGGCAACGGACATACATACAGATACCAGCAGCGTCCGGAGCGACAGAGAACAGTGAGGCTTAATCGAACACACCCGTAGACAGTGCTCTTCTTCCTGGCTAGTAGGGGCCGGGTACGCGCGGTTGGATCAGCCCGGGGTGGATGGCGGCAGCTCGAGAGCCTCCGAGAGCAGCTTCCTCAGTTGCAACGGCTACCGGAGTTCTCCTGGTCCTCGCCGTCCTCCTCACAGGTGAGTTCCGTCAATCTCGATGCAAAATCCTGTAGAACCTGATCGCTGAAGACGACTAGAGGTGCGCCTATTAGGTTATGGCCATTCATTCTGCAGCTTCCGTGCTCTGTTCTTGTTAATCCTATCGTCTCGTCGGGAATCTTTTGAGTTGCACGAGCATGATCCTGGAGCTCTAATTGCGAGCGTTTCGTTCAGGCTTCTTCAAGAAAAATGAAGGAACTCCTTCGATATCGCTGCTCGTAGGATCATTAACCTATTTTCTTGTGCGATTCAGAATTCATACAAAGAACATTTCTTCAAGATGCATTGAAAATTTCCAACAAATAAACGAGTTACCATTTCTTAAGTCGTTTGTGCCAACTTCTGATCAGTGGTTACATTTTCTGGTACTATCTTAGACTACTTGGTGGTACTGTATTTGCTGGAATTATCGTAGATTATTTAGTAGGTGCTGAGATTAATCTTTCACTTAGGTTTCGGTGGTTTGGCTGATACACAGCTGAGGACACATGGTTCCCCACTTCCCCTATATCTATCTCAGTGCTCCATGGCCACTGTGGCGACAAAACCCTATCAACACATGCGTCAACTTTAAATGACATCCTGATCTTTTAATTATTCGAGAAAGTCAACATATCAGCTTTAATTCATTCTTTACAAAGCCACACACTACACCCATGCATGCTGGCATTTCCTCCGCTGCATTTTTTCTCTCTCAGTTTCGCGCAAAGTTCACAAAGTTTCTGTGCAAAGGATGGCTTTGATAATATTTTATTCGCGGTGTGCAGCAAATTATCTTTGTTCTTCTAGCAACTTGCCAATAGTCCAGTAAAGCGTTCGCCTCGCACTGATGGCATGATAAAGTACGAGTTCGTGTTGTCCACGTGCTTGTTAATTGCCATGTTATATATGGGACAATAACTGAATAATCAAGAAAATGCATAAAAAGAAAGAAATTTACATTCATATCGATAACGGGCGGTCACTGCATTTTTTCTCTCTCCCAATTTTGCGCATCCGATCTGGTCTCGAGCTGTAGTTGCTTTATTTCACAAAGTTTCTCTGGAAAGGCATGCTTTGATCATTTTTTTATTCCGCGGTGTGCAGCAAATTAAATGTGTTGTGCTAACAACTTGCCAGTAGTCCAGTAAAGTGTTCGCCGCAAGTGCACGTGGAATTAGACACAGCTGGACTCCCAGTCACCTTGCACTGATGTCTGATGGCATGATAAAGTACGCGTTTTTCGTGTTGGTTACTCTGTCCATTCTTAGATAAGTGGACATTTAGCAATTGAGATGTATCCAAAAAAAGAGTGTACTTCTATCTTTCAAACACAATTTCAAATACAAATAAATGCTTCCCTCTCATTATACAGAAATTAACCCCAAATAACATTCAACACATGGTTTTCTCATTTTGTACATACACTTAGCTCAAAGGTGGGGGTAATTAAAGAGGATTAGAGGAGATAGATGGTGACTTGCACCTTCCCAATACATTTTCTACTACATTTCGTAATCTGAGTTAAAATTTCTATATGTGCACTTATTTGAGAAAAGAGGGTGTATGTACTTGTTAATTATTATAAAAAAACGTACTTGTTAATTGCCATGTCATGAGACATATATTTAATATAATCAAGAAAATACATACAAAAAAAAAGAAATTTACATTCATGTCATAACAGCACACCGATTACAGAAATTTACATTCAGTGCAGTAATAAGACGATCAAAATATTAATTTGCAGAGCAGGTGCTGGAGGCGGAAGCCTTGTCCATCGGCGTCAACTACGGGCAGATCGCGAACAACCTCCCTTCGCCGGGCCGGGTATCATGGCTGCTCCGTTCTCTCAAGATCAGCAAGGTGAAGCTCTACGACGCCGACCCGCACGTCCTCGGCACGGGCGTCGAGTTCGTGGTCGGCGTCGGCAACGAGCATGTCCCCGCGATGGTCAGCCCCGCCGTGGCGCATGCGTGGGTCCTGCAGCACGTGGCACCGCACCTCCGCGCCGGCGCGCGCATCACCTGCATCACCGTCGGCAACGAGGTGTTCAAGGGCAACGACACCGTCCTGCAGGCGAGCGTCCTCCCAGCCATGCAGTCCGTGCACCAGGCGCTCGGCGCGCTCGGCCTACACGGACGCGTAAACGTCACCACCGCCCACTCGCTGGACATCATGGGCGTCTCCTACCCGCCGGCCGCCGGCGCGTTCCACCCGGGCGCGGTGTCGCACCTGCGGCCGTTCCTGAGCTTCCTGTCGGCGACGAGGTCCCCGTTCCTGATCAACTGCTACCCGTACTTCGCCTACAAGGACGACCCGGCACGCGTGCCGCTGGAGTACGTGCTCTTCCAGCCCAACGCCGGCGTCACGGACCCCCACACGGGGCTCAACTACGACAACATGCTGTACGCGCAGGTGGACGCCGTGTACGCGGCCATCCAGGCGCTGGGGCACACGGACGTCCATGTCAAGGTCTCCGAGACGGGGTGGCCGTCCCGGGGCGACCCCGACGAGTACGGCGCGACGCCCGGGCACGCCGGGACGTACATCGGGAACCTCCTGAGGAGGATCGAGATGAAGCAGGGCACGCCGCTGCGGCCGGCGGTGCCCATCGACGTCTACGTGTTCGCGCTCTTCAACGAGAACCTCAAGCCCGGGCCGGCGTCGGAGCGCAACTACGGGCTGTTCTACCCCGACGGCACGCCGGTGTACAACGTCGGCCTCAACGGCTACCTCCCGCCGGTGGCGGATTCACAAGGAGCACGGCATGTACAGTTTTTGATTATTCATCATTTCACTTTGATCGGTCAGCACCTTTTTTGCACATTTTCAGCAACTACATGTATAAAAACTGTATTACACTTATCGCAGGTGACTCATTTGTTTACACTTATCGCCATCGCCTCAATCGCTTTCGCCTTGTCCTGACAGCACACATAAGCAATCAGCTACTGAGATTGGCCAGAGCTGAACCCAAGCACCAAATTAACTACGGGAAAGAAGCATGATTACTCCTTACTCCTTAGTGCCCAACTCCGGGAAAGAAGACAATGTGAACGCTTCGGGCCTTGAAAAGAGGAGGGCCCATGACGCGAACTTTTGGCACATGAACACAAGCAAGGAGGGAATCTCACTGGCTCACGATTAGGAAACAAAGTAGCAATTAAGATTATTAAATGGAGCTGAATTTAATAATACGGATGTATACAAAGAGAAATTACGTCATTGGAACAGCATGGAACACCACGGATAATAAATGACATTTAAATCTCTTTATTGTGCGTTGACTCTTTGGTGCATGTGAGTTAAGTGCTATTTAATATTCTCTTTCTTACAATAAATTAGCGGAGCTATAATTGGCATGGAAAAAATTATGTCGTATGAATCTTTTTTCTCTTGTACAAAAGTCCAGACTAATCATGTGAATTTAGACTGATAGTCATTAGCCTAACTGTATTATGGTTTATTTTTTTCGAGTATAGTATAAAAAGTAATTTAGAGGAGGTAAAACATTGTAAGTTCTTCCGGTTTTTACTTATATAATTAAACCAAATTAACTAACGTCAAATAATTTTCAAATTTAAAAAACAAAAATGTTCAGATTTAGAAAATGTTCGAATTTAAAAAATGTCGAGAATTGAAAATGTTCAAATATACAATCTGTTCATAATTGAAAATTGTACAAATTTTCAAAAATATTCATATCTAAAAAATGTTCAAAATTGAAAAAAAATCAGATGTAAATCAAATTAATCTTATAAAAAAATATTATTATTGATAATAGTCTTGAATAGAAGAAACAATTTTCCAAAAATATTGGGAATTTAAATTTTCCAGGTTTTGAAAAATGTTCATGTTTACAAAATGTCGTATTTTGGAAAAAACAGATAAAAAAAGATTAAATTTAAAAAAACATTTAGTATTGAAAATTGGTTAGATTTTAGAAAATGTCATTTTTTATGTCTTAATTTTGATAAAATATCATATTTAAAAATATTTAAATTTTGAAAAATTCATTATTGAATATTGTTCAGATTTTAAAATATTCGAAAATGTTCCAAAATTGAAAATGTTTCAAAAATAAAATTTTCAAAAATGTTTCAAAATTGAAAATTTTGGGAAAAAATTCAAAATTGGAAATTGTTAAGATTTTCAAATATTCATATATAAATAAAAAGTCAAAATTGAAAAATAGATTTTTGAAAAATAGATTTTTGAAAAATATAATTTATGAAATGTATTATTTTTGGAATTTATGGAGATTTAAAAATAAATTTTCCAAAAAGATTCAGTATTTAAATTGTTCAGATTTTAGAAAAGGTTCAGTTTTACAAAATTATCATATTTTTGGAAAAAATCAGATATAAAAATGATTAAATTTAAAAGAACATTTAAATATTGAAAATTGTTCAGATTTTGGAAAATGTGCATTTTTACAATAATGACATATTTTTGGGAAAAATAGATTAAAAATGTTTAAATTTAAAAAAATAAATTTTCGAAAATGTTATGAAATGGAAAAGTATTCGGGTTGTAGAAAAATATTCATATCGAAAAATGTTCAAAATTGAAAAATATTCTGATTTTTTTACAAAATGGTATTATTTTTAAAAATAGTCCTCAATAAAAATCAATTTTCCAAAAAGATTTGGAATTTCAATTGTTCATACATACAAAAATCTTGCTTTTATCTAAAAGATAAACATTTATATGAAAAATGTTAATGTAAAAAGGTTAAGTTAAATGACATGTGTGCTTGCTTAACATTGATTGGAGGAGGAGGTTCATTTAATACGGCTGGGTTAAATGACTATGTTGCATTAGTTGATCATGATGTCAGCAGGTGGGGGACCGTGTCTCTTATACCATGGAGATATGAAATTAGCATATAAAAAATACAATAAAGTGGGAGGCATTCGGTTGGGTGGAGCAATCATGAGCGTGGGCTGTATGTGAAGGGGATGGTGAGATTTCAGGGGGGTGCGTCGCCGTGTGCCACAACGCATTTTCAGAGGGCCCAAATACTAAATTAAATTGTATTAGTAACAACTGTATCATTATCATTTTGTTCTAACATATTATTGAATATGTGAAAATAGCCCTGTTTTGCATTAGCAGGTCCAAACAATGACGGATGACCATATACTATGTAGGATCAATTAAACAAACTTGATCGATGATAGTGAGTTTAGTTAAGATTATATTATCTCGCTAATGGATGCCCTAAATTTTGTAAGTAGATTTCCATGTTTGACTTTGTGAACATAATATTATCTGAGAAATTGGCAATAGGTTTTGTCTAAACCCCATGAAACCAAGTGCATTCAAGACGAGCATACCATAAATCAAGTAATATATATGTGTACAAGGTAGGTCTTACAAGCAATTTGTGGAGTATGTGCATGCTTTGAACTGAACCAACATGCAATACATGTATGCTGATTTGCCAACTACTCAAACTATATTGTGGAAACTTTTATAATTACACTTACCTAGTAATACACTAGAATTAATACCAAGATATTTGGTTGACCGCACAGTTTTAACAATCTATCATAATATTTGAGGATATTAAAAATATATACAAGAACAAACGAGAGAGGTGTTTTGGCTCCCGAGCTCATATGCTCCTGTTATGTTAAACAAAATTAAAAAATATTAAAATATTTCCAAAAATTCTGAATTTTTTTTGTGACGAACATATACATGTTTTTTAAATAGTGCCAAGTTTCGTTATGAAATGTCATGTATGGTGCTCTGTGCAAAAATAACAAAATCAGTGCTCTAAAAATTATGTTTTTGAAATTGCATTTCGACCACTGATTTGTCTTTTTTGCACATGGCATACCAAATGTCATTTCGCCATGAAACTTGGCACATACGTTGGACATTGGTATGTGTTCGTCTCCAATTTTGCTCAATTTTTTTTAAATGTTTTACTATTTTTAAATATGGTTTAATATATAACAGTAGCATATGAGCTTGGGAGCCAAAGTGAATTTATGTGAACAAACATACTTGCATCCATATGTATACACTATATAATCTACGCAAACTTGAAAAATTATCTCAAGGAGAATTTTATTACAAGATACACTTAAATTTTGCATGACAAAATTTACCGTGATATACATAAAAATGTATAAGAAATAAACTATAATTACTATTCTAAAATATAATTATGTTTAAATATGTCATCCAAATGAATAGAAAAACATACTTCATGGTGACTATAGTTTGATGAAAATAAGTCCAAAACAACTATAAAAGTTCAGTATAAAATTTAATTTGATTTACCTGGCTTGGCCAGAATCGCGGCAAGAAGTCAAAAGGTTTGAGCTACAACTTGCATTCATGAACTTGGATGGTAACCTAGCTTTCGATAGAGTATGGAACTTTTTTTGTTCAAGTCGACGATGAAGACGATAGCAAGGTCAGTATTCTAAGATTGGCAGATTAGCTCGCATCATGTGGATCAACTGACGCCAAGAGTTTTGTGTGGGTTATATAGGGGGGAGTCCATATTGGCTTGCCTTTCTAAGCTTTTATTGCTCCAGGAGTTCTACCTGTTTCCTAGGCAAGATATGAGGTTGCTTGCGCAAGTCTGTTCCCTCGGGTCCATGACGTTAAGATGTTGGCGGAGATATGCACCGGACTCGGTTTCAATGGATACCTGTGTGAAACAGATGTGCAGCTAGGTGTAGATGTGGATGTTTGCAACGCTGTCACAATCCTTCATTGTTCCTTTTCTGTAAGGGGCAAAGATGACCAGTCCTGAGCGCTACAGTCTGTATAGACAGAAAGGTTGATGCCAACTGTTTTCCATAGTCTATGTTTCCGTTTAGGTTCTTTCTAGTGTTCCTTGGGTTCAGATTTCCGTTGATGTTATAGTTTTCTGGCTGCACCATGTTGTTTGGGTTCTTGTTACTACAACTTGTTGTTTGTGTTCTGGTTACTGCAGCGTGGTGTGAACTCTCTAGGTCCTATCATGATTTTCCTTATCTATACGGGTTATTTGTCGGATAACCAGTTTGTGTTGCATTATCTGCGATATTCATGTCCAGCTTTTGGTTTCTGAGATGCAGAGAAACCTATCGCTCGAGTCAAACCAGAAACGAACTTGGGAAAGCTTGGTAATCTATTTTTCTCCTTGTTATGAATTTGCTATAGGGTACGTGCCGAGGTTCCTGTGTCTCGATTGCCAGCCAATGCATGCAGCCTGTCAAACAACAGCCTCTATCTCTATCCTTGTAGTTGGCTAATTTAAGACTTATAGTGATGATCAACACTTGATCCAAGACTCAAGTCATCTTATACGTAAAAATGACTCTAAGTCGTCTATTCAGTTGTTTACTCTGACTTTTCGATGGTAGTTTGAACATCCGATCCTGCTGAATTCCCAATATTTCTTATGCTTATTGACGTCTGTATGCTACTTTCATTCTAACTAGCATGGTGGCCCTCGCAAATGCGAGGGCATCATCTGTTGTTGGTTGAAAGTGTTCACGAAATAAAAAATAAGGTTTCATTCATATCATATTATTTCTCATTATGTGACAATAAACAAATTTGTTCTACAACTATCCCAAATTTTTGGTAAGCATGAATATCATGTATGCGAGTGCCGAGTAACATCTTCCATAGTCTGAAATTTTTAGTCAAATATTATCGTGCCATATGTTGAAACAACCATGTAAGTAATATTGAATCTGTAAACTGAACTTTAGTTTTACACGATGTTATATCGATATGGGAGATTAGTTGTGTTTGATAAAAAAACATTGAATCAAGATAAAACAGTATATCCTCCTTAATAAGCAGGTCACATTAAAGAGTGGGAATTCCTTGTTATGATATTTCTTCCTCTCATTTACTCACTCCAAGTCATAATGTGCAACGTTTTAGAAACATGAAGGTGGTGAAATGTTGGCCATTATTATTTTATACATATACTGCTAAAGATAAATTACTTTTTCTAGGAATATTTGTTAACATTTTGTACATCAACAGTCAAAGTTAGAGAAGTACTACTCTAAGTTTTTCAGACTCTTAACTTATCAAGATCTTCGTTCGATGGTTGAAAGTGTTTAGGAAATAAAATAAGGTTTCATTGATATCATATTATTTCCTATTGTGACAATAAACAAAATTGTTTTACAACTATCACAATTTTTTGTAAGCAAAATATCACGTATGTGAGCTAGTAATATCATGGGCAATCTGAATTTTTTTGGCAAATATTGTCATGCATATGTTGAAAAACACCCATGTAAGTAATATTGGATCTGTAAACTTAAATGTAGTTTTGACACGATGTTAGATAAGTATGGGAGATTAGTTACCTTTGATAAAAAAACATTGAATTAACATAAACCGTATATCCTCCTTAATAGGTAGGTCACATTAAAGAGTGGGAATTATCTTGTTATGATGTTTCTTCCTCTCATTTATTTACTCCATGTCACAGTGTGCAATGTTATAGAAAAATGAACATGGTGAAACGTTGGCCATTATTTTTTATATGAATACACAGCTAAAGGTAAATTACTTTTCTAGGCATATTCATTAACATGTTTATACATTAATACGTAAATTTGGAGAAGTACTACTCTAAAATTTACAGACTCTTAACTTGTCATGATCATCATTCAATGATTCGGTCACATGTATTTTATGTGTACCAGGCTTGGATAGCATAGTTCAAAACTCTTAATCAAATTGAAATGACACGTGCTCTTATGTTGATTTCGTACATGAAATAAAGACACATACAAAGCAAGTATATCCGTAAAAAAACATAGGAATTAAGTGTACGCTTTTCACGTCCTCGGATTAAAAATTGTATCGACACACCCTGTGGATACTAAATATGGAAAAACCAATCAAGAATATATGGTGAGTTGGACGTATGTGTATCATTAAACCGAATTATTATATAGTGTGAGGGATGCTCCCTTCGCTATTGTGTCGACTAATGTTGTAACAGTTTTGAATGTTTGACGCTTTGTGTCTGACTAGTAAATGTGCACGTGTGACACACGTCTTTTTTCTATAATATAGTGCGTCTATAATATAGTGCAAAGATTGTTGTAGACTATGTATGTACAATATCATTAATATTCGCCGTTGATATGAGAAAATAAAAAGGTGTAAAATGCCGCATAGCATGAATAAACCTGTATGCATCTAACATATAATTTCCTACAGACACATGAGACATACAAAAACTTATTTCGGCACAATCCTAACAAAAGACTAAGCCATGCAAATAAAAAAAACACGATGGAAAGGATATTCAAGAAATCCCAAGCTATCACCCTATCTAAGTGGTCATGCTCTTACTAAAGTAGCTTCAACGGTCCCGGACCAAAATAATTAAAATGTTCAGTTTTGTACAGGAAACATGCATAAATTTCTCACATTACATTAGCAATTAAAGAGAGCAAGCAGTCCACTATGTGGCCAGTTATCAGGAAAAGCACGCACAAATATTTTCCTTATTCATATGTTCAAGCTATGTGAATCAAAGCTTTGGAGCTTCACTCCACTCCGCTGAACAGTACCACATTAAACAAGTTTTATACCAATTTTGTTTACTGAAAGCTAATGAATCAGACAACAAAACATCCACATGGCTACTTAAGCTCCGTCCCTCAACTTGCAAAATGAGTAAAATAAACCTTCTGGACTTCACTCTTGTCAATAACTAATTTCCAATCTTCCTTTCTTCTTCTCACAAGACTTTCCCCTTGTAGTAAGTAAAAATAGCTAAAAATATGCCTGGTAAACTCAAGCAGGGATCCAAAGGTGTGGCAAGACTGATGAAGTTTTATTTTTATTCTGCATAAATAATCACGGTGAATGTTGAATTATAGTAGACAAAAGGCATACTTAGTTGCAAGAAATAGCACGCCGCTGAGAAAAACTAATGCAACTATGAAGAAAGAAAAGACTTGCATAGACCTTAATATCCATGTTTCATCTTATCATGCTTTCAGACTGAAAAACTACTATATACTCCCTCCATGCCATAATGTAGTGCATATGAGTTTTTTAATGTCGAAGAATTCCAAGTACACATATTGAACACAATTGCTGACTCTCCCAAGTCATAAATGAATTTGATGTCACTCCGAAAAGGTTCTATTATATTTGCCGAAGTAAACAAAATAGATATGATATGCAAATTGTTTCAAATGGAAATGAAACAGTAGAATGATGAACTGAAGGCAGTGGCCCACATGATTACTACAGTAGTAATCATGTTTCTATGTCCACAACACACTTTTCCACAACATCCTTGTGGAAACTACAACCACAAGTGCCTATAAAGCAAGATTAACCTCTTCTTCAATAAAGCTAACCTGACTCACTTTTCTAGAAAGCAAAATATCAGATTTGCTCTCGCTTCAAATCGACAAAATGTTGCAGTCCTGTGCTAGATGGATGATACAAACGTTTCCATGAATTAATCATCCTTGTACTCAGATTTTTCCGTGAAAACCCATAACTCATAATAAAATCTTTGTCTCTCAAATTAAAATTATTTCTTCTACAGCCCGACCACTTAATAATACTATAACCCCAGTATAAAAGGATGGACCAGAAATAACATATTTGTTTATGTTCTATGTGTGGTATTTCACCTGAAAACAGTATAGGAAGGGATAATACAACACATGCCACCACAGAAAAAGGTAATTTGGTGCATTAATCATATCTACTATTTTCAACCCGAGTAGCAAGAAAATCATGTCACCTCCTGATCAATCAACTGAACAAACCACTGACAGAAAATCGTGCCCGAAGAAATGATATTTGTAGGATATCTTCACCAATATATGAATGTCGGAATACACTTACTGGCCTGAAAATACAGAAGTTCAAATCATAAACATCATGCTAGAGTTCATTATTGTCTAAAATAGATTAGATTTGACTGTAGAACCAATCATTTTTTAATCGCATGCTCCCCAGATTATGTGTAGTGTAGTTCCACAATTGTAACCACAATGCTAACCGAGCACACAGTTTTGTGAGATGACATCAGATCAAACTTTGATAAAAGTAAATGGGAGCTTATAAAAGGTACATAACTGAGATGTCCTAAGCGATTGATAGAAACAATTATAAAGATTTGAAATACAGAAAATAAGCACATATTCAAATTAAATGACAAAAAAAATGAAATATATACCTTGAGGAAAAAAGTCCTTTCTTGCTGTCAATTTCAATTCCATGCCCCAACCTGCATCAGAACAACTGTACCAATTAGACATAATTTTGCATTTTTGCTTTAGAGCCTGCAGTCAGAGCTACAAGTCCATGATAAGTAAATTACTCGGTACAGTCGACTCACCTGTGGGTCCGGTGAAGCCATGGATTAGAAGAGTTGTTGATGTAAATTCCTTCTTCTCGGGTTAGGACACATCCCACGGCAATCTGGAACCTGGCAGTCATAGCCGAGCCTGCGGTTTTCAGGAGATGGCCGGAATGACGGTGTGACAATAATGTGAAATTTGATCCACCTTCTCTCATCCTACAATTCGCACCATGTAATTGAGTATAGAAAACTCATCATATGGTGTAGAGTTGGCTTATTCTCCACTGGATTTCGTGAGACCATAGTGGGAATTCACATCACCTAATTGAATATAGATCTTGATTAGCTCGAGTATATCTGTAATTGTAACTGCAACCGACAAGAACCACGCACAAGTATCTTTTTCTCTTGATCCTGATCTGCAACTTTTCCCTGATGGAGAAAGAAACAGAAAATAACTGACCTGATAAATGGTGCTACATGTAAATGGCTTCTTACCAGCAATATGATAGACAAAACGCCTTGTACTACATCTTCATGCTCGTAGAGTTATCAATGATAAAGAAAAACATGCTTCTGTGGTTATATGAATGTATACATGGAATTTAACCTGCTAGGCTAGCGGTCTTCATTTTAATTCTTCCTTGTCGCTAATTGTTCGGATGAGCTGACACATGTCGACCAAAATTACATCAGCCACAAATTAGAAAATTGCGTGCTATCGCAGAGGCATTGCTACAAACACCAGCCACGCACCACCCAAACAACAGGCAGCATGAATAAAACAAAGCAAGTGCGGGACATGAGGAAGTGACATACCGTTGAGGCGGCAGTTCCAAAACCCTCGAAACCTGCATAGACGTGCCGGGCGGGATTCCCTGCCAGGAAGCCGCTTGGAGCCTGCCGGCGACTGGTGCAGACTGGTCGTGAACGCCAGGCTGGCCAGCACAGAACCTAGAACCAAGTCTTCTGGGTGAGCGCCTTGTCCTCTCCTCAGCAATTGTGGCCAAGAGCCCAGGACAATCATCCGCAACGACGACAGGGGTGCCCATCAATAGTCAAACGCTGTTCTGAACCTTCGGAGATTCAGAAGAATGGGGAACCAAAGTTCATTGATAGAAGACCAAATTGCAAGGAAGAAAGACAAACCAAGACTAATCAGCGACCCGTCCAAGGTGTCTGCAGGCAGCGGTGAGGCGATGTCGGGGAGTGGAAGGAGGTCGCCGCCGTCCGCGTCCGTGGTCTCTGTATTCCGTGCCGGCATACTCTGGATGTGGCACGGGGCCACGCGTGGTGGCGACGGCGCGCCGCGAAGGAGGCGCTCGCACGGCATGCCACCTCGACAACCCGCTCGTACCGGGGTACGGCCACCCCGCCGGGTTGCCCGCAGGTTTGCTGCTCCCGATATCCCGACGTCTCGCAGCGGACTCGCGCCGGCTGTGGGCACGTCCACCGCGGCCATGGTAGTCGGGGTGGTCCTCTTCCGATCCATCAATCTCTCAAGTCTCATGGGGCATTGGTGGATGCAGAGACAGTTTTTCCGTGATTGGGGGTCTGCGGGCAAAACTTCCTCCGCGGGGTGGAGGTGAAGTAGGATTCAGTCAACCTAAATCGCTAAGTGCACACGGGACACCTGACTGGTTAATCTGCGCCGTTAGATTTAGTTTGGTGGGGCAAATCCAGCGGTCGCAATCATTCAAGGTTATGCTGACGGGGTGCGTCTAGCGAAAGTGATGTTTGCTTGTTTAATAGTAGTGTAGATTATATGGGAATATTCGTTCAGCTGAGGGAGCTGAGGGAGAATACGTGTTGACTCAGCCCTATAAGTATCATTAATCCAATATTTTTTTAGTTTGTGGGACGTTCATGTCGATAATGTGACTAATGTTGTCAATTCATTAATATTAAAATTTCACGACTCGAAACTCCAAACACCTAGCCACATGCGTTTTGTGAGAGTGTTGGCCCGATGGGAGTCGAATAAATTTGTGATTTATGTGTACTCAATCATAGAAATAACTAGATGATTCCCCGCACGTTGCTGCGGGAACATATGCAATTTTCATTATTTATATTACAATGAAAAAGTGAATAAGTATAACTCACAATTTATTTATTTCAAGGACGTTTTTGTGAGGAGTTAAATTCGAAGTCTATCTTTCAAAGATGGACAATACTAATATGTGCAGAGATAGATATTGTTTTCATCGGAAGGATACAGCCAAAGCCAAAGTTGACTTTTTTTGCAAATAAAGCAAAAGTTGATCAACAGTGAGGACAAAATGTAACCATAATTGTTTGATCTGTCCAAGCGAAGCACCTTCATTCATTCATCATCCATTTTACACATGGATAATGCAAGATATGGGAACTCATTCATCCTTGATAGATGATCATGATATTTTAGCGACATACACTAAGGAAACAGAACCTGCAGAGGAAAATAAAACAAAGAGCGTTAGAGTCGTGCAAATATATGACTGGGAATAATACTCAGAATGGTCATCCAGAACAGACTGCACCGTATGCAATATAAATGATCATTTTATCTACAAGAATGGGACAGAAGAGATCAAACCTTAAGATGTTACAGATGCCATCGAGCAAGACGTTGCGGCAAGACAGACACCATTATGCCTTGATTTCGTGGAGGCGATGGCTCTAGGAAGTAGAAAGTGCAGATAAACACTAAACTGGTGATGGTCTACACTGGACCTGCCATATGCGTACATAGGAGGGTGATGGTAGTGATCTTAGGCGGATATGGCACCATCGGTGCGTACATTAGAAACGGTGATGGGACTACTCGAGAAACCAACTGACAGCTGCCCGCGGAGATGGCCGAGCTGCATGTTAATGGTGCGTGCATTATTTGAGACATCCCGCTTGTTTGTAATCTGATGAAACAACTCCATCGTGAGCAGGCAGAACAACAAATGAAGAGAAAGGGCATGATGGTTAGGAGAGCCACATAGTAGGAGACGCTGAAAAATTATGCATTTTGTTGCAACCATGCTGACCTAATCAACCAATAAGTGCAACTGACTGGGTCATTGACTTTAAAATTATTTCAAGTAGTGCTTCTGCAATAAATGGAATCGGATATTCACGTTTCAAAGAAAGCCCCAAATCCATCATCTGGTTACTCTGAAGATTGTAGTCAGACTCCCGTCCACATCCGTTTAGCTAGAAATAGGAATCTCATGAGAATCTGAAAAAAGGGTGTAAATATAAGTGCTGGTTGAGCTGTGAAACCTGGTTTAGCTTGGTTTAGAGCATTATTAAAATAGACGCTGCATGTGTGAAATTCCCGGTCGATTATCGCATATTAATCAGAAGAATATCAATCTAAGGTGAGGAGCCATTTGGAATCTGCAGGAAATTTGTGACGTTGATTCAGGCAGCTGAAGGCAAGCGTATAGGAGGACCATGGACATGTGTTCAGTTATAAAGGATTAAAACCTGTTCCAAATGAATCTAATTGTGCAGACAAAATGTATGAAAATTGGTTACCTCCAATGGATGATGTTTTCAACTTCCTTGAGCGCTTCAGCAACATGGTTGATAAAACATATGGAGGAAATCAGATCCAAAAATAGCATCGCACAACAGAAAACAATGCATATTCTTCATCTAGACCGCCGGTCCTCGTACGAAGCAGATCACGATGTATATCTCTACCCATTGCAGCAGACAAATATGTGGATGCGAGAAACCGATGATGCCGGAATGCTGCTCTTCCTGATTACCATGGCGACGCTTCAGCTGGCTAATTCTGTACATCAGTGGATGGTGAGCATGGTGTAGGAGACAACCGTCTTCCTTGCAGCCAAGGATGAGAAGATGACGACTTTGGTGGCGTTGGTGAGCAAAGCGGTCGGTGCTAGGGGTGGTAGGCAGGGATATGGTGGGGAGTTTGTGGCATGGTAAATATGTGTGGAATGGGAGCGGAGAGGACACGGCTGCCGGCTGGGGAGAGAAGAGAGTACGCCGTCCGTCGCAGAGATTAATACCGAGAAGACAAAGCGTTAGTGGATATTCAGTATTTACCAAAACGTACAATACCTAGACCGCTGCTCTGCTTCAAGTAAATAGAACGGACCACCGAATGGAGCTTGAATAAAACAGTAATTTTTTGGTGAGGTGGCAGGTTGCTGACGTGGACAGCTTGCATGTTTAGAGAAATGAGTTAGTGGGGATGAACTATTTAGTTATAGGATATAGGATGTCTGTAGTGCGACAACTATTGTGACTTTATTAATTTTAAAATTGCACGACTCTGAACTTATGTACGCGTTTTTTTAGTATGTTGGTCTGATGGTTGTCGAAAAGAATTCAATTATGTGTACGCAATCATAGAAACAATATACTGCCTCGGTTCACAGTTAACCTGCGTTCTGGTATTTAGTTAAAATCAAACTTTATAAAATTTGACCAAGTATATATAAAAATCAACATCTAAAGCATAAAATCATTAGTATTAGATTCATCATAAAAAGTTTTTTCCTTAATTATTTGTGAGCTGTACATATCTTAGCTGTTCCTGTCCTTTGCCACCACGTTTAAGTATTTTTTTTTCTTTTAGCTATCACGTTTCAAGGTAGTTAGCTGGTCCACGTCTCCTTTGTCACCACGTTAGCGGTAGATTTTTTTTCCCTTCAACTATCAGGGTACAGTTAAGGTACGCATGCTATATTTTTAAATCGCATGTTGCCTTTTTTTTCGTGAGGTACGCATATTGCTAAATTAAGGGTTGTCACGTCTCTCAACATAAGTCAGGTCCAAGCGTGTTACGTAACTCTTTTTTAAAGAAATCTCAGCCATATATTTTAGATCTAACCACTAAAATTAATTTAAATGATGTGGATTAACGTGGTGACTTTATTAGACATCCTTATTTTGCTTTTAGTATATAATAATAATAATAATAGATTTGGCCATGGTAAATGCCCTAGCTATACTCTTTGTTCCGAGTGACATGTTTCAGAATATGCGCAGTGAGGACAGGGAGCTCAATACTATGCCTCCTTTTTATTTTATCAATCTCAATACTTGAAATAGGTAACTGTTGTCTGATACTAATTGATAACCATTGCCAGGAAGGTGCTGGACGTTCAGTTGTATCTACTTTTGTCGAGATAGTGTTTGATAATTCAGACAACCGTATTCCAGTAAGTTCTTTAGTTTACAGTGTTAGTTTATTTGATTAAAGTTATCTACTTGAGCCTCAAGCTGCATATTTCACTGCCAAAAGTATAAATACCTTTTCCAGTAAGTTCTTTAGTTAATTCAGTGTTAGTTTATTTGATTAAAGTTATCTACTTGAGCCTGAAGCTGCATATTTCAGTCAAAAGTAACAACATTTCAGTGGGTTTAAGCAACCCAGAAAAGCCTCAATGTTTGATTATCTCAGGGGTAAATAAGTATGTTCATTACATAGTCTTGTTAGCTTCTACTGTTTAGACCTGGCAATCTTGTGAGCTGCAAGCTTTTGAAGTTCTTTTGGATGTTTAAACCTGACACTCTTGTGAGATTTTCGTGACTGAAGTAATCATGCTATGAACAACAAATGTTTTGTAGTACTGTTGTCATGAGCTGTGTATAATTTTATATTTCAAATCTGGGCGCAATTGTTGAAATGCTCTGAATATGATCTTATATTTAAAATCTGGCCACAATTGTCAAAATGCTCTGAATTTGATCTTATATTTTAAATCTGGCCACAATTGTCAAAATGCTCTGAATATAATCTTATATTTCAACCCTGGGCACATTACATAGCACATTGCACATGACTGAAACGATTTTCTTTGTCATTTTTGCATCAAGTTTTAGAGACAGAAATCTGTGCTTCAGCACTAAAACCATCAGTAGACAAACTAATATCCCTATACCAAGTACTAAAGCTATGATCAGCAGCACAATTTGCATCAAATGTCTATGCATTTTATCAATGAAATTTATGTTCAAGGGCAACGACACCATCCTGCAGGCGAGCATCCTCCCAGCCATGCACTACGTGCACGAGGCGCTCGGCGCGCTCGGCCTACATGGATGCATAAACGTCACCACCGCCCACTCGCTGGACATCATGAGCGTCTCATACCCGCAGTCCGCCGGCGCGTTTCACGCTGGCGCCGTGTCGTACCTGCGGCCGTTCCTGATCAACTGCTACCCGTACTTCGCCTACAAGGACGACCCGGCGCGCGTGCCACTGGAGTACGTGCTCTTCCAGCCCACTGCCGGCGTCACAGACCCCCACACGGGGCTCAACTACGACAACATGTTGTACGCGCAGGTGGACGCGGTGTACGCGGCCATCCAGGCGCTGGGGTACACCGACGTCCATGTCAAGGTCTCCGAGACGGGGTGGACGTCCCGGTGCGACCCGACGAGTACAGCGCGACGCCCGGGCACGCCGGGACGTACATCGGGAACCTCCTGAGGAGGATCGAGATGAAGCAGGTGTCACGACCCAACCACAAGGATGTGGCGAACAACCGGATCAGTATCAATATATGGATACAAGTTGAGGATACAACAGAGTTTGAGGTGAGAAATCAGCAAAAGCAGGAGATGGGAAACTAGAGCATGAGATGAGGAACCGGAGCAGGGGAGGAGAAGTTCGGAGACGATACAATCATTCCATCCCCTTTCCTTGTGCTGGTCTCCTCGTATATAAGTCTCGATCTCCTGTAGTTAGGCCAAGCCCACGGACCACAAACCGCAGCCCAATCGAATAGTAACGGCAGGACCTTGGGTATGACATTCTCGCCTCCTTAAAATGCGGCTTGCCCTCAAGCCGCTGATAAGATACCAAGGAACAACAAAACCACCGGGATCCCATGGTGTTTGCACTTGTCGGACAACAACTGCTGACCAATATCCAATAGCAACAATAGCATAACCAGTACGATCATCATCACTGTCATATCGAAGGGAGGCATTTTCAAAACTCAAGTCATGATGAATACTGCCCAGAAGCATTAGGTCCTGATCATGATGTGTTCCACATGGCAACTCTGGTGAAGGCCATATATCAACGATCACAAACATCCGCCTGACTGCACTTGGTCTCTGACCAGTAGCAACAATGGCGGCAACACTTTTTGCCAAAAAAATTGGGACACCATTAGTCACCGGGGCAGCACAGGCACAAGATTTGAACAATGCAGTCGAAATTTGAAGTGTTTTTGCTATCTCAGTATTAGCAGCAACACCCTCTAACTTCCATCTTGTCCCTTTGATGAGCCATGTACTCATTTCACATGCCAAGCACACACTTTGCATCAGGCAGAGTTCAAGTGTAGTAATCAAAGCAATTATCGTACTCTGTTGACCACCCCTCAAGAGTTGTATAAGAAATAGCGGCACACAACCAATGTACCACATGCCAGCTGAAGCAAGAGTGATGAATATAAAAGGGTCACTTTCTGTGTGCTCATTTATATCCCTGCATATGACACCACACGATGCTTCATAGATTTGCAAACTGTTTCCAATAGAGAATGCATGTATCATATTAACAGTACAAGCTACCAATCCGAGTCTGCTCCCCACTAGATAGAGGAAATTGCTGAGCGCTAAAACTGCAGTTATGAACAACCTCCCTGGATTCTTTTGACTTGCAGCTGAGTATGCTATCAGGGAGATACAATGACGTAGAATAGCAACCCCGGTATCCTGAAAAATTCCTGGATCCCATGGTTTATACCACCTGGCCCTAAATGGACCTGTTAATAATCTTGAACAATGCAACACTGATTTCTCCATGACCTTTTCAACAATATCCAAGTAAAACCATTGCCAGTATAAGCAATACATTGTTGCAGAACGTCCAGAACAGAACGCCAGAAAACAATCAGTGAATTTGAATTTATTGCAATACTGAAACGGCGTAACTGAATTCAGAGTACCAAACAAATGCCAGTAAAAGATTCCAAGGCTTCCAGGAGCAATTGAATATCTGGAGCATGCACTCTGTAGCTGTAACGCTTCCAACTGCTCGAACCTTCCAATAAGATAACTGAAAACTAGCACAATATGTTGGAGTTGTGCACTAGCATATAAGAAGGAAGCATTATCTCATACTCAGCCTCAATATATGTTTCATCCAGGTTGAGATTATCTAGGAAACGCCAATGAATAATAACAGGATCCCATTGTAGTTCAGGCTGCAGCTTAAACACATTCTCTTCCAAGAGAAAGTCAAAAATCAACCGCATGATGTGATAATCAGCGGATGGTCTTGATAATAAATTCTTGTATGTGGCACCAACTGCACTCAAATCTGTAGAAAATTTCCAATGCTTAAGCAAGCTGAGAAACATCATATAATGACCATTTAATAGGATCTGACCACTGCTCTGTCTAGCATAGCTGAACCAATGGACCATATGCCACTGTTTCTCGTATCCAGAACTGAAAGCATTTTGAAACCATGGCTTCTTCTCTGGTGGTATAAGATCACCGTTGCACCTAAGTGAAGTCACATACCGACAAGACGGCAGCATAAGTGACTTTGGTGCAGGTAATTCACCTAAGCATATTTGGTCAGGCGGTCGCGGTGGCGGCGATGGCAGTGAGGTGTGGTGGTACTTTCTCTTCGGAGTCCACCGTACCAGGCGACGAGTGATTCGCACCCTTGGCACCCACTTGATGACCTGACGAGGATTCCGCCGGTTCCGTGTCACATCGAGCATTCGGTCGGAAACCTCAAGTGCACCGTGTTGCTGCACCTTCTCATGACACAGAGGAGAGGCCACAACCGTGCCTGTAAGGACCGGTATGGTGGCTGTTGGTGATGATGTTCGAGGAGTGGATAATGGGGGCATGGTCCAGAGGACTAGGGACACCGCCGCGGAACTGTCGCCGCTGCGACCATGTGCCAGGCCACTGGTCGAGTATGTGGCGGGTGCCATTGCAGCGACACTGGCGCTGTCGAGGTTGAGGTCCTCATCGCTCTCCGCTGAGGCAACGAGCTTGGGGAAGCCCTCGACGGTCGCATCACTGCTCGGGCACAACATCGAGCACGTGGTAGGTGTTGGAGCACCACGGCAGCTGCCATTGATGATGGTGACATCGTGGCCTGCCCTGCACTGTCCTGGAGCAGCAAGCTCGGCGAACACGTCGGTGCGGGCCGCCGTAAGCGTGAAGCCAGAGCTGACGCCCAGCTTGTCGGCACCCATCGCCATCTGCTCCATAATTTCGTCCTCCCGTATCCGAGCAAGGCATGATGCACTGGTGATGCTGGAAGGAGATCGTGGCTGCACAGCTGCTTGAATATCATCCCGCAAGCCCTTGACATACTGGTCGATGAAGCACTTGATGCTGAGGTCGGGGTCGAGATCCAGAACGCGGTGAAGACGCTCCCAGAACGCCGCCGTGTACTCGGCCACCGTCCCTGTCTGCTTCAGCTCCATCAACGAGCACATGTGCAGGTGGAACATGCTCACAAACATTTTCTCGAACAGGTTGTAGGCAGGGAGTGGGGTGGTGATTTTTCTGGCTCTGATACCAATTTGTCACGACCCAACCACAAGGATGTGACGAACAACCGGATCAGTATCAATATATGGATACAAGTTGAGGATACAACAGAGTTTGAGATGAGAAATCAGCAAAAGCAGGAGATGGGAAACTAGAGCATAATATGAGGAACCGGAGCAGGGAGGAGAGCTCGGAGACGATACAATCATTCCATCCCCTTTCTTTGTGCCGGTCTCCTCGTATATAAGTCTCGATCTCTTGTAGTTGGGCCAAGCCCACGGACCACAAACCGCAGCCCAATCGAATAGTAACGGCAGGACCTTGGGTATGACAGCAGGGCACGCCGCTACGGCCGGCAGTGCCCATCGACGTCTACGTGTTCGCGCTCTTCAACGAGAACCTCAAGCCCGGGCCGGCGTAGGAGCGCAACTACGGGCTGTTCTACCCGACGGCACGCCGGTGTACAACGTCGGCCTCAGCGGCTAGCCGGCTACCTCCCGCCGGTGGCGGATTCACAAGGAGCACGGCAGGTACGGTTTTTGATTATGTTCACTTTGATCGGCCAGCACCTTTTTTGCACATTTTCAGTAACTACTTGTATAAAAAAATGTATTGCACTTATCGCAGGTGACTCATTTGTGCACACTTATCGCCATCGCCTCAGTCGCTTTCGCCTTGTCCTGACAGCAGACATAAGCAATCAGCTACTGAGATTGGCCAGAGCTGAGCCGAAGCACGTAATTAACTACGGGAAAGAAACATGATTACTCCTTATTACTCCTTAGTGCCCAACTCCTGGAAAGAAGACAATGTGAACGCCCCGAGCCCTGAAAGGAGGAGGGGGCAAACACTAAATTAAATTGTATTTGTACCAACTATATCATTATCGTTTTATTTTAACATATTATTGATTATGTGTAAATAGCCCCATTTTGCTTTAGCAGGTCCAAACAATGACGGATGACCATATACTATACTAGGGAAATTCGCGCGGCGACACGCCGCGCTCGTGTGGTGACACAACATAAATAAATTGTGGAAGGTCGAATTGCTCAAAAGTAATGTAATTGCATCAAAATTTTGTATTATGTATTTATATATTATATATTTTATTATTTTGTATGTAGCAAAATTGTAAGGAAGAAAACATAAAAATTCCTGAATTCTCTATTTATTTTGTAAAAAAATAGATTCGCCCCCTGTGTGGTGACTCAACATAAATGAATTGGAGAAGGTCGAATTGTTAACAAATAATGTAATTGCATCAAAATTCTGTATTATGTATTTATATATTATATATTTTATTATTTTGTATGTAGCAAATTTGTAAGGAAGAAAACATAAAAGTAGCTGGATTGTCCATTTAATTTGTAAAAAAGAAGATTCCTGTTCGTAGAATCTCGTTAAAGAAAAAAAACCGACTATAGGATTCGAAGCGGTGACCCTCGCATTTGATATCAAGTAACATACCTATAAAAGTGCTTTAATTCGAGCTGTGCTTGATTAAAAAAGTGATCTTCTTCAACTAAAACGGGGAGAAATCTATTAGAAGGCCCAAAAAAATCTGTTCATTAGGGACAGGGACTATTTACACGTGACCGCAAAAATAGATAAGTAATTTTTAAGTCGCTATTCGTGCGCAATGTTTGTAAAAAGAAGTGTGGGAAAAAATAGGTTTAAACTAAAAGGGGGAGAAATATGTTAGGATGGGAAAAAATTGTTCAATTGTACCAGGGGCCGATTTGCAATTTTGGGTAAACGCGGGAAATGTGCTGCAAAAATGTTTTATTCCGGGGGGCCGTTTCACAATTTTTGGAAAAAGTGAGGACTTTTCTTGGAAAAGGCGGCTCGCGTGGACGTTTCTGCAAAAATATTTAATTCCGGAGGACCGGTTCACAATGTTTGGAAAATGCGAGGACTTTACTGCAAAAAAGGTACATCTATATGTCCATCAAAATAAAAAAGGTTAAGACATGAAAGTTGTTTGGTAGGGTGATATCCATGTACTCGTGAGAGAAAAATTCAAAACGGATGAGTGAGTGCGACGAATTCGACAAAATTCATAAAATGTTTTTGCGAATCTGGATCCAAAATTAAAGAGTTAGAGTCGACCAAACTCGAAACCGATCACAGGAATGGAACCTACTCGTCGACGCGCATATATTTTGTGTATATGTTTTTATCAAAAGGAGGGCCGTCGGAGCCAGATCGAACGGCGCGGATCGGCCTGGCACTGTTGAAGTGCATCGATGAATGAACAGTTAAACGCGAACAGTGACTCAGTGGCCGAGAAAAAAGGCATAAGTAAATGTGTATCTATTTTTGGGAGAACAAAATTTTTTTTTTGAAGAAAAACCTAAAAAAAATCGCAAAAAAAAAGTACTTACCCCCGAGTGGTACTGTTCTTTGAACAGTGCGTGAACAGTGCTCGATCGCTGAGATGGCACAAAAAAAAGTAAATTTCCAGGTTTGACTTTGTGAACATAATTTTATCTGATAAATTGGCGATACCTTTTGTCTAAACCACATGAAACCGAGTGCATTCAAGACAAGCATACCATAAATAGAGTAATATGTGTGCAAGGTAGGTCTTAGAAGCAACTTGTGGAGTATCCGCATGCTTTGAACTGTACTAACATGCAATGCATGTATGCTGATTCGCCAACTACTCAAACTATACTCTGGAAGCTTTTTTAAATTACACTTACCTTATAATATACTAAAATTACTACCAAGATATTTGGTTGATCGCACTGTTTTAACAATCTATCATAATATTTGAGGATATTAAAATATATACACGAACATACATACTTGTATGGAAACTTGAAACATTAGCTCAAGGAGAATTTTGTTACAAGATACAGTTAAATTTAGCATGAAAAATTGCATTGATATACATAAAAATGTATAAGAAATAAATCTATAAGTAATATTCTGAAATATAATTATGTCTAAACATGTCATCGGAATAAATAGAAAAACATACTTCATGACGAGTATAGTTTGATGAAAAATAAGTCCAACAAAACTATAAAAATTCAGTACAAAATTTATTTAGACCGGGCTCGGGTTCATCATGAGGTTGCTTGAGGGTCGGGTAAGGGAGTTGTGTTGCCATTGTCACTTGGGTCGTTTCTCCATCGGTTCAATGAAGGGTTTCACGTTAAACTGGTCCAGGAAGGATTTCACGTTAAACTGACTACACTAGCTGGTGACGGTTATTTCGAGATGCAGAGAATACAGGGGGGACATCATGCTGGTTGTGATGTTGTGTTGACACTTCAGTGCTTCGCTAAGATCATTCAGGAACACAAGGTTGAGGACATAGCAGTGAGAAAACATATTATATCTGAAATCGAAGAGTTGCAGCTCCAAATAACCTGCTACCGTCATGTTAATGCAAGAGATGTCAGTGTTGTGGATGTGTACATCAGAAACTTACAGTAGGAACCTATTTACGTCGCTCAAAAGTTGACAAACAACTTCTGAACAATTGGAATGTAGGTGAGCACTTGGTCCCGATGCTATAATACTTTCAAATATTGCTCCAATACATCTTAAGCGCCGACGTCAATTTGCGTCTTTAAGGATATAGTATGAATCCCACCACAAACATTTCATTCACTAGGTTGCGGTTGTATATTTATAAATTGGATGCCATTCTGCGTACTAGATAAAAATGAAGCTGCACTTGTTTATTGTTCTTCCGCTGACAAATATATGTTTTTATATCTTAGATGGTATTACAAGAATCCTAATTATTTTAATTATTATAGCCTTCAAATTTTCATCCACTTGTTCCGTAGTTAAATCTGTTTCAGTTTTCTGTAATATGAATTTGCAGTTAAGTTCCTTCTAACATAGGATGAGAATCATAAAAATCTTCTGAACACATTACTACCAGCCACTAAAACATGGTAATCACACTTCTGTATTTGCAAATTATTGGACCTAAAAACTTGAGCATTGTCGAGCCAGACTAAGTACTTTTTCTTAGCAAAGAAACTAGAGTACTTTGAGTGCAGTTGTGCGAGAAGTCCAAAGGTTTGAGCTACAACTTGCATTCATGATCTTGGATGGTAACCTGGCTTTTGGTAGGGCATGGGTTTTTTTTTTTTGTACAAGTTAAAGATGACAGCAGGATCAGTATTCTAAGATTGACAGCTTTGCTCGCATCATGTGGATCAACTCACGCCATGGGTTCTGTGTGGGTTACATATGGAGGGGAGTCCATATTGGCTTGCCTGCTTCAAACTTTTATTGCTCTAGGAGTTCTACCTGTTTTCTTGGCGAGATATGAGGTAGCTTACGGGACTCAGTTTGAAACAGTTGTGCAGCTAGGTGTAGATGTTGACGTTAGCGACGCTGTCACAGTCCTTTGTTGTTTCTTTTCAGTGGGCAAAGATGACCAGTCCTGAGCGCTACAATGTGTATAGACCGAAAGGTCGATGCCAACTGTTTTCCATAGTCTATGTTTAAGTTTAGGTTCTTTCTAGTGTTCCTTTTTTTTTTGCGAGGATACAGACAGCATTACAACAAGCCCATTATAGAAAGGACCTCCACGAAAAACAAAATTACACCCAAGTCCTTCTTCTGCACTGCGTTGACGCCGACGAAGAACAGATCGCACCGATGGCGCGCCGCCGCCGCATCGCCACACTCCTTGGATCGGCCGATGTCCCAGGCGGACGGGAAGTCGTCGGAACTCGAACCCCGTAGGGCCTCCAACCTGCACCACCGACATCAACACGCCGAGCTTGCTCCAGCGCTGCCTGCTTCAGGAACTTCAAAACCGGAGACGCCGCTGTCGATCTCCGGCGCGGGGAAGTCGCCCACAGCAGCTCCCCAGAGATGCGAGCGCGACGAAAGGAGCGGATCCACTTCGGAACTCCACCGGAGCGCCGTCGTCGAGGAGGAAGACCCGCACCTGCAAAACAGAAAACCGGCAGCGCCGCCACCCCCCGACGCCGCCGTCTGCACACCCAAACTCCTCTACACTATGTACACACCACGAATCGGAGTTCCCCGTCCTCCCGCCACCGAGGCGGCCGGCGGAGGGCGGGGAAACCGCCGATTCGGCGGCGGCGAGGTGAGAAGTCCGGCTTCGCCCAAAAACGCCTGCTCTCTACTGTAGGGGAGAGGATAAGGCTCCAAGGTGCCTTTCGACCAGTGACCTGGCTCTTTCTAGTGTTCCTTGGTTTAAATTATTTATGTTGCTGTTACAGTTTTCTTCACCTATTATTGTTGGGTTCTGGTTACTACAGCTTGTTGTTTGTGTTTTTGTTACTGCAGCGTGGTGTGAACTCTCTGGGTCCTGTGATGATTTTCCTTACCTATACGGGTTATTTGTCGGATAACCAGTTTGTGTTGCATTATCTGCGATATTCCTGTCCAGCTTTTGGTTCCTGAGATGCAGAGAAACCTGTCGCTCAAGTCAAACCAGAAAAGAACTTGGGAAAGCTTGGTAATCTATTCTTCTCCTTGTAATGAATTTGCTATAGGGTACGTGCCGAGGTTCCTGTGTCTCAATTGCCACCCAGTGCATGGAGCCTGTCAAACAACAACCTCTATCTCTATGCTTGTAGTTGGCTAATTTCAGACTTGTAGTTATGATCAACACTTGATCCAAGACTCAAGTCATCTTATACGTAAAAAAAATGACTCTAAGTCATCTATTCAGTTGTTTACTCTTGACTTTTCCATGGTAAAATTTTAGAACATGCAATCCTGCTGAATTCCCGTAATTTCTTATGCGTATTGACGTTTGTATGGTACTTTCATCCTAATTTGGCCATGGTAAATACTCCAGCTATACTCTTTGTCCCGAGTGACATGTTTCAGAATCCGCGCAGTGAGGACAGGGAGCTCTTCTGCATCTATGTCTTCTTTTTCTTTTATCAATCTCAGTACTTGAAATATAGGTTATTGGTGTCTGATACTAATTGATGACCATTGCCAGGACACAGACAAACTAATATCCCTACACCAGCAGCACAATTTCCATCAAATTTCTATGCATTTCATCTCTTTCGTGACACACAGGCTTCACTTGAGGTGGCTCATTTGTTTACACTTATCACCATCGCCTCAGTCGCTTTCGCCTTGTCCTGACAGCATCCATAAGCAACCAGCTACTGTGATTGGCCAGCTGAGCCCAAGTGCCTAATTTACTACGGGAAAGAAGACATCATGACTACTCGCAGTGCCCAACTCCTGAACTGATGTATCCTAAGTGCACTTGAGAATTTGCAAGATGCTTTATATTCAGATCAGTGTAGATCTAACTGATGCGCCCAGCGAACATCCATCAACATGACGTTTATGGGGGAAAAAAACATCGCAGTTGCGGTAAGCTTTTCAAAAAACCAACGGGTTCGTTTTCCTTTTTGGTGGTTTGCCTAACAGCGTTGCAAAAAACACTAATCTGTTTCGTTATGAATCTACAACATAACTGCTTTTCTTCTTCCCGCGTCGCTTCCAGGGGCGGCTCGGGCGAAACCTAGCCGCCGCCGCCACCCTTCCTCTCTGCCAACTCCACACCGCCGCCGGAGGAAACTGGTGGGTAAAGACCTCCCAGCGTAGGGTGGACGGCTGGATCTCGTCTCCGTGTCGTTTCACGGAGGAGATCTTCGGCCTAGATCGCAGCGGCGGCTCTCGATGTCGGCTGGGCGTGTGGCGAAGCGTGGACTCCGGTAGGTGGCCCTGGGACGGTGGTGGCTGGACTGTCGATTGGCTGCGAGGGCAACCGGCGATGGCTCAGCGGCGGCGTTGAGGCTGCGACAACCTTGTTTCTTCGGGCCGCCGCTCTATGCAGCAAGTTGGAGCGTGTTTGCGGCGGGGAGGTTGTGCTGCTGGCTACGCGGGACGCCGTCCCTTCCACTACCTAGCTGCCCAACATCGCCGCCGCCGATGCTCTTTTAGCCGCCGCTGCCACACCCAATACTCGCCACCACCGCAGCCCTTCTGCCGCCGCCGCCTCAATAAAATACCTTGCCGACCGCCGCTGCTTCTTGTCGCCGCCGTCGTCCACAATCTACAAACCAAAAACCCTAATTACTTGCCGCCGCCGTCGCTTCTATAGCCGCCGCTTTCCGTGGTGCAATGTTATGGGCCTGCTTGATGATTCCGACCGTCCGCCGTCCAAAACCATCGAACAAGAAGATGCGGAGAAAGAAGAAGACTACGGTGGACAATCCTGCGTACCTCGCCTGGGTTGCACGGGACCAGCAGGTGCTGCGGTTCCTGCTGAACTGCTCGTCGCCGACATACTGTCTCATCTTCTCGGGATGGACTCCACGCCGAGGCCTCGTCTGCTCTGAGCAAGATGTTCTCCACTGCTTCCTGCACAAAGGTACAACATCTCGCTTGCTCTCCAAGATACCAAGAAATCCACCATGAATGTGCATCAATATTTCACAAAGATGAAGGGGTTTTGCTTCTGAATAGCCGCTGCTGGTAAGCCCCTTGAGAAGATGGGCTGATTGGTTATTTGCTTCATGATTGATGGCTCGTATAATCCTCTTGTTATGCTGTTGAAAACAACCCTGCTACTCCGTAGATGATCTGTTGGTTCATGTCCTCTTATGATATGCGCAATGATACCGTTGATGAACTGTTGATGCTTTCCATTTCTGCTAATGTTGCAAATCGGGGTCGCAATTCTAGCGTGACCGTGACCGCCGTGATGATCGCTCCCGTGGCCGCCGTGATGACAGCCGCGAGGTGGCCGTGGAGATTAGCGCAGCGGAGGGGGTCGCAGAGATGGAGATGGGGTGGATCACGTGATTATCGTGACTACCGTGACGATGGTCGCCATTACCGGACCGTCGTGATGCAGACCCGTGACCGTGATGAGGGGTCCACCGTGATAATCGTGGTCGTCGTGATGGAGGACAGGGCTGCAACAAATAGTACCGTGGGCCGTGCACCTCACTTATGTTGATATTACATGTCAGATTTGTAATAATTCATGGTCATCCCGCGAGAGAATGTTGGTGGCGATATCAAGGTGATAATGATGATGATGATGCTGACCGTGATGATCACAGAGAGAAGGGTGCACATGTCGCATCATATGGAG